>CAJGYO010000001.1:92591325-93846292 GCA_904845875.1 Miscanthus lutarioriparius | reverse complement strand
TGCAAGTCCGTATATATATAATAAAATAAAGGCGGGCAGATGATAATCACGTGTCTGCATCAAGGCATCTGTATATGTAATGATGAAATACCACCACCTCTCCAGGTATATTTCTCCAAGGCAATAGTAATTGAAGTCATCTTAATTTGTATGTAGCCTATAATTAAACACATATTTTCTTGGCTTCTTATTTTCTTATTTCTATAATGTTGCTCCACTAAATATGATTATTGATGAAAGTCCACCAGGAGTAAATATTCCCTTGTTCAAGATATATTTTTAATTTCACCACAAGGATCATTGCCAAACTAAATAGGACAATTTTCATAGTGTTATCTTCTAAATATTTTGAATCAATGCACTTCTTCGTACTACTACTACACAACGGTAATGATACAAGACGTCTTGACGGAGGGACGCCTCCCACCGCTTATTCCCGCACACGTCGCTCGTCCAGTGACCCCATCTGCTCGTCTCGTCCGTGCGCCCCGATGCTCCCTACGCCATTTCCTCCCTGCGTCGCCTTGCCCATCCGCCCACCCCAATCCACCTCGCCGCTGCCGGTCCCCTGCAGCGCTGCGTCGCGCCCCATCCCATGCGGCCACCTCCGCGCTGCCTCCCCTACGTTGCCTCCTCTGCGCCGCATTCCCCACCAGGCCCAGTCTGCCTCGGCCGCGTTCCACCACGCTACCTCCTCGTCGCGGCCTGCCCGCTCGCCGTGTCTGCCTCCATCGAGCTGGCGAGGCGTAGTCGCCTCCACTGAGCTGGTGAGCCTCCACGACAGATGCTCCAGCAAGTAGGTGAGGGGGACAAGATTCATGTGACGCCGCACCCGTCGCTGGGTTGTCGTGCCGCTGCTACATAGCGAGGTTCAAGCGCCGCCGTTGACCTTCGCGTCGGCATACCTCCATTCGTCCAAGCAAAGCCCATGTGGCAAGAGTATGTTTCAGATGTTTCATATGGATGTTGCAAGTGTTTTCATCTTGATGTTGCAAAAGTAGATCAAAATATTGCACATGTTGCAATGGCTATACACGTATGTTTCAAGTGTATGTTCCAAATGTTTCATCTCGTTTTCCAGACATATGTTTGCAAGTGTTTCATATGGATGTTGCATACGTTTTCATACATATGAAGTATTTTCAAGTGTTTTTTCCAAGTGTTTCATACACATGATTCGAGTGTTTCAGCTATTTCACACGTATGTTGCAAGTGTTTCATCTGGATGTTTTAAAAGTAGATCTTGTGTTGCAACTAGTGTTTTAGATGCATGTTTCATGTGTTTCATCTGCCTTCAAACGTATGTTTCGAGTGTTGCATCCGGATGTTTCAAAAGTAGATCGGGTGTTGCATCTCTGTCTTTGCTTTTCTGCTATCTCACCTTCGCCTTAGTGTCTCCTCCTCCTCCCGGCGCCAGATGAGCATCCGCCACCCCTCCCCTCTTCCAGATGCTGGCGTAGCCACCTGCTGCAGCTGCTAGCCGCGTGCATGCAAGTGGGAAGCGGAGGGGGCACGAGCGGGGACTCCCCACGTGCAGTCGATCGGGTCAGGCGGCGTGGGCCCCAAGTAGGCAGGCGTGGAATGCAGGTGTATGGAGGGAGACAGAGTGTAGATGCGGGCATCTGTCTGGACGTCCGGGCGCTAGCACCGCCGACTACACAAAGATCATTTGTGTAGTGATGCAATTAAATCCATAAAAGCTAACTCCAATGTCATCAAGTACTGGAGTTAGTTCTTTTTTCAGATTATTAACGAATACACAATATTTCATCCCCCAGCATTATTCAACCGTGAATGAGTATAGCCATTTGAAAAAAAAACACTCTTAACGGCTAGATCACACTTCACCATAAAGTGATAGAGAAACTTTAAATACAAGTACTCAATAAAGAGATTCAAGCTTCCATCCCATTTCTACTTCCCCAATCCCCATCCAAATTAAAGTTGAAGAGATCTATCAACATGATCCGTGGGGTTATCTACCTGATGATTGTTGAGTTGTGATCCAAATTCAGTTATGTACAAGATAAAGGCTAATTTCTACCGGAGCGAAGCGAGGCCCGTCGCCGGTACGGATGGTCACCTATTAGGGTTTTTCATCTATATATACTTCATGTAAGCCGTCGTCTTGGGATAAGAAAAGTTGTAAATCCCCGATGTTTGTAACCTTACCCGATATAGTGAAGATTTGCTAGCTGGTGTCCGTGGTTTTTCCCTTCCACCTTGGGAGGGTTTTCCATGTTAAAATCTTGTGTCCCCTGTGCTTGATCTACTGTTCTTCGTCGTTTATATTGCCTATCGTTTATAACAATGATGAAGTTAGTTGCAACTACAACCATATCCACATCAGAACTTGTTCTGAAAATCATGGCTTATCTGCTAGAATCATTAGCAACCATTTGAAATCTGACGCATATCCACAATGAACCAAGAGTTTGCACCAGACGTCGCCCACATGCTCATGCTGGGCACCGCCGTGTGTGTGGAAGAAGCCGGTGGATGTATCATGGTCATGGTCATGGATGACGCATCTCCATCAGGTGCAGGTACAACTCATGTGTCATGCATGTGTGCGCAGAAGCCAGAAGGCGTGTGGCCACAGCCGAGCCGAGTTAAATACCCGAATCAGAACCTGGTACTCCTGTTGTGCCCTGTTCCACCATTTATCTTCTACTAATAAAACTAATAGTATATACTCCGCGTTGTGCATGTGCTTGTCTTCAGCTGGGTTTTGGTTGGGACTCGGGAGCATCTTCTCCTTGCACCGGCGCGAGATGCTTTTAGGTACGACGGTTACTGTATATTTAATTATTCAATCAAGGTCCCAGACTAGCTAGACTTAGCAATTAACATGTGTGTTTATATTTTTTATAAATTTATTTCATATTCATAAAGAAACAGTGGTAGGCAACGATGCTTATTAATAACGAGGTGCATGAATTACCAACACATTTAAAGTATACTCTCTCTCCGTCCCTGAATAAATTAGCTATTCTAAATTATTTTTTATCTTTAACCGAATTTATAGAAAAGTACAAATATTTGTGACATCGATGAGCACATTATAAAAATATAGTTTATGGTGTATCTAATAATGATACTATTTGATGTCAAAAGTCTGGGTATTCTTTCCTATAAATTTAATCAAACATAAAAAATTTAACTCAAGACAATTTTAAGAATTGTGAACGAAGGGAATACATACGTTCAAAATAGGTGAATGTAGGTGTGTGTACATGAACTTCTGCGTATATGCTATGTTTTCTAAAAAAATTGCTTTTGTGTTCATTTTCTTGAGCCCATTTGGATACTAAGAATTGGAACATTTGAATTTTGGTTCCGTTTCTATATGAATCAAAAGCAATGGAAATTGGATTTAAACTCCAGTGCTTCTATTTGTTAATATCTATAATTGTGAGAAGAAATAAACCCAAAATCACATCTTAGACGAAGCACATGACGCTAAAATGGCTTGGTGATCCATTTGCACCAGCGCCCTGACCTGATGCACATGTCACCGAACATGGCTCCTATGCCATATCCTTTTGTGTTTTTTTTATCAATAGAATTAACATATGTACTATGTAAGATGTGTTAGATATATTCATTAAGACGGTACGCATGGATACAAGGAAATAAGTGGAGTGAATTTCAAAAAAATAAACAAACTCAAACCAAATAAAATAAAATAGAGAAAACAGAGCACCAGACAGTCGGCACATGAGAGAAAATGAATGTGCAGGATAATAAGGCTTGTTTGGAACACTGGAATTTCATAGGAATCACACACAAATTTTATAGAAATTCATTCAGTTTTAGAGGAAAAATGTAGAAACAGAAAAAAAATCCGCGTTCCAAATAGATCCTCAAGAGACGAACAATAACTCAAGGTATCTTCCCCTGAAACTATATTTAGTTGTATGCACGAGCTAGTTTAATCCAATGATTAAACTGATGAAAACGATGAGCAATTCGCTTATATTTCAACAAGACAAACTAAAGAAAATACAATTTATTTTTTTATTAGGAGAAATAAACTACCCACATATGTTGCGTCCCCTTTGAAGGTTTTTTCCTAAGCAGTTTATAATATATTTATGATGTGTCATCCGAGAGAATAACCATGAAACCAACATCTCCAAATAAAACCTCCTTGTGAATAAAATAAATAGAGATATCTATTTTTACATTTCTCCAGGAATCTCCAATAGTTAGGGCACGTTTGGCAGCGCTCCTCCACGCATGCTCCTTACACAGAGCCAGAGCCCTCTGGGCTGAGCCAGTTTTTGGCGCTCTGTTTCTGGCCGTCAAAACAGCTCGGGCTCCACACATCCCGGTGAACAAACGCTCCTCCACACGTCCTTGTTTGGTAGGGCTCTGCCCGCTCCGGTGCCGGAGCCACACACAGAGCCCCGCGCAGGAGCTGCACCAAACGGGGCCTTAGCTTCTTCAAACATGAAAACAAACCAGGAGGAGGATAACTGCGTGAAAACCTCGGAGGATGGGTGCTCGGGTAAATAACAAGTGTGGAAGGCATGCACATATATAACAGTTGATGGTAAATGTCGGGTTCATAAACCCGGGGTCCCCAATGGGCCCGCTTCCCAGCAAAAGCTCGGTCCAGCAGGCGGCATAGCAATAACGCGCGCCTCCCGGGCCGGCCCAGATACCTAATGACAGGCTGGGAGATCGATCTTATCTCCGACCGGAAGGCCTGGCCAAGGAGGGGATATAGTCCGACTTCGACCTCTTTTTCCGACCGGGAATACGCCGAACCTCTACTTGCAGCTCTTCCTCGACCGACACGGTCGGGGCCGACCGGGAACAACCGACCAGGGATGCTCGCTCGGTGAAGACCCAAGGATCAGGCGGAGCAGATAAGGTAAGACGCTCAAGTCAACCGCAATACCGAGGACCGTACCCTGTCATACCCTATGCACCTGCAGAACGGTGCCACCAGGCCATGCCTGATAGGCACAAAGCAACCTTCCAGGCGCATCAGGACCCAAACAGTGTTGTGGGCGCCGACATTTGCCTAACAGTATTGTGGGCGCCGACATTTGCCATACCAGGCAAACACGGTAAAGCCTGCCACATGCATCTGAACATCAATAGTGTTGTGGGCGCCGACGACCGTCTCATACCCGACAGCGTGGGCAACAAGACTAGGTAGCACACATATACACACACTCTCTCTCTCTCTTGTAAGGGCCCATCCCCTTCGACTATAAAAGGGGATGAGCTCTCTCCTAAAGGAAAGGTTTTTCTCGATCGCATTATTCGGACCTCAATAGCTCTAGAACTCTAAAGCTATACAGAGCATACGCTCCAATACTTAGCACATGTTAGAGCTCCTGTCACTCTTGGTCCTTCGGTTCAGAGTCCGACCGGACCTTTAACACCCCCCTTCTTATTCTTGTTCGTTTGTAACCCACAGAAAACTTCGAGCACCTAGGCTTAGGAATAAAATCACCGACCGTCGAAACTAGACGTAGGGCATGTTGCCTGAACCAGTATAAATCCTGTGTCATTGAGTGCCAGGCCACATCCGATCACAACGCACGGCAAAACTACAAATATTTACTTGTTGGTCACTTTTCACACCGACAGTTGGCGTCATCCTTGCGGAGGACGCTGTGCGTTCACGCTTTTGGTCATCAGATGGCCCATCTTTCCACCATCTTCGACATAGCGGGCTCAAGCGATACAATTCGCTTTGGCTCGCTAGAGTTTCCCACACTCTCACCTATTGGGATATGGGTTCCTCCCGTCTTCTAGCCGCTCCAGACCTTCCTCTAAGGAAGTCTGGACTTCATCGCCGACCAGCTCGGCGTACTTCGCCTCCGTGAGGAGGAACCTATCCCGGCGCCCACTAGAAGAGGACCGCCCTCCGTCGGCCCTAGGCCACTCGACGACCTCAACATCGAGACACCTGCGCTTCGCTTCGAGCCCATGCTGGGCTCAAATTCCATGGTGAGTAACGTACATATTGTTCTTTATTCACTATTTAACACCTTCTGCTGACTCTCTGGAGGGGCCCTGTTGTCCTCACCACGATTGTCATACGACTGGTTTCCCTATGGCTTCGCATCCCCTATAGACTCGTACATGTTGGGGCTCCGAAGGATGCTGACGCCGCCCCCTCTCACATCCGAATTCATGGGGATGGCGGGCTATGGTCCCGCCTCCTTTCATGACCTCATGGATGATGAGGTCGACAACGACAGCTCTAGCATCAGCGACGTAGCAGCACCTGGCCACCCTCTATCCTAGGAGTGCACTATGGTGGACGCTCTAGGACAACCACTGGTGGTAGCGGAGTCTCTGCAGACTCACACCCCTCCGGACCCTCATGTGGAGGCCCTCGCGCGTGCGCAGAAGCACGGCGAGGAGTTATGACAAAGGTGACAGAGCCAACCGCCACCTACGCTGGCGCGCTCAGCGCAGCACACTATGCCACGTGCACGTGACCCGATGAGCGGCGCCCGGGGTCGAGCCTGTCAGGTCCAGCGCAACATCCTAGATGGGGGAACGACCCCCCTTAGTTCGCTCGAGCTGGCTAGAATATCGCTGCTGCGGTGATGCTTCTGTGCGGCCTCCCCATGCCGGCTGACCCCTAGGAGCAAGCAATCCATCGGAACCTCCGGGCGCTGATGGAGACCGCCGCCGTTCAACAAGCGGAGAGCTCCATGTCGCGACACCGGCTCGTGGCCTCTTGTACAACCGAAGGACTAGGGCCACACCAGTCGAACCGCTCCGTCCACTCACCACTGCTAGTGCCGAGGGTGGGGCAGGTGGCCGTAGCTGCACCACAGCCTGACCCAGCGCCCACTCCACACTGACCACCTATGCGCAAACGCCTCGGGCCAAACCATGACGCTCACAGCGTCATCAACAATCGACGCCATGCCTGGCACGATGATGACACCTATTGAGTGGCGACGAGAGCAGGTGATATAGACCCTGGCCTGACCATTGAGGAGTGTGGGGACACGCCCCCAGGCACGGATGGCCCGGGACCATGGGCCTTTGGTCATCACATCCAGAGAGCTCCGTTCCCATAGCGCTTCCGACCACCTGCCAACATCGCTAGATACACCAGGGAAACGAACCCTGGTATATGGCTCGAAGATTTCTAGCTCGCCTGCCGAGCCGAAGGAGTGGATGATGACCACTTCATCATTCAGTATTTCCCCATCTACGTGGGGGAGCATGTTCGAGCATGGCTCAAATTTCTCCTATCCAACAGCATCCGTGACTGTGCGGAGCTCAAGAGGGTCTTCGTCGGAAATTTCCAGGGAACATATGTCCGTCCTGGGAATTCATGGGACCTCAAGAGCTGCTAATAGAAGGCCAATGAGTCCCTATGGGATTACATCCGTAGGTTCTCGAAGCAGTGCAACTCATTTCCTAATGTCATTGATGCGGACGTCATCAGCACGTTCCTCTCTGGGACAACCTGCGAGTCCTTGATCCATAAGCTCGGTTGTCTGAATCCCCGTACCACCCGTGACCTACTCAACATTGCCATGAACCACGCCTCCGGCGAGGAGGCGATCGGAGCGGTCTTTAGCAGCGGATGAGATAGGGGCAAGGCCAAACACAAGGACTAAGGCGAAGGCCCCTCCACACAAAGGGGCAAGAAGAACAAGAAGGATCGCCACCGACCGGCCAACCTAGCTTTGGTCACCACAGCCGATCGTGCGGGCAAGCAGCCCAGCAGGGCAGGCGACCACTTCGACAAGCTCATGGAGAGTCCATGCACCAACCACGCCTACCCCATCAAGCGCCTCTACAAAGACTGTGAGCTCCTCAAGCGCTTCCTACGATAGGTCGGCAGGCCAAAGGAAGAGAAGGGCAAGGAAGAGGTGGCCAGGAAAGAAGGCACGATAGGTAAGGATGATGATGGCTTCCTTGACCCCAAGGAATGCCTCATGATGTTTGGGGGATTTGATGCCATCCACTCCAAGCGCTAGCACAAGGTGCGCTATAGAGAGGCATGTGCTGCCGAGACGTCCGTCCCCTCTTTCCTTAGCTGGTCAGACTCTCCGATTACTTTTGATCGGAGAGACCATCCTTCCCACATCGCCCGATTGAGTCGCTACCCGCTCGTCGTCGACCCCATCGTACGCAAGAAGCGCCTCACCAAGGTGCTGATGGACAGAGGCAGCGGCCTCAACATTCTCTACGTCGACACCCTCGATGCCATGCGCATCCTCCGGTCGGAGCTCCGCCTAGAGAGCTCTCCCTTCCACAGCATGATCCCAGGGACGTCGGCATACCCGCTCAGGGCAGATCGACCTGCCCATCACATTTGGCGACCGAACCAACTTCCGCTCGGAGGTCCTCACCTTCAAGGTGGTGGACTTTCCTGGGTCCTACCACGCCATCTTGGGGCAGCCATGCTATGCCAAGTTCATGGCGATCCCCAACTACACCTACCTCAAGTTGAAGATGCCGGGATCGAACGGCATCATCACCGTGGGTAGCACCTTTTTGCAAGCCTACACGTGCGACCGCGAGCATTACGAGCTCGCCACGGCCGTCATTAACTCCGCCGAGCTCTCGGAGCTTAGGAATTCATCGACTCTGGCAGTCCCAGACTGCAATGAGCCAACTTCATCGAGTGCCTTCCACCCGACCGAGGAAACCAAGATAGTGGGAATCGACCCTGCTGACCCGACCAAAATGGTGCGAATCAGCACCAATCTCCTGGCCAAATAGGAAAGCGAGCTCGCCGACTTTCTACATGCCAATCGCGACATCTTCGCGTGGAAACCTTCTGACATGCCGGGCATACCAACAGAGGTCGCCAAGCACGCATTATGCCTCGTCCTAGGCTCAAAGCCTGCCAAGCGGTGCCTGCGTCGCTTTGACGATGAGAGGCATAGGGCCATAGCCGAGGAGATCACCAAACTCCTGGCAGCCAGATTCATCAAAGAGGTATACCACTCTGACTGGCTAGCCAATGCCGTTCTTGTTAAAAAGAAGACCGGGAAATGGAGAATGTGTGTTGATTATACTGGCCTCAACAAGGCATGTCCGAAGGACCATTTTCCTTTGCCATGCATAGACCAGATAATCGACTCCACCTCAGGATGCAAAATCCTCTCCTTTCTGGATGCCTACTCAAGCTACCACCATATCACAATGAAAGAGTCCGACCAGGTCGCGACTTCATTCATCACCATGTACGGTTCATACTATTATGTAACCATGCCTTTCATTCTAAAGAACGCTGGCACCACCTATCAACGGTGCATGCATGTCGACAGAATATCGTCGGCAGTCCTCCAAGAGGTATCCCACGAAGGTAGATTGATCGGCAGAGGAGCGTGAGATCAAGAACAAGAAGGCAACAGAGACACACGAGTTAGACAGGTTCAGGCCGTTAGTATGATGTAATACCCTACTCCTATGGTCTGTTGGTTTGTATTAGCTATCGTATGATATTGCGTGATCAGATGCCTTAAATGAGGCCTAGGATCTGTATGGGGATATCAACTAAGGGACCCCTGCCTCTCCTTATATACTCTGGAGGGGTAGGGTTACAAGAATAGTATCCTATTTGGTACTATACAATGTCTTGCGGTGCATGCCGAGCAGCGCCATGCACACCTTGATCTTGTGGGTTGGGCCACCTCTGATGGTGCGGCCCATGTCTTGTCTTGTGGATACCGGGGGCCATACCCCCACAGCTAGTCCCCGAGCCTGACAGTAGGTGACGTAGTCATGTGGTGCCAGGGTTAGAAAGTAGAAGACCAATCGAGCAGGCAGCCAGTCCCTGGGCGTAGCCTCGAGATGAGAAAAGCGCACATTCACCGTAAGGTGAAGTGTGCCCACTTAGTCCCCGAGCCTGCTGAAAGATGAAGAATGAATCTTGTAGCAGGGTCAAAGAAAAAGAAGTCTAAAAGCTTGCCGACATCATCTGACATGCGCGTATCAAGACCCCAGACGTGCTGCCCAAGATCAGCACCCTGATCCGAATAGCATGGAGCAGCTTGATAGCACACCGATGAGATGTAACAAGATCCGAGCAGCAAGGGAGTCCCTGGCGTAGCTGGCGACGTCCGAGCACCGAAGAGCGAGGAGTCCCCGGCGTCGCTGGCAATGTCCGAGTACCGAGGAGTCCCCGGCATCGCAGGCGATGTTCGAGCACCGAAGAGCGAGGAGTCCCTGGCGTCGCTGGCGATGTCCGAGCACCGATGAGCGAGGAGTCCCCGGCGTCGCTGGCGATGTCCGAGCATCGAGGAGCAAGGAGTCCCCGGCGTCGCTGGTGATGCCCGAGCACCGATGAGCGAGGAGTCCCCGGCGTCACTGGCGATGTCTGAGCACTGAGGAGCGAGGAGTCCCCGGCGTTGCTGGCGATGTCCGAGCACCGAGGAGCAAGGAGTCCCTGGCGTTGCTGGCGATGTTCGAGCACCGAGGAGCGAGGAGTCCTCGGCATCGCTGGCGATGTCCGAGCACCGAAGAGCAAGGTGTCCACGGTGTCGCTGGCGATGTCCGAGCACCGAGGAGCGAGGAGTCCCCAGCATCGCTGGCGATGTCCGAGTACCGAGGAGTGAGGAGTCCCCGGCATCGCTGGCGATGTCCTAGCATCGAGGAGCGAGGAGTCCCCGACGTCGCTGATGATGTCCGAGCACCAAAGACCGAGGAGTGAGGAGTCCCCGGCATCGCTGGCGATGTCCGAGCACCAAAGAGCGAGGAGTCCCCGACGTCACTGGCGATGTCCGAGCACCGAAGACCGAGGAGCGAGGAGTCCCCAGCGTCGCTGGCGATGTCCGAGCACCAAAGAGCGAGGAGTCATCGGCGTCACTGGCGATGTCCGAGCATCGAGGAGTCCTCGGCGTAGCTGACGACATCCGTGCAGTGAAGTGTGCCCACTTAATCCTTGAGCATGAAGAATCCGAGCGCCGAGGAGTAACCAACGTAGCTGGTGATGAAGCACGAGCGACGAATAGTCTGGTCAACTGGTCGATGGCAAAGTGAGCATTGAGTAGAAGCGACCGGCGAACAGTCCGATCAACTAGTCGGCGATGGAGTCCATGAACCAAGTGGTCCGACCAGTTGATCGGTGGAGAAGTCCTAGGACCAGGTGGTTTGATAACCTAGACGATGATCCTGCAATACAAATATGTAGAACGGGTAGTACATGATGTAAAAATATATGAACTCTGGAGAAAAAAATATATAGCGTATGTAGCTTGGCGATCAGTTGGAGCAAAGATGTATTTATATTTAATATAAACTGCCCAGCCAGTTAGTGTGTAGCTGAGTCTCCAGCCCTAGCTAGCCCATAGTCCATAACGTCGAGCGCGGAGCCCGTGCACGTGTAGGAGGAACATGCGTCGCTAAGGAGCCGCTGCCGACCACCCATAACGCAGAGGGCAGACATTCGTGCACGTGTAGGGAGGAGCCAGAGACAAGGCCATCTCTGGAGGCATCCGAGCATCAACATGACTGTTCAGGGGTTCGGAAAATCATTGGGAGAGCAAAAATGGAGAAAACAGCTCAGAGAAACATCATGGCGATATACGGAGATTGGAGAATATTTAGAAGAATATTAAAGCGTGACTTATCTTTAGATAGAACATCTGGTTGGCGGCGTATGGCGTTATCTGGTCGGCGACACGGGCAGCTCACTTGTGGTCGGCGAGAGGATGGATATCTCCAACCTGGTCAGCGAATTTGCCCCTTAGGGCATCTTGGTAAGTGGCGTCGATGTTGGCGAACCAGAAGGGTAGGGCCGCAACACCTGGAGTTTCCCGAGTAGCCTCCGATAGATTTGGATCGGAGGGTGGTCGGCGCTGAACTAGAGTGTCTAGAGCCAATTCAGCGATGGAGAGCCAATCGGTGAGCTTCTGACCAAGCTGATCGATTTACTCGATCAGACCATCGTTGTTGATCTACCTCCTCTGGTAGTGAGGAAGCGAGCATCGAGTTGTTGATGAAGGAGACCTCGGAAGTGGTTCCGAGATCGGATCTGCAGCCACAGGTGCGGGGATGGTCGGAGCAAAATCGATCTGCACCGGCTAAAGGAGCTCTCCGACTCCGTCAGCGTTGATGAGATCGATCCGACCATGAAGATCTGGCCGGGCTGTAGGAGGGACGAAGAGCCTACGAAAAAAGCCATCTTGTTCGACAAGGGAACAACACGCAAACCCCTACCTAGCGCACCAACTATCGACAGAATATCGTCGACAGTCCTCCGAGAGGTATCCCACGAAGGTAGATTGATCGGCAGAGGAGCGTGAGATCAAGAACAAGAAGGCAACAGAGACACATGAGTTAGACAGGTTTAGGCCATCAGTATGACCTAATACCCTACTCCTATGGTTTGTTGGTTTGTATTAGCTATCGTATGATATTGCGTGATCAGATGCCTTAAATTAGGCCTAGGATCTATATGGGGATATCGACTAAGGGACCCCTGCCTCTCCTTATATACTCTAGAGGGGTAGGGTTACAAGAATAATATCCTATTTGGTACCCATGCCGAGCAGCGCCGTGCACGCCTTGATCTTGTGAGTTGGGCCACCTCTGATGGTGCGGCCCATGTCTTGTCTTGTGGATACCGGGGCCATACCCCCACAATGCAACAATGCTTCACCGACCAAATCCACCCGCCCAACCAGCTTGACCAAGTCGAGCGGCCGAAACCAACAATCGCCGTCTATGTAGATGACATAGTGGTCAAAATGGCTCAAGCTAGTGACCTGATCGCAAACTTGGCCGCAACATTCGTGAACCTCTGAAGGTTCAGCGTCAAATTGAATCCCAAAAAAAGTGTTTTCGGGGTCCCGAACGGGAAGCTGCTCGGATACATTGTGTCCGAGCGGGGCATCAAAGCCAACCCCGATAAAATCACGGCCATCTCCAACATGGGCCCTATACGCAATGTCGAGGGCGTATAGAGGCTCACCGGTTGTTTGGCCACCCTAAACCGGTTCATCTCCTGACTTGGCGAGCGGGGGATGCCTCTCTACAAACTTCTCAAGAAGATAGACACATTCATCTAGACAGAGGAGGCACAGCAGGCTTTGGAAAGCCTCAAAGCATCACTAACATCGGCCCCAATCCTCGTCGCTCCCAAATGGGGAGAACCCCTCTTCCTCTACATCGCACCAAATAACCACGTGGTGAGCGCCATCCTAGTCGTCGACACAAAGGAGCCGGGACACCCCAGAAGGTCCAACGACCAGTATACTTTGTCGGTGAGGTACTCACCAATGCCAAGGTTCGATACCCCCAGATTCAGAAGCTTCTATACGCCGTGCTGATGGTGACCCGGAAGCTCCTGCACTGCTTCACCGACCACGAAGTCATGGTTGTCACTTCGTACCCGCTGGGAGATATCATCCGCAACCGCGATGCCACGGGATGGATCTCCAAGTGGGCACTTGAGCTCATGGGTCATGACATCAGGTATATCCCCAGCACTACTATCAAGTCTTAGGTTCTCACCGACTTCATCGCTGAATGGACGGAAGTCCTGCTCCTGACCCTGGATGTCACCCATGAGTACTGGATAATGTACTTCGATGGGTCGGTGATGGCGCCCAGCTCAGGGGCTAGAGTGGTTCTGATCTCCCTGGATGGGAGCAGGCTCTGCTACGTGATCTGTCTCCATTTTTCAGCCTCAAACAACGCCATGGAATACGAGGCCCTTAGAAACGAACTTCACATCGCCGTCGAGCTCGGCGCCACATGGTTGTATGTTTGCGGCGACTCAGAGTTGGTCGTCGACCAAGTCATAAAGGAGTCCTCCTGCAAGAGCCCTCTCATGGCAGCATATTGCCAGGAGGTGCACAAGCTCAAGGACAAATTCTGAGGGATCGAACTGCATCATGTCTCCCAAAAGGATAATAATGCCGCCGATTTTCTTACAAAATTGGCTGCCAGATGGGTGCCGTCTCCAGATGGGGTCTTCATCAACGATCTCTACAAGCTGTCGGCCCACGTCCTAGAGGATCCAATCCAGACGCACTCCAACACTAATTTGGCATGCAGGGGCTCCGACCTCCCGACGTGCCCCGACCTCGACCGAGTGCTTGGGGGCTCCAACCTTGGTGCCTCCATTTCAGCATCGCCCACCGACGTCGTCGTGGTGGCACTCGATCAACCTAACTAGAGAGCACCACTACTCACCTACCACCTCGAGGAGGTTCTCCCACTATGAAGGACTGAAGTGCGATGAATCGCTCGACGCACCAAGATGTTCGTCGCCTTTGGTGATGAACTTTACAAGCGAAGCCCGTCGGGAGTACTCATGAAGTGCATCCCAACCGACCAAGGGAAATAGCTTCTCCTTGAAATCCATGCTAGAATCTGTGGACACCACGTGGCCCCGAGGTCGCTGGTTAGTAAAGCCTTTTGTCAAGGTTTTTACTGGCCCACCGCACTACAAGATACAAAGGAGGTCGTCCACAGGTGTGAGGGATGCTAGTTCTACGCTCGGCAAACTCATTTGCCGATGCAGGAACTTCAAACCATCCCCATCACCTGGGCATTCGTGGTTTGGGGCCTCGACATGGTCGGACCCCTCAAAAAGGGCCTGGGCGGCTTCACTCACCTGCTCGTAGCAGTAGACAAGTTTACCAAGTGGATAGAGGCGAAGCCCATCACCAATATCCGCTTGGAAGAGGCGGTCAAATTCTTCCTCGACATCATCTATCGGTTTGGTGTTCCTAACTGTATCATCCCCGACCATGGAACAAACTTCACTAGGAAAAAGTTCCTGGACTTCTGTGATGGATACGGTGTCAGGATCGACTAGGCCTCAGTCGAACATCCACGTACTAACGGTGAGGTCGAGCGGGCCAATGGCATGGTCCTCCAAGGACTCAAGCCCCGCATCTTCGACCAACTCAATAAGTATGCCGGGCGAAGGGTTGCAGAGGTCCCAGTGATCCTCTAGAGTCTAAGAATGACCCCGAACTGATCCATGGGGTTCACACCCTTCTTCCTAGCCTACGGAGCTCAAGCAGTGTTGCCCTCCGACCTCGACCACGACGCCCCAAGAGTGAAGGCCTTCGACTAAGACCGAGCTATGGAGGCTCAGCAGGACGTGGTCGACCTACTCGAGGAGGCTCATGAGATGATAGTCATCCACTTCGCTCGCTACCAGCAAACTCTCAGTAGGTACCATGAAAGAAAAATTAGGGGGAGGATCCTCGAGGTTGATGATCTCATGCTCCGGAGAACCCAATCGACCAAGGAGAAACATAAACTCTCTCCACCATGGGAAGGACCCTACAGGGTGACCGAGATGATCTGACCGGGCAACTATCGGCTGAAGGACGACAACGGTATCGTTCTCACCAACACATGGAACATCGAACAGTTATGTCGTTTCTTCCCCTAAAGCTCGGTCTTTCTATTTTCTTTCCATTCAGCGTTTGCTCCTACAGCACCCTAGCCCGAGCACTCTTGGCCTGGGTCGCTCGAGGGCTCCACGGGGGTGCGATATCACCCCTCCTTTTTTACTATCATATAGTAATATTTTTTTGCCCAAACAAAAGGGCATCGCCCAAACAAAAGGGCATTCCGTTCCTTTGATTACCCTACATAACTTTTGTCTTAAACTCCTGATCGATCACACCCCACCACGACCTATGGTTACGAGCAGCTAAGCCTCGTAGGCCATGCCCGGGTTCTTAAGGTTGCAGCCTATGTGTCAACGGGCAGGTGCGAAAAATAAAGGATAAAAAATAAAGCTATGCTAGGGTAAAAATAAGGGCGGATGGGACAAGCTTCCCCTCATGAGTGATTTCATCACAAAAATGAACTCAAAATAGTCACGAGTGTAAAACTGTTCATACAGGGGCTTCCCCATGAACTCATCTTTTACATCTACTGACTATTTCTACTCTAAACTCTATTATGATAGCCCGGCGGCATCGGCTAACGGCACGGTCGACGAGGACGAAGGCAGCTCGCTCCCAGTCGGGATGATGTTCGGCTCTATTGGGGGCAGGACGACGCTCGCCTCTGACCCGATCTCCACTCCCTCCATAGGCTAGACGACATCTTCCCGGTGCACTTCTTCAGCAATGCTCGAACGGCGAGCCTCCATCACCCACTACACGGTGACCTGCTCGGCGACCATCTATGCATATGGCACCAAACTCTCCCCTAGCTCATGGATTTCATCTACGCTCCACCCGTTAGCGTATCGTCTATAGATGGCCGTGAAGTCCAGATCAAGGTGGTGGGTCACCACCGAGGTTAGCACCCCCGATGTCCCGTAGAACATGCCGTCGGAGATGAGCGCCCAAACTTTGTTCGGGACCTCCGCCAGCTAGACGGCGGGCGTACTAGTGCTCGGTCCCGACCTGAACACCTCGAAGACGACCACCTGTGCGACATTACGAATCTAGTCGAGCTCTCCCTCAAGAGCACATCGCTCCTCAAGGGACTTGGCTAACGCCTCTGTACCCCGACTGACCGCCGCTTTGGCCATCTCTAGCTCTTGCTCCAGAGAGCCAATTTTTCCATCCAGTTTTGGAAAAAGACGACAAGTTTAGAAGAAAAGGAAAGGAAAAACCAAGGCATCAACCAAAGGCGGAACAGATACATACCAAGGCGGGCGCTTTCAAGGATGGAGAGTCCTTCCTCTTGCCGGGTCACCTTCTCATGCAGTCGAGCGTTTGACTCCTCTGCCCCGAGCACCTGACCTTGGAGCGAGACCACTTCTTGTTCAGCATCTGACCGGGCCTTTCGCTCCACCTCTAGAGCCTCCAAGGACTTCTGAAGCACCGCCTCGGTCTCCGCTAGGTGGACCTTCACCATGTTGAGTTCTCACTCGGCAGTAGTCGCTCGCTCGATTGCACGCAGTTCCATAGCTCGAGCTCCTGTCGCCTCGGCCACCCAGTCTTGGGACTCACGACAGGCGGATTCTAGCTGGTGCCTGAGCTCGTCAACCCGTCGTGACATCGTTGCTTCCTGCTCCATCCGACCATGTTCCTCCCAAAGAAAACGGGACTTACGGATTGACATCATCTCTAGATCCTGTGAGACAAGAAGCAGGCATGCTAAGACAACCAGTGAAAGGCCAAGGAGTCAAGGACAAACACCAAAAATGCAGAGAACTTACCTCTGCAATGCATGGCAGGTCAACTGTCACGGCACGATGGATGACCTCAACCCTCTCCAAGGCCTCTTTGAGCCTTGCCTTGGTAAGGGTGAGATCAGACTCCATCGATAGTCCTCTCAACCCAAACAGGTGCCAAATCTTCACCTCCTCCTCATCACGAAGGACAAACCGGGCCTTTCCTGACTCGCTAGGGCAAGGCCACAACAGCTCACGGGTCACCCCCGACCCGCTAGAAGATCTAGCCATCGTAGTATCATGCGATGACCGGATCATCACTAGCTCCCGGGACGGCGGGATGGCCAGTGGCTCCACCGTGACGTTTTCCTCGCCAGAGAAGGGGATCTCCACCGCCTAGACTCCATGGCCCACTGGCGGATGCACAACCTCTGGCCTGGCCGTGGCTCCTCTGGACCCCTCCAGCTCCGACCATGCGGGCGAACCGTGCGCTCCTCCGTCGGGCGAGGTAGGGAGCCTGATTTCACCCTCTCCTCCTCCGTAGTTGTTGGGGGAGGGATTGTGAGGGTCACTTCTGACCCAACCTCTACCATTACCATGGGGATCGCCGCCATCACCGCCGCCACCGTGCTCATGACTAGCCAGGAAGACGCAACCCCCAGTATTGCAAACTTTGATACTAAAACAGGACATGTCATCATATGCAATGCAAGGCATTGGTCATATTGCAAACTTTCATATGAATTCAATAAAACAAGTTTACATTTATGTTATGAGTGTTGCCTTGTATGGTTTGAAATGAGTTCAAAGTTTGGTTTGGATTTGAAGTTTCAAAAACCCTGATTTCCAGCGATTAGTTTTGACCCAAAAAACCCATTTCAAAATTGAAGTACATTTTGGGGTTGAGCCTTAAAGCATAAATGTAGAGCTTGTTGAGTTGTACAAAGTTTGTTTTTGGAGTTTTCAAAGTTGTTTAGAAAAATTTGAAGTAATTTGAAAAGGCGAAATGTACTTAAAGTGTCCCCTTTTGAATTCAAATTTGCATTTCAAAATGTAGGCCGAATTTGGGTATGGTTATAAAAGCAAAGTTGTAGAACTTTGAATTTTGAACAACTTTTGTTTTTGGAGATTTTTGAGTTGTTACACAAATTTGGGAGTAATTTGGAAATTTAGACGAATGGCAATTCTGTAAATTTGGTGAACAGTGCCCGTGGAAGACACCTCATCGCCGACGAGCTTCTAATCCGTTCTGGTTGTCGCCGTGGCCGTCCTTGGCTTCGCGCTGGCGTGGTAAAGGCCATGCATGGCTTCTCTTTGCTTCCTGGCCGAGTTATAAGGCCTACGCCGTCGCTGTTTTTCGTCGCTCTCTTCCTCTATTTTCCCGACGTCGCCACCGCTGCTCTGTTGAGCCCTCGCTGTCGAACCAGCACCTGTGCCGTCACAGCAAAGCGCTCAATAGCTTTGTCTATTCCTTGTGCACCCAGCTGACCAACCTTGGTCACCTGATTCCGCCAGGAACTGCCGCTAGCAGCCTTTCTTCCTCGTGGCCGGCAGCATCTCCGTCGAGCGCGCTTCGCCGTGGCTAGAGCTCCACGGTCTGTCTCTGCTTGTGCTTGGCATGCCGTCAGCTTAGCCATGTTGCCGTGGTGCTATGTGATCGGTTGTTTGACCCTTTTGTCCACCGCAGCCACTGGAGCATCGCCGTCGTCGTTGCTAGTGCCACCGTGATCGTTGTGATAGTCGACCCGCGTCGTCGTTGCTTCTCTGGTCTCGCTCTTTGCTCCAACACGTTCGGGGTGAGCTACTGGTGCTTCCTGGACCCATTGTTTAACCGCTACCAGTCTCTTGTCGCCGGTGTAGCACCACCATGCAGTCGTGTCCTCCATGGCCGGCGTCAGGCTTGAATCGTGTAGTAATTGAGTTAGCTAGTGTCTCCAATCGACGCGCCGTGGTGATGTGAACGTTTTGGTACCTTGGCCATCGCCGTTGGTCTCACCGTCGGCGAGATATCATCGGTCAGCGCCGTCGCCATCGTGGTCAAAGCCAAAGGTTGAAGATGACATGTGGGGTCAGGTGTCAGTGACTGTGTAGTTCAAAATGGAATTTTTCTATTTTCAGAAATGAAGGAATAGTGTCTGTTTTTGTTATTTTTGTGTAGATTTATTTAGAGCTCCAAAAATTATGAAAAATTTTGTGTGACTTCTCTGTGATATATATTATTTAGGAAAAATATGAAATGTTGTTTTTCAGCACTTTTAGAATATGGTAAAAATTGCTCAATTAATTAATAAATGAGTTTCCATGATTTTTCTAGGCTTATTTATTTATCCAAAAATTTTGAAATTTTTTTGCCACTTAGTTATCATGTGATGAACATTTAAAAAAATTTTGAGGTTAATTGGAACAAGTTGATTTATTTCATAATTCTTAATTAAATAATTAATTCATAAAAGCAAATAGTAAGCTTTAATGATTTAGGTTTTGATTGAATTTTTGATTGAGTGATGTCCTTGGGTCATTAGTTGGTAATGATCTTTGGCAATTGATGTTAGTATTACGGAAAGGTTTAGTTAGTTTGACTTGTAACTGTACTGCGAAAGAAAGTTGTATTCAGGTTATTACTTTTGCATCCATCGTCAAGCATCATGTCTCATGTCTCATATCTCGCATCATGTTAAACATGGCATTGTACTACGTGTAGTGAACGAAGGTGAGCACGTGGTAGTTAATCAAGTAGTTGAGGAGGTTGAACCGTCTATGGAGGTTGGATTTGATATCGGTGGAACGACTCCGGAACCGGACTTTTCCGTTAACGAAGGCAAGCCCCAGATACATTTAAACCTACCTTGTGTTTTACAAATTGATTTCGCTTTTGCCTTTCTTTACTGCATTAAGTGATTAAGAGTTAAGTGAAAACCTAATTGATGCATTACCAACTTTGTTTTTCCATATCTACCTTGTTACCAGTCTTAATTCGTATATGCCTAGTTTTGCTTAGCTATGCTTAGAACGATGAAAGTCGAGTGATTACCTGTCATCTGCAAGTTTTAGATGGAACTTTGGTTACTTATGTTATCATGTAATATGGGAATGTGGAGTAATAAATCTAGACCGGGCGAACTCGGTGTAGGGGAGCCACAAGACATGGAGGTCTTGTGAGCGGGTTCTTTTCGCCTGTGTCGATTAAGGCCCGTACCGTTGTTGAACCGCATGAGGTGAGACTTTGTAGTACTAACCACATACTCCGGTAAGCCTTAACTTGGCTATTCTATCACGAGAATGGCTACTCACGCACTGGGAGTGGAGAGATGGTGGGAATAGCGTGTACCCACGTGGCAATGGGCTGGATTGGTGGAGTACTGTATTCTCAGGTGGCACGGACCTGTTCTTGTTTTAGAGGATCCGAGGGTAGGTTGATATATGTAAGTCAGGGACCTACATATGTCGTGTGGTCTGGAATTTCCAGCTGGGTTTTAAATCGGTTCGAATCGTCGTTGCTCCTCGGTTATGGAGACTCACTTCTCTGTTCATCATCGTAGTTTAAATAACTGGAACTTGAGGATGGTTTGTGAAGGTGCTAGTTATGAAGGTTCATGATCTCAATACGGATCGTGTTAGCTTTGTTTATGATCTTATGAAGTTTTAAATGTTGATGTAAAGAATTTTATTAAAAAGCTTTTACGCAAAAGAACTTTGATTATTGCTAAAGCCATACCTTGAATCCCCTGAGCCTGCATTCCTGCGTTCTATTGATTCTTATTTCGGTTAAGTCTTGTTGAGTACTTTTGTACTTAGGGTTCGTTGACCCTTGTTGCAGGTGAGGCTCATGAGCAGATCTATTTTGGATCGTGCTGCATGACTGTTGTTCAGTGCGATGACGATAAGTAAATGTGTGGCCCTTGGGCAGGGCAACTTATTTGTGTGTTCTGCAATATGTTATAATGCCACTCCACTACTTTGGTTTGTATTATTTACCAAACTTAGTTGTATGGTTTGAAACAAATGGTTTGTAAACTATGTTATTGTAAGTCTTCCGCTATATTACTCTGATGTATCTATTTGAATAAACTGTTGTAATACTGCAATGACTCTGTAATGGGATCCTGCTCTGAAATCGTGGATGATTCGGGGTTCCCCGAGGACACTCGACATTCTTCTTAAGTTACCAGGAATATATGCATAGATGTCAAAGGTTGTTGGACAGTGATAGGTGCATGTGGGCCCTATAATTTAGGAGGTTCTGCCATAGAATGGTATCAGAGAAGCCGTTACAAAGTCTTTGTTGTATTGGTTTACAAAAACTTCAAAATGATTTGGGATGACTAAACTTAACTTGTTAATTTGGTCCAAATTGCTTCTGACTTATCTAATTTCTTTCTCACCATTCCTTATTTGAGTAAAAAGGTTTTGTGTGGTGGAGTAGTAATCTTACTATGCCCTATATAAAAACAACTGTTGTTTATGTTCTTTATAAGCTTTGATGTTTTTGTTCGTAAGAACGATTCATGCATCATGATTAATTCACTTGTTACTTCCTTCACCTCTAAGTCTGGGTGGGTAGTGTGTATGGGTTGAGTTGTGTAGTCCACCCTTGTTGCTCTTGAGACTGTTGTCAGATTGTCTTACTGGGATTAATCTTGCTTCCTACAGTATGGCTCATACCAAGAAGACACCCTGTAAGTCCACTGGACCCAAAGGAGTTCCTCGTCACCAACTTGCCCCTAGGAATCATGGTGCTAGCAGTAGCAGCTCTAGGCCTGATTCCTAGGTAGAGATACAGAGGATTTCTGCAGAGTTAGCACAAGCTACTAGAGATAGGGCCTTGGATGCCATCTAGGTAGGAGAACTATAGGGTCAATTGAGGCGTCTCAACACCGCTCACAGGAACTGCGAACGTATGTTAGTTCATATGATGGAAGGAAGAAATGAAGCTTGGCATAGAGAAAATGTAGCTAGAGCTAGGACTCATGAGCTAGAATTCTATGTAGAAGATTTAGAAGAACATAATACTTATCTGCATGAGGAAGTTCATAGGCTAAGCAATCTCCTAGATCCAAATCATGAAGCCCAAGATGATGCAATGGACCCCGGTGTCATCCTTGCCGATGATAGCGAATCGAAAGCGGAAGAAGAAGAAGATCCTGAAGAATTAGTAATGATCGATGAGAGTGATAATGTATGCGGTAATATTTCCGGAATGGATATCGAGCCTGAAGTTTGAAGTAATCGAGGAAAGGAGTAGAGTTGTATAATAGTTAGTTCTAGTTAAGTTAAGTAGTCTTGTTTAGGTACATGCGGGTTTGTGTTTATATTAGTAAACCCTATGTAATGTGTCTGGAGTAAGCTTTTGTTGCAATTCAATAAAGACTTGTGAGTAAAATTTGGTTTGTTATGAGCAGATGCGTCGTACGCGGGGTTCGTATATTCTTGGTACTTCACAAGATGAGAACGGTATTCTAGATCCGCCACCAGTTCTAACAAATCTGGCTGATGCTATAGCCACACTTGTCAATGTGACGGTTAAAAATTCTTGTTTGCTTCATGAGATGGCTCAAAGTAATCAGAATCAAATGCAAGGAAATCATGGTCGCCATCATAACAGGCAGGAGGCTACATATGTTGATTTTACAGACACAAGGCCACTGGTGTTCACCAAGGCAGATGAACCATTGGAGGCTGATGATTGGCTTCGAACCATGGAGCAGAAATTTGATCTCATTCTATGCACAGAGTTTCAAAAACCAGTCTTTGCTGCTCAGCAATTTAGAGGTGCAGCCGGTGCTTGGTATGCGAATCTTATGGCCATGCAACTCGTAGGTGTTCTGTTAACTTGGACAGAGTTTTGTACTGCTTTTAGAGCCCATTATATCCCAGAGGGAGTTATGGCTATGAAGCTGGATGAATTCCTTGCTTTGAAGCAAGGGGATCAAACGGTTATGCAGTATGTGGGAAGATTCAATCATCTATCGCAGTATGCATCTGAACATGTCAACACAGATGCCAAGAAAAAGAAATGGTTCATGAGAGGTCTGAATACCAAATTGTAGACTATGATGACAACTTGTACCAATGTCACTTATCATGAGGCAGTGAATATTGCAATTGCTTCAGAGGCAAAGTATCGGCAGCATAAGGAGCTGAAGAAGAAATAGAGTATGCCGTCTGGATCTTTTGGGGGAAATCAAAAGAGGCAGAGGGTGATTTATCATCCAGTAAATCATAATCGTCCTCCTTATCGTCCGCCGCAGTTTCAAGCCGGTCAGCAATCAAATGTCCGCCCTGCTACAACTTATCAGAATCCACAACCGACAAATGCTTTTGGGGTTTCTGCTCCAACACCCCAGGGTCACAAGTATCCATGTTTCAATTGTGGCAAGCCTGGTCATTTCTCAAGGGAATGTTTGTATCCAAGGCAATCTAATCCAAATTATCAGAAGGCCCCTATCAATCAACAACAGGGTCAGGCACAGAACAAGAATAACAATCAGAATGCTCAGAAAGGCAAAGATGAAAGGAAGACAGGACGGGTGTTCTATATTCAAGCTGGGGAAATTCCGGAAGGGGAGCCAGTGATGATGGGTATGTTTCCTGTCGCCAATCATCCTACAGTTATACTTTTTGATTCGGGTGCATCTCATTCATTCATCAATAGAACATTTGTGGTAAAGCATGAAATTTCAATTGGGGCAACAAAGGTAAATTTCTTTATACAGTCGCCCGGGGGACGTTTGTGTACTAAGAAAATGGTATACCAGGTATCCATAAACCTGGGTGGGCATATTTTTCTCACTACCATGATTATCCTAAAGGATCAGGATATAGATGTAATCTTGGGAATGAATTGGATGTATCAGCATAAGGTTGTTATAGATGCTTTGAATAGAACAATCAGGGTGAGTTTGCCAGATAGTCATTCTCAACCTCTCATCCAACTTCCAACCTTAAGAAGATCAGTGGGCAAAGTTTGTGCAACTACCGTCAAGGAGATTAGAGATATCCCGGTAGTGTGTGAATTTCCTGAAGATTTACCCAGTCTACCACCTGATAGGGATGTCCAGTTTAACATAGAGTTAAAGCCAGGAACAGCTCCAATTTCTCAGAGAGCTTATAGGATGCCACCGAAGGAGTTAGCCGAGTTGAAGACTCAGTTGCAAGAATTGATTGATAAGGGGTTTATCCAACCTAGTTCATCATCTTGGGGATGTCCAGCAATTTTTGTGAAAAAGAAAGATGAGACCCTGAGGTTATGTGTCGACTATTGTCCGTTGAATGAGGTGACCATCAAGAATAAGTATCCCTTACCTCGGATAGATTTGCTTTTTGATCAATTGGCCGGAGCCAGAGTTTTCTCCAAGATTGATTTGAGGTCAGGCTATCACCAAATTAAGATTAAACCTGAACATATTCCCAAAACGGCATTTACCACAAGATATGGATTATATGAATACTTGGTAATGTCTTTTGGTTTGACAAACGCTCCAGCTCATTTCATGTATCTGATGAATTCAGTATTCATGCCTGAGCTAGACAAGTTTGTAGTGGTGTTTATTGATGACATTCTAGTATATTCCAAGAATAAGGAAGAACATGCGAAACATCTCAGAATTGTTCTAACCCGCTTGAGAGAACATCAACTATATGCCAAGTTCAGCAAGTGTGATTTTTGGCTTAAGGAAGTACAATTTCTTGGACATGTCTTGTCAGCTGAAGGCATTGCAGTTGATCAAAGCAAAGTGAAGGATGTGCTTGATTGGCAACCGCCAACCACAGTTCATCAGGTTTGGAGTTTTCTGGGATTGGCGTGGTATTACCGTCGTTTTATTCCAGATTTCTCTAGAGTATCAAAGTCCATAACTGAGTTATTGAAGAACCAAGTCAAGTTTGTCTGGTCATCTAATTGTGAAGAAGCTTTCCAGACTTTGAAGAGACTGTTGACCACTACCCTTGTATTAGCCCAACCTGATATCGAGAAGCTGTTTGATGTTTATTGTGATGCTTCAGGTATTGGTATTGGATGTGTATTGATGCAAGAAGGCAGAGTCATTGCTTATGCATCTAGGCAACTTAAGCAACATGAAGAACACTATTCGACTCATGATCTGGAATTAGCAGCTGTTGTCCATGCTCTAAAGATTTGGTGGCATTACCTGCTTGGTAATACATGCCATATTTATACAGACCACAAGAGTTTAAAGTATATCTTTACTCAGTTAGAATTGAACATGCGACAAAGAAGATGGTTAGAACTGATTAAAGATTATGATTTGGAAGTACATTATCACCCTGGTAAAGCAAATGTGGTTGCAGATGCCCTCAGTCGCAAAAGTTATTGCAATTGCCTGATAGTGAGAACAATGGGTCTGACTTTATGTCAATAGATGGAGAAGTTGAATGTAGAGGTAATTCAACAAGGTAGTTTGACCAACATAATTGTTGAAGCCAATATTCGAGACCAGATTGTTGCTGTTCAGAAGGAAAACAAGGGTGTAGCCCATATCAAGGAAAGAGTCAGGAATGGAAAAGCGGAATGCTTCACCATAGATGATGAATGTGTGTTATGGTTTAAGGATCGCCTGGTGGTACCAAAAGTTCCGGAGTTGCGACAGTCAATTCTTGAAGAGGCGCATGCCACTAGGTTATCTATCCATCCGGGAAGTAACAAGATGTACCATGACTTGAAACAAAAGTTTTGGTGGACTAAAATGAAGATAGAGATTGCTAGATATATAGCAAAATGTGATACTTGTCAAAAGGTGAAAGCTATACATTTGAGGTCTGCTGGTGAATTATAGCCATTACCTATTCTAGCTTGGAAGTGGGAGGACATTAGTATTGACTTTATTGTT
The DNA here is from genome assembly GCA_904845875.1 of Miscanthus lutarioriparius. Lineage (NCBI taxonomy): Eukaryota > Viridiplantae > Streptophyta > Magnoliopsida > Poales > Poaceae > Miscanthus > Miscanthus lutarioriparius. The sequence goes on along the minus strand of CAJGYO010000001.1, from coordinate 93,820,396 downwards.
GGTCTACCCAAGACATCAAAGGGATTTGACTCAATATGGGTTATTGTAGATCGACTAACCAAGTCAGCACATTTTCTTCCAGTCCAGAATACATATTCCACCATCCAATATGCCAGGATATATTTAGCAAGAATCATGAGTCTCCATGGAGTACCAAAGACCATTGTGTCAGATAGGGGTACATAGTTTGTCTCCAGTTTTTGGAAACAATTGCATTCTTCATTGGGAACCAAGCTCCTGTATAGTACAGCTTATCATCCATAGACTGATGGACAGATGGAAAGAGTCAATCAAGTACTTAAAGATATGTTAAGGTGTTGTGTCCTTAACTATTGCAACAAGTGGGATGAATGCTTACCTTTGGCCGAGTTCTCATACAACAATAGTTATCAAGAAAGCATTAGAATGGCTCCATTTGAAGCACTCTATGATCGTAGATGCAGAACACCGCTGAGTTGGTCTGAACCCAGAGAAAGAAGGTTCTTTAGAGTTGACCTTGTGGAAGAAACAGAAGACAAGGTTAGGCAAATACAAAGTAATTTGAAGATAGCTCAGTCCCGACAAAAGAGTTATGCGGATAAATGACGTAGACCATTGATGTTTAACAAGGGGCATTTTGTATATCTGAAAGTATCACCAATGAAGGGAGTTACCCGTTTTGGTGTTAAAGGCAAGTTGGCACCTCGATATATTGGACCATTTCAAATTTTAGAGAGGTACGGAAAAGTGGCATATCGTTTGAAATTACCAGAACATCTTGCAGCGGTACATGATGTGTTCCATGTTTCTCAATTGAAGAAGTGTCTTCGAGTGCCTGAGCAGAATGTTGAGGTTGAAGGAGTGGAACTTGAACCTAATTTGACCTATTCTGAGTATCCTATCCGAGTCTTGGATTAGAAAGATCGTGTTACTCGAAGGAGGACAATCAAGTTCTACAAGATACAATGGAATCAATATTCAGAAGAAGAAGCTACTTGGGAATCTGAAGATTACCTGTTAGAAAAGTTTCTAGAGTTTCTTGCGTCAATATAGATGAATGTTAGTTTTGCTTTGTTGTTACGAACCGTGTTTGTAAAGGAACCTTAGCTATTTTATAAATAGGTTTTGGATATTTTTGGATTGACACATTTCCTTTTCCATTACTTACCCTATGACTTTGAATCTCGGGACGAGATTTCTTTTAGGGGGAAGGAATTGTGACACCTCGGGTGTTTAAATACTAAAACAGGACAGGTCATCATATGAATTGCAAGGCATTGGTCATATTGCAAACTTTGATATGCATTCAATAAAACAAGTTTACATTTATGTTATGAGTGTTGCCTTGTATGGTTTGAATTGAGTTCAAAGTATGGTTTGGATTTGAAGTTTCGAAAACCCTGATTTCCAGCGATTAGTTTTGACCCGAAAAACCCATTTCAAAATTGAAGTACATTTTGGGGTCGAGCCTTAAAGCATAAATGTAGATCTTGTTGAGTTGTACAAAGTTTGTTTTTGGAGTTTTCAAAGTTGTTTAGAAAAATTTGAAGTAATTTGAAAAGGCAAAATGTACTTAAAGTGTCCCCTTTTGAATTCAAATTTGCATTTCAAAATGTAGGCCGAATTTGGGTATGGTTATAAAAGTAAAGTTGTAGAACTTTGAATTTTGAACAACTTTTGTTTTTGGAGATTTTTGAGTTGTTACACAAATTTGGGAGTAATTTGGAAATTTAGACGAATGGTAATTCTGTAAATTTGGTGAACAAGTGCCCGTGGAAGACACCTCATCGCCGGCGAGCTTCTAATCCGTTCTGGTCATCGTCGTGGCCGTCCTTGGCTTCGCGCTGGCACGGTAAAGGCCCTGCAAGGCTTCTCTTTGCTTCCTGGCCGAGTTATAAGGCCTGCGCCGTCGCCGTTTTTCGCCACTCTCTTCCTCTGTTTTTCCGACGTCGCCACCGCTGCTCCGTTAAGCCCTCGCTGTTGAACCAGCGCCTGTGTCGTCGTAGCAAAGCGCTCAATAGCTTTGCCAATTCCTTGTGCACCTAGCTAACCGACCTTGGTCGCCTGATTCCACCGGGAACAACCGCTAGCAGCCTTTCTTCCTCACGCCAGCATCTCCGTCGAGCGCGCTTCATCGTGGGCAGAGCTCCACGGTCTGTCTCTGCTTGTGCTTGGCATGCCGTCAGTTTCGCCATGTTGCCGTGGTGCTGTGTGATCGGTTGTTTGACCCTTTTGTCCACCGCAAACACTAGAGCATTGCCGTCATCGTTGCTAGCGCCGCCGTGATCGCTGTGATCGTCGACCCATGCCGCCGTTGCTTCTCCGGTCTCGCTCTTTGCTCCAACGCGTTCGGGGTGAGCTACTAGTGCTTCTTGGACCCTTTGTTTAACCACTACCAGTCTCCTGTCACCGGCGTAGCACCGCCGTGCAGTCGCGTCTGCCATGGCTGGCGTCAGGCTTGAATCGTGTAGTAATTGAGTTAGCTAGTGTCTCCAATTGATGCGCCATGGTGATGTGAACGTTTTGGTACCTTGGCCGTCGCCGTTGGTCTCGCTGTCGGCGAGATATCATCGGTCAACGCCGTCGCCGTCGTGGTCAAAGCCGAAGGTTGAAGATGACATGTGGGGTCGGGTGTCAGTGACTGTGTAGTTCAAAATGGAATTTTTCTATTTTCAGAAATGAACAAATAGTGTCTATTTTTGTTATTTTTGTGTAGATTTATTTAGAGCTCCAAAAATTATGAAAATTTTTGTGTGACTTCTCTGTGATATATATTATTTAGGAAAAATATGAAATGTTGTTTTTCAGTACTTTTAGAATGTGATAAAAATTGCTCAATTAATTAATAAATGAGTTTCCATGATTTTTCTAGGTTATTTATTTATCCAAAAATTTTGAAAATGGTTTTGCCACTTAGTTATCATGTGATGAACATTAAAAAAAATATTGAGGTCAATTGGAACAAGTTAATTTATTTTATAATTCTTAATTAAATAATTAATTCATAAAAGCAAATAGTAAGCTTTAATGATTTAGGTTTTGATTGAATTTTTGATTGAGTGATGTCCTTGGGTCATTAGTTGGTAATGATCTTTGGCAATTGATGTTAGTATTACGGAAAGGTTTAGTTAGTTTGACTTGTAACTGTACCGTGAAGGAAAGTTGTATTCAAGTTATTACTTTTGCATCCATCGTCAAGCATCATGTCTCATGTGTCATATCTCGCATCATATTAAACATGGCATTGTACTACGTGTAGTGAACGAAGGTGAGCACGTGGTAGTTAATCAAGTAGTTGAGGAGGTTGAACCGTCTGTGGAGGTTGGATTTGATATTGGTGGAACGACTCCAGAACCGGACTCTTCCGTCAAGGAAGGCAAGCCCCGGATACATTTAAACCTACCTTGTGTTTTACAAATTGATTTCACTTTTGCTTTTCTTTACTGCATTAAGTGATTAAGAGTTAAGTGAAAACCTAATTTATGCATTACCAACCTTGTTTTCTATATCTACCTTGTTACTAGTCTTAATTCATATATGCCTAGTTTTGCTTAGCTATGCTTAGAACAATGAAAGTCGGGTGATTACCTGTCATCTGCAAGTTTTAGATGGAACTTTGGTTACTTATGTTATCATGTAATATGGGAATGTGGAGTAATAAATCTAGACCGGGCGAACTCGGTGTAGGGGAGCCACAAGACATGGAGGTCTTATGAGCGGGTTCTTTTTGCCTGTGTCGATTAAGGCCCGTACCGTTGTTGAACCGCATGAGGTGAGACTTTGTAGTACTAACCACATACTCTGGTAAGCCTTAACTTGGCTATTCTATCATGAGAATGGCTACTCGTGCACTGGGAGTGGAGAGATGGCGGGAATAGCGTGTACCCACGTGGCAATGGGCTGGATTGGTGGAGTACTATATTCTCGGTTGGCGCGGACCCGTTCTTGTTTTAGAGGATCCGAGGGTAGGTTGATATATGTAAGTCGGGGACCTACATATGTCGTGTGGTCTAGAATTTCCAGCTGGGTTTTAAATCGGTTCGAATCGTCGTTGCTCCTCGGTTATGGAGACTCACTTCTCTATTCATCATCGTAGTTTAAATAACTGGAACTTGAGGATGGTTTGTGAAGGTGCTGGTTATGAAGTTTCATGATCTCAATACGGATCGTGTTAGCTTTGTTTATGATCTTATGAAGTTTTAAATGTTGATGTAAATAATTTTATTAAAAAGCTTTTACGCAAAAGAACTTTGATTATTGCTAAAGCCATACCTTGAATCCCCTGAGCCTGCATTCTTGCGTTCTATTAATTCTTATTTCGGTTAAGTCTTGTTGAGTACTTTTGTACTTAGGGTTCGTTGACCCTTGTTGCAGGTGAGGCTCATGAGCAGATCTGTTTTGGATCGTGCTGCATGACTGTTGTTCAGTGCGATGACGATAAGTAAATGTGTGGCCCTTGGGCAGGGCAACTTATTTGTGTGTTCTGTAATATGTTATAATGCCACTCCACTACTTTGGTTTGTATTATTTACCGAACTTAGTTGTATGGTTTGAAACAAATGGTTTGTAAACTATGTTATTGTAAGTCTTCCGCTATATTACTCTGATGTATCTATTTGAATAAACTGTTGTAATACTGCAATGACTCTGTAATGGGATCCTGCTCCGAAATTGTGGATGATTCGGGGTTCCCTGAGGACACCCGACAGTCTTCTTAAGTTACCGGGAATATATGCATAGATGTCAAAGGTCGTTGGACAGTGATAGGTGCATGTGGGCCCTATAATTTAGGAGGTTCTGCCACATGCCACCGCTAGCCTGCTTCCTTCGCCGCTCGTCACGACCCGCTACAGGCATGGTCTCCACTCCACCTGCACGGGAGGCGGGGAGATGCCCAGTCCTGCCAGCCCCTGGTTACTGTCAAATAAATGTGAGTTAGTCACCCTAAAAAACTCTACTATGAGAACATGAGGGAGCATGCACCTAGACGAAAGTGGCAGAGCCCTAAAGCCCCGACCAGCTGCCGATGAGCCGACCGGATGAGGCCCGCTCGTGGGTCACGACCCGTGCCCCCTCATATCGGACGAGGGAGGAGCTGACACGGCGGTCCCCGATCGGCCCGTGAATGGTCGTTGTCGCTAGCTTGTGGCGAAACCACTAGAGCAACTGGTGGGACATCCCCCCATTGGGGGTCGCGCACACGTGGTGACCCTAAAGATATAGGGGAATGAACATGTTCCTTCGACCGACCAGCATGCTCCACCACACTCGGAGCAGGGGGCACAAAGCCGATGATGCCTCCGAACGGCGTGGTGACCGCGCCCGCTTTGCCTCTTGTTCGACAATAGTGTCTTCAGTAATGGCACGCTTCCTTGACTTAGGAACGTCACCATGTGTCTCAGTATCACGCCCATTGCGGACGGATGCGGCCGCAGGCTCACGGTGCTCCACTAAGGTCATGACAGCACCCCTGTCTCCTTCATCCTTAGAGGCACTCGCGTTGCCACCAATATCCATGGGCTCCTCCGACTCGAGCTCTGCCTCCACGTCGCTCTGGCTCTCACCCCCTCCTGGACCCACTGGCTGATCTCCTTCTCCTTTTTGAACCTCCTCCGGGCATTCTCGGCTTTCTTCTTCTTCTTGGCAAGCGCCACCTCCCTCTAGGCAGCCTGCTGAGCTGTGCCCTCCGGCCCCCTTGGAAGATGCGGCCGGGATTTATAGCTCGAGAGTCCCTTTAAAATGGACAACTCGAAATCAATCAAAACATCAAAACAAGGAGGATAAGGTCACAGGAAAAGGGGGCATACCAGATTGGATAGCTTCGCAGCGTGAAGAGGTCCGAGCATCCCTTTGAGGGAGTCTTTATCCCTCAGTTGTAGCACCCGATTGAGTCAACTCTAGACTTCATCGTTTGGCAACTCCTCCGATGACGTGTGGTCGGGATCCATCGGGCTGATGTATTCCCACATCGGCTGTGTTTTTTCTGCCAACTGGGCAACCCGATGGCGGAAGAAGGTGTGGAAGACCCACAACCCATCGAGTCCATGCTATATAAGCTTTTGAAGTTCTGCCTCGATAACCTCCAACTTGTTCTGCCGACCGGCAGGACCCCATGACTAGCTTTCCCTCCTCTCCGGCCCTCTTCCGATGAACGACAGGAATGGCACCTCCACTAGTTTCCTGATGTAGAACCACTCATCGTACCACCCCTGATTGGAGTCACAGGGGGAGTACACAGGGTAGGGGGTCGACAACTTCAGCTTGTTCTGCAAAGCGAATCCCCCAACTGGTGCGATTTTGGGCAGCTTCCCCTCAAATAGGGCTCGCCCACTAAAGATCTACCGGAATAGGTCCACGTGTGGCTCCATCCCGAGGAAGGCCTTGCCGACGGTGATGAAGCCGGTGATGTGTAGCACCCTAGTTGGGTTGAGGTGCTACAGCTCCAGGCCCCACTCATTAAGAAGCCCGTGCAAGAACCAGTGCGTGGGATACCCAAGCCCACGCTCGAGAAGGCGAGGAAGGAGATGACTTCGTTGGCCCAGGGTTGCGGAACTACTTCTCCTAGCGCTAGAGCCCTCCAATGCACCACCTCCTTCGATGGGAGCAGCCCCTTCTCGGTGAAGGCGGCCAGCACCTCCTTATCCATGTTGGAAGGCCTCTAGTTCTACATCGCGCCTCGGATTCACCAATGAATCTATGAGTCTTTTCCCTCGCTCTAGCACATGAACAGATTTGGCAAAAGGGAGGCAGGAGGAATGGCGGTGATTGAAGGAAGGTGAAAGAACAGGAGGAAAAATCTCTCCCTTCCCCCTTATTTAATGTAGAAAAGCGTGCGGCAGGACATGGCCCTAACTGATGGGACGCGCCCTGCCCGACAAAACATCGCTCGGTTAGTGGGACGTGGCATGGGTAGGGCCCACGACTAACGCAAACCAGGTGCAGGAAATGAGGTGCAACCGCACGCAAATGACCCTCCGCCTTCCATGCAGGGTTTGGAAGGGCTCACCAACGGGATCTCCATCGAGGAGAGACCAACGGGTCACCCGAGTCGATCGGACGGCTCGGGCATCTACTGAGAGACAGGTAAGGAGCGGTAGGATGCCCCATGCAGGCAATGCTGACTCCATCACAAATGATAGACACGGATCTCGTTTGGACATATCCGATAGGAGCTCCCCAGACCCGTCACTCGAGCCACACTACAAGATTTTCGGTCTACTGCAACGCCAAAAAAGTGTAGCAAAAGACCCAAAAATGGTAGCCATAGTAATTTTGCTACCAATTTTTTTTGGTTAAATGTCGTTGCACTTGTAAGGGTAGCAATAGCATAATGCAATGGGTTACATTTTAGTTGCGACACACAGCCCCTCTATTGCAACACTTTTGACGCTTTTGCAACACCTGGTGAGTGTTGTAACAAAAGCAATTGCAACCACTATGGGTGTGGTAATAGTATCAATTGCAACGAACTAGGCGTTGCTAGCGATACGTATTGCGACACGCTGGTCGTGTAGCAACACAATGCAAGCGCAACGCAACACAGGTGTTGCAATCGTGGTTGTTGCTACGCAGAGAAAGCATTGCAATAGAGGTTCTCTATTGCCACGTCGCCTAAATGGTTGCTATAGGTGGCTTAGGTTATTGCAACATCTCTTCAGGTTGGTTGCTACAGAGAGGTCGTATATTGCCACGTTTCTGAATGGTTGCTATAGATGGCATAGGCTATTGCCACGTTACTTAGGTTGGTTGCTACAGATAGGTCATCTATTGCCATGTTACTAACTATCTGGTTGCTATAGGTAGATTCCTCTATTGCCACCGTCATCTTTTTGTAGTTGCAAGAGATAGTTTCTCTATTGCCATGATTATCGTACCTATTGCCACGACTAAATGTGGTTGTTATATGTGCCATCATATATTGCAACGCCAGATTAATATATTAATAATTCATGTTGCGACACTTTGTTTGGTAGCTTAAATTAATAATCGCAAAACGACAAATACATAATGAAGGAAGCATCGACATCCATTAAAACGAAATATAATTTGTTCATACAAAATCTTTAACAAAACACACCGAGTGTCAAACTAAATGAGAACACAAGTAGATAGCTTAACACATAATAATGTGTTAAGCACAGACAACTGTTTGAACTCATTCGAATCAAAAGACTAATGTCTACTGTAGCAGCGAAGGTTCCCTTGATATGTATGTTGGCCATCGTCCCACCATTCGCATGCTCCTTCTCAAACTCAAGATTCCTCCTGAAAAAATCATTGACATGCATTAGTTAAACTGAGACTAGTGGTGGCAAAGCTAATTGAACACTGAAGCAAAACACGAGCTACAGTACTATCAACCATGAACTTTGAAGCGTAAAGCAAATATAAACATACATGCAGCTGCCTCCCAAGACATTTTATGAGCACAAACACATCCATATATATTTCTAATCAGCAAGAGGAAACTAAGCCTGGACCATATTTAGGAGCAGAACAAAAGAATAGCTATGTACTTCTCCAAAAGGACTATATGTTCCTTTTTAATGCAAAGAGAGATAAAAGGTTTCACATAGTACCTGTGTATTCTTTTTGGACAATGCAGATCTTTTCCTAGCCGCAGTTTCCTTCAGTTGCTTTGCTTTAGTACAGTGCCCGTGCTAACGCCACGGCTTTATTTCAGGAATGCATGAAAACAACCAAACAATAATTTTTTTGTATAGTTTAGGTTTTACGCAATTTTATATGACATTGTATATATTCCGGAAAACAGCAGAAACAGCAGGAAAGAACCAAGTTAATCAACTCGACAAAATCAACATAGCAAGTAATCGGGCATTTGACCACATCGAGCAGTTTGAACGTTGAAAAAGCATCAGGATTACTTTAACATGTTGTCTTAGCTCCATTTGGATATCAAATATCTACAGAGCATAAACGGAATCAATACAGAGTCATATGGCTGTTACTGAACGTATTTGAAATATTAGAAAACGGAAAGCATGGACATAATTTTTTTTTGTCTCTAAGCCACCATAGTCATGCTATGGCTGCAGATAAAAACTTAGGAATTAGCAGACTGTTGAATGATGTAGAGTTTTTGATAATATATATTACATATGTAAACTCTCAAGTATGAACTACTGTTAGCCATTGAGGCCTGCTGCTAAAGAGCAGAGCTACTGAAAGTCCACTACATATACACAGGTAAATTAGGTGAAAAACAAACTGACCCATTATTTGTTTGTGTACCGACGTGTCCTGGTACCGCTGCCCCTCTATAGCACTCTGCAAGAATTTAGAAGGACAAGAGCAGCCAAACAGAGCAAATGCTGTAGTTAGAAGATCGTAATCCAAAATAGGTGGGGAACGATGAACATCTCAATTAAAAATCGGTAATGGAACAGAATGTCAGGCAGCACAAAGCAGTTTTGGACCTTGAGCTTGGCCATGACGTGGGCTGCGGCGTCGTTTCCGGTGGCCTCTATGATGTCCCTCTTGAGTTTGGCGGCCTCCACGAAATCCTCCTTCTCAATCATAAGATGATGAAATGGTGATTACCTGGAAAAGGGATGCGTACTCTCGGCCTGGTCGACCTCGTCGAAGTGGCGGCTGCGGCTCCATCGGGTCTGGTACCAGGTGGAGGGCGACGATGCCGAGGAGGCGGCGGCGCACAAGCAGCAGCCAGCGGCGTGGCGTGCGGGGGTAGCGGATGGCAGGCGCGCGGCAAAGGACGGCGAGCGGTGGGTCAGAACCGTGTTGAGGGGCGGGCGTGCCACCGCCGGCGTGGCAGTCGAGGGATGACGGCGTAGAGTTCTCGTTGACAAAGACGATGAGCCCATCGAGGACCTACTGGAGTTGGACGAGAGGCGTAGTGCCTCCTCGTAGGAGAGCGACGCGGCGAGTGCGTCGGCGGCATCGATGGCCACGAGGGCGCCGGAGAAGGTCCGATCCACATATTCTGAGGATAGAGAGACATCTGAGGATAGAGAGGCAGAGGGAGAAATTTAGGGGAGAGAAGAGAGAGAAATGAGCACCGTGCCGCCGTTTCCCTTCCGCATCGCCGTCGCGTCCGTGCCCGTGCCGCCGGTGGTCGAATCCTGCGTGGCGGTGGCCGGGAAACCCTAGCCGCGTCGGGAACCAGGAGCGGCGGCGCGTGATGTTTTTTTCCTTCCGCGGTCGCTCTAGACAGAAAAACAAAAGGCAACGTGAGGGATCGAACCGCGCGCTTCTAGGCGCGGGCGTGCGGGGGCTTACGCGGATGTGGGAGATGAGTGCAGACACACTGAACGTGACCCATCGGATTTGGACGAGTAACGACAGAGAATGGTTAAGAGACAATCTGGTGCATCCGTTTTGATGGTGTTATATTTTCTAGGTGCATTTATGGATGTGGATGTAGCATAGGTCATGACTGTAGAGTAGGCATTTGTTGTGTGGCTGTAGATTTATTTTAACTGGTGTATTATAGGGTAGGTCTTGATAAGTTATTCAACTTTGGTATTTATCACTTTTTCAGCTGAAATCATTTGGGGTACCAAATCTTGTCTGAAGTTGCATTTTTTTGAAATTCAAAATTTAAATTGCTCAAACTTTTCATATGTATATATTGACAAAACCAAAAAAAAAAAATTGATAGAGAATGATTTTAGAAAATTTTAGGAAAAAAATCATCAGATTTGGAGTTAGTATGAGGAAGAAAAACTAGTTACAAAGTTGACCCACAGATTAAAAAAAGAAATCACACTGTTCACTATGATCATGTAAGGATCATCTAGAACAGTGTGATTTCTCCTTTTAATATGTGGGTAAACTTTGTAACTAGTTTTTCTTCCTCATACTAACTCCAAATGTGATGGTTTTTTTTCTAAAATTTTCTAAAATCATGCTTCAGCATTTACGTTTGATCAAACTTGGATGTGACAATGTTTTACACATTTTAAAATTTGAAATTTGAAATTTGACAAGTTCAAACCAAATTTTCAAACCCTAAATGATTTCAGATGTAAAAGTGATGAATACAAAAGTTGTTCAACTCATCAAGATCTACAACTTTTATTTTTGTCATCTTATCATTTGACTAAATTTGAACCTTTCAAATTTGAAATTTTAAAAAATGACAAATTCGAACCAAAATTTGAGACCCAAAATAATTTCAACATAAAAAGTGATGAATACCAAAGTTGTTCAACTCATTAATATCTACAACTTTTATTTTAGTCATCTTATCATTTGACAAAATTTGAACCTTTTAAATTTAAAATTTTGAAAAACGACAAGTTCGAACCAAAATTTGAGACCCAAATTGATTTCAACATAAAAAGTGATAAATACCAAAGTTGTTCAACTCATGAATATCTGCAACTTTTATTTTGGTCATTTCTTCATTTCACAATTTTTTAGCACACATTATTCACTAATCTTACACATGTCTCATATAGTTTATAAAACCTTACGAGACATGTGTCACATTTATGAACAATGTCAGTACCACTTTGTCATATGAAAAATGACCAATACAAAAGTTGTATATCTTGATAAGTTATTCAACTTTGGTATTTATCACTTTTTCAGCTGAAATCATTTGGGGTACCAAAATCTTGTCTGAAGTTGCATTTTTTTGAAATTCAAAATTTAAATTGCTCAAACTTTTCATATGTATATATTGACAAAACCAAAAAAATAAATTGATAGAGAATGATTTTAGAAAATTTTAGGAAAAAAAATCATCAGATTTGGAGTTAGTATGAGGAAGAAAAACTAGTTACAAAGTTAACCCATAGATTAAAAAAAAGAAATCACACTGTTCACTATGATCATGTAAGGATCATCTAGAACAGTGTGATTTCTCTTTTTAATATGTGGGTAAAACTTATAACTAGTTTATCTTCCTCATACTAACTCCAAATGTGATGGTTTTTTTTCCTAAAATTTTCTAAAATCATGCTTCAGCATTTACGTTTGATCAAACTTGGATGTGACAATGTTTTACACATTTTAAAATTTGAAATTTGACAAGTTCAAACCAAATTTTCAAACCCTAAATGATTTCAGATGTAAAAGTGATGAATACAAAAGTTGTTCAACTCATCAAGATCTACAACTTTTATTTTTGTCATCTTGTCATTTGACTAAATTTGAACCTTTCAAATTTGAAAATTTAAAAAATAACAAATTCAAACCAAAATTTGAGACCCAAAATAATTTCAACATAAAAAGTGATGAATACCAAAGTTGTTCAACTCATTAATATCTACAACTTTTATTTTGGTCATCTTGTAATTTGACTAAAGTTGAACCTTTCAAATTTTGGCTGCTATTTATTCGTGCGCCATCAGTAGGGGCGGCTAGTGATTCAGCCACCCCTACAGTTGGGCACTGCAGGGGCGGCTGGTGATTGAGCCGCCCCTACAGATCAGCCCCAACTGTAGGGGCGGCTCAGGTTACCACCGCCCTACAATTTGCCATTTGTAGGGGAATTGGTCTGTGGGGCCGAGGGCGCCTAATGTAAGGGCGCCCCCCCAGCCGCCGCCTACAAAGAAAAACGCCCTGTTCCTCTCATTGAATCAAGGCGTAGTGCATGTGACCGATGGTGCACGGTCGGGGCATTTACTATCGCTAACAAAGTGACCAACCACCCGGTACAACTTCAAGTACTAATTAACATCCACGCATACTTAACATCAAGTACTTAACAAAGAACTACTACTTAATGAAAGTTTCGGACACGGGCATAAGGACGGAGATGCCGAGATGGGGCTGAGGTTGGGGCGTTTTATAACTCATAAGGTCTTCAATCATATCAAATAAATTAAAACCTGAGTTACAACGAACACACCTACATAGCGCAGTGGTGGAGAAGGTTTTATCTGAACCAGAGCTCCATGGTTCGAATCCTGTGGGGAGCACTTTTTAATTTTAATATATGCGTCCCCAATTCTTTTCTTTCCATACTTTTTTTTAAGTTTTAAATTCGTTGCAATTATCAAAGTATATTGCAACCAAAAATAAGCGTTGCACTTGAACACAATTTTCGCTTCGACCCCATAGATTTCGTTGCAATAAAATTTAGCACTTGCAACAATATCAAAGTATATTGCAACCGCCAAAAAAGGTTGCAATTGACCCCACTTTTGCTTGCTTCGCCTCCAAGAGTTCTCGTTGCATTAAGTATCTAGCATTTGCAACGCTTGTCAAATTTTATGCAACACAAAAAAACCGTAGCAATAGTCAAAACCAAATGCAACTAACGTAAATGTAGTTGCAGTACTACCACACAATTGCAACCAAAATCAAGTCTACTGCAACCATTTTTCACCATTGCAATATCGTCCACCAAATGCAACAGAGCTTTGCAACATCTTGAAAACCGTTGTATTAAAGGCATGTATCGCTACCATTTTTTAGAATGGTTGTAATACAACAATCTCTGGCAACCAAATTTTCTACGTTGCAATTCTTCGGCGTTGCAGTAGACCAAAAATCTTGTAGTGCCATCGAGGTAACCTTACCAAACTCCTTTTTTTGTTTTCTAGTACATAATCATTCATCCATTCTCATGCATGCATTCATACATTCATCCATACATTCATCCCATACATCCAAGCATTGCATATGTAGTTGTTGCATCACAACGCTTCGTGTTGTGTCAGAAAGTGATAGTCGCCTCATTCGATATGAGCGATGATCGATCGAGGTTCGAAGGCCGGCCCGCGAAGGGCTCGAGGCCACCTCGTGTCAAACAGAGCCAGGGGAGAAAATGCATGTGAGCCCCAATGGCCCTTGCCTAGTCTGCTCAGAAGTAGGTAGACAGGTTCATCTTGACCTTCTCGTTCGATCCTGACCTCGAGCCATGCCCATAGAATCTCCATCGAGGGGAGGCCAGCGGGCCACCTGAGTTAGTCTCTAGAACAGCTTGGGCATCTACTGGTAGGCAGGATCAGGAGCAATGGAATACCACATGAGGGCTATGCCGACCTCGTTACGAATGACGGACCCAAATTCCACTCAGACATACCCATTATTAAAGCTCATCGAGCGCGTCACTCGAGCCATCGAGGCAAGCGACGTTAGCTCAACCCCTCTGGTTGCGGAAACCATGGATGGGGTAACGCATGAAACTAGACCAACCCCTTGACTACTCCCGACACTTGGGTTGGCGACTCTGTCTCGCCCAACCCCTCGGACGCGCCCGACGCTTGGGTCGGTGCCCGACACTTTGGGTTGGTGACTCCATCACGCCCGACCCCTCAGCGGGGTTGGCACCCGACGCTTGGGTTGGCACTCCATCTCGTCTGACCCCTCATCCACGCTCGATGCTTGGGCTAGCGCTCCATCACGCCCGACCCCTCGGCCATGCCTGACACTTGGGTTGGCGCTTCATCGTGACCGACGGCGACCCACTAGGCGTGCTCATAAAACAAGTATAAACAACCCCTACATGACTTCATAGAAGTCCCAAAAGGGATCGGGGGCTCCTGTCGGGTTCATAAAACCTAGGGTCCCTAATGGGCCTGCTTCCTAGCAAAAGCTCGGCCCAGCAGGTGACATAGCAACAACACGCGCCTCCTGGGCTGGCCCAGATACCTAATGACAGGCCGGGAGATTGATCTGATCTCCGACCGGAAGGCCTGGCCAAGGAGGGGATATAGTCTGACTCCGACCTCTTTTTCTGACCGGGAATATGCCGAACCTCTACTTGCAGCTCTTCCCCGACCAACACGGTCAGGGCTGACTGGGAAGGACCGATCGGGGATGCTGGCTCGGTGAAGACCCAAGGATTAGGCGGAGCAGATAAGGTAAGGCGCTCAAGTCAACCGTAATACCGAGGACCGTACCGTACCATACCCAGCGCACCTGTAGGATGGTGCCACTAGGCCATTCCTAATAGGCACAAAGCACCCTACTAGGCGTGTTAGGACCCAAACCGTGTTGTGGGGCCAACATTTGGCTAACAGTATTATGGACGCCGACATTTGCCATACCAGGCAAACACGGTAAAGCCTGCCACATGCATCTAAACATCAACAGTGTTGTGGGCGCTGACGACCATCTCGTACCTGATAGCATGGGCAACAAGACTAGGTAGCACATGTATACATTCTCTCTCTCTCTTGTAAGGGCCCATCCCCTTCGACTATAAAAGGGGATGAGCTCTCTCCTAAAGGAAAGGTTTTTCTCGATCGCATTATTCAGACCTCAATAGCTCTAGAACTCTAAAGCTATATAGAGCATACGCTCCAATACTTAGCACACGTTAGAGCTCCTATCACTCTTGGCCCTTCGGTTCAGAGTACGACCGGACCTTTAACACCCCCCTTCTTATTCCTATTCGTTTGTAACCCCACAGAAAAGTTTGAGCACCTAGGCTCAGGAATAAAGTCACCGACCGCCGAAACTAGACATAGGGCACGTTGCCTGAACCAATATAAATCCTGTGTCATTGAGTGCCAGGCCACATCCGATCACAACGCACGACAAAACTACAAATATTTAATTGTTGGTCACTTTTCACACCGACAGTAGATTTACCAAATACTTATTTAGGGAGTTGTTTTACAAAACAACTTGAGTGTTTTTTTTCCTTTTTGCCATTAAAATAGAGAGTTCTTCTAAGAAGGTTTTGGAGATTCTCACATGCATTTTGTCCAATTCACCTTTAGCATTAAAAGTTTGTCTACTTGGAGGTCGGTGTTTTCAAGGCAATGGTGTTGAAAAGGGGACCGTGATGCCTAAGAGGGGGATGAATTAAGCAACTTAAAACTCTAACTCTAACTAAGGCCTCTTTTCTATTATTAGCAAAACCTATGCAAAAGATAAACTATCTTAATGTGCAACTACGGTTTTGCTAGTGTGTTGCTATCTCTACCCAAAAGGAGTTACGCAAATGATGTAAATGTGGAAGTTAAAGAGTAAGGTAGCGATATGCAAACTCCCATCGACGACTCTGGTATTTTTACCGAGGTATCGAGAAGCGCACAAGCTTCCCTCTAGTCCTCGTTGGAGCCCCTCGCAAGGAATCCCTCGCAAGGGCCAAGCTCCCGGTTAGGTAACTCCATGGATAGCCCCAGGCCTTCCCCATGCGTAAGTGGGTCTCAGGTGTGCCTTCCGGCAAGCCTCTCCCGGACCGCTCCCCACCGTCTTCACTATCAAGCTTCCGACCGAACCACCGTGGGCCTTGTTCCTTTCGGTACACGGTGGCGGCCACACCACAAACGCGGTTGGTGTGATCTCGCAAGACTACAAGCCCCTCTGATGTACAACAATGGTGCGCGCAAGCACCGAGTGGTAAGAGGTATGCAAACCTCACTAAACACTAGGCCTAAACCTAGGGCAAGCGCATAAGCAGTGGTCTAATCAACCTAAGCACTTCGCAAAGCACCTACGCTAATCACCTAATGAATCACTAAGCACTATGCAAGTGGAGATCACTAAAATGGTGTATCAACACCCTTGGTATGTTTCCTCAGCTCCAATATACTAAAATGGCTGGTTGGGGGTCTATTTATAAGCCCCACGGAGAAAGTAGCCATTGGGAACGAAACATAGCTTTCTGCTACTGACCGGACGCTGTTGTCGTCCTGACCGGACGCGTCCGGTCACTCACAATGGTCATTTGATCTTCAGCGCGATCAATTGATCGGACGCTGATGGCGTCCGGTCACATGCCACCGGACGTGTCCGGTCGCAACTGCGCCGCTCTAGAACCTCTCTAGACTCGATCGGACGCTGCAGTTCCTACATCTGGTCGATTAGCCGCTAGCGTCCGGTCAGTGCTAAACTGTTGTTGCGACAGTGAACAGTGCCATCATCGTGTCCGGTCACTTTTAGTCCTCAGCGTTCGGTCACTAATGCTGGCGCCTGCTGTTGTTGGGCAACTGATCGGACGCGGCTTGTCGCTATAAGTGCCACGTCTGATCACCTCTGTGAAGCTCGTTTCTTTCTCGATCTTGCGTCCGGCTTGATTCCTATCTTTGTGCTTGGACTTTGCTTGATATTCTGGGTCTTCTCTTGTGCTTCTAGGGTCTTGCTTATGGTGTTGATCATGGGATCATCATGTCGCCTTCGTCCAAGTCATGTCTTGCACCCTATTGAACAACAAAATAATCACTTGCAAATTCATGAGTCCAATTTGGTTGTGTTGGTCATCAAACACCAAAATCCAAAGTAAATGGGCCTAGGGTCCATTTTCCTTAAAGGTGTAACACCCTCGGTGTTACCGCTTAAACAACTTGCTAAACTATGTCATGAGCATCATGTTTTTGTGATAATGCATGTGATAAAGTGTGTTGATCAATTTCTATAACTCAAAATGATCAATAAAAATGCTAAACGAAAGTTGATTTGATAGTTCATGCATATCAAGTACCATTTGAAACTAATTTTTATTGAACAAAAATACTATAGAACATGTATGTGGCACGATCCCCCTTGTAGAAAATTTCTAAAGACTTTGATTTTGGATTTACGTAACAAGATTTGGGAGCTGAAGGCGGAGGCCAATGTTACAACAAATGAAAAACATCTGCAGGAGAAGGAAGAGATTATGCCACAAATTGAAGAAATGGCCAGGGTTCCAACGAAAATGATGGAAGATTTTGTTCCTTTGAGAAAGAAATATGCTTTCTGTTCTTCTTTCACCTATTTTGTACTTACCTTAGATCTTGGCATGTTCATTGCCAAGTTGCTTAGTTCACTGCAGTGGATTCAAGTATCAATTTATGATGTATCGGACTAAAATTTGTCACTTTTGTACAACTATTGTTAAACTAAATGCAAGGTGATTATCCAGGTCTTCAATTTATTGAAATGTAAATGCTAGTACATCCAAGTACCAATTGATGTGTCGGACTGAAATCTATCACTATTGTACAACTATTGTTGAACTAAATGCAAGGTGGTTAACCAGGTGTTCCATTTATTGAACTATAAATGATAGAGATCCAAGTATCAATTGATGTGTTGGAGGCATCCTACTTCCCTGGACATGAGGCCCTGGTACAGGGGCAACCAATTTATTGAACAATGTATATACACTCCTATGGTCCTACCACACCCTCCCATCCATTCCCCACTATGCTCCCTTGCTCTGCTTCACCCTGCTAGCATCGGACGAAAGGCAGCCTCTCATGTGCTCACTGCTCCTTCACCTCCAACCTTGCCGGCACACAAATCTTTAGCGCGCCGTCCCTATTTCTCTACTCCATCTGGATCTAAGGTAACTGCACTGGATCTGCTCCTTCACTGGATTATATATTCCTTTGTATTGCTCTCTCGTGCTCTTTGCTCCTTCACCTCCAACCTAGCTACAGTAATTTTATTGGATCTACAGATGAAATGCATCTTCTCATTCTGGAGTTTGTGCCTTATATATCTGTGGAGTGCAGCTTGTGAGCCTTATTGTCCTCAACATTGGTGCACTACATCAGTGCTTTGTGAACAAAGTCGACGAGCTAAATGAAAGTGTACCAATGAATGTGGACAGGGTTGTAGTGGTCAAGGCTCAAGATGACATGGAGATTGATAATGATCCCATGGTGGTCAACAACGATATGCAGGATATTATGAAGATTCACAATGATCCCATGGAGGTGGACTAGGATCTACATGGAGAATGATTAATTATGCAACCAATGATGTACATACGAAGGCCTTTTAACTTTTGCATAGTGTTGGCCTAATTAGTATCTGCATTTTAGCTTTCAGCATGCTTGTTATCTTGGTAGTGTCCACCTACTTATTCGGTATGAATGTATGGAACTCAAGTTGGATTCCTTTCAATCCGAGAGTACTGGCATTGTGCTTTCCTTATGTTTTCAAAGTGCGTAGTTTGGCTTTCTTTTAATGTAAATCTGTGTGCCTTATTATTCACTATCGAACTCAAGTTGGCTTCCTTTCAATCTGAGTACTGCAATTATTCTTTTCTTAGTTTTCTAAGTGTGCAGTTTCACTTCGTTTCAATGCCAAATGTTAAGATTGTGTGCATTAGTGTTCATCACCATATCATACGGTGGTCTCTGAGTGGTAATAGGACCCAGCCGCCGGTGATGGTACTATGCATTCACCGCTGCTTAGTTGCAAAATTTCCAATCCCACGTTTGAACCCTCCCGCGTGGAACCGATTAAAGTTTGATTCCCACGTCACGTAAAAGTTACGCAGAGAGCAAGCAACCCTTGCTCCAACATACCCCTAACCCTTCCCTTCCCCCACCGCCACCCCCCTCACTCCCCCCCCCACACACATAGCTTCTCTTGTCCTCATTGCTATTGTACGTCATCACTACCCTGCTCATCACCACTACTCAGCTCTTGCTCCACGCCGATGCACATCGTCGGCTTGCCCGCATAGATCCACCAGCACATGAATTGCTGCTATCACCGGCATTGCCACCCGTGCTCACCACCGTGAGATCCAAAAGCAAGTGTAATAAGGCCTTACTTGCATCGCCATCCCTTCTCCTCAAAACTCATCTCCTTACTAATGTTTATTGATGCAATTCCACGGTAGGGCGGCCTCATCTCTTTGGCTGGTGGTGTCCTTCCAGATGAAGGAGGCCCGCAACATGAGGAACGTAGTGGATAGCCTCTTAAACGATGTGCTTGTCGACATCTTCAGATACCTCATCGCCCGGTCTTTGTGCTGCTGCAAGTGTGTCTGTCGCTCCTAAAGGCGCGTCATCTCCGACTTCTATTAACATAAGAAGCTTTCACAGGCTATCATCGGCTTCTTCAATGGTAGCTGGTGGAAGGGCAATCGCCACTTCACCAGCATCACTGGTGAACAACCCTCCTTGTCCTTCTTGCCCTTCCCCGTTAAAAAAGTATTAGTCTCATATTGTTGTAGCGGCCTCGTCCTTTGCTGGTGTGCTAGGACTGATGGATTATGTCGCTATGTTGTCTGCAATCCGGCGACCGACAAATGGCATGTACTGTCGCATAGCATCAGTTCTGTTGGTCAGGCTCGCTTAGATGACAATGAAATACTTGCTGTAGAAAAATAATGTTACTAGCTGATATTTCTAATAGTCTAGAAACGGAACTTAAAAACAAATCCAGCTCAAAAACTTAAAAATTTTCAAGTCTGCCAACAGCTAGACATTACTATGTTTAGCAATTTATTGTGAGAGATTGGGTTTAAAGGTGGTGTAGTGTTATTGCTCGATTTGGTAGTCTCATATGCCATCTTGAGCATGGTGAAGCTGGTTTGGCTCCTGGAGCAACAGTTTGGTCATGTTGAGCACTTTAAAATTCATGCATGTCACATGTCTCGGGATGGTGGCGCTGTGTGCGCGGTCATCGCGCCACGTCCATGACCGCGTCATGCGCGGTCACCTCGTACCACCGTGCTTGGCCAGTCAGGCTGCCTAGGCTTGGCTGAGTCTGGCCATAGCGAGCCGCTGGCCCCACGCCCTGCTGCCCAGCCTCACGCTACCGCCGTTGGTGCCACCGATGCCGCACTGCACTACCGTCGCATCCGTCCACTGCTGCCTCGCATCATGATGCTGCTATTGTCGTCACATCATCATCGCATCCATGCCTGTCCGCTGTACCCCTACGTCACTGCAGCGCGCACATGGTCGAGCCACCGTCGCCATGTCATTTATGACACTGTGGCCACGCGGGCCACGCCAGTCGGGCGCGCGCGCACCTATCGGTTAGCACCAGCGCGTGGGTCTCCCAATCTCGCCACTCGCGTCCCACCAAGGCAAGGACGAGCCAAGCCCACCTATCGCGCCCCATCTCTCTCTTTCTCTCTTTCTCCCTCTACTTTCCACCGCCGTCGTGTCATGGTCACGGTGAGTCAGAGAGCAAGCACCTCTCATCAATTCCTTGTGCCCGCATCTCTACCTATACGTCCTCTTGCCAACCGCCCCCACCCCACCTTGATTACGGCCAGGCCAAACTCCAATTTTTTGAGCTTTGCTCCCGCTGCCGCGCCATTAAGTCCCAGCCCACCTCGCCGTGGCCAGCTCCAACCTCACCATCTCGTGTCGAATTGACTGCACCATGAGCCTCGCCTTGAGCCCCTCTTCGTCGTGTGCATGCTAGTCATAGGCCTAGTGTCGCCTCCACGCCGCTGTCGTGGTTGTGTCGCTGTGGTTCGCCGTTCAGCTCACCGCGCGCACGCGGCCAGACTTGCTCAGGGCATCTGCAGCCAGGACACCGCCGTGGGTAGGATAATGGTGCGTCACTGATGCTTACCTATCACCTCTATTATCTGTTGTATGTTGTGGCTCACCGAAACGTGGTTGCCGCCGCTGCAGGTCTTTGGCGCCGGGTAGAGCCCGCTCTGCTTCACCCTCGTTCGTGCAACCACTGCCCATCGTCGCGCATTGGCCCATAGGTGAGCATCGGTCCCCTATCTAGGTCTACAAGGATCCCGGGTGGGCGGCATACCGCCTAGTGCCACTGCCCGCCACGTCGGCGAGCGCGGGGCATCTTGGGGACCTCTCTGGTGTGAAGGTGAAAAGATATGAGGGCTCCGTTGCAAAGTCGCTGTCTATAGAAATAGTATGTACGTGTAGTGTTCGCGCTATTGTCTAATAACGCGAGGGCATTTTTGCAAGAATGCCAGCGCACGTGGGCTCCCCACCGTGGGCCACCTCCGCACGTGGGCCGCGCCTCACATGGGCCGCGTTGGGCCAAAATCGGTTTACCTTTTTCGTGGAAAATAGAAATAGCTTTTCATTTTAATTCTGAGCTAAACTTTGGTAATTAATATAAAATAATGTAGATATCCAAAAATTGTGAAACAAATTTTTTTAGGTTCCAAAAATTGTGCTCTATCTGTTAGTGTATTTAGTTCATATATGTGCTTGTTGAACCAGGAGCTATTAAATCATTTGAGAGTGCTCAATATTATTAAGTTAATTATTGTAAGAATTTTTGTGGTAGATTGGTGATAGCTTTAACTCTAAAATGTCTGTAGTAGCTTCATGGCTTTATTAGGTGCTTGCTATAATTTTTGTAGCCCTAAAATAGACTATTTAATATGGTAGCTAAATACCCATTAAGGCTAAATGAATAATGGCATGATATTGGTTTATAAAAAATAAGCACTTATAGGGTGAGCTTGGAATCTATTTGGTAGACATGATGATTAGCTTAGTGTCGGTGCGAAAAGTGATCAACATGTAAATATTTATAGTTTTACCGTACGTTGTGATCGGATGTGGCCTAACACTCAATGATAGAGGATTTATACTGGTTCAGGCAACGTGCCCCACATCTAGTTTGAGTCGGTCGGTGACTTTATTCCTGAGCCTAGGTGCTCGAAGTTTGCTGTGGGGTTACAAACAAGAGGGAGTAAGATGGGCGTATCAGAGGTCCGGTCGGACTTCGGACCGAAGGGCCAAGAGTGACGAGAGCTCCGACGTGCGCTAAGTGTTCGAACGTATGCTCTGTTTGGCTTTTAGAGTTCTAGAGCCAAGCAGAGAGAATCGGAATGATCCATCGGTTGTTTGTTGGGATCCTTGGTCGTTCGGATCGTAGGTTGTTTGAATCATCCTCCTTTTGGAGAGAGCGCATCCCCTTTTATAGATGAAGGGGGCGGCTTTACAAGATAGAGTGTGAGAGAAAGAGTGTGTGTGTGTGTGTGCTACCTAGTCTTGTTGCCCACACCGTCGGGTACAAGGTGGTTTGTTAGTGCCCACAATACTATTAATGGTTGGATGCATGTGGTTGATTCCACTGCGTTCTTCTGGTATGGCAAATATCGGCGCCTACCATACTGTAGGATAAATGTTGGCACTCATAACACTGTTCATGTTCTGACACGTCTAGAAGGTTGTAGAGCACCCTTCTGACATGACCTGATAGTATTGTCCTACAGGTGTGCAGGGTACGGTACTCGGTATTGCGGTTGACTTGAGAGCCCTGCCTTACTTGCTCCGCCTGATTCTTTGGGTCCTTACCGAGCGGGCGTCCCCATTCGGTCGTTTCCCAGTTGGCTCCGACCGCACCAGTTGGAGAAGAGCTATAAGCATAGGTTTGGTGTACTCCCGATCGGAGAAGTAGGTCAAAGTTAGAAGCGAGCATTGTCCTCTCCTTGGCTAGGCCTTCCGATCGGAGAGGCGGCCAGAGTCAGAAGCGAGTGTCGTTCCTCGTTGGCCAGGCCTTCTGGTCAGAGAGGTGGGCCAGAGTTGGAAGCAAGTGCCATTCCTCCTTGGCCAGGCCTTTCGATCAGAGAGGTAGGCCAGAGTTGGAAGCGAGCATGAAGCGAGCGCCATTCCTCTTTGGCCAGGCATTCCAGTTGGAGAGGCGGGCTAGAGTCGGAAGCGAGCACCGTTCCTCCTTGGCCAGGCCTTTCGGTCGGAGAGGCGGGCCGGAGTCAGAAGTGAGCACCGTTTCTCTTTGGCCAGGCCTTCCGGTCAGAGAGGTGGGCCGAAGTCAGAAGCGAGCGTCATTTCTCCTTGGCTAGGCCTTCTAGTCGGAGACTGGATCGCCCTTCTGGCCTGTCGTTAGGTTTTTGGGCCAGCCCAGGAGTTGCGCATCGTTCGCAACGTCGTCTGCTGGGCCAAGCTTTTGCTGGGAAGCAGGTCCATGAGGGACCCTGGGTTTATGAACCCGACACTTAGTATATTAGTCATTAGAGCTAGCTTAGTAGCTTAGCATGTGTATTCTTATTTTAAGAGTTGTTGTTGCCAAAATACTAAGTGTCGCATCATCATTGCATGCATGTAGAGAACAAGTTGGTGGAGTTCGTACCCACCGGAGAGCAGGAGTACGAGGAGGTGATCAAGGAGTACGAGGAGGAGGTCCTTGTATAGGAGGAAGCCTCACAGCCACTAACTAACTCAGCTGACACCGCGCCTGCCCAAGGCAAGCCCCGGTGCATAACCCTTATTTTGAATGATCATTGGATATATATGTGTGATGTGCATTTACGTTATAGGATTTATATTGAAACTACATGCATAGATAAACCTACCTATGAGTCCTACTAGCATAGGTCAAGTAGCTGCTATGCATAGGCTATCGGTAGCGTGAGTAACCTGCTGTTACTCATAATAAATGATTATTATTACTCTCATGATAAAATGGTAAAAGAAAATGGAGACCGGGCAGGGATATGGTACGGGTATTGGTTGGGTGTAATAGGTTGTGTCTTGTGGCCAACGTGACATAGCTTGGTTACACTATTTTCCCTGTCCGTGTCGGTTAAGGACCGTTCGTTGCTGTGGATTCTAGTCAGGTCACAGACTTATTATCCTGAGCACATACTTGCTTATGGGAGCGGGAAGGCTCTTTGCTCTCTTGTCGTGGGTTCTGGCTCTTTCTGAACCAACTGATTGGAGGCGGGGATGGTGGAGTTCTAAGCACTACACTGAGTCTAGGACTCAGGAGTGGGGACTTGGAGTCCAAGTTTAGACGGGGACCTAGACCCCTTGATAGGAGAGTGATGGGTTGGTCTTGCTTGTGCCTGGGATACAAGCGGGGCGTGTGTTTTGGGGTACCCAGCTGGGATACATTGGTTCATGAATCACCGTGTGATACGGTATGACTTGTCTATGATCTAGCACCGTAGTAAGAACTAGAAGATGAAAGATGGTGAAATGGATCTGATTGCTCAACTCTTGCTTGAACGTAGAATAGGTGCTTACATAGAATGGTTAGCTAATGAACTAATCATGACTGCAAATAAGAAACATACATAAGGATTCACTACTATTAATGCTTTTCGCAAACAAAAAGGAAACCCAGCAAACCATAAAGCTTATCATATCCTTTGGAGTCGGTAAATTATTCCCACTAGTTGGGTAAGTCTTGCGAGTACATTGTGTACTCAGGGTTTACTTACCCCTATTGTAGGTGCAACTTGAGGATTCTTCTGGTGGGCATAGACGGATCCTTGTATCTTATCGTTAGAAATTTATTTCAATTCCGCTTGTCGGTGCAGAAAGTGACCAACACGTAAATATTTGTAGTTTTGCTGTACGTTGTGATCAGAGGTGACCAAGCACTCAATGACATAGGGATTATACTAGTTCAGGCAGCATGCCCTACGTCCAATTTGAGTCGGTCGGTGACTTTATTCCTGAGCCCAGGTGCTCGAAGTCTGTAGTGGGGTTACAAACAAGAGGGAGAAAGATGGGGTGTACGTCTGATCGGAAGGGCCAAGAGTGACAGGAGCTCCGCTACGAGCTAAGTGTTCAAGCGTGTACTTGAGGTTCGAACCTGGTGGTTCTACGATTGTAGACTAGTGAACTTGGTCGATCTAATGAATCTAAAGGGAATGAGTTATGTTGGAGGGAGCGCATCCCCTTTTATAGATAAAGGGGATGACTTTACAAGTGAGAGGGTGAGGGTACGTATGCTACTAAACTTTGTTGCCCATGCCGGTGGGTACAAGATAATGGTAGGCACCCACAATACTGTTGATGTCACTGTAGAATGTCAGATGCATGTGGGAGGTTGCGTTGCCTTCTTTAGGTATGGCAGACATCGGTACCTGCATATACTATTGATGCCTAGAGGCATGTGAGGAGTTGCACCATGTTCACTCGGTACGATAAATCCTGGAGCCTACAACACTGTCGATGCTCAGAGGCATATGGGGGTGCCTTACCGTATGGGAGTTAATGGCGCCCACAATACTATAGGGGAAATGTTAGTGCCTACAACACTATTTGTGTTAGGGAAGCTGCAAAGTACAGTTTCTGCAGGTGTATAGGGTATGCTCCTGGTATCGTGGTTTCACATGCGCGCCCTGCCTTCCTTTCTCCATTTGTTCCCTAGTCCCTTCTGAGCGGGCGTCCCCGGTCGGTTGGTTCCAGTCGGCTCTGATTGTGCCAGTTGGAGAAGAACAGTGAGCAGGTGCTTGGCATATCCCTCGGTCGAAGAGCGTGGGGTCGGAGTTGGAAGCGGTGCTTTTGGCCAGGCCTTCCAGTCGGAGAGGCCATCCAGAGGCGGGCTGGAGACCGAAGCGCATGCTCTGGTCAGAGAGGTGGGCCGGAGTCGGTGAACGGGCGTTGTTCCTCCCCGGTCTGGCCTTTCGGTCGAAGATTGGATCACTCCTCTAGCCTATCACTCAGGTATTTGGGCGGGCCCATGAGTTGCGTGCTGTCTGCTTGGGCCAAGCTTTTGCGGGGAAGCCGGTCCCCGAGGGACCCTGGGTTTATGAACCCGATAGGAGGCCCTGAGCCCCGGGCGATTCGGGTGGAATCGTCTGGGGGATTTTTGTCTTGACGGCAGGTGCGCGGGAGCGCACCCGTGGGTGTAGCCCCGAGCCCCCAGGTGGTTCGAGCAGAACCATCTGGGGGTTTTTTCGTATTGCCAGTCGGGGGAGGTTTTTGTTTTTGTCGGCGGGTGCGCGCGAGCACACCCGCGAGTGTAGCCCCCGAGGCCCTAGGCGCTTCGGGCAGAACCGGTTGGGGGTGTTTGGCGGTGGGCGTGTTTGTGCGTGTTTTTCAATCGAGATGGAGTTGTCAACTAAGGTGTCGTTGTGCAGCCGGGGTGGTTAGTTTAGTTAGTTTTGGGATCGAGCGAGCCGGAGCTCGTAGATCTTGATGGGGCGTGTTCGGGGTCACAGACCTAGGCGTTTGGTGTGCAGTCAAAACGTAGCCAGATGGGGCGAGTTCGGGGTCGCAGACCTAGGTGTTTTTGGAGCGTAGTCGGAGCGTAGCCGGATGGGGCGAGTTTGGGGTCGCAAACCCAGGCGTTTGGAGCATAGTCGGAGCATAGCTAGATGGGGCGAGATCGGGGTCGCAGACCCAGGCATTTGGAGCGCAGTCGAAGCATAGCCGGATGGGGCGAGATTGGGGTCGCAGACCCTGGCGTTTTGGAGCGTAGTTGGAGCATAGCTAGATGGTTTGAGTTCGGGGTCGCAGACATAGGCGTTTTGTGTCTTGAGCCCCCGAGGCCCGTTGGGCCTTAGTAGGGGTCGGTGTGAGTTGTGTGCGTTACCCCATCCTCGGTTCCTCACAACCGGAGAGGCTAAGTTTTGTCGCTTCTCCCGAACGCTCAGGCTCGAGTGATGCACTCGGTGAGTTCACTAACGGGTATGATCGAGTGGAATCTGGGTCCGTCGTTCATGACGGGGTTGGCATAGCCCTCTTGTGACATTCCACTGCTCCTTTACCTGCAACCCGGCAGATGTCTGGGTCGTTCCGGAGACCAACCCAGGTGGCCTAACGGTCTCCCCTCGATGGAGATTCTGTGGGCTTGGCAAGAGGTTCAGGATCGAATGAGAAGGTTGAGAGGACCCTGTCTGCCAAACTAGGCAAGGGCCGCATGGGGCTCATCTATGTTTTTCTCCCCTGGCTCTATTATTGCTTATGTCTAATGAGGCAACTACCGCTTCGTGACGCAACACGAAGCGTTGTGATGCATTTCGCTGCACGTGCGATGCTTAGTTCTTGGGCCCCCAGGCGGTTTAGGGCCCGAATCGTCCGGGAGGCAAGGGCATATGGAATGAATGCGTGTATGGATGTATAAAATGATTATAAAGAAATAGAGGGGGTTGGTAGTGTTTACCTTGATGACTTGAGTGACGGGGTTTGGAGAGCTTCAGTCAGAAATGTTCGACCGGGACCCGTGCTCGTCGTTTGTGATGGAGTCGGCATGGCCTACATGGGGCGTCCCTTCGCTTCCTACCTGTCTCTCGGTGCATTTTTCTAAGCCGTTCGATTGACTTAGGAAGCCCGATGGTCTCTCCCGGCGGAGATCCCATTTTGGGTTTTTCCAAGTCCCACCTGGGGATGCGGAGAGCTGCCTGCTTGTGGTGACGCTTTGGTTTTTGTGCCTGGTCATGCGATAGTGGTGGGCCATACCCAGGCCACATTTCGTCTCACTAGGCGACATTCCGTTTGACCCGGCATTGTTCCGTCAGCCAGCGTGCGTCCCATCAGTCAGGGTGTGTCCCATCGTTTCCCATGCGCATTGAATTGGTGAAGGGAGAGAGTTTTTTGCTTTGATCTTTTGCCCCTCTTCAGCTATCGTGTTTTCTCCTTAAATAGGGGGAGGGAGAGGTCTCTCCGTCGCGGTCCTTTGCCTGTTCTCCAACTATTGTCTCTACTCCTTCTTCCTCCTCATCGAGAGTGCCTGTATGCCACAGTGGTTCCTAAGTGAGAGAGATGGTAAGCGAGGGGGAGGACTTACAGATCTTTTCATGAATCAGGAGCGCGATGTCGAGCTGGAGGTTGCCCGGGGCGGTGCTAGCCGTCTTTGCCTGAGAAGGGGCGGCTTCCACGAAGGGGGAGGCGTGCTAGATTCATCAGCAAGGCCTTCTTCAGGATGGAGCCGTATGCGGAGGGAACATTGCCTAGGATCATGCTGGTGGAGGGTTCCACGTCTGCAGTTGCTCAGGTTGGCCAGTTCATAAAGTTTGATGAGATCTCTTCCTGCCATGGTGGCCATACTTCGGTGGTGGCATCCCTACCTAGGAGCTACCTCGACTGCATGAGAAGGTTCGGAGCCCCATGCTCTTCTGCTAAGCATCTATGGGTGCGGCGCCCTTGAGGTACCCATTGCGCTCGCCGAAGTCGACGGAAAAGAACCGGGCGGGTCCCTTGAGGTACCCGTTGCGCTCGCTGAAGTCGAGAGCGGAACCGGGCAAGGGCCCCTGTAGCGGTGGTTATGTCCGGCAGTGAGTGTCGTTTTCCTTTGGCGTCATGCTATGTCGTCGAATGGCCGTAGTAGTATTTGGAATGGAAGTAGTTTGAACAAAAAATGTAATAGTTAAGTTCATGGGTGAGCCCCTGTGTGAACAGTTTTTTATCAATGAATACATCAGTCCTGTTCTTTGTGATAGAATCACTATCCGTTCCTTGTTTTTATCCTGGCATAGCTATTGTTTTTGTCCTTTCTTTTTCGCACCTGCCCATTAGTTCTATAGGCTACAGCTTTTTTAAGAACCTAGGCATGGCCCGTGGGGCCCGACTGCTCGTAACCGTAGGTCATGGTGGGGTGCGTTCAGTTAGGAGTAAGAACAATGTTACGTAGGATAGTCAAAGGAAAAGGAATGCGCTTCCATTTGGGGGACAAAGTTGTTTATCATGTGACAATAAAAAAGAGAGGTGATATTTGGTACTATACCCTCATGGAGCCCCCAAGCGACCTGGGCTGAAACTGTTTGGGCCGGGGTGCTCTACAGGAGCAAGTGTTGACTAAAAAAAGCGGTAAGACCAAATTTTAGGGGAAAAATGACGTAGCTGTTCAGTGTTCCAAAAGTTGGTGAGAACGTTGCCGTTGTCATCCTCCAGTCGGTAGGTGCCCAGTCGGATTACTTCGGTCACTGTATAGGGTCCTTCCCATGGTGGAGAGAGTTTGTGTTTTTCCTTTGTCAATTGGGTCCTCCAAAGTACGAGATCGCCGACTTCGAGGATTCTCCCCCTGATCTTTCTTTCGTGGTACCTGTGGAGAGTTTGCTGATAGCGAGCGGAGCAGATGACGGTCGTCTCGTGGGCTTCCTCGAGCAGGTTGACTGTGTCTTGCTGAGCCTCCGCGGCTCGGTCGTGGTCGAAAGCCTTCACTCTTGGGGCACCGTGGTTGAGGTCGGAGGGTAGCACTGCCTTAGCTCCGTAAGCCAGGAAGAAGGGTGTGAACCCTGTGGATCGGTTCAGGGTCGTTCTTAGGCTCCAGAGGATTGCTGGGACCTCTGCCACCCATCGTTCGACGTATTTGTTCAGTCGGTCAAAGATGCGTGACTTGAGTCCTTGGAGGACCATGCCATTGGCATGCTCGACCTGACCATTGGTTCGTGGATGTTCGACCAAGGCCCAGTCAATCCTGATGCCGTATCCATCACTGAAGTCAAGGAACTTCTTTCCGGTGAAGTTAGTTTCATGGTCAGTGATGATACAGTTAGGAATGCGGAACCGATAGATAATGTCGAGGAAGAATTTGACTGCCTCTTCCGAGCGGATGTTGGTGATGGGCTTGGCCTCTATCCACTTGGTGAACTTGTTGACTGCTACGAGTAGGTGAGTGAAACCGCCTGGGCCCTTTTTGAGGGGTCCCACCATGTCGAGGCCCTAGACCGCGAATGGCCAGGTGATGGCGATGGTTTGGAGCTCCTGTGCTGGCAAATGTGTTTGCCGAGCGTAGAACTAGCATCCTTCAGTAAAAACCTTGGCGAAAGGCTTTTCCGACCAGCGACCTTGGAGCTTCGTGATGTCCACAAATCCTGGCATGGACCTCGAGGAGGAGCTGCTTCCCCTGGTCGGTGGGGATGCACTTCATGAGCACTCCTAATGGACTCTATTTGTAGAGTACGTCACCGAGCGCGATGAAGGTTTTGGCGCATCGAGCGATTCATCGAGCTTCAGTCCTTTTGGGTGGGAGAACCTCCTCGAGGAGGTAGGCGAGTAGCGGCACTCACCAATCGGTTTGATCAAGTGCCAATACAGCAACGTCGGTGGGTGACGCGGTCATGGAGGTCTGGGATCGGAGCCCTCGAGCGCTAGCTTGGCATCGGCGTCGGAGCCCCCGGGCGCTGGCCTGGTGTCGAGGTGTGTCTGGGTCGGACATTCTAGGACACGGGCGGATGGCTCGTGGAGGTCATTGATGAAGATCCCGCTTGGGGATGGGTCTCTCCAGGCGGCCAATTTTGCCAGAAAATCGGTGGCATCGTTGTCCTTTTGGGGGACATGGTGCAGCTCGATCCCCTAGAATTTGTCCTCGAGCTTGCGCACCTCCTAGCAGTACGCTGCCATGAGGGGGCTTTTGCAGGAGGATTCCTTCATGACTTGATCAATGACCAACTCTGAGTCGCCGTGAACGTAGAGTCGCGTAGCGCCGAGCTTGATGGTGATGCGCAGTCCGTTGATGAGGGCCTCGTATTCCATGGCGTTGTTTGAGGCCAAAAACTGGAGGCGGATGGCGTAGCGGAGTCTACTCCCGTTTGGGGAGATTAGAACCACTCTAGCCCCTGAGACGGGCACCACTACGGACCCGTCGAAGTACATTGTCTAGTACTCGTGGGTGACGTCTGGGGTCGCTAGCTGGACCTCCATCCATTCGGCGACAAAAGCTGCGAGAGCCTGAGACTTAATAGCGGTACGAGGGGTATACCTGATGTCATGGCCCATGAATTCGAGTGCCCACTTGGAGATTCACCCCGCGGTGTCGCGGTTGCAGATGATGTCTCTGAGTGGGTATGAAGTGATGACCGCAACTTCGTGGTCGGTGAAGTAGTGCAGGAGTTTCCTGGTCGCCATTAGCACGGCGTATAGGAGTTTCTTCACCTTGGGGTCGGTAAGTACCTCCCTGACAAAGTATACGGGTCGCTGTACCTTGAGCTGGTGTCCTGGCTCCTCCCTTTCGATGACTAGGGTGGCACTCACCACATGGTTGCTTGTCGTGACGTAAAGGAGGAGGGGTTCTCCCTGTTTGGGAGCGACGAGGATTGGGGCCAATGTCAGGGACCCTTTGAGGCTTTCCAAAGCCTTTTGGGCTTCCTCAGTCCATACAAAGGCGTCTGTCTTTTTGAGAAGCTTGTAGAGTGGCATCCCTCATTCGCCGAGCTAGGAGATGAAGCGGCTCAGGGGAGCCAACAGCCGGTGAGCCTTTGTACGCCCTTGACGTTGCGTATGGGACCCATGTTGGAGATGGCTGTGATCTTTTTGGGGTTGGCCTCAATGTCGCGCTCGGACATGATGTATCCAAGAAGCTTCCCCTTCGAAACCCCGAAAACACATTTTTCTAGATTCAGCTTGATGTTGAACCTTCGGAGGTTCACGAATGTCGCGGCCAAGTTTGCGATTAGGTCGCAAGCTTGAGCTATTTTGACCACTATGTCATCAACATAGACGGCGATTATTCGTTTTGGCCGCTCGGCTTGATCAAGTTGATCAAGTGGGTCAATTTGGTCGGCGAAGCATTGCTGCATGCACCTTTGGTAGGTGGCACCAGCGTTCTTCAGGCCGAAAGGCATGGTCACATAGCAGAAGGAACCATATGGGGTGATGAACGAGGTTGCGAGCTGATCGGATTCTTTCATCGCAATCTGGTGATAGCCTGAGTAGGCATCCAGAAAGGAGAGGATCTTGCAACCCAAAGTGGAGTCAACCATCTGGTCTATACGTGGCAAAGGAAAGTGATTCTTTGGACATGCTTTGTTGAGGCCAGTATAATCAATGCACATTCTCCACTTCCCGGTCTTCTTTTTAACAAGAACAGGATTGGCAAGCCAGTCGGAGTGGAATACCTCTCTAATGAATCCAGCTGCCAGGAGTTTGGTGATCTCTTCGCCTATTGCCCTACGTCTTTTGTCGTCGAAGCGACGCAGGCGCTGCTTGGTGGGCTTTGAGCCCGAGATGAGGCATAGTGCGTGCTCGGCAACCTCCTGCGGTATGCCCGGCATGTCAGAAGGCTGTCATGCGAAGACATCATGATTGGCACATAGGAAGTCGATGAGCTCGCATTCCTATTTGGCCAGGAGCTGGGTCTCAATCCTCACCGTCTTGGTTGGGTCGGTGGGGTCGACACCCACCGCCTTGGTTTCCTCGAGCGGGCCGAAGGCCATCGAGGAGGTCGGTTTGTTGCAGTTCGGGACCGCTGGGGTTGACGACTCCCCGAGCCATGGGAGCTCGGACGAGTTGATGACTGTGGTGGCGAGCTCAAAATGCTCGCGGTCGCACGTGAAGGCATGCGAGAAGGCACTACTTATATTGATAACGCCATTTGGTCCCAGCATCTTTAGCTTGAGGTAGGTGTAGTTGGGGATCGCCATGAATTTGGCGTAGCATGGACGCCCCAAGATAGCATGGTAGGACCCTGGAAAGTCCACTTCAAAGGTGAGGACCTCCGAGCAGAAGTTGGCTCGTTTGCCAAATGTGACGAGCAGATCGATCTGCCCGAGTGGGTATGCCTGCGCTCCCGGGATCACCCCGTAGAAGGGAGAACCTGCTAGGTGAAGTTCCGACCGGGGAATGCGCATGGCGTCGAGAGTGTCGACGTAGAGGATGTTGAGGCCGCTGCCTCCGTCCATCAGCACCTTGGTGAGGCGCTTCGTGCGGATGATAGGGTCGACGACGAGCGAGTAGCATCCCGATCTTGCAATGTGGGAGGGATGGTCCCTCTGATCGAAGGTGATCAGAGATTCCAACCAGCTGAGGAAGGAGGGGACGGCCGTCTCGGAGGCGCATGCCTCCTAGTAGCGCACCTTGTGCTGGCGTTTTGTCCAGATGGCGTCAGACCCACCGAAGATCATGATGCACTCCTCAGGTTTAGGGAAGCCATCTCCGTCCTTGCCTATCGTGCCTCCTTTCTTGGCTGCCGCCTCTTTGCCGTCTCCCTCCTTTGGCCCACTGGCCTATCGGAGGAAATGTTTGAGGAGCTCACAGTCCTTGTAGAGGTGTTTGACGGGGTAGGCGTGGTTGGTGCATGGAGTGTCCATGAGTTTGTTGAAGTGGTCAGGTAGCCCCTATTGGGGCTGCTTGCCCGTGCGATCAGCCGCGGCGACCATCGTGGTGTTGTTCGATCGGCGCCGATCCTTTTTGTTCTTCTTGTCCCTTTGTGTGGAGGGGCCCTCGTCTTGGTCCACGTGCTTGGCCTTGCCTTTGTCCCGGCCTCCGCTGAAGACTGCTCCAACCGCCTCCTCGCTAGAGGTGTGGTTAGTGGCGACATCGAGCAGGTCGCGGGTGGTACAGGGTTTCAGGCAGCCAAGCTTGTGGATCAGGGACTCGTAGTTTGTCCTGGAGAGAAATGTGTTGATGACATCTGCGTCGACGACATCAGGGAGGGAGTTGCATCATTGGGAGAACCTATGGATGTAATCCCACAGGGACTCGCTGGGCTCCTGCTGGCAGCTCTTGAGGTCCCAGGAGTTTCTAGGGCGGACATATGTCCCCTGGAAATTTCCGACGAAGACCCTCTTGAGGTCCGCCCAATCATGGATGCTGTCGTGCGGGAGGAATTCAAGTCATGCCCAAACATGTTCCCCCACGCAAATGGCAAGATATTGCATGATGAAATAGTCATCATCCACTCCTCCGGCCCGGCAGGTGAGCCGAAAGTCTTCGAGCCAAATGCCTAGGTTTGTCTACCCGGTGTATTTGGTGATATTGGTGGGTGGTCGGAAACGCTACGAGAACGGTGCTCTTCAGATACGCTAGCCGAAGGCCCATGGTCCCGGGCCCTCAGGGCTGGGACTCCGGTCGTCTGGCCGATGACCCACGCTTGGGGCGCGTTTCACCGCTCCCCTCGATGGTCCTGTCGGGATCTGTGTTGCCTGCTCCTACCACCGCCCAGCGGGCATCCTCATTGTGCTGGACCTGATGTCAGTTACTGACGATGCTGCGAGCATCCTGGTGCGGACCGGTCCATTCGTGCACCGGCGGTCGGTGTGGGGCAGGCACCAGGTCAGACCATGGCGTGGCTGCTGCGTCTCGGGCCACACCTAACGGCTATAGCGGCGAGAGGATGGAATGATCCATATGGCGCATCCCCGCTCCCCCGATGGGGAGAGACGGTGCGTGTCAGAGTCGTGATGCGGAGCTTTCCGCTTGTTGAACGGCGGTGGCTTCTGCCAGGACCCGGAGGTTCCAGTAGGTCGCCCGCTCCTAGGGGTCGACGAGCTCGGGAACGCCGCGCAGAAGCATTGTCGCAAGAGTGATGTTCTGGCTAGCCCGAGTGAACTGTGGGAGATCATTCCCCTCGTTCATGATGTCGTGTTGGACCTGGCGGGCGCGACCCCAGGTGCCACCCGCCGAAGTTATGTGCCTGGGGCGCAGCGTGTTGCACCGAGCGCGTCGGCGTAGGTGGCTGCTGGTTTTGCCGCCGTTGTCATAATTCCTCAGCGTGCGCTTGCGTAGACGCGAGGGCCCCCGCATGCGGGTCCGGAGGGGTGTGAGTCTACGCAGACTCCACAACTACCGACGGCTGTCCTGGAGCGTCCGCCATAGTGCACTCCCAGGACGGATGGTGGTGGGATGCCACGTCACCGATGCTAGAACCATCGCTCTCGCCCTCGTCATCCGGGAGTTCATGGAAAGCGGCAGGAGCGTAGCTTTCCATTCCCACAAATTCGGATGTGAGGGGGGATGGCGCCAGCATCCTTCGGAGCCCCCAAGTGTATGCATCCACGGAGGACGCAAAGCCATAGGGGAACCGATCGTATGGTGTTTGTGGCGTGGATGATACGATCCCTCCGGATGATCGGTGGGAGATAGTAAATAAAGAATAAATGATAGTATGCATATTACTTACAGCGGGGTTTGAGCAGAGAGTTTGCTCAGAATGAAGCGCAGATGTCGTGCCGTCGAAGTCGTGCATCCCGGAGTCGATGGAGGGCGCCCCTTCGACAGGTGCCGGAATGAGTGCCTCCTCGTGGAGGCATAGTACGCCGAGTCGGTTAGCAACGAAGCCCAGTCTTCTGAGGAGGAAGGCCTGGGATGGCTCAAAGATGGGTGGAACCCACGTCCCAATAGGAGGGAGCGTGGGAAACTCCAGTGAGCCGAAGCGAATTATGTCGCCAGAGCCCGCCATGGCGAGGGTGGCAGAAAAGTGGGCCATCCGATGACCAAAAAGTGTTGAACGTACAGCGTCTTCCCCATGGACGGCACCAACTATCAGTGCAGAAAGTGACCAACATGTAAATATTTGTAGTTTTGCCGTACGTTGTGATCGGAGGTGGCCTAGCACTCAATGACACAGGGTTTATACTGGTTCAAGCAACGTGCCCTACGTCCAGTTTGAGTCGGTCGGTGACTTTATTCCTGAGCCCATGTGCTCAAAGTCTGCAATGGGGTTACAAACGAGAGGGAGAAAGATAGGGTGTATGAGAGGTCCGGTCGGACTCTGGTCGGAAGGGCCGAGAGTGACAGGAGCTCCGCTACGAGCTAAGTGTTCAAGCATGTACTTGAGGTTTGAACCTGGTGGTTCTACGGTTGTAGACTAGTGAACTTGGTCGATCTAATGAATCTAAAGGGAATGAGTTATCTTGGAGGGAGCGCATCCCCGTTTATAGATAAAGGGGATGCTTTACAAGTGAGAGGGTGAGGGTACGTATGCTACTGAACTTTGTTGCCCACGTCGGTAGGTACAATATAATGGTAGGCGCCCACAACACTGTTGATGTCACTGTAGAATGTCAGATGCATGTGGGAGGTTGCGTTGCCTTCTTCAGGTATGGCAAACATCGGTACCTGCATATATTGTTGATGCCTAGAGGCATGTGAGGAGTTGCACCACGTTCACTCAGTACAGTAAATCCCGATGCCTACAACACTGTCGATGCTCAGAGGCATGTGGGGGTGCCTTACTGTATGGGAGTTAATGATGCCAACAATACTGTAGGGGAAATGTCGGCGCCTACAACACTGTTTGTGTTAGGGAAGCTATAGAGTACGGTTTCTGCAGATGTACAGGGTATGGTCTCGGTATCGTGGTTTGACTTGCGCGTCCTGCCTTGCTTTCTCCGTTTGTTCCCTGGTCCCTTCCGAGCGGACGTCCCCGGTCGGTTGGTTACAGTTGGCTCTGATTGTGCCAGTTGGAGAAGAATAGTGAGCAGGTGCTTGGCATATCCCCCGGTCGGAGAGCGCGGGGTCGGAGTTGGAAGCGGTGCTTTTGGCTAGGCCTTCCAGTCGGAGAGGCCGTCCGGAGGTGGGCTGGAGACCGAAGCGCGCGCTCCGGTCGGAGAGGTGGGCAGGAGTTGCATGTTGTCTGCTTGGGCCGAGCTTTTGCGAGGAAGCCGGTCCCCGAGGGACCCCAGGTTTATAAACCCGACACCGCTGTTTAAATTCCGCACTCTAAACTTGGTATTGTAATAATGTATTTCCGAGAACTCTTGTTGTATGAAATGGACTAAGTATTGAAAACTGGTTCTCATTATTGGATCCTGGATGAAAAATGTGGATTGTTCGAGTTCTCTCTTGGGGTGTGCTCGATGGAACTGTTCGTTGTAGCTAGCTTTCGGGGTGCTTAGTGTCTAATGGAAGACGAGCGCCTCCAGAAGCATGCTATGTCGGGCGGTTCTGCCACAAATGGACACTTAGATTTTTGAAGCCTTGGATTAATATCCAATTCTCATCTCTTTTCTAATCTATTTCTTCTTCATGTCCTATGTTTCTTCCCCAACTGCTCATTCATGGTGTGTATATGTGATGTCCCGTTCTACTCGCCTATATCATCTCCAACAGATCTCCTCCAACGGATCTTGCCATCCCCATCGACAACAACATCGGCGGTCGTGCACTCCCCTCCTTCCCTGATGCCGATCTCGATGGCTGGTAGAACTCGTGCCCGAAGTTGCTCCAATCCTCCTCCGATGTGGATCTCAGTGGCCTCCTTGTCGAGTGGTGGGCCTTGCGCATAGACCTATTCCCTTCCTCCTCCGATGCGGATCTTGGTAGGCCTCTCCACCCTCGCAGTGGGAGGTGGATCTTGGCAGCCCTATTGACGTCTAGTGGGTCTCAGCATAGAGCCGCGATGGCATTTTATGAACTATGTCAGGTTATACCCCTTTGCAAGTTTTTAGAGTTGATTACATCCCAATGAATCATGCTACACACACTAATGTGAGTTCCCGCTAACACTTATCTTCTATCAGTTCTAGCCAACTAAGCATGATTAGTCGTCCCAAGCCCTTCATGTAGTTGGATAGGCTAACATTACTCTGGGTTGAGCTAACCTTAGTGGGCATGATATATAGTTGTTTAAGCAACCTTAGGTTGAAATGCATTTGTATAATGACATGTATAATGAGTATCCAAAATATGGTTAAGTAGTAGTGGTTCCTGTAACACCTCGGGTGTTAGCCTTGCATAACTTGACTTGCATAACATGAGCATGAGCATCAAGCATTCATAAATCATCATTTACAATTGAAACATGTGATCGAAACATATGAAACATTGCTTGTTATTTCGTGTTTCTTGGAACATATGCATATGATCATGTGCAAATGAATGCAAGTGGGTAATGTTAGTCACTAAAACACCTTAGCTACACTTAGGTTAACAAAAGGAACCTTGTTCATGAAGGTCACCTTTCATGATCAAGCACGTAAGTAATATTACATGTGTTGACCTAGATAGCTCTATGAGTGACTACTACATGAAATGCTTAAATGACCTTGCAAATTGCTTAAACATGCTTAGAGTATCATCATGAACAACTTTGGTATTTAGGGCTAGGGCTAGTTTGGTCATTAAGCCATGCTTTGATGTGTTTCATCATTCAAAAGTGACATGTTTGACCAAAGTTGAACTATGTGTTAGAGACCTTGCATGGAGGAGTTCACTAAATCAAAGTTGTAGTGTTTGACATAAGGAACAACTTTTCTTTTTGGGTCATTGATTGATTTAGCTCCTAACATGTGTGAACTTCGATTTCAAAAATCATCAAATCACTGATTTCAGCACTTAGCAAATTTCGCTAAGTCATGAACACTGACCGACTGACAGGCTCACTTTGGGGATGACTTTTCTCAGTTTCGGTTGCGAATTAGCACAAGATGATTGAACAACATTTGTAGCTGGTACTTAGGACTACGAAAGTCATTTAGATCGTTTACGAATTGGAGCAACGGTTTAGCGGTTAGATGAATGTCAAAACTCGTCGTCAGGCTCGGCATGTCGCGACTGGCGAACTGAATCAAAGCCGATCGGTGGCCGACCGGCGCCAGAGCGCGAACGCCGCGTGTCCGCGGCGACGGCCGCGCGTCGCCAATGCCCTGACCGCGCAGGCCACGATGCGCCTGAGCGCGCCTTCATCACGCCAGCGTCTGCCCGAGCCGTCCCGCGCCCCCATTTGCTTCGCCTCGGCCTTTCTTCCTCGCAGCAGCAGCCGCCGAGCTCCCGCAGCTCCGCCGTCGCCATAGCCGCGCACAGCTCGCGCCTAGCCACTCCAGCCCCACTGCCATAGCTCCACCACCACCCCAGCAGCGCACTGCCTCCTCCCGTGCCGCTGACAGCGCTTGGTAAGCCACCACAACACATGCGAGCTCGCCGGAGTTCCGCCGTGAGCCCCGTCTCCGTGGCCACGTCGCCACCGTCCATCCCAGGCCGCGTTAGGGCACTAGATAGCTCCGCCGCAGCTCAGTGATGCTCAGCACAGCGTTCGTTCGAGCCACCGTAGCCCACACCAGCGTGCCGCCGTGGTCCAGCCCCGCCGTTCCGCCATGGTCGCCGCCGTCAGCTCTAGAGTCGACGATAAGGCCGGCCAAGTGGCTCAATAGCTTCGCTAGGTCACGTAGATCGCGTAGCATAGATGTCATCGCCGGCGAAGCTCGCCGTCGACGAGCCGCAGCCGCGCAGTGCCAAGCAGCGCCGCTGCTCTGCTTCGAGTCGATGACATGTGGGGTCCCCTGACCACCGGGTCCCACCGGTCAGCGACAGCAGTATTGAAGGATAGCTCATTTGATTCTAGTTTTTTATTTCTTTTGTGATTTTCATACCTCTAGTTTGGTAGCTCCAAAAATTGTGAAATAAATTTGTGGGTGTTCCTCAGGAAGTGTAGTATTTAGGAAAAATATGTTTTTAACATTTACAGTAGAAATTTTTGGATATTTAAATAGGGATTTGAAGTGTGCTTTTGAATGCATTCAAATTTGTTTATTTTATATCTAGAGTTCCTGTGCTCCAAAAATTATGAAATTTTTGTGGTAAGCTAATCTTAGCATATATGGGCTTTGGTAAAAATTTGGGGACCAGTTCATGGGTAGATTTATAGTTATAGATTTTTCTTTTATGGATAGTCAATCCTTGCATAAATTTTTATAAATTATTTATGAGTCCAAAATTCATGAAATTTGTTGGAGGTAATCCTAGTACCATATGGATGCTAAGAAAAATAGGAAATCTGTTTCTTGACACTTTTCAATAGGGTTTTCTATTTATGCTATTTCAAGCCTTGCTGCCTTGTCATTTTTGCATAGGATGTTCTACTTAGTAAAATGACATGAAATTTTTATAGTAGTCCTTTGATAGCATTAGTAAGGCACTGTAAAATTTTGAGAATTTATGAAGTACTTCTGATTATATGTTTGGGCTTCATATTATATGATTCTAAATGTAATTGGTATGCTTAAACTGTTGATGGATTCTATGTTGTCAAATTTTGAATGATTGCATGAAGTAGAAGTATCGTTACTTTATGTTGCATGTTGAATAGTTTCCGGACTGATTCTAGAGTTTGATGAGTGGCATGTGAAAATGATGTGTACTGTAAAAATGGTTAATAACAAAGTTGTAGAGAATTTGATAAGCTTTCCAGAAAGTCTAGGATCACTGGATTTGGATTTGTAGAACTCCCGTTATGAGTAAAACAAGTAGCTGCTGTTTTATGGTATAATCGATGCATTATGGAAAGATAATTAAATAACCGAGAAGAGATATGCACCTACTCAATAAACATGATGCACTTGTTAACATATATGTATTCGTAATACTTATGCCATACTCATGCATCTAGGATCGGAGGAAGAGATCACGTTGCTGGAATTGAAGAAGCGAGAGGAAGGGGACCAGCGGGAGGATCCGCAAGCCGCAGACTCGAAGGCGTGGAGCGAGAACCACGAAGAGCTTCCGAGTGTGTCGACCACCGCCCTACTTCCTTTCTTCATGAGGCAAGCCCCGAGCATTATAA
This sequence comes from Miscanthus lutarioriparius, assembly GCA_904845875.1. Taxonomy (NCBI): domain Eukaryota; kingdom Viridiplantae; phylum Streptophyta; class Magnoliopsida; order Poales; family Poaceae; genus Miscanthus; species Miscanthus lutarioriparius. The sequence goes on along the minus strand of CAJGYO010000001.1, from coordinate 93,779,890 downwards.
GTCTCCCGAAGAATTTGCAAATATTTACTTAAGTACTTATGATTGCTGCATTAGGTTATAAGAGTTGAATGAAACCACTTGATGCATGTACATTCCTTGTGTCCAGATATTACACCTTTAACCGGTATAGGTCGAGGATCGAATAAATGCTTAGCCATGCTTAGACCGGTAGAAGTCGGGTGATTTCCGGTCACTGCGAGATATAGGTGGATACCGAGCACGGTTGGTTAAAATTGCTATCGTGGAAAAGAACCATGGTTAATATAATTGGAGACCCAGGCGGGATGTCGATAGAGAAGCAACAAGACATGGAGGTCTTGGGTGTGGATCTATCCCCGTCTCATGTCGATCAAGGACCGCATACCGTTGTTGGAACTTCGACAAGATTGAACGCATGCCTCTCACTTAGCTGGCGGATGATTCGTTCCGACCATGGGCCGAGTAATTCAACTCGGGCCGGGAATCGTTTCACAGCGCTCCTTCCGGGAACGATCGATCGAGCCCAAGGGCGGCTTGGCTCGAGCATCCCGGCATCTGGTGTTCCAGATCGTGCGGCGCAAAGACGGACCATGAAATGTGTACCGGAGTTGTACCAAAGGTGACCTAAGGCTATCATGGTTTGGTAGACTGGGTTTGTGTTAGGAATAAATTTTCAACTGGTTGAAATCGATTAGAATCGCCGTCTCTCCCGGATAGTGAGAAACTTGGCTAGCTCCAACATCGTAGTAAGCGTGTTATGGAACATGATGGTTCGGATGAAAATGGGATTACAATACCTGCTATGGTTACTATTGTATGCTTCTAAAGGATATACCACATGTTTGGCACAGGATAGTTGCTAATCTAGAAATGGATAGTGATAATTAACTTGGTAAAGGAATCATAATTGTACAACGGATCAGTTGCCTTTTTCGCAAAATGTTGTCAAGTTACGTCCACTTATACAGCCTTGCATAATCCTTGGAGTCATTTTATTTCTGGTTCATGACGGGTAAGTCTAGCTGAGTACCTTCTCGTACTTAGGGTTTATTTTCCCATTGTTGCAGATGGCACTGTGTATCATGGTTATTGCAAGAGTTGCTTCTATCCCGCTGTGGATGAGGAGTAAGCCTTGGGCAGGCTTCTTTAGTAATTCCTATCCTTGCTTTTGTGGACCATGATCTAGCTTGGCACTGTATCAAACTATGTTGGAAACTTTATCTTCGAACTTATTTGCTTCCGCTTTATTTATCAAACTCGGTTTGTAATAACTTTTATTCGTACTCTGATGATGAAAAGTATCTGTGAACTTTATGTAAATATGTGGCATGTATGTTGAATCCTGTACGATCTTGGTTGTTGTAAATCGTTTATCGAGACCCGTCGTGGTACTCGACGGACTACCGGGTTTATATGGGTTCAAGTATGATAGTGCGACCGCGTGCGGATTGCCATTGTACTTGTATTCTTATAAATTGGTCGGTTCTGCGACAGTTCCTGTCTAGCATGATGTATGGGTGATTGTAGGAAGTCGTGACAACTCATACTCGTACCTAACTTCATACCATACCTGCAAGAGAGGAATATAGTATATGGAATTAAGATATATAGTTCTTGAAACTTGATGGATTAGAGTGATAAAGAGGTAGGAATCTTGTGATCCAAAATGGAGAGCTTGCTTGCTAAACCAAGGGTGGATTAGTATTGTCCTAAGAGAGGTTTAGATATGGGGTAGGGTGGTTAGGTTGATACGTTAAGGTTTTTCAGCACATAAATTTGAAGTGTTCTATCGAACAGTCAGGGTGTTCTCTAGAACAATCCGCGGTGCATTCCCAAAGAGGGGTCTTCTGGTTTTGGGTCTAGGTGTTCCCGTAGAGTGTAGACAGTCTAATTGTTCTGCAGAATAGTCCATGAGTGCAGTAGATGGTTCATGTGAGCAAGGGAAATAGTTCGGGGGTGCATGCCGAGTAGCTGATGTGGCTCTATGTGATTCCTCGACGGTCCGCATGATCAGGCGCATAGTTCAGGTCGTAGGTGAAAAAGGTGTCTATGTGTTAACTATCCATGCATTCTAGAACAGTCCAGTTCTGTCGGACAGGTAGAGCAGCCGGACAGTCCACTAGAACATCGACAAAACCTATGTGATGGGTTTTCTTGGTGTTCTTCGGGCTTGTTCTTAGAGTTTTTTTGGTGTTGTTTCCTAGGTGTGTTTAGTGATTATCTAAGGGTGTCTAGGTGACGTGTTGGTGTTATGTAGCCTAGGTTTTACCCTTGCATGGTGATCTTTGAACTAGGATTTGAGATTTGGTAAAACATGATTAAAAGGGAATAATACATGGAAAAGGAGTTTGATGAACTTAATCATGATGAGTTGGCCACCTTGTGTCATCAAGCTCAATCTTGTGATCTAGACCTTCTTGCATCCAAGTGAGGGAGGAGAATTTGAGAAGGATTGAGATTTCCTTGCATGAAACATACATGCTTATTAGAGAGAAATTCAAGATAGCGATGAGATGAGAGGTAAGGGAATGAGTAGAGCTTACACTTGAGATGGATTTGGCACTAACAACCTTCATCTTCCATCACATGCAAGATGAAACCAAAGATCAAAGTTGGAATTTGCAATTTAAGAAAGAAAATGGAGGGATTTCTTGAGCTCACTGTTATGATAGAGAGGGAGAGGAGGAGGATGAACTTCAGCTTCTTCTTTTGTTGATATCGGCCTTGCCCTTGGCTTGAATCCCTTCTCCTATATATTCTTCTTTCTTCATTTCTTGTTTCTTATCTTTCTCACTCTAGTTCTTGGTCTTAACTTTCTTGAGAGCTAGGAGGGGGAGGGATGAGAGTGGGAGAGAGATGAGAGGAGGGGACTGGATCTAGTGACTTTGAGGTGTTAGGTCGAGCTAACATGTGGGGCCATGGGGAGAGAAAAGGAGGATAGATCATTCAAGTGCATGTTTGCAGCATAAGTGCTCTAGCGGTCGGTCCTGCAGAGTAGGTGGACAATCCAATAGAACCTTGTTTACTCCGCCGTGTTGACTGGACTAGGGTTTGAGTTGATCTCTGGAACAGTCCGGGGGCACTTCTCAGCAATCTGAGTGAACACCAAGAGACCTGAATTTTGTGATTAAGATGGGGTAATCAACCTTGGGGGTTGAGCATTACTCTTAAGAGTTTGTAGATGCCATTTGAGCTTTTATTAGAGAGAACCTTTCGGGCGATATCTCCAGGGTTTTGGCTTTGGTTAATCGATTGGATTGACTTAAGTTGACTTGGGTTTGACCTGGGTCTTTGTCATCAAAAATTATTGGATGACATCCACGTGGTTGACGAGGATATTAATTGCGGGAGAGGAACAAAAGAGAGATGCCATGGGGCATGATCAACATGAGGCTCGTAATCCAGGAGGAATACGGTTGATTGACGGGGTTTCACTTCATGGACCAAGGAAGTAATGGATAGGAGTTAGAGCCTCCAAGACGGTTTTTTGAAAAGATTAAGGGCATGTTTGGTTGGTGACTAGAGATCGCCACGCCAAACATGTGGCGCTGCGATTCTTTAGGCCATCATTTGCTTCATGGCCACATGTTAGGCAGCTGCACTTCCTCATGCGTCACTGTGGTTGTTTTTCTCCACTTTGCTCGTCAAAAGTTGGACGCTCGTTTTGCTCGCCACAAATTTGGCACCGCTAGAAATACAGTGTGGCAGGTTAACAGCACAAACCAAATACGCCTAAATTTCTAACGACCGTCGAGTCGTGAGAGTAACAACCAAACCTGATGCGATGGTAGTGTTGTTGCTATGTATGGGACAGACCATAGGTCACCTGTCACGTGACGTCATGCCACTCATAGTGATATTACATATGTGCTCCTCTTGTAGGCACACTCTACCTAGCCAAAGTTGCTGTGGTTCATCCGGCACACACACTCTGCAAAAAAAAAAAATACACATACATATATCATAGTGATACATATATCTTACACTCTGTAAGCACTTGGGAAAGATTGAGATTGAGCTGACGGATCTCAAGATTGACGTGATATATGATACACCAGCTAGTATAGGAGGATCAAGGGCGGCGAACTGAACCGAGCGAAAGTAGACGGATCAAGGGCGGCGAACGAACTGAACCGAGCGAAAGGGAACGAGAATTAGCTGCCTGATCTATAGTACGGTGTTGGATTGCGCTGCGATCGACAGCGCATCGGCAGCGCGGCTCCTCTGCTCTCCAGCCTTTTTTTCGCTTTAGCAACTGGTTCAGTTGAGTTTCAATCAGGTCCATGCCGTATCTGCTCCTAAAGCAAAATGCATTCAGCGGCAGCGGCAGCGGTGTGTGGGGCGTGTCCGATTCCGGTCCCTGCTTCCTCTTGCTTTTCTGCTGCTGCTGCATGCACCTGTCGCTTTTTTTTTATTTCATTATTCATCAAAATAAAGCAACCAGCAAGGTGCTTCCACAGTCTGAATCTGTGGAGTTAGAGAAACATTATTTATTATCCGTCCCTCTGTACGTCCTAGTTTGCCATTCATCTTTCCCTCAAACAAAAAGGAAAACACCCGTCCCAGTTCCATCTTGCTTGTTTAGCTATTTGTGTCATTGTGCGTGTGTGTATATATTTTATATATAAATATACCGGCTGTGGACGGATTATGGAGGGCATCTTGTTGTGACGGGGTGACGAATGTCCGTCTCTCACCACCCGTTCCGTTCACAACAAAGCTAGGCAGCAGCAGCATAGCGAGAGGGAATTAGGGAAACGGTGGTGGGTTTTTGTCCGCTAGCCGGTGCGTCCCCGCACGAGAATCATTCGGGCGGCCTCCTCGCCTGCTGGGTGCTGGCTGCTGCTCCCACTCCCACTCCCACTCCCACTCCCACTCCCAGTCATACACCTAACTCCTGGCTAGGGTACGTGAGGTCAGGCCCGGCCCGGCCCTCGCGCGCATCACAGGCAGCAGACAACGCGCTGGCACACTCCCTCCCTCTCTTTGTGCTACAAACTGCTATATATACCACGCTACGCTAGCTATAGCTTAGGCGCTCACAATATAATATCATCTGCTGCTATCCTCTCTATATATCCCTCACTCTCCCAATGAATTGAATGAAAAATGATTAGTTGCCATACTTGCTCCGCCTATTAATAGCTACCGTGCGTCTTTGGTGCCTTTTAACTGACTTCCTGGGGGCGTTTCTGTGTTTTACCTGGCACAAAGTAAACACCCATCCATCCATCCTTATCGTCTCCCGGTCCCGTCGTCGGCCGTGCCGGTGCCGGTGCCGGTGCCGGAACCGAGCGGTGCGTGCCTGCATTGCAATTCCAGCGGCGGCAGCATGCAGCTCCTCTTGCCGGCCGCATCATCCTCACCTTTCTTCCCTCCTCGCGTCGTCCTCAAAGGTACGAGCTCCACCGCGCCGGGGTCAGCCGGCGGGCCGGTTCCATGTCTATCGATCTCTATCTTTGCCTGTGTCATCATATATATATTTTGTCATGGCTGCGATCCAATCCAAACAAGAACCTCTGTTTCAACAAAGTTCAGCTTTGCATAGTCCTCTCCTCGGTTGCTATACAAACATTCTCTTGGCTGGGTTTAAATAAAAAAAAAATTGTACGTATCTGGGTTTGGTTCCTCGTTGTCTTAGGTTTAGGCCGATGGGCAATCGGACAAAGAAACAAACATAAGCAACAGATACCTGCGCTGCTGCTGCCCAATCAATAATATCTCCTGTAGCTAGTCTCCTGCAGTGCTAGGGGTTGCTTTGTGCCTTTCTTTGTCTGTCCGGCCTGATGAGTTCCTGCTCGGCTGCTCCTGTTCCTGTAGTACGACCGTCCGGCCTGCGGCTTCCTCACCATTGCTTTAATTTGCTTTTTCTGCTTTCACTTGCTCGTCAATCAGGTCCATGCCGTATCCGTATCCATGGCAAAGCAGGTGCTGGTGCTGGTGCTGGTGCTGGAGGTGCGGGCGCGACGGGGCCCCGCGGCAACCTCAGGCTCGGCGGGTTCGCCGGGTGGTGGAGACCGCAGCAGCATCAGCAGGCCCCGTCCCCGGCGACGACAACGCAGCAGCCCGACAACGTATCCAGTGCTAAAGGTATAGTTGCATGGTCATTTGACTCTCATCATCATCCCAGTCAGTCACACAGATATATAGATGCTCTCGATCTCTTCTGTTTTTTTTGGGTTCTAGCATTATACGTACGTGTTGATTTGATGAACGAAACACTCTCAGTCACAGATGCTGTGCTGCGCTGCGCCCGTCGTAGCCTTGCTCTCTTTCTCTGTCATGTTGCACCCGCACTTGTCGCTTTCCTCTTACTATATCTCCTACTGCTGCTTTTCCTAAAGCCCAGAACAAAAAGTTTTGTGCTTTTCCTAATTTCGCTTTACTTATTAATCAGCCCGTTCTGTTTATATGACCCTATTATTAGCTTCTGTGTGCTAGGACTACTTATATATACTACTACTCCTTCCATTCCAAATTATAAGTCATTTGTGTTTTCACCGATAAAATTTAGGAAACTATATACATAAAGGATCGGAGTGCCATTCCCCCAACAAAATCTAGCTAATTCATTATTGTCTTTCTCGTTGGCCGTCCATCGTCTCCTACTTTGAGTAATATATAATAATGGGATGAGTATTTTTTTTTTGAAACGAATCAGGTAGGAGAGCTGCCGATTATATTAAAAAGAAGATACCCAGACTGGGTAGTACCACGAGACTACAACACAACAAAAAACTACAACAACCCAACTGAAGCGACCGAAACAACTAAAACAAACACCGTTACACACCAAAGATCCAAACCTCTATATACTCCTCCGCAGTAGTCAGCCAAGTGACACGTACGCATCACACGGACAATAGGCGTTGTAAAAATACCAAAGTCGCACTTGCGCCATCGTTCATGACCCCTGACGAAGAGGCAGAGAGGCCTCTACCACAAAGTCCCAAAAGGCAAACTGCAAAATAGTTTCGTTCCCTCAAATTTACCACACGCTTGTTCTACATATGAGCAGTTAATATTCCAAAAAATCTAATAATAGCTACTCCCCTTTGTCCAAAAAAAGGCTATCACTTAGGATTATACTCATGTCAAACTTTTTTAAGTTAGACTAGACCTATAGAAAAAATATTAGCATCATTTATATCTCCAAATAAGTTTATTATAAAAATATATTTAAGGATTAATCTAAAGCACCATAAGTATTAATGATTCCTTCTGTACTTGGTTAAAGTTAAAAACATTTGACTTCTTGGAAAACAAGAGCGACACTCTTTGTGGGACAGAAAGAGTACATACCAGGTTTACTACTATTTATGGTAACATGAATTCCTGGTATTCTGCACTGTATCGATACTGCAAAGATTTAATTTTTTTATTAAGTTCACAAGGTTCACATTTCATTATTTATTTATTCATTTGAAAAAAAATCTGCTAGTTTATTTATTAGCTAGAGAGCGCTCTCTATTTCATTCCTAAAAGTTAGGAATAAAGATTTTGGTGAAAAACTATCCTACAACAGCTTATCTAAATGGTTATCTAAATATAGCCATCTTCTATTCTGGATTTTTCGCTAGTCCAAAATGGAAGACGAGAACTGCTCTTTAGACTGCTCACGAGATATAGAAAAATTATTGGAGAGTGAAAAGATATAGAAAACGATTTTTATGCTCTCGAAATTATGATTTAGAGAGTGAGGATTTAAAGAGACTCTCGGAGAAGCTTTAAGGCGCTAACCATGAAAGGAACTTTAACCCATTCACGGCGATCGTTCGATGCATGTGTGGGTGATGGAACGTCGATCGCTATCAACCGTACTGCTCAACAGTAGTTGACTGCGAAATTAAGATTCTTGTTGTGTGATTGATTCTATGGTAACTCTTCACATTGTCCTCTTTGTTTCTTGAGCCCAAAACCTTAGTGGACTTTCCTCAATCACAAAGGTATCTCCATGTGTGGATGCAGCATGCTAAGGGATCCTGTCCTCTTTAATTGTACCCTGCTGTTCTTTTTAGCCAAGTAGCCAGTGGACCAACTTGGTGATTGATGAACACAAAGATCAAATATCGCGATCAGGAATATCGTCGTAGATATGGAATTTACAACCAACTGTCCGAAACAAATGATTAGACTGGACCGCAGAGGTATCTTTAGTTTTTGCCTAGATCATGCATGTACTCGCGCTCACAGCAGAGAATCTGATGGGTATATAACACTAACTGCTGAGGAAAGAACTTTTGTAAGGAAAATTTTAGAGGTTGGCCCGGAACGTAAATAAGAAAAGCTAAATCTAATTGATTTTGGTTTCTTATATCAGGCCAACTTAACTTCTGATCATTATTGGATTCCTGTCTAGCTTACTGTACTTATATGGGGCCGGGAGAAAAGAATGCAAAATGGGTAATGGAGTGCTGAATGTTCTGATGCTCTAATGCTATACTATAGTTGGTAGTGGGCATTGGACGGCACTACTCTGCTCAGGCCAGGTTCTTGATCCTTTGATGCATGTCTCATGCTGAACACTTACTAGAGATGTATATGTGGGTACCCAACATCAACAGTAGCTCAATCTGATCACTCACATCATTTTCTTCAGTTTTCTTGCTTTGAAATTAAATCCAGTTTAGTTCATTTCCATGAGTTTCAGTTTCAGTTCAGCCCAATGGCTTAGAGTAATCAAAACTTGCATCCCGGCAGAAACTAACTACTTGTAATGTACAGAAATGTTTCAGTGTTGGTGTTGGGTTTGAAGCAAATAAACTAACTGAAAGTTGTCAGCACCTGCAGTGTTCCAGACCACCCGTGTCCAAACCGAGACTGAAACTGCGAAATGGCCAGGGAAACCACAAGATCTTGATGACTACCAAGTGATCCCTGAGGTGGTACATACCGTACGTCTTCTTTTCACAGATGTTTCTTTCTTTCTTTCTTTCTGGACGACATTTGTTTTGTGGACAGGGACGACAGATGGTATAATCAATCCCATAATTATAAGTTTAGTTTGTTGCTGAAATTAAATTTGCATTTATATAGCAGGCTGATGAGACAGAGCTGCAGCCACTTATCGATCAAGTGAGGGCGATGCTAAGATCAATGAACGACGGGGACATCAGCATCTCGGCGTACGACACGGCGTGGGTGGCGCTGGTGCCGAAGCTGGACGGCGGTGGCTTCCAGCCCCAGTTCCCGGCCACCGTGCGTTGGATCGTCGACCACCAGCTGCCTGACGGCTCCTGGGGCGACTCGGCCTTGTTCTCTGCCTATGACCGAATGATCAACACCCTCGCCTGCGTCGTTGCACTTACGAAATGGTCTCTCGAGCCTGAAAAATGCAAGGCAGGGCTCTCGTTTCTCCACGAGAATATGTGGAGGCTAGCAGAGGAAGAGCAGGAGTCGATGCCCATCGGCTTCGAGATCGCGTTCCCTTCTCTCATTCAGACAGCTAGGAACCTGGGCATTGACTTCCCGTATGATCACCCGGCTTTGCAGAGCATATACTCCAACAGGGAAATCAAGCTGAAGAGGATCTCAAAGGACATGATGCATAGAGTCCCTACGTCCATTCTGCATAGCCTTGAAGGAATGCCTGATCTGGACTGGGCAAGGCTTCTGAATCTCCAATCAAGTGATGGATCATTCTTGTATTCTCCTTCGTCTACTGCATATGCACTTATGCAAACTGGTGACAAGAAGTGCTTCGAATATATCGATAGGATTGTCAAGAAATTCGATGGAGGAGGTAAGTCGATCGTCCATGACATAGCATATATGTAGGTGAATGCTCACAATATTAGATACTCATCTCAAATTGTTTGTCGTCACCATTTCAGTCCCCAATGTTTATCCAGTCGATCTTTTTGAGCACATCTGGGTCGTTGATCGGTTAGAGCGACTCGGGATCTCCCGCTACTTCCAACGAGAGATTAAGCAATGCATGGACTATGTGAACAGGTTTTTGCTTCTGCGATCGATCCCCTCTTTTCAGCACTATTGTTTTACCATGTAAAGGCAGATATATCATGCATGGCAACACTAAGCTTCAGTGACAGTGGGCACCAAACCTTATGGTGAATTTCTTTGGCTTGTCTTCTCATTTTGTAGGCACTGGACTGAAGATGGGATTTGCTGGGCTAGGAACTCTACTGTAAAAGATGTGGATGACACAGCTATGACTTTCCGACTACTAAGGCTACATGGATACAATGTCTCCCCAAGTATAGAGACCATTCCCCTGTTTAATTTAAATATCTCATTGACTTATGTTTAGCTGAGTGCAAACACAAATTAAATAGGCTAATCATAAAATTAGTAGCAAGTTTCTGGTGAACCAACCGATGCTCAGCTAACTAGTGAAGTGATATATATATATATATATATATATATATATATATATATATATATATATATATATATATATAGTGCACAGCATGATATAAATGTCAAAAGTATTTCACGCAATCCCCTCTGCTCTTCAAACTTCATTAAGCTGTTACATCTCAGACATAAGTCGATCGTGTTCTGTAGGTGTGTTTAAGAATTTTGAGAAAGATGGAGAGTTCTTTTGTTTTGTGGGGCAATCAACTCAAGCCGTCACTGGGATGTACAACCTCAACAGAGCCTCTCAGATAGCTTTTCAAGGGGAGGATGTATTGCACCGTGCTAGGATTTTCTCATATGAGTTTCTCAGACAAAGAGAAGCCCAAGGCATGCTCCGTGACAAATGGATCATTGCGAAGGATCTAGCTGGCGAGGTAATCCAAACTATTCTACATTTGATGATTTTAGATCGATTAAAACATGAATAGAGGCGAAAATACTTTTCCATAAAGGTCATGATTGTGTCCTTTTATGCCGATATGCTATGTACAAAAATATTTTCCTAATAATATATGATAACACATATGTCTATGTTGATCGATAGGTACAATATACACTAGACTTCCCTTGGTATGCAAGCTTGCCTCGTGTCGAGGCAAGAACGTATCTAGATCAGTATGGCGGTAAAGATGATGTTTGGATTGGAAAGACCCTCTACAGGTGCACACTTATACCTCATAGCTAAAAAATTGTTCATAAACTATGCTGCATATTCATTAGTCAAAGTAAGAGAGATGCTTTACTTATATGTGTGGGCCATTTTTGGCAGGATGCCTCTTGTCAATAACGACACATATCTTGATTTGGCAATAATGGATTTCAACCGTTGCCAAGCTCTACATCAGCTTGAGTCTAATGAGCTTCAAATGTAAACACCATAATTTCATATTTCATTTCATGAATTTTATTTTGGAAGGTTAACTTTCATTTAATTTAAAATATTTTGGCACTATATTTAGGTGGTACATAGAGAATTGCCTTGACACTTTTGGAGTGCAACCACAAGATGTTTTAAGAGCTTATTTTTTAGCTGCGTCTTGCATTTATGAACCTAGTCGTGCTGCTGAGCGGCTTGCATGGGCTAGAACATTAATGATTGCCAATGCCATTTCTACACATCTTAATGACATTTCGGCAGACAAGAAGAGATTAGAATGTTTCGTGCACTGTCTCTATGAAGAAAGTGATGTATCATGGTGAGTACTACACCTTACCTTAGTTGAGCATTGTATCCATTTATGAATCATCATGTGGCACAGGTCATGTACCAAGCATCATTGATGTTTAATTTCTTAACAATATGAAAAATAGAAAATAATTTGAGTAATAGAGCAAATAACTTCCATAATTATAGGAATATCAATAATGATCATTTTAGCTATTAGGAATTATGTACTTACATAATATTTGGTATACTCATCACATGATATATATAGCAATTAATTGTACCATTGATCTATGATATTCAGAATGTGCATTGTTCTTTTGATTCTAAATTTTAATCCTCACACTTATCATTTATTGCATGAGTCAATACTATGTGCATTACTTACATATATTACAAATGAGGTAAAGATGGCATCATATTCTTTGTTGTAAGCCCTGTTATGGTCAATAGTGGTAGCCATTTAACCTTCCTTTTTGTCAAGTCATGTGGATTGATTGTGCTATACTTCGGTGGCGAATATGGCATGCCACTTAAATTTTGATGTATTATGAATGCTTCATAAGTTATGACCTCCATGAAAAGTTGCATAAGTTTATTGTTGATATATACTCTAGATGCTTTTGTGTGGATGATGCAATTTTTAATTTGCATTGCATTTTACAGTGACCTATTTAATTGTAGGTGTTCCATTTTTAACATTTATCTTCCATTTTTACTATGGCACCTATTACGTACTATGTAAAATTGAGAGAAGATTATTTCTCTAACATAAGCAGTAAATTTAGGCTTAAAAGAAATCCTAATGATGCTATTCTCGAGAGGGCACTTCGAAGATTTATTAACTTATTGGCACAAGAAGCATTGCCAATTCATGAAGGACAAAGGTTCATACAAAGTCTACTGAGTCTTGCAGTAAGTTATCCTCACTTGTGCTTAATTAGATTATACCGACATCTTCTCAACAATCATTTTAATATCTTTGTCTACACTTCTAGTGGACCGAATGGATGCTGCAAAAGGCAAATAAGGAAGAAAACAAATATCACAAATCCAGTGGTATAGAACCACAATACATGGTTCACGACAGGCAAACATATTTGCTTTTAGTCCAGGTTATTGAGATTTGTGCTGGACGAATTGGTGAGGCTGTATCAGTGATAAACAACAAGGATAGTGATTGGTTTATTCAACTCACATGCAATACTTGTGATGGTCTTAACCACAAGGTGTTACTTTCCCAGGTATACCCTTCATCACAATAAAATTATTTTTACTCTTTGTGCATAGCTAGATATATGTATGATACAATGATTGTTCCCTTAGGGGAAAATAATAATTTCAGAATCAAACCATTGCATATATAACTATTTGTTAGCACCTCAATTCTCCACTAAAGACTAGAATTTGTTCCTAGTTCCTTGCAACCTCAAGTTAGGGGCCAGGTCAACTGTTTGTGTAGATTTTCTATACCTTTCGATGGCTTAGTGAGTTTAGAACATAAGTTTATGGCTATGTTTAACTTCAATATTTCGTGAGTTCAGATCTTCAAAATTTCTACACTAGCAAATTACCTCAACCTTATTCAATGCAATATCGTACAAACAAACTTTATTTCCTGCAATTTAGATGCTAACTAAATTTCCATATATTGTTCTAGTTTCATCATCGCTATTCCTCACATGTATAAGTAATCCTTCCTTAAGTCATATTTCCATCTAAGGACAAGTGAGTAAGTTTATATTTGAAATGCTATTGAATATATTTTTAATTACTTTTGAATCTCTATATGGTACATGACCAAAGTAATATCAAATCTTTCTTTTTTGTAATATATATTTAAGAAAAGTATAGATACTTTCTTTCTCGACAATTATAGCAATCATGAATTCTAATATGTTCCATGACCACTAATTTAGAATAAGTAAAATTTTTGATAATATGTACATATAAATCATGTTTTCCATAAAATCTTTTTAGTTTTGCATGCCAACATGTCGAACTAATCATACCATGCACAGGATGCCGAGAAGAATGAAGCAACAATAAATTGCATTGACAAGGAAATCGAGTTGAATATGCAAGAACTTGCTCAATCTCTGCTCCTGAGGTCTGATGAGAAAACCACCAATAAGAAGACCAAGCAAACCTTATGGAATGTCCTAAGAAGTTCATACTATGCTAGTCATTGCCCACAACATATCATTGATACACATGTTTCCAAGGTTATCTTCGAGCCCGTTTAAAAATGTTAAAGTGGTAGATCATTAGGTTTAGGTGTAAATGTGTACATAAAGAAAGTATCATAAGGAGTAATGGTAGTGGAAGCATGCAATTGTAAGTTTATTTGTAGTCGCTTAGGATGGAAATTAGTGTAGTTGTAATATCAAGAATGATCTATATGAGTAATCATATTGTGGATAGAGGTGTTCATTTGAATAACAGTTTTGTATGGTAAGTGTTATCTAAGTTCATTCCTAGAATGTAACAACCTAGAAAATCCACACACCAAAAATCACAACTATAATTTTTTTTCTCAAGAATCCCATGTGATGATGAGTGTCATGTATAGAAACCCAACCTAAGAGATGCATTAAGTCTAACCCAACCCCAGTCAACATATAAGCATGGCATGTCATTAGATAACTGTGTTTATTAATTTCTAACAAATATAATGTTGCATACATTGTTAATTCAAAATGTGATTTGGATTTCCATTTGAGTTATGATTTGCTAAACAACTCCAATAAAATAATAAACCATAAAGTTATTATTAAACAAAATTCTCTAAACTCTAATGAATAAGTTACCTCAGTTTTGAATTCAAATTCTAAACCAAATTTGAATCCAAACAATGGAAAAGAAATGTAAAACAGAAAAAGGAAAAGAAGAAGTGGGCCTTGCAGCCGGCCGCTCGGCCCAAGCTAGCCAGCCCAGCTCGCGGCCCAGCGCGTTGCTCACCCGCGCGCCCTTCTTCTTCGCCCGCAGCCGCTGCCCGCTGGACCCCGCGTGTCAGCCGCACACCCGTCTACAGTGTCGTCTTCCTCACCCACGCCTCAACCGCCTACGTGACCGGCGCCCAACAGTGGTGGCAGGGCGGGCCAGGGGTCACGCCCGGGGCATGGCCCTGTCTCCTTGGCGCCGCACCCACGCAACCCTTGCGTCGCGCCTATGCCACCGCACGCGAGCCATTGGATGCCACTGATCACGCCTCCACCTCTCGATCGCCGTCCGCCATTGGAGCTCGGAGCTCGGCTATAAAGCCACGGCCCTCGGTTGCCCTAGCGCTCTCCTGTGCCCCGCCACCACCTTGTGGCCATCCACAGCACACCCTAGCCAAGAGAGAATAGGGAGGAGAGGAAGAAGGGGGGGGAAAGGAAATACCGAAGCCGCTACCGGGAGGAAGACCGGGAGATCACCAGAGCCGGAGCGGACGACACTGCACGGCATGGCTTCCGGAGCTACACGGCCTCGACTCTTCACTGCACTGCTATCCTCTCGCCCTCAACACCTACGGTGAGCCTTCCGGCCTCTCCCTGCTCGCCGCCGGACCTTACCGTGTCGGCCAAGGCGCTCCACATCGTGAGCGCGTAGGCCAAGGCCATCTCCGGCCACTGGGTACACACGCATGGCACACTCACGCGCACACCGCGACCACCTCCGAGCCCTTGGACGTTGTAGACCCCTCCAAGCCCCATGGACGCCAAGGCAGAGCACTCACTTATCGCGCTCGCAATGCCGCCGTCGTGGCGTGGCCACCACCGGCCAGAGCACCAGACCACCGACCAGAGCACCAGACCACCGGCCAGAGCACCTGACCACCGGCCAGAGCACCACCACCACCGGCCCGAGCACCAGACCACCATGGCTAGGTCCGCTGGGAGCACCTGGCGTCTCCTTGTCTCGCCCATCCTGTTCGCTGGAGCCATGGGTAACTCACGCGCACGCTGTGACCGCCCCGCTGGAGCCCCGTAGTGCACCCGTGCGCCTCGCCGTCGTCACCATGTCGCCGTGGCCGCCAGGAAAACCCCTACCGGCCTCATGAGAATCCGAGCCCTGCCTTGAGCACTGGACGCCCTCGCCATGCTCCCATGGAACCGCTGAAGCCTTTACCCGCCCAGCCGAGACACTAGGAAGCCTACACAGGCGACTTCACCGTCGGCGGGCACCGCTGAACCGCCAACCACCGTGGCCAGGGTCCTAGGGAGTCCTAGCTGTCGCCCTGACCCCACCATCGTAGTCGCCGAAACCTGACGGTGCTTTTCCCCACGCCAATTGGGCGCTAGCACCGCTATGGAAGCTCGCCGATGAGTACGTCGCCGGCAAGAGCGCGCAGTGGAAGAAACAGAGGAGGAGGGGCGAGTTGAGCAGCGCAGCCTTGCACCCGGTGCACAAGAGCCTAGCCGAGGGAAATGACGGTGGACTTGGTCCACCTGGGACCCTGCCTTAGGTCCATGGACCAGCACCACCTAGTCCACCGTGAGCCACGCCCACGCCCACGCCCGCGAGCTGTGGACGAAGCCCAGTAGAGGCCCACGGCCGTGATGTGGCAACGCCACAGCTTGCCACGTGTCTGGCCCGGCCCGGCCCAGACCGGCCCAACCCGAAGCCCACCGGAGCTTGTTTGAGACCCAATCCGTGTTGACCGTTAACTGGTCACCGTTGACCGTTGACCTAGCCCCACATGTCAGTGGCACAGACACTCTGGACCCACACGTCAGATGGTGACATCATGCTGACATCATGCTGACGTCAGCTGGACCCCACCTATCAGCTCGGAACCGTGATGCTGACGTCAGCAAGCCACGTGGACCAACCCCAGCATGACACGTGTCAGCCCAGGATTAATTCAGCCTTTTTCATTTTCAGAAATGGATTAAATCTTCGGAAATTCATAACTAATTCATATGACCTCAGAAAAATACGAAACCAGGACCAAAATTCATCTAAAATCGAGCTCTACATAATGGACCCATGCTTGAGTGCATTTGGTTCTTTTGAATTTTTATTGCTTCTTTGTGCTATTCTATAGACGTCGCTAACGCGACTATAATGCGGTCGTTTGCAGACTCGGAGGAGAACCGGACGAACGAGGATCGTGAGTACCATGAGGAGTACGGAGATGACTACACTGAAGGTGCCACATCCCACCCAATCTCATAGCACCTATTACGCATGGCTAATATAGAAATGCTAGTGCTTACTTTATTGTCATGATCACATTATGGTAGGACTTGCATGGTAGTATGTTTTCTTGATGGCCTTTACCTTGACGCAACCTTACCCCTGCTCACCCTGCTGATAGGCTAGTCACACGGTTGCTATTACATTTCATCGCTTATTAACTCTACTCTACTTGCACTACATTGATGCGTGGGGGAAACTGGTGTTATCTGGACCATGGGGAGAGTGCTGCGTGTGTGACTTGGGTGCGTGGAGGGTGAGGGTTGTGTCGACCAAGTTAGAGTATACGACGAGCCTGGGGCAAGTCTTGCCATGGGGTGCTACCTGGGCACCCCTGGAATGGATACCTGTGGTGGGTAAATGGTATATGAGGTGGCCCTGGGTGTGATCCTGTGATGGGAGGAGCCTAGGGTGGAGGTGCTGTGGTGGCACGGTAAATAGAAACCCTGATGGAGACATTCTGGCTTGGTCATCCCTAAGGACTTACTAGTACTTAGATTCACCGGGAAGCCTTACGTACCACTCGCCCTATATGGTGCGGGACGGCCGGACTACTTGGTAGGATATTGCCACTACTGCTAGGTTGGTAGCGGACAGTGTAAGGAGGTACGGGGCGTGGAGGATTTCCCCCACACCCTTCCGAGACTTCATGGAGACCTTGTGGACCCGGCTCATGACTCACAGTTTCAGCCACCTCAGACTAGACTTGGGGTGTACCAGGGCTGAATGGTAGAGTAGCATTATCCTAGGCTAGCAAGCGGCCAAAATCAGCCCAGTTGACGATGGTCAGCAAGGAAGGCGGATCTTGTGGTTATGTAAAACCTCTGCAGAGTGTATGGTTGATCGATCGATACATATGCCGACTTGTCGGCTATGGACCTTTCCTGGGTTTCGCTTAAACTAGATAGAGAGATGAGTCCTTCTCTTCTCCCCCTGGAATGAGAGTTTGGACGTAGCCAGGGCTACGGGCCTTGAGACAGTGCCGAGAGGGAGTTGGCCTGTCGACTGAACGATGGTATGGGTGTGGTATGGTGATGGTGTAGAGATGGTGGTATATCAATCCCGGGATCGAAACCTGGCTCAGGAATGGGAAATGGAGTGGAATGTGTGAGAACGGTGTTAAAACTTGACCAACTATTATTATGTACTTGATATGCTAATACATAGGAAACCCCAGCCTTATAGGTTCCTTTTGATTATATCCAACTTGCATCCAATTTCCACAAAGCAATGCTCATAGGGTTGGGAGTGGCCAGTACAAATCGTACTGATAAATTTTGGCACACAGGTTCTGCTGAGGAGTATAGCTCAAGGAGTTTGACGGTTGAGGGGTTCGTGCCTATGCTCGAGTTTGACGATCTTATCTTCAAGCTGTTCTGAATGAATGCTACTTTTGATTCCGCCAATGTGGTGATGTAATAATTTATGTATTCCGCACTATTTGTACTATGATATTATCGTTGTATGGATGTGATATTCGACTGGAATTTGGGTAATATGATGTACAACGGTCTTATTACACTTCGACTCTGTGGATTTCCCTTCGTGGAAATCAGGGTTGTTTCATAGAACCATTTGAATTTTTTTGGAGAACTTCTATGATATCTTAGCATCAAAATACATTTCATAGTTATTAAAGAACTAATAAGAAAGACATGTTAAAATAACAAATTTATGAAATATTGAGAATAAATGCTTGGATTTTCTAGTATTTCAAGATATTTGAACCTTTAAACTAGAAATTTTTTGTAGAAATCATTAAAATTTCTAATTTTTTTCTCTACAAAACCATGTCCATAGTTAGAGAGAACCACAAGCCATATGCTTCCTGGTTGTGACAGCAGTAATCTCCATCTTTAAATCACATGAAGCCCTTATCACATCGCCTAAGTCATAGCCCACTCACTTCAATGCACTACCCTTTGTAGCATCCCATTCCTAAGTGTAAATCACATTTATTAAACATTTGTAATGATAATATCTTCTTATATCCATTTTTGTTTATTGATTTTTCTCACACATGTATAAGCTTGTGCCATTTCATTATAAAAAGAAACAAAGTACAGAACACAACATCAAAAGTAAAAGGAGGGAAAAGATTGTAAAAAAAGAACACATTGCGAGAACAAAACCAAGAAAAATAATATAAACAACAACATGACAAATAGAGGTTGTAGAGCAAGGTCATCTAAGCCCTAGCACACTTTCATAGGACATTTAGAATCTTTGTCCATATATTCTACATGAGGGCTCCAACGCCTATTGTACAATCATGTGATCAGTACGTATATTGCAGATTTTCCCGGAGCTCCCATGCATGCACCCATGCCAAATGAATCACCAGCAAGTGAGCCCTTTTCCAATGCTACTTGTCAACTCATTGAATTGAACTCCAAGTACAAATACAGTGCTCAGGAGCCCCTTCCTCCCCATTCTCCATGCACCCCTCATCCTCCTATGTTTGTTGTATTTGGACCTCTCTAATATACAAACTACTACATGCACCCCAAACTATATTATATACTAGATAACACCTCGTGCATTGCTGCAGGAATTTTGTAGTATTATACGAAAGGATTCATAGGGTGAGAAATAATGAAGCCCTGAAAGAAAATATGCACATGTTTATTTACAGTCTTCATATGAGATTCCGAGCACCGCGACGACCATATGTTGTTCCTTCAGCCATTCATGCAGTGTCTTTGTAACACCCCGGTGTTAAGATTTGTATTTGGAACTTGCATTTCATGAGCACAAGCATCATCCAAGCATTCATGAACATGAGCATATGAAATTTCATCTCATTCTTATACATTATCACATGAAATGATGATTTTATATATATGCTTATGCTTGCAAACATGTATGATCAATGTATCAGATGGTTGTGAGGTCATGAAAACACCTTAGACACATCTAGAATGATAAATGGCACAATGTTTGTATTCATGACATAGGCCAAATTTGCTTCTAAGTGTTGGTTTGATTTGAAATACCATTTTCATGATACTAGTTTGACCAAAGTTGAACAGTAGCTTAGATTGTTTGCATGGTTGTGTGACCTAAATAAAAGTTGTAATACTTAACTAGGGTAACAACTTTTATTTTTGGGTCAAGGTCTAATTCAGTGCATAGCATGCTCAAAAATAGCTCACAAGTATCAACAAAATGTTGTTTTGTGACTTAAGAAATTTTCTAAGTGTTGAAACGGTTTTCAGTTTCAAAGTACCTCACTTTAGAGAAATGTAGTTTGTAAACCAGTGAGAATTTGATCATGGTTCCTAAAGCAAAGTTGGAGATCTCACGTACCTCTATAATTGTTATTAAGGAAGTTTTTGCTAATTCGCCATGGATTAGGAGTTATAGAATCGCTAAGTCACGCTGTCAGACGGATTCAGAGGCACCTGAATCGGCGCCGCGCGCGCGCATCGTGGCTGACCGGCCATAGGCCATGGTGAAAGCTCTAGTTTGGTTTTGGTGAATTGATGAAACCCTAAGTGATAACCAAGTTTATCAAAGTGATTATGAGATAGGTAGCACTACTCCAAGTGGTGAAGCAAATAAAGATCATGACTTGATGATGGTGATGCCATGGTGATGATCAAATGCTTGGACTTGGAAAAGAAGTAAGAGAAAAACAAAAAGCTCAAGGCAAAGATGAAATTGATAGAAGCTTTTTGGTTTAGTGATCGAGACACTTAGTGAGTGTGATCACATTTAGGATCGATAGCCATACTATTAAGAGGGGTGAAACTCGAATTGAAATGCGGATATCAAAGTGCCACTAGATGCTCTAACTCATTGCATATGCATTTAGAATCTAGTGGAGTTCTAACACCCTTGAAAACATTTGTGAAAATATGCTAACACATGTGCACAAGGTGATACTCTTGGTGGTTGGCACATTTGAGTAAGGGTAAACAAGATAGAGTTGAAAAGGAGGCGAAAGGAGGTCACTGTGAGTGACCGAACGCTGGCCTCGACAGAACCGGCGTGTCCGGTCAGTGTCAGTAGTTGGGCGCGGTCACGGTCAAGTGACCAGACACTGCACGATAAAAGTGACCAGATGTGCAGGGCCTGCATCCGGTCAGTGATGACGTATGCTGACATAGCGCACTGAGTAGATCCAGAGGGGATCGAACGCAGAGGCGAGTCCGGTCACTAGGGACCGGACGCGTCCGGTCGCAAAATAGAGGCTCGAGGAGCTCTCTGGAAATGACCAGACTTAGGCATTGCAGGGTCCGGTCATCCTCGCTATGCTACATCCGGTCATCGTGTGATTGTTGACACATGAAATTACCGTGGAGATCAGGGGGCTCCGGTTGAACAGAAAGAAACACGTGGATGGCGTAGCGCGATCGGACGCTGGTAGGGTGCGTCCTGTCAATCTGACCGACGCGTCCGGTCGTCCCGCAGTCAGCCCAATAATTTAGCCAACAGCTCTATTGTTTGGGGTGTCTATAAATACCATTTGGCCGGCTCTAGCTCACCCTCTTGGCCATTTGCATTGACATAGCAACCTTGTGAGCTTAGCCAAAGCCCTCCCACTCATCTCCATCATTGATTTATCATCTTTGTGAGATTGGGAGAGAATCCAAGTGCATTGCTTGAGTGTTTGCATCTAGAGGCACTTGGTGTTCATGTTTTGCTGTGGGATTCACTTGTTACTCTTGGTGGTTGCCGCCACCTAGACGGCTTGGAGCAGCGAGGATCGTCAAGTGGAGGTTGGTGATTGTCTCCGGCTCCGATCGTGGTGATTGTGAGGGGTTCTTGACCTTTCCCCGATGGAGAGCCAAAAGGTACTCTAGTAAATTGCTCATGGCTTGTGTGATCCTCATCTTGTGTTGGTTGTGCAGCACCCTATTGAGGGTTTGGCATGTGATGCCAATTAGCGCATGAACCTCCAAGTGAGTGAATTGCCACAATGAGGACTAGCTTGTCGGCAAGCAAGTGAACCTCGGTAAAAAATTATTGTGTCATCATTTGATTCCGAGGTGATTGGTCTTCATTGGTACTCATTCTTGTGATGGATTGGTTCATTCCTCGACTCTGCGGTATAACCATCTTGCTCTCTCTCTTTACAATACCGCAAACTAGTTGTCAAGCTCTTTAGTGTAGCTAGTTGTGAGAGCTTGTTTGTTTGGTTAGTGTGGCTCTTTAGTTAGCCTTTGAGAGCACACTAACTTAGTGTAGTGACATAGCAATTGTGTGGATAGAGATTATATAAACTAGAATTGTGGTAGGTGGCTTGCATTTTTAGTAGGCTAGCGCAACACTCGCTTCGCCTCATATTTTATCTAACCGGGTTGCTAAGTGTTGTTGTATAAATTTTAGTAGGCTATTTACCCCCCTCTAGCCATTAGGACCTTTCAAGTGGTATCAGAGCTATGGTCACCATGATTTGAGGCTTAACAACCTTCGGTGTCAAAATGGCTCAAATCAACAACACCAAGAAGCCACCTCAATTTGATGGCGCAAATTATCCATATTGGAAGTCAAAGATGACCACACATATCAAGTCAATCAATAGAAGGGTGTGGAAAGTGATAGAAACCAAAATTGAGATTGCCGATCCGGAGAATCCCATCGCGGCCGAAGAAGTGCTTCTCCAAAACAATAACATTGCTCTAAGTGCCATTCATGATGTAATTGATGAGAGAATATTTGAGCAAATCAAGAACATTGAGATGGATCATGATGCTTGGAAGAAGTTGGAAGAATCATTCGAGGGCACCAAGGCAATGAAGGGTGCAAAGGCATTTCTCAAGGAGAAATTTGCTAGCTTCAAGATAGAGGAAGATGAGAGTGTGCCGGACATGTTCCATCAGATGGAAGTGCTTGTCAATGATCTCAAAGCACTTGGTGAGAAGGTGGAGGACAAGGACTTCTCTCATAAGTTCTTGAAATGCTTACCCGCAAGATTTGGCATGTTGGTCACCTTGCAAGTGAGGACCGGTTTGGACACAATGACACCAAACCAAATCTTGGGAGATATCATGACCGATGATGCTTATAGAGATGATGATGAGAAGGAAGAAAAGAGGGAGAAGAAGGATGACAAGAAGAAGAGTGTGGCATTCAAGGCCACATCATCCAAGGGCAAAGCAAAGCAAGAATCATCAAGTGAAGATGAAGACTTGAGCTTTGATGAGATGGATGATGAGAAGATGGCTCTCTTTGTTAAGAGATTTGGCAAGTTCATGATGAAGAAGGGCTATCGTGCTAGAAGAAAGAAGTCTTCATCTAAGAAAAAGGAAGAGCCGAGAAGGTGCTTCAATTGCGGAAGAAAAGATCATCTTGTTGTTTAATGCCCCTACAATAGTGACAATGATTACAACAAGAAGAACAAGAAAAAGGACAAGAAGGAAAAGAAAGAGAAGAAGGACAAAATGACCTTCAAGAAGAAGAAGGATGGTTCATATATGGTCACTTGGGATAGTGATGCTTCCTCAAGTGATGATGATGATAGTGATGATGACAAGACCACCAGGAAGAAGGCACTTGCAAGCATTGCTATCAATGAGAAGCCTTCTCTCTTCGACACTCCATCATGCTTCATGGCTAAGGCCACTAAGGTACAAACTTGTGATAATGGAAGTGATGAGGAACATGATAATGAAAATAAAAGTGATAGTGATGATGATGAACCAACTAAGGATGAATTACTTGACATGCTAGATGATGCTAAAGAACACTTTGACATTAAGAGAAGGGAATGCAAAAGCTTGCGTAAGGAACTAAAAGCCCTTAAGCAAGCCTTTGATGAGCTCAATGTATCTCATGAGAGGCTAGAGGAAGCCCATGAGAAGCTTGGCAAGGCTCACAAGAAGCTTAAAAAAGCTCATTCCTCTTTGCTTGATGAGCAAAATAAGAAGAAGCATGTTGAGACATGTAATGTAGGCTTAACTTGTGACTTAATTGATGAATCATTATATAAGCCTATCATTGTTGCTTCCACTAACCCTTCTTGTAGCACTTCTACTTCCACCTCATCTAGTAGTGTTGGTTTCACTTGTGATGCCTCACTAATGGTTGAGAATGAGACCCTCAAGAAGGAGGTCAACGAGCTCACTCACACCTTGGCTATGGCCTATGGTGGTGAGGACCGCTTGCTTATGTGCTTGGGTAGCCAAAGAGCTTCTCTCTACAAAGAGGGATTGGATATACCCTCAAGAAAGGCAAGGCGGCCTTTGCTCCTCATAAGACTAGTTTTGTGAAGAACAATGGTCAGTTTTGCACTAGTTGCAAACAAGTTGGTCATAAAGAGCATGAATGCAAAAACAAGAGCAAAAATGCTAATGTATCCTCAATTAAAATTAATTCTTTTTATGTGCTTACCAAGGGTGAAAATGGTGTAAAGGCTAAGTTTATTGGTACACCATGGATGGGCTCAAAGAAGAAAGACATTTGGGTGCCAAAGAGCTTGGTCACTAACCTTCAAGGACCCAAGCAAGTTTGGGTACCTAAAAAGAATTGATCTTCTTTTGTAGGTCAATTACAAAGCTGGAGGAAGGCATTGGGTTCTTGTCGCAGAACCGACCAATTTATAAGAATACAAGTACAATGGCAATCCGCAAGCGGTCGCACTGTCATACTTGAACCCATATAAACCCGGTAGTCCGTCGAGTACCACGACGGGTCTCGATAAACGATTTACAACAACCAAGATCGTACAGGATTCAACATACATGCCACATATTACATAAAGTTCATGATACTTTTCATCATCGAGTACGAATAAAAGTTATTACAAACCAAGTTTGATAAATAAAGCGGAAGCAAATAAGTTCAAGATAAAGTTTCCAACATAGTTTGATACGATTGCCAAGCTAGATCACGGTCCACAAAAGCAAGGATAGGAATTACTAAAGAAGCACGCCCAAGGCTTACTCCTCATCCACATGGGATAGAAGCAACTCTTGCAATAACCATGATACACAGTGCCATCTCGCAACAATGGGAAAATAAACCCCGAGTACGAGAAGGTACTCACTAGACTTACCCGTCATGAACCAGAAATAAAATGACTCCAAGGAGTATGCAAGGTCTGTATAAGTGGACGAATTTGACAACATTTTGCGAAAGAGGCAATTGATTCGTTGTACAATTATGATTCCTTTACCAAGTTAATTATAACTATCCATTTCTAGATTAGCAACTATCCTGTACAAACATGTGGTATCATTTAGAAGCATACAATAGTAACCATAGCAGGTATTGAAATTCCATTTTCATCCGAACCATCATGTTCCATAATACACAGTTACTACGATGTTGGAGCTAGCCAAGTTTCTCACTATCCGGGAGAGACGGCGATTGAATCGATTTCAACCCGGTGGGAATTTATTCCTAACACAAACCAGTGCAAACCAGATCAATGGTCACCTTAGGTCACCTTTGGTACAACTCCGGTACACATTTCGCATGGTCCAGATTGCGCCACACAACTGGAACACCAGATGCCGGGATGCTCGTGCAAAGCTCGCCCTTGGGCTCACCGATCGTTCCGGGAAGGGGCGCAATGAAACGATTCCCTACCTGAGTTGAATTACTCTCGGCCGCGGTCGGAACGAATTATCCGCCAGCTAAGTGAGAGGCATGCGTTCAATCTTGTCGAAGTTCCAACAAGCAGATACGGTCCTTGATCGACACTGAGACGGGATAGATCCACACCCAAGACCTCCATGCCTTGTTGCTTTTCTATCGACATCCCGCCCGGTCTCCATTTACATTAACCATGGTTCTTTTCCACGATAGCAATTATAACCAACCGTGCTCGGTACCCACCTATATCTCGCGGTGACAGAAATCACCCGACTTCTACCGGTCTAAGCATGGCTAAGCATATATTCGATCCTCGGACCTATACGGTTAAAGGTGTAATATCCGGACAAGGAATGTACATGCATCAAGTGGTTTCATTCAACTCTTATAACCTAATGCAGCAATCATAAGTACTTAAATAAACATTTATAAATTCATGGGAGACTTATAATGCTCCGGGGCTTGCCTCGCAGAAAGGAAGTAGGGCGATGGTCGGGGCACTCCGAAGCTCTTCAGGTTCGCTGCCACGCCTTCGAGGCTGCGGCTTGCGGATCCTCCTGCGGGTTCCCTTCTCTCGCTTCTTCAATTCCAGCAACGTGATCTCTTCCTCCGATCCTAGATGCATGAGTATGGTATAAGTATTACGAATGCATATATGTTAACAAGTGCATCACGTTGTTTGAGTAGGTGCATATCTCTTCTCGATTATTACTTAACTACTTCTATAATGCATCGACTATGCCACAAATCTGTAGCTACTTGTTTCACTCATAACCGGAGTTCTACAATTCCAAATCTAGTGATCTAGGACTTTCTGGAAAGCTTATCCAATTCTCTACAACTTTGTTATTAACCATTTTACAGTACACATCAGTTTCAACATGCAAATCCTCACATTCTAGAATCAGTCCGAAATGACTTGACATGCAACATAAAGTAAGAATACTTCTACTTCAGGTAATCATTCAAAATTTGACAACCTAGAACCTACCAATAGTTTAAGCATACCAAATACAGTTAAGATGATATAATGGTAAAGCCCAAACTATTTATTAAATTGCCTTTATTATTTTATTTAGATATCTAGGTTAAATAATAAATATATATCAGATGTGCTTAATAAATTCTCAAAAATTTACAGAGCTTTACTAATGCTATCAAGAGACTACTGTAAAAATTTCATGTCATTTTACCAAGTAGAACATTCTATACAAAATGACAAGGCAGCAAGGCTTGAAATAGCATAAATGGAAAATCCTATTGAAAAGTGTCAAGCAACAGATTTCATATTTTTCTTAGCATCCATATGGTACTAGGATTACCTCCAACAAATTTCATGAATTTTGGACTCATACTTAATTTATGAAAATTCATGCAAGGATTAACTAGTCATAAAAGAAAAATCTATAACTTTAAATCTACCCATGCACTGGTCCTCAAATTTTTACCAGAGTTCACACATGCTAAGATTAGTTCACCACAAAAATTTCATAATTTTTGGAGCACAGGAACTCTAGATATAAAATAAACAAATTTGAATGTATTCAAAAGCACATTTCAAATCCCTATTTAAATCTCCAGAAAATTCTACTGTTGAACCCAAGAACATATTTTTCTTAAAAACTACATTTCCTAAGGAACACAACCATATTTATTTCACAATTTTTTGGAGCTACCAAACTGAAGATACAAATTTCACAAAACAAATCAAAAACTGGATTCAAAATGAGTTAGCCTACACTACTTCTGTCGCTGACAGGTGGGACCCGCTGGTCAGGGGACCCCACGCGTCAGTGACACGGAGCAGGGCAGCGGCGCTGCGCGGTGCTGGCGCGGCCAGAGCTCGCCGACGGCGAACTCGCCGGCGGTGACATCATCACACGATGATCTACTCGACTTCGCGCATCGATTGAGCTACTTGGGTGGCTTTCTCATCGGAGCTAGCGGCTACGGCGGCGGCCATGGCGGGGTGGAGGTGCGGGTCGACGGTGAAACGCCGGTGTGGGCTACGGTGGTTCAAATCAACGCGTGGACAAGCATCTATGAACGCTGGGGGACCTAGCGCGCTAGCTACCGGAGCGGGAGGAGTACTGTGGCGGCGTGGCCACGACGACGGGGCTCACGGCGGAACTCCGGCGAGCCTACACGCGCTGCGGTGGCTTACCGGGCTTTGTCAGCGGGCACGGGGAGAAACAATGGGGTGCTGGGGAGACGGTGGAGCTATCACGGTGGTGCGGGAGTGGCCAGGCACGAGCTGCGCGCTGCTATGGCGACGGCGGAGCGGTGGGCGCTCGGCGGCTGCTGCTGTGAGGAAGAGAAGGCGCCGGGAGCGAAATGGGAGCGCGGAATGGCTCGGGCGGGCGCTGGCGACGTTAA
The DNA here is from genome assembly GCA_904845875.1 of Miscanthus lutarioriparius. NCBI lineage: Eukaryota > Viridiplantae > Streptophyta > Magnoliopsida > Poales > Poaceae > Miscanthus > Miscanthus lutarioriparius. The sequence continues at coordinate 93,752,262 of CAJGYO010000001.1, read as the reverse complement.
GGCGCGCTCGGGCGCGGCGTGGCCTGCGCGGTCAGGGCGCTGGCGACGCGCGGCCGTCGCCGGGGACACGCGGCGCGCGAACTCTGCCGTCGGTCGGCCACTGAACGCGTCGTTCAGTTTCGTCAGAAACACGATGGCCGAGCCTGACAGCGCGTTTTCAACTTGATTTACCGGCTAATCGGTGGCTCCTTCGTGCAAACTTACTGAATAGAATTTGTAGACCCATGTACCAGCTTCAAATGTTGTTCAAGGATCGCATTCTAATTCTCACCCGAACTCAAGTTATAATGCCCTGAAGGTCAGCTTGTCAGGCTGTCAGGGTTTCACGACTTAGCAAATTTCGTTAAGTGTTGAAATCAGGATTTTGATGATTCTTGTGATCCAATTTCAAACATGTTAGGAGCTGAACCATGTGATGACCCAAAAATAAAAGTTGTTCCTTATGTCAAACACTACAACTTTGCTTTAGTGAACTCCTCCATGCAAGGTCTCTAACACCTAGTTCAACTTTAGTCAAACATGTCACTTTGAAATCATGATACATACACAAACCATGGCTAAATGACCAAACTAGCCTTAGCACTAAATACCAAAGTTGTTCCTAATGATATCCTAAGCATGTTTAAATAATTTGCAAGGTCATTTAAGCATTTCATGTAGTAGTCACTCATATAGCTATTCAGGTCAACACACGAAATATCACTTAAGTGCTTGATCATGAAATGTGGCCTTCATGAACAATGTTTCTTTTGTTAACCTAAGTGTAGCTAAAGTGTTATTGTGACCAACATTACACACTAGCATTTATTTGCACATGATCATATGCATATGTTCTAAGAAATACGAGATAACAAGCAATGTTTCATATGTTTCGATCGAATGTTTCAATTGTAAATGATGATTTATGAATGCTTGATGCTCATGCTTATGTTATGCAAGGCTAACACCCGAGGTGTTACAGTTCTTGATAGTGGGTGCACTCAACACATGACCGATGATGCAAGAATGTTCAACTCAATCAATACCAATGGCAATGATAGTTATGATAGTATCACATTTGGTGACAATGGCAAAGGAAAGGTCAAAGGGCTTGGTAAGATTGCAATATCCAATGACATGAGCATATCCAATGTGTTGCTAGTAGAGAGCTTGAACTTCAATTTGCTATCTATGGCTCAATTGTGTGATCTTGGATTCAAATGCATATTTGGGGTAGATGATGTAGAGATCATAAGTGTAGATGGCTCTAACTTGATCTTCAAGAGCTTTAGATATGAGAATCTATACTTGATTTATTTCAATGCTAGTGAAGCTCAACTATCTACATGTTTGTTTACTAAGTCTAGTATGGGTTGGTTATGGCATAGAAAGCTTGGTCATGTTGGAATGAAACAATTGAATAGATTGGTTAAGCATGACTTGGTTAGAGGCTTAAAAGATGTTGTGTTTGATAAGGATAAGCTTTGTCGCTCTTGTCAAGATGGCAAACAAATTGGAAACACCCATCCTAAGAAAAGCATAATGAGCACTAGTAAAGCATTTGAGTTGTTGCACATGGATTTGTTTGGGCCAACACAATACACTAGCATCGGTGAAAACAAATATGGCTTTTATGATAGTGGATGATTATACTAGATACACTTGGGTATTCTTTCTAATGGACAAAAGTGATGTGTTTGCAACATTCAAATCATTTATCAAGGGCATTCACAATGAGTTTGAAACAACCATCAAGAGAGTTAGAAGTGACAATGGTAGTGAGTTCAAGAACACTAGAATTGATGAGCTATGTGCTGAATTTGGAATTAGACATCAATTCTCGGCCAAGTACAGTCCACAATCTAATGGACTTGTTGAGAGGAAGAATAGAACACTCATTGATATGGCAAGGTCTATGCTTAGTGAGTACAATGTGAGTCAATCTTTTTGGGCTGAAGCTATCAACATGGCTTGCTATTGTAGCAACCGCCTCTATTGTCACCCATTAAAAGAGAAGACACCAAATGAGCTCTTGAATGGTAGAAAGCCCAACATTGCATATTTTTAGGTCTTTGGTTGCAAATGCTATATCTTGAAGAAAAGGCACTAGATTGGGCAAGTTTGACAAGAAATGTGATGAAGGATTACTACTTGGATACTCAACTACTAGCAAAGCATATAGAGTTTGGAATTTGGATAGTGGTACTCTTGCGGAAGTTCATGATGTTAACTTTGATGAAACTAAGGGTTCACAAGAAGTGAATGAGAACTTAGAAGATGTTAGAGGCATTCAACTTTTAAATGCTATGAAGAACATGGATTTTGGTGAATTGAGGCCTAGGCAAGTGAATGATGATGAAGATGATCAAGTGCAAGTGCTCTCTAACTCAAATGTGCAAGATGATACAAATCAAGCTAGTACAAGTGGCTCTCATGATAATGAACAAGATCAAGTAGCTAGCGCATCATCTCAACCCAATGATCAAGCAAGTGCAAGCAATCAAGTTCCAATCCCCCAACCAACAAATATTGCAAGGGATCATCCATTGGACACTATCATTGGTGATATTTCAAGAGGTGTGCAAACTAGATCAAGATTGGCTTCATTTTGTGAGCATTTCTCATTTGTGTCATCCATTGAACCAAAGAAGATAGATGAAGCATTGAAGGATATTGATTGGGTGAATGCTATGCATGAAGAGTTGAATAACTTCACAAGAAATTAAGTATGGGAATTGGCATAGAGACCAAAGGGACACAATGTGATTAGAACCAAATGGGTCTTTAGAAACAAGCAAGATCAAGATGGGATAGTAGTAAGGAACAAAGCAAGATTGGTAGCACAAGGATATACACAAGTTGAAGGTCTTGACTTTGGAGAAACATATGCTCGGTTGCTAGATTGGAAGCAATTAGAATCTTATTAGCCTATGCTTGTGCCCACAACATCAAACTCTATCAAATGGATGTTAAGAGTGCATTTCTCAATGGTTACATCAATAAAGAAGTATATGTTGAGCAACCTCCCAGTTATGAAGATGACAAGAAGCCCGGGCATGTGTATAAGTTGAAGAAGGCATTGTATGGATTGAAGCAAGCACCTAGAGCATGGTATGAGAGATTAAGGGACTTCCTACTCTCTAAAGGGTTCATGATGGGAAAGGTTGACACCACTCTTTTCACCAAGAAGATTGGCAAAGACTTGTTTGTATTGCAAATCTATATTGATGACATCATATTTGGATCAACCAATCAAGACTTTTGTGAAGAGTTTGGAAAGATGATGGCTAATGAGTTTGAAATGTCCATGATTAGATAGTTAAATTACTTCCTTGGTCTTCAAATCAAGCAATTGAAGAATGATACATTTGTGAGTCAAGGCAAGTTCATCAAAGACATGCTCAAGAAGTTTGGCATGAGTGATAGCAAAGCCATCAGTACACCAATGGGAACTTGAATAGTGATGCAAGTGGCAATATGGTGGATCAAAAATTGTATCGGTCTATGATTGGAAGCCTACTCTATATGACCGCATCAAGGCCGGATGTCATGTTTAGTGTATGCATGTGTGCAAGATTTCAAGCCTCGCCAAGAGAAAGTCATTTGAAGGCTATAAAGAGAATATTAAGATACTTAAAGCATACACAAAATGTTGGTTTGTGGTATCCCAAAGGAGCAAAGTTTGAGCTAGTTGGTTACTCCGACTCGGATTATGCGGGATGCAAGGTTGAAAGGAAGAGCACCTCAGGCACATGTCAATTGTTGGGAAGATCACTTGTTTCATGGTCATCAAAGAGGCAAAATAGCGTTGCATTATCAACCGTTGAAGCCGAATACATATCCGCCGGTAGTTGTTGTGCACAAATACTTTGGATGAAGGCCACCTTGAATGACTTTGGAATCAAGTTCAAGAAAGTGCCATTGTTGTGTGACAATGAGAGTGCAATCATGTTAACCAACAATCTAGTTCAACATGTAAGAACAAAGCACATTGATGTCCACCACCATTTCATAAGTGATCACCAACAAAAAGGGGACATTTGCATTGAGAGTGTAGGCACCGAAGATCAACTTGCCGATATATTCACCAAGCCATTAGATGACAAAAGGTTTTGCAAGCTAAGGAATGAGTTGAACATATTGGATTTCTCAAATATGTGTTGATGCACCTCCCCACTTATATGACATGCCTCTCCTTCGAGCAATCTAAGGTAAAAGTTTATTAGCATGGCATACATCCTTGCTAAGGACATGTTTAGTGCATCTAGAAATCTTTCACATTTAAGATGCTCAATCATGAAAATAAAATGATTTTGATGTGTGTATGGTACCACTATTGCTTCTATGCTTAATTTGGTCTAGTGGTAGCATATGACATGTTTATGGGCTTGTAAACCTAGGGTTTCATCTAGAAAAAGAGCTATAAGTGTTTAACTCAATATGGTACAAGATAACCCTTATTTGAAGGTGTGCAGAAGCTTGTCCTTGGGTCAAACTGAGTTAAATACCTTTGGTAAGTGATCTAGAATGGACCAAATTTAGGAAAATGATCCTCACCCCATTGATTGACATTGATAATCCTAACCTATCTATAACTTAAACCTTTGTGGTCATTGAAGACAAAGGGGGAGAGATAGTGTACAAAGATAGTGAGAAGATAACAAAGGGGAGAAATTGACATAGGAGAAGAGATATGACATAGGAAGGGGATCAATTAAAATTTTAAGCACACAAGTAGGGGGAGCAAGCTCATAAACTTGGTTGATGCATTTGAATGTGCATTTCATATGTTTGCTTGCATGGCACAAGTTTTAAATTTCAATATCCATGCTTGTGTGGTATATGCTAGTTGTAGGATTGAATGATGAAATGAAAAACTAGCATGCATAGGTTAAGAAACTAGACTTATGTTCATTTTATGGAAACTAGACCCTTGCTTCTAATGTTGATCCCATGGGGTATTCTAGTTTTTGTGTATGTCTAGTTACTAATGGTGCTAAGGATGGTATATTGGTGCACTCCAATTGGTATCATGCTTCAAAGGTCTATCTTTTATACCTTAGCAGCATTTGGTGGATATTTTCTCCTACATTTCCTATCTAAACATATGTGGAAGCTATAATACAAACTCTTGGCACATATGTAGGGGGGCAAATTGCTACCATATGAGATTCATGAAACTTGTCCATATTCTTTTACAAATGGTAAATATGCTTGGGCTAGCAAGGGTAAAGAAGATAGAGTTGAAAAGGAGTTGAAAGGACGTCATTGTGAGTGACCGAATGCTGGCCTCGGCAGGATCGACACGTCCGGTTAGTGGCAGCAGTTGGGCACGGTCATGGTCAAGTGATCGGACACTGCACAGTAAAAGTGAATAGACGCGCAGGGCCTGCGTTCGGTCAGTGATGACGTATGCTGACGTAGCGCACTGAGTTAATCTAGAGGGGATCAAACGTAGAGGTGAGCCTAGTCACTAGGAACCGGACACTTCTGGTCACAAAACAAAGGCTCGGGGAGCTCTCTAGAAACGACCAGACTCAGGCATTGCAGCGTCCGGTCATCCTCGCTGTGCTACGTCTGGTCATCGTGTGACTATTGGTGCGCAAAATTACCATTGAGATCGGGCGGCTCCGGTTGAAAAGAAAGCAAAGCGTGGACGGCGTAGCACGACTGGACACTGGCAGGGTGCGTCCGGTCAATCTGACCGGCGCGTCCTGGTTGTCCCGCAGTCAGCCCAATAATTGAGCCAACGGCTCTATTGTTTGGGGTGTCTATAAATATCATTTGGTTGGCTCCAGCTCACCCTCTTGGCCATTTGCATTGACATAGCAACCCTGTGAGCTTAGCCAATGCCCTTCCACTCATCTCCATCATTGATTTATCATCTTTGTGAGATTGGAAGAGAATCCAAGTGCATTGCTTGAGTGTTTGCATCTAGAGGCACTTGATGTTCATGTTTTGCTGTGGGATTCACTTATTACTCTTGGTGGTTGCCGCCACCTAGACGGCTTGGAGCAGCGAGGATCGTCAAGTGGAGGTTGGTGATTGTCTCCGGCTCCGATCGTGGTGATTGTGAGGGGTTCTTGACCTTTCCCCGATGGAGAGCCAAAAGGTACTCTAGTAAATTGCTCATGGCTTGTGTGATCCTCATCTTGTGTTGGTTGTGCAGCACCCTATTGAGGGTTTGGCATGTGATGCCAATTAGCGCATGAACCTCCAAGTGAGTGAATTGCCACAATGAGGACTAGCTTGTCGGCAAGCAAGTGAACCTCGGTAAAAATCATTGTGTTATCATTTGATTCTGAGGTGATTGGTCTTCATTGGTACTCATTCTTGTGATGGATTGGTTCATTCCTCGACTCTGCGGTATAACCATCTTGCTCTCTCTCTTTACAATACCGCAAACTAGTTGTCAAGCTCTTTAGTGTAGCTAGTCATGAGAGCTTGTTAGTTTGGTTAGTGTGGCTCTTTAGTTAGCCTTTGAAAGCACACTAACTTAGTGTAGTGACATAGCCATTATGTGGATAGAGATTATATAAACTAGAATTATGGTAGGTGGCTTGCATTTTTAGTAGGCCAGCGCAACACTCGCTTCACCTCATATTTTTTCTAACCGGGTTGCTAAGTGTTGTTGTAGAAATTTTAATTGGCTATTCACCCCCCTCTAGCCATTTGGACCTTTCACGCGGCCGCCGCATGGCGGCCGTGATATCTTGTCACGGCGTTAGCCCGCCAATCGCACAGAGTGGGCACATAAGTTGTCGCGCTAAGCTCATTGTCAGTGCTTGCTTGCCAGCGCTCACAATGACGACGTAGCCTCACCGACCTCTTCGTCTCGGCCACAACTGCTCCACCATCACCTCCACCTCCTCAAGACACCATCATCACCTATCGACCCTAGGTATAGTGGCATTTTGCCTCGCTGTAGCCACCGTTGTCACCGGAGCACCGGCGTGCTCGTGGCTCACCGTGGCCCGTCCGTTCCACCGCACCGCATGCCTCCATCTTATCTGGTCTAGCACCACACTAGAGTGTAGATGCTTTGGCTGGATCTAGGAATGAAGCCACCGCTTGACTGCGCCGGAACGAGTCATCGCTCCGCTTGAGGCCGCCATGGCCGCCGTGGCACTCGAGCTCACCATCGCCGAGTTGGTTCACCGTCTCCCTCCTTTCTCTCGCGTCTTAGGTCGAGTAACCCTAGACCTAGCTAGTGGCATGATGGAGACCCACCTTTCATTGTCGTCTAGCCAGAATAGTAAGAGCACCGCTGTGCTTTGTGCGCCGCCACACAGCCATGTACGCGACCTCGAGACCTCACCTGCATTGTATAGCTTCGCTAGGTTACTAGGATGGAGTAGTCATCCTCGCCTACGTATACCATAGCTAGAGATGGCCGGCGTACCACCGCCCGAGCTCCGCCATCTGCCATAGCCGCCGTCAAGCTTGCTCCAGCGAGCCAACTAAGCCTACCAATCGATGCGCGGGGGTGAGAAGAGTGCAACGGTGAAGACACAACTGCCAGAGACCTCGTCGTCGGTGAGTTCTCGCCGGTCAACGTCATCCCCTGTCTTGGTCTCGCTGATGGGTGAGTCCTGTTGACCGCGGGCCCTAGCTGTTAGTCGGATTTTAAATTTGATTTTCTGGATTTATTTCATAGATTTGAATGCATGTTTCAAAAATTCATATCAAGAGCTAGGAGTGTCCAAATGGGGTGAACCAAATTTTGTTGGTTTCATCTTGAAGTGTACTATTTGATAAAAATATGAAATATACTATTTATAGTATTTTTCTTAGAGAATTAAATTGGGCAATATAAGTGCTTTTAAAGTAGTTTATATCTTGAAAAATGCATAACTTGAGCTAGGAAGGTGATAAAATTGTGATTCCAATTTTTCTGGTCTTGTGTTGACATGCTCTACAGTAAGCATACTTAAAATATGGTCTTCCTATTTAATCCTAATTAATTGCTAGTTTCTAGTGAAATTAATTGGGGTAAAAATACATAACATATGATCATGCAAAAAATTTTACACAGTATTCTTATGCTTGGAGGAATGTAAGAAAAATATTGAATCTGTTATTTGGCACTTTTCACGATTCCAAACTATTTTTGCTAAGCCTATGTAGCTTGTCATTTTTGTAGAGGTAGTTATATTAAACCAAATGGCATGAAATTTGTATAATAGACTACTAAGGTTATTTGTAGACTAGTGTAATTTTCTCAGAATTTATTAAGCAATGGAAATATTTATCCTTTAAATCACCTTATTATCTAAGGAAATTAATAAATGGATATAAATAATTTAGTTATGTTAAACCATGATGTTTTCTGTGGTGCTTGTGATGTATATGATCTGTTAATGTTATTAGTTAGGCTTATAAATAATTGGTTGTATGCAACTAGTTAATTATTGCTTTATAATTCCACTAGATGGTTGCATGTGTAGTTTCTGTTGTGGTGATGATTTCATAACGATAATGGTATTTTCTGTAAAACTTGTTAATAACAAAGTTGTAGATAACTTACTTATTTACCTTGTGTTAAATTTTCATAGTCATAGGCCTTATGGTTTAAGAATTATGGCTGTTAGAAATATGCTATCAGAAATACTTGCTCTCTGAATAGATCTGAATGATTAAATTGTTTGACCTAGATAACTATTGAATCACATTAAGAGGATTAAAAAAACTTGTAAGCAATTTCATAATATTTCCAGAATGTCCACAACCATATTATTTTGATTTGTATAACTCCAGTTATGGTCAAAACAAGTGGTTGCTGTCTTGTAGTCTAGAAAATGATTTACATAAGGGTTTGCTTAAGTTACTAGAGAAGAAATATGCACCTACTCAGTAAAATAAGATGCAACTTGTTATTACTTTAATGCAATGCTATTGAAAACACTTATAAGGATGTATTCATCACATCATATCATATTATATATGTCATCGTATATGCATTCATTGTATCTTATTTCATGCTCATGCATATAGGATCGTCTGAAGAGATAACTCTGTTGGAGTTCAACGAGGAAGAAGAGGAGGATCAGCATGAGATGCCTCAAGCTGTAGCTCTAGGAGAAGAGGAGCAAACTCTCGAGGACCTCCCTGAGTGCCCGGATCATCGGCCAACCTCTTTCCTCAAAGGCAAGCCCCCGAGCATTCTAAGTCTCCCATGTTTTACAAAATATCACTTGAGTCCTTTATGTTTGATGCATTAGGTTATAAGAGTTGATTGGAAACACTTGATGCATAGAACTACCTTGCCTAGTTATATATACCTTTAACCCTGTGTAGGTCTATGATCAAATATATGCTTAGCCAAGCTTGGACCGGTAGAAGTTGGGTGATTTCCAATCACCTGCGAGATATAGGTGGATACCGAAGCACGATTGGCTATATTTGGTATCATGGAAAAGAGCCATGGGGTAATGTAAATGGAGGCCGTGAGGAGTCTATGTGTAGGTTGACTCATGTGATTCCGTCTGTGTCGATTAAGGACCATACCATTATTGGCGCTTTTGTTGAGATTGAACGTATGCCTCTCACTTAGCTGGCCGGATAACTCATTTTGACCGTGAAGCCAAGTAGCTCAACTCAGGCCGGGCCTGTTTTGTAAAAGTGTGCACTCTGGATGGTAGTAAGGATGTGCGGGGAGCCAGACGTGAGCCCAAGGTTAGGGTAGTCCCGATCGTCCTGGCAGCTGGTTGTCCTTGATTGTGCAGCGCTGGTCGAACCCACGAAATATGTACCTAAGTTGTACCAAAGGTGACCTAAGGTGACCATTGATCTGGTCTACCTAGGTTTGTGTTAGGAATAACTTCCCAGCTAGTTGAAATCGATTCGAATCACCGTCTCTCCTGGACAGTTAGAAACTTGGCTAGTCCCAAAATCGTAGTAATTGTGTTATGAAATATGATGGTTATGATAAACATGGAATTACTGCACCGGCTATGTTTACTATTGTGTGCTACTAAATGATATACCACATGTTTGCCATAGGTTAGTTACTAATCTAGAGATGAATAGCTATAATTAACATGATGACCGAATTATAACTGCATACTTGAATTGGTAAGCTTTTTATGCAAAATGTTGTCAAGCTAGCTCCACTTATAAAGCCTTGCATAATCCTTGGAGTCACTTTGTTTTTGGTTTATGACGGATAAGTCTAGCTGAGTACCTTCTTGTACTTAGGGTTTTATTCCCATTGTTGTAGATGGTACAGTTTATCATGGCTATTGCAAGAACTGCTTCTGTCCCGCCGTGGACGAGGAGTGAGCCCTGGGCAGGCATCTCTTATTAATACTTCTCATATGCTTTTGTGGATGTGATCATGAGCTGGCACTATATTTGAACTATGATGGCAGATGTTAGTTTCAAACTTTAATTTGCTTCCGCTACTATTTTACTGAACTTGGTTTGTAATAACCTAAATTCGTACTCTGATGAATGAACTGTATTTGTGAACTTTATGTAACATGTGACATGTATGTTGAATCATGTACGATCTTGGTTGTATGTTGATGGTTAATCGAGACCCTTCGTGGTACTTGATGGACTACCGGGTTTATATGGGCTCAAGTATGACAGAGCGACCGCTTGCGGGCTGCCATTGTACTTGTGCTCTTATAATTTGGTTGGTTCTGCTACAGCTGGTATCAGAGCAAGATTCAACATTAATTGCCATATGTGTATTTAAAACAAAGGTTTTTGTTTTCCAAAACTAGTTTTTAGCAACTTATAGCTATATATATAGGTGTTTAAAACCTAGAGTTTGAACCTAAAGTGTGCCAGTGATCACTTTCCTTTATGCCCAGTTAAGGACTTCAGATGGCTAATTAAGTACTAACTTGGGGGTTTTCCATTTCGTCGTCCATACGGCGTGCTATTGTATGGATGCCATTCACTTGAGTGGTAACGTATGGATCAAATGCCTCTACACCCAAGGTAAGATGCCACTCATCATCACAGTGGCGTGACCGCAAGATGTGAGCGTGCGGTCTATGGGGAGAGTTAGCTTTGATACTGAAGTATATATATGTCTCATATATATAGGACGTATTTACTCTCAGGTAGCTTTGATATGGAAGTATATATATATATGGGTATATATATGGAAGTATTTAGCTTCCAACTTAGAGGCCAGATTTACATTCTGCATATATAATTGTGGGGTTGGGCTGAAATGAAATTCTAATGCAGGTATACTAACAGCAAAACATGTAGCCTGATTAGCTATGTTATATATGAGAGAACGTATGTATGCCACCGTGTATGCCCTTAGAAGTTTTAAATTTTCCTAAGTTTGTGAGAACGTACGGAACGTGCATGCATCATGATAAATCATCATTATTACAAACTTGCATTATTCCTCCCCTTATAAGTCTCTTACTCGGTTATGTAACTCTTATCCATTATGACATTGTCTCACGAGGGTTGCACCATGTTGTTGGTATAGATGGCAGCACCGGCTGGAAGTGAATTTCCTATTGATGTTTGGTACTCCTGCTTTACTTTGGAGAGTCTTGCATTATGCGGGGTATTATGAACCACCCTCTATTACTGGAATGAAGTATACCTAGAGGGACAACCATGGTATGAAGTATAGCTGACCATACCAGCTCGTAACCAAGCACCCTTCTGGCAGGAATGGAAGGCAGAATCCGAAGGAAGAACTCCTTGGGAGGTTGCCCAAGTAGTGGCTTTTGAGGTGCTGAGTCAGATTTGTCAGTAGCACAGGAATGAGCTTACCGGCAGTGCTGCTAGTACTTTTCCTTGGGTGGATCCATCCACAACAGTATGGGCACAGTGCAATAGCAATGTGTTGATCCGAGACCAGGATGAGTGGGCAGATAGTTCTAGTCCCGCTATGAGTGCAATGTTTGCAGTGATGAAGATGTTCTATACTTGTTAGGACACCAAGGACTTCTGGCAGGAGTCCTATACCACTTGCATGGATAAGCTTATGAGAGCCAAACTTGCACAATGTAAACTAACGAAGCGTGTGCCCAAGCACAAAGAGGCAGCAAGTGAGGCTCGATGGGAAACTAGTTAGGCATATATAGCATTGGCAAATCTCCACACCCAAATGGAGCAAGTTGATCAGTAGAGAGCTGCCACCCAAGAGTCAAGAGCGAATGATCAGACAGTGTTAGCAGGACTACGGGAGCAGCTGAAGGCCACCCATGTTGAGGCATTCACAGCTACGCGCCAGTGGATCCAAGCAAACAACCATGTAGCTATGGTAGAAGCAGAACGAGATAGGACCCAAGCCTTGAGCATGCAGTAGGACCATGTTGAAAGGGACTTGCGCCAGCAGCTTGCACAAACTCAGAACATGGTGGTTGATCTTTAGCATAAGGTGCATTTCCTAAACAACCAATTGCACCTGATCCTTGATGAGGAAGAAGAAGATCCAGAGATGTTGGTAGAGGATGACGGTTGGGAGGAAGAAGAAGTGGAGCTAGAGGATGAGGACGATCCTATCTCTGACCTCAATAGCGAGCACGCTGAAGATTAGAATCACCTAGTGACTAGTTAAAGCGCTAGATGTATCCCTGTTGTTCATGTAATGGACTTGTAGCTTGAAGTTCTGTATTCGTGATTTGACTTCCGTGTAATATTGGCACTTTGCATGTTGTTTCACTATGGGTTAAACTTTAATGAAATTCCAGTTTTGTTTTACTGGTGGATTATGACATGCATGTTAACGTGCTATGAGCCCGATAAGTGATCAAATTGGTGATATCATGTTGCGAGAATAAATTATCATGCCTCTGTTTTATTGTATGAATTTAAGATTCTCTCTAGTAATTTCAGTTTGGCATGATTATACAATTCATCTGCAATTTCTTAACGTCATCCAATAATCATTTACTGTTGCAACTTTGCAGATGACTCGCACTCATGTTGTAGCAGGCAACAGCCAAGGTGGCAAGGATGGTGACTTACCACCACCGCCATCACCGTCTACAAATGAATTCTTCGCACAGTTCCTGGGTATTCAGAGAACAATGGAGGAGACACTACACCTCATTGCGCAGAACATCACTCATGCCCGTTAGTAACATCAAGGGCCTGAGCCAAATCAATATAGCTCTTTCAAGGATTTCCAAGACACCAAGCCTCCTATCTTCAAGGTGGCCAAAGAACCACTCTAGGCGGATGAATGGCTTAACACAATCGAGCAAAAGTTCCGTCTTTTGAGGGTTACTGAGTATCAGAAGGTAGAATATGCGTCCCATCAACTACAAGGACTGGCCAAAATATGGTGGACCCATTTTCTATCCTCTCTACCTGCTAACTCATAGGTCACATGGGAGCAGTTCAAGTTAGCCTTTAGGGGACATCACATTCCCCTAGGGCTAATACGCATGAAAGCAGTCGAGTTCATGCGACTCACACAAGGGACCAAGACCCTTATGAAGTACATGCATGCCTTAAACAATTTGTCCTGTTATGCCCTAGGGTTCATCGATACAGAGGAAAAGAAGATTGAAAGCTTCAAGAGAGGCCTTGGCACTAAGCTAATGAAAACTATGGCCAACTCAAGGTGTACCACATACAATGAGTTCATCAATGATGCCTTGACCTAGGAGAACCAGAACAATTTGCACGTAGCAGCGAAAGGCCGCAAAAGAGCAGCTGAGGTAGGCACCTTAGGATCTTCCCAGTAAAGAGCTCCATTGGTGGCTAGGCCACAGTTTTGTCCACTAGCGCCTAAGTTTAGGCCTCCTCCACCAAAAGCCTAGGCCAGCCGACCTCAGAAGGTGTTTTGTAAGGCGTTCACCATTGCCCTACCCAAGGGAAACAGAGGGCAAGGAAGCTCAACAGGACCAAGGAGCAATCAGCCATGCTTCAACTATAATCAGTTGGGCCATTGGTCCAAGGAGTGCCCCATCCCAAGAAGAACAGCAATCAACATTAGGGTAATCAGAAGCAGGGCAATCCTAAGGCACACCCTGGATATGTGCATTACACAGTTGTTGAAGAAGTTCCTGCGGGAGAAGTTGTCACCGCTAGTATGTTTCTTGTTAACAAACATCCCGCCATTGTTTTATTTGATTCTAGAGCTTCTCATTCATTTATGAGCCAAGCATTTGCATCTAAGTATGATCAAAAAATAATTGAGGTAAACAAGGGTGGTTATAGTATAAGTTCAGCTGGGGCTACTATCTCTACAAATCAGATAGAGGTGTGCTCATCTCTATACAAGAGAGGGAGTACACGATGGATCTGATAGTATTGCCCGGATTAGCCATAGATGTGATCTTAGGGATGAAATGGATGAGCTATCATGGGGTTCTCATTAACACTAGCACTAGGACAATTATGTTGAGAGAACCAAAGGGAGGTAATGCTTTTCTAGTACCACTTCCCCGAAGTTTTGATCTCCAAAACTTGTCTTGTGCTATACAAGCCACTACCCTTTGTGATATTCCAGTGGTTTGTGAGTTTCCTGATGTATTTTCAGATGAGTTGTCGGGTTTACCGCCTGATAGGGATGTGGAATTTAAGATTGAGTTAGTGCCAGGTATGGCACCTATCTCAAGACAACCCTATAGGATGTCACCAAATGAGTTAGCTAAACTTAAAATTCAGTTACAAGAACTATTGGATAAAGGTCTCATTTAACCTAGTTCATCTCCATGGGGATGTCTAGCTTTATTTGTAAAGAAGAAGGACAAGTCCTTGAGAATGTGTGAAGATTATAGGCCGCTTAATGTTGTGACCATTAAGAACAAGTATCCTTTGCCTCGTATCGATATCTTGTTCGATCAGTTGGCAAAAGCAAAGGTATTCTCTAAGATTGACTTGAGGTAGGTTATCATCAGATTAAGATCAGGTCAGAGGATATACCTAAAATAGCTTTCTCCACTAGGTACGGCTTGTACGAGTATTTGGTCATGTCTTTTGGACTGACGAATGCTCCTGCATACTTCATGTACTTGATGAATTCGGTATTCATGCTCGAGCTCGACAAGTTCGTGGTTGTGTTTATCGATGATATCTTGATTTACTCAGAGAATGAGGCAGACCATGTAGAGCATCTGAGAATTGTTTTGTCTAGATTGAGGGAACATAAGTTATATGCCAAATTCAGCAAGTGTGAATTTTGGTTGAGCAAAGTACCTTTCTTGGGTCACATCTTATCTAAAGATGGAATTTCTATAGACCCATCTAAATTACAAGAGGTCATGGATTGGAAGGCCCCTACTTTAGTTCATGAAGTTTGGAGTTTTCTAGGGTCAGCAGGCTACTATCGTCATTTCATTCCTGATTTCTCCAAGATAGCTAAGCCCATGACCAAACTACTCCAGAAGAATGAAAAGTTCAGTTGGACGCCAGCGTGTGAAGCCACTTTTCACACCCTAAGGACCTTGCTAACTACAACTCCGGTTTTAGCACAACCCGACATTGAAAAGCCTTTCGATGTGTTATGTGATGCATCAGATATAGGTTTTGAGTGTGTGCTCATGCAAGAAGGTCAAGTTATTGCCTATGCTTCTCAGCAGTTGAGAAAGCATGAAGTCAGTTATCCTACGCATCATTTAGAGTTTGCAGCGGATGTTCATGCATTGAAGATATGGAGACATTACTTGTTGGGAAACATATGTCACATATATACTGACCACAAAAATCTCAAATATATCTTCACTCAACCTAAGTAAAATATGAGGCAGCGAAGATGGTTAGAGCTGATTAAGGACTATAATTTGGAAGTGCACTACCATCCAAGGAAAGCTAATGTTGTAGCATATGCACTTAGTCGAAAATCTCATTGTAAAACTTTGGAAGCCTTGTTGGAAGATGGATTTAATTTGTTACATCCTGTTGTGCTACACAATATCACTATCAGTTGCTCACTTGAGACCAAAATCATAGAACTACAAAAGACAGATGTAGGTGTATTTCACATCAAGCGAAAGATGAAAGAACAAGAAACCAAACATTTTAGGTTGGATGAAAGAGGTGTGCTATGGTTTGAGGACCGACTCATAGTACCGAAAGACCGTGAGCTTAGAAATCAAATTATAGATGAAGCTCATTCATCCAAGTTGTCTATCCATCTAGGTAGTAGCAAAATGTATTAATATTTGAAAACCCATTTTTAGTGGACCAAGATGAAGAAAGAGATCGCCACCTATGTCGCTAGGTGTGATAATTGCAGTAGAGTCAAGGCCATTCATTTGAAATCTGTTGGATTACTTCAGCCGTTGCCTATTCTAGGCTGGAAATGGGAGAAAATAAGTATGGACTTTATTACATGCCTACCGATGACACGGCAAGGTCATGATTCTATATGGGTCATTGTAGATCG
This sequence comes from Miscanthus lutarioriparius, assembly GCA_904845875.1. Taxonomy (NCBI): domain Eukaryota; kingdom Viridiplantae; phylum Streptophyta; class Magnoliopsida; order Poales; family Poaceae; genus Miscanthus; species Miscanthus lutarioriparius. The sequence goes on along the minus strand of CAJGYO010000001.1, from coordinate 93,735,959 downwards.
CCTCACCAAGTCAGCACATTTTGTACTGGTGAACACAAGGTTTCTAGCTAGGAAGTACGCTGAGCTGTACGTTTCTCAGATCGTGAGACTACATGGAGTACCATGAACCATAATCTCAGATCGAGGACCACAGTTTATAGCTCATTTTTGGGAGCACTTGCACCAGGCCTTGGGAACTAAACTAATCAGAAGTTCAGCATATCATCCGCAAACTTCATGATAGACCAAGCCAGTGAACCAGATCTTAGAAGATATGTTGAGAGCATGTGTTATATCTTCCAAGGGTTCATGGGAGAAGTGGCTACCTTTAGCCGAGTTCTCCTACAACAATAGTTATCAAGCGAGCATCAATATGGCTCCTTTTGAAGCCTTGTACGGTCGGAAATGTAGAACTCCCTTGAATTAGATTGAGCCCAGAGAAAGAAGATATTTTGGCATTGACTTTGTCACCGAAGCTGAAGAGAAGGTATGCATTATCCAACAGCATATGAAAGCAGCTCAATCAAGACAAAAGAGTTATGCTGATAAAAGAAGAAGACCACTAACTTTTGAAGTGGGAGATTATATGTACTTAAAAGTGTCACCCATGAAAGGAGTGCAGAGGTTTGGAGTAAAAAGAAAGCTTGCACCTAGATATATAGGGCCATACAAGATTATTGAATGGAAAGGAAATGTTGCCTACGAGCTACAACTTCCTCCATAGATGAGTGCAATATTCGATGTCTTCCATGTTTCTTAGTTGAAAAGATGTCTTCGCATACCTGAGTAAGCCATTGCACCCACCAACATTAAGCTCCAATCAGATTTAACTTATGAAGAGAAACCGATCTGAGCGCTAGAAGAAATGAAAAGAGTAACACGGAGCAAGGTCATTAAGTTCTACAAAGTGGCGTGGAATAACCATAGTGAACAAGATGCCACATGGGAACGGGAGGATTACTTACGTGAGATTTATCCCGCCTTTTATGAGGAATGGTAGGTCTTTCAAATCTCGGGACGAGATTTCTATAAGGGGGAGGGGCTGTAACACCCTGGTGTTAAGCTTTGTATTTGGAACTTGTATTTCATGAGCACAAGCATCATCCAAGCATTCATGAACATGAGCATATGAAATTTCATCTCATTCTTATACATGATCACATGAAATGTTGATTTTATATATATGCTTATGCTTACAAACATGTATGATCAAAGTATGAGATGGTTGTGAGGTCATGAAAACACCTTAGACACATCTAGAATGATAAATGGAACAATGTTTGTATTCATGACATAGACCAAATTTGCTACTAAGTGTTGGTTTCATTTGAAATGTCATTTTCATGATACTAGTTTGACCAAAGTTGAATAGTAGCTTAGATTGTTTGCATGGCTATGTGACCTAAATAAAAGTTGTAGTACTTAACTAGGGTAACAACTTTTATTTTTGGGTCAAGGTCTAATTTAGTGCATAACATGCTCAAAAATAGCTCACAATTATCAACAAAATGTTGTTTTGTGACTTAAGAAATTTTCTAAGTGTTGAAACGGTTTTTAGTTTCAAAGTACCTCACTTTGGAGCAATGTAGTTTGTAAACCAGTGAGAATTTTGTGACAGAACCACCCAATTTATACAAGATCAAGTACGGTTGTCCCCGCTAACACGTTGACACGCGCATACTTTCACTTATATAAACCCGGCAGTCCGTCGAGTTTCGCGAAGGACCTCGATAAATCAACATCACAACCAAGATCATATGATTAAGCAAATACACATCATATACATAGAGTTGCAGCAGAAATAATATTACAAATGGGTTCATAAATAATAGTACAAGTTTGGGGTTTCAAAACCGATTAGTGAAAACAACATAGCTTTCAAATGATTACATTAATATAAGTTTCAAATACATTGCTAGCATAAGTGACATCCTCAGATAAAAGCATATAGATGAGAAATAAATATAGAGTCACCGAGCCCATCGGCGGTTAGCCACCATCTTCAGCAGGCCGAAACTTCACCTGCAACATTATGGGATAAACCCTGAGTACTCGAATGTACTCAGCTAGACTTACCCGTCATAAACCAGAAATAAAATGACTCCAAGGATCATGCAAGGCTTTATAAGTGGAGCTAGCTTGACAAAATTTTACATAAAAAGCCACTAATTCAGCTATATATTTTATAATTCGGTCATCAAGTTAATTATAGCTATTCATCTCTAGATTAGCAATTAACCTGTGCCAAACATGTGGTATAGCCTTTAGTAGCATAACAATAGTAACCATAGCCGGTGTAATAATTCCATGTTCATCATAACCATCATATTCCATAATATAATTACTATGATGTTGGGACTAGCCAAGTTTCTCACTATCCGGGAGAGACGGCGATTCGAATCGATTTCAACCAGCTAAGAATTTATTCCTAACACAAACCCAGACATACCTACGCCAAGGTAGTCTTAGGTCACCTTTGGTACAACTCAGGTACACATTTCGCGGGTTCACCTAGCGCCGCACAGTCAGGGATGACCAGCTGCCATGACGATCAGGACTACCCTACCCTTGGGCTCACGCCTGGCTCCCTACACATCCTTACTACCATCCAGAGTGCGCACTTTGATAGAGCGGGGCCCGGCCTGAGTTGAGCTACTCGGCTTCACGTTCGAAAAGAGTTATTCGGCCAGCTAAGTGATAGGCATGCGTTCAATCTTGTCAGAAGCGCCAACAATGGTACGGTCCTTAATCGACATAGATGGGGATAGATCCACACCCAAGACCTCCATGTCTTGTTGCTTCTCTATTGACATCCCGCCCGGTCTCCATTCATTATTAACACATGGTTATTTTGACGATAGCAAATATAGCCGATTGTTCTTTGGTATCCTCCTATATCTCGTAGGTGACAGGAAATCACCAGACTTCTATCGATCTAAGCATTCCTAAGCATACATTCAATCCTAGACCTACATAGGGTTCAAGGTATATTTCTGGACAAGGTAGTTCTAAGCATCAAGTGGTTCCAATCAACTCTTATAACCTAATGCATCAAACATAAAGAACTCAAGTGATATTTGTAAAAACATAGGAGCCTTAGAATGCTTTGGGGCTTGCCTGTGATCCAACACTAGGTCAGTGTTTGTTAGATGACACTCGCTTGGTGAGCATCTCCCATCCTAGCACTTGTCCACTCCTTCCATCTTTGGGATAGGTCCACCATACACCGTCTTCGGGTTTAGCTCCAACATCACATCCTTCACATGGTTCATCTAGCGTACCTAGATGAGATGCAAGATGTAAGTGCATGAATATGAAGAATGGTAATATGAGATGCATCACATAATAGCATTCAAGGCAAACATAAGATCATGCAAGACATAGGCACCTAGAGTTATTTAACTAAACATCACACAACTTATTATAGAGGGATAGCAAGCATATTAGGCATGGCACACAAGTGAACTTAAGTTCAGATATTGCACACATGCATCTATCAAGAACTAACCAACATGTTTAGCCAAAACAAGAGCAAGCTAAAACAATCACCTAGCACATGTATAGAAATCTGGACAGCAGCACAGCAGTCATTTGTTTTAACCATAACTAGAGACATAGGCATCCAACAAGGGTGACCCTATACTTTCTAGAAATCTAATGAAATTGCCTACAACATTGTTATTATAACCAAAAGCTTATTCCAAAGCTAACCAGGTCAAACATGCCAATATTTTAGATCTGCGCAGAACTAAAACAGAAAAGTAGTAGTAGTTTCAAAAAGGCATAACTAGAGTTACATACATCAAACAAGCATGAACATTAACTTTATAGAAATCTTATTAAATTATCTAAAACATGTTTATTATCATCACAAGGTGATTCCACGATTAACAAGGTCAATCAGGCACAATTGAGCACCTCTGTCTAGACTTGGACAGATTCTACCATGCAACTTCACAAGCTTATAACTGGAGATTTAGACCACCAAAAAGAGTGATATTTAACAATTTAGAAATCTCATGAAAATAACTACACTACTTATATTATCTCTAAGACATGATTCAAAGCGTAGCTTAGTCAAACAACACAATCATTCAGATCTATACAGAGAGCATGCAAAATCTGACAATGAACTTGTAAAATATATAGCTCCTAAATTATCAGGCCTATGGTCATAAAAATTATCACAAGCTAGATTATAAAATTATCTACAACTTTGGTATTCACTACAACCACAGAAAACGTCATTTACACCACAAAAATATTTACACAAGCAAAACTGCACATGCAGCCCAAACAATAGTGGTACAGAAAACTAATAGGAACTTCAGAGAAGCATAATTGAAGTTCTAGACCTCCAACAAACATGAATCATAACATTTTGGAAATTTTATTAAGTTACCTACAACTTTATTAATATCATCTTAAGATGATTCTACACTTAACAAGGTCAATTAATCCAATGAATGCATCTCTGTCCAAAACATGGACAGAACCTGATATGCAACTTTAAACAACTATAACTAGAGTTCCACATGTCGAATTAATGTGGTTCTAGACTTTTTAGAAATCTTAACAAATTCTACACAACATTGTTATAAACACCTAGAGCTAATTCTACTACTAAGAAGGCCCCACAGTACCAACAAGGCAACCCTATCTAGGTTTGGGCAGAAACAGCTACAAAAATATAAGCAACTATAACTAAAAATCTACTTCACCAAAAATTATGCTCTTCAGATTTTTGGAAATCTTAAGAAAAGTACTACAACTCCTATATTGTCATCAAGGCATGATTCATAACTTAACTTAGCCAATTAATTCAAACATGTAGGCCTATTCAGAATGGGAGCAAAGCAACACATGGCATTTGTTATTTTTATAGATCTCAAACTGTCAAGACTAAACTCCTAAAATTTTTACCAGACAACAACCATCACCTGATTAGCACTCCATAACAATTTCTAATTTATTTGAGCACAACAACTATAGTTATGAAAAAGACAAGACACAACTAGTATTAAAAACCTAACTGCATAAATTGATTTTTAAAGCAAAATCATTAAACCAAATCATGCCATATTATAGATCTAATGCATAGAAAATTTCACAAGGATTCCAAAAAGACCTCATTTGCTATTTTTGTATTTTTCTACAATTTACTACGATTTTCCAAATTTGATCATTCAAATTTGCAAAAATCAAAGAAAAGGGATGTAGATCTTGCATCCGGGAGCCTGCAGTTTTCACAAATTAAATTCGAACAAAAGGATCCTTTAAGGCACTATTCATATGAGTCACGGATTCTTCACTTAAACCCCTAGAAAACATCCTATTATCACGCGTGGTACCCCTTCTTCTTTCTCTCGACGGCAGCGCAGGGGGTGGCCGGGCTCGCGGCTCCGGTCGGCTGAGGCGGCGTCGGCGGTGAGATGATGTGGGCTCTGGCTGTCCCAGACCCCGGCGCGCCTCTAGGTGACCGCGGCATAGCCTGAGGTGGCCTATGGCCTGCTGGCCACGTGAGCAGGCGAAACGTCGGCAGCTGCTCCGGTGGCGTGGAGCAGCAGCAGCCATCAGCGCCAGTCTAGGAGGGCCAGAGGCACGGCGTGAGCTGAGGAAGATGGTGCCATGGTCCACGGGGAGCGGTGAAGTGCAGAGGCGAGGGGGGCACAGCGGTGCTGCGAGCTCGGCACCGGCGTCCACGGTGGCTCTGCGCTGGTGCGGCCAGAGGGCGAGCGTGAGGAGCAGAGAGCGAGTGCGGGATGCCAGGGCAGCTTGGGCGTCCGCATTTGGGGGCGCAGGGAGCAGGGCAGTGCGTGGCAACGGAGGTGGGGCGCACTGCGGTGCATGGCGGCCACGCGGCTTTCTGCCAAACAGGTGGCGTGCGTGAACGAGGCCGACTTTCAGTCCGGATTTTGGTGTCTTCGGAGCATATTCGTCCCTTGGTGCTTGAAGCAAATTTGTTACACTCAGACTACACTACAACATTACTTAAGGCGCCATGGTCATTTGAGTTCTGCATCCCTAGGTAATTAAGCTCTAAGATGGCATTATCAACGCATTGACGGTGATTAACAAACTCCAAAATTGTTGGTCAAAACAAGGTCAAATGAGTGCCATCTTTTTGCATGCTCTTCTCCACAATGTATATTCCAACTTCTATCTTTGGACCAAATCGAGTTGTTTAACAAAATCACTAGAACGTAAGATGCCAAGGTTGATGACGATGAATTCTAGACTTAGCAAAAAATTTAGTACTGAAAACAGCTGCAGATTCAAAGTTCGAGCCTCGGTTTGACTTAGTTCCAAGTTGATCTAGCTCTTGGTCCAAAAACAAAGTTTGTTTTGCTCCACTTAAACTTCAGCTTTTATTTAGGGTGCAACTCCATGCAAGCACTGTAAGTGATTGGTCAACATAGGTCAAAATAGCATCACGGTAAAGCTTAAATCAGAGTTTCTAACTGATTGAGGCATTTTCTTGACCTTTGCTCAACATGAACCCTTCATGACTTTTGTTGTAGAGTTCAATTAGAGTCATTTAGGCAAGGTAGCAAGGTTTGGTTGATGATCTATAATTTCATTCACTTAATAAAGCAATCTAAGAAAGATTATAACTTATCACTTCATGTGACTTCTTGATTCCAAACTTCATGAAACTTTTCCACTGGTTAAGAGGGATGTATGTTGATGTAATGTACATGAAATAATCATGTTTAACATTACTCTTGCATAATCTTAACAAGGGTCCACATGTAAGCAAAGGTGCGTTGTCCAAGTTTAAGTTGGAGCTCACTCTTGTAGATTTGATCTTGACACCTTCATCACCACTTAACATGTCATGTTTGAGCTCAAACCCATTGCTTAACTGGTGACAAACACCTTAGGTGTTATAGCCCTCCCCCTCACGGGAATCTCGCCCCAAGATTCGGTGCGAAAGACTTTTAAGGGAAGAAAAGCATGTCATCCATTTTCCAACATCAGTGATAGCCTTAGGCTACTTAACTTTGAAGTATCAGATAGGCTAATTTGGTCAAGACACTTTCCGATACTTGCTCTTCGTAGTAAGTTTTTGTCTAAAGAATTTCTTCACTAACTTCCATGAAGCATTGTTACTTGCGGAGGAATCCAAGACAGCACAATACTTCGTTCTCTGGATCCAGAGAGTATTACGAAGCATAAACCAATCACCCACAATCTCTAATTCCCTATTGAATATAGCATGGACCATGTGAACTTTGCATTAGACTACAAGCTTTGGAAAGCTACTCATTACAATGGTTCCATGTTCATTCACAAAGTTCAAAAAGCAGTTCTCTACCAAAGTAGCTTGAGTACAACCATTCATAAGGGATGAGATTGTAGACGGGGTAAGCATCCTTTGTGGCTGTGAGAAACCAAGTAACCAACAGACAACATCTATGCCGGTGGTAACTGTTCAATCACTCATATGCCAACCAATGGAAAACTACATAATGTTCCATGTGTGTAGTTATCTTTCTCTAATGTTAACACTGTATTATCTAAGTCCGTTGAGTGAGCGGTGAATGTGATAGCTGACTCTATTGACTCAGCGTTTTTGACGATCATCATTTGAGGGAATCCTCATATCCCAGCGACAACAGTTATCTGGGTTGAATCTGAGGCAACCTCATGGGTAAAAACACATGGAAGGTACTAAGGACAAGTCTACCTTAGAAAACATTGCTGAAGAAGGATGACAGCGAGGTCTAAAGGTCAACGAAAGTTGCAAGTATACACCGACTAGAAAAATAGTACACTACTAAGCAGGTTGAGCACAATTTGCCTTCATGGTGCAATGGCGCAGTAAGTTGGGTTGACTTACACTGTCGCAAAATTAGCCTGGTTGGACTACTTTTGACATTGAGGCTTCCTTTCTACTGTTCAATCAACAACTCATAAGCAAAATCTGAAATCTGTTGTTTTACACTTTTCAAATTGTTTTTGGCATGTAATGGCACAAATTGACTTGTAGAACACCTTGACTGTGCAAGCATTGTTGATATGAGAGGGCAAAAGCAAGACACAAAGGGGTGCAAGGAGTCTTCTTTAGGGTATCTAAAGTATTAACAATCATTACATTGCTGTAACACCTCTGGTGTTTTGACCTATCATTAAAAATTTGACATGTCATCATATGCATTGCAAAGCATTCGTAAAGTAGAAAATGTTGAATGCATTCACTAAATAAGCTTTATTTCATAATGTTGTTATTTTATGTGATGTGATTCAACTCCCTAAATAAAGATCATGACCACAAGAGTCAAAATTCAAGTGATCATGTGAGACCATGTGTTAATTGACTCAAATAACCCTAATGGGCCATGTTACTGGTCAAAAATCAAAGTTAAGTCAAAAGGTAAACAAATTAAATTTGAATTCAACTTCAAATTATAAAAGTCCTTTTTGCCCCTTTTGTATATTTCAAAATCCATTTAGAATTTGGGGGTGTGACAAAAAGCAAAGTTGAAGCTTATTTTATAAGGATCAACTTTGGTATTCAAAGTTTTTAAAGTTTACATATAAAGTTTGGAGTAATTTTGAAATGATTCAAATGCTCAAATGCACCCCAAATTCAAATTTTAAAATGAAGGCAGAATTTGAAAATATTCCTTGAAGCAAAGTTGTAGTGTTTGAAAAGTTGAGCAACTTTCATTTTTGGAGATTTTCATCTTCTTTAGAAAATTTGAGAGTAATTTGCAAAATGAACTCAGTGGCAAATTTGTAATTATTCGGAACAGTAGCACGACCACCGCCCCACCGCCGACGTCCTTTCTCCGGTCTTCCAGGAGCGTCTGCGACCGCCCTTGGCTTCGCGCTGGCGCAGGGAGCACGCTGCATGTCGATTCCGCGCGCTCCTGGCCGAGCTATAAGACCCAGACGTCGTCGTTGGCTTTTCTTTCTTTCCCTCTGTTTTCCCGACGCCGCCGTCTCAACTCCAGCGAGCTTATCTCGTCTCCTCAGCGCAAGATAGCCCCAGAAAAGCCGTGTCCTAGTTCTGCCTGCTCCTTGCACATCCGACCGAGCTGTTGCTACCGATTGATTTCCCCGAGAGCTCGTTGTCCACGTTCATCTTCCTCGCGGCCGGCGACCTCGACCGAAACTCCGATTCACCGTGGCAAGCATCATCCGGTGAGCTGTTGCCCTTGCTTGTGGTCTCTACAGCTTCATCTCGACACTGTGATGCTTAATCCGTTCTTGCTTGGTCGTTTTGCTCACTGCAGTCACCGAAACTCCGTCGCCGACGAAGTTTGCTCCGCCGTGACCGCTGTCACCGTCGACCCGCGTCACCGTAGCTCCTTCGGTCTCGTTCTTTGCTTCAACACGTTTGGGGTGAGCTGCTGATCCTTTCTAAGCCTTTTGTTTGATCTCTACTGGCCTTGTTTCGCCGGCATAACGCTGCCGTGCCACCGCGTCCGCCATGACCGGCGTCAGCCTTGTTCCATGTCGTAATCAACCTCCATAGTGCCATAGATCAATGCGTCTAGTCGTTGTGAACGTTTTGGTGCTATGGCCGTCGCTGTTGGGCTCACCAGTGGTGAGTTCACGTCGGTCAGCGCCGTTGTCGCCGTGGTCAAAGCCGGAGCTTAGGGATGACAAGTGGGTCCCGTATGTCAGCGACTGTATAGTTCAAATTTAATTTTTCTATTTTCAGAAATGGATGAATACTGTCTATTTTTGTTATTTTTTTGTAGATTTGTTTAGAGCTCAAAAAATTATGAAAATTTTTGTGTGATCTCTCTGTGATGAATACTATTTAGGAAAATATGAAATTTGAATAAATTTTTAATGTTCAAAAATTCAGTCAATTAATTGATAAATGCAATTTCCATAATTTTTGTAGGTCACTGTATAGCTCCAAAAATTATGAAATTTATTTTGGTACACTAATTTGTCATGAGGAAGCTTAAATAAAATTTTGAGGTCATTTGGAACAAGTTTATTTTTGGGCTTATTTCCAAATTAATTCAAAAATAAATAAAAGCAAACCCTAAGTGTTTGATTAGTGTTTGATCTTGTTTTGGTCATGTTTTGTGACTAGTAGGGTTTCAAGATCAGTTTGGTCAAGTCACATGTGTGGTTCTTGCCGGTAGAATTGCAAGTTGGTTTTGTTGGCTTGCAACTGTACCGTGAAAAACAGTTGTATTCGAGGTGTTGTTATATTTCATGTACCATGATAGTATCATGTTTACATTATCATCATGTTAAGGCATATGTTATCATTTCGTGTAGAACCCGAGAGTGAAACGATTCTAGTTGAGCAAGTTCTAGAAGAATCCCCGGTTGTCACGGGATTCAATAATTGTGGTACTGATCCGGAACCTGAGATCGTCAACGAAGGCAAGCCCCGGTTTATGCATTAAACCATTACCTTGTTTACTTTGAAAAGTTTATCACTTATGTTACTTATTGCATTAAGTTGATTAATTCAAATGTTACCTACTTGATGCATTGCCTACCTTGTTAATTGTTTACCATCCTTGAAGATGATTTCATTTACAAAGGCGTAGAATTGCTTAGTATGATTTATGGTAGGCTTTCAAAGTAAAAGTTTCGATACAATCAAAGATGGCGTACTGGCCAAAGAAAGAAAGAAAGAAGATAGAATGAACTAGAGACTAGTCGGGTGGCTTATCTTGAATGTTGGGTAATGTTGCCGGCTATGTCGCTTAAAGGCCACTCATTGTGGATCTTCTGAACGAGACACTTTGTAGTACTGGTCACATACTCCGGTAAGCCTACTTCGGCTAATCCGATACTAAGACGAATGCCCATGCACTGGGAGTGGTGAGATGGCGGGAGTAGCGTGTACCCTCGTGGCTTGAATGTGGCTGGATTTGAGGCGTGCTGTGCTCTCGGGTGGCGTGGAGATGGCTTAGTACGGGAGGATCCGGTAGCGAGGTTGATATATGCAAGATTAAGTTCTACATCTGTCATGTGATAAGGAATCCCCAGCTAGGACTTGAATCAATTCGAATTACCGGTGCTCCACGAATATGGAGACTCGATTCATTACAGAAGCAATGCAGGACTGGTGAATTACTAAAACATGAGAAAAAGAATGGAATGAGAAGGATTGGAATATGTGATATGAATACTTAGTTTGAGATAATGAACTAAAGTACTTAGGGGTAAAACTCAAAAATAGGATCAAGAATAGTAAGCTTTTGGCAAAGAACTTTTGAATCTTTCTACATCCTTACCTTGACCTAACACCTGCATCCCTAAGACCTTCACCCTTTTTCGTCGGGTCAGTCTTGTTGAGTACTTTTGTACTCAGGGTTTGTTAACCCTTGTTGCAGGTGAGTCGCATGCGCAGGCTTGTTTTGGTCCCTGCTGCATGTCAGTGTTTGAAGTCGATGACGATGAGGAATGATGAATGGCCTTTGGACAAGGCACTAGTTTGTGTGAAATAAATAATGTTAATGTAATATTATCCCGCTACTATGGTTATTTGACACTTATGGTTTTGTAAGTTTGAAACAACTGGTTTGTAATATTAAAACTTAAGTATTCCGCTTTATAATCTCTGGTATGTATATTGAAAACTGTTGTAATCTGTAATGACTGTGATTGGGATCCTGTTTGGAAAAGATTCATGGATGATTCGGGTTTCCCGAGGACACCCGACAGACCTGTTAAGTTGTTGGGAACTTGTGTACGCTATCTGAGGTCTGTTGAGACATCAGTAGGTGTACGTGGGCCCGATTTCTTAGGAGGTTCTGCCACAATTGCCAACATGACCTGAGCTACAAACACAACCTACTAATATGAGGGATGATAGTAGTTAGCAGAGAAATCATAGATTTTGTACCTCTCGGTAATCCGTTCATATCCTGCAACTACTACTTCATTATGCACAAATTTTGGTAGTCATACATAACCATGAGTCATCTAATTACTAACCAAAATTCAGCTCAAATGGACACCGTTTGACTATCCAAACAATTCATCTACTAAAACTGCTTTGTTCTAAAATTTTGGGGACCAAACTATCAAAACATCTCTCAAATCCAATGTTTTACTCAACCAATCCTCAAACCAACTTAAGACATTGAAGTACCTTAAGCGAGGAATGAGATTACCAAGTTTGGTGTGAATTCAACCATGTTGATCCTCTAATCACTGGCTTAAAGAGAACCGGTTGAGTGCCATGAGATCTAGACAATTTTCCTGCTTTTCCTTTCCTAAGATTTACACATTGGGAAGTGTGTTTTGCACTCTCTAATTCTCTTGATAACCGTAGTAGCTTTCTCGCTGAGGATGGAGGCTAGGATTTTCCTTACATGCCTCTTAGGAAACAACTTCAACTGTTGATTTAGGCACTAGCTCAACGATACACAAGCATTGGACAGGTGGGATGTTCTTGCAAGGCACAATACATACTTCACGTGGAGTGACAGTCCTACAAAGACAAGGGGACATCTCTGATTATCCTTCGGTGCTTCATCTAATAGAATCCGGAACAATCCTTTGATAGCACCATATACATAACGATACTGACCAAGACTAGGGATGTGCTTTCTCTAGCTCTTTACTTAGCCGATACAGCATCCTACACTATCTGTGTGATTGTCCAAGATGGAATTGACTTCACGACATAGGGCTTGGAGAAGAAAGCAGTACCGGCATCGCTGACCGGCTTTGTTGTTTCTTTGCTTAGTATTGTCCTATGAGATCTGGCCTTCGTAGTTACCAAAGAGTCGTTACCTAACTAGAGATTAACCTTTCTACTGGTAACTAATTAATTGTCTCTCAACATATAAAAGCTTCAAAACTTCTTTTTGATGGCATGAATTATAGTTGATGTGTAAACAAATAGTTACCATGGAAGTCAGCAGAAAAGGGTCATACTGAAGAAGGTCAATTGATCATCTTACACATAAAGGTCAAGGCTAAGATAGATAGCTCATTAGCACCAGGTGACCTATTACAGGACATAATATCCTAGTCCATTTATCATCCAACTGATAACGTGTCCAACTTTAAGTGTTGTGTGCCCTTTTGATCCAACGGGGATGACATAAGTTGCTCACTAGGTGACCGACGTCATTATAGGGACAGTCAAGTAGAGTCACTTGTCTACCATCTCTTGTAGTATGTTAATGTTCCTGTCAGTGACCTATTCTTCAAAGGTTATCCTTTGGACAACTTCAGAAGAAAGCTTTCCTACTGCATCTGTTTTGACCTATAGATCTTCTGACAAGATAAGGAGAGATAACCAAGGAAGAGCTCATGTGAAAATAACACATCGGTGTAGTTCTGCAATGGATCATGACTAGGAACTTTGATACCAGCGCGTGCCGAGCAGCACAACCTTGTGGCTATAGTCCATAGGATGCCCTTGGTTTCATCGCGGCACCATAGTTGCTACTCATAACACCATTACTGATCACACACCCAAGTGAAATTTCAAGTTGCACAGATTGGGTCGGATGACCAAGCACTATGCAAAGGAGGGATAGCAAGCAAAGGTGGTCACAAGGTTAGGAGTCAACAAGCAGGTGATTCAAAGATCAAAACACAGCGCAAGAGAACATAGCCTAATTGCCGAAGACAACTGAGCAAGGGACTCTTGCCTAATTTCCATATACGTCTTGTGTCCACCAAGGGGGTTACCAGATAAAGATTAACATGAGATTTGGTCTTGTCGAGCAGCAACATGATATCAAGATTGATAAACATCCAGAGACTAGGAAGGGTTGGAGACAAAACAAATGAGATTCGAGAGACAGAGCCAATGCACTGACTAGGGATTCAGTTGATAAAGCAACGACATGATCTACGAGGAAAAAGGTTCCAAAGCCAGGGTAGATAGTGATTAGTGTTGCACCAGATCATCTGTAGAAGAAGGAGCAATGAGATCCAACAAGGATTTTTGAGTAGGGTCCTCCCACACAGGAGCGAGACAACCACGACACATGCAAGCAATCAAGGGAACTAAGCTTGGGCCTAAGGATAAGCAAAGGCATGGATAAAGGTCTTCATAGCGCAACGTTCAAGGGCTAGCAACCACGTGCACGGGCTTAGGCTCCTAAGACAGAACTTAATTGGAGATGATAACCATGACATTATCAAAACTTGGACGTTGTTCTAGGATAGCACTCTTCAACACTTGTATGCTCACCATGGACAAAAGAGTGACAGCTACGGCACTACCTAGATAATGAGCATCCACACATACATCATGGTCTTAAGCAAGCATTTCAAAACACTCAATCCAATTAGATAAGCGACTATTACTAAGCACAAAGCTCGCACAACAAGCAATCACCTACAGCAACACCACTACTCATAAACATGCAAAACATGGCAGTAAGGTACTATTATCTTTTATTTCCTTTTTACTGAGTAGGTGGATATCTCTACAAAATAGGTTTTTCTTACATTAAGCAATTTAGTTTTCAAAGGGGTGAAGTTTTTGCTAACTACTAACTTATCATCTATTTCCTTTGGAAGCAAACATACAAGGCAAAGCCAAGCATAGCTATTCAAGCAGCATGGGACAAGGCATTTTGCCTAGCTCCACACAGGGAAGATAGTAACATCACATTGATCACAAGTTACTTAGTATTAGAACAAAGTGAGGGAAGCATATTTATGCACCAGCACAATCATGATGCATGACCGTCCTATTTGTCCTCACAAAATTGCCAGCCTAAGGCGGCAATCACGTCTATGTCAGTGGCATAACCCGTACTCTCTCGACATATAGCTTGTCGTCAGCTACATTCAATCTACGCATTCATGGTTAGCGTACCTACAGAAGGATTTTATTTCAGCCCAACCCCACAATTATATATGCAGAAATGAAAGTCTAGGCTCTAGGTTGCAAGCTAAATACTTCCATATATATACCCATGTATATATATACTTCCGTATCAAAACTAACCGATCATTAAAATTGCAACCCACAATTAAATACGCACCATACACACATGCAAGCATGCGTATACAGTTGTATCAAAGCTAGCTCTCCCCGACCGCACGCTCACACTTGCGGTCATGCCACTCATCAACTTACCTTCTTACCTGGGCATAGAGGTATAGTGATCCATACATTACCATTCAAGCGAATGGCATCCATACAATAGCACGCCGTATGGATGATGAAATAAAAATTGCAAGAAGTAAACCCCCCATAGTTAGTGTTAGTTTACTTATTGCCACCTAGTAGTCCTTAACTGGGCATAAAGGAGGATGTCACTAGCATAGTGTTGCAACTTAGTCTTGACAAATTTGCCTGTAGCTAAAGTTTTAGTCAAAATAGGCTTTTTAAAACCAAACTTTGTTTTTAAAACTATGTACATGACAGTATTATGCTTAATCTTGCTCTGATGCCAGCTGTGATAGAACCGCCCAATTTATACAAGATCAAGTACGGTTGTCCCCACTAACACGTTGACACGCGCATACTTTCACCTATATAAACCCAATAGTCCCCCGAGTGTCACGAAGGACCTCGGTAAATCAACATCACAACCAAGATCGTATGATTAAGCAAATACACATCACATACACAGAGTTGCAGCGAAAATAATATTACAAATGGGTTCACAAATAATAGTACAAGTTTGGGGTTTCAAAATCGATTAGTGAAAACAACATAGCTTTCAAATGATTACATTAATATAAGTTCCAAATACATTGCTAGCATAAGTGACATCCTCAGATAAAAGCATATAGATGAGAAATAAATATAGTCACCGAGCCCACCGGCGGTTAGCCACCATCTTCAGCAGGCCGAAACTTCACCTACAATATGGTGGGATAAACTCTGAGTACTCGAATGTACTCAACTAGACTTACCCGTCATAAATCAGAAATAAAATGACTCCAAGGATCATGCAAGGCTCTATAAGTGGAGCTAGCTTGACAAAATTTTGCATAAAAAGCCACTAATTCAGCTATACATTTTATAATTTGGTCATCAAGTTAATTATAGCTATTCATCTCTAGATTAGCAACTAACTTGTGCCAAACATGTGGTATAGCCTTTAGTAGCATAATAATAGTAACCATAGCCGCTGTAATAATTCCATGTTCATCATAACCATCATATTCCATAATACAATTACTACGATGTTGGGACTAGCCAAGTTTCTCACTGTCTGGGAGAGACGGTGATTCGAATCGATTTCAATCAGCTGAGAATTTATTCCTAACACAAACCCAGACATACCTGTGCCAAGGTAGTCTTAGGTCACCTTTGGCACAACTCAGGTACACATTTCGCGGGTTCGCCTAGTGCTGCACAATCAGGGACGACTAGCTGCCAGGACGATCAGGACTACCCTACCCTTGGTGTAACAACCCGGATTTTTCTAGAAACCAAAAATACGAGCTTTCAAAAAAAATTCTTGCAATTGAGTGAAACATGTAATTGCTAGGTCAAACACAAGTCCAACATGCTAACAAGACGTTGCATACATGTAGATGGTTTGTAGGTGATTGCCGGAGTTTTCGAGTTGTCCTGTGTTTGAGCCTCATTTTTGTTGGAGAGCACAACCCATCGCAACCTCCTTGTGATCCTCGTGGGATTATTTCGAGTCTTCCATGAATCTCTCTCTATAATCCCAAACTCAACTAGAACCCGGACTTGCCATTTATATTTGTGCCAACCATTGGACCAGAGTCCCTAAACCCTAAGACCGAGAAGTTGTTAATACATGTTGTTAATACATGCGGGTACACACATATAAGACCGAGAAGTAGGAGAACAAAGGAAAAGACCCTCTTCTCTAGTCGCCAGTGGAAATCATCTCGAGCCCCCTCTTGGAGCTCACATCTCAAGTGCCATCAATACCCTTTTCTTAAAATTCCTATTCAAACTCCATGCAGATCTCCCTGAATTTCCCCCCAAATTCTTCCTTCGAGACTTTCCGAATATCCCCTGAAAAATTCCCATCCGAACACTCATGGAAATTTCGTCTTGAGTTCATATGAATCTCTTTGAATGATTCCTTGAACACAGCTTTATATTTCACCTTGGAAATCCTTCTCAAGATGTGGTGAATTCTTCTCAAATCCAAATTCAAAACCATTTAAACATAAATTGGAAAATCTATTCCCTTCTCTCTTCTCTCCCCTCACGCCTTGGCCTGGCCCAGCACTCCCTCTCTTCCCCTTCTTTCTCTTTTCCTGCACCGGCCCAGCAAGCTGCAGGAGCCCAACCGAGCCCCCCTCTCCTTGCCCCGCCGGCCCACTCCCTTGGCCTTGGCCATGCTTCTCTTAGGCCCAAAGCGCGCCACATGCCCCTCCGGAACCCTAGGCAGAGCGCGTTGCGACCCCGCTCCCACGCCACCGCCGCTCGCCCACTGTGAGCTTGCGTGCGTGCAATGCCAAGCCCCTCACCCTCGGCTCACTTCGCACCCCCGCTCGATGCGCGCCGCGTGGGCAGGGAGCGTGGACCCCAAGAATCATCGCCGTCCATGACCCCTGGCTGCCCTAGCCCGCGAGCATAAATAGCCCGAGCCACCGCCGTCCCCTTCTTCCTCCCCCAGTGCGCCGCCGCTCTCCACAACCATCGCCACGCCCACGCTGAGTCGCCACGGCCACAACCTCGCTCTCCACCGGAACCGTGCACCGCTGCTTCGAGCTCGCCGTGGAGGCACTCAACGTGACGCACCACGCCGTCGACGCCGGGCTCTGTCGTCCTCGCTGCCGGTGGCCCCTCGCCGGTCCACTCTGCCGCCGGGACTGCTCCACCGCATCGAGCGTCTCTTCGTCCGCAAGCACCTCCAGCCGAGCCGTGTCCACAACGCCTTGCTAAGCCTCACCTTCGGCCACCGATGACAGCCACAGCCGCTCCGTCGACCATCACCGGCCACCGGCTCTCCTCCACCATGATGCCGAGCCAAGAACTGGTGACTAGGGTCACCATGTCCGGCTGTAGTAGCACTAGCCGTGAGCTCCATCCTTGACTGTCGCGGTCACCACCTCGCTGAGCACCTCTTCATCCCCATCGGGAGGCACGCCCCTGCGCGTGCTCCAAGCCTTCGGACAGTAGCAGCAGCCCTTCCTCGCTATGCACCACCGACCACTTCGCTGATGGACCGCAACATCTTCCCGGTGTCGACCGTCGTCATCTTCTGTGACCGGCCTTCAAGCCGTGTAACTCTATGTGCAGGGAAGAAGCCAGCCCCTTGCGGCGTCTTTCGTGAACCATGGCCAAGCTCCGTCCAACAGCCGCCACCTCTTCGGCAATCTATATCCTTCCCACTTTTGTGAACGTGTGTCTATCTTTCATTCGCACATAACCATCATCTATGTATCATCTATCTATCCGTGATTAGTAAATGCCTGTGCTGACCATCACCGCCGGTCTACTCCTTTGATTCTATTTCCCTTCATGATGATCTATCTATTATGCATGTCTATCTCTTGTACCTCGAATTCTTTTCCCAAGTGCTTCGATTAGGTGCTACATCTTCGTCGCCCGATCACCCAGATGAGCCGAAGCTGTTGGACGACCACAGGTGCGACCAACTACAAGCTCCGCCAAGATCACGATGCCGAGCAACGCGGGTCACGTTCTTCCACTTCGACAAACCTTGGTGAGCCACCACCGTGCCCCTCTTTCCAACCCCGATTTTGCTTACCGGCCATGGCGTTCCAACCATGGAACGCGTAGACCGAGGCCACCTCCGGCCTTTGGACACACAAGCACACACACACGTGACTAACCCAAGCCAAATCAAACCACCGGAGTTCCAAGAACGCTGGTGTGGTTGCCGACCACCATTGAAGCAATCTCTAAAGCCATGTCTCGTCCACCGTGAACCACGCCCGAATGAATCAAGCCTTGATCGCCGTCTCTGACGTTGCGATGGAGCTCTACCGCTCCTAAACACGCCCGCACTCACTAGCACGAGATTGGACTTAGCCAAATGGATCCACGGCGTAGGAGACACCGGAAAGGACTTGTCGCCTGTAAAACCCATCGTGGCCAAGCCATGCCACGGTGAAGAGTTACCATGACCTCATCGTGAGCCCCGAAGCCGTAATTGGACCACGTGGTATTGATCGCCGCATCATGGACTGCAGGATTCCCTTTTTGGTTGCCCTAACGGTTCTGTGGAACCCTGTGCCCGTGTTTCACCACTATTCTGGCTACCTCGAGTTACAAGAACATGTCATCAAGACCTACCGGGACCCACACCAAAGGCCTTTTGAAGTAGTCACATTGCACAACTCACGGACAAAGCCTTGGCACACACCGCATGACCTAGCACCGTGCCGTCATTGTATTGAGTCCATTCCTGACATTCGGCTGCCTCGTTAAACGAGGGCGAGCCGTTGAGAAACCGTGTGATCCCTAGCATCGTACCGATGACAAGTGGAGTCTTTCCGACGTTCCAATCGCCTTGCCTTGCAAGTGCGTGTCGTTGAGCAGATATCATGACCCCGTCTACTACGAGCTGTAACCTCTGGACCATGAACCCTAGTCGTATGTCTTATCGAGACCATGGAAAGCCCTGTCTCGCACCTTTCCGTATACGCAAATCTACCTTGTTGGGCCCTATTCTTACGACCTATCTGTCCATGACTGTCTTACAGGATCTATCCATCACCCAACTATGGAATGTGCTACTCCACCATTTTTGTCGGGTTGTTTGGTCGTGTCTTATCGCTGTGTTGTTGCCTGTGTGCCGAGCTTTTGAGCCAGCTGAGGGATCGTACCTCATTCGGACGTTACGATCACGGGATTTGTCTTGCCATGGCTGTGATGCTGAGTGTAACTCGACCCCTCGCTCTTTAGTCAACTTCATAATACTATGAGTGTTAACTCCTACCTTCAGCCCTAGGACATGGTCGCGATGGATTCGATATCGATATCGATATCGATGCGGATATCACCTGCTCACATCGAGCGACCTAGCCTGTGGGAGATGACCTGGGAGATAACAATCGTGGAACGATGGATGCCAACACATGTTGGTATAGCTTGTGGCCGCGAGTCCTCCTCACCATGATCATGGAGCTATGCCTCTCTCTTTCATTTGCTTCTTCATGCTCAAGCCCTTGTGTGTTTGTATCCCGTTCGACCATCGCGTTTCTTCGATTCTCACGGTGACCACCATGCCGTTATGAATCAGAGAGATGACTTAGTGCCAGTGCACCCAGGTTGGGTACCCTATGAGTGGTTTGCGCACTTGTATTCTTTAGTGAGTCGCTCCTTCCGATGCCCTGTCTTCTGTCGTGGCGTGTGTGTTGGAAGGAGCAGACCTCCGTTCTTTGTTGTTATTGCCCTATTAGCCCGCTCTGTTCGATCCCACCTTGTCCATGGTGATTGGATCAAAGACCAGACTATCTCTTTTTAGTTAGCGAAGCTATAGTCTATGTCGTACCTCGGACTCGTGCGTGTCGACCCGATCAGCCGTCTAAAACCATCTTTCCCGAAGATGTGTCTAAGAACATGACATGGATGTGCCTAGCTAACCCCCGCTTCTTTTGTTTTGCTGAGCAACTCTCTTCTCGGCTCTCGACGTTATTATGTCATGTGGATTGAGAGAACCCGTTGCTATCCAATCTCTTTACGCTACCGCTTTCTACCATAGCGGACGAGCCGAAGTACATTGGAGCCAAGTCACAATAGTGTTATTCGTTCTTGTCTGCTTCTTGTATCCAATAGTGACTTATGGGATAAGACTATAAGAGCCAAACCCCGTCGTTCTTCCTTCATTGGGCCCGTCCCCCGATTCCTGCCCTTTCCATGATGCCCGGATCGAAGGTCGTGAGCCGTGGTGTTGCTATGGATAAGATTTGGCTTAAACCATCTATCCAAAAGCCATACTGGCTTGGCCATGACTTAAGCTTGTGCTTAGCAAACCACCACTTGTGATTCTTTGGCCCGAGGAAATCAGACAACCGCCGAGAGGGCTAAGCCATGTATCTCTTATTGTCTCACTGGTGTTATTGGATTTTCCTGCGTCTTGTCGTCTTTTTGAGTGTTGAGTGCTCCCTTGCCTTGCGTGTCGCTTCGTGGAGTAGCTGACGATCAGACCAAGAGAACGTGGACGACGACAAGGACTGCGGAATGGAGTCAACGCAGGAGGAGGTGACCCCGCTAATGGAACACCAACGAATGGAGAATTGTACCACTACTACCTCTACATCGCAGGTGTCATGGCAGCACCCTCTTTTAGAGAATCCTATTAGACATTGCATAATATCTAGAACTGCTAGCGCTTTATATTTAACCATTTGCTAATATATTGATGCATGCTACTACCTGAGCCATTATCACCCTGATGCAACCCACTCTACCATGTCACCCTGCTTTGTGCATTCGCTCACTTATATATGCTGACTTGCCTGCTTGCTTGCATATTACACCACTATACTTATTATTAACTCCACTTCGCATTATATCGGGGATGTGATGCTGATGGTGAACTCCTAGGAATGGTTTGGCTAGGGAAGCCAGACTCGGAGGTGTATGAGCGTGCTGCGTGTGTGCCTTGGGTGCGTGGAGAGTGAGGGTTGTGTCGACCGAGCTGGAATAACGACGAGCCTGGGGCGAGTCTTGCCATGTGGTGCTACCTGGGCACTTGGATATGGAATACCTGTGGCGGGTAAATGGTAATTGGAGGTGGCCTTGGGTGTGAACCTGTGATGGGAGGAGCCTAGGGTGGAGGTGCAGTGGTGGCACATAAAATGGAAACCCTGATGAAGACATTCTGGCTTAGTCAATCCCTAAGGACTTACTAGTACTCAGACTCACCGGGAATCCTTTACATCCCACTCACCCTATATGGTGTGGGACGGTCGGACTACTTGGTAGAGCGATGCCACTACTGCTAGGCGAACGTGTGCAAGGAGGTACGGGGTGTGTGGTTTTTCCCCCACACCCTTCCGAGACTTCAGGAGGCCTTGTGGACCCAGCTCTTGACATCCGGAGGGCCCCCGGCTCTGTCTACGACTCACAGTATCAGCCATCCTAGACTAGACTTGGGATGTTCCAGGGCTGAGAGGTAAGGTGGCATCATTCTAGGCTAGCAAGTGATCAGAATTCTGCCTAGGAGATTCTAGACTCCGAGGATGGCTAATCTTGTGGGCATGTAAAACCTCTACAGAGTGTATGGTTGATCGATCGATACATATGCTGACTTGTCGGCTATGGACCTTTCCTGGGTTTCGCTTAAACTAGATAGGAGATGAGTCCTTCTTTCCTCCCTCCAGGGTTTGGGGTATTACCCGGTCATGAGCCTTGGGGCTACGGGCCGTTGAGACAAGTGTCGAGAGGGAGTTGGCCTGTCGACCCGAGTGTGTAAGATGAGATGTGGTGATGGTGGAGATGGATGGGCTAGTGGATGGATATGGATGGATGTGGGTGTGGGTGGATGGGAATGTGTCAAAACTAGATATCTTTAATATATTATTGTTTGTTTACTTCTCATGCGCTAAGGATGCAAACCACAGCTAAATATTAGGATCGCCAGATCCCTTGTTTTTCTTTTAGCTAAAGCTCATCAGTGCTGACCATGGCCTACACACATCTGGCGGTGTGCATATTTCCTGCTTCTCAGAGGTGTTAACTTTAGAAGGATTAGGAGGTCTCGTGCCTATGCTCAAGTTTGGTTCGAAGATAGAATCTACGCTGCACTACGCCAACTCTGATGGTGCCCGTGAAGGAGGAGCCTTCACTCGATAGACTTCCGCTAGATTAACTCTGTAATAGGTGTGTTCCTTAGTGATGTAATACCTTTTATCTTGTAATTTTATGATGTATGACAGTGATATCGACTAATATATGATAATATGATGGAATCAACTATTGGTTTCATCATACTATAATTCATTCTATGGAATTTTCCCTTCGCGGAAAATTGAGGATGTTTCACTTGGGCTCATGCCTGGCTCCCTGCACATCCTTACTACCATCCATAGTGCGTACTTTGACAGAGCGGGGCTCGGCCTAAGTTGAGCTACTCGGCTTCGCGATCGGAACGAGTTATCCGGCTAGCTAAGTGATAGGCATGCGTTCAATCTTGTCAGAAGCACCAATAATGGTACGGTCCTTAATCGACACAGACAGGGATAGATCCACACCCAAGACCTCAATGTCTTGTTGCTTCTCTATCGACATCCCACCCGGCCTTCATACATTATTAACACATGGTTATTTTCATGATAGCAAATATAGCCAACCGTGCTTTGGTATCCACCTATATCTCGCAGGTGACAGGAAATCACCCGACTTCTACCGGTCTAAGCATTCCTAAGCATACATTTGATCCTAGACCTACATAGGGTTGAAGGTATATTTCTGGACAAGGTAGTTCTATGCATCAAGTGGGTCCAATTAACTCTTATAACCTAATGCATCAAACATAAAAAAACTCAAGTGATATTTGTAAAAATATAGGAGGCTTAGAAAGCTCCAGGGCTTGCCTGTGATCCAACACTAGGTTAGTGTTTGTTAGATGACACTCGCTTGGTGAGCATCTCCCATCCTAGCACTTGTCCACTCCTTCCATCTTCGGGATAGGTCCACCATACACCGTCTTCAGGTTTGGCTCCAACATCACGTTCTTCACGTGGTTCATCTAGCGTACCTAGATGATATGCAAGATGTAAGTGCATGAATATGAAGAATGGTAATATGAGATGCATCATATAATAACATTCAAGGCAAACATAAGATCATGTAAGACATAGGCACCTAGAGTTATTTAACTAAACATCACACAACCTATTATAGAGGGATAGCAAGCATATTAGGTATGGCACACAAGTGAACTTAAGTTCAGATATTGCACACATGCATCGATCTAGAACTAACCAACATGTTTAGCCAAAACAAGAGCAAGCTAAAACAATCACCTAACACATATATAGAAATATGGACAGCAGCACAGCAGTCATTTGTTTTAACCATAACTAGAGACATAAGCATACAACAAGGGTGACCCTAGACTTTCTGGAAAGCTAATTAAATTTCCTACAACATTGTTATTATAACCAAAACCTTATTCCAAAGCTAACCAAGTCAAACATGCCAATATTTTAGATCTACACAGAACTAAGACAGAAAAGTAGTAGTAGTTTCAAAAAGGCATCACTGGAGTTACAGACATCAAACAAGCATGAACCTTAACTTTATACAAATATTATTAAATTATCTAAAACATGTTTATTATCATCACAAGGTGATTCCACAATTAACAAGGTCAATCAGGCACAATTGAGCACCTCTGTCTAGACTTGGATAGATTCTACCATGCAACTTCACAAGCTTATAACTGGAGATTTAGACCACCAAAAAGAGTGATATTTAACAATTTAGAAAT
This sequence comes from Miscanthus lutarioriparius, assembly GCA_904845875.1. NCBI lineage: Eukaryota > Viridiplantae > Streptophyta > Magnoliopsida > Poales > Poaceae > Miscanthus > Miscanthus lutarioriparius. The sequence goes on along the minus strand of CAJGYO010000001.1, from coordinate 93,711,666 downwards.
ATCATGAAAATAACTACACTTCTTATATTATCTCTATGACATGATTCAAAGCGTAGCTAAGTCAAACAACACAATCATTCAGATCTATACAGAGAGCATGCAAAATCTGACAATGAACTTGTAAAATCTATAGCTCCTAAATTATCAGGCCTATGGTCATAAAAATTTATCACAAGATAGATTATAAAATTATCTACAACTTTGGTATTCGCTACAACCACAGAAAACGTCATTGACACCACAAAAATATTTACACAAGCAAAATTGCACATACAGCCCAAACAGCAGTGGTACAGAAAACTGATAGGAACTTCAGATAAGCATAATTGGAGTTCTAAACCTCCAACAAATATGAATCATAACATTTTGGAAATTTTATTAAGTTACCTACAACTTTATTAATATCATCTTAAGATGATTCTACAGTTAACAAGGTCAATTAATCCAATGAATGCATCTCTATCCAAAACATGGACAGAACCTGATATGCAACTTTAAACAACTATAACTAGAGTTCCATATGTCCGATAAATGTGGTTCTAGACTTTTTAGAAATCTTAGAAAATTCTACACAACTTTGTTATAAACACCTAGAGCTAATTCTACTACTAAGAAGGCCCCACAGTACCAACAAGGCAACCCTGTCTGGGTTTGGGCAGAAACAGCTACAGAAATGTAAGCAACTATAACTAAAAATCTACTTCACCAAAAATTATGCTCTTCAGCCTTTTGGAAATCTTAAGAAAGTACTACAACTCCTATATTGTCATCAAGGCATGATTCATAACTTAACTTAGCCAATTAATTCAAACATGCAAGCCTATTTAGAATGTGAGCAAAGCAACACAGGGCATTTGTTATTTTTATAGATCTCAAACTGTCAAGCCCAAACTCCTAACATTTTTACTAGACAACAACCATCACCTGATTAGAACTCCATAAAAATTTCTAATTTATTTGAGCACAACAACTGCAGTTATGAAAAAGACAAGACACAACTAGTATTAAAAACCTAACTACATAAATTGATTTTTAAAGCAAAATCATTAAACCAAATCATGTCATATTATAGATCTAATGCATAGAAAATTTCACAAGAATTCCAAAAAGACCTCATTTGCTATTTTTGGATTTTTCTACAATTTACTATGATTTTCCAAATTTGATCATTCAAATCTGCAAAAACCAAAGAAAAGGGATGTAGATCTTGCATCCGGGACCCTGCAGTTTTCACAAATTAAACTCGAACAAAAAGATCCTTTAAGGCACTATTCATATGAGTTACGGATTCTTCACTTAACCCCCTAGAAAACATCCTATTCTCGCGGGTGGTCCCCCTTCTTCTTCCTCTCGACGACAGCGCAGGGGGTGGTCGGGCTCGCGGCTCCGGGCGGCTGAGGCGGCGCCGACAGTGAGATGATGCGGGCTCCAGCTGTCTCAGACCCCGGTGTGCCTCCAGGTGATCGCAGCATGGCCTGAGGTGGCCTATGGCCTACTGGCCGCACCAGCAGGCGGAACGCCGGCAGCTGCTCCGGTGGCATGGAGCAGCAGCAACCATCAGCGCCGGTCTAGGAGGGCCAGAGGCACAACGTGAGCTGAGGAAGAAGGTGCCACGGTCCATGGGGAGTGGTGAAGCATAGAGGCGAGGGGGCATGGCGGTGCTATGAGCTCAGCGCCGGCGTCCATGGTGGCTCCGCGCTGGTGCGGCTAGAGGGCGAGCGAGAGCCTAGGCGAGCGCGAGAAGGAGCAGAGAGCGAGTGCGGGATGCCAGGGTAGCTCGGGCATCCACATTTGGAGGCGCACGAAGCAGGGTGGTGCGTGGCAATGGAAATGGGGTGCACTGCGGTGCATGGGGGCCATGCGGCTTTCTGCCGAACAGGTGGCGTGCGCGAACAAGGCCGGCTTTCAATCTAGATATCAGCATCTTCGGAGCATATTCGTCCTTGGGTGCTTGAAGCAAATTTGTTACTCTCAGACTACACTACAACATTACTTAAGGCGCCATGGTCATTTGAGTTCTGCATCCCTGGGTAATTAAGCTCTAAGATGGCATTGTCAACGCATTGACGGCGATTAACAAACTCCAAAATTGTTGGTCAAAACAAGGTCAAACGAGTGCCATCTTTTTGCACGCTCTTCTCCACAATGTATATTCCAACTTCTATCTTTGGACCAAATCAAGTTGTTTAACAAAATCACTAGAACGTAAGATGCCAAGGTTGACGACGATGAATTCCAGATTCAAAGTTTGAGCCTCAGTTTGACTTAGTTCCAAGTTGATCTGGCTCTTGGTCCAAAAACAAAGTTTGTTTTGCTCCACTCAAACTTCAGCTTTTATTTAGGGTGCAACTCCATGCAAGCACTGTAAGTGATTGGTCAACATAGGTCAAAATAGCATCACGGTAAAGCTTAAATCAGAGTTTTTGACCGATTGAGGCATTTTCTTAACCTTTGCTCAACATAAAACTTTGGGCAAGATAGCAAGGTTTGGTTGATGATCTATAATTCCATTCACTTAATAAAGCAATCCAAGAAAGATTATAACTTATCATTTCATGTGACTTCTTGATTCCAAACTTCATGAAACTTTTCCACTGGTCAAGAGGGATGCATGTTGATGTAATGTACATGAAATAAGCATGTTGAACATTACTCTTGCATAATATTAACAAGGGTCCACATGTAAGCAAAGGTGCGTTGTCCAAGTTTAAGTTGGAGCTCACTCTTGTAGATTTGATCTTGACACCTTCATCACCACTTAACATGTCATGTTTGAGCTCAAACCCATTGCTTAGCTGGTGACAAACATCTGGGGTGTTACAAATTTGATGATGGTTCCTAAAGCAAAGTTGGATATCTCACGTAGCTGTACAATTGTTATTAAGGAAGTTTTTGCTAATTCGTAATGGATTAGGAGTTATAGAATCGCTAAGTCACGTTGTTAGACGGATTCAGAGGCACCTGAATCGGCGATGTGCGTGCATCGTGGCCAACCAGCCATAGGTCGTGGCCGCCACTTGGCGGCTGTACGCCAGTGTTGGCCTGGCCGGTCAGGCCACAGTAGACACATAAGCGCCGCGCCGAGCTCGCTGTGCTCCGTCGTAGCTCCGCCACAGCCGCTCACCACCGACGTAGCCTCGCCGACCGATCCATCTTGTCCACAACTGCTCCACCATCACCTCCACCTCCTCAAGCCACTAGCATCACCTATTGACCCTAGGTATAGCGGCATTTAGCCTCACCGTAGCCGCTGTCGTCACTGGAGCGCCGCCGTGCTCGCGGCTCACCGTGGCTTGGCTGTTCCACCGCACCGCATGCCTCCATCTTCTCTGGTCTAACACCACACTAGAGTCTAGATGCTTAGGCTGAATCTAGAAATGATGCCACCGCTTGACTACGTCGGAATGAGTCGCCGCTCCACGCGCGGCCACCATGGCCGCCGTGGCACTCGAGCTCGCTGCCGCCGAGTTGGTTCACCATCTCCCTCCTTTCTCTTGCGTCTTAGGTCGAGTAACCCTAGACCTAGCTAGTGGCATGACGGAGACCCACCTTTCATCGCCGTCTAGTCAGAAGAGTGAGAGCACCACTGTGCTCCATGCGCTGCCACACGGCCATGCGCGCGGCCAAGCTCACCGACGCCACCTCGAGCCCTCACCTGCATCGTGTAGTTTCGCTAGGTCACTAGGATGGAATAGCCATCCTCGCCTGAGTGTGTCATAGCTGTAGATGGCTAGTGTACCACTGCCCAACCTTTGCCGTCCGCCATGGCCACCGTCGAGCTTGCTCCGGCGAGCCACCGAGCCAACTAAGCCAACCAGTCGATGCGCGGGGGTGAGAAGACTACAACGGTGAAGACGCTACCACCGGAGACCTCACCGTCGGTGAGTTCTCGCCGGTCAGCACCATCCCCTATCTTGGTCTCGCTGAAGGGTGGGTCCCGTTGACAGCGGCCCCTAGCTGTCAGTCGGATTTTGAATTTGATTTTTTGGATTTATTTCACATATTTGAATGCATGTTTCAAAAATTCATATCTAGAGCTAGGAGTGTCCAAATGGGATGAACTAAATTTTATTGGTTTCATATTGAAGTGTACTATTTGATAAAAATATGAAATATACTATTTAGGGTATTTTTCTTGGAGAATTAAATTAGGCAAGATAAGTGCTTTTAAAGTAGTTTATATCTTGTAAAATGCATAACTTGAGCTAGGAAGGTGATAAAATTGTTTTTCCAATTTTACTGGTCTTGTGTTGACATGCTCTAGCTAGAAAAAATATTAAACCTACAGTAAGCATACTTAAAATATAGTCTTCCTATTTAATCCTAATTAATTGCTAGTTTCTAGTGAAATTAATTGGGGTAAAAATACATAACATATGATGATGTAAATTTTTTTAAATAGTATTCTTATGCTTGGAGGAATGTAATAAAAATATTGAATCTGTTGTTTGGCACTTTTCACGATGCCAAACTATTTTTTGCTAAAATAAACCTATGTAACTTGTCATTTTTGTAGAGGTAGTTATACTTATCCAAATGGCATGAAATTTGTACAGTAGACTACTAAGGTCATTTGTAGACTACTGTAATTTTCTCAGAATTTATTAAGTAATGGAAATATTTATCCTTTAAATCACCTTATTATCTAAGGAAATTAATAAGTGGATATAAATAATTTAGTTATGTTTAACCATGATGTTTTCTATGGTGCTTGTGATGCATATGATCTATTGATGTTATTAATTAGGCTTAGAAGTAATTGGTTGTATGCAACTAGTTAATTATTGCTTTATAATTCGACTAGATGGCTGCATGTGTAGTTTTCGTTGTTGTGGTGATTTCATGACGATAATGATTTTTTTGTAAAACTTATTAATAACAAAGTTGTAGATAACATACTTATTTACCTTGTGTTAAATTTTCATAGTCATAGGCCTTATGGTTTAAGAATTATGGCAGTTAGAAATCTGCTGTCAAAAATGCTTGTTCTCTAGACACATCTCAATGATTGAATTATTTGACCTAGATAACTGCTGAATCACATTAAGAGGATTAAAAGAAAGTTGTAAACAATTTCATAAGCTTTCTAGAATGTCCACAACCATATTATTTTGATGTGTATAACTCCAATTATGGTCAAAACAAGTGGATGATGTCTTGTAGTTCAGAAAATAATTTATATAAGTTTTGCTTAAGTTGCTAGAGAAGAGATATGCACCTACTTAGTAAAATAAGATGTAATTTGTTATTACTTTAATGCAATGCTGTTGAAAACACTTATAAGAATGCATTCATCACATCATATCATATTATACATGTCATCATATATGCATTCGTGATATCTTATTTTATACTCATGCATATAGGATCATCCGAAGAGATAACTCTGTTGGAGTTCAATGAGGAAGAAGAGAGGATCAGCAGGAGATGCCTCAGGCCGTAGCTCTAGGAGAAGAAGAGCAAACTCTTGAGGACCTCCCTGAGTGTCCGGATCACCGGCCAACCTCTTTCCTCAAAGACAAGACCCGAAGCATTCTAAGTCTCCCATGTTTTACAAAATATCACTTGAGTCATTTATGTTTGATGTATTAGGTTATAAGAGTTGATTGAAAACACTTGATGCATAGAACTACCTTATCTAGTTACATATACCTTTAACCCTATGTAGGTCTAGGATCGAATATATGCTTAGCCATGCTTAGACCGGTAGAAGTCGAGTGATTTTCTATCACCTACGAGATATAGGTGGATACCAAAGCAGGGTTGGCTATATTTGGTATCGTGGAAAAGAGCCATGGGGTAATGTAAATGGAGGCCGGGCGGGGTTTATGTGTAGATTGACTCATGTGATTTCATCTGTGCTGATTAAGGACCGTACCATTGTTGGCGCTTTTGTTGAGATTGAACGCATGCCTCTCACTTAACTAGCCGGATAACTCGTTCCGACCGTGAAGCCGAGTAGCTTAACTCAGGCTGGGCCCTGTTCTGTAAAAGTGCGCACTCTGGATGGTAGTAAGGATGTGCGGGGAGTCAGACATGAGCCCAAGGGTAGGGTAGTCCTGATCATCCTGGCAGCTGGTTGTCCCTGATTGTGCGGCGCTGATCGAACCCATGAAATATGTACCTGAGTTCTACCAAAGGTGACCTAAAGTGACTGTTGATCTGGTCTGCCTAGGTTTGTGTTAGGAATAAATTCCCAGCTAGTTGAAATTGATTCGAATCGCCGTCTCTCCCAGACAGTGAGAAACTTGGCTAGTCCCAACATCATAGTAACTGTGTTATGAAATATGATGGTTATGATGAACATGGAATTACTACACCGGCTATGGTTACTATTATATGCTACTAAATGATATACCACATGTTTGACACAGGTTAGTTGCTAATCTAGATATGAATAGCTATAATTAACATAATGACCGAATTATAACTGTATACTTGAATTGGTAAGCTTTTTATGCAAAATGTTGTCAAGCTAGCTCCACTTATAAAGCCTTGCATAATCCTTGGAGTCACTTTATTTTTGGTTTATGACGGGTAAGTCTAGCTGAGTACCTTCTCGTACTTAAGGTTTTATTCCCATTGTTGTAGATGGTACAGTTTATCATGGCTATTGCAAAAACTGCTTCTGTCCTGCCGTGGACGAGGAGTGAGCCCAGGGCAGGCATCTCTTATTAATACTTCTCATATGCTTTTGTGGATGTGATCATGAGCTGGCACTGTATTTGAACTATGATGGCGTATGTTAGTTTTAAACTTTAATTTGCTTTCGCTACTATTTTACTGAACTTGGTTTGTAATAACCTAAATTCGTACTCTGATGAATAAACTATATTTGTGAACTTTATGTAACATGTGACATGTATGTTGAATCATGTACGATCTTGGTTATATGTTGATGGTTAATTGAGACCCTTCGTGGTACTCGACGGACTACCAGGTTTATATGACAAAGAGACCGCTTGCGGGCTGCCATTGTACTTGTGCCTTTATAAATTGGTCGGTTCTGCTATAGTCTTGATTCAGACTACATGGATGAATACGCAAGAAAGATGATGTGTTATCATTGAGAGTTTCACACCGATATATTTGTGATACTACGCAAGAGAACCTGTAGAGTGGTCGTCGATCTGTTAATGGAAGGTTTCCTCCATAGACTTGATCCTAATCACATAGACGTTGTTGGGAACAGCTTATCGGAGAATCAATTTTAATTTGATTAAGATTTTCTGATAAGCTACGGTCTAAAAATCTACGGTGTGAAAAAATTGGGCGTTTAGCAATTTTGATTATTGTCCCATGGATTCAGTGTAAAATAACTTATATGCCCTTAGGTTGATAATAGATAATTTGTTGATCAAATATTAGTGAAAAGCGATTATGGTAATATTTTTCTTATTTGTTACACCACATAACATAAATAGAATTTGGATAGAAGTTGAAATGAATAATCGATAAAATTCACATACCTACGTTCACTTATATAAGGGTCCACTTCTAATAAAAAATGACTTTGTCCTAGCTGTCGGCTCTGATCATCAACCTCCTTTGCAGCTCCAATTTTCGGTAGCGGCGGCGGCACCGAGGTAGGAGGCCCAACTCAGACATCAGGTTACGCCGCTTCATCCTCCCCTGCGGGCATAGACAACTCTAATTTTAGGTGGCGCCGGCGTCGAGGAGGAAGAAGGCCCAACTCTTGTACACGTTGAATTCCTCAACTTCATTGATCTCCTTTGCATGCTTGCGTGGTCGAGCGGGGTGGCCTAATGAGCGAGAGGTCAGTGGGAGCGGACGGCCTGCAGAGCAGGAGCTAGCGGTGGTTGGGCGAGCGGGTGGCCAAGCGACCAAGCGTTTCAGAGTACAAAAATAGCCTCTCAGCTGCCACATACTTGTAGGTGGGGATGATTTATTTTATAAGGAAGATTGGTCATAGACGTTTCACATCACGATGCATGCGTGATAGTGGCATTTAAATTCATGATGCATGCGTGATAGCTAGTGTGGGGAGGGCAGGAGGAAGGATCGGTGGAGCATTGGAGCCTAGAGGAGAATCGCAAGCGTCAGGAAGTGCTGTAGTGGTGAGCAAGGGATGGATGAAATCTGATGACGTGGCTTCACAAGAAGCTAAGAAAAATCACCAAGTGGGGATCTCCTATTTAGGTATAGGAGATAGGATATTTCTAGCTTGTCAATAGGTCCCACCAACTAGAGAAGATAATGGTGTCAAGCTATGGTACCAAAACGATATAACTCAAGCCTTTGTTATAGAGAATCATATTTGCTTCCGTCTGACAATGACACAAGAAACAAATAGGCAGTGAATAGTTTCACCAATTTGATCACAAAAGTGGGCTTCTTATCAAATGAGGTAATTCACATCTGGCCACTCTATTCACCATTAGAAAATATTAGAGTCACAATACATAGGAAAATTTTGCATTGTAAAAGCTTGTAATATTTCCATACTCGCTTCTAAGGCACCAATTTTATGATGGCACACAAAATTTACTTGTAGGTTGAGTTAGGTATGTCGTTATCCAGACAATCTTGGAACCCATTAATCCTACATGTCATATTGAAGTCACATCATCAAGTAAATCATATACTTGAAGGTATTCATCAAGAGCACACCCTGATAGGACACCTCTGAATATTCCTTATCTATAATGATCAATTGATGCATGTCATGGTACAACAGCTACAAGATAAGGCACTATCTTATTAGCATTATTAGCCCTGCTACATAGCAATAGGCCAACTAGAAGTTGGTATTAGCTATGCATTGGCCAACATCATAGTGACCATTACAAAATTCTAGTCTCAGCCTGTTGTTGAAGGAGGGGAGATTGTAGGCCCATTAGTGTTTCTAGTTTTGACCTGTCTATGGTCCATGTGTTGTGTTCTGGTATAATTAATCTAGCATAGGTTGTTTAAATAGGTATGGTGCATTTTATATTCTTATCGCTCCAAACATAGCACTTCTAGGTTAACCCTTTTACATGAAGCGAGGACAAAAGTGAAAGAGAGGTCATGCGCATATGTAGGAATGTTCCAAGTGAGTGTGGTAAGCTTTAGAGGGCATCAACCCTAAAGGAGGGGAGAATTTAATACCTCATCCCGTTAGTGTTTCTGATGGGGGAATGTAATACCCTGCCCCATTAGTATTACTGGTGTCAGTCTTTGTAGCCCATGTGTTGTGTTCTAGAATAATTAGCCTCACATCGGGGTTTTAAAATAGGTTTAGGTTAGCTTATAATTCTTGTCGCTCTAAACATAACACCACTGGGTTGACACTATACGAAACAAGGACACACTCGCTCCACATGAGAAGCTAGGCTATAAGTAGATTTTGGGCGCTGGTGTCACAAGTGCTATTTGTATATGGCTACTTAATGGCTTGGTCCTATGGAGCCAAAGCCACTTATGAAGAGACCATCCAAGGGTAGATAAATCATCTACACCTTGTCCTCTAAGTTGGATTGGTTGACAAACCCTAGGGTAGAAGCTAAACAATTATGCCCATTATCCTATTTTGTCCCTTCAATAATAATCCTCTTCTTTGTTTGTCAATAGCCATTTTATTTAAGTCCATTGCAATCAGCTAAAAAATTGATACAAGATTAACCTACACAATAGATAAATTGGGGACTAACATATAGTCTATGCCTCCATCGAGAACAACTTAATAGGGGTTTGCCATACCCAAATTTCATGAGTATTCCGCATGCATTTCTCAAGTCAAAACTAGTAGCTTTCACAAAAGCCCCAATATAACATTCAATCCAGTAAAATGTAGTAAAAACCTATGTACGGTGATTCGATCTATAGTAAAGAGGAATAATGAGATATCAAGTCATTAAAGGAGCTATCACCCCCATGATAGTTCTACCGAAGTGAAGAGACACCATCACCGTCTCAATATCCTTCACCTTCATCTCATGCGTTTAGGATCAATAGACCAAATTCAATCAATGTATGTGGACATCTATTAACTTTTCATGATATTATATGTTCTTCGTCCATTTTCTTGCTCACGTTTCATGATATTCTATGTTCTTCATCAATTTCCTTGCTTGTATTTCGTGATATTCTATGTTCTTCATCCATTTCCCTGCTCGTGTTCTATTCATGGTGGGTTAGTAATTTCCATGGAGTAGGCGGACACACATTTTTGTGATGTGTATCTTTGTTAGTAAGAACAAAATAATTTTGTGTATCTTTGTCATATTCTTTTTGAAAATTTTATGTTATGAGAAATTCTCAAAAGTGCTTTGACAAACATTTTGTCACTTTGTTTCATCTATGGGCCGGGTTCCATGATCTTGTGCATCTTTCTAATGTGATGTCTTATCATTTCTAAAGTTTTATTCACGGTGCATGCCTTAGGTTAACAACACGAGACCACCTTCAAAAGCCATTGCTTGATAGCATTGTACACGTGAAAACGTGATAAATTTCAAGATGCACTTATACCATAGTAAACTCCATTCAGTTATACAATGAATGTTGAATTCGGACATTGCTTTTTGAAAATTATTTACAAATAAATCACACATTTCCTATTGAACATAACATATTTTGTTATATTGACAATGAAGTCTGTTATTTAGGACAAGGCACTTATTCATCGTGTCAGCATCGATAAGGCTATTAAAGCTCATCTTCTTCTTCCTCACAACTTCTCGTATCTTTTTACCTCTTTCGCTTTTCTTCTCAGATCTCCCACCTCTAACACTATCACCCCACACCTGCCTCCCAATTGACGGTGGGCTTTTTGTCCCCGGTGCCATAGACACACACCTTGCGACCACTAGTCATGATTACCCCTACCACTTTCACATTGCCGTCTACATTTTGCCCCACTGCTTCTACCCCGCGCTTCCTAATTTGGGGGTCCCTTGCCCCTACATCTATCCACAACCCGCCACCTCACTGGTCTGGCCTGTATCCTAGGGTTTCCTTTTCTAACTCTAACGGCCATAGAGCCCTCCCCAAACCCCGCAAATCCTAACCTCTCTTCTTCGACTCTAACTCTTTGGTCTCATGGAGGAAGATGACAATTTGGACGTGGGCTCTACCGCGGTCGGAAATTGCATACCACGATGCACATGCGCCAACTAAGACTTTGGTATTTAGAACAACAACTTCCTATTCTAATGTATTGCCAATTATAAAAAAAAATCCTAAAATTTTATTTTCACTTGTTATTTATTGTTTTTAGAAACATTTTGAAGAAAACACTTTCGCTAAACCCTTTACGAAATGTTTTTGCAAAAAAAAAACATTTCAGTGTAGTCAGTGGCGGATGCACGATGCGGGATAAGCAGGGGCTAAAACAATGGAGATGTTGATTTGTATGAAGATTTAATGGTGAAATTAAACGTTTGCTACAGTGATTAGTGGTGAAATCAATCCATTAGGGGCTGGAGCCCCCCCCCCCTGAATCCGCCCTGAGTGTAGTGTCTTTATTAAGAAAACTTTTTCTAGATCACACGACGGACGCAGGCCGGCAACATTGGACGTAAGCGGCGCGCAGCCTGGAACCCAAAAACCCATGGTCGCCTGCCTTTGTTTTCTCCAAACAAACACCACAGCCAAAGGCGCAAAGCAAAACCTCTGGAAGTGGAAGCCGCTAAAATCCATTCGGAACTGATGACACAGAGAAACGGAACCACATTCTAGTTTTTCTCCAAACAAACACCACATTCTAGTTTTTCTCTCTCTCTGCCGCCGTCCGCCGGCCTCGCGCACCCCGCCGGCAACGGAACCGATCCCAGGTACGGGCCGTCGCCCATTTCAGCGTTCTCCCATCCTCTCTCAGCCCTCCCTCACACCACCCTATCCCGTTCCCTCACAGGACGCCGCCGGTGGCCGTCAATCGTGCCCCACTCGACCCGGGGACTCTCCGTTCAGGTCCTCCCCCGAACGCGCACTGCTCTCCGTTGTTTCAGGTGAGGATCTCCCTTAATCCTTCTCCCTCTTCTCCTCCCACCTCGTCCTGTACCTGTGTATGTGCGCGTGATGGGACGCGGGGGCCGTTAATGGTTGCGGAGGTCGGCGGCGGTGGAGGAACTCCAGCGGCTGCTACCTGGGCGACCGCCGCCTCCGGATGGGCGTTTGGGACCAAATCCGTAGCCTCAACCAGCCGATGGGAGCCCACTAGTACTTCCTGCCTGCCCTAGTGGCTGTGATCCTAGCACTCTGTTCCGTTCCGATTTCTGCACCGCGTGTTGACATCTAATGGAACACCAAGTCCATTTCCCCATCTTACTTTGGATCTGTTTTCCCATCTTATTTCGTGATGTACCTGTGTCAGTACAATGGTGAGTGTGGTGCGGATGAGATGATATATTGATTTCCTATTTTTAGGACAGCCTTTACCTGTCATCTCTGTTTACAAAGGCAGCGCCTAGCTCCATTTCTAGGCTCTTTTACGCATAGATATGTTTTGGGCTTAGGTCATCATGAAATTTTCCATTTTTAGGACAGCCTTACCTGTCATCTCTGTTTAAAAAGGCGTCGCCTAGCTCCATTTCTAGGCTCTTTCACGCATAGATGTTTTGGGCTTATGTATTCATGAAATTAGGAAAAATTAGAGATCGGCAAAATTGATTCTTGGTAATACTACTCATGGATGCATGATAACATCAACTTTTTTAACCTAATATGCTAAGTTTCCTTTATTTAGTATATATGGCATTTCTCTAATTGTCCACATAAAAGTATGAAAGCTTAGGCACGTCTACTTCCTAGGCAGAGCCCAACTGCTTGCCTGGCACTTTTTAATACACTACCTGTCATCAGTAGTGATGTGCTCTGATATTGTGCACTGTTGTGTATCTTCCATGTGCAATGCTTCTGCCATGTGAGACTCCACTTTGCAGTCACTCAGATTTGTATCTGCTCCGGGCGCCTTTTACCAGCATGACTCGTCTGGGGGAGCAACGGTACTAAGTACCTGTAACGCACATCTATTCAGAATCCCCCCTCTCTCTCTCAAAAATGATGTGGTTTTCATGAATTACCATTTCTCTCTCTCTCTCAAAAATGATGCGAATTTCATGGATTCCCATTTCTCTCTGCTTGGGTGGTGTTCTATTCTATGCATTTGTGGCATCTAATAAGCACTTTGAAATAGTCCAAGCATGTCTTATCTTTCGGTCTTTCCTTTTGTTTTGCAGTTAAAAACATGACTGCTCAGACAAAGAAGAGGGGTGCTATGGAAAATGGGGATGGCGGTGTTGGTTTGGGCCTTGCTGCCTTCATTGCAAACAATGAGGATGTGGGTCCCATAGTCCGGCATGCTTTTGAGTCTGGGAAGCCTGAAGCCCTCTTGCACAGCCTCCAGAACATCGTGAAGATGAAGGAGGTTGAGATTGAAGAGATTTGTAGACTCCACTATGAGGAATTCATCCTTGCGGTCGATGAGCTTCGTGGTGTCCTGGTTGATGCTGATGAGCTTAAGGGCACATTGTCTGATGAGAACCTGCGGTTGCAAGAGGTTGCTAGCTCCTTGCTACTGAAGCTTGATGAGCTTCTTGAGATCTATTCTGTAAACAGTAATGTTGGGGAAGCCCTAGCTACATTGAAGATTTGTCTGCAAGTAACCAGCCTCTGCAAGGTATGCAACAGGGACATTGCCGACGCAAAATTACTTTCTGCATTGAAAACATTGGAGCTGATTGAGAAGGACTACCTGCAAAATATTCCACTGAAGCTTCTAAAAAAGGTTATTCATAAACAAGTTCCTATGGTAAAGCTGTACATTGAGAAGAAAATTTGTAGTGAGTTTAATGAGTGGCTTGTGTATATCAGAGGGACTGCTAAGGAGATTGGACAGGTCGCAATAGACCAGACATCTCTGACTCGTCAGAAAGATGAGGGAATGTGTGCCCGACAGAGGGAGGCAGAAGAATCTAGCCGTGTTGGGTTCGACGTGAATGCTTACACCTTGGATTTGGAGCACATGGCTGAGGAAGCAATGCTGGAATTTGATCTTGCGCCAGTGTACAGAGCACACCATATCCACATAGGCCTTGGTCTTGGGGAGAAGTTTCGAGAATATTACTACAATAACAGGCTCATGCAACTCAATTTGGACTTGCAAATTTCTACATCACAATCCTTTGTTGAGTCCTATCAACCTTTCCTTGCTCAGGTAGCTGGCTTTTTTATTATTGAGGACCGTGTCCTTCGAACTGCAGATGGGCTTCTATCTGAGAGCCAGGTTGATACAATGTTGGAAACAGCCATTTCTAAAGTTACTCTGATCTTAGAGGAACAGTTCTCCCTCATTGATGCTGCCAACCACCTCCTCCTCATAAAAGGATATGTCAGTCTTTTTGGTGCAACCCTGAAGAAATATGGATACCGATCCATGTCACTGGTTGAAATTCTTGACAAAACTAGGGACAAGTATCTTGAACTTCTTCTTTCTGACTGTCGGAAGAAGCTCAACTATGTCTTTTCTAAGGACTCATATGAGAGGATAGTTATAAAGAAGGAAAATGAATATGACACAAATATAGCAGCATTCCAACTTGAACCCGTTGATGGAGTACCAAATTTGCCATATGTTGCTCCATTTTCCTCCTCTGTTCCCAATGCTTGTCGTATTGTGCGATCTTTCATTGAGGAGTTGGTCAGGTACTTGTCACACAGTGGTAGCACAAACATCTATGATGTGGTGAAAAGTTACTTAGACAAGTTCTTGATTGAGACGTTGAATGATGGTTTTCTGAACCTGATACATGGTGGTTCCCTGGAATTTCCACAGGTGGTGCAGATTGCAGGAAATATTGCCATTCTTGAGCAGTCCTGTGATATGTTCCTTTGGCATGCTGCTCGACTTTGTGGTGTCCCTAGGTGCCTCCTTGAGAAGCCCCATTCTGGTTTGACTGCTAGAGCTGTGCTCAAAGCCTCCCACAATGCAGCATACAATGGATTAATTACTTTGGTCAATTCCAAGATTGATGAGTTTATGTTGCAGTTGACTAGCATCAATTGGACTCTGGAGGAAGCTCCAGAGCATGCAAATGACTACATGAACGAAGTTATTATCTATCTTCATGAGGTGGTATCTTCTGGGCAGCAGATTGTACCAAGAGATGCCTTATTCAAGGTTGTATCTGGTGCACTAAGCCACATCTCAGATTCTATAACAACGGTACTTCTTAGTGACCGGGTGAAAAGGTTCAACGCAAATGCTGTTGCCAGTATTGACATTGATCTGAAAGTGTTGGAGGGGTTTGCTGATGACACATACAAGATGACTGGGTTTTCGGACCTGAGAAAGGAAACAAGTTTCAGAGATTGTCTAGCGGAAATAAGGCAGCTAATAAATCTTCTGCTCAGCAACCAACCTGAAAGCTTCGTGAATCCTGTAACCAGGGAGCAGAATTATGGAGCCTTAGACCACAAGAAGGTGGCAATAATTTGTGACAAGTTCAAGGATGCCCCAGACAGTTTGTTTGGGAGCCTTTCAAGCCGAGCTACAGTGCAGAGCGCCCGGAAGAAATCCCTGGATGTGCTGAAGAGAAGGTTAAAGGATTTTAGCTGAGATTAGCTGTGCTACATCATTAAATAAGCTAGTACTCAGTTTTAGGAAAACAATGGTTCAGTGCAAGTCTTACCATTTCAAACTTCTTTCCATCCTTCTTTATTCCCTTTTTAATCAACTTCTGTTTCGCATTTGGGTGAAATCCTTGGATGTGCTGAAGAGAAGGTTAAAGGATTTTAGCTGTGATTAGCTGAGCTAGATCATTAAATAAGCTAGTACTCTGTTTAGGAAGACAATGGGTCGGTGTAAGTCTTAGCCATTTCAAATTTTTCTTTCCATCCTTACTTATTCCCTTTTTAATCTGCTTCCGTTTCGCATTCGTTTTGGAGCTAATGTAGCCGTAGTGATCTGTATAGATGAAATATTCATCATTATTATGATCAGTACACTTTGTTGTGATGTCGGGAAACAAGGTAACTTGGTGCCGCAAAACCATCATCATATCACATATCATGGAAGAACTTATAGGTTTTGACATCGAGCGCGATCGATCTGATTGCGCCAATGCATGCCAGGGCACCTATGATCGAGAACAAGATTGCGACAGCAGCGCCGAGCATCTTCACAGCACACTGCAATCCTGGGTTATCAGGCATCGTCCTGGTCTTGAGAAGTGCCAATGCAGGCAGCACGAAGTCCAAAGGGGTGAACCCAATTGCTCCGCAGACTGATACAAAGTCCCCAAAGAATGGCATTGCTGCGGAGACGAGCGTGATCACGGCCATGTATGCAGACGTGTATGTCAGCCGGCACAGGCAGGATCTGCAGCTCCTCTTCTTCTTCGCCTGAATCCTCTCCTCGAAGTGCGCAAACGTCGGCCTGCAGTATATCTTGGCGAAAAATTACTGTTACTTAATGGTTATGCCACCAAATTGATTGCAGATGGGAACAGCAGGTGTTTGGTTTACCTGGAAGCAACCTGCTATCTGAATGACTGCAAACAGGTTTGCCATTACAGTTGCCCATCTTGGAGCTGTCAGGGAGGACAGGATGTAGGGCTGGACCTGAGAGCCAAATGCCCAGTAGCCACTGAATGCGAGGGTCCAGTAGGACACGACGATGATCGTGTACGCTGAAGAGATGCCTCTGTACATGTTTGCCCTCACCGGCTCCCGCACAGTGCTCTGAATTTCAGATTTTCAGTCCAGAGTCTTGAGAATGGCAGGTTACGGCATACATGGATCTCATCATATGTGAACATCAGATCAGAATCAGATGGGCACCTGAATTTCTGGCAGCATGGCGTCGCCGAAGGAGAACGCTATCGTGCCCAATGCGTTGAAAGCTCTGAAGATCTTAGTTGCGGTGCTTCCTTGTAGACTGTAACTGATCCCCTTTCTTTCGATCCGATATCCTGGAGTAACCCATATTCATCAGTGACAATTCCACCCCCATCTTGTTCTGCAGACAAAAAAAAAATGTACTAATACTATATTACCGTCATATATTGTGACACCAATGGTTGTCCCCGCAAATCCAACGGTGCTGGCAGTGCAGATAGCATTGACCCATCGGAGCGAATGGATGTCAGGGAGCTGGGAAAGGAGCAGCTCCAGTGCACCGAAGACAAGGATGAACTGCTGCAGGGTCATTGCGCCGTCATCAGCGGTGTGGTAGTGCTTGTACACGGCCTTGAGGCTGCTGCCGGCTGCGATCTGGATTGCAATGTTGTTGCCTACCGATGCCACCTGCTGGAAGAACGAGACGTACCAGTAGCCCCAAGGACCTGAACAAATTAAAAGCACAGTTGTAAGTAACTTTTCAGTTCCAGTACTGCTAACAGTGTTACTCTATACTGAAATGGAATTCACTAACGAGGAATCAAAACTACGTACAATGATCAGTCTCTTTTCAGAAAGTCTCTCTGTTAGAATGCTACTATCAGGCATAAATAAAGAGAGAAGTTTATTTGCTATGGCAAATAATGCTATTACTGACCAAAGATGCTCTCTGCCAGGAGCCGGTAGTTGGTGTGTTTCTCCCCATTCCACCGCCACAGCGAGGCCACGACCAAGCTCGAGCACCATGTAACCAGTGTCCCAATAACCAAGCTGCAGACACCTGAACGTGGTTAACCAATTAAGCTCCCGTTAAGTACCCAAGCAAGCACACAAGACAATGAAATGAATACACTGACGAAGCCAACCACTTGAACTCACCAAGAGGCCAGCCAAGGGAGGCAACAGCAAAGGGCAAGGGGGCGTAGGCCGCCGGCGTGGCGATCGTCGTCGCCACGTGGAAGGCCGCGTGCCGCCACGTGCCTCTCCCAGTCTCCTCCACGTTGGCCTCCGCCTGATCCTCCAGTGCGCCGCCGGCTCTCGCCGGTGACGACGACATGTATGACTGTGAAGCTGCTGGCTGCTGCTGCTGCTGCTGCTGCTGCTCTCTTCACCTAGCTGCTTCAGGCAGACGAGACGAGCACGTGGTGCACCAGAGGGCAGACTGGCAGAGATGTCAGCTGTTTGGTGGTGGATACTCAAGTGAGTCAGAGATCTCGAAAGGGACGTACAAGGAAAATGGCGCACCGATTTGGCTTATCTTATTCTTATGTTGACTACAGAGTACAGAGCCGAGAGAAAGATGTCCGTCCTCTCATGTTGGTGTCGGACAACAGGGACACTGGAACACAGCCTGTAATGACGTCGGACGACTCTCCTTCTATGGAAGTAGTATCTCACTGACATTCAGGGCCACAGGTCAGCCTAGCATAAGTGGCATATCGTCGATCTATCCAGTTTTGTGTTGTGTGAGCTTAAAGCGATATTAGGGTCACGAGTACATGAAGTGGGTTTGACGTCATAATTACGTGATGATTTGAAACAGAGGGTTTAGTTCATATGTAAGTTTAAATTTAGTCGAGGCAGAATATGCATTTGAAAGGAAGAAAAACAACTCCATAATCAGAACAAGCTTTGAACTTTGTTGCAGTTGCCAAACTAAAGTGATTTCGAGAGGGATGCACTTGCCTTGTTATTGTCGGTATATAGATATGTGTTATAGTAAGGCGCAGTCACAAACTCGCTATTTTTATATTTTTTAGGGTGCATTTACACCTCTGGACACAACATATCTTGACTTCATCCCTGCTTTGGTGTGTGGTTCCAAAGTGCATCTTCTAAACTATCAGGTCATCCTAGGATTGAAAAAATAAAATGGAGCGGCAGTGGAAAAATGTGAGCATCATATAATCATTGAGCAATCAACAGAAAGACTGACTTTCTAGACTAGGCTAAAATTTGTGAGCACCGGAGCACCGGATGGTTCGGTACCCTTTTCCAGTTTTTCAGTGCTCAAAATATCCACTAGAAAGCAAGGGTGATACAAATCTTTTGGAGCTTCACCACACGAGTTGGGAGCTTCATGGGCGACGTCTAGCTGCCTAGGGGCAAAGCTGAAAGCATCTGGACCCTATTTGGGTTTTGGAAATGGAGTGAGAACATTAGTGGACTAATATGTTTCATGTGAGTGAAGGTGATGTTTAGTCCACAAGGAATGTTTAGCTAAGTCAACGCCAGCCAATGGAAAATTTGCAGGTTGGAGACCAGGAAATTGGAGGAGAATTTTTGTTTTTTAATCTTTTTTATTCAATAATAATCGCTCCTAATTTTTTCGGATTTAACCTTTTTTGTCGCGCTAGCGCCGCTGGCACGACCAAATAACGTTGTCGCGCCACATGCATTGGTGTGACAACATCTGTCATGTTAGACGGCGTTTCCGATGTGGAAAACACTGTCATGCCACTCCCGTCGGCGTGACAGAATTGTTCTATTATGTCACCGGGAGTGACGACAAGACAAAACCTTTGAAAAATCATAACTCTTTGATACGACGTGAGACGAAGATGAAATTTATATGAAAACTGTAGCTCTTGATGAGATCTACAACTTTCTGGTTTTGAGTTTTTTTCATTTGAGGACGGTAAGATGCTAAAAAATATAATATAAAATTTCAGGAGCATAATAACCGCATACTAGTGCTTGACGCATTAGAAAAATAATATATTTTTTGTATTTCGTCAAATGAAAATACTTTTTACATGAAAGTTGTAGCTCTCAATGAGATCTACAATTTTGTAGTTTTCGATTTTTAGATTTGAGATCGTTAAGATAAACGAAAAAATAATATAAAATTTTAGCAGCATAATAATCGCAAACTAGCGTTTGTCGTATTAGAAAAATAGTCTCGTTTTTGTATGGTGCCAAATGAAGATACATTTTATATTAAAGTTGTAGCTATTAGCGAGATCTACAAGTTCATAGTTTTGAGTTTTCATATTTGAGGTCGTTAACTTACTCGAAAAACTAATATAAAGTTTTAGCAGCATATTAATCGTGTATCATAGCTTATCTTTTTAGAAAAATCGTATATTTCTTATTTGATGTCATATAAAAAATACTTTTTAAATGAAAGTTGTAGATCTTATTGAGAGCTCGAACTTTGATATAAAAAGTACCTTCATCTGACATGATACAAAAACGATATTATTTTTCTAATGCGATAAGCGCTAGTATGCGACTATTATTATGCTACTGAAATTTTATATTATTTTTTTGAGCATCTTAACGACTCCAAATATGCAAACAAAAAACTATAAAGTTATAGATCTCATTGAGAGCTACAACTTTGATATAAAAAATATTTTCATTTGATACCATACAGAAAGATATTATTTGTCTAATACGACAAGCACCAGTACGTGGTTATTATACTCCTAAAATTTTATATTATTTTTTAAGCATCTTAACGTCCTCAAATGAAAAAACTCAAAACTACAAAATTGTAGATCTCATCGAGAGCTACAATTTTCATATAAATTTCATCTTCATCCAACGTCGTATTAAAGAGTTATGATTTTTCAAAGGTTCAGTCTTATCATGCCACTCCCGGTGGCATGACCATGTCACGCCAGTGGGAGTAGCGTGACAGCGTTTTCCACATCGGAAACGCCATCTAACGTGGCAGATGTTGCCACGCCAATGCATGTGGCGCGACAACGTTATTTTGTCACGCCAGCGGCAATGGCGCGACCAAAAGGATCAGATCCGCAAAAAAAAATTAGGAGTTATTATTATTGAAATATTGAATAAAAATGATTAAAAAATCTAAAATTGGATAGTCATGACACCTTGCATCTCAGAATAAGGGATATTCACTGACTTTACATGAACTGCATATATCATGTACAATTTAACTCCTCTTGGCAGCAACCATCAAGGTTGGTTACGTCTACAGTTACATGCTTGCTCCTAATTTCAACAACCACCATATCACATACAAGAGATGTTTCATCTCTTTCAGTAATTCTTTTTAGAGTTCCATCTGTTTCAGTAATCTGCAAATGTCGACGAGAAACTCAAGTGCAAGAGATGGAAAATTTTGGTCTGCTATTGAGCCTGATCAGAAGGGAAGAGCATGGGTATTCCTGCAATGGCATCCATCTTCAGGTTTGTGCGATTTAAGATAGATGGCATTGTGGGCACTCACTGGAAGCGCTCTCTTTAGCCTGCATATATCTGCATGAGAAGACCTGTAAAGGCACTGGATATTTAGGAACTGTAAACACTAGTATCCACCGCAAGAATTTTGCTTCAAAGAAAATTGAAATGACAAATCAATAGGTTTCTACTGTGTTGGGAAAATATCAAGAAAGTATATATAATTTAGGCAATAAAGTAGGAAGTTGTTAATCCGGGCAACTTCTGAAACCTCAATATGGTGAAACAGCTATATTTGTCATTTCTAGGGAAGAGACAGGTGGGCTTCTGGGTTTCAACACATAATATTTCCTAAGAAGCTCGACCTTCGTAATATCTCTGTATCGCAAAGCATAAGGTTTCCATGATGAGCATTTTAAGGTTTTCACGCATCATGACTAATGAAGGTTTCAGGTTCTCATTTGTTACGATGTTTGCATAATATAAACAATGCTATAAAATTTCTTTGCTTTTCAGAACATGTTCCCCCTGCAATTAAACGATGACTAGAATAGTTCTTACCTCATGATGGCCAAATAGTGTGAACTTGGGGCAAAACCATTTTCCTTAATGAGTCACAACTCTTCGCAACTCTGCTAAATGGCTGGTTATCTCCTGTATACACTGCAGT
Source organism: Miscanthus lutarioriparius (assembly GCA_904845875.1). Classification (NCBI taxonomy): domain Eukaryota; kingdom Viridiplantae; phylum Streptophyta; class Magnoliopsida; order Poales; family Poaceae; genus Miscanthus; species Miscanthus lutarioriparius. The sequence continues at coordinate 93,690,002 of CAJGYO010000001.1, read as the reverse complement.
CCATCACTACCACATCGGAGGGAACTCAATACCTGCTTGAGAAACTCCTGATCCTCTTCAAGTGCCCTCAGTCTTATATTCAACAGAGAAATTTCAATCCTAAGACTTGCTACACCACTCAACTTGTCACTGTTGGAAGGAGATACATCAGCTCTTGTATGATCTTCAAACAGTATGTCTTCTTGACTATTTCTGGCGTCACCAGAAGCAAGTCTGTTTGTGGAAATGCCAAGATTTTCCTCCAATCTGCTCAAGGATTCCAAAATGTATGCCTGATCGTCTTCAAAATGCGACATAGCGCTCCCCACAAAATCCATGTTGTTCATTGTATCAGTGCCATTAAGTCTGTCACCATTGAATGGATCGTTCTGCAGGAGCCTCCTGCAGTGTGCAAGTTCAGCGTCCAAGTCAAGCAATTCTTTCTCCCTCTCTGTAAGTAAATCATGTAGATCCTGTATTGCTAGGTGGTCGTGGTCAGCCTGCTGTTCCATCATCCTCAGGTACTGCAATGCTTCCATCTGCATTGCAGCCTTCTCCTCCTGCAATCTATTGATCATGGCCATCGTCTGGCTAGCTGCGACTGCCGAAGCACTCCGTTCTTCCTCAAGCTCTTTGTAAAGAGCAGCCATTGACTTCTTGTTGAGCTCAAGCTGTTTCTTTACGTTCTCGAGAGAACTCTCCCCTTCAACATCGTCGGTGAGGCTCCCGTCTGAAGGTTCCAGCACAGAATAGTTCCTCTCGAGATATGGCCTCTTGCTCGCATGGTTGCTTTCTTCATTAAGAACACTGATACCAGGGCTAGGAGATCCTTCACTGGAAGAACTATCGAGGCCCCGTACAGAAGATATCTGAGAAAGGAGCGCCTTCACTTCTTGTTGCGTTGTTGAATTGCTGTCCCTGGCACACAGAATTTCTGATGGCCGAGGAGATGTCAAGTTGACCCTAGCAACTGAAGCATTCTTCACACTGCCGTTGCGGTCCACAGCAATGCGTGTTGGTGCAGCCGATCTATAGTTGCTCTTTGCTGTCCCACCATTCGCAGAAGGAGCGCTGTCCTTTCTGGATTGTCCATGTGAGCCTGGTGAACCATCTGATTCATGGACTTCCTCAATACCCACCACAAAAGCTACATCAAGAAAAATGCGTGCAGTTAGTCAGAAGATCAAAATATCCAATTATATATAACACTAGTCACTAGAGTACAGCAGTTTAGATAGCTACACATACTCTTCTCATTTGGATGATCTGCAGGTACACTATTCCAAGAATCCACAGTATTGGCCGCTTCAGAATGCTTCTGCGTGCTGCAAGCATTCTTGAATGGATCCGAGCAACAAGAACACAACCTTGTTGACCTGCTAGATGCAGACCAAGAGTTCACCTCCTCACCAACACCTATCGCTTTGCATGAAAGTAGGCATGCTTTGTAGAGATCACCAGAGTGTGCAAGCTGGTCATGGCTCTTGCAGTAAGCCAGAGACGAGATCTCAGACCAATGCAAGGCACAGACCAAGTCCCCAGAGAACCATGGCTTTCCATGGAGGGCGCGGTCCAGCCTTGTGCACATGATGCAGGGCGGCCGGAGCCCGCAGATGCGCGCCAACCTTGTGGCTGCGTAGGATGCCAAGGCAGCCACGTAGAGCAGTATGATCACACATAGCTCGCCGCAAGCGTAGGACAGCATAGGCCAGAACCTGTGCCCCAAGTCTTGTGATCCCGAGCCGTCTTTCACAGCCATGTCTGGTCAGTTTACATCAAAATTTACATACAGTGACAGCACTTTCTCAATGAATCACACCAATGCTTCAATGCAGCCTAAGGAAGTTTGATCTTTGCCTCAATGCAGCCCAAGGAATTTTGATCTTTATATATAATATAAGGAGCTTCCTTGAGGAGGCCGAACGAATGCCAGAACCAATGTATGAATGGCTGATTGCACGGAGAGAAGTGGAATGGATGAATTCGAAATTTTGCACCCGTTGCAGCAGAAGTTACAATTTTCCCTGCAAAAAGGCTGCAGCAACGTTATTATGTGGCATTCCACGCTGGTCAAGATTCCTCTTTGCGGCATTTGATGATAAAAAAGAAAAATCAAAACTGTCACAAAAAAAAACATTCCACATTCTAGAACATAGGTCACATCCTCGACAACAAAAATGGGACAAAAGTGACTGATTATGATGCATACCCTCGCCGGAGAATCGAATCGGAAATCCTAAAGAAAATTGGTTACAAACCCATAAGAAATCGTGGTTTCTTGGCAGGGAAGAGGAGGTGGCCGCTCCCCTGTTTCTCTCTCTCCCTCTCCGCGCGGGAACGAAGAGAAGAGAGAGAAACGAGGAGCCGAATGCGTCTGTCTGCCTTGCAGCGGAGCCCCCAAACGCGGCGTTTTCCCTCTCTAATGCCTGCATGCCCAACAGCGTCAGGCGAGAGGTTTCAGCGCAGCCTCACACGTCTGGGACCAAAAGGTTTTCTTTCCCATCATATCAAATCAGAATCAGAAAAATAAAAACACACATGTGGAGCCCCTGATTTTCTCAAGGAAGTGCCTTTGTGCAGCACCCAGACCCAGTAAACCAGCAAATATCCATACTAACAGATGACACTAGAGCAGCTAACATAGACAACAAACAATAGATATCTCATGGAGCAAAGATTAGTATGAATTTGTTTCAGCGAAACACAACCGTTCAATCATCCCGGCACACATATCGTGCTACCCCATCTTCGCTGAATCAACCAAAACTTTACTTCCATATATAGCATATTCTCAGGCTCTCTAGTTTCTAACGTTCAACCCATGGAATGAATCAAGGCTACAACAAAAAAGGGGTCTAGAAGTAATCCAGATGAAATCCTTTGGGTTGAGATTGTAAAGCTAGCATAGTCTCAGGATGAATATCAAAACATCTTCCGAATTTACTGTCTCTGGTATATTCCTGTGTTGCTGGTATTGGTGCTTGGCTATCTTTGGTGGTATATGCAGAAAATAAAACTGTTGGGGATATTCAGTAAATCATTTGCAGGCGCCGTTCTGGCAAACTGGACACTTCGCTTGTCCCAGGGGAAGCAAGAACATCAGCTTGGGCAGATCTGGGTGCTGGCAAATATGATGGAATGAAGTCGAAACTGTGACCAGGGGAGGCGGCAGCTGCTTCGGCCATAAAGTTCTAGAAAAGGAAACAATGATCAAGAGTGTGAAAAGGCGATGTTTATAACCCTGATAACCATAAACAGAACAAAATTTAAAGCATCAGCTTAAATTACTACCTCCACCCCAAAGATAATGTAATCCTAGGTTTGGACTAAGTTAAACTCTCTTAAGTTTGACTACTCCCTCAGTCCCAAAACATTTGACGTTTTCGGTTCAGACACCGGAATTAAGAAATAGTGAAAATGTGTGATGCACAGAAAACAAAGAGAGATAGAGAGAAATAGAGATAGAGATGTATTGGGAAAAGAAAAAAGGTTTGTTGGGGGAAGAGAAATGTGTATTTGGAAGTGTGTCAAATATTTTGGGACAAAATTTGAATCCTATAAGGTCAAGTATTTTGGGACGGAGGGAGTGCGTTTATACTCCCTCCACTTCAACTTATAGGACATTTTGGCTTTTCTAGATACATTGTTTTTACTATGTATCTAGACATAGTGTATATTTACGTATCTAGAAAAGCCAAAACGCCTTATAATTCAGAATAAAGGGAGTAGAAATAGTGTCAATATCTGTATCTCCAAATGGATTTACTATAAAAATATATTCTATGATTAATCTAATGATAGTTATTGCGCATCATAAATATTAATTCTTTTTTGTATATATTTGGACAAACTTGAGATTTATTGACTCATAAAAAAGTGAGGATTACATTCTTTTTGGTATTAAAAATGATCTCTTTGAGTAGTACAACAGCAGAAGATAAGATGGAATGCAAAAACAAGTAAATTTGAACCTTGACTACTGTAAGTATTGAGTTGTTTCTTTGGTTAATCTCAATTTAAAATCAGGTTACAATTGAAATACTCAATTGTAGTGCATTTGAACGTTAACAACTAGAATGTGCAAGCACGCTTAGACTAACATTGAGTATCGGAACAAGACCAGCAGCATCCGTTGAACGGAGGCGTATTCTTACCCGAATAAGTATCAATGAATCAAATATATTGAATACACTAGAAACTGAACATAGGCATCCCACCAAAGAAACTACTTTGTTTTAAAAAAAAGGACAGAAAAACTTTATGTTTTACATGTGTAACCACAGAGGAGTCAGGTGGGAAATTTAAGTATTTGCTTATCATATAGCCTGGGAATGTCCTATGTAAATGATTAATATTACTATCTCAGCAGAGGTATGAAAATTTTCTTAGAATACCTTAATCAGCTGCTCTGCAGTTAGAATATCTGTTGCAGCACTTCCAGTGATCTCAATAGACATTGCGCCCTCAGAATTGGTTATCAAAATGCTCGACCTGCTGGTACGACGAATGTATTCAATTCTTTCACCAGCTGGGCCAATGACAGCTTCAGCATAGAATATTGGTACTTGCATCTTTTTCTTAACCTGTCAAACAACCCACCAACCAAATAGACACAAATCAATTTTTTAGCAAAACAATGAAAACATGTGGTCAAGCAAATAAATAAGACTCCTTGGAAATCATACAGACCTGAGAAGCAACTGCTGTTGATCGACTAGTTGATGATGTTGGAGCCAGATGTAGTGGTAGTTGTGCTTCTGGTCCACATGCAGATACACGACAGTTTAGAAGATTTTCCACAGTAGTTGGTGGATGCATTCTGAAGCATGGAGATGCTTCTCGTCCACAAGCAGAAATACCAGGAGATGGAGGTTGTTCAGTAGAATCTCTCGGAGATACCCTAGTCGGATGGGCTTCATTTCCATGTAAAGATATTCCGAACTGTGGATGTTTACCCAGTTTAGCTGATTGACATGTCTGTTTCTGTAGCCGTGCTTGTTGTCCATACACAGATATAAGGGAGCGTATTCTTTCAACAGAATCTGTTGAATTAACTGGAGATGAATGCCAACCATTTTGAAGGTTGTGGTGTGAATGTAATTCCATAGGAGCTGATAGATATGCTTCCATAGGTGATGATGCTTCTGGCCCATATGCAGTTATAGCATGATTTGGTGGTGTAACAGATCGATATCTCCTGAAAGGTGTAGGTGCTTCCCATCTGTATTCAAATGTATCAGCATGTCGAAGATTTCCCATAGGATGCCTACCCCTCAAATAGACTGTGTCAATCCATTGTTCATGTTGGAGATCTTCAGCAGATACAGAGTGATAACCTGGACTAACTGGATGCACAGGGCCCTCAGGATAGTCAATGTAGTGACATGGGGGCATGTCCATGTGCAAGATTGGCATAGGTACCTGAGAAGCAACAAGTCCTCAGAATTACATATTGGTGAGCATACAAATGTGCACCGTTTCCGGTGTGCCATTGAAATTGAATAACAAATGCTCAAAATAGTGGCTGACAACTTACATGACAATCAAACAATGGGATCACACTTCGATCAACCAGGTACTTTCTCAGATGAGAAGCAACAAGTTCCAAAGCCTTATGCACTCTTGCAGGCAGTCCCCATATTTCAACAACCCTATCTTCTTCCAGTGCAACAGGAGGCAGATCACCATCTAAACAGTGAATGTAACAAATTAGATACAGATAAGGTAAGAATCGTGCTTCATCAAATCAACAGATGATGTGTTATGAGAATTTGATCAATTCATACTTGCCAGTTGCCATGAGCAATCATTTTCAGTGTTAAAGTTGCTATTGCAAGATAGGTCGAGAAATCAAGTAACAAAAATAGTACATGAAAATTAAGGAGCTCAAAAGTTATAGCACAGTTTTATACTTTACCAGAACTCTTTGAAAGTAGCTGAGTCCCAGTTCAGTACAAGAAGAGACCATGTACACTGACTTCTCTGCTTGTTCTGTAACTAATAGATTGATTGATTTTGTCAGAATCAAATGGGTAGGCACGACCATTAAGAGATACGGATATCTGACAGCATATAGAGCACATGTGTCACTAACAATTGCGACAGCAACAGTGCAACACTACATTTCAAAAGTGCATCTTCTGCCTAGCATTTCTAAGTGCAACCATGTTTCATAAAAGATCCAACTTGCAATATCAGTTGGACCTCTGTTAGCAAAACATACTTTATCTTTTCAAACATCAGATTTACCAGAGCAAAGTTGTGCAGCAACAGGACTAACTATACTTCAGTAAAACACAAAATCTGTTGCTTCCTGGCAGATTACCCATATTCCAATTACGTAAGTGCAATAATCGACACACAAGCGCTGAGCAGAAGCAAATAATAGTTGTCAAAAACTGAGCTGAGAGGTTACATCAAATTAAGTTACCAAGGACACGGATGTCGGTTTGAGAAGCTTCCATGATTGAATTAATCATCACACCATGCTCGCCAATAAGGCTTGCTGCCTGTTCACTGGGTGCAAGAATCCGCCTCACGATCACACTATCGGATCCCACATCTAAAGAGTCATCGTTAATAGTTTGCTGATATATTCTTAGTAGGGCATCCACGGCTGGAGGTAATGGCTCATCAGGCTGTTCCCTTCCAAAAATGATTACCTTTCAAAAAAAAAAATTTTAAGCAAATTTTAGGATTTCTTTTTTTGAATTGAGCAAAAACATAAATCATGTTTTTTCTTCTCGGGAGCCACCAGGACATATTTAAAGGAATTTTTAGCTGTAGAGGATCAGATGATGGCTATCTTACAGCTTGCTCTGCAGCACAAAGATGACCGCCAATAATACGAACACAGGCTCTTGTTTCCTCACAGAGTCTTCTGACCCTCTCGCCTTTGTGGCCGATAATTGCACCGACCTTCTGTGCAGGAATCAGCATCCTGAAGACACTAGTTCCAGGCCAACCAGGATACTTGCTTTCATCAGCAGAGGAAGTGGTATCACCAGAGTCTTCATCGTCAACAGTACCTAGTTTCAGAACACTCTGCTCATTGGATTTCCTGGTGACTTCATGAACCTCTTTCTCCTTCAAACTTGACTGCATCTGAGCCATGGTCACCAGCACTTAAGCATCAAACAGATAGACAGCACAGGTGAAACAACGCCCAACAATAACAATAGGTGCACCCTAAATGGGTAGAAGATATTAGAATGTTGAAATTAAATATCAGTGACATATTTGTGTTGGCAGAGTGAATGAAAGCAATAAGGTTGGGCAATGTACTAATGTTGAACAATCAGGGCATTTCCACAGATAAAACAATAGAACCACACAACAGAATATAACCTAATAGGCCCGGAAATAAGTGGTACACGCTGTCTCACAATACAATACAAGTGAAATTCACACTCGAATGGCAGGTGCATAAGGCAGCAACGTCTGATGCTGCTCTCAAGCAACAGCATTCACCGTCCAGACCATAATCAGTCAATCACAGTTTTAGAGTGGCAAAAGGGGGCCCAACGCGGGCATCAGATGAGGAGAAACCCGCATACATAAACCCAAAACTAAGCAAGCATCAGATAAGAACAAAAAAGAAGAAAAACAATCCAGCAACATATAGCTTGCGATTGGGTCAAGTTGACGGCTTGACGCGGTTTTGCACCCCCCAAACGCTCAGGTCTACTCTGTGTGCTCCATCAACCCAACCCCGTCACCTTCCCCCCAACCCTAGAAACGGAAGCGCCGCTCCTATCCGCCGACCGCTCCCGCTCGCTCTCCGAACCCGCCGGAGTCCGCGCCGCCGCCCAGCCCAACCAGAAGACGTGATCCCCGGGAAGCAAGCGCGCGCACGCATGGGAAGCAGGACAGGTAGTAGGTAGGGGAGAGGCTACCCTTACCTCCGCGCAGCAAGGGGGCGGTGGGGAGGCGTGCACGTGGAGGAGGCGGCGGCGGCGGCGGTGACGACGAGCCGCGGCGCGTCGGAGCACGTGAGGAAGGAAGAAAGAAAGGGGTTTTTAAAGTTGGTGCAGAGCAGCAGCGACCAGCGAGGTTTTTAAAGTTGTTGTTCTTTTCGATTTTGGATTTTGGATTTTGGATTTTGGATTTTGGATTGGAGCAGACCACAACTGACACAGTCCGACTCCGTCGGCGCCGCAAGGTTGTTGTTGGGCCCTGTGCGGCCTTATAGTGGGCTGGGCTGAAAAAATTGCTCGCGCATTGTGAATGGTTCGGACCTAGGACGTTGTGTGCCTAAGGATAGGAGGGATGGGCATTTGGATAACCAGAAAAATTCGGGTAGTAGGTATTTAGAAATTCAGGTATTGCGAATACTCGATGTTAAAATGTGGGACAAAGACAGAGATTTTTGCTATTGCATCTAAATATAGATACATAACAAAATTTTGTTTTATATTAAAAGAGTCAGGACTACTTTTAATTTAAAAATAGAGGGAGTATTAATTTTGTCCTTTTCCTATATTAATCATATATTTCTTAGGTGCACACACCTAAAACATGAAACTTTCCTTTGCGTTTAATTTTATAGGAAAAAAATCATCCACTCAAACCTCGTGTGTTTGGTTCCTGTGTTTCTCATGTAGTTCATCCAAGTACCTATTTCTACAAACTCTCTGTGTTTTTCATTTCTCTGTTTCACAAATGCATTCTTATCCTATTATTGTGTTTTTTCTATTCCTATTTTTTTTCCAATCCTGCGTTCCAAAGGGCCTAATCAGAAGGTTAGCAGAGTCTAAAGTATTGTACTCTAAAGAATTGATATTGGGGGTAAAACAAAAATAAATATCCACTAAACATATAATTAACGTGGATTTATTGGTCCAACTCAGTTCTTTAAAGATGTTCTTAGGGATAAGATGTGCATATGTACATGCGAGTGTGTCCTCGTGCGTATAAGCGTTTTCGTCTATACTTTTTAATTTAAAAAACGTAGACTAATAACAAAGGGGAAAGTAGGCAAAGTACATGTTACCGACGTCCGTACCTGATGTATCGTCTCGGCGTCTGACATACTCACGTGGCGTCAGCAGGCCAGCAAAATTTGAGCCTCTGCTCGGCCTTTTTTTTTTTTTTTTTTTTTTTTTTTTTTTTTGCTGTGGCTGCATATTTTCTTCGTCCCAGTACAGTAGCTAATGAGGACGTACCTTCAGCGGCAGCAGCAGCGCAGCCGATCAGACAAAATGGTGGAATTCTCTTCGGCTGTGCAGCTAACCGTCCTATATCTTAGGAGAAGAGAGGCTCTAGTTTGATGAGCTTTGTGAAAAGAACAAGACAATGAATGCTCAAATGAATGTCGTTCATCTATTCAGGTCTTGTTTAGTTGGCGAAATTTTTTGGAAAATGATACTGTAGCACTTTCGTTGTTATTTGGCAATTAGTGTCCAATCATAGTCTAATTAGGCTTAAAAGATTCGTCTCGTGAATTTCGTCTAAACTGTGTAATTAATTTTATTTTTTATTTATATTTAATGCTTCATGTATGCGTCAAAGATTCGATGTGACAAGGAATCTTAAAAAATTTTGTAAAATTTTAGGAACTAAACAGGCACTCAGTTGGTCTAGGCATCGTCTGTGATTATCGAGTCATGTTATCAGACGACCGACGGACATGTGAGATGCTTTAGTTGCAATGTTCGTCACCTTCTTTTGTTGGAGGATAAGTCAGAGTTTTGAAGGCTTTGCCCATATTTCACTTCGTGGCACAAGAAAATAGAGGCAACCATGTCAAGCTATTTCTTAGTAGTTGGACTATAGGTTGAGATACGTGGTTTTGAGCTGTATATTGAGTCTAAGACCCAAATGTTTAGAGCTTATTGGATCTCATTCTTCTTTCTTTCTTTTATTGTAAGGTCTGGTTGGAATACAGAATTTTCATTGAGTCTAAGACCCAAATGCTCAGAGCTTGTTGGGTCTCATTCTTCTTTCTTTCTTTTATTGTAAGGCCTGTTTGGAATACACAAATCATGTAGGATTTTTATAGGAATCAGTTCAATTTCACTGAAAAAACACAGGAAAAGGGAAATTTTCCCGCGTTCCGAACAAGCCCTAGTGGTTGTGTTTTGCTTCATTACAGAGACCGTAGCTTTATTTTTAATAAAGCTTCTTTCATAAAAAATTCTAAGTTTCTAGTGCTTAGTTAAAATAGTGGCCTTGACAATATAAAAGGGTCATTTGTTTTCCTTTGACATTTCTTGTGGATATCTAGGTCAGATGTACACAGTAAAAATTACTCCCTCTATCCCTAAATATCAATCTTTTCGCTTCCTGAGAAACAACTTGGACTTAATATATATTAAAAAATATTAATATTTATGTTACATAATTAGTATTATTGGAAACATATTTGAATCTAGTTTTTTAATAAATTTATTTGGAGATACAAATATTGCACGTATTTTCTACAAATCGAGTCAAACCGTAAGCACGTGCACCAACGACGACAGTTATTTAAGGACGGAGAGAGTAGTAGTATGAGTAAAGTTCCTTTGATGAATATTTTAATGGATTTTTTTTGGCACAATAGGGGACTGTGGCGGATAATACCAAAATAGTTTTCCTACATTCTAAATTTATCTTTCGGTAAACTTGTTTAAGTCTTGGAACTTAGTAGCCATGTTGATGCCATATAGGCAGTAGAACATGAACTTGATCTCCTATAAACCAAAAAAACTTTACATTTAATAAATTCTAACAAAAAGAACAGAGAAATGAAAAAAGAAAGAGAAGGAATTAGACGAATAAAATGGATTTGTTCATGACTACTCTTAAGAACACAAAAGAAAGATCTTCAAAGCTTGACAAAAGGACCCTCCTGCCATTGCAGGGCGTATCTCACTTGTGGCCATTTAAGTGCCATTTCAGGCCGTTTTTCCAAGTCTTTAAGTGCCATTTAGGTTTCACAAATATGTTAAAGTTATTCAAGTGGGTTAATTAAGCAAAGAAATAACAAAAGCCATCGAAAAGCCTGACAGTGTAGCTCTGCTATGGTCCACCCACCAAAAAAGAAATAACAAAAACAAATGAGGCGATCTTTTACCAAGATAAATAAATAATTTAGGTGAAGAAAAATATGTTGTTCATTAATGCCAACTGGCAATAAAGAAATAATAAAGAGGAGAACAAGACTGTTTTTCTCTATCCGTTTGTAATCCACAGCCTCAAAACCAGAAAAAAGAAAGGCTCTCTTTTCTGTAGCAGTAGGCAGCAGGAGCACGGTGCCTGAAGGCCGTAGTTTCTTAAGTGCTAAGCCTGGAATCAAAACAGCCGGGAAATGCAATGCAATGCAATTATGCAAAGCTAATATAAAGAAGCCCCCTATAATAATTTGGTCTTTGCTGGGGAATAAAAATCATGAACTGATGTCAGAGTCAAGCACTCCTGAAAGAACAAACTTTTTTACTAATCCCTTTCCCCTCAGCAGCAACTCAATATTATGCTTAATCATAGCCAAGAATAATAAGCGTAATGATGATGGCTAAAATTTCACAAAGGACTAATTGACTTTTGTGTCTATAATCTTATCTGCTTAGTTGACTATTATTCACGGAATCTTGGTGCCAAGTTTTTGCATAATCATCATAGCTGAGCATATATTACTCATGATTTCGATTTGCGACTAATTAAATGCATAGTATGCCCATATTCAAATGCATGACCATGATTAAATGTCTCAGTCAGTCCGTCCCTTGACATAAATCTCCTTTTGACATTGCAGACATGGCGTTGTGATGCGTAGACAACGCAAAGATTTGTGTTGGTGTACTTGTGCAGGCAATGCAAGGGGATTGCTTGTGGACTTGACGCCATTGCCTGCCACAAGGCAGCATCATTTGCCGCAGGCCGCAGCCTGTATAAGCTCGCGATCGGTCCTTTTCCTCCTCCGTCTTCCTTCGTTCTGACGATCGTCTTGTTGAGGGGAATGTCGTCTGGCGCGAGACCGGACAGTCGGCCGGCGGCGTCCTCTCGATTGGACGGTCTCGGACCAGGCTTCATTCCCCTCAACAGCTCAATCCATCACGGAGTCAGGGAAGAAGACGGTGATCTCTGCTGTGATCTGAACAACTTGTGCTTGCTGCTGGCAGCAATGAAGTCTTCTTGTTTGCAGTAAGTGTTTCCATTCTCGTTTTGATTTTTTTTTTCAGAGTTCCAGTGTTGATTCACCATGAATCTTGCAGCCGGTTCGTCCATCTTCAATCAATCGTGCTCTATCTTCAATCAATCGTGCTCTGAATCTTCCAGCTAGCGTCGTTTCAGATCAAGTCAATACTGTCCATGTCTTGATGAAGATTATTGAAGAGGAATGCGTAGAGGCCACACACAGCTTCAGACCTGCATCTTCTCGAGCTAAGCTACCAGTATCAATTATTGTTTTCCAGTGTTTAGTTCCGTGGTTCGTCACCGCAGCCAGGAATGGGTATGTGATGAACGGAGCAGCATAGTAGTTTGTAGGTTTGGTTAATCTTGAGTCGTCGTGGGGCCGGGCGGGGCGCCGTGACGGTGACGGTGATGGTGATGATGACCAGTGTGGCCTAATCTGCATCGGTTCTCGTGTCGTCCTCGTTACGAATCTTTCCGATCATGGAAAGATGGCTTCCAAGATCGCTTCGTCAGTCGTCTACACGTGCGCGTGCCAACACCCAGCTCCCCGTGCGTCCACAGTTGAGCTGCCGGCAGATGCAATGCAATGTGCGGGGTGACATGACAAACAGGCAATCATCAAATTCCAAACGCCAATGCGCAGCACCTACTCGTACTAACATAGCAGAGGTACAGGGTTTACAAGGAAAATTCATGGACCATGTGCTCCATTCATCAGATAAAATAATCGTCACTGCTAGCGTTCGGACGCAGACGGATGCGCGTGTCCGGCTGCTACACGCCCGTGCCAGCGCCTGCTACACGCATATGCAGGGGACCACCCGCGCGTGTTCATGTGCTTCCTGCTTCCTGCTTCCCGCTTCCCGCGCCCCTCCCCTCCCTACCGCTCCAAGCACTTCTCTGCTGCGCCGCTCCCCTCCACGCCTGCTGCTCCTGCGCTGCTCCCCTGCTTCCTGCGCGCAAGCGTGTAACACCTCGGTGTTACGATCGCATTTAGCACCGTGTTTTAGGTCTAATAAAATTTACCAAAACAATTCTATCAAATTTTAAAATTTTAAATTATGTTTAAAATATCCGCTAGCGATTCTAGCAAGTAAATAGTGAATGACTTGTTCTGTTGATTGAGCATGAAAACAATTTTTGTTACAAAATAAAATATCACTTGTAATTAGAACTGAAATAAAAATTAGGAGTTAATCATGTTAAAACTTAAAATAAAATAAATAAAAACCAGCTTTTCGCGTCAACATCTGAGTTTATATTTAAAAGCGCTGTTGTCCTTGCTGCACTGTGTTCTGGACGTTTGAGTACAGTGGTACGTCTCCCTTGCTCTGAATAAATCCGTCATCCAAATTATTGACGCCGCGCCATGGCAGAGTGAAGCCGAGTCAGTCCTGCCTCCGCTGTCTCTGTCGGTCTCTACGTTGTCTTTACGCTGCGCGCCTACTGTGCACCTTCTCTCTCTCTCTCTATCATTTCGCTGCACCGCACAGGGAGGCCCCAGCAGCCCACGCCGGCCTTGTGCGTTTGTCTGCTGCCTCGGGCTCCTTAGGCCGGACCGAGCTACTCCGCTTTCCTCCTTTTCCTCCCTGCGTCGTGCGCTGCTCGTCCGTGCTCGAGCCGCGTTGACTAGCGAGCGCCGCCCCTCCCTTCTGCGCGCTAGGCCGCAACATCACGTCGATGTCCCGCAACACGCCATGGCCGCTGGGGCATGGCCGGCACCGCCCGCCTGTCGTCTCTTCCCTTTTTCCCTCGTGCTTGCGCGTCCTCGGTTTCCCGTGCTGGACGCAGCCCCAGCTCTGGTTTTTTCCCTCTGCTCCTCCGCAGCTCCACCGCACGCCCACACCAGCGCCCTCCTCGCTTCTCCTCCCGCTGCGCTTGCCGTGCGCGCCCAGCCCGTCTTCTTTGCCGCTGCTCCCCTCCTCTGGGTTGTGCCGTCCACCCGCGCCGCCGGCGCCTCTCCTTTTCCCCCCACGCGCACAGGCGCAACCGAGCCCGCCATGGCTGCGCGCCGAGCCGCCGCGACATTGCTGCCTTGGGACCGACCCGCCAAGGCCGTCCCCCGAGCCGTCGTCGCCCCACCTCGCATGAGCTCCACGCCGCGCCAGACTGAGCCCCTCCCAAGCGCGCGTGCCCCTCGGTCCGTTCTTTGCCGCGCCGAGCTGCGCGAGCGCTCGCGCCCGCGTTGGCTCTGCTGCCAGCAGAAGCAGCTGCTCCGCCCCGGCTCTGTTGGTTCACCACCCGAGCATGCGCCGTGGCCGTGGACCTCCTGTCGCCGGAGCCACGCGTAGCCCCGCCGGCGACTCCGCTGCCGCCGGTCATCGTGCCCCTCCCCTGCTGTGCTCTGCTTTAGAGGACAAGGTAAAGGGTAAGAATCCAAGAAAAAGAATTATACAGGGTGGTCAATGCGAAGTACGCGACTCAATTGAATAGTGCCTAGGGATCTCGCGTCAAATAGAGGTTAACACAGGGGTGTTTTTGCAAAATAGGCCGCCACCACTTCACGTTGGGCCATGTTTGCCCTTTGGGCCGACCTCATGCCACGGCCCGGGCATTCTTGGCGCTTGGGCCACGCGCCATTGTGTGCACTGGGCCGTCGGCGCCTTGCCATTGCGCAGATTGGGCTGCCGTCTCGCGCTTGCTTGGGCGGCGGTTGGTTGCATTGTGTGTGCTGGCTGCACATGGCCTTGGGCTTGGGCCGCCAGGCTTGACGGCCTGCTTCATATTCTTTGGGCAGCTCAACGCCATGCTCGCTTTCAAGGCTTGGGCCCAAAGACCCTTTAACTGTTTCGGCGTTCCGTTAATTTCAACAAGTGTCTAAATACTTGGAAATTGATAATAAAATGTAGAAAATCATAAAAATGCCAAACTAAGTTTGGTAGGCTCCTAAAATCATGATCTACCTGCTTGTATAACTTGTTCACATAGTTGGATAATAATATTAGGAGCTATATAATTAATTTGGGATACTTAATAATGTAAAAAGATAACTTGTAGGAATTGTTCTAATAAATTGGCAATAGTGTTGAATCTGAAATTTGTATAGTAGGCTCCTAGCAATATTAGTTAGTCACCGTAAATTTTGTAGCTCCGGAATAACTAGTTGCTAATTAGATAATGATGGCTTATTGCGAATAAGGATTAAATCGATAGAATGAAATAAAGAAACACCTTGGTTTATATAACTACAAACAATGTTGGGAAATAACATCTTATTCGATAACATGGATATGTAGCCTAAGTATGGTCGTCGTTAGATTTAGCTCGTTAACTTGAGTGGCGTAAATCGTATTTTACGAATCACGGTTGCAATTGATTAATTACGTCTTTGCACTGCATCGCATTGCATATCATATAGGTATGATGATGGATCAACGGATGAAGTGAAGGATGATTGAGAATTCAAAGATGGTGCAATGGTATTTTCTCCAGGAGATGATGCAATGGGCTTTCTATCCAGATGATGGTGGATGATCTGAAGATGCAGATACTAACTTTTAATATATATCTTACCCATGCAAGCCCCGGTGCATAACCCCTACTTTTCTGTAGTTTAAATTATGTTTGTGCATTAAGTTTTAAGGAGTTGAATGAAACCCACTTGCATATATAAATATCTTTATCCTATGAGTCTTACTAGTATGACAGGATCGTATAGAATGCTATGCTACATGATTCCGGTAGAAGTCGAGTGATTGCCTGTCACTCGCGAGATATAAGAAATATGTTACTATATGATTATCACTTGGAATATATAAAATGGTGGAAAGGAAAATGATGACCGGGTAGTGATATGGTTTGGGTATTGGTGGGTGTAAGAGGTTGTGTCACCGTGGACGCGGGGCATAGCTTGGTTACACTGTTTTCCCTGTCTGGTCGGCTAAGTACCGATCGTTGCATAAGATTCTAGTCAAGTCACAGACTTATTATCCCGAGCACATACTTATGTATGGGCGCTTAGAAGACTTGTTGCTCTCTTGTCGTGGATCTGGCTCTTTCCGGACCGACTGTCTGGGTTTTATTTTTGGTGGAGGAGGTCCTTGCACCGCACTGAGTCCGGGACTCAGGGGCGGGGGCTTGGAGTCCCAGTTTGGACAGGGACCTGGACACCTAGGACAGGAGAGTGATGGGTTGGTCCTGCTTGTGCCTTGGGTACAAGCGGGGTGTGTGTTTTCAGGGTACCTAGCTGGGAGCATTGATTCACGAATCGTCGGGGGATCCGGTACGGCTTGTCTATGGTTTAGCATTGTAGTAAGAACTGAAAGATGAAAGATGAAAGATGGAAAAAGGAAATATGATTGCTTACCACCTGTTTGAAAGTAGCACATGTGCTTACATAGAATGGTTAGTTAATGAACCAATGCGGCTATTAATAAAAATCGAATATAAGGACGCACGCTTAGTAATGTTTCCTGCAAATGCAATAAACCCACAAGCCAAATAGCCTTGTATATCCTTGGAGTCTTTTCTTTCCTCCTATCGGGTAAGTCATGTTGAGTACAATTGAGTACTCAGGGTTTTATTCCCCCTGTTGCAGGTGACAAGTGGATGCTAAAGCTGACTCTTGTGTGTGGATTCCTCCTGGTGGGCTCAACGAGGATTTCCTTTACGCTGCGATCGTAGTTGTTATTTATAACTCTCACCAAATACGTTTATAAATGAAAGTTTAATAATCTGTTGTCGTAGTTTATATATCAATATTTCATCATGTCATTAATAGATGTTTATTTCTGTTGTAACTCTGATCACATGTTTATATTCCGCTGTTCAATTAAATTGTTTATAACTCTAAAAATATGATTTCATTCCGCTGTTATGTTAATAATTATTATACTCTGATGTTGTATTAAAAGTGATGTAAGAAATAGTTCAGAACGATATAAGCTTTATTATCTCATTTGTGATCCTGATGGCAAAAATGTGGATTTTCGGGTTCTCCCTTGGGGTGTGCCCGACGGAACTGAGTAATTTAGTGTTCTCCCTCGAGTGCTTAGTGTCTAATGGAAGACGAGCACTCCTGTGAGGCGTCAGATTAGGCGGTTCTGCCACAGGTGGTATCAGAGCACAAATGAGGAAATAAGGCTTCGAAAACCTTTTCTAAACTAAAATTTGACAACCCATTTTTGCAAAATGTTTGGACGTTTATATGCGAAGTTATATAAGTAGCCCTATTACTATGGTTATATATCCAGGATAGATGGCACTCTGCTGACTTAGATAGGCTTAATCAAGTTTTCTGCAGGTACACTGACTCGAGCATAGTCCGATAGTATCGACTAGCTATAGAGAGAGAACGCTGTGCTAAAAATCTGAGAACGGTTGCCCTATATGTTGGCAACAGTGAAAGGACATATATGACATGCATTCATGCATATCATGTTTGTGCATTGTAGCATCCATATTGCTTCCAGATACGCCATACACAGGTGTCATGCATGTCGTATTGTGCATGACTGGCTCGTTTTTGTTTTAGGGTTAGGTCTGCACTGTGGCTTCGTGCTCCACGTTCGCCCATGGTTCACGCCGGTTGTGACCCACGTCTCCCCGTCCCCCTTTTTTGCGCTCTTGTCAGACCCTTGCCCTGCAGTCGTACTAGTTAGTAATGGCATCGCATGTCGCTCACCTCGAACGCAGCGGAATTTGGTCAATTCGTCATAGTGATCCCGCGCAGGAACCCTGGTGGACCATGTTCGGACCACTGAATGCTCCGCCTTTATAAGTAGAGCCTGGCTTAGCCATTGGTACCACCACTCGGTGCACTTTAGCTCGCATAGTTTTCCTTTGACCTGGCTTTTCGCTCAGCCTTCCTTGCAACCACCGCCGGAGATGGCAGGAGCCTGGGTTAGTACCTATTGCCTAAACGTTGAGGGTTTTCCTAGAATCCTACATGCCACCATGCAAAAGCTTGGAGTTAGAGAGTGTCCCAAGTATGAGGGCCGTGAGTATGAGGAGCATGGCACCGAGCGGTGTGAGGTTAACGTCTACATTGGGAAGAGTGAAGAGTTCCCCGACCTCACTAAAGCCTAGAGTGTGACCGCAACCGGGTTTCGCTTCGTTGACACCTACTAGGTTGTGGCCCGCAAAGCCTTGCGGTACCTCTGCCAGATCTATGAGGAGCCCATTGCCCGTACCCCTATGCGGTTCTTTCCACCCTTGGATAAGAATCGGCAGGCATGGAGGGCTCACATGGAGGCTCTGCAAGGGCGGGATGCGCAAGAGGACAATCCCACCATGGTGCACTTGACCACTTACCTACTCGCTCTGGATGAGCAGTACGATCGTCAAGCCTTGGAACTGGGGGCGTGCCTTCGGCGCGCCGGGGAAGCCGAGATCTTCAACCGGATGCTCCAGGTGTAGCTCGCCGAAGCACATGCCAGTGCTGCAGCTGTTGAGAGCCGAGAGACTGCCATGTCGGAAGCCCTGAAGGAGGCTAAAGATCAGCATGTCCATCAGCTACGGGTGGCCTATCTTATCACCAGGGCCGAGCGGAGGACGCTGGCTGCTGAAAGGCAGGATGCCCCGATCTTGGAAGGGATCCCTATACACTCGCCAGAAAGAAGAAGAACTGGTGATGCAGCACCGCCAGCACCTCCACCCTCGGAAGTGTCAGAAGTCGAGCCCTTGATTCCTCTCACTCAGCCATTGCCACGAGAGGATGTAGATTAGTTGACTTGGGATGCTGTACCCGTAGTAGTAGTGTTTTTCGTTGCTGTCCTCCGGTATTATACTCTTGCCATTGTTGTCATCTGTAGTTGTTGAGCTCGTCTGACCGTAGGTGAATGATGTGCTGTGAATGGGAGCCTGAATGCCTATACGTTGTACCCGTATAAGATCGTTGGAACATGCATTTTATTTAGTTCACTGTGTTTATTGCGTTCATCTACCTTAAGTTTGTTAGATGTGCTTAAGAGTTTCATGGGCGATATCAAGCAGATTACAAGAGAAGTTGCTATTCAGATATTAGCAAACCAGTTGTGATCGGAGAATATAGGACACTGTATCGACTAATTGTGGATGTCCCAGCAGAACACTTGAATCTCTTTAAATCAAATCTGTCGTTGGATTTGAATTCCTTATCCCTGGTTGTAAAAGGAACCTTTGTTGTTTGAATTTTTCCTTTGCAATACTCCCCTTATTCTGTGGTCTATGACCCCATCGCCTTCATGGCGTGTAAGTTGGTAATAGTTGCCTGGTTAAAAGCTTATGGTGCCGTGATGAAATCGAGGGCTCCCTGTGGAACAGCTGCCACATGGTGACGCTGCTCGGCACGCGCTGGTATCGAGGTTGTTAACCAAGTACCTTTACCAAGTTACATCACCGTACCGTTTTGTTTAAAAAAAATTCTCCTTGGAAATGTTCAGGTGTTCAAACGGGAAATCCACAACGGGTTGATGCAGAAGTGTTCTCTCTAGTAACCAAGAGGAGATGGTTTTGGAGGAAGAAAGTATGACATGGTCTCAGTCTACATGAAAGACGTATGTGGTTGAGTAAAGGAAAGAAAAGGAAGAGTAGTAAGGAAGGTTAGCCTTGGGTAGACGGGAGTGATTGTGAAAGCCTACGTGGATGTCATGTCCCAATCCCTGTGTTTAGTTGACCGCGCTATGCATGTTGGGTCATTTCGCTGCGTGTCCTGCGAACGCCGTTGGTGTCGGGTCCATTATCGTCCCGTTTTGCGTGGCCATGGCATCGTGTCATGTTCGCCGTCCTTGTGCACTATGCGCTTTTCCTTTTCCTGGCGTCCGGTCGGCTCTCCACCCTGCACCATCGTTCCCCGTACCGGACCCCCCATTTCCCCTTCCCTTTCCTTCTTCTTTTGGTGACATGACCGCCCGCATGCCTGCCTCGTCGAGCGGACCCCCTCTCCTCTCCTTTATTTCCCCCTCCACCGCTCGCACAGGAAGCGCACCATGTTTTCGATCTTATCTCCACAGCATGCACCGTCTATGTATCCCATCCCCGCCGCATCTGCCTCCGGTGTGTTGCGCCCCATCTCCATTCGCCTCTATAAAATACCCTTGGTCCTTGTTCTTCTTTTTCATCCCCATTCCTCTCACATTCACAGCAGCGCTACGAAATCCAGTCAACGTTGTGAAGCTAGGTTCGTCAGTCTGAGGTGATGGTGTGATCTGAGAAAAAGGAAGGATCCAGTTCGTCGAAGAAGTTCAAGTTCCCATTTTAGGTAGTCAATCTTAGGGTTCATGATGTTTTACTTCTCAGTCGACGATTTCTGGATCTGTTGGTGCTATGCCATGTTTTGGATAATCATCTTCTTGTTGTTTTTCCATTGTCCTCGTCTATCTCGACTTCTGGAGTAGGTCTCGGTTGTACCAAGTTGCTCTTAACCATGTATCCCTAGATCTCCGTGTGGTTTAGTATTCGAAGTCGTGTAATCTTTCGTATGATCCCTGATCTATGAAATGTAATCGCGTTTCCCCTCCTTTGGTTTTTGCTTCGAATCTTCGGGACGAGATTCTTTTTAAGGGGGGTTGGTTGTAACACCCTGGTGTTACGATCGCATTTAGCACCGCATTTTAGGCCTAATAAAATTTACCAAAACAATTCTGTCGGATTTCAAAATTTTAAATTATATTTAAAATATCTCGCTAGTGATTCTAGCAAGTAAATAGTGAATGGCTTGTTCTGTTGGATTGAGCATGAAAACAATTTTGTTACAAAATAAAATATCACTTGTAATTAGAACTGAAATAAAAATTGGGAGTTAATCGTGTTAAAACTTAAAATAAAATAAATAAAAACCAGCTTTTCGTGTCAACATCTGAGATTATATTTAAAAGCGCTGTTGTCCTTGCTGCACTGTGTTCTAGACGTTTGAGTACAGTGGTATGTCTCCCTTGCTCTGAATAAATCCATCATCCGAATTATTAACATCGCGCCATGGCAGAGTGAAGCCGAAGTCGAGCCCCGCCTCCATTTGCTCTCGTCGGCCTCTACGTTGTCTTTCTGTTTTGCTGCACTGCTGCACCTTCTCTCTCTCTATCATTTTTTGCACCGCATGTGGAGGCCCCAAAGCAATTGTGTGGCGAGAACCTCCTAAATTATAGGGCCCACATGCACCTGTCAATGTCCAACGACCTTTGACATCTATGCATACGTTCCCAATAACTTAAGAAGACTGTCGGGTGTCCTCGGGGAACCCCGAATCATCCACGATTTCCGAGCAGGATCACATTACAGAGTCATTGCAGTATTACAACAGTTTATTCAAATAGATACATCAGAGTAAAAACAACGAAAGTCTTACAATAACATAGTTTACAAACCATTTGTTTCAAACCATACAACTAAGTTCGATATTAATACAAACCAAAGTAGTGGAGTGACATTATAATATATTACAACACACCCAAATAAAGCTGCCCTGCCCAAGGGCCACACATCTACTTATCGTCATCGCACTGAACAACAGTCATGCAGCACGATCCAAAACAGATCTGCTCATGAGCCTCACCTACAACAAGGGTCAACGAACCCTGAGTACAAAAGTACTCAACAAGACTTAACCGAAAATAAAAACTGATAGAACTTAAGAATGCAGGCTCGGGGATTCAAGGTATGGCTTTAGCAATAATCAAAGTTCTTTTGCGTAAAAGCTTTTTAATAAAATTCTTTACATCAACATTTAAAACTTCATAAACTCATATATAAAGCTCACACGATCCCCAATGAGATCATGAAACTTCATAACCAACACCTTTACAGACCATCCTCGAGTTTCAGTTATTTATTACTACGATGATGAACAGTGAGTTGAGTCTCCATAACCGAGGAGCAACGACGATTTGAACCGATTAAACCCAGCTGGGAATTCCAGACCACACGACATATGCAGGTCCCCGACCTACATATACCAACCTACCCTCGGATCCTCTAAAATAAGAACGGGTCCGCGCCACCCGAGAATACAGTACTCCACCAATCCAGCCCATTGCCACGTGGGTACACGCTATTCGCACCATCTCTCCACTCCTAGTGCGCGAGTAGCCATTCTCGTAATAGAATAGCCAAGTTAAGGCTTACCGGAGTATGTGGTTAGTACTACAAAGTCTCACCTCATGCAATTCAATGTATGGACCTTAATCGACACAGGCAGAAAGAACCCGCTCACAAGACCTCCATGTCTTGTGGCTCTCACACACCGAGTCCGCCCGGTCTAGATTTATTACTCCACACTCCCATATCACATGTTAACATAATTAACCAAAGTTCCATTTAAAGTTCGCAGGTGACAGGTAATCACCCGACTTTCATTGTTCTAAGCATAGCTAAGCAAAACTAAGCATATACAAATTTAAAACTAGTAATATGGTAAATATGGAATAACAAGGTTGGTAATGTACCAATTTGGTTTTCACTTGACTCCTAATCACTTAATGCAGTAAAAAGAAGCAAAAGCGAAATCAATTTGTAAAATACAAGGTAGTGTTGTATGCATCCGGGGCTTGCCTTCGTTGATGGAAAAGTCTGGGTCCGGAGTTGTTCCACCGATATCAACACCAACCACCACTGACGGATCAACTTCCTCAACTACTTGATTAACTATCACGTGTTCACCTTCGTTCACTACACGTAGTAACAATGCCATGTTTAACATGATGCGGAATACGAAACATGATGCTCGATGATGGATGCAAAATTAACAACTTGAATACAACTTTCCTTCGCGGTACCGTTACAAGTTAAACTAACTAAACCATTTTCGCAACACTCACAACAATTGCCAAGGATCATCACCAACTAATGACCCAAGGACATCACTTAATCAAAAACTCAAACAAAACCTAAATCACTAAAGGTTACTATTTGCTTTTATGAATTAATTAATTAATTAAGAATTATGAAATAAATCAACTTGTTCCAATTGTCCTAATTTTTTTTGTAAATGTTCATCACATGATAACTAAGTGACAAAACAATTTTCATAATTTTTGGATACATAAATAAGCCTAGAAAAATCCTAGAAACTCATTTATTAATTAATTGAGCAATTTTTATCACATTCAAAAAGTACCGAAAAACAACATTTCATATTTTTCCTAAATAATATACATCACAGAGAGTTCACACAAAAATTTTCATAATTTTTAGAGCTGTAAAAAAATCTACACAAAAATAACAAAAACAGATACTATTCATTCAATTCTGAAAATAGAAAAATCCAATTTAAACGCTGTGTCACTGACATCGGGTCCCACTTGTCATCCCTAACCTCGCGCGTTTGACCACGATGGCGACGGCGCTGACCGACATAAACTCGTCGACGGTGAGTCCAACGGCGACGGCCAAAGTATCAAAACGATCACCAAGACTAGGCGCATCGATTGACGTCCCTATCTGTACTGATTACGGCCCTATACTAGCTCGACGGCGGCCATGGCGGACGCGGTGGCACAGCAGCGCTACGCCGGTGACGTGAAACCAGTAGAGCTCAAACAAAGGATCCAGGAAGCACTAGTAGCTCACCCTGAACGCGTTGAAGCAAGGAGCGAGGTCGGAGAAGCAACGGAGAGGCGTGACGACGACCACGGTGATCACGGCGGAGCAAAGATCATCGGTGAGGAAGAACCGGCGACTACAGTGATCAAACGAGCAAGCAACATAGGATTAAGCACCACAGCATCGAGACGAAGCCGTAGGTACACCGATCAAGACCAACGACTCACCGGAGTAGGCTGGCTGCGGTGAAACGGAATCTCGGGTGAGGTTGCCGGCCGCGAGGAAGAAAGCGACAAACGGCGAACTCACGGCGAAATCAATCGACCAAAGAGCTAGATGGCCGGGTGCGTAAGGATTAGGCAAAGCTATCTAGCGCTATGCCGCGACGGCGCAGAAACTAGTTCGACGGCGAGGGCTCAAATGAGCAGCGGCGGCGGTGACTGGAAAAATAGAGGAGAAGAGAAAGCGAAGAACGGCGACGGTGGCTGGCTTATAACACGACCAAGGAAGCAAAGAAGCCACGCGGAAGCCTTCACTGTGCCAACCCGACGCCCAGACGGCCACGCGCGTGGCTGGAAGCAAACCGAAGCTCGTCGGCGGTGTAGCTCAAGCGGTGAACACTGTTCATCGAAATTACAGAATTGCCATTCTCCAAATTTCACAAATTACTCCCAAATTTTCATAACAACTAAAAATCTCTCCAAAACAAAAGTTGTTCAAAATCAAAAGCTCTACAACTTTGCTTTTGAAACCATATCCAAATTCGACCTACATTTTGAAATGAACTTTTGAATTCAAAGCGGGGATATTTAAGGAATTTCGCCTTTTTAAATAACTTCAAATTTTACTAAACAACTTGAAAAACTCCAAAAACAAACTTTGTACAACTCAACAAGCTCTACAACTTTGCTTTAAGACTCAACCCCAAAATGTGCTTCGATTTTGAAATGGGTTTTCAGGGTCGGATTTAAATATTGAAAATCAGGGTTTTCGGAATTTCAAACCAATACAAAAATTTGAAACTTGATTCAAACAATACCAAGCAATACTTATAACATACATGTAAACTTGTTTTAGTGAATGCATATCAAAGTTTGCAATATGACCACTGCCTTGCAATGCAAAGATGATATGTCCAATTTTTAATACTTAAACACCCGAGGTGTTACAATTCTTCCCCCTAAAAGAAATCTCGCCCCGAGATTCAAAGCCATAGGGTAAGTAATGGAAAAGGAAATGTGTCAATCCAAAAACATCCAATTCTCATCCATAAAACAACTGAGGTTCCTTTACAAAACACAATTTGTAACAACCGAGCTCAACTAACAGTACTCTATTCTATAATGACGCAAGAAATTCTGGAAACTTTTCTAACAAGTAATCTTCTGATTCCCAAGTAGCCTCCTCTTCTGAATATTGATTCCATTGTATCTTGTAGAACTTTATTGTCCTCCTTCGAGTAACACGATCTTTCTAATCCAACACTCGGATAGGATATTCTGAATAAGTCAGATCTGGTTCAAGTTCCACTCCTTCAACTTCAACATTCTGCTCAGGCACTCGGAGACACTTCTTGAACTGAGACACATGGAACACATCATGTACAGCTGATAAATGTTCTGGTAATTTCAAGCGATAGGCCACTTTTCCATCTCTCCAAAATTTGAAATGGTCCAATATATTGAGGTGCCAACTTGTCTTTAACACCAAAACGGGTAACTCCCTTCATTGGTGATACTTTCAGATATACAAAATCTCCTTTACTAAACACCAATGGTCTTCGTCGTCTATCCGCATAACTCTTTTGGCGGGACTGAGCTATCTTCAAATTACTCTGTATTTGCCTAACCTTATCTTCTGTTTCTTTCACAAGGTCAACTCCAAAGAATCTTCTTTCTCCGGGCTCAGACCAACTCAACGATGTTCTGCATCTATGACCATAGAGTGCTTCAAATGGAGCCATTCTAATGCTTTCCTGATAACTATTGTTATATGAGAACTCGGCCAAAGGTAAGCATTTGTCCCACTTGTTGGAATAATTAAGGACACAACACCTTAACATATCTTCAAGCACTTGATTGACTCTTTCAGTCTGTCCATCAGTCTGCGGATGATAAGCTATACTATATAGGAGCTTGGTACCCAATGAAGAATGCAATTGTTTCAAAAAACTGGAGACAAACTGTGTACCCCTATCTGACACTATGGTCTTTGGTATTCCATGGAGACTCATAATTCTTGCTAAATATATCTTGGCATATTGGACAGTGGGATATATAGTCTTGATAGAAAGAAAATATGCTGACTTAGTGAGTCGATCTACAATAACCCATATTGAGTCAAATCCCTTTGATGTCTTGGGTAGACCAACAATAAAGTCCATACTTATGTCCTCCCACTTCCAAGATGGAATAGGCAGTGGTTGTAATTCTCCAGCAGACCTCAAATGTATAGCTTTCACTTTCTGACATGTATCACACTTTGCTATATATCTTGCAATTTCTATCTTCATTTTGGTCCACCAAAACCTTTGTTTTAGGTCATGGTACATCTTGTTGCTTCCTAGATGGATAGATAACCTAGTAGCATGTGCTTCTTCAAGAATTGACTGCCGCAACTCAGTAACTTTTGGTACCACCAGGTGATCTTTGAACCATAGCACACCTTCATTATCTATGCTGAAACATTCCGCCTTTCTATTCCTGACTCTTTCCTTGATATGGGCTACACCCTTGTTTTCCTTCTGAGCAGCAATAACTTGATCTCGAATAGTGGCTTCAACAATTATGTTGTTTAAACTACCTTGTTGAATTACTTCTACATTCAACTTCTCCATCTCTTGACATAAAGTCAAACCCATTGTTCTTACTGTCAGGCAATTGCAATAACTTTTGCGACTAAGGGCATCTGCCACCACATTTGCTTTACCAGGGTGATAATGTACTTCCAAGTCATAATCTTTAATCAGCTCTAACCATCTTCTTTGTCGCATATTCAATTCTGACTGAGTAAAGAAATACTTTAAGCTCTTGTGGTCTGTATAAATATAGCACGTATTACCAAGTAGGTAATGCCGCCAAATCTTCAGAGCATGGACCACAGCTGCTAACTCCAGATCATGAGTCGAATAGTGTTCTTCATGTTGCTTAAGTTGCCTAGATGCATAAGCAACGACTCGGCCTTCTTGCATCAACACACATCCAATACCAACACCTGAAGCATCACAATAAACATCAAATGGCTTCTCGATATTAGGTTGGGCTAATACTGTTGCAGTGGTCAACAGTCTCTTCAAAGTCTGGAAAGCCTCTTCACAATCAGATGACTAGGCAAATTTGACTTGGTTCTTCAGTAACTCAGTTATGGACTTTGATACCTTAGAGAAATCTGGAATAAACCGACGGTAATACCCCGCCAATCCCAGAAAACTCCGAACTTGATGAACTGTGGTTGGTGGTTTCCAATCATGCACATCCTTCACTTTGCTTGGATCAACAACAACTCCTTTCGCTGACAAGATATGTCCAAGAAATTGTACTTCCTTAAGCCAAAAATCACACTTGCTGAACTTGGTATATAGTTGATGTTCTCTCAAACGAGTCAGAACAATTCTGAGGTGTTTCACATGTTCTTCCTTATTCTTGGAATATACTAGAATATCATCAATAAACACCACTACAAATTTATCTAGCTTAGGCATGAATACTGAATTCATCAAATACATGAAATGAGCTGGAGCATTGGTCAAACCAAAAGACATTACCAAGTATTCATATAATCCATATCTTGTGGTAAATGCCGTTTTGGGAATATCTTCAGGCTTTATCTTGATTTGGTGATATCCTGACCTCAAATCTATCTTGGAGAAAACTTTGGCTCCAGCCAGTTGATCAAAAAGCAAATCTATCCGAGGTAATGGATACTTATTCTTGATGGTCACTTCATTCAACGGACGATAGTCAACACATAACGTCAGGGTCTCATCTTTCTTTTTCACAAAAATTGCCGGACACCCCCAAGGTGATGAACTAGGTTGGATAAACCCCATCTCAATCAATTCTTGCAACTGAGTTTTCAACTCGGCTAACTCCTTAGGTGGCATCCTATAAGCTCTCTGAGAAATCAGAGCTGTTCTAGGTTGCAATTCTATGTTAAACTGGACATCCCTATCTGGTGGTAGACCGGGTAAATCTTCAGGAAACACATAAGGAAATTCACATACTACCGAGATATCTCTAATCTCTTTGACGGCAGTTGCACAAACTTTGCCCACTGATCTTCTTAAGGTTGGAAGTTGGATGAGAAGTTGAGAAGTACTATCTGGCAAACTCACCCTTATGGTTCTATTCAAAGCATCTATAATAGCCTTATGCTGATACATCCAATTTATTCCTAAGATTACATCTATATCCTAATCCTTAAGGATAATCATGGTAGTGGGAAAAATATGCCCACCCAGGTTTATGGGCACCTGGTATACCATTTCCTTAGTACACAGACGTCCCCCGGGCGACTGTATAAAGAAATTTTCCTTTGTTGCCCTAATTGAAATTTCATACTTCACCACAAATGTTCTATTGATGAATGAATGCGATGCGCCAGAATAAAAAAGTATAACTGCAGGATGGTTGGCAACAGGAAACATACCCATCATCACTAGCTCCCCTTCCGGAATTTCCCCAGGTTGAATGTAGAACACTCGTCCTGTCTTCCTTTTATCTTTGCCTTTCTGAACATTCTGATTGTTGCCCTTATTCTATGCCTGACCCTGTTGTTGATTTGCAGGGGCCTTCTGATAATTGGGATTAGACTGCCTTGGATACGGACATTCTCTCGAGAAATGATCAGGCTTGCCACAATTGAAATAGGGATACTTGTGACCCTAGGGTGTTGAAGCAGAAACCCCAGAAGCATTGGTCGGTTGTGGATTCTGATAAGTTGTAACAGGGCGGACATTTGATTGCTGACCGGCTTGAAACTGCGGTGGACGATAAGGAGGACGATTATGATTTACTGGATGATAAATCACCCTTTGCCTCTTTGGATTTCCCCCATAAGTTCCAGACGGCATACTCTTTTTCTTCTTTAGCTCCTTATGCTGCCGATACTTTGCCTCTGAAGCAATTGCAATATTCACTGCCTCATGATAAGTGACATTGGTACAAGTTGTCATCATAGTCTACAATTTGGTATTCAGACCTCTCATGAACCATTTCTTTTTCTTGACGTCAGTACTGACATGTTCAGGTGCATATTATGATAGGTGATTGAATCTTCCCACATACTGCATCACGGTTTGGTCCCCTTGCCTCAAAGCAAGAAATTCATCCAGCTTCATAGCCATAACTCCCTCCGGGATATAATGGGCCCTGAAAGTAGTACGAAACTCCATCCAAGTTAACGGAACACCTGCGGGTTGTATGGCCATAAGATTTGCATACCAAGCACCGGTTGCACCTCTAAGTTACTGAGCAGCAAAGACTGGTTTCTGAAACTCTGTGCATGGTATAAGATCAAATTTCTGCTCCATGGTCCTAAGCCAATCGTCAGCCTCCAATGGTTCATCTGCCTTAGTGAACCTTGGGGGTTTTGTATCTGTGAAGTCCACATATGTAGCCTCCTGCCTATTATGATGGCGACCACGGTTTCCATGTATCTAATTCTGATTACTTTGGGCCATCTCATGGAGCAAACGAGAATTTTCAACCATCACATTGACAAGTGTGGCTATAGCATCCGCTAGATTTGTTAGAACTAGTGGTGGATCTGGAATATCGTTCTCATTTTGTGAAGTACCAGGAATATACGAACCCCGCGTACGACGCATCTGTTCACAACAAACCAAACTTTACTCACAAGCCTTTATTGATTGATAAAAGAGCTGACTACAACTCATTACACTAGTTTCACTTATTTAAACACAAGACCTCATTTAAACAAGACTACTTAACTTAAACTAGAACTAACTATTATACAACTCTACTCCTTTTCACGATTACATTAAACTTCAGGCTCGGTATCCATTCCGAAAATATTACCGCCTTCATTGTCACTTTCATCGATCATTACTAATTCTTCGGGATCTTCTTCTTCTTCTTCTTCCGATTCACTACCATCGGCAAGGATAACACGGGGATCCATTGCATCAGCTTGGGGTTCATGATTAGGATCCAGGAGATTGCTTAGCCTATGAACTTCCTCATGCAGATATGTATTATGCTCTTCTAAATCTTCTACATAAAATTCTAACTCATGAGTTCTAGCTCTAGCTACGTTCTCTCTATGCCAAGCTTCATTTCTTCCTTCTACCATACGAACTAACATATGTTCGCAGTTCCTATGAGCGGTGGTGAGACGTCTTAATTGCTCCTATAATCTGCCCACCTGGATGGTGTCCATAGCCCTATCTCTAATAGCTTAGGATAACTCTACAGAAATCCTCTATATCTCCGGCTGAGGATCAGGCCTAGAGCTGCTACTGCTAGCACCATCATTCCTAGGGGCAAGTTGATGACGAGGAACTCCTTTGGGTCTAGTGGACTTACGGGGTGTCTTCTTGGTACGAGCCATACTGTACGAGCAGGATTAATCCAAGTAAAACAATCTGACAAAAATCTCAAGAGCAGTAAGAATGGACTACACAACTCAACTCATACACACCACTCACCCTAGACTCAGAGACGAAGGAAGTAACAAGTGAATTAATTATGATGCATGAATCATTCTTACGAACAAAACCACCAAAGCTTAAAATGAACATAACAACATTTGTTTTTATATAGGGCATAGTAAGATTACTACTCCACAACACAAAACCTTTTTAATCAAATAAGGAATGGTGTGAAGGAAATAAGACAAGTCAGAAGCAATTTGGACCAAATTAATAAGTTAAATATAGTCATCCCAAATCATTTTGAAGTTTTCATAAACCAATACAACAAAAACTTTGTAACGATCGCTCTAATACCATTCTGTGGCAGAACCTCCTAAATTATAGGGCCCACATGCACCTGTCAATGTCCAATGACCTTTGACATCTATGCATATGTTCCTGGTAACTTAAGAAGACTGTCGGGTGTCCTCGGGGAACCCCAAATCATCCACGATTTCCGAGCAGGATCACATTACAGAGTCATTGCAGTATTACAACAGTTTATTAAAATAGATACATCAGAGTAAAAACAGCGGAAGTCTTACAATAACATAGTTTACAAACCATTTGTTTTAAACCATACAACTAAGTTCGATATTAATACAAACCAAAGTAGTGGAGTGGCATTATAATATATTACAACACACCCAAATAAAGCTGCCCTGCCCAAGGGCCACACATCTACTTATCGTCATCGCACTGAACAACAGTCATGCAGCACGATTCAAAACAGATCTGCTCATGAGCCTCACCAGCAACTAGGGTCAACGAACCCTGAGTACAAAAGTACTCAACAAGACTTAACCAAAAATAAAAACTGATAGAACTTAAGAATGCAGGCTTGGGGATTCAAGGTATGACTTTAGCAATAATCAAAGTTCTTTTGCGTAAAAGCTTTTTAATAAAATTCTTTACATCAACATTTAAAACTTCATAAACTCATATACAAAGCTCACACGATCCACAATGAGATCATGAAACTTCATAACCAACACCTTTACATACCATCCTCGAGTTCTAGTTATTTATTACTACGATGATGAACAGTGAGTTGAGTCTCCATAACCGAGGAGCAACGACGATTCGAACCGATTAAACCCAGCTGGGAATTCCAGACCACATGACATATGTAGGTCCCCGACCTACATATACCAACCTACCCTCGGATCCTCTAAAACAAGAACTGGTCCGCACCACCCGAGAATACAGTACTCCACCAATCTAGCCCATTGCCACGTGGGTACACGCTATTCCCGCCATCTCTCCACTCCCAGTGCACGAGTAGCCATTCTCGTAATAGAATAGCCAAGTTAAGGCTTACCGGAGTATGTGGTTAGTACTACAAAGTCTCACCTCATGCAATTCAACAACGGTACGGACCTTAATCGACACAGGCGGAAAGAACCCGCTCACAAGACCTCCATGTCTTGTGGCTCTCACACACCAAGTCCGCCCGGTCTAGATTTATTACTCCACATTCCCATATCACATGTTAACATAATTAACTAAAGTTCCATTTAAAGTTCGCAGGTGACAGGTAACCACCCGACTTTCATCATTCTAAGCATAGCTAAGCAAAACTAAGCATATACGAATTTAAAACTAGTAATATGGTAAATATAGAATAACAAGGTTGATAATGTACCAATTTGGTTTTCACTTGACTCCTAATCACTTAATGTAGTAAAAAGAAGCAAAAGCGAAATCAATTTGTAAAATACAAGGTAGGGTTGTATGCATCCGGGGCTTGCCTTCGTTGATGGAAAAGTCTGGGTCCGGAGTCATTCCACCGATATCAACACCAACCACCACTGACGGATCAACTTCCTCAACTACTTGATTAACTACCACGTGTTCACCTTCGTTCACTACATATAGTAACAATGCCATGTTTAACATGATGCGGAATACGAAACATGATGCTCGATGATGGATGCAAAATTAACAACTTGAATACAACTTTCCTTCACAGTACCGTTACAAGTTAAACTAACTAAACCATTTTCGCAACACTCACAACAATTGCCAAGGATCATCACCAACTAATGACCCAAGGACATCACTTAATCAAAAACTCAAACAAAACCTAAATCACTAAAGGTTACTATTTGCTTTTATGAATTAATTAATTAATTAAGAATTATGAAATAAATCAACTTGTTCCAATTGTCCTAAATTTTTTTGTAAATGTTCATCACATGATAACTAAGTGACAAAACAATTTTCATAATTTTTGGATACATAAATAAGCCTAGAAAAATCCTGGAAACTCATTTATTAATTAATTGAGCAATTTTTATCATATTCAAAAATTACTGAAAAACAACATTTCATATTTTTCCTAAATAATATACATCACAGGGAGTTCACACAAAAATTTTCATAATTTTTGGAGCTTTAAATAAATCTACACAAAAATAACAAAAATAGATACTATTCATTCAATTCTGAAAATAGAAAAATCCAATTTGAACGCTGTGTCACTGACATCGGGTCCCACCTGTCATCCCTAACCTCGCGCGTTTGACCACGACGGCGACGGCGCTAACCGACATAAACTCATCAACGGTGAGTGCAACGGCGATGGTCAAAGTACCAAAACGATCACCAAGACTAGGCGCATCGATTGACGTCCCTATCTGTACTGATTACGGCCCTATACTAGCTCGACTGCGGCCATGGCGGACGCGGTGGCACGGCAGCACTACGCCGGTGACGTGAAACCAGTAGAGCTCAAACAAAGGATCCAGGAAGCACCAGTAGCTCACCCCGAACGCGTTGAAGCAAGGAGCGAGGTCGGAGAAGCAACGGAGAGGCGTGACGATGACCACGGTGATCACGGCGGAGCAAAGATCATCGGTGAGGAAGAACCGGCGACTGCAGTGATCAAAACGAGCAAGCAACACAGGATTAAGCACCACAGCATCGAGACGAAGCTGTAGGTACACCGATCAAGGCCAACGACTCACCGGAATAGGCTGGCTGCGGTGAAACGGAATCTCGGGTGAGGTTGCCGGCCGCGAGGAAGAAAGCGACGAACGGCGAATTCACGGCAAAATCAATCGACCAGAGCTAGCTGGCTGGGTGTGCAAGGAGTAGGAGAATCTATCTAGCGCTATGCCGCGACGGCGCAGACGCTGGTTCGATGGCGAGGGCTCAACTGAGCAGCGGCGGCGGTGACTGGAAAAACAGAGGAGAAGAGAAAGCGAAGAACGACGACGATGGCTGTCTTATAACGTGACCAAGGAAGCGCAAAGAAGCCACACGGAAGCCTTCACCGTGCCAACGCGACGCCCAGACGGCCACGCGCGCGACTGGAAGCAAACCGAAGCTCGCCGGCGGTGTAGCTCAAGCGGTGAACACTGTTCATCGAAATTACAGAATTGCCATTTACCAAATTTCACAAATTACTCCCAAATTTTCATAACAACTCAAAAATCTCCAAAAACAAAAGTTGTTCAAAATCAAAAGCTCTACAACTTTGCTTTTGAAACCATATCCAAATTCAACCTACATTTTAAAATAAACTTTTGAATTCAAAGCGGGGATATTTAAGGAATTTCGCCTTTTTAAATAACTTCAAATTTTACTAAACAACTTGAAAAACTCCAAAAACAAACTTTGTACAACTCGACAAGCTCTACAACTTTTCTTTAAGACTCAACCCCAAAATGTGCTTCAATTTTGAAATGGGTTTTCAGGGTCGGATTTAAATATTGAAAATCAGGGTTTTCGGAATTTCAAACCAATACAAAAATTTGAAACTTGATTCAAACAATACCAAGCAATACTTATAACATACATGTAAACTTGTTTTAGTGAATGCATATCAAAGTTTGCAATATGACCAATGCCTTGCAATGCATAAGATGATATGTCTAGTTTTTAATACTTAAACACCCGGGGTGTTACAGCAGCCCACGTCGGCCTTGTGCGTTTGTCTGCTGCCTCGAGCTCCTTAGGCCAGACCGAGCTACTCCGCTTTCCTCCTTTTCCTCCCTGTGTCGCGCGCTGCTCGTTCGTGCTCGAGCCGCGTTGACTAGCGAGCACTGCCCCTCCCTTCTGCGTTCTACGCCGCAACATCACGTCGCTGTCCCGCAACACGCCATGGCCGCTGGGCCACGGCCGGCACCGCCTGCCTGTCATCTCTTCCCTTTTTCCCTCTTGCTTGCGCGTCCTCGGTTCCCCATGCTGGACGTAGCCCTAGCTCTGGTTTTTTCCCTCTGCTCCTCCGCAGCTCCACCGCACGCCCACACCGGCGCCCTCCTTGCTTCTCCTCCCGCGCTGCCTTCTGTGCGCCTAGGCCTGTGCTGCTGCCGCGCACCACACCGTTGCTGCGCTCCCTCCTCTGGGTTGTGCCGTCCACCCATGCCGTCGGCGCCTCTCCTTTTCCCCCCACGCGTGCAGGCGCAACCGAGCCCGCCATGGCTGCGCGCCGAGCCACCGCGGCATCTGCTACCCCACCGGGACCCGTGCCGTCCCGAAGCTGTCAGCGTCGCCCCCACCTCCGCGCGAGCTCCACGCCGCCGTACAGCAGCCCCTCCCACGCATGCGTGCCCCTCAGTCCGCTGCTGCCGTGCCCGAGCTCCTCTCGCCCCGCGTTGGGCCTGCTACGTAGCACCGCTGCTCTGTCCTGGCCTGCGCTGGTTCGCCACCCGAGCATGCACCGTGGCCGCGGACCTCCCGTCGTCGGAGCCGCGCGTAGCCCCACCGGTGACTCCGCTGCCGCCGGTCATCGTGCCCCTACCCTGCTGTGCTCTGCTTTAGAGGACAAGGTAAAGGGTAAGAATCCAAGAAAAAGAATTATACAGGGTGGTCAATGCGAAGTACGCGACTCAATTGAATAGTGCCTAGGGATCTCTTGTCAAATAGAGGTTAACGCAGGGGCGTTTTTGCAAAATAGGCCGCCACCACTTCACGTTGGGCCATGTTTGCCCACCTGGGCCGGCCTCATGCCGCCTGGGTGGGCCGCTGCTGGCACTTGGGCCATGCCACTGCGCACCTAGGCCATCCGCGCCACTACCGCGCGTTGGACGCCGTCTCCGCCGCTTGGGCCGGCCGGTTGCCGCGCTGTGCGCTGGCCGCGCGCTGGCCTTGGGCCGCCACGCCGTGGGCCGCCTGGCCGGCCTGCTTCCGCGCTGCTGGCTTGGCCGTGCCGCTGGGCCGCGCAACACCGTGCCTGCCCCGCGCTTGGGCCGCTTTGGGCCCAAAGACCCTTTAACCGTTTCGGTGTTCCGTTAATTTCAACAAGTGTCTAAATACTTGGAAATTGATAATAAAATGTAGAAAAATCATAAAAATGCCAAACTAAGTTTGTTAGGCTCATAGAATCATGATCTACCTGCTTGTATAACTTGTTCACATAGTTGGATAATAATCTTAGGAGCTATATAATTAATTTGGGATACTTAATAATGTAAAAAGATAACTTATAGGAATTGTTCTGATAAATTGGCAATAGTGTTGAATCTGAAATTTGTATAGTAGGCTCCTAGCAATGTTAGTTACTCACCGTAAATTTTGTAGCTCCGGAATAACTAGTTGCTAATTAGATAATGATGGCTTATTGCGAATAAGGATTAAATCGATAGAATGAAATAAAGAAACACCTTGGTTTATATAACTACAAACAGTGTTGCGAAATAACGTCTTATTCGATAACATGGATATGTAGCCTAAGTACGGTCATCGTTAGATCTAGCTCGTTAACTTGAGCGGCGTAAATCGTATTTTACGAATCACGGTTGCAATTGATTAATTACGTCTTTGCACTGCATCGCATTGCATATCATATAGGTACGATGATGGATCAACGAATCAAGTGAAGGATGATTGAGAATTCGAAGATGGTGCAATGGTATTCTCTCTAGGAGATGATGCAATGGGCTTTCTATCCAGATGATGGTGGATGATCTGAAGATGCAGATACTAACTTTTAATATATATCTTACCCAGGCAAGCCCCGGTGCATAACCCCTACTTTTCTGCAGTTTAAATTATGTTTGTCCATTAAGTTTTAAGGAGTTGAATGAAACCCACTTGCATATATAAATATCTTTATCCTATGAGTCTTACTAGTATGACAGGATCGTGTAGAATGCTATGCTACATGATTCTGGTAGAAGTTGAGTGATTGCCTGTCACTCGCGAGATATAAGAAATATGTTACTATATGATTATCACTTGGAATATATAAAATGGTGGAAAGGAAAATGATGATCGGATAGGGATATGGTTTGGGTATTGGTGGGTGTAAGAGGTTGTGTCGCCGTGGACGCGGGGCATAGCTTGGTTACACTGTTTTCCCTGTCTGGTCGGCTAAGTACCGATCGTTGCATAAGATTCTAGGCAAGTCACGGACTTATTATCCCGAGCACATACTTGTGTATGGGCGCTTAGAAGACTTGTTCTCTCTTGTCGCGGATCCGACTCTTTCCGGACCGACTGTCAGGGTTTTATTTTTGGTGGAGGTGGTCCTTGCACCACACTGAGTCCGGGACTCAGGGGCGGGGGCTTGGAGTCCCAGTTTGGACGGGGACCTGGACACCCAGGACAGGAGAGTGATGGGTTGGTCCTGCTTGTGCCTTGTTTACAAGCAAGGCGTGTGTTTTCGGGGTACCCAGCTGGGGGCATTGATTCGTGAATTGCCGGGCAATCCAGTACGGCTTGTCTATGGTTTAGCATCGTAGTAAGAACTGAAAGATGAAAGGTGAAAGATGGAAAAAGGAAATCTGATTGCTTACCACCTGCTTGAAAGTAGCACATGTGCTTACATAGAATGGTTAGTTAATGAACCAATGTGGCTATTAATAAAAATCGAATATAAGGACACACATTTAGTAATGCTTCCTGCAAATGCAATGAACCCACATGCCAAATAGCCTTGCATATCCTTGGAGTATTTTCTTTCCTCCTGTCGGGTAAGTCTTGCTGAGTACAATTGAGTACTCAGGGTTTTATTCCCCCTATTGCAGGTGACAGGTGGATGCTAAAGCTGACTCTTGTGTGTGGATTCCTCCTGGTGGGCTCAGCGAGGATTTCTTTTACACTGTGATCGTAGTTGTTATTTATTACTCTCACCAAATACGTTTATAAATGAAAGTTTAATAATCTGTTGTCGTAGTTTATATATCAATATTTCATCATTTCATTAATAGATGTTTATTTCCGCTGTAACTCTGATCACATGTTTATATTCCGCTGTTCAATTAAATTGTTTATAACTCTGAAAATATGATTTCATTCCGCTGTTATGTTAATAATTATTATACTCTGATGTTGTATTAAAAGTGATGTAAGAAATGGTTCAGAACGATGTAAGCTTTATTCTCTCATTTGTGATCCTGATGGCAAAAATGTGGATTTTCGGGTTCTCCCTTGGGGTGTGCCCGACGAAACCGAGTAATTTAGTGTTCTCCCTCGAGTGCTTAGTGTCTAATAGAAGACGAGCACTCCTGTGAGGTATCAGATTAGGCGGTTCTACCACAAAGCGGGGACCGCATGCGCCCCTGCCGCCATCTTCCTCTCTTTCCCCCACTCGCCGCCGAGCAGTGCTCCACCCCTCCGCTCCCCCACGCGCATGCACGATGCCCCAACAAACTGCAATAGGAGGTTGTGGCAGGTGGGGCACATTGCAACATGTGGAGCATCCCAATCTATTATTGAAACATCCAGATGAAACACTTGGAACATACATCAAAAACAGCTAAAACGTTTGCAATATAAAACACTTGCAAATCACTTGAAACACCTGAAACACATGTGTAACAATTGTAAAACATATGCAACATTCAGATAAAACAATTGCAACATACGTACAGCTGAAACACTTGAAACAAACGCTTGCAACATCCGGATCTACTTATGCAACATTCAGATGAAACACTTGAAACATACGTTTGAAACACCTGAAATACTCAAAAAATACGCTTGCAACATGTATATATTGTCATTGCAACATATGCAACATGCTAAATCTATTTTTACAACATAAAGATGAAACACTCGAAACATCTGAAACACTTAAAATATGGTGTCGCTGGTAGCCATGACCTACCTGGTGAGAAAGTGCAGTAGCCAGCAAGCTCGGGTCAGGGGACATCGAGAACAACGGCCCAGCGTACATCCAAGGGCGGGTGCACTGGTGGTGACCTCCTCCTAGTGGCGCCGGGGTGGTGGTGGCGTGATGAACATCATAATCGTGACAGACGAGGTGAGATGGTGGTGCGGCGCGGGATTGGGGCGGGCGCGGCGTGGGATTGGGCGCAGCGGAGGATGGCCGTGGCGGCGAGGCAGAGTAGGTGTGGGCGGACGGCGCGTCGCAGGCGCGACGAGCGGATTGCGCGGTGGCGGTGGCTGCTGTGTACGGATGGCTCAGTGTTAGTGGCTGCGACGAACGAGAGTGAAGAAACGTTCTGCGGGAGTTACGAAGGCCAGATGCCGATTGGCTGGGCCGGTATGCAAGCCCAGTAAGCAAAGCATCCACAGGATTCCCTAACCCTATCATTGTCGGAAAATAAAATGACCGGGCCTCTAGCGTTTAGTTCAATCAATATCCGACCTATAGTTTTCCTTTTTTTAACGAACCGGCTGAAGACAGTGTCCAATTCTATTGATAGTGTCCAATTCTATTGATAGATAAGAGAGGTACAATCCCTAGGGACAAAGCAAAATCAAAGAAATCAAAAGCTAATTACAACATAGCCGAAAGATTAACCATGTTGAAGGAAGAAGATAGAAAAGGAAAAGAGAGGAAAAAAGAAGGACATTATCGATATTTCATCCTTTTATCTATTCGGAGGAATTTTTTCTACTAAATGTTTCTCTAATCAATGAAGTCGAAACCATGCAGTATCATAGAAGTTATAGTTTAAGTTATTTTGGCGGGAACTAGAGCTCTACAAAGCATACCCTTACTATATACGTAGACATAATATATATTTAAATGCGTAGCAAAAGCTATGTGTCAAAAAAAGACAAAATATCTTATAATTTCGAATGGAGGGAGTAACTTTTAAATTATATAAAAGGGTAAAATATAGATAGGTATGTACTCCTCCGTTCCAAAATAAGTGTTGCTCTCACTTCCTAACGAGTCAAACACTTTTAACATTGACAAAATATATATACAAGAAAATATTAATATTTATAGTACATAATTATTATCATTAGATACATAGTTGAATATATTTTTATAATAAATTTATTTGAAGATACAAATGTTGGTAATATTTTCTATAAATCTAGCCAAACATATTTTTTTAAGTTTAACCAACATAAATACTATATCGACACTTATTTTTGGAATAGACGGAGTATCAATCACGTTCTCTTTTTTCTATGAACGTTAGATATTTTCTTTTCTCTCGTTAGGACATATTAGCTAGTCATATCAAAAGTTACGATTGTTAAACTATTTGGATCGTCTAGGTAGGGATCCAGATGGGGTGCATGATAGATCAAAGACCTAGAACTGGTTCTAGTACTACCAGAGGAAAAATAGAGAGGGGTAGTTGAGATCTTAGGACCTGACACCACGGAAGGGGTAGATCCAGAAGCCTCCATCGGGTTCACTGGTGTAGGCTGCGCGACGGTCAGGGAAGAGTCGGTGAAGTCCGGCGATGGGGTGAGGTGCAGTGAAGCCGACGGTGATGACGGTGGCGTCTTCCCGTCGCTGGCTGCGCACCCTTGCTAGATCGGACTTAGGGTTTGTTGGTGGGGCAGATTGGCTCACGGTGAACCTCGTACCTCGAGCCGCCGGCCCCCACCACTTTATATAGCGCAGTGCGACGGGGGCCCACCAACCATGTAGGGTTGGGCGCCCCCGATTAGGGCGCGTGACCAAGGTCCAATAGGCCGTTGGGCTTATTGGCTGGGAGATCAATCCAACAACGATAAGAATTAGCTTATTGTTTGGAAGGGAAGGAGTATATTTAATCGATAGAGCTTAACCAGTAAATGAGAAGACAACTCATCCCATGAATCATGATAACCAAAGGGGTGATCTCGACCGTCACGATCGAATCAATGGTGCCTACTGCCCGTGCCTTCTCTACGACTTGGCAACTGACAGGCCTCCCAGCGCCGCCGTGCCACCTCCCGTCCCAACCCCATATCGTCGCTGCTCCGCCTCTAGGCCCTCGCTCTAGCCATGACCGTTCCCCACCACCATTTCCACATCTCCTCTCTCCGCCTCGCCTCTGCAGCCACGGCTCCGCTTGCTCGACGCCTCTCCACCGCCGACTCCAGCAACAAGGCGGAGCCACATGCCTCGGAACCGGTGAACCCCTTCTCCCAGCCCTAGCAATGCCTAGTTATTTTATTTGTTCCGATATTTTGTGGACAGTTCCAGTAGTGGAGTGAGACTATTCCTGTAGTGTGGACTTGTGGTTCCATCAAAGTGGCTACGACGTTTTGCTCGTATATCAAACTAAAATTGTTTCTAGCTCAGTGCGATTGGTTTAGGTTTGACCAAGTTAGAATTTAGGACTACCAAAACTCTTCTTATGTGAGTCTGAAGACGTTATGCGATTATTATGTGTAGTGAAGCATGTTCTCTGGCAATTATTATAGATGCAGGGGCGGAGCCAGAGTATTGAGACACCGGGGTCACACGTTTAGTATAATGTTTTTTATTGTTTGCTTAGAAGAGTGATTTGATATTTTTATGGCTGATTTATAGTGGAATTTGGACAGGTTGTCCGGGTCAGCTGACCCCGACAAATACATGTAGCTGTGCCTAATTGTCACGCCCCGTGGCCGCCGCCGATCGCCAGGACGTGAGGAGATCGAACACGGCACGTTCCTCTATTCTTTTTTTTACACAAAAACTGTGGGGGAGATCCCCACAGTGCCTTTTTGATTTCATTTATAAAAGAGGGAGTACATGTACAGGTACATACTTACAAAGCTTAACTAAAGGCATCTA
The DNA here is from genome assembly GCA_904845875.1 of Miscanthus lutarioriparius. Lineage (NCBI taxonomy): Eukaryota > Viridiplantae > Streptophyta > Magnoliopsida > Poales > Poaceae > Miscanthus > Miscanthus lutarioriparius. The sequence goes on along the minus strand of CAJGYO010000001.1, from coordinate 93,648,873 downwards.
GCCAAGCACAAAAGGATGACCTAAGATCATCTTTGAATCTTACAGATTGTATTAAACATTGACTCTTGAAGTTCGACCACCAAAGTGCTAATGTTGGGTCACGTCTTGCAAACACTTTATCATTTCGGACTTTCCAGAGCTCCCATGCTGCTATGAGCGTGGCTTCAGTGAAGAATGGTAACTGGTGGGCAGATCTTGCTTGAATGAATCTGTCCAGGGGATTCAGAGAGATGTCCCAATTGATTTCAAGCTTGGACCAGCAGTACTGTGCACAAGAACATTCAAAAAATAGGTGCTCTATGGTCTCCAGACTCCCTGCTGCGCACATGACACATGTCGGGGTCCCCTGAATGTTTAGATGCCTCCTCTGGAGCATATCTTTGGTGTTAAGACGATCAACCAAAATTAACCATGTAAGGAACTTAACTCGTGGGCTGCATTTGCATTTCCATATTATTTTGAAAGTAGGGTGTGCATCTAGTTCCTTGAAGGCATATGAATAGAACCTTTTGGAGCTATATTTGTCACCCCAGATGGGTGACCAATTGTCGACGCCCTCCTCATCATATTCCATAATATGCAATTCCTCTTGCAAACTCACAAATTCAGCATAGGCTTCATTGGAGAAAGGTAGCTTGAAGAGTGAGTCTAAGTCCTCTGCTTCCATGACCGCATAAGCTGAGATTTCCTCTGATTTTGCAAAGGATGCAAGTCTTGGGTATTTTGTTGCAATGATCTGATCATTCATCCAAATATCTCCCCAGAAACAAATTGATTGACCATTGCCAATTGTGCATTTAGCAATGCCTCTGAACAACAGGTTCAACCTCAATATATCCTTCCACCAAAAAGATCCAACCTCCCTGGCTGCATGAGGAACTCGATTTGTATAGTACCTGGTCCATACCATTCTTACCCATGGAAGATAAGCCCTGTTATAGAACTTGCTTAGATGTTTCATAAGCAATGCATCATTCTGCAGCCTAAGATTTATGATGCCTAGTCCTCCTTTTTCCTTTGACAACATTACAGTTTCCCATGCAACTAAGTTCCCACCTTTCTTCTTTTCAGAATTCCCTCTCCAAAGACACTGTTTCCTTGCCCTGTCAATATTCTCAATCACTCCTTGTGGTAGTTTGATGGTGCTCATTGCATAGGTGGTGATAGGTGTAATGGCTGAATTCACCATTTCAAGTCTCCCACTATGTGACAACCAAGTAGAGTAGGCTGATAATCTTCTTTCCACCCTATCCATCATAGGAGGTAGGTCCTCAATTTTTGGCTTGGTAGTCCCCATGGGCAAACCAAGATATGTGAAGGGCATTGATCCAATATCACACCCAAAAGTGTTTGCAAGGAGGACCATCTTCTCTTGAGTGACATTGATAGGGTACATTTGGGATTTTCTATAGTTCACCTTTAACCCTGTCGATTCAGCAAAGCTATGGAGTATGGCTTTGAGAAAAAATAGTTGCCTAGCATCAGCTTGTAGCAGCAGCAAAGTGTCATCAACATATTGCGCTATAGGAAAATCTTCTTCTGGTTGTGGTAAGGGCTTACATAGCAGGTTCAGGTTGCAGGCATGGTTGACAATGATCTGAAGAAGTTTAGCAGCCAGCACAAATAACAATGGTGACAAAGGGTCACCCTATCGAACTCCTCTCTTACATTTATAGAATTTACCAGGGATGCCATTTAGAAGCACAAGCTGAATAGCCAGATGATAGTATATTGTACACCCACTGAATCCATTTATCAGGCAATCCTAGGTGAGTCATCATCTGAATGATAGTGGAGTGTTCAATTGTATTAAATGCCTTCTCAAAATCTAACTTCAATATTATTATCTCTCTTTTTGACTGGTGGCACTGGTGAATATATTCATAACTCCATGCCAGACAATCCTGTATGGTTCTTGATCTGATGAACCCATACTGGTTCTGGTGAACTAATCTCAGAATAACTGACTGGAGTCTGTTGGCTAATATCTTTGTTATGAGCTTAAGAGAGATATTCATCAATGAAATAGGCCTGAAATCATTCACAGTCTCTGGGCTATCTTTCTTTGTTACCAAGGTGATGTATGATGTATTGATGCTCTCTAGGCTGATGTTGTTGTGATAGAGAGACCAACACAATCTGTAGAAATCCTGTTTAATCAATTGCCAACATTTTTTAAAAATAACCCATTGAATCCATCTGGCCCTGGAGCTTTGTCTGGAGGCATACTTTTGACAATTTGGTCAATTTCATCAATCATGAAAGGTGTAACCAAGCTGTCAAGGTCCACAACTAGCTGAATCATTTGTGGGAGGTCAAAAGTCATTGTAGGTGATGCTGTGGTACCCATTCTTTGCCTGAAAGAGACCCATAGAAGACCTGCTTTGCCTGCATGGTCTTGTATCCATGCTCCTTGATCATTTTTTAGCTGCGCTATTGAATTTCTTCTGTAAGATATAGTTGCCATGCCATGAAAAAACTTGGTGCATTCATCCCCAAACTTCATTCTGTTGACTGTATATCTATTGCGCCAGTATATGTTCTTACATTTGAGCCATGTTTTTAACTGAGCTTTGACTGCAATTCTCAGGTTCATTTCAGGATGGTACAGGCCTCTCTGGTCCTCCACTGAATCTAAGGTGCTAATGACTGCATTACAATTGGATATCAAAAGTTGTAGATTGGAAATTTTCTTACTCCACTGTTTCAACCTTGCTCTCAGGCTTTTAAACTTTGATGATATGTTTCTGGCACTGTCCATCAGGAATGCAGAGTTGGCCCAGCAGTCTTGCACTATTTCAATAAAATCATGTTGTTCTGCCCAATAATTCTCAAAACGAAATATATTAGCTTTAGGTATTTTTGTCCCAATGGAGATTTGACATGGCAAGTGATCAGAGGTTATCTTAGCAAGTGGCAAGACTTCTGTATTTGGATACTCAATAGTCCAATTTGCTGATGTAAGAAACCAGTCTAATTGTTCTAATAATGGGCTATCCTGCATATTACTCCAAGTATATGCTCTACCTTTCAATGGCAACTCCACTAGGCCCAAGTGACCAATTGCGTCATTGAATATGAAGGTGTCATTGAGATCCCCCCCTGATCTGTTCCTGTTGCTAAGTGACCGATAGAAATTGAAATCTCCCAGAAAAAATCCAGTTTTCTTTGTCCTCTATGTCCTGATTTTGAAACCACTCAATGAACTCTGATCTAGCCGGTTCATCACAAGGACCATAGACTATAGTTAGTTTCCAAACTTCATTAGTGTGGGCAGACTGAAACTGCACTGTGATGCCATATTGCCTTTTTTCTAACATGTTACTAGAAAAAATAGAGTTGTTCCACAGCACAAGTAAACCTCCTGATGCTCCAAGTGAAGGAATATAATCAAAATTATCAAACCTTCTCGGTGCAAATTTTTAGATGTACTACATATCAAAAACCTCTCGCTTTGTTTCTTGTAGACAGATGATAGAACAAGAACTCTCTTCTATTTTATTTCGCACTGCATCCCATTTATCTGATCGATTTATGCCCCAAATGTTCCAGCAAAGAATGCTCCAATCACGTGTATTCATTGATAACAAATTTATGGGGGTAGCTCTCACTGACATCACTAGGATCATCAGCACAGGATAGATATGAATCATAGTGAACATGAGCATTGTGATCAGCTTTAACCAAAACCAACACAAAATATAGGCTGTTCCAACACAGGCACATCGATGGCACGATAAGATAATGGACTTGGTTGGAAACAAAAATGATCTTCTGGCCCATATAAGCTCCAGTGCTCTCCATCCGCTTCTTCCCTTCTTTACTGTTCTTCGTCATCTTCATCGGGAACAAATGGAGGAGGCGCCTATAACAGCGCATCGTCAGTGAGACCGCTAGGGTCAACACCACATTGTATACCCCATCCTCTGAGAATAGAAGTCGAGATGGGTTTTATCTCCCCTATGACTTCATCGACTTCTACCACCCAATTCTTGCTCCGCTTAGAGGGCTCCTTATCGATTCTGACCGGATAGAAACCCTCCTTGTCAGACGAGAGGCGAGTGCTGCGACGCACAAATGTTTGGGTTAGAGGTGTGCGTGGATCAGAGATGGAAACAAGATTTGGGAGGAGCATATCCTTGCGTTTCTGAGGAGCTTGGTTGCCATCAGCCCGGCCCATGCTGCTTTCTGGACCAGGCCTGATTCCCTCAATTTGAATTTCAAGATTTGATGGGCCAGAAGTGCACAAGAAGATTGTATCAGTCGGGGTGAGATCAGGGATGACAGGAGCTGAACTCTCGGGTAACTCATCCTCAAGCATAACAGGGCTGGCAGGGATAGAGTTCTGAACCCAAATTTGCAGATCCACCTCCTCATGTACAATCCCCATAGCATCAATGGTTAGTGGAGGACCAATCTTGGATGCTGCAAGGGCCAGTGCAATACACCGACACTCCATGAAATAGGGAAAAGCTCTCAACAGTTCCACAGCAGGAGCAGGGCGCCATACTACAACTGCCACACCAGATGCTTCAGGTGGAGGATGGTTCACCCTTCTGTTCTGACCACCTAATCTGGTTGCATCTTCATTTTCAACAGGATGTGCAAATCTAGAGGTGTCAATGGTGATAGGCCTGTGCATCTGTTGTTGGCTTCTCGAGCTGCTTGCCCCATCTACAAAAATACCCCTAAGGGTGAACCTCGGAGGTACTACATTTGAGTTATAAAGCATATCTGCTGCCCTCTGTCTCAGTTCAGTATCACTCAGGAGGCCATTTTTGTGGAGCATGAGCATATTTGCACAACGGGTCTGTGAAGCAACAAAGCGAGCATGATCCTCCATCTGAGTTGAGCTGGCATCACTTGGAGATGAGCTTCCATCATTTGTAGCATTGTTTCCCAAAACATCCTCAGGATAGATGTCGAGGACCTCACCACGCTGAAAATGTGGCGATGAGGGCGGATGTAAATCATCAATAGCTTGTTTCTGTCCTGAGAAAATAGAAGCCGAGTGGTCCGGGAAATCAGCTTGAAAGTCAACGTCGAGCTGGAGGTCTTTGTCTCTCGGAGGTTTCGGTTGCCAAATGAGATTGGCTCTGCTACGGGATAAGCATATTTTTTTGATGTGGCAAAAATTGTGGCAGGCCCAACACCGGAGCATACCAGGACAGTTTGGGCGAGTGTGGCTCATGTTCATGCAGCGAGTACAAGGTCCAGAGACAATCTTGAGTTTTGAATGGTCAGCATCGCCTGCAGCGGGGATGTCTCCCTGCCGTTGCATGTCCCGTGGCTGCTCAAAATATGTGATGTCTCCCTGCCGCTGCATGTCCCGTGGCTGTTCAAGATCTGAATACCGATGAACATGATCATGATCTGCATGAAAATTCAACTTGGCATTCCCAAAAACCAGACGATCAGAAGGTTCAGAGACGTTGCATGAAACTTTCACTGTAAAGGCTCCAAACTTGAGATGCCGTGGAGGAGAGCATTTGGGAGAGGACTGCTGGACCAGCTGTTTAGCAAAACTAACTTTCTTTTGGGATTTTGAAGCCTTAGCAGCAGCCTTTTTTGAACTGCGCGATAGGACCTTTGTCCATTCTTTTTCTTGCTCGATCTCCCAAGCATGCTTCTCACGTTCCCAGTGGGGTGTGCCATTGTTCCAAAGATGAAAATAGATATCAAACATGTTGGTAATGACTTTGCGGAGTTTGTAAACAAAGAAGCCAACATCTTTCGAGAACACCGAGAACCGAAAATGATTGTTGCTTAGGAATTGAACATGAAAGTCTAGAGCTTTGCCACCCAAACAGGATTGCAGTGCTAGAGCAACCGTATCCTCAGTCAGGCAGAACAGGAAACGACGGAATGTGACCAGAAGGAAGAACGAGCCATTGGGAGTGGGATAAGGATGATGTACCGGAGACTTGTAGCACCGTCGAACCTCATCTTGGAATTCCAGACCAAGATTGAAATCCAAATGAGGAGCCAAATCCAAGGAGGATCCCATGGTTTGTTCACTGCAGTTGACTGAAGCATTTAGCCAAACACTTGGTGTGCAGTGAAAGTGCTCACCTTCGTAGAGTTGCCTGATGATAAATGAAAACGCCTGATGGTGAGCACTTCACATCACAGAGGAGATAACATGAGGACGCCGCAGACGGAAGCAGGATTGACGCCGAGGTCGATGGAGTCCTTCCCGGTGGCAGTGGCGAGCACGTGCGACGTGAGCATCACGAGCAGCTCAGCTTCTTGCAGCCTTCCATTTGCTCTCGAGGCTAGGTTCCTCTGTTCTTGGTTCTGTATTTTTCAGATTAGGAATAGTTCACCCGGTGTCTTTAGGGTTCGGCTTATTACAGACTCAGCCATCGATGCGACAACACTAAATAGACACCGACCAAATGGTCCCACATGTCATAGACTGAAAGTAAACTACTTATACGACTCTAAGCTTCCTTCATCAGAATACGTAACCAGCGATGGCAGCATCCTCACTTGCTTGGTGACGCTGTCTTGACAGCTCCCCCTGCCTAAGGTCCGATGCGTGCAGCTACAGCTCCTCGAACGCCTCGGCGATCGCGTCGAGGCCGGCGGAGTGGAGAGTTTGGACGGTGGCGGGAATGTGCGCCAACTCTCCCACCGTCGAAATGATGAAGTCCAGGTTCCCGAAATGCACGTGCGCGCCCGGGACCCAGCTGACACCATGACTAGCCATCCAAGGCCTGATGTGGATGTCGAGATGCACAAAAAGCCCCTACCTGGCACGCCAACTGTCGATGTTTTCAGACCACCGACGAGTAAATTTGTATTCGCGCGTTTGGCTCAGTTGGTGTGCTCGGAGGACACAAGGGTTTATACTGGTTCGGGCAAAACGTCCCTATGTCCAGTTCGCTGCTGCTTGTGTTATCGGCACTTGGTTTGCAGCAGGGGTTACAAACAGGCGAGAGAGGGAGAGGATCCCAAGTCTATGATGGAAGGAGTGAACGGGTGCTGAGAGCTCACTTGCCGCTCAGCCGTGTGCTTGTGTCGTGCTCTTGTGTTTTTTTATCTCCTGATCCGGTCTCGTGCGGATCTAGATCCCCCTTCATGATGCGCCCTGCTTCTCCTTTTATAGGCAAAGGGAAAGCACGGGTTACAGTGGAGGAAAAGGAGAAGAACGAGAGAGAAAAGAAAGCTTCTAGGATCGCCAGGTCCTTCTCCTTCATGTGGGTCCCGCTGATTCTATAGATGTCAATAGGGACGGCTCCACGTTGTGGCCCTGTTTGTCACTAGCACCATGCGCAGGCGTCATCTGCCGGTCATGGCGTTCCATTCTATCCCAGCGAACGTCATGGTGAACTGACACGCCTGTTAGCATTAATACAAGGGTTAGGCAGAAAAGCACCGGCATGCCTGACGCTGTTCTTGATGTGAATCCTCAGATATGGCCCATCATGGTCACGTGTTACATCAAGACGTGCCAGTCTCTTCCCTGGTGTCAGAGTTTTGACCCAGACCCATACGCTTGGACCTGGAGTGGTTGACGGCGGTATGGGTCCCCATCGGACGAGACGGAACCCGCGTCCTTGGGGTCGGGTGAGACGGAGCCCGCACCTAAGGGTCGGGGGAGATGGAGCCTGCGGCCTCGAGGTCGGGCGAGATGGACTTCGCGGCCTTGGGCGAGACTCCTGCGGCCTTGTGGTCAGGCGAGGCGGGGCCCGCGGCCTTGGGGTCGGGCAAGACTTTTTAATACATCTTGCCCCATCCGGGGAAGTCAACGTGGGTGCTAACTTCCTTTCTTTGGGTATTCCTAATATCGATACCTGACAGTAGCTCCCGAGCCTACGAATGAGTAGAATACTACTTTGGAGGCTTTTTCGGACAGGAGGACTCTAAGGGCCTTGGCCTTCTTTTTGTAGCCCATGGCGTGTCTTGGTAGGGCGACGGTTCCCTTTTGTCACGATCAGTCTTCTTGGGGGCATGTAACCGTAGGATTCAGGAGGTTAAAAAGATTTTTTGATTCTGGTCCCTAGAATCCGATCGGTCCGTCGTCGTACTGCGACCACGCGTTCGGTCTCCTTGCGAGTCCAACTTTCCTTGAGCCCTCGCGCGTAGCAGGGGTCCAGTCGAGGGTCGCCTCGTCTTTGTGATGGACAAAACATGGTGCTCGATGAGCTGTTTAATGGGAGTTCGAGTGGGGCCCCGACTTCCCGTTCGTGGGAGGCTGGCATGAGTCAGCTGATGACCGACTCCAAACTCTTGGCGGTCAGTCCATATAGTTCTTTGAGGAAAAACCATGGACTGGAAACCAACAAAGACTCGAACATGGGTCGGGATGCCCGCAGCGCTCGTGCGCCCGGGTACTGGCCGCTAGTGGGCCCATCCCTTTCCACCCCTCGCTCTAAGGGTAACCGGAGCGGCTATGAACCCATCGGTGGGCTAGCCTTCAAACTCCTGGTCCTAAATGGGCCATAGGAGCGTTTTCAGCTCTGGATCCCTTCTGACCTGCGATGGTTCTTGGCCCATTGAACGAGTGAACCGTCATCTAGCATATCCTTTGGGGGCATGGCCAGAGATAGCGTGCGCGTGATCTTCGGAGGGAGGTGACGTGACGTGGCGCAGCGGGCGCGTGAATCTAGGCCAACGGTTCGCCTTCTCGTCCCGCTCCGCCCTATAAATAGTGGCCTACCCTTTGCGTTCCTGCACATCAAAACTATAGCCTTACCTTCTCTGTTTCTCCGCCGCCACCGCTCGGATCTACCGTGCTTGCTAATCCACCGCTGGAGCCCTAGATCCGTAGCTTCTGCTCCTCCTCCGCCGCCTTTGCTTCTCCATAGCCATCTCCATCCTCCATGGATTCGTGGTACCACTCCGATGTTACCCATGCGAGCATGGAGGGCCTCGTCAAACGCGGTCTTCTCCGTGGGAAGACCGATGAGGCGGAGTGGCTTGTGCCCGGCCACGAGGATACACTGGCGCCGCCCGACGGCTACGTCGTCTCCTTCACGCCCTTCCATGAGCGCGGACTCATGGTTCCTCCTCACCCATTCTTTCGAGGTCTACTGCACCACTATCAGATCGAGCTGCAGCACCTGAACCCCAATGGGATCCAGCACATCGCGGCCTTTGTTGCGATGTGCGAGGGGTACCTAGTGGTCGAGCCCCATTTCAAGCTCTAGAGATATTTCTTCTCCATCTCCTTAATCAAGAAGGAGAGAGGTCGGGAGACCCCGGTGCCGATGGGATGCGCGGGCATCCTCCTCTGGGGGCTGTGGGCGACTGAGTACATGCCCTGCTAGCTCTCCAGATCCAACAAGGGGTGGCACTCGCATTGGTTCTACCTAAAGAATGACCCTACCACTCCCTTGCCGATCTTCTCCGGGCACCCATCAATGAGAAGAAGAGGATGTGCGACCTCCTCGAGGCCGTCGTGTTCCTGAAGACCCACTACCTCCACGGGACCGGCGTCATCAAGGGGTATCACGCGAGGAGGGTGGCGCCCCTGATGGCGCGCGTTCTCCCGCTGTATGGGATGATGCCCGATGCGTAGCTCATCGGGACGGGGCTTGCCCAGGGGCTGCTTCGTGACAGCGAGGTCACACAGCATCAAGGAGGACATGGAGGAGGCCGACGTCGTGTTCCCAATCCCGGGGCATCCCGTGATGCAGCCGGACATGGGCTTCATCAAGCTGCCGGCAGGGTTAGTCTTCCGGGACTCCGTTGTGCCGCTGCCAGAGCACGCGGCCATGAGGGCGGCGAACCATGCCGCGGATGAGTAGCAGCAGAAGAAGAAGGATGATGAGGAGAAGAAACGGTGGTCGAAGCAGCGAGCGAAGCTGCAGCGAGGGAAGCAACGTCAAGGCTCATCGGAAGAAGAGGAGTAGGAAGATGATGGCTCCATGTTGCCCATCCTAGGGGATGATCTGGCCGCCGGGGACGTGGACTCGCCTTCATCACAGGCGGGGCCCTTCCCATGGCATGTCGCGAGGCAGGAGGGGGAGGACGCGTCCCCGGAGCCTGCGGAAATGAACAGCCCCGCCAAGTCCGGACCTTCGACGGTGGCCTCGGAGCTAGCGGAAATAGGTCACCCTGCTCTGTCCGAGCCCTTGGCGGTGCCTCCAGAATCAGCAGGAGGCGGCTATTTTGATTCGTCCGAGCCCTCCTAGCCGAGGGAGGGCTCGAAGCGGCAACATGCTGACGAGGAGCAGCTGGGGTCGGGCAAGCCAGCCCCAAAACGTCCTCGTATGATGGCGTCAAGGTGAGTCAAGAGTTTTTGTCATCCTTTTGTCCTAACAATTTTTTACCGTGAACTGACCGCCATGTCCCTTGTAGTGTCGGAGGACGTGGGACTCTCCTACGGCTTACTCCGAAAAAGTTCCTCCTCTAGCAAACACGCCAGGAGCCGACTATCGCCGCGCCGGTGGAGGGCGTGAGCGGTGTTGGGGCAGCCACGGCGTCAACCGGGGAGGCGCAGCCGATGGCTATGTCCACGGGAGAGTAGGCGGAGAAGGGCGCGTCCGGGGCACCCGTGGCGGGCGCGGCACAACCAGTCGTGTCCTCGATGTCGTAGGCAGAGGAGGCATGGCCAGAGCCACCGTCCGTGCAGGTGGCCGTGTTCGCGTTACCCACCCCCTCTGTCGCTAGAGGAGCTGCCGCCGCCAGAGAGGTCGGCGCCGCTTGAGGTCGGTGCAGGGACGTCCCGGTCTCTGGTTCGGGTGGCTGCCCTTGATGAAGCGGTAGAGGAGAGGGAATGGGGGAGCGTCCACATGGAGGTTGGGGACATGGTTCACGCCCTGACCACCATGCTAGGCTCGATGCATGACATTGTTGCCCCAGTTGACCAGGTATGATATGACCATGCTTCCGACCCTCATGTTCTCTTTTCGTGCCTCTAAGTCTTGTCTTCTTTGCAGGTCCTTATGACCCGCAGCCGGGAGAAGTCCCAGCGCCTTGTTGAGGAGACACGACGGAGTGAAGGGCTGGCTGCACAGCTCACTGCCGCCCATCAGGAGGTGGCTAAGCTTGCCCCTACCACCTGGGAGGTGGCCAACCTCTGAGTTAGGGAGAAGGACGCTCGCGATGATGCTTGCGAGGCCAAGGAAAAGCTTGCGGCCCTGATCGAGAGGGAGCGCATGGACGTCGTGGAGGCCAAACGACTATGGAAGGAGCAGGACGATTTGCTACGGGCCGTAGAGGAGCTCCGCACGGGGACTAAGCTGGCTCACCAGGAGCGCGTCGACGCTCAGCACTGGGTCGGCCACCTCGAGAAGGAGCTCCAGAGGGAGAGGGATCTAAAGGTTGCACCCGAGGGCATGTCCGCCGGGCTCGCCGCGGAGGTCGGGCCATGCCAAGAGGAGGTCCGACACCTAGAGGCTGAGGTGGCCCGGCAGCATGATGAGGTGCGCAGGCTTCGGGCGGACGTGGACGGTAAGTTCCCAGTTTCCCTTGTTGTCTTTCTTCCTGGAATCCGTGGTAGGCCTTTTGACACGGTCGGTATGTGACTTGGGTAGGTCTTGACGACAAGCTTGGGGCGGAGGTGGTGAAGAGCCGTGGCCTAGATAAGGAGCTCAGCGAGGTGAAGGACACCCTCCAGACGGAGAGCAACGAACACGACAACCTGCGCGTCGCCATCCAGCTGGTCTGTGATGAGCTCAACCTGGCCCCGGAGTAGGAGACAAGCTCCCTTGCGGTTCGTGCCACCCAGATTATAGACCGGGCACATGATATGGCGAGGGGTGCGCTTCGCTTTAGCGTTCACCGATCGTTCGCGATCACCCATTCTCATTACGAGAACATCGATCTGGCGACGATGAGCCAAGGCTTCACGCCCATGTATACCGACGCCGAGCTAGACGTCATCGAGGAAGAGGTGGCCCCCCTGGCGCATGACCTTTCTACCAAGATAGAGGATGAAATCATCCCTCCGAGGGGTTAGTTTAGTTTGATAGGTCGGGCAGCGCCTTTGTTATAAGTGGATGAGTTCCATCCCTTTTGTTTCGTTTGAACAAGTCTGTTATTTTGTTTCGGTTTGAACGGATTTGTTCTTTCTCCCTTTTTATGTGTAAAAAAGGGGGTAATGCGCTCCGACCCTTCCTTTTGTTAAGATGTAGAGCTCGAGGTGTGGACGAGAAAACTCTGGTCATGCTGGTGAGCAAGAGTGCCGTAGCCGTTGGGGCATAGGTTTCTTGAAGTCCAACCAGTTTTACTCGGCGTTCGTTTCTGCAAACCTTGCCTCTAGGTTTTTAACGTGAGAAAGGGTCGGGCACGACGACTATTTTAGAAAGGGTATATATATATACCCTTATCAGCCCCCGAGTGAGACCCATCCCCTTGCCATTGCTGGGGTCAGATTTCACTAAAGATCGGGGAGACGATAGCGAAACTGGTGGGAGAAAGCATTTTTTTGTTTTAGAAACATTATTGTTAGTTTTCGTACGTACCGCCTCCCTAGGATCAAAGCCATTGTTTTGTGACCATGCATTCAGTCTCCCTGTGAGTCCAACTTCTCTTGATCCCCCGCGTGTTGTAGGGGTTCGGTCGAGGGGTCAGCTCGTCTTTGTGATCGTCACCCCGTTCGTGGTTTCCGCAACCGGAGGGGTTGAGCTAACGTCACTTGCCTCATTGACTCGAGTGTCGCACTCGGTGAGCTCGCTAACGGGCATGTCCGAGTGGAATCCGGGTCCGTCATTCGTAATGGGGTCGGCATAGCCCTCATATGGCATTCCACTTTGCTCCTTAACCCTCCTCCCGGTAGATGCCTCAGAGTCGCCCAGAGACCGACCAGGTGTGGTCCGTTGGCCTCCCCTCTATGGAGATTCTGTGGGCATGGCTCGAGGTTAGGATCGAACGAGGAGGTCGAGATGACCCTGTCCCACTTCGAGAGGGTCGGGCAAAGGCCGCTGGGGCTCATCTACTTTTTTCTCCCCGGCTCTGTTTCGACGTGAGGCGGCCTTGAGCCCTTCGTGGGCTGGCCTTGAACCCCGGTTGGTCGCCGCTCATGTTGAATGAGATGACTACTGCTTTGTCACGCTTGACGCGAAGTGTTGTGATGCAATAATTGCATATGCGATGCTTGGATGTATGAGAATGGATGAATGAATGCTCATGCACTAGAGAAGTAAAGTGGGGGTTGGTAAAGTTACCTCGATGGCTCGAGTGACGGGTTCAGGGAGCTCTTATCGGATATGTCCGAGTGGAATCTGGGTTCGTCATTCGTGACGGAGTTGGCATAACCCGCATGGGGCATCCTATTGCTCCTTACCCGTCTCTCAGCAGCGGGTCGAGCCATTCGATCAACTTGGGTGACCCGCTGGCACATGACTTACCTCAATGGCTCGAGTGATGGGTTCAGGGAGCTCTTACCGGATATATCCGATTGGAATCTGGGTCCGTCGTTCGTGACGGAGTCGGCATAACCCGCATGGGCATCCTACTGCTCCTTACCCATCTCTCAGTAGCGGGCCGAGCTGTCCGATCGACTTGGGTGACCCACTGGCATAGGACTTACCTGCGGAGATAGAGGATGAGATCATCCCACCCAAGAAATTAGTTAGGCAGATAAGCCAGGCGGCGAACTTGTAATAAATGGACAAGCTCTTAAATTTTGTTATGGCCAAACAGATTTTTAGCCCTTCTCCCCTTTTTGTATAAAAAGGTTAATGTGTTCCGACCCTTTCCGTCGTTAAGGCCATAAAGCTCGGGGTGCGGGTGAACAAACTCTGATCACGCTGGTGAGCAAAAATGCCGTAGCCGCTTGGGCATAGGTTTCTTGCAGTCTGACCAGTTTTACTCAGTGTTCATTTCCACAACCCTTGCTTCTAGATCTTAACGTGAGAGAGGGTCGGTGTCAGGGACCAATACTAGGGTATCCGATGAGGAGAAGCTAATGGTCATCAACATTGATTCATCCGAGCAGTCAAGAGCGCGACTACAGCTCCAATCGACCCCCAGGTGCATGGGCTCTGGTTCACCGGACCTTTGGGTCGGGAGCGCCGCCTCGCCTGACCTCGGGGTCAGGGGCTCCGTCTCACCCGACCCCTTAGGCGTGGCTCCTGATGGAAGCCCATACCGCCGCCAACCTCTACGGGCCAGAAAGTACAACCCAAGGTCAGACTTCTGGCATCGTGCAGGGAGCGAGCACATCTCAACATGACCCGTGCCCACGACATATCACTCCAGGGAACTCACATCACCAACAGTGATGGATGTATGGTCACTATGCTGCCTACTCCCCATACGGCCACTGACCAGCACCTGGTTCGCCGCGTCGCCCGCCGGGACGGAATGAGATGTCACGACCCGTTGACAACGCCGGGGCATGGCATCAGCGGCGAACAGGCGCCCAACATGGAGCCATCCCTGTCACCATCTATAGTGTCGGTGGGACCCACATAAAGTAGAATCAAGGCCCAGTGGTCCTAGAAGTCTTCCTCTCTTTGGCTCTTCTCCCTCTTTCTATCTGTGTAATTTTCTCTTCCCCTTCGTCTATAAAAGGGGAAGCAGGACGTAGGACTTTCTGCCCGAACCAGTATAAACCTCGTATCCTCTAAGCACACCATTCGAGCCAGACACGCAATACTAGAAATTTACTAGTTGATAACTTGAAACATCGACAGTTGGCGCACTAGGTAGGGGCTTTTTGCGCGTCTCGACATCCACATCAGGCCTTAGATGGCTAGTCATGGCGTTAGCTGGGTCTTGGGCGCGCACGTGCGCTTCGGGAACCTGGAGTTCATCATTATGATGGAGGGAGAGTTGGCGCAAGCTCCCGCCGCCGTCCAACCTCTCCACTTCACCGGCCTCGTCGCGATCGCTGAGGCGCTTGAGGAGCTGTAGCTGCACGCACCAGAGGCCCACACCTCCGAGAGCGACCTGCTCATTGGCTTCGATTATGGGAGGCTAGAGCGCCAGCTCGATGCCTTCTTGGGACCCCGACCGTCCTGGGAGGACCTACGCCACCTCACCTTCTTGTTCGCCAACGTCATGACGTAGCTTGCCAGAGGAGAGTCGCTCTCCCTAGAATACCTCATCCGGAGCACCCCGACAGTGCTCCTATCCGGTGTCCACAACGTCGCAGAGACCATTAGCCACCTTATGGCGCAACGCATGCCTGTATCCCCCGTGAACGATGAGTTCGTGGGGATGACCAAATATGTTGTGGAATGTTTCCACGACCTCCTCGCGGGAGAGTTATGGTTGCGCTCTGACTCTAACTCCAGCAGGGGGAGCCATCACCCTTCTCATGGCAGGTACCACCGAGGGATACGTTGAAAGCATCCACGAGGGAGAGGCTACCCCAATGAACAACCTCAATGACGAGGTCGAGGGGGATGTAGGGGCCCCACCGCGCCTGTGGGTAGAGCAGCTGAAGGTCTGGTACCAAGAGATCGAGGAAGCATGACTCTAGCTCGAGTAGGAACGTGAGCCCTCCCACACTTCACCCGGGCAAGCTAGAAGATCATTGTTGTGGCGGCCTTGCTCCGGGGTCTTTTGGGGCCCGTGACGCCTCAGGATTGTCGGGCCCATCGCGAGATTCGCACGCTACTCGAGCGTGCAGTGGCATAGCAGACTGAGATCTCGTTGTCCCGACGACGTGAGCTCAACACCAGCCAGTGCGCGCCCTCAGCGTGACCCGACAAAGATGTATTAGTCCACTAGGCGTAGCAAGGCGGTAGGCTGCGCACCACGGTCCCCGTGCAAGAGCATCTCGGTCTCCACCGTGACACGTGCGACACCCTCAACGCCCACAGGTGTACTCGCGGCGATGCGAGGGAGGAGGCTAGCCATGGCTACCACCCTCGTCATGGCGAACGCTACGATAGCGGCGAGGACCGAAGCTCGAGCCTCGACTTGCCGGGACCTCAGGCCTTTGGCCAGCACATCCTCAATGTCATCTTCCCACTGTGGTACCGACCGCCGACCAACATCCTAAAATACTCCAGGGAAACAAACCCCGTACTATGGCTTGACGATTATCGGCTTGCTTGCCAAGCTGGTGGAGCAGATAGTGACGATTTCATTATCCGCAACCTTCCATTATTCCTGTCCGATTTGACGCGAACGTGGTTGGAACACCTTCCACCCAACCGAATCCAAAGTTGGGCGAACCTAAAAGAGATCTTTGTGGGAAACTTCTAGGGCATATACGAGCGTCCTGGGAATTCATGGGATCTCAAAAACTGCCGACAGAAGTCCAGGAAAACTCTTCGTGGGTACATCCGGCTCTTCTCTAGGCAGTGCAATGAGCTTCCCAACATCGTCGATGCCGATGTCATAGAAGCTTTCCTATCTGGGACCACCTACGAGTCCCTGGTTCACAAGCTAGGACATAAGGGCCCATGAACCATCAAGGAGCTCCTTGACATCGCCACTAGCCACGCCTTAGGCAAGGAGGCAGTTGGGGCTATTTTCGACCGCCTCAAAGGCAATGCTAAGCTAGATGAGGATGCCGGCGATAGTGCCTTCAACCGTCCTAGCAAGAAGAAGAACAAGCAGCAGTGTGAGGGCTCGCTCGTGGCCACCGCCGACCACAAGGGGGGTCGGAAGCCCGCCAAGGGTACCCTAGACCACTTAGAGAAGCTACTCGAATGGCCATGCCTGAACCATGCCTTCTCCCTCAAGGACCTATACAAGAATTGCGTCCTGATGAAGCAGTTCTTGTCCAGAGGCTCCAACAAGGGGGAGCATAGGAAGGAGCCCAAGTTAGTCATAGATGATGTTGAGGGGAAGGACGGCGGATTTTCGGCGCTGGATGGCTACCTCATGATCTTCGGAGGGTCGGGGGCCTATGACTCCAAGCATCGCCAGAAGCTTGCACGCCGCGAGGTCTATACGGCTGAGCCGACCATGCCTACCTTCCTCCGCCTTAACCTTTGATCGGACCGACCACCCGAAAATCGTCCCACAGCCAGGAAGATATCTGCTCGTGGTCGACCCGATCATCGGCACGAAGCGGCTCACCAAGGTGCTGATGGATGGAGGCTGCGGCCTCAACATCATGTACACTGAGACGCTCAACGCCATGGGCATCGACCGAGTGCGTATCCGGTCGACCGAGGTGCCTTTCCATGGCGTCATGCTAGGAAAGCAGGCTGTGCCACTTGGGCAGATCGATCTGCCCGTCACCTTCGGGTTTTTGACCAATTATAGGATAGAGACCCTTACCTTTGAGGTGGTTGGGTTCCACAGAACCTACCACGCCATCCTAGGGCATCCATGCTACGCGAAGTTTGTGGCCGTTCCCAACTACACCTATTGGAAGTTGAAGATGCCGGGTCCGTGCGGGGTCATCACCATTGGCACCTCCTTCTAGCGCGCCTACGAGTGCGAGGTCAAGTGCTGTGAACACGCCGTGGCAATTGTCGCCTTCAGAGAGCTTGCGGCCATCAGGGAGGAGGTCATCGAAGAAGCACTCAACCCCAAGCGATCGACCGGGTCTTTCGAGCCTATAGAGGGCACCAAGGAGGTCCTCATAGACCCCAGCGGCTCCAAAGGCAAAGTGATGTGCATTGGCACCACGCTTTCCTCCGAATAGGAAAGCACGCTCATCGACTTCCTCCGTGCGAATAGAGACATCTTTGCGTGGAGACCCTCGAACATGCTAGGCATTCCAAGAGAAGTTGCCTAGCATGCCTTGAAGATCAGGCCAGGCTCCAAGCCGGTGAAGCAGCGCCTGCATCGCTTCGACGAGGAGAAATGCAGGGCCATCGGCGAGGAGATTGCGAAGCTTTTGGCGGTCGGGTTCATCAAGGAAGTATACCACCTCGAGTGGTTAGCCAATCCCGTTCTTGTATGAAAAAAGAGTGGGAAATGGAGAATGTGTGTTGACTAAATAGGTCTCAGCAAAGCGTGTCCAAAGGATCCATTTTCTTTGCCACGCATAGACCAAGTAGTCAACTCGACCTCAGGGTGCGAAACCCTTTGCTTCCTTGATGTGTACTCTGGGTACCATCAAATCGTGATGAAAGAGTCCGACCAGCTCACGACGTCTTTCATCACCCCGTTTGGATCATTCTGCTATGCCACAATTTCATTTGGTCTGAAAAACACGACGGCTATGTACCAACACTGCATGCTCAAGTGTTTCAGGGATCTCATCGGGCGGACCGTTGAGGCCTATGTGGATTACATCGTAGTCAAATCCAAATGGGCTGACCAGGTCATAGCCGACTAGGAGCAGAACTTCACGAAACTCTGAGCAAATGACATTAAGCTCAACCCCGAGAAGTACATTTTCCCATGGGGTATGCTGCTAGGTTTTATTGTCTCTGAGCGTGGCATCGAGGCCAACCCGGAGAAGATCTCAGCCATCATGAGGATGGGCCCGATTTAGAACATAAAGGGGGTACAACGAGTTACAGGGTGCCTCGCCACGCTCAGTCGCTTTATCTTGTGCCTCGGCGAATGAGGTCTCCCCCTCTATCGGCTTCTGAAGAAGGCCAACCATTTTGAATGAACGCCCGAGGCCCAGGAGGCGCTTGACACGGTCAAGCTGCTTCTGATGAAGGCCCTGATCCTAGTCCCTTCAACCAATAGGAACCGCTTGTGCTCTACATTTCTTCCACCATGCAAGTGGTTAGCGCCGCCCTGGTGGTAGAGGGAGAAGAAGAGGGACACGCCCTCAAAGTGCAGCGTCCATGTACTTTATCAGTGAGGTCTTGTTCAATTCTAAGACTCGCTACCCCAAATCTAGAAGCCCCTGTACGCCATCCTTGTCGCCAAGAGGAAGTTGCGTCACTACTTCGAGTCGCATTTGGTGATGGTCATGATGTCCTACCCTCTTGGCGAGGTCATCCAAAACCGGGATGCCACAGGAAGAATCACAAAGTGGGCACTCGAGCTGATGGGTCAAGGCATTTCATATGCCCCTCAGACGGCCACCAAGTCCCAAGTGCTGGTCGATTTCGCTGCAGAGTGGACCGAGGTCCAAATGCCGCCCAGTCGTCGACCAAGAGTACTGGACGAAGTACTTTGATGGATCACTGATGAAGAAAGGCGCCGGCGTGGGGCTGGTCTTTGTTTCGTCCCTTGGGGTACGCATGAGGTACATGGTTCGCATCCATTTCCCCTCCTCCAATAATGTGGCCGAGTATGAGGCACTCATCAACGGCCTACGCATCGCCATCGAGTTGGGTATCTGATGGCTCGACGTTCGAGGCGACTCCCAGTTGGTCATCGACCAAGTCATGAAGGAGTCAAGCTGCCACAATGCCAAGATGGCCGCATATTGTTGAGAAGTCTGCCAGCTAGAAGACAAGTTCGACGGTCTCGAGCTCAGTCACATCCCGAGACATATCAACGAGGCGGCCGACGCGCTGGGGAAAATAGTGTCTGGCCGAGAGCCGGTGCAAACAGGTGTCTTCGCCAGCGATCAGTACAAGCCCTTGGTCTACTATGAGGAGCCAGAACAGACCGGTGATGGGGCGGCTGCCCTAGGCTCAGGAGCTAACCAGCCAGTGGCTCCATCCGACCCTGAAGTCATAGAGCTTAACGAGGATCCAGCAACAGAGCCTGACTCTCTGGCCAACTAGAGGACGGCTTTCCTCGACTACATCCTCTGTGAGGCGCTACCGACAGACAAAACGGAGGCTCGGTGGCTCGCGCGTCACGCCAAGTCCTTTGTCCTTATTGAGGGCGAGCTCTACAGGCGAAGCCACACCAAGATCCTGCAGCGCTGCATCCCCATCGAACAAGGGAAGCGGTTGCTGAGTGATATACATGGTGGGGTCTGTAGGCACCATGCCGCGCCTAGGACCCTGGTCAGAAACGTGTTCTGACAAGGTTTCTACTGGCCGACCGTAGTAGCCGATACTGAACAGATTGTTCGCACATGTGAAGGGTGTCAATACTACGCTCGGTAGGCCCACCAGCTGGCCCAAGCACTCCAAACGATCCCCATCATGTGGCCATTTGTGGTCTGGGGGCTCGATCTGGTCGGACCTCTCAAGAGGGCGCCTGGGGGCTATACACACTTGCTTGTCGCCGTAGACAAGTTTACAAAGTGGATAGAGGCTCGACCGATTTCCGTGATCAAGTTCGAGCAAGCCGTGCTGTTCTTCCTTGACATCGTCCATCGCTTTGGGGTCCCAAAATCCATCATCACGGACAATGGCACGCAGTTCACCGAAAAGAAGTTCCTCTAATTCTACGATGAATACCACATCCGCATCGATTGGGCCGCCATGGCGCACCCCCGCACGAATGGGCAGGTCGAGCATGCAAACAGCATGGTCCTACAACCCCTCAAGCCTAGGATCTTTAACCGGTTGAACACGTTTGGTGGACAATGGGTCGTGGAGCTTCCTATGGTGCTCTAAAGCTTGAGGATGACCCCCAGCCGGGCCACCACTACACACCATTCTTCATGGTCTACAGTTCTGAGGCAATCCTCCCAATCGACCTCGATTATGGAGCGTCGAGGGTCAGGGCATACGATGAATAGGGATCCGAGGCGTCCCTCGAGGATGCCATGGACCTGCTAGATGAAGCGCGTGACATCACCCTCCCCCGCTTGGCTAAGTACCAGCAAGCGTTGCGCCGGTACCACAACCGTTGAGTACGGGGTTGGGCCTTCAATGTTGGGAACCGGGCGCTCTACCTCGTCCAGAGCAACAAGAACCGCCACAAGCTCTCTCCACCGTGGGAGGGACCGTATGTCGTCGCGGAGGTGCTCCAACCAAGCACCTACAAGCTCAAGACCATCAACGGTGAAGTCTTTGTCACGCTGGAACATCAAACAACTATGTCGCTTTTACCCTTAATTTACGCACACTTTCTCTGTGCCCGACCCTCTCTCAGCAATGGAAGGGGGTCGGGCCTCACTCGGGGGTTGATAAGAGCATATCTATCTAGTAGACATTCTCTGTGCCCGACCCTCTCTCATGTTAAGATCTATAAGCAAGGGTTGCGGAAACAAACGGTGAGTAAAACTGGTCGGACTGAAAAAACCTACGCCCCAGCGGCTATGGCGTTTTTGCTTACCAACGTGATCAGAGTTTTTTCCGCACCATGAAGCTTTTTAGCATTAACTACGGAAAGAGTCGGTACACATTTAAGAGTATATCCACCTGACAAACATTCTATGTGCCTAACCCTCTCTCATGTTGAGACCTAGAAGCAAGGGTTGCGGAAACAAACGCTGAGTAAAACTGGTTGGACTGCAAGAAACCTACGCCCCAACAGCTACGGTGTTTTTGCTTACCAGTGTGATCAGAGGTTGTTCACCTGCACCCCTAGCTTTATAGCCTTAACGATAGAAAGGGTCAGAACGCATTAACCTTTTTATACAAAAATGGGAGAATTGCTAAAAATCTATTTGGCCATAACAAAATTTAAGTGCTTGTCCATTTATTACAAGTTCGCCGCCTGGCTTATCTGCCTAACTAGTTTCTTGGGCGGGATGATCTCATCCTCTATCTTTGTAGGTAAGTCCTGTGCCAGCGGGCCACCCAAGTCAATCGGACGGCTTGGCTCGCAGCCAAGAGATGGGTAAGGAGCAGTAGGATGCCCCATGCGGGTTATGCCGACTCCATCATGAATGACGGACCTGGATTCTACTCGGACATATCCGGTAAGAGCTCCCCAAACCCGTCACACGAGCCATTGAGGTAAGTCCTATGCCAGCAGGTCGCCCAAGTCGATCTGACGGCTCGGGCCACTATCGAGATATGGGTAAGGAGTAGCAGGATGCCCCATGCAGGTTATGCCGACTCTGTCACGAATGACGAACCCAGATTCCACTTGGACATATCCTCTTGAGCTGGCGCACCCGAGCCATGATCTCGACGGCACAAGCCGCGAACGAGCTAGTCCCATCCGACCGCACCACTTCAAGGTCATCGCATACCACTCCGAGGGCAGTGCTCAGGATACTAAGCTCATCACTCTTCACCTGAAGATTTCTCCTCACCTCGGTGAGATCCACAGCTAGCCCAGCAGAAACGCTCTTGGCCTCCAACTTTTGGGTCGTCCGATTTTCTACTGTGCGTCGTTGCACTCTTGGCAGGCCTATTCACGCACTCGGAAAGCCTGGTCGCGCTCCTCGCGAGCCGCGCCGCGTTCTGAGCAGAGACTCTCTACGGTTTGGATTTGCTCATCCCACTGCTTGCGCAGCCGAGTGACCGTCGCGGCATCTAGGCTCGCCCTTTTTCCTAGGGCCATGAGCTTCGCCTTGGCCCCCAGTTTTAGATCCCTTTCTTTCTCAACCTCGCCAAGAAGGTCAAGGATCCGCTTGTGGGTTTTGGCATCTTTCTGGAGCAACTAATCCCGCTCCTTCCTGACCCTGGCGGCTTCTTTGTCATCCTTCCACGACCTCGCTGACAGGGCCTCGAACGCCTTCTCGGCCTCATCAGCATCTCGATGGGCCTTGGCCACCTGCGACCAAAGATTGGCCACCTCCTCGACGAGGGTAGTTAGCTTGACCACCCTCTGCTGGGCAGCAACAAGCTGAGCTATCACCTCCCCATGTAGCCGGGCCTCCTCAACGAGGCGGTCCCAGGCTTCCATCTATTGACGAAGGAACCAAGATTTCCCCTGGCTGTGAGCTATAAGGGACTGCAGGGAGACGATGGTCAGGATACAAAAAGTATATAGAGGAAGAAAAGGGCAAGAAGCAGGACCAAGCAATACCTGGCTAGAGGGAACAACAATGTCGTGCAATGCGCCCGTGGCGTGGTCCAGTGCCTCGAGCATGGACACAATCCCTACATCGAGGCTCTCCCACTCCATGCTCTCTATGGCGTCGTCAAGGGTAAAAAGCGTCGACGCCGGATCCTGCGGATCCGTCCACTAGAGCAGGGGCTCGCTCCGTGTGGGTGAGCCACTCCCCACCGACATCAGGGTCAAGGATGACTCCCCACCGGCCCCAAGCACCACTGACCCCTCTCGCCTTGACGTCCCCGCCGAGACACCCCCTCTAGCAACGGAAGGGGTCAGCGGTGTGGACGTGAACCTCTCTCCCAGCACCATGACTTTTGGGGACCCCTTGACCACGCCCCCTCTGTCTGGCCCATGCCACGCGCCGTCGCTTTGTAACAGAACCGACCAAATCATAAGAATGTAAGTACAAAAACAATCACCGAAGCGATCAAATTCCTGTACTTAAGCTCCCATAATCCCGGTAGTCTAGAAATCACGAAGGATTTCAATCAACTCTCGACATACAAACCAAGATCATAGTGATTCAACACAACACATCATCTGTTACAACATTTCATAAGTAGCATTCGGAATACATCCATCAGAGTTCAAATAAAATATTACAAACCAAGTTCAAATGCGCGGAAGCAACATAGTTTAGTACATAACTTTATAGTTTCAAATACATTGCCAGATCTGAGTCATGTCCCACAAAAGCATTATCAGGTACGAGAACTAGCAGAGACCGCGCCCAACGGTCTAGTCTTCATCCCCAGCTGGGAGAAGGCAGTACTTGCAGCAACCAAAGTAGAACTGATCATCTGCAACAGGTGGGAGATAAACCCTGAGTACGAGAAGGTACTCAGCTAGACTTACCCGTCAAAACCAGAAATAAAAGACACCAAGGATCATGCAAGGCTTTTCAGGTGGGCTAGCTTGACACAGTTGCATAAAAGAGCTTATGATTATAGTAACCAATTTAAACTTAGCATCAAGCTTATCATTATTTACCTGTCCACTAGATTAGCACCTGTACTAGAGCACTTACTTATTAGGAGCAAACAATATTAACCATAGTAGGTATAATAAGGCTGTCATCATCATATCATCAATTTTGAACCATTATGTTATTTAGTGTATCTACATTGGAGATAAGCCCGTCAAGTTCTCACTAACCGGGAGAGACGGCGACTCGAATCGAATTACAACTCAGCTGAGGGGGTATTCCTAACTCTCACCCTGGCATACTTTGCAAGGGTAGCCGTGGGTCACCTTTGGAACAACTCAGGAACCAAATTTGCGGGTTCAATCAGCGCCAGCACTCTCAGGGATTACCCTTCTGCCAGGACGATCAGGACTTTTAAATCACCTGCCCTTGGACTCACGCCTACGGCTCCCTTCCGAGGCGCACTTTATACTTATCGACTCCTGGCCTGAGGTGAGATACTTGGCTTCACGGTCGGTCTTCGGACACGGCCAACTAAGAGAGAGGCATGCGTTCAACATGAACAGGAAAGGCTCCAAGAATCAGTCCTTAAGCGACACAGACGGAGTCACTGCAAACCGGCAAGCCTCCGCCCGGTCTTCATTTCAAATTAAGACTGGTTCTTTTCCACGATAGCAAATATAGCCAACCGTGCCATATGTATCTTCCTATATCTCATAGGTGATAGGAAATCACCCGACTTCTACCGCGTTTAAGTAGGGCTAAGAACTACACGAGCCTGAGCTACATAGGATTCAGGGTAACAATATCTAGACAAGTATTGGGTAACCAATGCAGCAATTGTTTGCATCCAACACCTAAACTTAATGCAACAATATATATAGATATATAATAATAATACTGTGACTGCATTTTGGAAATTAGGAGGCTTAATATGCTCCGGGGCTTGCCTTTCACAAAGTTACACGGATGGTGATCCGGGCACTCAACGGCGACCTCATCTGGCACTTCTTCTGAAGGCTGCACCTCCTGAACCTCCGGTGTCGGCTGCTGCTGCTCGCTCGGTTCCTCGAATTCCAGCAGGGTCACTCCTTCTGGTACACCTATTGCATGCCGATGCACGAGATAAATATCATGGATGCATAAGGAATGACATGATGCTCATGATGAATGAATCACAGTAAGTGTTTGACGAAAACATTACTGGACACTCATTTACCGATTAAGAATAGCTCTATTCAAATCACTTTAAAACAGGTATCTAACTTAACTTGAAGAACAAGATCAACTTACCTAACTTGCATAACCTAAGATAAAGATGCTCATCTTCAGTTAAAGGCCTAACACCTAGGAACATTACCACAAACTTAGAAATAGTAAAGGCATACATAAATCAACATTTAAAGTTTCATATGCACACAAATAGTCCCTTAATTCAATCACAACCAGAGTTCTACAAATCCAAATGACTTGCAAGAGGACATTCTGGAAAGCTTATGAAATTCTCTACAATTCATTTGTAAACATCAAAGCATGATTCTTAAGTTAACCAAATCAAATTCCAGTAAATCTAGAATCTATCCCGCAATGACAGGGTTACTTACTTAATTATTTAATGATGATGCAAAAGCCTAATTTGACCAAACCAAGTTTACCAACTTGTTACACATACCAGAGGAACACTAGAAAGTATAATGCCAACTTCTAAATAAATCATTTAATATCATTTTCTAATTTATTTAGTTAATTAGGTGATAAAAGCAACATATAGTAAAACTATTCATAAAAATCTACAAAAATTACAGTAGCTATCTCATGCTTCACATAGACTACCATAAAAATTTCAAAGCCATTGAGCAAGCAGAACTTGCTGTATCCAAAATAACAGGTGGCATGCCTATTTTTAGCATAATTAGGAAACCCTAATGAAAAGTGTCAAGCAACAGATTTCACATTTTTCCTAGTATCATTCAAGCATAAGAATAGCACTCACCAAATTTTACCTTTACTGGATCTATAGAAAAATTATGAAAATTCACACAAGATCCATCCATTGATAAAAGGAAATTCTATAACTCAAAAACTACAGATGCACTAGCTCTGAAATTTTAACCAGAGCTTCTACTAAGCAATAATAGATTACCCACAAAATTTCATAATTTTTGGACCACAGAAACTCAAGATAAAATTCAAACAAGTTTGCATGTATCCAAAAACACATTTCAAAGTCCTATTTAATTCATCTAGAATTTCTAAAACATGTGCCCATATAATATTTTTATTAAATACTAGACATTATCATGAACTTAGCAAAATTGAAACCATAGCATTTGGATCTACCAACTAGGAGATACATATTTTTGAATCTATACACTAATCTGTGAAATAATAAAAATAAAACAAATAAGAAAACAATCCACTGCTGTTGGGCCGGCCCGAGGAAACGGCGGTGTGGCCCAGACAATGGCGCGGCCCACGCTGGGCTCCCGCCTCAGCCACGGCGACTAACGGGAGGGGCCCGCGCGTCAGCGAGACAGACAGGGGAGCGGAGGAAGACGACGGCGCGACTCGCCGCCGGTGGCTCCTCCGGCGAAGGCAACGGTGCCAACGGTTTCGCCTCACCCAAGCGGACATAGGGGAACCATCTATTGCAGCAAATGACGCAGCTAGAGGGGGTGGCGATGGCCACGGCGGCGCTCGGCCGCGGCTTGACCGGCTCCGACGAAACTACGCCGTCGCGGCCCCTAACGGTGACCCTACGAGCTTCCTCAGTGCTCCTTAGACCTAGCGCAAGGCAGAGGAGGGACGGCAATGGCACGAGGAGAGCTGGCCGCGTGGAGCGCTAACTTCGGCAAAGGTCCGACAAGGCGGTGGTGGGAAAAAACGGCGATTTCATCCTTACCAAGGCGAAATTGGCACGACTGTGGGGTGGAGGAGGTAGAGGGAAACACGGCGAGGCTCTGGGTGAGCTAGGCGACGCGTTTTTGCCAGGACACGGGAGCTAGGCGAGGGTGAAGATTCGGCTGGCAATGGCGGACGGCTTCGGTGCTGCGCGCTGCGGGAGGCGAGAGATGAGAATGGAGCGGGTGACTCGGTCGGGCAGGCGCTGGGGTGCTCCATGACGCGGCTAGTCTTGCTAGGGCGCCCACGGCGCGTGGCCTACGCGGTCAGGCGACCGGCGACACACGTCCCCCACATGTCGGGTGTTTACTAAAACGGAGATCACTGTAGCTCGCCTGAAACATCGATTCAGTGATCCAACGACCGACTGACAATGTACTTTTGATGATCTATAACTCCCAAACGGTGGCGATCTGGTTCATGGTGTAGTTAACAAAATTAAAGATCCAAGTGAGTACAACAACTTTGTTAATTGGAGCTTGGACTAATTCGGTTAGGATTGGGAGATACAAGCCTCCAAACAGGGATACTCGAAACTGAAAATCGCCAAAACGACTTAGGAAAAATTCTAAGTGTGAATTCAGCATGGCAATCTGACTTGTGGGCCATGTTTGACCATGTTCCACACATTTTCATGAGTTGGACATAAAACAACTTTTGTTCCTTGATAAATTAGCTACAACTTTTGTAAAGAGTGCACAGCCATGCAAAGTCTCTAAGTTGGACTTTTGAATCAGTCAAACGGTGACACTCCAAGGGTCAATTCAAGTCAAACCTCCACTTGAGGGCATTTTGGTCATTTTGATCTACATGAACAATGTCCCAACAAGTAACCTAAGTATAGTTAAGGTGTAATAGACCATGATCAACCACTTTACCAAATTGTTATACCAACCTTTAATGATCACATGTGATAAAGCACTAAAACAAGTAATTCACTCCTATGTTGCAATGCAATGTTTCACATGTTTCAAGACCTTGTTGTCATTTTATAATTGCCACATTACTACCATATTGCCATGTTTCAAAGTATGAGAGTTTCATGTTACATTCACATGTTGCACTACTACCACTCTAAGCACTCAAGCATGAAACACCTACAATTTAAAATGTTGCATATGTATGTTTCAATGATAATGGCATGATGACATAGATAATGCACATGTTTATGAAATGACATGCAATTTAGTGGAAGCCTAAACACCTAGGGTGTTACACGCTTGGGCCGCCGATGGCACGGGTCGCGCCGATGCCTTAGCCGACGCTGCGGTTGCGCCCGACTGTGACCCATCTGTCATGGCCGCCAACACCTCCACCTGCGTCGGTGGGGTCACGACTGGCTACGTCGCTCCCACCACGGTCGGCAGCCACGAGTGCTGTCGACAGCACTATCGGCCCCGCCATCGGCAACGGTATCGTGGCCGTCACCAGCTGCTCCGTGACCTCCCAAGGGGACCCTTGAACGCCCGCGTCCGCCCATCCCGCCGAGGGCACAGGTGCCATGCCTGACTGGCCAGCGACACGGTCACTAGCCGATGGCCGCTGCACCATTTGGTTGGCGATGCTCTTCTTCAGCGCCAGCGCCAAAGGATTCCGCTGCCTACCAATGCTGCAAGGGATGAAAAATATTAGTCACGATGAAATCCAACTAAAATAGGAAAAAACAGAGGAATTGGTAACTCACCGCAGCGCCGTCGAGCGGCAGATGCGTTTGGGAGACGAACCCCCCGACCCTTGCTCCGCCTTGTTAAAACAAGGCCGTTTCGAGCCCGCCCCCTGCTCCTAGGCAAAGGGGCTCGCCCCTGGCAGCTCCTGGGGCACATTGGTGGAACGCCCCGCTCCCTTTGGCTCTTGGGGCACGACGGCGGAGCTGCCCGCCTGCGCTGGCACCTTGGGCGTGATAGCAGAGCCACCGCCTCTGTTGGCTCCTAGGGCAGGCCAACGGTACATCCTGCCTTCGTCAGTTCCTAGGGGCGGCGTCGGAATGGTCCGCCTCCACCGGCTCCCCAGATGTACCCTTCCCTCCATGGAACGAGAAGGGTCCCGATGCCTGCAAGGATGAACCGATGCCTGTTAGTGCATCCTCATTCTCCTGGTTGTCCCACTCGATATCGTTGGCTACCGTTTCTTCTTCCTCCATCACCTCGTCATCGTCAGCATTGTTGTCAATGTCCTCCCCTTGTTCCCATGCCCATAGCTTCCACTACTTCTTCCTCTTCTTGTCCTCCTTCGCCTTCCTTAGCCGCTCCCCCTTGGCATGATTTGCCACCCTCACAACCGAATCCCTCGGCAGTGGTGCTGGGTGATCCATGAGGATGAGGTCCCTCGTCTGGTCCCACCCCTCTCAAAGGTAGTCTCATGGGGTTAGGAAATCAATTGAAGAGAAGGCAAGAGAAAGGGAAACTTACGAAGACAACGTAGCCTGGCTCCAGCCACATCGGAGGATTCCCCAACACCGGGTAGACGAAGTCGAGGGTGGCACCCGCATCATCCCGCAAAGGCTCCATCGCCTCCTTGATGCGTTGCGCGATCATGGAGTTGGGAAGAGTTCCCTCGGCGAGCGTTGTTCCGTCGAACGATGCATCGGGCGCCATCGCGTATAGCGAGGAGCGCGCGCATCATCAACGGCGCCACCCTCCTCGTGTGGTAAGACCCGATGACGCCCGACCCTTTCAGGCTATTCTCCTTCAGGATGTGGATGGCGGCGATGTAGTCTCGGATCTTCTTCTTGTCCTTCTCTGGGATGCCCCACTTCTTCCACTACTCTGGGGCCTCTTTGATCAGGCTCCCGGTGAACTCCAGCAGAGGGGCGGCAGTGTCATTTTTGAGATAGAACCATTGTGAGTGCCACCCCTTGTTAGACATCGAGAGCCACATGGACGGGTACTCGCCGACCTGATTGCTCTGAAGTTGGATGCCGATGCACCCCATCGACATGTGCAGCTCCTACCTGCTGCCCTTCTCCCTCTTCTTTTGGAGGTTGACGGCGAAGAAATACCTCCACAAGTTGAAGTGGGGCCTGATCCCTATGAATCCTTCGCACAGCACGACGAACACCGCCATGTGCTAGATCCCATTGGGATTGAGATGCTATAGCTCAATCTTGTAGAAGTGCAGCAGCCCTTGGAGGAATTTGTGGGTGGGGGTCGTGAGCCCACGCTCGTGGAAGTGGGTGAACGACACAACGTAGCCATCGGGCGGTGACTACAAATCCTCGTTGCTGGGCAGCAACCACTCCTCGATCGAGGTCTGTGCGCGGAGAAGACCACAACGGACGAGGCCCTCCATACGCTGGAAGGTGATGTCGAAACGGCACCATGTATCTATTGGAGGTGGGGGCAGATGGATGCAAGCTCAATGGCGGTGGAGATGCGGAGGCAGAAAACCTAAGCGTTGGTGGCAACGGCATGGCTACGGAGGGGCGACGGGTGCGAGGAAACCAACCGCCTGCTTAGATCTCCATGCCTGCCATGACCTATCACCACGTCTCATCGCGGGGCATGCGCACGCAACCTATGGCCCTCCCCTCGAAAAATGTTTTGCCTCCCCGAACGGGCCATGACCCATCACAGGTAAGAGGGATACGGAGCTAAAAATGCTCCTACGGCCCGTCTAGGCCCAGGAGTTCAAAGGTTGGCCCATCGACAGGTTCGACAACCGCTTCGGGCACCTTTAGAGTGAGGGGTGGAAAGGCATGGGCCCGCTAGCGGCTAGTACCCAGGCACATGAGCACCATGGGCATTCCAGCCCACATTCAAGTCTCGACCGGAAATGATCCATGGTTTTTCCTCGAAGAAAGGCAGAGAGCCCTCGAGACCGGTCGAATGGACTTGAGAACTATACAGATTGACCATTGAGAATCTGGAGTCGGTCACCAGCTGACCAATGCTGGACCCCCATGAATGGGATGCCGGGGCCCCACTCGGACTAGCCCGTTAACAGCTCACCGAGCACCATGATTCGTCCATAGAGGAAAATCATGGCACAACTCAGCCCCTCTATTTTTATCAAAAAAATGCTTGAGGGAAGATGATCACAAAGTTGAGCTGACCCTTGACCGAACCCCTACTACGGGTGGGGGCTCGAGGAAAATTGGACTCGCAAGGAGACCGAACGTGCGGTCATAGAACGACAAACCCCGTAGGGGTCAGAATCAGGAAAGACCTTTTTCGACCCACCAAATGTCATAGCTATACCCCGAGGGGTCTGATCACGACAAAAGGGATCACTGTCCCCAGGACACGCTGTGGGCGACAAACGAAAGCCAAGGCCCTCAGAGTCCTCCCGTTTGGAAAAGCCTCTGAAGGAGTATTCTACTCCTCCATAGTCTCGGGGGCTACTGTCGGGGACCAATACTAGGGTACCCGAAGAGGAGCTAATGGTCATCAACATTGATTCATGCGAGCAGTCAAGAGCGTGACTACAGCTCCAACCGACCCCTAGGTGTGTGGGCTCCACCTCACCCACCTTTGGGGGTGGGTTCCGCCTCACCCGACCTCTAGGTCGGGGCCCCGCCTCGCTCGACCTATGGGTCGGGGGCTCTGCCTTGCCTGACCTCTGGGTCAGGGGCTCCATCTAGCCCAACCCCTCAGGTGTGGCTCCTAACGGAAGCCCGCACCGCTGCCAACCACTACGGGCCAGAAAGTACAACCCAAGGTCAAACTTCTAGCATCGTGCAGGGAGCGGGCACATCTCAACATGACCCATGCCTAGGACATGTCACTCCAGGGAAGTCACATCACCAACAGTGATGGACACGTGGTCACTATGCTGCCTACTCCCTGTACGACCGCTGACCAGCATGCTCATTCGCCGTGTCTCCCACCGGGACCGAATGGGACATCACGACCCGCTGACAACGCCAGGGCGTGGCATCAGTGGTGAACAGGCGCCCGGCGTGGAGCCATCCCTGTCACCATCTGCAGTGTCAGTGGGACCCGCATAAAGGAGAAGAAAGGCCCAGCGGTCCTAGAAGCCTTCCTCTTCTTAGGTCTTCTCCCTCTTTCTCTCTGTGTAACCTGCTCTTCCCCTCTGTCTATAAAAGGGGAAGCAGGACGCCCCAAGAGAGAAGATGGTGGTTCACCACTCTACACGGTTGTAGACATCAAAACACATGCTCTAACACACCTTAGGAGCACACACACATCAGAGACTTGGGACATGTCCCTCTCTCGCTCGTTTGTAACCCCTACTACAAACTTTCAGTGCTAGTAACACGAGCAGCAGCGACAACCTGGACATAGGGACTTTCTGCCCAAACCAGTATAAACCTCGTGTCCTCTAAGCACACCATCCGAGTCAGACGTGTAATACTAGAAATTTACTAGTTGGTAACTCGAAACACCGATAGTCGGGCACATAGAATGTTTGCCAGGTGGATATACTCTTAAATGCGTTTCGACTCTTTCCGTAGTTAAGGCTTAAGGAGCTCGGGGTGTGGGAAAAACTCTGATCACACTGGTGAGCAAAAACACCGTAGCCGCTGGGGCGTAGGTTTCTTGCAGTCCAACAAGTTTTACTCATCGTTTGTTTCCGCAATCCTTGCTTATAGATCTTAACATGAGAGAGGGTCAGGCATAGAGAATGTTTACCGGATAGATATGCTCTTACCAGTCCTCGAGTGAGGCCCGACCCCCTACTGTTGCTGGGGTCAGGTGTCACTAAAGATCGAGGAGTTGATAGCAAAACTGATAAGAGAAAGCGTGCGTAAATTTAAGGGTAAAATCGACATAGGTGTTCGATGTTCCAGGCGTTGATGAAGACTTCGCCGTCAATGGTCCCGAGCTTGTAGGTGCCTGGTCGGAGCACCTCCATGATGACGTATGGTCCCTCCCACGGTGGAGAGAGTTTGTAGTGGTTATTGTTGCTTTGGACGAGGTGGAGCACCAAGTCCCTGATGTTGAAGGCCCGACCCCGCACTCGACGGCTATGGTACCGACGCAACGCTTGCTGGTACTTGGCCGAGTGGAGGCGGCCAACATCATGTGCTTCATCTAGCTAGTCCATGGCATCCTCAAGGGATGCCTTGGCTCCCTGTTCGTCGTAGCCTTGACCCTCGGTGCTCCATAACTGAGGTCGGTCGGGAGGATAGCCTCGGAACCATAGACCATGAAGAATGGCGTGGAACCGTAGACCATGAAGAACGGCACGAGGACTCGCTCATGGCTACTGCCGACCGCAAGGGTAGTTGGAAGCCCATGGAGGGCACTCCGAATCACTTCGAAAAAATGCTCGAAGGGCTGTGCTCGATCCACGCCTTTCCCATAAAACATCTGCTCAAGGACTACGGCCTCATGTGGAAGTTCTTGGTCGGAAGCACCAACAAAGGGGAGCAGGGGAAGGAACCTGCCCCCACTGCGGACGATGCTGAGGAGAAGGACGACGGCTTTCCAACGCCGAATGGCTGCCTTATGATCTTCGGAGGGTCGGCGGCCTACGACTCCAAACGCCGTCAGAAGGTCGCACGCCGCGAGGTCTACACGGCCAAACCGGCCACACCTCCCTTCCTCCGGTGGTCGGAGTCCGCATAACCTTCGATCGGACCGACCATCCGGATACTGTCCTGCACACCGCAGGGAGGTATCCGCTTGTCGTCGACCCAATTGTCAGCCCAAAGTAGGTCACCAAAGTACTGATGGTCGGAGGCAGCGGCCTCAACATCATGTAAGCCAAGACGCTCGACGAGATGGGCGTCGACCAGACGAACCTCCGCCCAACCCGAGCACCTTTTCACGGCATTATGCCCGGAAACAGGCCATGCCGCTAGGACAGATTGATCTGCCCATCACCTTCAGGGATTAGTTCAATTATAGGACTGAGACCCTCACCTTCGAGGTGGTTGGGTTCCCCAAAACTTTCCACGCCATCTTGGGATGACCATGCTACGTGAAGTTCATGGCCATCCCCAACTACACATACCTCAAGCTGAAGATGCCGGGCGCCCATGGGGTCCTCACCATCAGCACCTCCTTCCAGTGGGCCTATGAGTGCGAGGTAGAGTGCTGCCGCCACGCCACAACAATCGTCGCCTCCGGGGAACTCGCCGCTCTCAAGGAGGAGGTCTCCGAAGAAGCGCCGATGCAAAGAAATCAACCGGGTCATTCGAATTGGCAGAGGGCTCCAAGGAGGTCCTCATAGATCCTAGCAGCTCTGGGGGTAAAACAGTACGCGTTGGTACCACGCTCTCCTCCAAATAGGAAAGCGCACTCATCGACTTCCTCTGCGACAACGAAGACATCTTTGCGTGGAAACCCTCGAATATGCCAGGCATCCTGAGGTAGGTCGCCGAGCATACCTTGAAAATCCACCCAGGCTCTAAGCCGGTGAAGCAATGCCTATGCTGCTTTGATGAGGAAAACCACAGGGCCATTGGTGAAGAGATAGCAAAACTGTTGGCTGCTGGATTCATCAGAGAAGTACACCACCCAGAGTGGTTAGCAAATCCCGTTCTTGTACAAAAGAAGAGTGGGAAATGGAGGATGTGTGTCGACTACACGGGTGTCAACAAGGCATGCCCGAAGGACCCGTATCCTTTGCCGCGCATAGACCAAATAGTCGATTCTACCTCAGGGTGCAAAACCCTCTGCTTCCTTGATGCGTACTCCGGCTACCACCAAATCGTGATGAGAGAGTCCGACTAGCTCGCGATGTCTTTTATCACCCCCTTCAGATCATTCTGCTACATGTTAATGCCATTCGATCTGAAGAACGCTGGGGCTACTTACCAGCGCTGTATGCTCAACTGCTTCGAGGACCTCATCGGGCGGACCATTGAGGCCTATGTCGATGACATCGTAGTTAAGTCCAAATGGGTTGGCCACCTTGTCGCCAATCTTGAGCAAACCTTTGCGAAACTATAGGCAAATGGCATCAAACTCAATCCCGAGAAGTGTGTTTTCAGGGTCCCGAGGGGCATGCTGCTCGGCTTCATCGTCTCTGAGCGTGGCATCGAAGCCAACCTAGAGAAAATCTCGGCCATCACAAGGATGGGCCCGATCCAGAACATAAAGGGGGTTTAGCGGGTCGCAGGGTGCCTTGCCGCCCTCAGCCGATTCATCTCGCGCCTCGGTGAATGAGGACTCCCCCTTTATCGACTCCTGAAGAAAGCCGATCGCTTCGAGTGGATAGCTGAGGCCCAGGAGGCGCTTGACATGGTCAAACTACTCCTAACAAAACCCCCGGTCCTAGTTCCTCCAAGCGACGAATAATCCCTCCTGCTATACATAGCGGCCACCACACAAGTGTCAGCGCCGCCCTGGTAGTAGAGCGGGAAGAAGAGGGGCACGCCCTCAAGGTGCAGCGCCCTATGTACTTCATCAACGAGGTACTATCCAACTCCAAAACCCGCTACTCCCAAATCCAGAAGCTCCTATACGCCATCCTCATCACCAAGAGGAAGCTACGCCATTACTTCGAGTCACACCCTATGACAGTCGTGACGTCGTTCCCCCTCGGTGAGGTCGTCCATAGCTAGGATGCCATAGGAAGAACCGCAAAGTGGGCACTCGAGCTGATGGATCAAGGCATCACGTATGCCCCCCCGAACGGCGATCAAGTCCCAGGTGTTGGCTGTCTTCATCGCGGAATGGACTGAGGTCCAGATGGCACCGGCGATCATCGATCAAGAGTACTGGATGATGTACTTCGATGGGTCGCTGATGAAGAAGGGCGCCGGCGTGGGGCTGGTCTTCATATCACCCCTCGGGGTCTGCATGAGGTACATGGTTCGGCTCCATTTCCCCTCATCAAATAATGTGGCCGAATACGAAGCACTCGTCAATGGCCTACGCATCGCCATCGAGTTGGGCATCCGACGCCTCAACATTCGGGGTGACTCTCAGCTGGTCGTTAACCAAGTCATGAAGGAGTCAAGCTGCCATGACGCCAAGATGGCTGCGTACTACCAAGAAGTTCGATGGCTGGAGGACAAGTTCGACGGCCTTGAACTTAATCACATCCGAAGGTGCCTCAACGAGGCGGCCAACGCACTCGTGAAGGCGGCGTCCGATCGAGAGCCGGTGCCAATGGGCGTCATCGCCAGCGACCAACACAAACCCTCGGTGCACTATGAAGGCTCAGAGCGGGCCAACGATGGCCCATCTAATCCAGCCCCGGGGGTTAACCAACCGATGGCTCCGCCCGGTCCCAATGTCTTGAAACTTGAAGTGGATCCAGCAACAGAGCCTGATCCTCCGGATGACTAGAAAACACTCTACCTCGACTACCTCCTCCATGACACACTGCCAATGGACAAGACAGAGGCTTGACGGCTCGCATGTCGCGCCAAACGGAGCCACACCGGGATCCTGTAGCTCTGTATCCTTGTCGAACCGGGAAGACTTCTGCTAAGCGACATCCACGGTGGGGTCTGCGGTCACCATGCCGTGCTAAGAACCTTGGTTGGGAACGCATTCCGATAGGGCTTCTACTGGCCCACTACAGTAGCCGACGCCAAGCAAATCGTGCGCACCTGTGAAGGGTGTCAGTACTATGCTCAGCAGATTCACCTTCCGCCTAGGCACTCCAAATGATCCCCATCACGTGGCCCTTTGTGGTATGGGGGCTCGACCTAGTTGGGCCTCTCAAAAATGCGCCCGGGGGCTACACCCACCTACTTGTCACCATAGACAAGTTCACAAAATGGATCAAAGCTCGGCCGATCTCCGCAATCAAGTCCGAGCAAGTTGTGCTGTTCTTCCTCGACATCTTCCATCGCTTCGGGGTACCAAACTCCATCATAGACAATGGCACGCAGTTCATCGATAAGAAATTCATTCGATTTTGCGATGAACAACACATCCGAATCGATTGGATGGCCGTCGCGCACCGCACCCCTAGATGAATGGGTAGGTCGAGCGCGCAAACGGTATGCTCCTACGGGGTCTCAAGCCTAGGATTTTTAGCCGGTTGAACAAATTCGGCGCACACTGGGTCGTCGAGCTCCCTACGGTGCTCTGGAGTCTGAGGACAACTCCTAGCTGGGCCACCGGCTACACACCTTTCTTCATGGTCTACGGTTCCAAGGCTGTCCTCCCAACAGACCTCGACTATGGAGCGCTAAGAATCAGAGCATACAATGAACAGGGAGCCGAGGCATCCCACCAAGACGCCATGGACCAACTAGACGAAGCCTGCGACATCGCCCTCCTCCATTCGACCAAGTACCAGTAGGCGTTGCGACGGTACCATGGCCGAAGGGTGCGGGACTGAGCCTTCAACGTCGGGGACCTTGTCCTCCGCCTCGTGCAGAGCAACAAGGACCGCCACAAGCTCTCCCTACCCTAGGAGGGGCCGTACGTTGTCACGGAAGTACTCCGGCCAGGTGCCTACAAATTGAAAACCATATATGGTGAGGTCTTCACCAACGCTTGGAACATTGAGCAACTACGTCGTTTTCACCCTTAAATAAATGCATACTTTTCTTATCAGTTTTTTCCTTCAGAAATCCCTGGTCTTAGTGACACCTGACCCCTACAAACTGCAAGGGGTCGGTCCTCACTTGGGGGCTGACATAAGTACATTTATTTGACAAATCACTCTCTGTGTCACCTTTGCAAACAATCTCTAAGTCTTCCCTCTTTCTCTCATGGCAAGTCCTAAGGGCTAGAATTTCGGGAACAAAGTCTGTGTATAACTGGTAGGACTACGGGAAACCCACGCCCCAGTGGCTACGGCCTCCTCGCTCACCAACATGATTAGAACTAACTCACCCGCAGTCCTAGCTTTTACAACCTGAGCCATGGGAAGGGTCGGAAGGTACCAAAACCTCTTCTACAAAAAGAGGAAGCTGAAAAGCTGTTTGCCACAACAAAAGATGAAAATTTGTTCATTTTTGCACAAATTCACTGCTTACAAAGTGATTTCATCATGAAAAGGACTAATGTACTCATAAATACAAAGGACTATTCACTCGGGGGCTCCCCCACAAACTTATTCAAATACAGTTTCTAACTAGCCCTACTATGGGTACTGCTGCGGTCGCCGCGCCACGCTCTCCATCGACGATGTCCTACCGCTCCGCGGGATCCTCAAAGGCGTCATCATCTACAACGTCGAACACCACGCTGGCGATTGTGGTGCCCTCCGCAGGGGCGTCCTGGGACTGCGCCATCGTGATCAGCTACAACCCTGACAACATCGCCTCCACCGGGGCATCCAGGGACTACACCATCGTCATCAGCTACAACCCTGACAATGGCGCCTTCGTCGGGGCGTCCAGGGACTACGCCATCGTCATCAGCCGTAGCCCCGACAACGGTGTCTGGGCGGGGGGCACCTCCCGCCGAAGGAAGGCCGCAATGAACGACGGCAAAGCCAATGACGCTCGGCACCCTCCAGTGCCCCTCCTCCTTCGGTAGCAGTGGCCCCTCCTCAGCAAAGGCGGCCCGCACCATCTCATCTACGTTGGATGACCTCCAGCTCGACATCATGCTCTAGATTCACGAGCGGATCTGTGAGTTCTTCTCTCCCTGGCATTACCCTCTCTTACTTAGGAACCGCTGCATTCGGTGGAAAGGAAGGAGAAGAGGTAGCGGCTCAGAGGCTGGCGAGGGAGTGGGACGAGAACTCTCCTCCCCCTCCCTATTTAAAGAAGGGGCTCAGCAGCTAAGGAAAGGCGAAAGGTTGGGACAAAAACTCTCTGCCTTCCCCTATTCAATGCAAATGCGGAATCAATGCTGACAGAAATATGAGGGGACGCAACGGAACCGACAGGACGCGCTCTGGTCAACAAGACGTCGCCTGGTCAAACAGGACTGTCGAATACCACAAGAAGGGGTACCCTAAGCAAGAACCAAAAATGTCGCTTAAAACCTTGCAAAAATCAAAGCCAAAAGACTACCGCCAGGTCTCTGCAGAATTCTCCGATTCGCTCGAGGCCTTGCGCCGAGGCCTCATACGAAAGGCCAAAATCACCTCGCCGAGGCCCTCTCGCCGAGACCCTCTCGCCGAGGCCTCGCCCCGAAAGGCCTCGGATGGGATGCCAATTCTCCGATTTGCTCGAGGCCGGGCTCGGCAAACATACTCGTAACCTCCGTCTCGACCAAACTCCTCTGACGAAACGCCACGTCCAGATTAATGCGCCCAACTACTCCCGCAAACATCAGCCGCACTCAGGTACAGTACGAGCAGAACGACCGACGGGACTGGGGACTGGGCGCAACAGGGGTTACCTGTCACTGTGCTCATCACTATGCTACCTAACCCCTGTGCCAAGGACAAAGCAGCATGGAAGGTCAAGTCCATGTCCCTGTAGTCTTGGAAACCGCAGGAGAGCCCAACTGCTCGTTCTACGCCTCGTCCAAGACCCCCCGGCAGGGTCCCAGACGTACTATTCCTTCTCAGCCTCGGCCGAGGCCGGGCTCGTCCCGCATCCTCGTTGTCTCTAACTCAACTACCCCTCTGGCGGGCCGTCCCATCCATGTAAGTACCCCTGGTTGTGCCTACGTCAGCCACGATTGGCGGGGCATAGCAACAGGGGAGATGGGACGGCGGTCAAATCGCCTCTTTTACCATTGCCCACTAACGGTGCAGGGACTACCGTGCTTTGCGGACACACGCCCTGCATTTTTCCACCTAAACCGTGTACGACGCTGACCACCGAGACCGCCGCATCGTACTCAGGTCACTCCCAGGCCTTGGCAAATCAGGCCTCGGCACGGCCGGCCACAAACACCTGCCAGGCCTCGGTGAACCACCAAGTCAAAAATTCACAAGGCACGGCAAGTCCCCTACAGAGGAGGCCATGCTGACTAAATGTCAACGAGGACCCCTACGACTTCAACAGCCTCAGGCATGGCCGGCATGATGCACCAGTGATCAAGTACCAATTGCCATTCCCGACACTGTGCTGCTACAGGAATAGGCTACAGTACTGGATCTTCCTTCCTCGCTAAGGCTCCACATGTAACTCTCTCATGTACTCATGGCTCCCTCCTTGTGGCTATAAAAGGAAGCAGCTAGGGCCGTTTCTAGGGAGAGAGACCACACCGGCCCTCACGCACAAAACGCACTAACTCAATTCACGCACGCTCCCACGCTGCCTAAGAGCAACGACTCAAGCAGTCCGCACCACTCCACGCCGAGACCTAGGACTAGCTCCCTCTCTCACCTAGCTTGTAACCCCTACTACAAGCACTTCAGTGCAAAGAATACAAGATCGATCTCCTAGACTGGATGTAGGGCACCGATTGCCTGAACCAGTATAAGCCTTGTGTCTCTTTGCATCACCATCTAGGATTAGGGGCACGCAGTTCACATTTACTGGTTGGTTGAGGACCCCCCGGTCTGAAACACCGACAGTTGGCGTGCCAGGTAGGGGTCTCTGCGTGTTAGCGTGATCGTCCCAACAAGTTCCGGATGGCTGACCCCATACGTCCACTATGTCTTGACACGGTGGTCTAGTTTGGGAGCCTAGAGTTCATGGCTCTAGGATGTGAGTACGATATGGTACTCCTCACACCCAGAGCCCCACCGGCCGGCGACGACGTCGCGCATCGGCAGCCCGGACCCAGGTGGCGCCCGGGCCGCCGCTCTCATCACGCTCGCCAGGCACGATGCGAGTGGAACTACTTCGACACCACGTGAACTCAGGGCTGTGTGCCCCACTCCGCCGACATCCCTCGCCCAGCTGTCGGTACAGAGTCCCTGGCTGGGGACCCATCTAGCCTAAGCCTGGGCAAGGGAGAGACGCCAGTAGCGCGTAGCGATGTCCCGTCGTCAAGCTCTGCCCCGCCGCTTCCTGAGGAATCGACTCAGGCGGAGTGGAACCCAGCGGTGGCACCATCCCCGTACCTCTTTGGGCTGACTAACATCGCCGCCGCCTACGCTTCTGCTTACGCCTCCGCGCACACGGAGCCCTCGGGACACCACCAACGATTCGCCCTCGACTTCTCCACCACAATCTCGACCCACACCCACACTGAATCCTCGGAGGAGGACGAGGTATGGGCCGGAGCAGACTTCTCCGGGCTTTGTGACCCCGAGGCTATGCGCCGCTTCTTGGCCGTAAGCGACTACTGCTTCGGCCATTCTGACTCTGATGACGAAAGCACTTACGATCCCACTCGAGAGTGTTTCCACGTCGGGCTCGGAATGCCTGGGGCAAGTGACGAGGGTGAGAGGGCAGGCAACCGGTCCCCACTCCGCCAAGGGGCGGGCAACGCCACAACACCGCTCGTCGAGTTCCGGGTGGCGCGGAATGTGAACATCGCCCCCAGGGATATCCGACGCCTAGACCTGGAGCAGCTTCGTGAGCTCCAGGCAAAAGTTGACCAAGATCGACTCCTGCTGCAGTAGCTCCGAGACACTCTCGAGCAGGAGCAGCAAGGCCACGGTGACGGTGGAGGGGCCCAGTAGAGGGCCCACGACATACACCGCCGCATCAACAACGACGAAGGAAGTGAGCAACCCCCAATCTTCAATCGCGCTAGCCAGAACATCGCGGCGGCGGCGATGCTAGTCCGAGCAATGCCCGAGCCCTCTACCACGGAGGGGCGACGGGTCCACGGCGAGCTTCGAGACCTTCTCGAGACCGCCGTAGTACAGTAGGCCGAGAGCTCCGTGTCTCGGCAACATGAGAACATCTCGAAGCGGCCCTCGGTGCACGATCGCCTCAAGGCCCCCTCAGTCCACGACCGCCTCAGCGACCGACGCGAGGCATAAGAGGACCATGATGTGGTCAGCAGGCGACGGCACCACGACAACGACGGCTCGCCCGAGGTTACCACCCACACCGAGGTGGCCGCTACGACAGCGGGGAAGACCGCAGCCCTTCTCCTGGGCCGCCTGGCCCTAGAGTCTTCAGCAAGGCCATCCGCGGCGCTCCATTCCCTGCCCGGTTCCGACAACCGGCCAATCTCGCAAAGTATAGTGGCGAGACCAACCCCGAGCTTTGGTTGGCCAATTACCGCTTGGCTTGTCAGCTAGGTGGCACGAACAATGACCTGCTCATCATCCGTAACCTCCCCTTGTTCCTGTCAGACTCGGCGCGAGCCTGGCTCGAACACCTCCCTCCCTCACAAATTCACAACTAGCACGACTTGGTCAAGGTCTTCATCGGGAATTTCCAGGGCACATACGTGCGCCCCAGAAACTCCTGGGACCTCAAGAGTTGTCGCCAGAAGCCGGATGAGTCTCTCCGAGACTTCATCCGGCGCTTTTCCAAGCAGCGCACCGAGTTGCCCAGCGTCGGTGACTCGGAAGTTGTCCAGGCTTTTCTCTCCGGCACCTCCTGCCGAGACCTGGTCCGGGAGTTAGGCCGGAACGTACCAACTTCGGCAGTCGCACTCCTCGACGTCGCCACCAACTTCGCCTCGGGCGAAGAAGCTGTCAGGGCCATCTTCCCCGACAGCGAAGCAAAGGGGAAGCAGAGGGGCGAGACCTCCGGGGCCTCGCCCTCCCATTTCTCCAAGAAAAAGAAAAAGGGGCGCCAGGGGAAGCAAGAGGCCCTCGAGGCCGATTTTGTCGCAGCCGCGGATCGCAGGAATCCCCGAGGTCCCGCCAGAGGCCCCGGACTATTTGACGACGTGCTCAAGAAGCCGTGCCCTTACCATCAGGGCCTGGTAAAGCACACCCTCGAAGAGTGCACCATGCTCCGACGCTACTACGCCAAGCTCGGACTTCCCGATGACAACGCTAGGAAGAAGGGCGCCGGCGATAGAGACAACGACAAGGACGACGGGTTCCCTGAGATGCACAATGCCTTCATGATCTTTGGCGGGCCTTCAGCGTGCCTCACGGCGCATCAACGCAAGAGGGAACGCTGGGAAGTCTTCTTGGTTGAGGTAGCCACTCCTCAGTACCTTAACTGGTCTCGGGAGGTGATCACCTTTGATCGAGAGGACCACCCCAATTATGTCCCAAACCCCGGTCAATACCCGCTCATCGTTGACCCGATTATCGGCAACACCCGGCTCACCAAAGTGCTGATGGACGGAGGTAGCGGCCTCAACATCCTCTACGCCAACACCATGGAGCTCCTAGAGCTCGACTAGTTGATGCTCCGAGGGGGTGCCGCACCTTTCCACGGCATCATGCCAGGGAAGCGCGCATGACCCCTCGGACGCATTGATTTGCTGGTCTGCTTCGGCACTGTAACACCCGGTCTTAAGGACAAAGCCGAATGCACACCATATGTGAGC
Organism: Miscanthus lutarioriparius; assembly: GCA_904845875.1. Lineage (NCBI taxonomy): Eukaryota > Viridiplantae > Streptophyta > Magnoliopsida > Poales > Poaceae > Miscanthus > Miscanthus lutarioriparius. Next base: position 93,606,276 of record CAJGYO010000001.1, on the reverse strand, counting down.
CCTGGTAATCAAACCTCACATATAGCTACAAATGAAGGGGCAGTATCAATTCACAATGCTTAATATATAGCGAACTTAGCAAAAGAGATAACCTTAGAAAACAATCAACGGATAGACAACTCTCGATCTCCGGGTGCGAGACTTCACTCCCTTTGGATCCAATCGATGGTTGATCACAAGCCTAACTTCTCAAGTGCGTGACAAACTATTATCCGGCCCGAGGTGGGGGAAATTGCAAGAGTGAGTCCATGTCGAACTCCGCAAATATAGCAACAAGGTAGTGTATTCCATAGCCACATGATCAAGTATAATTGAATAATAAATAGCTCAAAATAACTTCGATTAAGCATAATTAAACAAGTGCTCATCTTTGGCGAAGAATCCCTTGGCCGCTCGTGACCGTGAGCACGGCTGATATATCATTTATTAAACTCTCTGCAAGCAGAGGTGTACACTTTCACTTTGTGAGTCATGAATTGCCCTTTCACCTTTGAGGTCATGAGCCTCTTAACCCTCTACAAAGGAAGGCGGCGGGGTTCACTATGAAGCCTTTCAAAGGTTAAAATCTAAGGGAAGGGCCGCAGGGTCATCGGATATAGGAACCCCCCTTCCAAAAAAAAGGCCGCTACCATAGCTAGGCTCAATAGGACAGAGGCTGTCCTATACCCAACTCGCAGTATCCTCTAAGCCAGCTAGAAAAAGACCTCATACTGAGCTAAAGCCAGAGCCATATAGCCCTCACAGCTATACTGTAAGTCCTGGATGATCACTTACAAATGAGACCTTGTGGAGAGGGAATTTAACCCTTCTGTTGTTGCTAACAAGTCATCTTTTATGTTTATAGCATATTCATTAATCAAGTTTCAAGATCATGGTCACAGAAAGAAAACCCAAACTATACTTGCCTTAAACACCGATCCTTCGGTAAGCTTTAATCTTCAACGTTTTCTTCTTCTTCTTCTTGATCTCCAACTTCTTATAGATCACCAACGCAAAACTCATCGACTGGACAAGACTGAAAAGCACCACACAAGCACTCGAACAAGCATGCATAGCAAACATACTAGATTAGAACAATACACCAATCAATGAAAAGATTTGACATCTAATCTACACATTGCTACGATCACACACACGCGAAAGGCACACTAATCGGAGCTACGGCAAAACAGAAACATCTATCGAAGGATTTACGTTGGAAAGAAAACTATATGCTTTATCTATTTTAATGATCATAAAACATGTATAAGATATCTCAGGGGAATATCTAAAATTGAGTTAAGTCATTTTATACTTGAGTTATTAGATTTAGAAAAGTAAGATAAATTAATCATATCTTAATTATAAATATTTTGATATCATTTATGCAAATTAAATTGAAATATAATAACAAATGAGAGTATATATATTCAAAGTATATATGTCACATTTAAACTTGACAAATTACAATTTAAAGACATACATGTTTATGTCACTAATTAATCATATTTTATTAATCAACATATCTCATATTATATAAAGTATTTAAACTTTACTTTAGAAATATAGAACATGTGAGAGCAACTAATAGAACAATTATATTATGTCTCATAATTGATCTAAGCAAGTCATAATTAAAAAGGCATTAATGTTGGCATACGTCATATTTTATAATTATAAAAGATTATATATACATTTTTAGTCATTTAAACATCTATAAATTAAAAACATAAATCATGTGAGGGCATCTGTTCATACTTAACACATATGCAACATTCAACTAATTATAATCTAGTTGACCAACTTAACTGCCGAATCTGGAAAAGTGTTCTAAAATAAAGTTGTAGAATATTTCATAAGATTTCCAACGGTATAAAGTACAACTTCATTGGATTTACATAACAGAAGTTATACTAGTTTTACTACGCTGCTGTTTTTATGCTCGCGAGGAACTGCAGGATCTGGTTTTTGCCAATGCACATGAGTCACTTTGGGATAATAGGATGACATCATGATAACTATCTCATTTAGAAGAATATGCAAGCTATTCTTTGGTGCCCCTGGTTGATGTGTTCTTAAGGGGGGTAGCCAAGGCATAAAGGAATCGCAAGATGGAGGTCTCATAGAATCTAGAGCTTCACTTGGAAGTATCGGTTATTCCTACGGTTGAGGTATCACTATCAGACACAAGGATCTTTGTTCAAGATTGTTAACAGGTTGGATCATCTACAAGGAGCTCAAATATTTTGTCAGGATTGGTCTTCGCTTCAAGCTATCATCACTTGGGAGTTCAATCTTCAACTCAAGACAAGTTGGCACTAATGGCATACAAAATATGATGATTGGACTCCTCTACAGTTGGTTCTTTGGCAACTTAAGTGAGTTTAGTTTGGATGGAATTCTCTTTTTGGTTGTGGGATGTCTCTAATGATAGAATTATATGGACCACAAGAGTCTAAAGTATATATTCACGCAGTCAGATCTGAATCTGAGGCAGCGTAGATGGCTCGAGTTAATCAAGGATTATGATTTGGATATCCACTATCACCCGGGAAAGGCTAATGTTGTAGCAGATGCCTTGAGTAGAAGGAGTTATGTGAACATGACCTATACAACTCAACTACCTGAAGAGTTGTGTGAGGAGTTCAAATACTTGAATTTGGGTATTGTGGCCAACACCATGGAGTTAGAGTTAGAATCCACTCTAGAACAAGAGATTCGTAAGGGACAGCTGGGTGATGAGAGGATCAAGGATATTGTAGAGCGTATAGTGATTGGTAAAGCCCCAGGATTCCATATGGATGATCAAGGGACAGTATGGTTTGGTAAAAGGATTTGTGTGCTAGAAGTAAAATCTATTAGGGAGTCTATCTTGAGGGAAGCTCATGACTCAGCCTATTCCATACACCCAGGAAGTACTAAAATGTATCTTGATCTTAAAGAGAGATACTGGTGGTATGGACTAAAGAGGGATGTAGCTGAACATGTGGCTATATGTGATACGTGCCAAAGATTGAAAGCAGAACATCAGAGGCCAGCAGGTTTACTACAGCCTATGAAGATACCCGAGTGGAAATGGGAAGAAGTTGGAATGGACTTTATAGTTGGATTACCCCGTACACAGAGAGGATTTGACTCTATCTGGGTGATTGTTGACCGTCTGACAAAAGTGGCCCATTTCATTCCAGTCAAGGTAACTTATTCGAGTGCAAAGTGAGCAGAGTTATATATGGAAAGGATTGTATGTTTACATGGTGTACCAAAGGAGATTGTTTTGGATAGGGGTACACAGTTCACATCACATTTTTGGCAGAAATTGCATGAGTCAATGGATACGGAGTTGAACTTTAGCTCAGCTTACCATCCTCAAACAGATGGACAGACCGAGAGAACAAATCAGATCTTAGAGGATATGCTAAGAGCTTGTGCTCTACAGTATGGGACAAGTTGGGATAAGAGTTTACCATATGCCAAATTCTCCTATAATAATAGCTACCAAAAGAGTCTTAAGATGGCACCGTTTGAGGCATTGTATGGCAGGAAGTGTAGAACACCATTGTTTTGGAATCAAACGGGGGAAAGCCAAGTCTTTGGACCAGATGTTTTACAACTGGCAGAAAAACAAGTGCAAACAATAAGGCAAAACCTAAAGGTTGCACAGTACCGACAAAAAAGCTATGCGGACACGAGAAGAAGAGATTTGGCATTTGAAATCGGTGACTTTGTCTATCTCAAAGTTTCACCTATGAAAGGAGTAAAGAGATTTCATACCAAGGGAAAGTTGTCACCTAGGTATGTGGGACCATTCAAGATCATCAACAGGAGAGGAGAAGTTGCTTACTAGTTAGAGTTACCGGAGCAGCTCTCAGGTGTTCATGATGTTTTCCATGTGTCACAACTTAAGAAATGTTTGAGAGTACCTGAGGAACAACTACCTTTGGAAGAACTGGATATTCGAGGGGATCTGTCATACAAAGAATATCCAGTAAGAATCCTAGAAACAGCGGAGAGAATCACAAGGAGCAAAATAATAAGAATGTGCAAGGTTTAGTGGAACAGACACTCAGTGGATGAGGCAACTTGGGAAAGAGAGGAAGATCTGAGAACTGACTATCCTAATCTCTTTGAACCATCCGAATCTCGAGGACGAGATTCCTCTTAAGGGGGGTACGTTTGTAACACCCAAAATTCTACTGCAAATTAGCAATTAAATTCTTGCCCTATTTATACATTTTCTAGGTATTTCTAACATAGGCCAAATAATAAATATTTTATAAATAAAATAAACTATAAGTTTAGAAACTTGTTTGTTGCATCCATGCCGAATCATATGGTTTTTGATTGAGTGTAGGGCTAGATGATTTGAAATTGAATTCAAAGCTTATTTGAATTTGGCTTAAAAATGGAAATGGAGAAAATAGAATTGGAAAAAAAGATTTGAGTTGAAAAGAATTTATCTTCTCTTTTTTTTCAGCCCAACCGAACCAGCCCGGCCCCCTTCCCGGCCTGTCTTGCCCGGCGTCAGCCCATTGCTGGCGGCCCGGCCAACTTTCCCCTCCCTCCCCTTTTTCCCCCACGTGCGGCCTTCTCTTTTTTTCCCCTGCGCTGGCCTGCTCCACAGCACAGCCCATCAGCCGTGGGCCGCCTCGGCTACGCCTGCACGCGCTCGGCAGTGCCCTGCTGCGGCCTGCTCGGCCCATGCCTGCGCGCGCTGACTCTCTCTCCCACTGCGCAGCTGGTCCTGCCTGTCAGCCGCCCGCACACCGTCCTCTTCCTTTCCTTTCTTCCCCGACGCTCCCTTTCCTTTTCTCTGCCCGTCAATGGCGCAGCCCCGATTGGAAGGCCACCGGCGCCCAGGTATGGAAAGCGCCGAATCCGCCTTGCTCCCCTTCCTTGTACGCCGCTGCCGCCCGCCTATAAAGGCCGAGCCCCCCTCTGCCCTTCTCCATCCCCTGCTCACTGCCGTGAGCCACCGCCGCCGCAAAATCTTTCGTCCGGTGCCCAAAACCCGACGCCGACGCCGCCTGGAGCTTCGCCGTGACCACCCGTGTCCAAAGGTACCTGTGCCGCGTCCTTTTGGTCACGGAAACCCTGGATTCGAACTCACCCACATGCCTTTCTCTCTCCAGAGCCCCGCCGCCGTCAACCGCACTGCTGGACTCGCCCCGAGCGCCGAGATCTTCTTCAACAGATTCCCGGTGAGCTCCTGACCATCCCCATGCCCTCAGTTCTTGTTTTAGCGCCCTAGAAAGCCATAGCCCAAGCTCTAGTTCGCACCGGCCATGGTGCCGCCGGCATCTTCTTCTTCCCCGACGAGCCACCGCCCGGCCCTCACCCCTGCGCCATCGGATTTGGAACGAACGGACGAGATTGCGTACCCCTTCGGGGATTAAGTGGCCGGTCCACCGTAGACGCGTGGACCCGGCGCACCGTGCCGCGTTAGCGCGCCCATGCCCGTGTGGTGCACCGCGCCCAGTGAGCAGCCGCCACATGTCACCCCGGTCAATCGTCGGGTCAAACCCCCAGTCAGCAGCGCCTATTTTTCATATTAGCCCCTCGGTTTTTAGTAAATCAACCCACAGTCTAGTCCAGTTCAAAATAATTATTTTTCAGTCCTATTTTTATTCGTTCAAGTCCCTGTAGTTTCCAGAAATAGTATGCCCAGTCCAAATTTCATTTAAATTCAGATTTTTAATTGTTTTAATTCGAAAATAGGTTAGTTTATTTACAGAATTGCCATTACATCTTATTTCATGCATAACTTTCACGTTTTAAGTCCGATTTGAGTGATTCTTTCGCTCATGTGTTTGTAGCAATGCGTAGAATAGATCTGTAAGCTTTTCAACATATGTTTTCACTGTTTGGTGTACTGTTCTAATGGAGGTCTATCTTGTATGCATGTAATGATTGGAATGATGCTTGATTGATGATTGGATCACGATTAGAGGGTGAGCCATTTGAGGTGACTGAGGACCCCCAGCAGGATCAGCAGTACTCCCAGGACGACTTTGAGGAAGGCAAGTGTACCAAAGGCCCCTTGTTACCTATGAACTACTACCACTTACATTCATGCATGTGTTTAATTTGAATTGCCTTTAAGGACTTTACCTAGATGATTCCTTGTACCACATATCCTTGATACCTGGGTTTATTGGGTAGGCATTTTGGATAGATGCTGCAGCGCTTAACATGAAGTAATTGTTAAACATGTTTAAAGACTATATGCAATGTGTAAAATGGAACTTTTTAGCAACAGATAGGGGGCTGGAGTACGGGGTTGATTACTCTAGTGCCTCTCCATAAGGACTTAATCCTGAAGCGGCAACCCAGGAGGGACCGTACAACCCCGAGTGTCACATGGCTCTGACTTTAACCTATTATCTAGTTTGTACTAGCTCGTCTGTAGCTCTAGTAAGGGGTAAGAGGGTATATTTCCTTTTTCTGTTAGGGTGTGCACCGTGCTGCGATGCCCACGCGTGCCATTCCTTTGCAGCTATGACCTGTTAGTGCAACTAGCTAAGGGTTTCATAGTGAAACTCTGCCACACTTCCTGGGAAGAGGTGTAGTGGGTCTCGTGAACCCCGGCATTGGGAATCACGGCTCGGTAGGTAAAGATGTATAATTTCTGTAGAAATAATTAACCTGTTATAACAGCCGTGCTCACGGATACGAGCGGTCTGGATCCTTCGAGATTAGTGGTTACTGTGGATGATGGATGGATGGGTTATGAGATAAAGCTTGATGATACTTTAATACCACTTGGGAATTGGGACTGTTCATTAAATTAGTAATTCAGGTTGCTAAAAATTGATCAACTAAAATTGCGAACCGCAGTCAAACAGTGTCAAGCCTATTTGAGCCTCATAGATCCCTTTGTTATACTTGCTAAGCATGGTGAGCTTACACTTGCTTTTCATCCAATGAAAATCCCGGATGGGTAACAGATAATGGATATGAAGAGTTTCCGAAGGATGTTCAGGACTACTAGGGAGACGTTCACTAGTTGGAGTCCCTGTGGCAGTTGGGCTAGTTATTCTGCTGTGTTTGTAATAATATTGCCTTCGAGCAAACTTTGTATTTAACTTTATGATGAGATATGCGATGTAATAAGTACTTTACTTTGATACTATTGCAATTTGTGATATATGTGTGTGTTTGGACATCCTGGGCGCACATATATGAGTACTTGGTTTTGCTTTGCAAAATTGGGTGCGACAGGCACTCCCTCCAACTACCGCAAAGAGATCCTCACCTTCAAAGTGGTTGGGTTCAAGGGAACCTACCACGCCATTCTGGGGCGCCCGTGCTACGCCAAGTTCATGGCGGTCCCGAACTACACCTACCTCAAGCTCAAAATACCCGGCCCCAACGGCGTCATCACCGTCGAGTCCACGTACGAGCATGCATACGACTGCGATGTCGAATGCATCGAATACGTAGAGGCTATCGTGGAGGCCGAGGCACTCATCGTCAACCTCGACCAACTCGGTAGCGAAGTACCCGACTCCAAGCGCCGCGCCGGGACTTTCAAGCCCACAGAGACTGTCAAGCTCGTCCCGGTTGACCCCAACTGCTCCGACGGCTGAACGTTGAGGGTCAGCGCTACCCTCGACAGCAAATAGGAAGCCATGCTCGTCGACTTCCGATATGTTCGCATGGAGCCCCTCGGACATGCCAGGCATATCGAGGGAGGTCGCCGATTACACCTTGGACGTCCGGGCCGGCTCCAGACCGATGAAGCAGCGCCTACGCCGATTTGATGAGGAGAAGCGTAGGGCCATCGGCGAGGAGGTGCAGAAGCTCTTGGCGGCCGAGTTCATCAAGGAAGTATCCCATCTAGAGTGGTTAGCCAATCTTGTATTAGTAAGGAAGAAAAACGGAAAATGGAGGATGTGCGTAGACTACACCGGGTTAAATAAAGCATGTCCAAAGGTTCCATTCCCGTTGCCTCGGATTGATCAAATCGTTGACTCCACTGCAGGGTGCGAGACCTTATCCTTCCTTGATGCATATTCTGGTTACCATCAAATCAAGATGAAAGAGTCCAACCAGCTCGCGACTTCTTTCATCACCCCATTTGGCATGTACTGCTATAGAACTATGCCATTTGGTCTCAGAAACATAGGGGCCACGTACCAACGGTGCATGACCCAGGTCTTCGGCAAGCACATCGGGCAAACTATCGAGGCCTACGTGGACGACATTGTAGTCAAGTCCAGAAAGGCCGGTAACCTCGTCGATGACCTAGAGATCACCTTCAAATGCCTCAGGGATAAGGGCATCAAGCTTAACCCCGAGAAGTGCGTCTTCGGGGTCCCTCGAGGCATGCTCTTGGGATTCATAGTCTCAAAACGCGGCATTGAGGCCAACCCAGAGAAGGTCTCGGCAGTAACCAACATGGGGCCGATCCGAGACCTCAAGGGAGTACAGAGAGTTATGGGATGTCTTGCGGCCCTGAGTCGCTTCATCTCATGCCTTGGCGAAAAAGGTTTACCTCTGTACCGTCTCTTGAGAAAATCCGAACGCTTTTCCTAGACCCCCGAGGCCGAAGAGGCCCTCGCCAAGCTCAAGGCATTACTCACCAATCCCCCCGTCCTGGTACCGCCAACTGAGGGCGAGGCCCTCTTGCTCTACGTCGCCGCAACGACCCAGGTGGTCAGCGCGACAATAGTAGTTGAGAGGCAAGAGGAGGGGCATGATCTATCTGTCCAACGACCCATTTACTTCATTAGCGAAGTACTCTCCAAAACTAAGACACGCTACCCCCATATCCAGAAGCTGGTCTTCGCCATAGTCTTGGCTCGGCGCAAGCTGCGTCACTACTTCGAATCCCACCCGGTGACCGTGGTGTCATCCTTCCCTCTAGGGGAGATAATCCAGAACCGGGAAGCCTCTGGTAGAATAGCCAAGTGGGCGGTCGAACTCATGGGGGAGGCCCTGTCTTTTGCGCCTTGGAAAGCAATTAAATCTCAGGTCTTAGTCGATTTTGTGGCGGAGTGGACCGACACCCAGCTGCCACCTGCTCAAATCCAATCAGAATGCTGGACCATGTACTTTGATGGGTCTCTGATGAAGACCGGGGTAGGCGCAGGCCTGCTTTTCATCTCCCCCCTTGGAGTGCATGTGCGTTACATAATTCGGCTCCACTTCGCCACCTCCAACAACGCAGCCGAGTACGAAGCTCTCGTCAACGGCTTGCAGATCGCTATCGAGCTTGGAGTGCGGCGTCTCGACGTGCGGGGCGATTCACAGCTTGTCATCAACCAAGTCATGAAGGACTCGAATTGTCACGACCCCAAAATGGAGGCGTACTGCAAACTGGTACGTCACCTTGAAGATAAATTTGACGGTCTCGAACTCAACCACATTGCGCAGAAGTTCAATGAGGCCGTGGACGAACTGGCAAAGATGGCATTGGCACGGGCCTCGGTCCCCCCGAACATATTCGCTAGAGACCTGCACAAGCCCTCGGTGGACTACGTCTCGGCAACACAAGAAGGCCCACTGGCCGAGCCGCCCACAGGGCCCAAGGCCCCCTCTGTTACCGAGACCCCGGCCACCGAGCCCGAAACCATGGAAGTCGATGTAGGGCCTCCCGAGGCTGACCGAGGGGCGGACTGGCGAATCCCCCTCCTTGATCGCCTCACTCGAGGAGTGCTTCCTGCAGATAGAACCAAGGCCCAACGGCTGGCGCGACGAGCCAAAACTTACGTCATCAACACGGCGAGTTGTACAAACGAAGCCCATCTGACGTCCTCCAACGATGCATCACCACCGGGGAAGGCCAAGCCCTGCTTTGGGACTTGCATGCAGGAGCCTGCGGACACCACGCTGCGCCTTGGACGCTCGTCGGAAATGCTTTCCACCAAGGGTTCTACTGGCCAACGGTGGTTGCCGACGCCACCAAGCTGGTACGCTCCTACGAAGGATGTCAGTACTATGCGCGACAGACACACCTCCCGGCTCAAGCCCACCAAACCATCCCCATCACATGGCCGTTCGCCGTATGGGGACTGGACATGGTTGGGCCTCTGCAGAAAGCCCCCGGGGGCTATACCCACTTGTTGGTAGCTATTGACAAGTTTTCCAAGTGGATCGAGGCTCGACCGATCACTCAAATCAAATCCGAACAAGCAGTATTGTTCTTCACGGACATCGTCCACAGGTTCGGAGTTCCAAACACCATCATCACCGACAATGGGACACAATTCACCGGACATAAATTTCTAACGTTCTGTGATGACCACCACATCCGTGTGGTCTGGTCGGCTATAGGACACCCTACGACGAACGGCCAAGTAGAACGTGCCAACGGCATGATTCTTCAGGGTCTCAAGCCAAGGATATACAACCGGCTGAAGAAATTCGGCAAGAAATGGCTAGTCGAACTTCCGTTGATCATCTGGAGCCAAAGGAATACACCAAGCCGAGCCACGGGGTTCACGCCATTCTTCCTAGTCTATGGAGCCGAGGCCATCATCCCCACTGACTTGGAGTATGGCTCCCCAAGGCTGCAGGCTTACAACGAGCAAAGCAACCACACTACCCGCGAGGACGCTCTCGACCAACTGGAGGAAGCCCAGGACGTTGCGCTGCTACATTTAGCCAAGTACCAGCAAGCCCTACAACGCTATCAAGCCCGGCACGTACGAAGCCGAGACCTGAAGGTGGGCGACCTGGTGCTGAGACTGAGGCAGAGCAACAAGGGCCGCCACAAGCTGACCCCGCCATGGGAAGGATCGTACATCATTGCCCAAGTACTAAAACCTGGGACGCCAACGAGAAAGGTGAAATCTTCACCAATGCTTGGAACATAGAACAGCTACGTCATTTCTACCCTTAGAATTTCCAAGCATTGTATAAACTGTTTCGCGGAATACAATTAAGAGGCGTTCTTTAGTTGTTCTAAATTTTCTAGAAACCCGCCGAGCCCATCACGGGGCTTGGCATTACGATAATATCACGAGGAAGGCTCTTCTCTGTCTCTGTAGAACCGAGCCTCCCTCGGGGGGCTAGAAGGGGGGACTCCCCCCCTAAGTCCCACGCACTATTCTTAAGTCGTTTTTCGAAAAACATTCCTACGCCGAACTCTCTACCGTGTTCTGACAAACCGATTGTGAAAGAACCTAAGAACCAAAAGGCTGTCTCAAGGTCAGAAGGCCGGCTGAGTTGCAAGACGGCCTACGCCTCCAGGCTACGGCACTCCCTCACCACCTTCTGCCCAAGGGGCAACTTAGGCTCCAAGGAAGTTTTTCACAAGAGATGCGTTCAGAAACAAGACAGAGGGCACAATAAGGAAAAACGATTGAAAAAGCATCGGCGCACGATCACTTTAAAAAGGCCTCAACAGCTGCCAACGTTATGATAGGACAACATAATCCCTAATCTAATTACACGGCCTCTTGGGCCCAGGTCACGGCGCAGGGTCTCCAGCATCGGTGGACGGCGGAAGAGGGACAACCTCCTCTTCGAACAGCCCAGCCAGCGCCGCGCCGGGACCCTCCGCCGCCTCCATCTGCTTCGTCACCGCCTCGTCGGCCTCCTCGTCATCATCAGGCAGGACATAGCCATCGCTGATGGCTTGGAGGTCAACGCCGACGTAGTGCAAGGCGATGACGGCCAGTGCGCGCTTGACACCCGTATGTAGAGCCCCTCGGAGTCGCTCGCGCATCCGGCCGCTCAACGCAACCAGGCGGCTCCTGAGGGAGCTTCCTAACTGGACCCCCTCGACTTCCAGGGCCTCACAAGCAGTACGGGCGGCGCTCTTCAGCGCGTCATGCTCCCCAATCTCGGTTTCAAGCACCGCCTGCACTGCGGCGGAGGCCTCGGCTGCCTGGGTGACTTCTTTCTCCAGCTCTGCGCCAAACGCAATGGAACAAGGTTGAGCGCAAAAAAGTACAAGCCAGAGCAAGGGCGAAAAGTCTACGGAACTCACCCATGGCCTTCTACCCCCAGTGTCGGGCCTTGACCTGAGAGGCCTCGGCTTTCTCCTTCCAACACTGGGCCTCGACCCGAGACGCCTTGGCTAACTCCTTCAGGTGCTGAGCCTCGACCCGAGCAGCCTCGGCCACTCTAGAAACCTCCCCCGCCAGCTCTATATCGCAACAAGGAGTTAGGGGCCAACAACAAGAAAAACAAATTAAACAAAGGGAACAAGACTCACCTTCGGCATTTCCCCTCCAGATCATAGCCTCGGTCCGAGAGGCCTCAGCCACCATGAGGGCCTCATCCAAGGTGCCTTTTGTCAGCTGGTGCGCACTTTGCTTCGCCCCTAGCTGCCCAGCAAGGACCTTGCTCATGGTCGTGGTTTCTCTAGCCTGGGACCTGGAGGCGTCCCACTCACCGGCCATGTGGATCAGCTCCTCCTCCAACTCCTTGACCCACGTCGCCAAAGGGGCGACCCGCTCCCAGGCCGTAACCACCTCGACTATCGCATCAGCACAACGAAGGCGGAGGTCCTCCACTTCTGTGCTCCGTGCCGACAGGAGCTCGTTGGCGCCGGCAAGAAGCCCCTTTTGCCACTGAAGCTGGTCCCAGACGTCCCTCTCCCCCCAGAGAAAGACCGACTTCCCGAGGGACCGGGTTTCGAGCTCCTGGGGGAAACAGAGCAGGGGTCAATCCCTACAAAGAAAACTCGGAAGAAGACCACCGTGTAAGGAAAAGAAAGTGCGAACCTGGGTGACTCCGGGCAGATCGTCGGCCACCACGGACAGCGCCGTCCGAAGTGACCGCTCCACCAGCCGGCGGTACTGCTCGAACGTGTCCCAGCGCCCGCCCTCGACCGCGTCCTCGAGGGCAAACAGAGGCTTCGCCTCAGGGTCGTCCCGGCTCTACCACAACACACGCGGGTGGTCCCACCTGTGGGGCTCGAGTCGTACCCGCACAAGGGCTGAGCTTCCCTCGCCCAGGGTCGGAACCGGCTGTTCCACGGCACCGACCACCTCGCCGTCGGCCATCTCCCGCGCCCGGGAAACATTGTCGGAGGAAATCGGAAGGACCTCTACCTCCCAAGCGCTCCCCGGCAGCAACGGCGGGCCTTGAACCAGGGGTGCCACCAAGGCTTCCGCCGCCTCCATCTCCACTTCCTGGGCCTCGGTGGTCCCATGGGCTCCGGCCCCCGCCATCATGGCCTCGATGGGCACGGGCGCTTGAACCTCCGCTACTGCGGCCTCGTCGGTTGCCTCGGCCTCAGAGACCCTGCGGGCCTCGACCTCGATGGCCTCGGCTTCGTGGGGCAGAGGCGCCCCCACCCCCATCGGTGTCGGGGTAGCCTCGATAACCCCTCCTTGGGAGGCCGACTCTGTCAGGCTGGCTCTCGCCGACGCCACGCCGCGTCGTATGGTGGCTTGTGCCCCCGCCACCCAATGGGCGGTGGAGCCAGGGGTCACCTTGAGCGCCTTAAGCGGCGCCAAAGAAGGCACCTCCGCAGGTCGCTTCCGACTAAAAACATAATACTTACAGGGTCAGCACGAGATGAAGAAACGAACAAAAAAAACGCTGTGGCGCCACCTAAAGTACGCTTACCTCGACCGGGGCAGCAACCGCTTCGGCATGGCGACCCTCGTCTGCAAAGGCGGCGGCGGCGGCTGAAGCATGACCGCCGTATCCGTAGGCGCCGGCCGGTCCTCGACGGACCCCGGCGCCCCCTCGGTGCTCTATGGGAGCAGTTGCGTTAGCTCCGCCGCTACTGGCACCACCGCTGTCGTCGAGCCCACCGGGCTAACGGCACGCTTGCCCAATGCCCGCTCCTTGGGCGTGTCGGCCTCAACCCCGAGGTGGGCAATCGCCAACCCCGAGGCGGCTCCTCCTCCTCCTCCTGGGAGTGCCAGGCTACTTGCCAACGCCCCAGGCGCCGTCTCCTCAACATCAGGAAGATGGTCCAGGGGATCCCACCCCCTCTCGCCCTCGTCATCTCCGTCCGAGGCGTCCGTCGATAGTGACGGTGATGGGGACTCCTCCAGCGGAAGGCCGTCCCGCCTTTGCTGCCGACGACGCTCATCTAGCTTCTTGCGCGCAAGAATCTGCTTCGTGCGCTTGGCCGCCTTGGCGTCCTTCCATTTTTTCTGCGCCTCGGCATGCGCCCGGTTGATCGCCTGCCGCCTCGCATCCTCGGGAACAGGTAGCAGGGAGGCTCGCACGTCCCTCATCCCCTGCAGGAACGGCAAACGCGCATAAGGGAACGAGAAATAATGAGAAACGGAAAGAGCTCGAGGGCTGCAGCGGCGCGCGACTTACCAGCGAGAGGTACCCCCGTGACGAACGCATCGCGAGGGTGGTCAGACCACCGCTCCGCAGCTTTGCGTCCACCACCTCCCTCACCCGGTGAAGAATTTCCTCGTCAAAAAGGGTGGAGGCAGACAGCCAGATGCCCTCGATCGAATCGTCCGGCCTCATCTCGAATAGGCGCCGCTGCCGAGCCATCAGCGAAGCACCCTCCGGCTGTGGAAGGCGGCCACGACCACAGCCGCAGTAAGGTGGCGGTCCCGCAGCCTCTGCAGCCCCTCCTAGAGCTGCTGCAGCTTGGGCTGATCCTCCCTCGGGACGCCATACTTCCACCGCTCCGGGCTGCTCCCCATAATCTGCCTAGTGTAGGGGGGAAGTCCGTCGTCATCATTGCAAAGGTAGAACCAGCTCAAGTAAAATCGATGGTTGGATGACGCGAGCTGGGCTAGGATGTAGAGGTGCTGACGATCCTGGCGCACTTGGAGAGTGTAGCCGCCGGCCCTCACCGCCTTCCTCGTGCCCGACGTGCTCGCCGGCTTGGTGGTATGCCCCGCCCGGAAGAGATGGAGCCACAACTCCCAGTAGGGAGCAATCCCCAGATACCCCTCGCAGACAGCGACGAAGATAGCCGCCTGCGTGATAGAATTGGGGTTGAAGTTGTGGAGCTCCACGCCATAGTAGTGCGGGAGCGCCCGCATGAATCGGTCCGCAGGAACGCCGAGGCCGCGCTCGTGAAAGGATACGAAGCTCACGACGTAACCGTTGCGAGGCCTCGGCTTCGGCTCGCCCAACGGAGCGATCCACTCCGGTCTATTGGGGTCGGTCACCGGACGAAGGAGCCCACCGTCGACGAGCGACTGAAGCATCTCCACGGTGACATCGGATGGATCCCAAGGGTCCGCCTCGATGACAACAATGTCGCCGGCCATGAGTGCGGTGGAGGGCTCGACTACGACGGTGAGTCTCTCTCTCTCTCTACCTTGCCTCTTTCCTTTCTTCCTCCTAGGGCTCTCTACTCTGGCGACGGCTCAAAGACGGCAAAGCTAATGCGAGCAAGGTAAGGAGGGGAGGAGCGAGGCTCGTTACGTATTTAGGCAGGGTAAAGGTGAAACGGACGGGCGACGAAATCAGGAAGTTTCCCTCAGATCCGGCGCGGTTAATCCTGATCCGATTTTACCGCCCGTGTGTCCACCTTTTTCTCATTAATCATGGGAACAGTTACGTCCCGTCCGCTGACGCCACGTCACATCCGACCGCTACAGCAACAGGCGTCGTTCCGCCTCCCCCAGGAAATCGCCTAAAAAGGCACGCCGGCCGTTATCGAACCGATGGGGGAAATATCCCCCCACCCTATTCCTTTCAGATGAAGGAACTGGGCGCCGAGCCCATTACGGTCCAGGGGTTCGAAGGCTGGGCCCCTAAGGGTTTCGACAGCCGCCCCAGGGCAACAGAGTCAGGTGCGACCGCAGGCGAGCCCGTACATGGCCGAGACCCAAGCAAGCGAAACGCTTGGGACGCCCAAAGTCGCATCCGAGACCAGCAGGGAGTTCTCCAAATGGGATCCCACCGTAGGGAGGCGCCGAGCCCCCGGGGCCAATCGAACGGCCCTGGGACCCAATAGAGAAGCCCTCTGGTACTTTTAGAGTGCGTCTTCGGACCGCTAGCCGACCCTTATCGATGGGGCATGGGCCTCCACTCGGACTTACCCGATAGCAGCTCCCCGGAAGTGTCACTGCTCGCACCCACCAAGGGTAGCCTGGCATATTCCACCCCTCCTTCCGAACGAAAAAGAAGCGCGAGGGTCGTATAAAAAAGCCAGGGGGAACCCCTAACGGACCTCCCCGCAGAGGCTAAGGGGCCCTCCCTGCAACTTTGCCGAGACCCAGCGACCCAGGTTCGCACTTGAGGGGGCTCGGCAAACAAACCCCTCCTTCCGAACGAAAGAGAAGCACGAGGGTCGTGCAAAAAGCCAGGAGAACTCCTGACGGCCCTCTTGCTCCGGGAAGTGGCTAGGGAGCCCTTCCTGCAGATATGCTGAGGCCCCACGACCTAGGCTCGCACCCGAGGGGGTCTCAGCCAACAAACCCTCATGCGCGAGAGGCATATAAAAAGTCAGGAGAGCACCTGACGGCCCTCTCGCTCCGTGCAGAGGCTAGGGGGGCTCTTCCTGCAGGTTTGCCAAAACCTAGCGACCCGGGTTCGCACACGAGTGGGCTCGGCAAACAACCCCCCGTCCGAACGAAAAGGATGTGCGAGGGCTGAACAAAAAGATAGGGGGACCCCTGACCGCCCTCTCGCTTCGTGCGGAGGCTCGGGGGCTCCTTCTGCACCCAAGACAAGGATAAGCGACCCAAGCCCACACTCATACATTCAGGGAAAAAGCAACAAAAAGGGCGCCGAGCCTGTTACGGTCCAATGGTTTGAAGGCTAGACCACCGAGGGTTTCGATAGCCGCCCCAGGACAACAGAGTCAGGGACAACTATGGGCGAGCCCGTACATGGCCATGGCCCGAGCAAGCGATAGCTCGGGATGCCCTAAGTCGTGTCCGAGACCTAGCAGGGAGTTCTCAGAATGGGATCCCACCGTAGGGAGGCGCCGAGCCCCTGGGGCCAATCGAACTGCCCTGGGACCCAATAGAGAAGCCCTCTAGTACTTTTGGAGTGCGTCTCTGGACCGCTAGCCGACCCTTATCGAATGGGGCACGGGCCTCCACTCGGACTTACCCGATAGCAGCTCACCGGAAGTGTCACCGCTCGTGCTGTAACACCTCGGGTGTTAGCCTTGCATAACTTGACTTGCATAACATGAGCATGATCATCAAGCATTCATAAACAAGCATTTACAATTGAAACATTGGATTGAAACATCTGCAACATTTGCTTGTTATCGCATGTTTCTTAAACATATGCAACTTTTCTCGTTATTTCATGTCTCCATGTGTCTATGCATATGATCATGAGTGGACACATGTACTTGGTGGATGTGAGTCACACAAGCATATAGCCACACCTAGGTTAGCAAATAGGACTTTGTTCTTGGTCACATTTCATGAACCAACACTTAAGTTTCATGTGATTACCCTAAATAGCTCTATGAGTGACTAATGCATGAAATGATTGAATGACCTTGCAAATTGCTGAAACATGTTTAGAGTGTCATTATGAACAACTTTGATATTCATGGTTAGGGGTAATTAGGTCATTAAGCCATGCTTTGAAGTGTATCATCATTTAAATGTGACATGTTTGACCAAATTTGAACTAGGTGTTAGAGACCTTGCATGGAGGAGATAACTAAAGCAAAGTTGTAGTATTTGACATAAGGAACAACTCTTATTTTTTGGTCATTAACTGATTTAGCTTCTAACATGCTTGAATTGGTCTCACAAGAATCAGCAAAAATCAACCTTTCAACACTTATGAAATTTTGCTAAGTCCTTGTTCGCTGACAGCCTGACAAACTCATCTTGGTGATGACATTGCTCGTTATTGGTTGAGAATTAGAGCAGGATCTTTGAACAAGAGTTGTAGCTGGTACATTGAGCTACAATTTTGGTTTAGACGGTGTGCCCTAATACTCCACGGATTAGGAGTTTGATTGACGTGAAAACACGCTGTCAGGCGGCCATCGTGTTTTCTGACGAACTGAATCAAATCTGAAGCGCTAGCTTCAGTGGCCGACCGGCGTCAGTCATCGCGCGCCGCGTGGACGTCGCGGCTGGCCGCGCGTCGCCGGCGCCCTGCCCCGCACGGCAGAGCCAGGCCAGTGCGCACCTTCACCTCTCCAGCACCCGTCTGCACTCAGCCGCGCCCTCATTTCCCCCTTTCGCCTCCTCCTTCCTCACCGCAGCGACAGCCGAGGTCGTCTCGCCTCCGCCGTCGCCATAGCTAGCTCCAGCTAGCGCCGAGCCGCCCATTCGCCACCGCAACAGCATCACCGTCTTCCCAGCAACTCCCTGCGTCCCCTAGTGCCGCTGTTCAAGCTTGGTAAGCCACCGCAATGCACAACGCCTCGCCGTCCGCCGCTAGCCCCGTCACCATGGCCACGTCGCCACCGTCCACCTATCACCACGCTAGTTGATGCGTTAGGTCCGCCGTAGCTCTGTGATGCTCGGCATAGTGTTTGACTGAGCCGCCGTAGCTTCCACCGGCATCTCGCCGTCAGCCCGCACCTTTGTCCCGCCATGGCCACCGCCGCCGTTGCTAGCACCGACGAGAAGCCCCACCAAGTAGTGCAATAGGTGCGCGAAGTCGAGTAGAACATCTGGTGATGATGTCACCGCCGGCAAGATCGCCGTCGACGAGCCATGGCCGCGCAAGCGCCGCTGCTCTGTTTTCGCGTCGCTGACGCGTGGGTCCAACTGACGCGTGGGTCCCTGCTGTCAGCGACCCTTTATTCAAAAGCTAGTTCAAATATTCCAGATTTTGTGTGTGTTTTGTAATTTCTAGATCTCTAGTTTGGTAGCTTCAAAAATTGTGAAATAAATTTGGTTATGTTCCTTAGGAAGTGTAGTATTTAGGAAAAATATATTCTTGACATTTACAGTAGAAATGTTGGGAGATTTAAATGGGGATTTGAAATGTGTTTTTGAATGCATGCAAACTTGTTTATTTTATATCTTGAGTTCCTGTGCTCCAAAAATTATGAAATTTTTGTGGTAATCTATTCTTGTCATGTATGAACTCTGGTAAAAATTTGAGGATCAGTGCACGGGTAGATTTATAGTTATAGATTTTTCTTTTATAAATAGTTAATCCTTGTATGAATTTTTATAAATTATTTATGAATCCAAAATTCAAGAAATTTGTTGGGGGTAATCCTAGTACCATATGGATGCTAAGAAAAATAGGAAATCTGTTGCTTGACACTTTTTATAGGGTTTTCTATTTATGCTAATTCAAGCCTTGCTGCCTTGTCATTTTTGTATAGGATGTTTTACTTGGTAAAATGGCATGAAACTTTTACAGTGGTCTTTTAGTAACATTAGTAAAGCACTGTAAATTTTTGAGGATTTATGAAGTACATATGGTATATGTTTATTATTTAACCTAAATATCTAAATAAAATAATAAAGGCATTTAAATAAATAGTTTGGGCTTCACCATTATATTTTCTTGGATGTATTTGGTATGCTTAAACTTTTGGTAGACTTTGGGTTGTAAAAATTTGAATACTTATATGAAGTAGAAGTATTGTTACTTTATAATGCGAATTGGAATAGTTTCCGGACAGATTCTGGAGTTTGATAAGTTGCATGATAGGGATGATGTTTGCTGTAAAAATGGTTAATAACAAAGTTATAGATAATTTGATAAGGTTTCCAGAAAGTCCAGGATCACTGCATTTGGATTCGTAGAACTCCAATTATGAGTAAAACAAGTGGCTGCTGTTTTGTGATATAGTAGATGCATTGTGGAAGTAGTTAATTAAATAATCGAGAAGAGATATGCACCTACTCAATAAACATGATGCACTTGTTAACACCATGCTGTTATGAATACTTATATGAATGCATTCATCCTGTGTCATCATTTTATACTTATACGCATGTATGCATTCGCAATACCTTATGCCATATTCATGCATCTAGGATCGGAGGAAGAAATAACGTTGCTGGAATTCGACGAAGCAGAGGAAGGGGACCAGCAGGAGAATCCTCAAGCCGCAACTCTCGAAGGTGAGGAGCAGAATCCTAAAGAGCTTCCGGAGTGTCCTGATCACCGCCCTACTTCCTTTCTGCGAGGCAAGCCCCGGAGCATTCTAAGTCTCCTAGTATTTTACAAACGATTACTTAAGTACTTATGATTGATGCATTAGGTTATAAGAGTTGAATGGAACCACTTGATGCATATACATTCCTTGTCCAGATATTACACCTTTAACCGGTATACGTCCAGGATCGAATATATGCTTAGCCATGCTTAGACCGGTAGAAGTCGGGTGATTTCCTGTCACCTGCGAGATATAGGTGGATACCGGAGCACGGTTGGCTATATTTGCTATCGTGGAAAAGAACCATGGTTAATGTAAATGGAGACCGGGCGGGATGACGATAGAGAAGCAACAAGACATGGAGGCCTTGGGTGTGGATCTATCGCCGTCTGTGTCGATTAAGGACCGTACCGTTGTTGGTGCTTCTGACAAGATTGAACGCATGCCTATCACCTAGCTGGCCGGATAACTCGTTCTGACCGCGAAGCCGAGTAATTCAACTCAGGCCGGGACCCATTTTGTTGTGCGCTCCTTGCGGGGGGGCGATCAGACTGAGCCCAAGGGTAGCTAGGCCTGAACGTCCTGGCATCTGGTGTCCCAGATTGTGCGGCGCAGTACGGACCCACGAAATGTAGACCTGAGTTGTACCAAAGGTGACCTAAGGCTGGCTTCGCGCGGTATGCCTGGGTTTGTGTTAGGAATAAATTCCTAGCTGGTTGAAATCGATTCGAATCGCCGTCTCTCCCGGATAGTGAGAAACTTGGCTAGTCCCAACATCGTAGTAACTGTGTTATGGAACATGATGGTTCGAATGAATATGGAATTACAATACCTGCTATGGTTACTATTGTATGCTTTCAAATGGATATACTACATGTTTGGCACATGATAGTTGCTAATCTATAGATGGATAGTTATAATTAACCTGATATTGGAACCATAATTGTATATTTAAGTTAATTGCTTTTATGCAAAATGTTGTCAATCTATCTCCACTTATACAGCCTTGCATAATCCTTGGAGTCATTTTATTTCTGGTTTATGGCGGGTAAGTCTAGCTGAGTACCTTCTCGTACTCAGGGTTTTATTTCCCATGTTGTAGATGGCACTGTGTATCATGGTTATTGCAAGAGTTGCTTCTATCCCGCTGTGGATGAGGAGTAAGCCTTGGGCAGGCTTCTTATTAATCCTTCTACATGCTTTTGTGGACCGTGATCGTATCTTGGCACTGTACTAAACTATGTTGGAAACTTTACTTTCAAATTTAATTTGCTTCCGCTTTTATCTATCAAACTCGGTTTGTAATAACTTTTATTCGTACTCTAATGATGAAAATGTATCTGTGAACTTTATGTAATATGTGGCATGTATGTTGAATCATGTACGATCTTGGTTGTTGTAAATCGTTTATCGAGACCCATCGTGGTACTCGACGGACTACCGGGTTTATATGGGTTCAAGTATGACAGTGCGACCGCTTGCAAGACGCCATTGTACTTGTACTCTTATAAATTGGTCGGTTCTGCGATAGCTGGCATCGAGCAAGATTCAACGTTAATTGTCACATGTGTATTTAAAACAAAAGTTTTTGTTTTCCAAAAACCCTTCTCTAGCAACTGATAGCTATATAATAGGTATTTGAAATCTAAAGTGTGCCAATGATCACTTTCCTTATGCCCAAATTAAGGACTATTAGGTGGCTATTTAAGTACTAACATGGGGGTTTTTACTTCGTCGTCCATACGACGTGCTATTGTACGGATGCCATTCACTTGAATGGCAATGTATGCATCAAATGCCTCTACGCCAAGGTAAGATGATGAGTGTATGACCGCAAGATGTGAGCGTGCGGTCGGGAGAGTTAGCTTTGGTACGTCTATGTATGCATGCTTGCATGTGTATATGGTGCGTATTTAATTGTGGGTTTAAATTGTATCGGGTAGTTTGATGCGGAAGTATATGTATGGGCATACATATATGGAAGTATTTAGATTTACATTCTGCATATTTCATTATGGGTTTGGGCTGAAATGAAATTCTTATGCAGGTACACTAACAACGAAACGTGTAGCTCGACTAGTTACGCTATATATGAGAGAACGTATGTATGCCACCGTGTCTACCGCTAGAAACAAATTTTTCCTAAGTTTGTGAGGACGTACGGAACGAGCATGCATCATGATAATTATCATTCACATAATTAAATTGTTCCTCCCCTTATAAATTTCTTACTCGGTTATGTAACTCTTATCCATTATGGCATTGTCTCACCAAGTGGTACATGTTAATGGTGCAGATGGCACGCACAAAGCAGACTGCTCGCAAGTCCACCGGAGGCAGAGCTCCCAGCCGTCAGCTTGCTCCACGTACCCGTCAACGTCACACGTTTCTTGGAGAGTTTGGGATGCCTACACTCTTGTGGAGAGTGCTCAGCTATGTAGGCTATCCTGATGGAATGGAGCCCCGCTACTTCTGGGCGAATGAGCAGTTGGGGGAAGGTCTCTTAGTTACTGTGGAGGCCGTTGTTCGTCCTCGAGGTGATGATTCTGAGTGGACAGGTTGGTGTTATGAGTCAACTGGCAGGACTGCTGAAGAAGCAGCTGGTAGGGCAGCCTTTGGGATATTGAGGGATATCATGGATCGTTTTCCTCAGGAGTTGACAGCCGCTTTGGTTGGAGTCTTTCCGAGGGGCAACCCCTCCACTGACTCATGGCAGCAGGCAAGAGGAAGACCTTTGGATATTGGTGCAGCAGAAGGGCAGAACAGTGATAACCCTACCATGAGCGCCATGTGATGAGGGTGTTAGATGGAGTAGGAGGTAGCCTAAGACGTGTGTCTGGTGCTCTTGGTCATGCCCGCGAGGACCGACGTCAGCTTTAGAGGGAGCACGACACCGAGATTGAGAGGCTCAATGTAGAGATGGCTCAGTTAACTCATCAGAGGAATGAAGCCTGGTCTAGGGAAGATGTTCTGAGAGCTCGACAGTTTGAGCTAGAGCAGCAGCTGGCTAATGTGGAAGAATACAACGACAACCTACATGAGGAGGTTCATCAGCTGAATAACCAGCTCCACCCTTACGTTCCGCCTAGAGCCGCAGAGATGGATCTAGAGGAGGACAAGGAAGAAGAAGAAGTGGAGCCTGAGGAAGAAGTAGAGCCTGAGGGAGGAGAGGATCCTACCTCTAACCTCGATAGTGATCATGATGAGGATTAGATCGCTTGGTACTAAGTGGAAGGGCTAATGTATCACCTTTATTCATGTAATTTACCTGTAGTTCGAAATTAGTATTGGTAATCCATCTATCATGTAATATTGTTAATCGCACGACTATCGCGCGTTTGGTTGAACATCAATGCAATTCCAGTCCTTTGTTGGTGATCAAGATTTAAATTTGCATGCATTATGAGCGCGATAAGTGGTCAAATTGGGGATGCCATGTTGCAAGAATGAATTGTTATGCCTCTGTTTTTATTGTGATTTTGAGAATTTTCTCCAGTAATTTCAGTCTGGCATGAGTACATAATTCATCTGCAATCTCTTGACATCAACCAATAATCGCTTATTGTTGCAACTTCGCAGATGACGCGCACCCGTGCTGGAGCTGGTAGCAGTCATGATGGCAATGGTGATGACTTACCACCCCCACCGCCGCCGTCTGCTCAGGAGTTCTTTGCTCAGTTCTTGGGGAGCCAAAGAACGATGGAAGAAGCTTTGCGCCTCATCACGCAAAACACCGCTCGTGGCCACCCACAGCAACCAGGGGCCGAGCCAAATCAGCATAGTACATTCAAGGAATTTCTAGATACAAAGCCTCCTATCTTCAAGGTGGCCGAGGAACCACTACAGGCTAACGAGTGGCTCAACACCATTGAGCAGAAGTTTCGCTTGCTAAGAGTCACCGAGCATCTGAAAGCTGAGTATGCTTCTCATCAGCTGCAAGGACCAGCAGGGATCTGGTGGACACATTTCCTATCGTCTTTGCCTGCTAATGCGCGAGTGACATGGGAACAGTTCAAGCTAGCTTTTAGGGGACATCATATTCCCCCGGGCCTAATGCGCATGAAAGCCACTGAATTTATGAGGCTCACTCAGGGAACGAAGACTCTCACAGAATACATGCACGCATTCAACAACCTGTCCAGATATGCTCTAGGTTTTGTGGATACTGAAGAGAAAAAGATAGAGAGTTTCAAGCGAGGTTTGGGTACCAAACTGATGAAGACCATGGCCAATTCTAGGTGTGCCACGTACAATGAGTTTATTAGAGATGCTCTGACCTAGGAAAACCACAATAACATGCATGCAACTGCTAAGAGTCGCAAGAGGGCTTCGAGGTAGGTGCCTCCGGATCTTCACATGCAAGAGCGCCTATCATAGCTAGGCCACAATTCCGTCCACCTGCATCCAAGTTTAGGCCACCACCACCTAAAGCTCAGAATAACAAGCCATAGAAACCATTCCGTAAGGCATTCACTATTGCCTTACCAAAAGGGACTGGCAGTCAGGGAAGCTCCACCGGACCGAGGAATAATCAGCCATGTTTCAACTGCAACCAAATGGGTCATTGGGCCAAGGAATGTCCCCACCCCAAGAAGAATGGCAACCCAAATCAGAACAATCAGAGACAGGTGAACACAAGGGCACATCCGGGATACGTGCATTATACCGCTGTTGAGGAAGTGCCCGCTGGAGAAGTTGTCATGGCTGGTATGTTTCTCGTCAACAAACATCCCGCTGTTGTTTTATTTGATTCGGGAGCTTCTCATTCCTTCATGAGTCAAGCATTCGCATCTAGGCATGATCAGGAAATAATTGAAGTAAGCAAAGGGGGTTATAACATAAGTTCAGCAGGGGGTACTGTTACTACCAAAAAGATAGTCAAAAATGTACTCATCTCTATACAAGGGAGGGAGTATACAACGGATTTGATAATATTGCCCGGGTTATCAATAAGTGTAATTTTAGGCATGAATTGGATGAAGTATCATGGTGCTCTTATTGACACTAGCACCCGTACTATTATGTTGAGAGAGCCCACAGGAGGGAATGCTTTTCTAGTACCACTCTCCCACAATTTTGAACCCCAACATTTAGCTTGTGCTATCCAAACCACCACACTTTGTGATATCCCAGTGGTTTGTGAGTTTCTAGATGTATTTCCAAAGGAATTACCAGGCTTACCACCTGATAGGGAGGTGGAATTTAAAATTGAGTTAGTGCCAGGTACGGCACCCATATCAAGAAGGCCCTATAGAATGCCACCCAATGAGTTAGCAGAACTTAAGGTTCAGTTACAAGATCTATTGGACAAGGGTCTTATCCAACCTAGCTCATCTCCGTGGGGATGTCCGGCATTGTTTGTGAAAAAGAAGGACAAGTCACTGAGAATGTGTGTAGATTACAGACCACTCAATGCTGTGACCATCAAGAACAAATACCCGTTGCCTCGCATCGACATCTTGTTCGATCAGCTAGCGAAGGCAAAGGTATTCTCCAAAATTGACTTGAGGTCAGGCTACCCTCAAATAAAGATCAGTCCAGAGGACATACCTAAAACTGCTTTTTCCACTAGGTATGGCTTATATGAGTATTTGGTTATGTCTTTTGGACTAACAAATGCTCCAGCCTACTTCATGTACCTGATGAATTCGGTATTCATGCCCGAGCTCAACAAGTTCGTGGTCGTGTTCATCGATGATATATTGATTTATTCAGAAAATGAGTCAGATCATGAAGAGCATCTGAGGATTGTTTTATCCAGATTGAGGGAGCATAAGTTATATGCAAAGTTTAGTAAGTGTGAATTTTGGTTGAGCAAGGTACCTTTCTTAGGTCGCATCTTATCAAGAGATGGAATCTCTGTAGACCCATCAAAAGTACAAGAGGTCATGGATTGGAAAGCCCCAACTTTGGTTCATGAAGTTGAAGTTTTATAGGGTTAGCAGGATATTATCGTCGTTTCATTTTGGATTTCTCAAAGATAGCTAAGCCTATGACCAGACTACTTCAAAAAGATGAGAAGTACAAATGGACACCAGAATGTGAAGCAGCTTTTCACACCCTCAGAACTTTGTTGACTACAGCACCTGTGCTAGCACAACCAGACATTGAAAAGCCTTTCGATGTATTTTGTGATGCATCAGGCATAGGCTTGGGTTGTGTGCTTATGCAAGAAGGAAGAGTTATTGCATATGCTTCTCGGCAGTTGAGAAAGCATGAAGTCAACTACCCCACTCATGATTTAGAACTTGCAGCAGTTGTTCACGCATTAAAGATATGGAGACATTACTTGTTGGGCAATGTATGTCATATATATACTGACCACAAAAGTCTCAAGTATATCTTTACCCAACCAGAGCTAAACATGAGACAACGAAGATGGTTAGAGCTAATTAAGGAT
Source organism: Miscanthus lutarioriparius (assembly GCA_904845875.1). Taxonomy (NCBI): domain Eukaryota; kingdom Viridiplantae; phylum Streptophyta; class Magnoliopsida; order Poales; family Poaceae; genus Miscanthus; species Miscanthus lutarioriparius. The sequence goes on along the minus strand of CAJGYO010000001.1, from coordinate 93,579,961 downwards.
TACAATTTGGAAGTGCACTACCATCCAGGAAAAGCTAATGTAGTAGCAGATGCACTCAGTCGAAAGTCTCATTGCAACACTATGGAAGCATTATTGGAAGATGGATTCAACTTGTTACATCCTGCTGTACTACACAATATCACGATCAGTTGTTCACTTGAGAGCAAAATCATAGAGCTACAGCAGACAGATGTAGGAATAAGTCACATCAAGAGAAAAATGCAAGAGCAAGAGACCAAGCATTTTAGATTGGATGAAAGAGGTGTGTTATGGTTTGAGGACCGACTTGTGGTACCAAAAGACCGTGAGCTGAGGAACCAAATTTTAGATGAAGCTCACTCGTCCAAATTGTCTATCCATCCGGGTAGTAGTAAGATGTATCAAGATTTGAAAACCCATTTTTGGTGGACTAAGATGAAGAAAGAGATCGCAGCCTATGTTGCTAGGTGTGATAACTGTAGTAGAGTAAAAGCTGTTCATATGAAATCTGCCGGATTACTTCAGCCATTGCCTATCCCAGGTTGGAAATGGGAAGAAATCAGTATGGACTTTATCACAGGCCTTCCAATGACACCACAAGGTCATGATTCAATATGGGTTATTGTTGATCGTCTCACCAAATCAGCACATTTTATACCCGTGAACACACGGTATATAGTTGGGAAATACGCTGAGATATATGTTTCCCAGATCATGAGACTACATGGAGTACCCAAGACTATAATCTCAGATCGAGGACCACAGTTCATAGCTCGTTTCTGGGAGCACTTACACCAGGCTTTGGGAACCAAGCTAATCAGAAGTTCTGCATATCATCCACAAACTTTAGGACAGACAGAGCGAGTGAACCAAATCCTAGAAGATTTGCTTAGAGCTTGTGTTATATCTTCAAATGGTTCATGGGAGAAATGGTTACCTTTAGCTGAGTTCTCCTATAACAACAGTTTTCAAGCGAGTATCAAAATGGCTCCATTTGAAGCATTGTATGGCAGAAAATGTAGAACTCCATTGAATTGGATTGAGCCCGGTGAAAGGAGATACTTTGGTATTGACTTTGTCAATGAAGCCAAAGAGCAAGTACATGTGATCCAACAGCATATGAAGGCAGCTCAATCGAGACAAAAGAGTTATGCCGATAGAAGAAGAAGACCACTGACTTTTGAAGTAGGTGACTATGTGTACTTGAAGGTATCACCCATGAAAGGTGTGAAGAGATTTGGGATGAAAAAGAAGCTTTCACCTAGATATGTGGGGCCATACAAGATTTTGGAACAAAAAGGAAATGTTGCGTATAAGTTACAACTTCCACCAGAGATGAGTGCAATATTTGATGTCTTCCATGTTTCTCAGTTGAAGAAATGTCTTCGAGTACCTAAAGAAGCTATTGCACCCACCAATGTGCAGCTTCAATCGGATTTGACCTATGAAGAAAAGCCAATTCGAGTATTAGAGGAGATGGAGAGAGTAACACGGAGTAAGATTATTAAGTTCTATAAGGTGGTGTGGAACAATCACAATGAACAAGATGCTACGTGGGAAAGAGAAGATTATTTACGAGAAGTTTATCCCGCCTTTTTCCAAGAATGGTAGGTCTTGCAAATCTCGGGACGAGATTTTTATAAGGGGGAGGGGCTGTAACACCTTGGGTGTTAGCCTTGCATAACTTGAATTGCAAAACATGAGCATGATCATCAAGCATTCATAAACAAGCATTTACAATTGAAACATTGGATTGAAACATCTGAAACGTTTGCTTGTTATCGCATGTTTCTTAAACATATGCAACTTTTCTCGTTATTTCATGTCTCCATGTGTCTATGCATATGATCATGAGTGGACACATGTACTTGGTGGATGTGAGTCACACAAGCATATAGCCACACCTAGGATAGCAAATAGGACTTTGTTCTTGGTCACATTTCATGAACCAACACTTAAGTTTCATGTGATTACCCTAAATAGCTCTATGAGTGACTAATGCATGAAATGATTGAATGACCTTGCAAATTGCTGAAACATGTTTAGAGTGTCATTATGAACAACTTTGATATTCATGGTTAGGGGTAATTAGGTCATTAAGCCATGCTTTGAACTATATCATCATTTAAATGTGACATGTTTGACCAAATTTGAACTAGGTGTTAGAGACCTTGCATGGAGGAGATAACTAAAGCAAAGTTGTAGTATTTGACATAAGGAACAACTCTTGTTTTTGGGTCATTAACTGATTTAGCTTCTAACATGCTTGAATTGGTCTCACAAGAATCAGCAAAAATCAACCTTTCAACACTTATGAAATTTTGCTAAGTCCTTGTTCGCTGACAGACTGACAAACTCATCTTGGTGATGACATTGCTCGTTATTGGTTGAGAATTAGAGCAGGATCTTTGAACAAGAGTTGTAGCTGGTACATTGAGCTACAATTTTGGTTTAGATGGTGTGCCCTAATACTCCACGGATTAGGAGTTTGATCGACGTGAAAACACGCTGTCAGGCGGCCATCGTGTTTTCTGACGAACTGAATCAAATCTGAAGCGCTAGCTTTAGTGGCCGACTGACGTCAGTCGTCGCGCGCCGCATGGACGTCGCGGCTGGCCGCGCGTCGCCGGCGCCCTGCCCCGCATGGCAGAGCCAGGCCAGTGCACGCCTTCACCTCTCCAGCACCCGTCTGCACTCAGCCGCGCCCTCATTTCCCCCTTTCGCCTCCTCCTTCCTTGCCGCAACGACAGCCGAGCTCGTCTCGCCTCCGCCGTCGCCATAGCTAGCTCCAGCTAACGCCGAGTCACCCATTTGCCACCGCAACAGCATCACCGTCTTCCCAGCAACTCCCTGCGTCCCCCAGTGCCACTGTTCAACCTTGGTAAGCCACCGCAACGCACAATGCCTCACCGGAGCTCCGCCGCTAGCCCCGTCACCATGGCCACGTCGCCACCGTCCACCTATCACCACGCTAGTTGATGCGTTAGGTCCGCGGTAGCTCTGTGATGCTCGGCGTAGTGTTTGACTGAGCCGCCGTAGCTTCCACCGGCATCTCGCCGTTGGCCCGCACCTCTGTCCCGCCATGGCCACCGCCGCCGTTGCTAGCACCGACGAGAAGCACCACCAAGTAGTGCAATAGGTGCGCGAAGTCGAGTAGAACATCTGGTGATGATGTCACCGCCGGCAAGCTCGCCGTCGACGAGCCATGGCCGCGCAAGCGCCGCTGCTATGTTTTCGCGTCGCTGACGCGTGGGTCCCTGCTGTCAGCGACCCTTTATTCAAAAGCTAGTTCAAATATTCCAGATTTTGTGTGTGTTTTGTAATTTCTAGATCTCTAGTTTGGTAGCTTCAAAAATTGTGAAATAAATTTGGTTATGTTCCTTAGGAAGTGTAGTATTTAGGAAAAATATATTCTTGACATTTACAGTAGAAATGTTGGGAGATTTAAATGGGGATTTGAAATGTGTTTTTGAATGCATGCAAACTTGTTTATTTTATATCTAGAGTTCCTGTGCTCCAAAAATTATGAAATTTTTGTGGTAATCTATTCTTGTCATGTATGAACTTTGGTAAAGATTTGAGGATCAGTGCATGGGTAGATTTATAGTTATAGATTTTTCTTTTATAAATAGTTAATCCTTGTATGAATTTTTATAAATTATTTATGAATCCAAAATTCATGAAATTTGTTGGGGGTAATCCTAGTACCATAGGGATGCTAAGAAAAATAGGAAATCTGTTGCTTGACACTTTTTATAGGGTTTTCTATTTATGCTAATTCAAGCCTTGCTGCCTTGTCATTTTTGTATAGGATGTTTTACTTGGTAAAATGGCATGAAACTTTTACAGTGGTCTTTTAGTAACCTTAGTAAAGCACTGTAAATTTTTGAGAATTTATGAAGTACATATGGTATATGTTTATTATTTAACCTAAATATCTAAATAAAATAATAAAGGCATTTAAATAAATAGTTTCGGCTTCACCATTATATTTTCTTGGATGTATTTGGTATGCTTAAACTGTTGGTAGACTTTGGGTTGTAAAAATTTGAATACTTGTATGAAGTAGAAGTATTGTTACTTTATAATGCGAATTGGAATAGTTTCCGGACAGATTCTGGAGTTTGATAAGTTGCATGATAGGGATGATGTTTGCTGTAAAAATGGTTAATAAGAAAGTTATAGATAATTTGATAAGCTTTCCAGAAAGTCCAGGATCACTGCATTTGGATTAGTAGAACTCCAGTTATGAGTAAAACAAATGGTTGCTGTTTTGTGATATAGTAGATGCATTGTGGAAGTAGTTAATTAAATAATCGAGAAGAGATATGCACCTACTCAATAAACATGATGCACTTGTTAACACCATGCTGTTATGAATACTTATATGAATGCATTCATCCTGTGTCATCATTTTATACTTATACGCATGTATGCATTCGCAATACCTTGTGCCATATTCATGCATCTAGGATCGGAGGAAGAAATAACGTTGCTGGAATTCGACGAAGCAGAGGAAGGGAACCAGCAGGAGAATCCTCAAGCCGCAGCTCCCGAAGGTGAGGAGCAGAATCCTAAAGAGCTTCCGGAGTGTCCTGATCACCGCCCTACTTCCTTTCTGTGAGGCAAGCCCCGGAGCATTCTAAGTCTCCCAGTATTTTACAAACGATTACTTAAGTACTTATGATTGATGCATTAGGTTATAAGAGTTGAATGGAACCACTTGATGCATATACATTCCTTGTCCAGATATTACACCTTTAACCGGTATAGGTCCAGGATCGAATATATGCTTAGCCATGCTTAGACCGGTAGAAGTCGGGTGATTTCCTGTCACCTGCGAGATATAGGTGGATACCGGAGCACGGTTGGCTATATTTGCTATCGCGGAAAAGAACCATGGTTAATGTAAATGGAGACCGGGCGGGATGACGATAGAGAAGCAACAAGACATGGAGGTCTTGGGTGTGGATCTATCGCCGTCTGTGTCGATTAAGGACCGTACCGTTGTTGGTGCTTCTGACAAGATTGAACGCATGCCTATCACCTAGCTGGCCGGATAACTCGTTCTGACCGTGAAGCCGAGTAATTCAACTCAGGCCGGGACCCATTTTGTTGTGCGCTCCTTGCGGGGGGGCGATCAGACTGAGCCCAAGGGCAGGCTAGGCCTGAACGTCCTGGCATCTGGTGTCCCAGATTGTGCGGCGCAGTACGGACCCATGAAATGTAGACCTGAGTTGTACCAAAGGTGACCTAAGGCTGGCTTCGCACGGTATGCCTGGGTTTGTGTTAGGAATAAATTCCTAGCTGGTTGAAATCGATTCGAATCGCCGTCTCTCCCGGATAGTGAGAAACTTGGCTAGTCCCAACATCGTAGTAACTGTGTTATGGAACATGATGGTTCGAATGAATATGGAATTACAATACCTGCTATGGTTACTATTGTATGCTTTCAAATGGATATACTACATGTTTGGCACATGATAGTTGCTAATCTAGAGATGGATAGTTATAATTAACCTGATATTGGAACCATAATTGTATAGCTAAGTTAATTGCTTTTATGCAAAATGTTGTCAATCTATCTCCACTTATACAGCCTTGCATAATCCTTGGAGTCATTTTATTTTTGGTTTATGGCGGGTAAGTCTAGCTGAGTACCTTCTCGTACTCAGGGTTTTATTTCCCATGTTGTAGATGGCACTATGTATCATGATTATTGCAAGAGTTGCTTCTATCCCACTATGGATGAGGAGTAAGCCTTGGGCAGGCTTCTTATTAATCCTTCTACATGCTTTTGTGGACCCTGATCGTATCTTGGCACTGTACTAAACTATGTTGGAAACTTTACTTTCAAATTTAATTTGCTTTCACTTTTATCTATCAAACTCGGTTTGTAATAACTTTTATTCGTACTCTGATGATGAAAATGTATCTGTGAACTTTATGTAATATGTGGCATGTATGTTGAATCATGTACGATCTTGGTTGTTGTAAATCGTTTATCGAGACCCGTCGTGGTACTCGACGGACTACCGGGTTTATATGGGTTCAAGTATGACAGTGCGACCGCTTGCGGGACGCCATTGTACTTGTACTCTTATAAATTGGTCGGTTCTACGACATGCGCCCACCGAGGGTAGCCTGGCATATTCCACCCCTCCTTCCGAACAAAAAGGAAGCACGAGGGTCGTATAAAAAAGCCAGGGGAACCCCTGACGGACCTCCCCACAGAGGCTAAGGGGCTCTCCCTGCAACTTTACCGAGACCCAGCGACCTAGGTTCGCACTCGAAGGGGCAAGACAAGCAAACCCCTCCTTCCGAACTAAAAGGTTGCGCGAGGGTCGTACTAAAAGCCAGGGGTACTCCTAACGACCCTCTTGCTCCGGGCAGAGGCTAGGGAGCTCTTCCTGCAGATATGCTGAGGCCCTGTGACCCAGGCTCACACCCGAGGGGGTCTCAGCAAACAAACCCTCACACGCGAGAGGTGTATAAAAAGCCAGGAGAGCACCTGACGGCCCTCTCGCTCTGTGCAGAGGTTAGGGGGCTCTTCCTGCAAGATTGCCGAGACCTAGTGACCCGAACTCGCATTCGCGGGACCAGCAAGCACGATAAAACTCCTGGCTCAAAACGGAGAAAAAAGCCCCTGGAGGAGTAAACCCACTCCTCCAGGGCCTCGGGGGCTACACCCGACGGGTGCGCTCGCGCGCACCCATCGAAACCACCAAGTACAAAACATGATCCCGACAGGAGCTGTTGCGAACCAAGTCTCGTTGAAACCTCAGGAGAGTGCCCGCACTCCTCCTGAGGCTCGGGGGCTACTGTCGGATACCACAAGAAGGGGTACCCTAAGCAAGAACCAAAAATGTCGCTTAAAACCTTGCAAAAATCAAAGCCAAAAGACTACCGCCAGGTCTCTGTAGAATTCTCCGATTCGCTCGAGGCCTTGCACCGAGGCCTCATACGAAAGGCCAAAATCACCCCGCCGAAGCCCTCTCGCCGAGACCCTCTCGCCGAGGCCTCGCCCCGAAAGGCCTCAGATGGGATGCCAATTCTCCGATTCGCTCGAGGCCGGGCTTGGCAAACATACTCGTAACCTCCGTCCCGACCAAACTCCTCTGACGAAATGCCACGTCTAGATTAATGGGGCCAACTACTCCCGCAAACGTCAGCCGCACTCGGGTACAGTACGAGCAGAACGACCGACGGGACAAGGGACTGAGCGTAACAGGGGTTACCTGCTAATGTGCTCATCACTGTGCTACCTAACCCCTGTGCCAAGGACAAAGCAGCATGGAAGGTCAAGTCCATGTCCCTGTAGTCTTGGAAACCGCAGGAGAGCCCAACTTCTCGTTCTACGCCTCATCCGAGACCCCGCGACAGGGTCCCAGACGTACTATTCCTTCTCAGCCTCGGCCGAGGCCGGGCTCGTCCCGCATCCTCGTCGTCTCCAACTCAACTACCCCTCTGGCGGGCCGTCCCATCCGTGTAAGTACCCCTGGTTGCGCCTACGTTAGCCACGATTGGCGGGGCATAGCAACAGGGGCAATGGGATGGTGGTCAAATCACCTCTTTTACCATTCCCCACTGACGGTGCAGGGACTACCGTGCTTTGCGGACACACGCCCTGCATTTTTCCACCTAAACCGAGTACGACGCTGACCACCGAGACCGCCGCATCGTACTCAGGTCACCCCCAGGCCTCGGCAAATCAGGCCTCAGCACGGCCGGCCACAAACACCTGCCAGGCCTCGGCGAACCACCAAGTCAAAAATTCACAAGGCACGGCATGTCCCGTACAGAGGAGGCCATGCTGACTAAACGTCAACGAGGACCCCTACGACTTCAACAGCCTCAGGCATGGCCGACATGATGCACCAGTGATCAAGTACCAATTGCCATTCCCGACACTGTGCTACTATAGGAATAGGCCACAGTATTGGATCTTCCTTCCTCGCTAAGGCTCCACGTGTAACTCTCTCATGTACTCCTGGCTCCCTCCTTGTGGCTATAAAAGGAAGTAGCCAGGGCCGTTTCTAGGGAGAGAGACCACACCGGCCCTCACGCACAAAACGCACTCACTCAATTCACGCACGCTCCCACGCTGCCTGAGAGCAACGACTCAAGCAGTCCGCACCACTCCACGCCGAGACCTGGGACTAGCTCCCTCTCACCCAGCTTGTAACCCCCTACTACAAACACTTTGGTGCAAAGAATACAAGATCAATCTCCTAGACTAGACATAGGGCACCGATTGCCTGAACCAGTATAAGCCTTGTGTCTCTTTACATCACCATCCGGGATTAGGGGCACGTAGTTCACATTTACTGGTTGGTTGAGGACCCCCCCGGTCCGAAACACCGACAAGGACATTGCCTGGGTGTGGCCCACCACTAATCCACCCCAGGCACGAGAACCAGGGCACACCCGCATGCAGGCGACTCTTCGCTTCCCTAGGCTAGACCATGCAATGACCCAATGATGGAACCCTCATCCGAGGGGGCCAACGGGCCTCCTGGGTCGATCGGGAAGCCTAGACAAAAACGACGAACGAACGACTACTTAAAGATAAGCACCTCTATTTACTTACTTTCAGTGTTAATCTCTTTACCGAGCCTCTGACCCCAGCAACGGTGTGGCAGAACCTCCTAAATTATAGGGCCCACATGCACCTGTTACTGTCCAACGACCTTTGACATTTATGCATATGTTACCGATAACTTAAGAAGACTGTCGGGTGTCCGCGGGGAACCCCGAATCATCCACGATTTCGAAAGCAGGATCACATTCTGAGTCATTGCAGTATTACAACATTTATTCAAATATCTACACCGAGTAAATCGGCGGAAGTCTTACAATAACTTAGTTTACAAAACATTTATTTCAAACCTTACAAACTAAGTTCGATTATTAATACAAACCAAAGTAGGGAGTGGCATTATAATATATTACAAAACACACAAATATCATTTGCTTACCTTAAGGGCCACACATTACTTATCATCATCGCCTTTGAACAACGGTCATGCAAAGACGATCCAAAACAGATCGCTCATGAGCCTCTCTGCAACAAGGGTCAACAAACCACGAGTGCGAAAGTACTCAACAAGACTTAACCGAAATAAAAAGCGATAAAACTCAAGGAATGCGGTGCTCGAGGATTCAAGGTATGGCTTTAGCAATAATCAAAGTTCTTTTGCATAAAAGCACTTTAACAAAATTCTTTGTATCAATATTTAAAATCTCATAAGATCATATACAAAGTGACACGATCCGTATTAAGATCATGAAACTTCATATCCAACACTTTCTCGAACCATTCTCGAGTTCCGATTATTAATACTACGATGATGAGCAGAGAAGTGAGTCTCCATAACCGAGGAGCAACGACGATTGAACCGATTATAAACCCGGTGGGAATTCCAGACCACCACGACATATGTAGGTCCCCGACCTACATATACCAACCTACCCTCGGATCCTCTATACAAGAACAGAGGTCCGCGCCACCCGAGAATCTGGTACTCCACACTCCAGCCCATTGCCACGTGGGTACACGCTATTCCGCCATCTCTCCACTCCCGGTCGCGAGTAGCCATTCTCGTAATAGAATAGCCAAGTTAAGGCTTACGGAGTATGTGGTTAGTACTACAAAGTCTCACCGCACAGTTCACCTGTGATACGGACCTTAATCGACACAAAGTGGAAGAACCCGCTCACAAGACATTACCAGTCTTGTGGCTCACACACACCGAGTCCGCCGGTCTAGATTTATTACTCCACATTACCATATCACATGATAACATAAGTAACCAAAGTTCCATTTAAAACTCGCGCGGTGATGGTAATCACCTAACTTTGATCGGTCTAAGCAGCGAGCTAAGCATAACTAGGCATATACGATTTTAAGCGGGTAACAAGGTAGATATGGAACAACAAGGTTGATAATGCAACAATTAGGTTTCCACTTGACTTCTAATCACTTAATGCAGTATTGAAAAGCAAAAGCGAAATCAATTTGTAAAATACAAGGTAGGGTTATATGCATCCGGGGCTTGCCTTCGTTGACGGAAAAGTCTGGCTCCTGCGACGTTTCACAAGTCTTCGATCCGACCTCAACAGACAGATCAACCTCCTCCGCAACTTGATTAACTACCACGTGTTCACCTTCGTTTACTACACGTAGTAACATTGCCATGTTTAACATGATGCTCGATGATGGATGCAAAAATTAATAAATTGGATACAATTTTTCTTCGCAGTACAGTTACAAACCAAACTAACCAAACCATATCCGAAACTGATGTGACCACGCTAGCACCGATCACTTTGGTGAACTCTCCGACCACTATGGTGAGCTATCCGACCACTACGGTGAACTCTCCGACCACTATGGTGAGCTATCCGACCACTACGGTAAACTCTTCGACCACTATGGTGAACTATCCGACCACTACGGTGAACTACCCGACCACTATGGTGAGCTATCCGACCACTACGGTGAACTCTCCGACCACTATGGTGAGCTATCCGATCACTACGGTGAACTACCCGACCACTATGGTGAACTATGCGGAGCAAAGATCATCGGTGAGGGAGAACCGGCGACTGCAGTGATCAAAATGAGTAAACAACAACTGACTAAAGACTACAGCATCGAAACAAAACCGTAAGTACACTGATTATAGACAACGGCTCACCGAAAAGCTCTGGCCACGATGACACGCCCGCAGCGGTGAAGTTGCTGACCTCGAGGAAGAAAAACGAGAGCAATGAGTTCTCGGCAATTCAAAGTGACCAAGGCTAGGTAATTTGGATTCGCAAGGAAAAGATGGAACTAGGGACGGCCTTTACCGAGATGGCAACAGCGGTGGTGAAAACAAAGGAAGAAAAGCAGCGATGGCGACGTCTTGGTACTTATAGCGCGGCGCAAAAGCTCAAGGAAGCCACGATGGGCTGCGGCGATGATGGTGAAAACGAGAGGAAAGGAGCGGGCAAAGCGGCGGCGGCTACGGTTAAAAAGGATGGCCAGAAACTCAAGGAAGCCACGGCGAAACCATTTCCCTCGCTTGGTATGACGCCCAGACTGCCACGCCACATGACTGGAAGCAAGCCAAGAAGCTTCGCCGGCGGCGGTAAGCATAAGCGGTGAACACATTCATCGAAATTACAAGTTTGCCATACGCCAAAATTCACAAATTACTCTCAAATTTTCATAACAACTCAAAAATCTCCAAAAACAAAAGTTGTTCAAAATTGAAAGTTCTACAACTTTGCTTCTATAACCATCTCCTAATTCTGTCTAGATTTTGAAATGGATTTTTGGGGTAGGATTTAAATCTTTGAAAAGCGGGTTTTGAATTTCAAACCAATACAAGTATTTCAAACTTGATTCAACCAATACAATTTACTCATACAACATAAAGTAAACTTGTTTTAGTAAATGCATATCCAAGTTTTCAATATGCCCAGATGCTTTGCAATGCATATGATGTCATGGCAAGTTTTAGTATTTAAAACACCCGGGGTGTTACAATCCTTCCCCCTAAAAGAAATCTCCCCGAGATTCAAAGCCATAGAGTAAGTAATGGAAAAGGAAATGTGTTAATCCAAAACATCCGAACTTTTCCATAAAACAAGCTGAGGTTCTTTTACCAAACACAATTTGTAGTAACCGAGCTCAACTAACATTATTCTATTCTATAATGACGCAAGAAACTCTGGAAACTTTTCTAGCAAGAAATCTTCCGATTCCCAAGTAGCTTCCTCTTGAAATGTTGATTCCATTGTATCTTGTAGAACTTTATTGTCCTCCTTCGAGTAACACGATCTTTACGATCCAACACTCGGATAGGATATTACGAATAAGTCAAATCTGATTCAAGTCCTACCCTTCAATCTCAACATTACGCTTTCGGGCACTCGGAGACACTTCTTCAATTGAGAAACATGGAATATATCATGCAACTGGCGATAGATGTTCCGTAATTTCAAGCGATAGGCCACTTTTCCATATCTTTTCAAAATTTGAAATGGTCCAATATATCGAGGTGCTAACTTGCCTTTAACACCAAAACGAGTAACTCCCTTCATTGGTGATACTTTAAGATACACAAAGTCCCCTTTGTTAAACGTCAATGGTCGACGCCGTTTATCGCATAACTCTTTTGTCGGGGTGAGCTATCTTCAAATTACTTTGTATTTGCCTAACCTTGTCTTGTTTCTTTCACAAGATCAACTCCAAAGAATCTTCTTTCTTCGGGCTCAGACCAACTCAACGATGTTCTGCATCTACGACCATAGAGTGCTTCAAATGGAGCCATTCTAATGCTTTCCTGATAACTATTGTTATATGAGAACTCAGCCAAAGGTAAGCATTCGTCCCACTTGTTGGAATAATTAAGGACACAACACCTTAACATATCTTCAAGTACTTGATTGACTCTTTCAGTTTGTCCATCAGTCTGCGGATGATAAGCAGTACTATATAGGAGCTTGGTACCCAATGAAGAATGCAATTGTTTCCAAAAACTGGAGACAAACTGTGTACCCCTATCTGACACTATGGTCTTTGGTACTCCATGTAGGCTCATAATTCTTGCTAAATATATCCTGGCATATTGGACAGTAGAATATGTATTCCGGACCGGAATAAAATGTGCTGACTTGGTTAGTCGATCCACAATCACCCATATTGAGTCAAATCCCTTTGATGTCTTGGGTAGACCAACAATAAAGTCCATACTTATATCCTCCCACTTCCAAGCTGGAATAGGTAATGGTTGTAATTCTCCAGCAGACCTCAAATGTATAGCTTTCACTTTCTGACAAGTATCACACTTTGCTATATACCTTGCAATTTCTATCTTCATTTTGGTCCACCAAAACCTTTGTTTTAAGTCATGGTACAACTTGTTGCTTCCCGGATGAATAGATAACCTAGAAGCATGTGCTTCTTCAAGAATTGACTGCCGCAATTCGAGAACCTTTGGTACTACCAGACGATTCTTGAACCATAGCACACCTTCATCATCTATGCTAAAGCATTCCGCTTTTCCATTTATAACTCTTTCCTTGATATGGGCTATACCCTTATTTTCCTTCTGAGCAGCAATAACTTGATCTCGAATAGCGGCTTCAAAAATTATGTTGGTCAAACTTCCTTGTTGAATTACCTCCACCTTCAACTTCTCCATCTCTTGACATACGGTCAAACCCATTGTTCTTACTTTCAGGCAATTGCAATAACTTTTGCGACTTAGAGCATCTGCAACCACATTTGCTTTTCCAGGATGATAATGCACTTCTAAGTTATAATCTTTAATCAGCTCTAACCATCTTCTTTGTCGTCGCATATTCAATTCGATTGAGTAAAGATATACTTTAAGCTCTTATGGTCTGTATATATATGGCATGTATTACCAAGTAGGTAATGCCGCCAAATTTTCAAAGAATGGACCACAGCTGCTAACTCCAAATCATGAGTCGGATAGTGTTCTTCATGTTGCTTAAGTTGCCTGGATGCATAAGCAATGACTCGGCCTTCTTGCATCAACACATCCAATACCAATACCCGACGCATCACAATAAACGTCAAATGACTCCTCGATGTCGGGTTGGGCTATCATTGATGCGATGGTCAACAATCTCTTCAAAGTCCGAAAAGCCTCTTCACAAATCAGACGACCAAACAAACTTGACTTGGTTCTTTAACAACTCAAGAATGGACTTTGACACTTTAGAGAAATCTGGAATAAACCGACGGTAATACCCCGCCAATCCCAGAAAACTCCTAACTTCATGAACTGTGGTTGGCGGTTTCCAATCAAGAACATCCTTCACTTTGCTTGGATCAACAACAACTCCTTCCGCTGACAAGACATGTCCAAGAAATTGTACTTCCTTAAGCCAAAACTCACACTTCTTTGAACTTTGCATATAGTTGATGTTCTCTCAAAGCGAGTCGAACAATTACGAGATGTTCCGCATGTTCTTCCTTGCTCTTGGAATATACTAGAATGTCATCAATAAACACCACTACGAATTTGTCTAGCTCAGGCATGAATACTGAGTTCATCAAATACATGAAATGAGCTGGAGCATTGGTCAAACCAAAAGACATGACCAAATATTCATATAATCCATATCTTGTGGTAAATGCCGTTTTGGGAATATCTTCAGGCTTTATCTTGATTTGGTGATATCCTGACCTCAAATCTATCTTGGAGAAAACTTTGGCTCCGGCCAGTTGATCAAAAAGCAAATCTATCCGAGGTAATGGATACTTATTCTTGATGGTCACTTCATTCAACGGACGGTAGTCGACACATAACCTCAAGGTCTCATCTTTCTTTTTCACAAAATTGCGGACATCCCCAAGGTGATGAACTAGGTTGGATAAATCCCTTATCAATCAATTCTTGCAACTGAGTCTTCAACTCGGCTAACTCCTTAGGTGGCATCCTATAAGCTCTCCGAGAAATCGGAGCTGTTCCAGGTTTCAATTCTATGTTAAACTGGACATCCCTATCTGGTGGTAGACCGGGTAATTCTTCAGGAAACACATCAGGAAATTCACATACTACGGGATATCTCTAATCTCTTTGTGGCAGGTTGCACAAACTTTGCCCATTGATCTTCTTAAGGTTGGAAGTTGGATAAGAATTTGAGAAGCACTAGGCCGGCAAACTTACCCTTATAGTTCTATTCAAAGCATTTATAATGACCTTATCTTTGATACATCCAATTCATTCCCAAAATTACATCTATATCCACGGTCCTTTAGGATAATCATGGTAGTGGGAAAAATATGCCCACCCAGGTTTATGGGTACTTTTGGTATACCATTTCCTTAGTACACGAGGACGTCCCCGGGCATTGTATAAAGAAATTTTCCTTTGTTGATCCAATTGAAATTTCATACTTCACAACAAATGCTCTATTGATGAATGAATGCGCGCGCCGAGAATCAAAAAGTATAAGCTGCAGGATGATTGGCAGCAGAAACATACCCATCATCTTGGCTCTCCTTGAGGAATCTTCCCGGCTTTGAATATAGAACACCCACCCTGTCTTCCTTTCATCTTTGCTCTTCCGAGCATTACGATTATTGCCCTTATTCGGGCACGACCTTGTTGATTGCGGGGCTCTTTCCGAAAATCGGGATTGTCTTTGCTTTCGGATACGGACACTCCCTCGAGAAATGACCAAGCTTGCCACAATTGAAACAGGGATACTTATGATACGAGATGTTGGAGTATTGACACTAGAAGTATTACGAGGTGGATCTTTGATAAGTTGTAGCGTGAGGACGGACATTTGATTCTTTGACCGGCTTGAAAGCTGCGGTGGACGATAAGGAGGACGATTATGATTAACTGGATGATAAATCACCCTCTGCCTCTTTGGATTTCCCCCAAAAGATCCAGACGGCATACTCTTTTTCTTCTTGAACTCCCTATGCTGCCGATACTTTGCCTCTGAAGCAATTGCAATATCCACGGCCTCATGATAAGTGACATTGGTACAAGCTGTCATCATAGTCTGC
Organism: Miscanthus lutarioriparius; assembly: GCA_904845875.1. NCBI lineage: Eukaryota > Viridiplantae > Streptophyta > Magnoliopsida > Poales > Poaceae > Miscanthus > Miscanthus lutarioriparius. The sequence continues at coordinate 93,564,435 of CAJGYO010000001.1, read as the reverse complement.
AATTTGGTATTCATACCTCTCATGAACCATTTCTTTTTCTTTGCATCAGTGTTGACATGTTCTGGTGCATATTGTGACAGGTGATTGAATCTTCCTACATACTGCATCACAGTTTGATCCCCTTGCCTCAAAGCAAGGAACTCTTCCAACTTCATAGCCATCACTCCTTCAGGGATATAATGGGCTCTAAAAGCAGTACGAAACTCTATCCAAGTTAATGGAACACCTGCGGGTTGCATGGCCATAAGGTTTGCATACCAAGCACCGGCTGCACCTCTAAGTTGCTGGGCGGCAAACACTGGCTTCTGAAACTCCGTGCAATGAATAAGATCAAATTTCTGTTCCATGGTCCTAAGCCAGTCATCAGCCTCCAATGGTTCATCAGCCTTAGTGAACACTGGGGGTTTTGTATCTGTGAAGTCAACATATGTAGCCTCATGCCCGTTATGATTGCGTCCGCGATTTCTATGCATCTGATTTTGATTACTTTGAGCCATCTCATGAAGCAAACGAGAATTTTCCACAGTCACATTGACTAATGCAGCAATAGCATCAGCCAGATTTGTTGGCATTGGTGGCGGGTTAGGGATATCATCATCATCTTGTGAAGTACCAGAAATATGCGATCCCCGCGTACGACGCATCTGCTTATAACAAACCAAACTTTATTCACAAGCCTTTATTCAAAGATCCTAAAGCTTACTACAACGCATTACATCGGTGCCACTTATTTAAACACAAGACCACATCTAAACAAGACTACTTAACTTAACTAGAAGTAATTATTTCACAACTCTACTCCTTTTCGCGATTACATCAAACTTCAGGCTCGGTATCCATTCCGGAAATATTACCGCCTTCATTATCACTTTCATCAATCATTACTAATTCTTCGGGATCTTCTTCTTCTCCCTCTTCTGATTCACTCCCATCGGCAATGATAACACCGGGATCCAATGCATCAACTTGGGGTTCATGATTTGGATCTAGGAGATTGCTTAGCCTATGAACTTCCTCCTCATGAGATATGTATTATGCTCTTCTAAGTCTTCTACATAAAATTCTAACTCATGAGTTCTAACTCTAGCTACATTTTCCCTATGCCAAGCTTCATTCCTTCCTTCCTTGCATGCGAACTAACATACGTTCGCAGTTCACTGAGTTGTGGTAAGACGCCTTAATTGTTCTGTAATCGCTTTTTGAATGGCGTCCATAGCCCTATCTCTAGTAGCTTGGGCTAACTCTGCAGAAATCCTCTGTATCTCACTTTGAGGATCGGGCCTAGCGTCACTCTTGCTAGCACCATCATTCCTAGGGGCAAGTTGGTGACGAGGAACTCCTTTGGGTCCAGTGGACTTACTGAGGCGTCATCTTGGCACGAGCCATCTTTTGTAGGAAACCAATTCAATCCAAGTAAGACCACTTGATCAAAGTCTAAAGAGCAGCTATGATGGATTACGGTCCTCAAACCGGACTCACTACTCAACTCCTGGACTAAGAGGTGAAGGAAGTGTGAGTGAATTATTCATGATGCATGAATCGTTCTTCTGAACAAAAACATCAAAGTTTATAATGCACAAAAACAACATTTATTTTTTTTTATATAGGGCATAGTAAGATTACTACTCCACCACACAAGACCCTTTTAATCAAATAAGGAATGGTGAGAAAGAAATAAGACAAGTCAGAAGCAATTTGGACCAAATTAATTAAGTTAAATTTAGTCATCTCAAATCATTTTGAAGTTTTCGTAAACCAATACCACAAAAACTTTGTAACGATTGCTCGATACCATTACGTGGCGAGAACCTCCTAAATTATAGGGCCCACATGCTGTCAACATCCAACGACCTTTGACATTTATGCATATGTTACCGATAACTTAAGAAGGCTGTGTCGGGTGTCCATGGGAACCCCGAATCATCCACGATTTCGAGCGGGATCACATTACTGAGTCATTGCAGTATTACAACATTTATTCAAATATCTACACGAGAGTAAATCGGCGGAAGTCTTACAATAACTTAGTTTACAAAACATTTATTTCAAACCTTACAAACTAAGTTCGATTATTAATACAAACCAAAGTAGGGAGTGGCATTATAATATATTACAAAACACACAAATATATTTGCTTACCCTAAGGAATACACATTACTTATCATCATCGCGATTGAACAACGGTCATGCAAAGACGATCCAAAAGCAGATCGCTCATGAGCCTCTCTGCAACAAGGGTCAATAAAACCACGAGTGCGAAAGTACTCAACAAGACTTAACCGAAATAAAAGCGATAAAAACTCGGGAATGCGAGGCTCGAGGATTCAAGGTATGGCTTTAGCAATAATCAAAGTTCTTTTTGCGTAAAAGCACTTTAACAAAATTCTTTGTATCAATATTTAAAATCTCATAAGATCATATACAAAAGCGACACGATCCGTATTAAGATCATGAAACTTCATATCCAACACTTTCTCGAACCATTCTCGAGTTCCGATTATTAATACTACGATGATGAGCAGAAGTGAGTCTCCATAACCGAGGAGCAACGACGATTGAACCGATTATAAACCCGGTGGGAATTCCGGACCACCACGACATATGTAGGTCCCCGACCTACATATACCAACCTACCCTCGGATCCTCTATACAAGAACAGGTCCATTACCCGAGAATACTGAGTACTCACACTCCGGCCCATTGCCACGTGGGTACACGCTATTATCGCCGCCATCTCTCCACTCCCGGTCTTGTGAGTAGCCATTCTCGTAATAGAATAGCCAAGTTAAGGCTTACCGGAGTATGTGGTTAGTACTACAAAGTCTCACCGCACGCAGCTCACCAACTGTGATGCGGACCTTAATCGACACAAAGCGGAAAGAACGCTCACAAGACATTACCGAGTCTTGTGGCTCACACACACCGAGTCCGCCCGGTCTAGATTTATTACTCCACATTACCATATCACATGATAACATAAGTAACCAAAGTTCCATTTAAAACTCGCGGTGACGGTAATCACCTAACTTTGATCGGTCTAAGCGAGAGCTAAGCATAACTAGGCATATACGATTTTAAGCGGGTAACAAGGTAGATATGGAACAACAAGGTTGATAATGCAACAATTAGGTTTCCACTTGACTTCTAATCACTTAATGCAGTATTGAAAAGCAAAAGCGAAATCAATTTGTAAAATACAAGGTAGGGTTATATGCATCCGGGCTTGCCTTCGTTGTGACGGAAAAGTCGGCTCTGCGACGTTTCACAAGTCTTGATCCGACCCTCAACAGACAGATCAACCTCCTCCAAGAACTTGATTAACTACCACGTGTTCACCTTCGTTTTTACACGTAGTAACATTTTCATGTTTAACATGATGCTCGATGATGGATGCAAAAATTAATAAATTGGATACAATTTTTCTTCGCAGTACAGTTACAAACCAAACTAACCAAACCATATCCGAAACTGATGTGACCACGCTAGCACCGATCACTTTGGTGAACTCTCCGACCACTATGGTGAGCTATCCGACCACTACGGTGAACTCTCCGACCACTATGGTGAGCTATCCGACCACTACGGTAAACTCTACGACCACTATGGTGAACTATCCGACCACTACGGTGAACTACCCGACCACTATGGTGAGCTATCCGACCACTACGGTGAACTCTCCGACCACTATGGTGAGCTATCCGATCACTACGGTGAACTACCCGACCACTATGGTGAACTATGCGGAGCAAAGATCATCGGTGAGGGAGAACCGCATGACGCGATGATCAAAATGAGTAAACAACAATCGACTAAAGACTACTGACATCAAAAGCGAAACCGTAAGTACACCGCGATTATAACAACGGCTCACCGAAAAGCTCTGGCCACGATGACACGCCCGCAGCGGTGAAGTTGCTGACCTCGAGGAAGAAAAACGTAGACAGCGAGTTCTCGGCAATTTCAGGCGACCAAGGCTAGCTGGCTGGATTCGCAAGGAAAAGATGGAACTAGGACGGCCTTTACCGAGATGGCAACAGCGGTGGTGAAAACAAAGGAAGAAAAACGACGATGACGACGTCTTGGTACTTATAGCGCGGCGCAAAAGCTCAAGGAAGCCACGACGGAGCTGCGGCGGCAGTGACTGAAAAACAGAGGAAAGGAGCGGGGCAAACGGCGACGGCTCTGGTTAAAAAGGATGGCCAGAAACTCAAGGAAGCCACGGCGAAACCATTTCCCTCGCCAGCGCGACGCCCAGACGGCCACGCGCGCGACTGGAAGCAAGCCGAAGCTCGCCGGCGGTGTAAGCATAAGCATGTGAACACTGCATTCATCGAAATTACAATTTTGCCATACGCCAAAATTCACAAATTACTCTCAAATTTTCATAACAACTCAAAAATCTCCAAAAACAAAAGTTGTTCAAAATTGAAAGTTCTACAACTTTGCTTCTATAACCATCTCCTAATTCTGTCTAGATTTTGAAATGGATTTTTCAGGGTAGGATTTAAATGCTGAAAAGCGGGGTTTTCGGAATTTCAAACCAATACAAGTATTTCAAACTTGATTCAACCAATACAATTTACTCATACAACATAAAGTAAACTTGTTTTAGTAAATGCATATCCAAGTTTTCAATATGCCCAGATGCTTTGCAATGCATATGATGTCATGGCAAGTTTTAGTATTTAAAACACGGGGGTGTTACAATCCTTCCCCTAAAAGAAATCTGCCTTGAGATTCAAAGCCATAGAGTAAGTAATGGAAAAGGAAATGTGTTAATCCAAAACATCCGAACTTTTCCATAAAACAACTGAGGTTCTTTTACCAAACACAATTTGTAGTAACCGAGCTCAACTAACATTATTCTATTCTATCTTGACGCAAGAAACTCGGAAACTTTTCTAGCAAGAAATCTTCCGATTCCCAAGTAGCTTCCTCTTTGAATGTTGATTCCATTGTATCTTGTAGAACTTTATTGTCCTCCTTCGAGTAACACGATCTTTCCGATCCAACACTCGGATAGGATATTCGAATAAGTCAAATCGATTCAAGTCCTACCCTTCAATCTCAACATTCGCTTTCAGGGCACTCGGAGACACTTCTTCAATTGAGAAACATGGAATATATCATGCCTTTAGCGATAGATGTTCGGTAATTTCAAGCGATAGGCCACTTTTCCATATCTTTTCAAAATTTGAAATGGTCCAATATATCGAGGTGCTAACTTGCCTTTAACACCAAAACGAGTAACTCCTTCATTGGTGATACTTTAAGATACACAAAGTCCCCTTTGTTAAACGTCAATGGTCGACGCCTGTTTATCTCGCATAACTCTTTTGTTTCGGGATCGAGCTATCTTCAAATTACTTTGTATTTGCCTAACCTTGTCTTCTATTTCTTTCACAAGATCAACTCCAAAGAATCTTCTTTCTCAGGGCTCGAGACCAACTCAACGATGTTCAGCATCTCACGACCATAGAGTGCTTCAAATGGAGCCATTCTAATGCTTTCACGATAACTATTGTTATATGAGAACTCAGCCAAAGGTAAGCATTCGTCCCACTTGTTGGAATAATTAAGGACACAACACCTTAACATATCTTCAAGTACTTGATTGACTCTTTCAGTTTGTCCATCAGTCTGTGGATGATAAGCAGTACTATACAGGAGCTTGGTACCCAATGAAGAATGCAATTGTTTCCAAAAACTGGAGACAAACTGTGTACCCCTATCTGACACTATGGTCTTTGGTACTCCATGTAGGCTCATAATTCTTGCTAAATATATCCTGGCATATTGGACAGTAGAATATGTATTCCGGACCGGAATAAAATGTGCTGACTTGGTTAGTCGATCCACAATCACCCATATTGAGTCAAATCCCTTTGATGTCTTGGGTAGACCAACAATAAAGTCCATACTTATATCCTCCCACTTCCAAGCTGGAATAGGTAATGGTTGTAATTCTCCAGCAGACCTCAAATGTATAGCTTTCACTTTCTGACAAGTATCACACTTTGCTATATACCTTGCAATTTCTATCTTCATTTTGGTCCACCAAAACCTTTGTTTTAAGTCATGGTACAGCTTGTTGCTTCCCGGATGAATAGATAACCTAGAAGCATGTGCTTCTTCAAGAATTGACTGCCGCAATTCGAGAACCTTTGGTACTACCAGACGATTCTTGAACCATAGCACACCTTCATCATCTATGCTAAAGCATTCCGCTTTTCCATTTATAACTCTTTCCTTGATATGGGCTATACCCTTATTTTCCTTCTGAGCAGCAATAACTTGATCTCGAATAGCGGCTTCAACAATTATGTTGGTCAAACTTCCTTGTTGAATTACCTCCACCTTCAACTTCTCCATCTCTTGACATACGGTCAAACCCATTGTTCTTACTTTCAGGCAATTGCAATAACTTTTGCGACTTAGAGCATCTGCAACCACATTTGCTTTTCCAGGATGATAATGCACTTCTAAGTTATAATCTTTAATCAGCTCTAACCATCTTCTTTGTCGCATATTCAATTCTGACTGAGTAAAGATATACTTTAAGCTCTTATGGTCTGTATATATATGGCATGTATTACCAAGTAGGTAATGCCGCCAAATTTTCAAAGAATGGACCACAGCTGCTAACTCCAAATCATGAGTCGGATAGTGTTCTTCATGTTGCTTAAGTTGCCTGGATGCATAAGCAATGACTCGGCCTTCTTGCATCAACACACATCCAATACCAATACCCGACGCATCACAATAAACGTCAAATGACTCCTCGATGTCAGGTTGGGCTAATACTGGTGCAGTGGTCAACAATCTCTTCAAAGTCTGAAAAGCCTCTTCACAGTCAGATGACCAAACAAACTTGACTTGGTTCTTTAACAACTCAGTAATGGACTTTGACACTTAGAGAAATCTGGAATAAACCGGCGGTAATACCCCGCCAATCCCAGAAAACTCCTAACTTCATGAACTGTGGTTGGCGGTTTCCAATTAAGAACATCCTTCACTTTGCTTGGATCAACAGCAACTCCTTCCACTGACAAGACATGTCCAAGAAATTGTACTTCCTTAAGCCAAAACTCACACTTCTTGAACTTTGCATATAGTTGATGTTCTCTCAAACGAGTCAGAACAATTACGAGATGTTCCGCATGTTCTTCCTTGCTCTTGGAATATACTAGAATGTCATCAATAAACACCACTACGAATTTGTCTAGCTCGGGCATGAATCTGAGTTCATCAAATACATGAAATGAGTTGGAGCATTGGTCAAACCAAAAGACATGACCAAATATTCATATAATCCATATCTTGTGGTAAATGCCGTTTTGGGAATATCTTCGGGCTTTATCTTGATTTGGTGATATCCCGACCTCAAATCTATCTTGAGAAAACTTTGGCTCCGGCCGATTGATCAAAAAGCAAATCTATCCGAGGTAATGGATACTTATTCTTGATGGTCACTTCATTCAGCAGACGGTAGTCGACACATAACCTCAAGGTCTCATCTTTCTTTTCACAAAAATTGCGGACATCCCCAAGGTGATGAACTAGGTTGGATAAATCCTTATCAATCAATTCTTGCAACTTGAGTCTTCAACTCGGCTAACTCCTTAGGTGGCATCCTATAAGCTCTCCGAGAAATCGGAGCTGTTCGAGTGTTTCAATTCTATGTTAAAGCTGGACATCCCTATCTGAGTGGTGGTAGACGGGTAATTCTTCAGAAACACATCGGAAATTCACATACTACCGGATATCTCTAATCTCTTTGTGGCGGTTGCACAAACTTTGCCCATGATCTTCTTAAGGTTGGAAGTTGGATAAGAATTTGAGAAGCACTAGTGGCAAACTTACCCTTATAGTTCTATTCAAAGCATTTATAATGACCTTATCTTTGATACATCCAATTCATTCCCAAAATTACATCTATATCCACGGTCCTTTAGGATAATCATGGTAGTGGGAAAAATATGCCCACCCAGGTTTATGGGTACTGGTATACCATTTCCTTAGTACACGAGGCGTCCCCAGGCATTTGTATAAAGAAATTTTCCTTTGTTGATCCAATTGAAATTTCATACTTCACAACAAATGCTCTATTGATGAATGAATGCGATGCGCCGAGAATCAAAAAAGTATAAGCTGCAGGATGATTGGCAACAGGAAACATACCCATCATCATTGGCTCTCCTTCGAGAATCTTCCCGGCTTGAATATAGAACACCATACTGTCTTCCTTTCATCTTTGCTCTTCCGAGCATTACGATTGTTGCCCTTATTCTAGGCCTGACCTTGTTGATTGCGTGGCTCTTACGAAAATCGGGATTGTACTGCTTTGGATCACGGACACTCCTCGAGAAATGACCAAGCTTGCCACAATTGAAACAGGGATACTTAATACGAGATGTTGGAGTATTGACACCGTAAGTATTCGAGGTGGATCTTTGATAAGTTGTAGCAGGACGGACATTTGATTCTTCGACCGCTTGAAAGCTGCGGTGTGGGCGATAAGGAGGACGATTATGATTAAGCTGGATGATAAATCACCCTCCGCCTCTTTGGATTTCCCCAAAAGATCCAGACGGCATACTCTTTTCTTCTTGAACTCCCTATCTTGCCGATACTTTGCCTCTCTGAAGCAATTGCAATATCCACGGCCTCATGATAAGTGACATTGGTACAAAATTGTCATCATAGTCGCAATTTGGTATTCATACCTCTCATGAACCATTTCTTTTTCTTTGCATCAGTGTTGACATGTTCTGGTGCATATTGTGACAGGTGATTGAATCTTCCTACATACTGCATCACAGTTTGATCCCCTTGCCTCAAAGCAAGGAACTCTTCTAACTTCATAGCCATCACTCCTTTGAGGATATAATGGGCTCTAAAAGCGATGACGAAACTCTATCCAAGTTAATGGAACACTGCGGTTTGCATGGCCATAAGGTTTGCATACCAAGCACCATTTTGCACCTCTAAGTTCTTTGGGCGGCAAACAACGCTTCGAAACTCCGTGCAATGAATAAGATCAAATTTACATTCCATGGTCCTAAGCGGTCCATCGACCTCCAATGGTTCATCACCTTAGTGAACACTTTGGGGTTTTGTATCCGTGAAGTCAACATATGTAGCCTCATGCCCGTTATGATTTGCGTCCGCGATTTCTATGCATCTGATTTTGATTACTTTGAGCCATCTCATGAAGCAAACGAGAATTTTCCACAGTCACATTGACTAATGCAGCAATAGCATCAGCCAGATTTGTTGGCATTGGTGGCGGGTTAGGGATATCATCATCATCTTGTGAAGTACCAGAAATATGCGATCCCCGCGTACGACGCATCTGCTTATAACAAACCAAACTTTATTCACAAGCCTTTATTCAAAGATCCTAAAGCTTACTACAACGCATTACATCGGTGCCACTTATTTAAACACAAGACCACATCTAAACAAGACTACTTAACTTAACTAGAAGTAATTATTTCACAACTCTACTCCTTTTCGCGATTACATCAAACTTCAGGCTCGGTATCCATTCCGGAAATATTACCGCCTTCATTATCACTTTCATTAATCATTACTAATTCTTCGGGATCTTCTTCTTCTCCCTCTTCTGATTCACTCCCATCGGCAATGATAACACCGGGATCCAATGCATCAACTTGGGGTTCATGATTTGGATCTAGGAGATTGCTTAGCCTATGAACTTCCTCATGCAGATATGTATTATGCTCTTCTAAGTCTTCTACATAAAATTCTAACTCATGAGTTCTAACTCTAGCTACATTTTCCCTATGCCAAGCTTCATTCCTTCCTTCCTTTATCACGAACTAACATACGTTCATCAGTTCTCGTGAGTTGTGGTAAGACGCCTTAATTGTTTCTGTAATCGCCTTTTTGAATGGCGTCCATAGCCCTATCTCTAGTAGCTTGGGCTAACTCTGCAGAAATCCTCTGTATCTCCCTTTGAGGATCGTGCCTAGCCTAAGCCATCTTGCTAGCACCATCATTCCTAGGGGCAAGTTGGTGACGAGGAACTCCTTTGGGTCCAGTGGACTTACGAGGCGTCATCTTGGCACGAGCTATACTATAGGAAACCAATTCAATCCAAGTAAGACCACTTGATCAAAGTCTAAAGAGCAGCTATGATGGATTACAGTCCTCAAACCAGACTCACTACTCAACTCTAGACTAAGAGGTGAAGGAAGTAACGAGTGAATTATTCATGATGCATGAATCATTCTTACGAACAAAAACATCAAAGTTTATAATGCACAAAACAACAATTTTTTTTTATATAGGGCATAGTAAGATTACTACTCCACCACACAAGACCCTTTTAATCAAATAAGGAATGGTGAGAAAGAAATAAGACAAGTCAGAAGCAATTTGGACCAAATTAATCAAGTTAAATTTAGTCATCTCAAATCATTTTGAAGTTTTCGTGAACCAATACCACAAAAACTTTGTAACGATTGCTCGATACCATTACGTGGCGAGAACCTCCTAAATTATAGGGCCCACATGCACCATCCAACGTCCAACGACCTTTGACATTTATGCATATGTTACCGATAACTTAAGAAGACTGTCGGTGTCTGCGGGGAACCCGAATCATCCACGATTTCCGGCGGGATCACATTACTGAGTCATTGCAGTATTACAACATTTATTCAAATATCTACACGAGAGTAAATCGGCGGAAGTCTTACAATAACTTAGTTTACAAAACATTTATTTCAAACCTTACAAACTAAGTTCGATTATTAATACAAACCAAAGTAGGGAGTGGCATTATAATATATTACAAAACACACAAATATCGCGCTTGCCGCCTTAAGGCCACACATTACTTATCATCATCATGATGAACAACGGTCATGCAAAGACGATCCAAAAGCAGATCGCTCATGAGCCTCTCCTGCAACAAGGGTCAACAAACCACGAGTATGAAAGTACTCAACAAGACTTAACCGAAATAAAAGCGATAAAACTCGAGAATGCGGGCTCGAGGATTCAAGGTATGGCTTTAGCAATAATCAAAGTTCTTTTGCGTAAAAAGCACTTTAACAAAATTCTTTGTATCAATATTTAAAATCTCATAAGATCATATACAAAGTCGACACGATCCGTATTAAGATCATGAAACTTCATATCCAACACTTTCTCGAACCATTCTCGAGTTCCAGTTATTAATACTACGATGATGATGAAGAGAAGTGAGTCTCCATAAGCGAGGAGCAACGACGATTCGAACCGATTATAAACCCAAATTGGGAATTCCGGACCACACGACATATGTAGGTCCCCGACCTACATATACCAACCTACCCTCGGATCCTCTATACAAGAACAGGTCCGTGCCACCCGAGAATCTGATACTCCACACTCCGGCCCATTGCCACGTGGGTACACGCTATTCTCGCCATCTCTCCACTCCCGGTCTTGAGTAGCCATTCTCGTAATAGAATAGCCAAGTTAAGGCTTACCGGAGTATGTGGTTAGTACTACAAAGTCTCACCGCACGCAGATTCACCAATACGGACCTTAATCGACACAAAGCGGAAAGAACCCGCTCACAAGACATTACCGGTCTTGTGGCTCACACACACCGAGTCCGCCCGGTCTAGATTTATTACTCCACATTACCATATCACATGATAACATAAGTAACCAAAGTTCCATTTAAAACTCGCGGTGTGGTAATCACCTAACTTTGATCGGTCTAAGCGAGAGCTAAGCATAACTAGGCATATACGATTTTAAGCGGGTAACAAGGTAGATATGGAACAACAAGGTTGATAATGCAACAATTAGGTTTCCACTTGACTTCTAATCACTTAATGCGGTATTGAAAAGCAAAAGCGAAATCAATTTGTAAAATACAAGGTAGGGTTATATGCATCCGGGGCTTGCCTTCGTTGATTGCGGAAAAATGCGGCTCTGCGACGTTTCACAAGTCTTCGATCCGACCTCAACAGACAGATCAACCTCCTCCGCAACTTGATTAACTACCACGTGTTCACCTTTGTTTACTACACGTAGTAACATTGCCATGTTTAACATGATGCTCGATGATGGATGCAAAAATTAATAAATTGGATACAATTTTTCTTCGCAGATCTGATTACAAACCAAACTAACCAAACCATATCCAAAACCGATGTGACCACGCTAGCACCGATCACTTTGGTGAACTCTCCGACCACTATGGTGAGCTATCCGACCACTACGGTGAACTCTCCGACCACTATGGTGAGCTATCCACCACCACGGTAAACTCTCACGACCACTATGGTGAACTATCAAACCACTACGGTGAACTACCCGACCACTATGGTGAGCTATCCGACCACTACGGTGAACTCTCCGACCACTATGGTGAGCTATCCGATCACTACGGTGAACTACCCGACCACTATGGTGAACTATGCGAGCAAAGATCATCGGTGAGGGAGAAGCGGCATCGCAGATGATCAAAATGAGTAAACAACAATCGACTAAAGACTACAGACATAAAGCGAAACCGTAAGTACACTGCGATTCTGGACAATGGCTCACCGAAAAGCTCGGCCACGATGACACGCCCGCAGCGGTGAAGTTTCTTGACCTCGAGGAAGAAAAAACGCGAGGCAATGAGTTCTCGGCAATTTCAAAGCGACCAAGGCTAGGTGTTTGGATTCGCAAGAGAAAAGATGGAACTAGGACGGCCTTTACCGAGATGGCAACAGCGGTGGTGAAAACAAAGGAAGAAAACAGCGACGATGACGACGTCTTGGTACTTATAGCGGCGCAAAAGCTCAAGGAAGCCACAGCCGGAGTGCGGCGGCAAAGGATGAAAAAATGAGAGGAAAGGGCGGGGCAAGCGGCGACGGCGGCTGGTTAAAAAGGATGGCAGAAACTCAAGGAAGCCACGGCGAAACCATTTCCCTCGCCGGTATGACGCTTGAGACTGACCACATGCCGCAGCATTGGAAGCAAGCCGAAGCTCGCCGGCGGTGTAGCGCAAGCGGTGAACACTGTTCATCGAAATTACAAGTTTGCCATACGCCAAAATTCACAAATTACTCTCAAATTTTCATAACAACTCAAAAATCTCCAAAAACAAAAGTTGTTCAAAATTGAAAGTTCTACAACTTTGCTTCTATAACCATCTCCTAATTCTGTCTAGATTTTGAAATGGATTTTTCAGGGTAGGATTTAAATGCTGAAAAGCGGGGTTTTCGGAATTTCAAACCAATACAAGTATTTCAAACTTGATTCAACCAATACAATTTACTCATACAACATAAAGTAAACTTGTTTTAGTAAATGCATATCCAAGTTTTCAATATGCCCAGATGCTTTGCAATGCATATGATGTCATGGCAAGTTTTAGTATTTAAAACACCCGGGGTGTTACAAACGGCAGAGGCACGGACATCGCTCGGGGGCTGCCAAGGGTGTCTATTTGTTTAGACATCCTCTTCGCCCGACCCCTCTAAAACTAGAAGCACGGTGTGTGGGTATAAAACTTTGAATACAACTGGATGAACCGCCAGACCCTACGCCTCGACGGCTACAGAGTTTTTGTTCACCAGCGTAATCAAACTCACAGTTCCCCGCACCACAAGCCTCAGCTCCCACCTTCCCAAGAAGGGTTCGGAGGGGTCCCCCTACAGAACCTCCTTCGAGGAGAAGCTGTTAGGTCACCTAAGTCAATCGAGTGGCTCGGATCACCGCCGAGAGACAAAAATGAAAAATGGCGATGCTTATGCAGGTTACGCCGACCTCATCGCAAACATCGAACCCGAACCCCGCACGGACATGTTTGGTAGGAGCTTCCCATCGCTCGTACCACCAAGGTAACATCACCGATCCCCACTTTCGTTTCAATCAAGTTATACACTAAATCCATACATCCAAAACGTTGCATATGCAAATCCCTGCATCTCAACGCTTCGTGTCGCATCACGAAGCGGCAGCCGCCTCATTCAATATGAGCGGCGACCGACTGAGGTTCAAAGGCTGGCCCACGAAGGGCTCAAGGCCGCCTTGTGTCAAACATTGCTAGGGGAGAAAAATCGAGATGAGCCCCAGCGGCCTTACCCGACCCCGCCCAGAAGCGGACAGGGACATCTTGACCTTTCTCTTTCAATTCTAACCCTGAGCCAATCCCACAGAATCTCCATTGAGGAGAGGCCAATAGGCCACCTGAGCCCAACAAATGGCTCGGGCATCTACCGGGAGGCGGGTTAAGGAGTAGTGGAATGCCACATGAGGGCTCTGCCGACCCCGTCAGTGAATGATGGATCCGGATTCCACACGAACATACCTGTTAGCGAGCTCATTGAGAGCAACACTCGAGCCATCGAGGCAAGTATCGTCAACTCAACCCCTCTGGTTGCGGAAACCGAGGACGGGGTAACACGCGAAAACACAGCCGACCCCTATCTGACCCTAAGGGGCATGGGGGCTCGAGCCGCTCGATCCAAGATCGAGAGACCGAGGTTTGAAGGCTGACCCGCGAAGGGTCCAGAGCCGCCTCGCGTCGAACAAGAGCTGGGGAGAAAATGCAGATGAGCCTCAGCGGCCTTTGCCCAACCCGCATTGAGGCGGATAGGGTCATCTCAACCTTCTAGTTCAATCTAGCCTCTAGCCGAGCCCATAGAAACCCCATTGAGGGGAATCTATTGGAAGGCGGGGCAAGGAGTGACGGAATGCCACCCGAGGGCTTTGCCGACCCTATCGCAAAGCAACGGGATCGGATTTCGTCCAAACATCCCCGTTAGCGAGCTCATGAAGCACGTCACTCGAGCCATCGAGGCAAGTGACGTCGCCTTAACCCCTCCAGTTGCGAAAAACCACGGATGGGGCGATAGTCACAAAATGAGCCGGCCCTTGACCGAATCCCCACCATGCGCGGGGGCTCGGGGAAGGCGGACCAGTGATAAGACCAAACGCACGGTCACGCAACGATCGCCAAAGTCCTAAGTAAGGGGTACGTGCGAATACAAAGGTAAGTTCACTACCCTCGTTCCGATCTCTAGTAACATCCGACCCCAGCGACCGCAAGGGGTCAGATCTCACTCAGGGGCTGATAAAGGTACGAGTACCTCCTTTCTTTTTTTGAAATAGTCATTACATCAGACCTTCTCCTCGCGTAGAGACTGGTGGCAAGGTTTGAGGGAACAGATAGGTTAGACTGCAAAAAGCCCACGCCTAGATGGCTATGGTAATTTTGCTCACCAGCACAACTAAAATTTCCCCTAAACACCTTGGGCCCTACAGTCTTAACAAACGGAAGGGTCGGATCACGTAAATCTTTTTTCATTGCAAAAAAGGAAGAAGGTAAGATCAAACAAATGAAACAAAATTGAGAAACAAAGTCACAAATCTGTTTTCAGACACAAAAATATCGACACTTGTTCACATATTACGGATAAATGTTTATCAAACTTATTCAACTAACTACTTCCGCGGAGGGAGAACCATTTCTTCCAGCCTATTCGCCAGGTTCCACGTAAGGGGAGTCACCGCCTTCTCAATCTCGTCTAGCTCGGGGTCTTCATAGATAGGCGCGAAGCCTTGGCTCATTACCTCCAAGTTGATCTCCCGATCATAATGAGAACGGGCAACAACGAAGGCTTGGGTGATCCCGGCGTGAAAGGCGTCCTCCTCAAGCTGGCCCACCCGCGCCATGATACCAATGGCACAAGTCGGAAGGGAGCTGGTCCCCTCTTCTTGTGCCACCTGCAGGTCGTCGCAGGACACCACGACGGCAACACGCAGAAGATCGTGCTGATCGCTTTTGGCCCGAAGGATGCCCTGCACCTCGACTAGTTCTGTGCCCAGCCTGGCAGAAACTTCCTCGGCCTCCAGCCTTCGGGCCACCTTGTCTCCAAGATCCGCCCAGAGGGCCATGGCCTCCCGACGTGCCTCGCCGCACTCTCGGATGGCCCGGTCGTGCTCCTCGCAGGCCGTGCTGCGCTTTGAGCGAAGTCTTTCTTTGGTCTGGCTCAGCTCGTCCCGCTCCCCGTGCAGCTAGGAGATCACCTCGGCATCCTGGTTCACCCTCTGCTGCAGCGCCATGGACCTTTCCTTGGCCTTCCACCTGAGATCCCGCTCTATCCCCAGCTCAGCCAGGACCTCGACGGCCCGCTGACTGGCCTCGGCATCCTTCTGGAGCAGCTCATCCTGCTCCTTTCGGATCCTGGCGCTGCCTCCTCGTTCAGCTTCACCCTCGCCGATAGGTCCTCAAACATCCATGGATCTCCTCCGTGTCCCGATGCGCCTCGGCCTCCCGCTGCTGGGTGGCAGCGAGCTACGTGCCAACATCTCCTTATAGTCGGGCCTCTTCGGTAAGGCAGTCCCATTCTGCCTTTTGCTCATGGAGGAACCAGGATTTGTTCCGGCTACGAGCAACGAGGCACTGAAAAGAAGACCGGTATCAAAAATACAAAAACACAAAAATACATGAAGAAAGAAGAAAATGAGCTAGAAGATTAAGCGGATACCCGGCCAACGATGATTTCACACAGGACACCATTGGCCTGGCTCAAGGCATCCATCATAGCCGAGAACCCGATGTCAAGATTCTCCCACTCCATGCTCTCGGCAGCATCGTCAAGCGAGAAAAGAGCTGACGTTGGGTCCTGAGCAGCCATCCACTAGAGCGGCGGCTCGCCCCGCGTAGGGGAGCGGTTGCCCCCCGACAACAGGGCTGAGGGCAACCCCCTGCTGGTCCTCTCCACCACCACCACGATGCCCGGAGACCCTCTGCCATGTCCTCCTCCATCCGGCCCACCTCGGGCGCCGCAACCTGGGCCACCGGTGGCGTGGATTGCGCCGCCCCCTCGGACGCCACCATGGCAACATCTAGCCCCACCAGGCTTGTCGCGGTCATGGTCACCTCCTCCTGGGCCTCCGGTGGCACAGACTACGCTGCTCCCTCGGATGCCACCGCGGCTGCGTCTGACTACGCCTGGCTCATCAGGGTTGGGGACCCTCTGGCCGCGTCCTCCTCCGTCCGGCCCGCGTCGGGTGCCGTCGCTTGGGCCACCGGAGGCACGGATTGCGCCACCCCCTCAGACACCACCATGGCTATGTCCGGCTGCTCCTAGCTTGGTGCGGTCACGGCCACCTCCACTGGCGATACCAGACCCTCGGCTGGCTGTGTCACGCCCGCCACAGAAGACACCACCGGCTCGGCAACCACCAAGGGCACGAGCACCACTGCGGGCACAGCCGGATCGGCCAACGAGGCCGCAGCGTCAGCGCCGCTCCTACCTAAAATAGGGGCGACGTCGGGCAGCACCGTCCGTCCCGCCTGAAGGGCAAGGCTCTTCTTGGGTGCCAGCCCCAGAGAGCGGCCCCGTCGCAAGAATCTGCAAGAGGGAAAAAGGCATAAGGTCGAAGCAGAAGAATAAAAAGGGGGAAAATAGGGGAATCAGTGGCCTACTCTGGCGCCTTTAGGCGGCGGGAACATTTCGGGGACACACCCCTAGACCCCTACCCCGACTCATCTGGGCGGGACCGCTTGAGGCTGCCCCCTGCTCCCGGGCAGGGGGGCTCGCCTCCCTTATCTCTGAGGGCGCGGCAATGGAGCTACCCCTCTCCGTCGATGCCTCGAGCGTGGCGGCAGATCCACCCGCCCCCATCGGCTCATGGGGCACGGCAGCTATGCCGGCCCCCTCCATCAGCACCTCGGGGGCGGCGGCCGATCTGCCTCCTCCCATCCACTGATCCTCTGGTGGCACCCTAGATGGGGCGGCAGATTCTCTGGCTCCCACCGGCCCCGAGGACGGGCCGATGGTTTGGCCCACCTCCACCAATCTCATGGACTCACTTCCCTCCGCATGGAACGGGAAGGGTCCCTGCATGGGTCGGTGGGCGTCTATCAGCATATCCTCATCCTCCAAGACGTCCCAATCCACGTCGGCGGCTACCTCGTCGTCATCATTGTCATCGTCATCACTGCCTGTCTCCTCTCCTCGATCACGCGCTTGCCACTTCCGTAACATCTTCTTCTTCCTAAGCTCCCTCGTATTTTTCTCCCACTCGGCGCAATACTATTCGCTTTCGTCAGGGTCCGATCCTTCTGCAACAGAGCGGGCAATCCTTCAAGAATAGTGCCCCCAGCTAGTCCCACCATCCCCAGGGTCAGCTTTAAGGGGTCAAAAATTCAAGTAAAAAAGGAGTACGGAGAAAGAAAACTTACGAAGTCAATAAACCCTGGTTCCGGCCGCATTGGGGGATGCCCTAGCACCGAGAACACAAAATCAAGGATGATGCCAACGGTGTCCTTCGAAGGCTCCATCGCCTCCTTGATGCGCTGCGCCACCTTGGATAGAGGGAGCGCCTCGCCAACAAGCGCCGTCTCTTCGAACAACGCTCCGGGCACCATCTGGTGCAGGGGAAGCACGCGCGCCATCAGCGGCGCCACCCTCCTCGCATGGTAGGCGCCGATGATCCCCGATCCCTTCATGCCCCTATCCTTCAAAGTTTGGAGGGCAGCGAGAAGGTCATTGATGTTCTTCCTCTCCTTGATCGGGATGCCCCACCTCCATGACCCCACGGCGGCATCATCCTTGACATAGAACCATTGCGAATGCCACCCCTTGTTGGAGGTGGATAGATGCATTAACGGGTACGCATCTACCCAGTTGTTGCGGAGGTGAATGCTGGCGCATCCCACCAGCGCATGTAGCTCCTACTTCCCGACCCACCTCTTTAGAAGGTTGACGGCAAAGATATGCCACCACAGGTCGAAGTGGGGATCAATCCCCAAGAACCCCTCGCATAGGGCGATGAACGCCGCAATGTGCTGGATCCCATTGGGGGTAAGGTGCTGCAGCTCCACCTAGAAGTAATCAAATAGCCCCCGAAGGAACGGATGAGCTGGTATGGCGAATCCCCGCTCATGGAAGTGAGCAAAGGACACGACATACCCTTCGGGCGGCAACGGCTCGTCCTCATCACCGGGCAGCCACCACTCCTCGGTGGCGGTCGGTGGGCAAAGGAGGCCACGGTGAACGAGGCCCTCCAGGCGCTGAGGGGTGATGCTAGATCTGCCCCACGACTCCATTGAAACAATTGGGAGGGGGGTGGACGCGAGTTCAATAGTGTCTGCAATGCGGATGCGAGCTTGACGACGGCCGCGATGCGAGTGCGAGAGGCTCTGGCGATTGGCGGTGGAGGTTGACGATGCGAAGGCGAAAAGGCAAAGTACGGAACCCTGGGGGGTGAACCCCATGGTTTTATAGGGGCGACGGAAGTGAGAAGGGCAACCATCCGCCTCGATCTCTGAGCCTGCCATGACACACCGCCGCATCACATCACGGGATACGCGCCAGCGATCCCTATCCTTTCCCACCAAAATTGCACCAAACGGTTCGTTTTCTTGAGCGTATCGGACTCTTTTCCCACAGAGGGGACACGGGTTAGAAAATTTCCCCTCTGGCCTGTTTGGACCTAGAAAGCCCAAGGGTCGGCCCAACAGTCTCGATGGTAATCCCAACAAGGGACAGGACCGCGAGTGACTAAGACGCAGGTACGCGAGCATCAGTAGGGCGTCGTTCCACGATCAAGCCCTAGCCAGGCAGACCCTGGATGAAATCCCCTCGAACGAGATACCAGGGTTCCCTTAAAGCTTTCTAGTTGATGAAAACCCAAGTCTCATAGCCTTACCCGCGAAGGGTCTGAAACACCCCCAGACGATTCTGCCCAAATCACCTGGGGGCTCGAGGGCTACACCCATCGGGTGCGCTCGCGCGCACCCTCTAGCGAACCGAAACACCCCCCGAGCGATTCTACCTGAATCACCCAGGGGCTTAGGGGCTACACCCATCGGGTGCACTCGCGCACCCTCTGGCGAACCGAAACACCCCCGGGCGATTATGCCTGAATCACCCGGGGGCTCGGGGGGCTACTGTCGGTGACCTAATACCGGGGTACCTAATGAGGTGGAACCAATGACCATCAAACATTGATACTTACCGATCAGATGAGAACGTTACTGTGTTTCTTGTCCGAACGACGGAAGATTGGTTCCGCCTTGCCCGACCTCCGGGGCCTAGGCTCCGCCTCGCCCGACGGCTAAGGGCTGGCTCCGCCTCACCCAACCCCCCGAGGGCTGGCTCCACCCCGCCCGACCACTGAGGGCAGGCTCCGCCTCGTCGTGCGATGTCCGAGGGCAGGTCCCACCTCGCCCAACGACTGAGGACAGGCTCCGCCTTGCCCGACAGCCAGGGGTAGAGTCCGCCTCGCCCAACGGCTGAGGACAGACTCCGCCTTGCCCGATGGCCGGGGCGAGTCCGCCTCGCCCGACGATTACACCCTGCTCCTTCATAATGACGAGCACAAGGTACGATAGGACATTCAAGTCAAACGTAGTGCCAAGGACCATGCCCTGCACTACTGCAGGAAAGTACCATCAGGGTACGATAGGACGGGCACTTTAGGCCATTCCGGTTGTGGCAGAGTACGAATAGTGTTGTAGGTGCCGCCTTCAGCCCACGGACGTGGAACCTGACATAGACATACGACAACCACTATGGTCCAAGAAGAGACTCGTGCCCTCTAGAGTGACGAACATATAGTCACCGCGACGTCCGCTCCCCACAGGGCTATAGGTCAACACCCTTGTCCAACACGCCGCCTGGAGGGGCGGGACAGGACGTGACCACTTGCTGATCCGGTAAGGGCATGGTGTCATCGACACACAGGCGTCCGGCGAACGTGCCAATCCCTGACACCGTCTGGCCGTGTCAGCGAGGCTGGCTCAACGGAAAAGGAGGGCCCAACACCTTCGGAGGGGCTTCTTGGCCTCTGGTTTTCTCCTTTCTCCAACATGTAACCCCTGCTCCCCCTTGGTCTATAAAAGGGAGGGCAGGGCACCCCGCTAAGGGGACGGATAAGCTCAAAAAGAGATCAACCGACACGACTAAACAACACACACCATGCACAGCTAAGCGTGCACCAAGCTCTCAGCGACCTTTTCGACCATTCCATCAGAGACTTGGAACTCATCCCTCTCTCGACCGTTTGTACCCCCTACTATGAACCATTTTCAGCACTAACAACATGAGCAGCAGCAGACTGGACGTGGGGACGTTAAACCCAAACCAGTATAAACCTTGTGTCCTTTAGTGCACCATCCGGGCCTAACGCGCAACAATTATAAATTTACTAGCCGATGTTTGTTCGAAACACCGATAGGGAGTGTTGGTTGTACATCTTTTAAATTAAGCATGGTGCTTAGTTTGAAGTTTAGATGTAATGATCATACTTCTATAGGCTTTTTAATTTAAGCATGGTGCTTGGATTATTTAGCCTACCTTGATCAAATGAGACATGGTGTCTAGTTTGATCATTGAACCAAAAATGCTAGTATAGATTTTGGATGATCATATGGACTAACCCTTGCAGGAATTTATGAACTTCATAAGGGTAAGTCTTTGAGATGACAACGAAGATGAAAATTTGTTTGGTGAACCTTGATTTAAAAAAAATAATAATAATAATAATAATAAACAATAATAACAATTCCACTCCACATATGTGCAGTAAGAATGTTTTAGTTTCTCCTTGTTGAAATGATGAATAGTTGCTCTGTCTTATATTTAACTGTGCCTAGTTTATAACTTAGCTTTCCCCAAGATTTGTGTTTATTGGCTAAAAATGTCTCATCCTAAAAACTTGAAACTTATGGGTTGCAAATGTTTAATCTAGTCTAAGTTGTTGTGGGATAAGATATGGTGCAACGGAAATTTGCTATGACTTTGTTCTAAGAAAGACTTGATATCGAGAGTTTTATTTTCAAAATGCTAAAAATAAAAGTTCCTCGGTGATTTATATTTCCTACCAAAGCCATATGACATGTTCTACAAATATAAAACTTTAGTTATATGTTGCTTGTTATCATGTTGAGCTTTGTCAAATTGTTGTGACCCTTGTTGAGATTCTCGTCATGCACCCATGATCAAGACACACGTACACCCACAAATAAAACTGCTGACTCTTACACTGAGAGTTACACAAAAACATGTTTTTCTACCCACCAAATAAATACTCTATTCATTTATCATGAGTCTCTATCTCTAAAGTTTTTCACATGCCAAAAGAAAGTATGGGCTATGCTAAAAAAAGAAAAAAATATATCCATGCCAAAGGCGTGAGAGAAAAAAATGCATGCCAAAGAGTACGAAGAAAAGAAAAGAAAATGAAAGATTGAAATAAGATAGCCCATACTTTCAAATAAAAGGCATCCACCAAAAACAAGAGAGAGAGTCATGAACAAAGGAGTAAAAAAATATTTTAGCATTAAGAAGATTATAAAAATTCCACACACTCGCATGTCTTGATCAAAGTATATGACTTGCATCTCCTTGAGGTCTGGTTTTTGACTTAGCAATATTATGTGATGCAAGTATGCATTATTTTATACCTACCCAAAGATCCACATAAGCCATTTAGTTGGTAGGATGAAAAGAAAGGAAAACATAAAAAGCCTTTGGAGAGGATCATACACTTCTGAGCGACCGAGTGAATCATTTGAGGAACTTAACTTTATTTTTGTAAAACTTCCAAAACCTCCAGAAGGAAAGTTGATCAAAGAACGAATGATAAGCATGTCTGTGAACCGTTCTATCATGCAACCGCCTAAGATTTGGAGAAGGCTAAAAAGCCCCGCAGGTAACGAGATAATAAAGGGGTAGATATAATGCCAATTTATTCAAATCAAGGAAGAAACTTTGTTATAAGCATGACACTTTTGAAATGTAATTAGCATAGTAGCAAATCCTGATGAACAACCAATGTCTTAGCTTTTGCCTGAGGGTGAGCAAAGGGTAAGCTTGGGGGATTTTGTTGGCGGTTCTTATCGAGAAAATTCAACTGCCAACTATGATCCAAAAAGGAGGAAACTACATGTTTTACACACATATACCTTTACTATTGACATAGTTCCACTTGTAATGGAGGTTCACTACATTGCAGGAGTAATACTTGAATACAAGGAAATTATAGTTAAATACACCATCAAACAAAGCGCAAAGCAAGGAAATGAGAAGAAGGTCCATCCACATATCAAATCTGGGCCAAGCACTAACGTGGCAAGGACCCAAGCCCTACCAGGAGCCCACCTACGCAAGGCGGTGGCGAGGCAGGCCAGTAGGGGTGCGGCCGCAATGCCCCCAAGCCAACTTGGCCTCTCTCTTCTCTGGCGGTTGCATGGCGGCATGCAAAGGCGGTGTAGGCTAGTTTCCTATTTTTCCAACGCCAAACCAACCATGCTAAGGCTATAAATAGAGGGGAGGAGCTCTCACATGAACACACACCACAGAAGAGCCATTCTCCTTCCCTACTTGTATTTTTTACTATTTTTAGTATTAGGAGCTTGGCAAAGCTTGTAATTGAAGATCAAGAACATCTTAAAGATATTTTGTATGATCAATACAATGTTCTTCATTTTGATTCATCTCATGTTCTTCATCTTTTTCTTGTTCTTATTCTATCAATGTTGCTATGATCATGATTTAGAGCTATGTTCTTATGTTATTAGTTTAGCATATGATCTTTTATGCTCTATCATTCATACAACACACAAGGAGAAGAGCTACACTATCCTTAGAGCTAAGAGCATCACTCCTAGGGCTCATGCCCTAGTTAGCTAGTTAGAGTTGAGAAGAGAGAGATATGAGGGAGAGTTGGGGAATAGCCAGACTAGCCGGTAGCCTTCTCCCGCTTGCACCTCAATGAACACTTATTTTGTGGATTCATTCGCTAAGTATTCGTGGTTCTTTTGGTATAAAGTTCTTTGGTTAGTTAATCTTTCCTCTTATTTTCTTGTGGGTTCATCGTCTGTTCTTGTAGCAGATACTCTAGTAGAGGGCCCTGTTAAAGATGGATAACCCTACTAGAACGCTAGAGTAGTAGTCGATAGCGTAGACATGGTGTCTAGGCTAAAGGCTACCTTCGTTTTCCTCGTGCCCTCCGGTTAAGGGCTAGATGGTAGGTGGTGACAGCCCCATCCGTCCCTTGTAATCCCCTATGTTTGGGTACAACGTAGAGCCATAGGCTAGCTACGCCTGGCAGACCAGGTGTTCACCAGTGCTCGAAGTAAGCAAGTAGAAGTAAAGTTTATCTATCCTTGGGTCCTAAAACCATAGGAATCCATCTCTATCCTCATCAACTCTACCCTTTTGTACACTAGGATGTCTGCTCCTGTTTAGGTTTTATTCTTTTATTCTTTATTCTTTCTTTTATCTTTATCCTTGAGATTGTCTTGAGTGTGTGTGTCACACTATCCCATATTTATCCTGGCTTACCCCTGCTATGAACTTTGGTCTATTATACAATCATGCTATTTTGACCATGTCCCTACTAGAGACTTTTATACCATGCCTTCCTTTGGGAAAATATAAATGAATGATCCCCGAATATTTTTGGGTGAAATGCTACAATGATATATCCATGCGCTTGCAGAATATTTCTACATGTGTTCAGAAATATTGTCATGGCATTTCTGGTGCCATTGCTAGGAAACACCATTCCTAGTGGTGACGCTAAGAAACGCCAACAAGCATTTCTGGTGCCATTGCCAGGGATGGACTTGAAACCTCCATACTTGGTAATTGCGCTAAGAAATGCCAACAGTCTTGATATTGATCTCTGATGGATTTCTCTGGACATTGGAGAATGGAGAGATGCCCTTCTGGATGAGGTAGGGGGGTCCTTTTATAGGGGCCACCAGGCATCCTATGGGCCCATAAATCCATGGTAACACTTCATCTGAGCCCTCGATATGAACCGACCTTGATCCACAAAGGAGGGCCTGACAGGTGGGTCCCATAGGCCGGCCGACCTAGTGTTCTAGCCAGTTGGCCCCCCTATCAGCCACTTAGCCCGATCTTCGACGGTAAGTCTTGTATGTCGGTTGTGAGGCTCTGGAAGTTGGTTTTGTCGCAGGTAATCTTGATTTACTCTGACGATATGGCCCACTTAGCCCATTTTCTGGATAAATCCTCATGCATTCACAGATTCACCAAAACTTGTGGAATTTGACAGTTTAAACCCCTAGACCTATGTTCGTGATCATATTCATTCATTTATACAAGTTATATTGATGGTTTATGATGAGTGTTTACTACCATCGACACTCGCCATCCTCTAGCACTTGGTTCCATGTAGAAATCTAAATTCATAATCTCTACAAGATTCATAGTTTTGAGGTCTTCTGGTAGCCCTGGAATCTTACTATCGATGTTTTTTACCAGCAGATAGTTGGTTCTTGGAGGAACTCGCTTGGTGCAAAGAATAATCACAGTCGAAAAATGAGATTTATACTAGTTAGGGCCCCTGGGAAGCGAGTAAAAGTCATACGTCTAGCTGCTACTTGTTTGTATTACGATCTCATAGAATAGTGAGATGGCGATTACAAGATGTCTATGCCTATGAGAGTTTCGATGATTACAACAGGGGGATATGGCTAGCTATTTATATTTGAGACCTACTTGCCCTACAAGCTACGTAGTCATGCCATAGTTGGAGTCTTGGCATGATCTTGAGATATCCTTCCTTGAATGGGTGAGTCATGAGCCTTCGGGTCTTCTTCGGTACGGATTCGGTAGCTAGCATATCGGGTAGTTGGGATTTCTAGGAGTATGGCATCATCAGTGGCCCCCGAGCTTGTCTGCCAATTAGGACTCAACAACTTTCCCATACTCGGGCCTTCTGAGGGTGTTTGGAGTCAGGGTTTGTCATGGAGGCCCAAACTCGCACCCATGATTAGGAGGTTGGTCAGGTAGAAGTTGGAGAGTCTCATAGTTGGGTGATGTGCTGTTGAATAAAAAAGGCCATACTCTAGAGTCATCTTGTCTTGTCAACGTGGTCTCTACTCAAGTCAGGCAGCAGTTATCAGGCACTCAAGTGGTCGCGCTGGCTCAACTTCCAAGAATTCCACGTGGCTTGAGATTAATGTGCCATTTCGGTTCATCATTGATGACGATTGGCTTGTCCCCAGTCACCCCAGCCTTGGCTTTTATAAGCAGGAGTTGGAGTGCTAGGTTACATCCATTTAGCGCCTCCATACTTGCAATCCTAATGATGAAAACCCTCGCTCGCCGTCGCAAGATCCCACGCTAGCTGCTCGGGGATTCGCCCGGGCAGTCCGCTGAGGCCTCGCCTCCGTCGTCTCCTCCAGTGCCATCATTGAATGGTCCTAACATGGCTAGAGGGAGGTGGTGAATAGCCTATTTAAAAAACTCTACAAAGCACTAGAGCAATTGATTAGTACAACAAACGACATAATGTAATTTTGCTCTAGCTCTACAAGAGTTGCAAGCCACCTATCCCAACAATTCTAGTTGCTATGATCACTAGGCACACAACAAGGCTAAGTTGCTACTCACTAAGAGCTCTCAAACAAGCTACACTAAAGAGCTCCACTAGGTGAACTAAGCTAGCAAGCAAGCTCTCAAAACTAGCTACACTAAAGAGCTTGCTACACAACTAGTTTGCAAGAATGTAAAGGAGTGAGTACGGTGATTATACCGCCGTGTTGAGGAATGAACCAATCACAAGAAGACTAGCAATCAATCATCGAGAGAAATCCAATAATAAGATGACACAAGATTTTTCTCTCGAGGTTCACGTGCCTACCAGCACGCTAGTCCCCGATGTGTCGACCAACACTTGGTGGTTCGAGCGGCTAAGAGGTGTTGCACAAACCTCATCCAACAAATGGACACCGTAAGAACCTACCCACAAGTGAGGTAGCTCAATGACACGTGCAATCCAATAGAGTACCTTTTGGCTCTTCTCTAGGAGAAGGTCAAGAAGCTGCACAAGCAACTGATTGAGGCCGAAGACAATCATCAACTCCGCTCAACAATCCTCTAATCACTAGGCCATCTAGGTGTCGGCAAACACCAAGAGTAACAAGCTCACAACCAGCTCAAATCACCCAACTAGTGCCACAAGATAATGCAACTCAATGCAATGCATTAGAGGCTCACCAATCTCACTCAAATGATGAAATCAAGTGTGCAAGTGAGTGGATTATGTTTGCTCAACTCCCAAAGGGTGTGCACAAGTGTATGAGGTGCCAATAGAGTGGCCAAGGCCAGCCACACCCTCTATTTATAGCCACACAAGAAAATAGAGCCGTTGTACCCCTTGGAGCAGTTTCTGTGAGGTCACCGGACAGGGTGTTGCTAGGCACTGGACATGGCGGTGACCTCCCCAATGGTCGAACCCCAATGGTTAGAAATTAGTCGTTGGGGCACCGGATAGGGTGGCGGTGACCACCCAGCTGAGCCCCTAGTTTCCCTCCTCTCTGGAAAAATAGGGCGGTGCGCCGCCGCACCCATGGCAGTGACCATGGCGGTGACCAACCTAGTTTCGGTTGCTCTCGGGAATAAAGTGGTGGTGGAACCGAACATGGGCGGCAGTCCCCATGGTGGTGCACCACCCTCATCGAGGCGGTGCACACCGAACACACTAGTGCCACCCCTCAAATGCTGTTCTCGGCCCTAGGGGTAGCGGTGCCATCGGACAGGGAGTGGCAGTGCCACCCAGGCACCACCACAAGCTCTCCAAGTTGCAAACTTTTTGTGATTTGATCTACAGTAAATTGAGCTACTTCCCGCAAGAGATGCTAACTCTCAAAGTGTTTTCTCAAAACATGTTAGAGCCAAGTTAGCATTTCTCAAAATATTTTCGCTTGCTTTCCGATTGCGCACTAGGCCTAAATGCAATGCAAGAAGTCCAACACCTAGTGGCACTAGATGACCAAATTGTCTAGTAGAGAACCCCTCTTAATAGTGTGGCCTTCTATCCTAAATGTGATCACACTCTTGTTGGCATTTCTTAGCGCAATCACCAAGTAAGGAGGTTTTAAATCTATCACCGGCAATGGCGCTAGAAATGCCTATTGGTATTTCTTGACACCATTACTAAGATTGAGTTAATCTTAGCAACGCCACTAAGAAACACCAACTACGATAGTTCTTAACGATTATAGAGAATATCCGCAAGCGCACGGATCTATCATTGTAGCATTTCACCAGGAAGTATTCAGGGTATCATTATTTATATTTTCCCAAAGGAGGGCAAGGTATTAAGAGTCTAGCATGAGCATAAACATGATTACATACTTGCATAGTGGACCATAGTTCATGACAGGGATAAAAATGGTATTTCAAGGATAGTGGACACACATTTGGGCCAACCTCAAGGATAAAAGGAAAACAAAGAATAAAAGAATGTTCCTACGTGGAGCTGGCATGTTCTAATATAGCTATGTAGAGAACAGTTAATGATCATACAAGTTATATGACTAGAGATAGAACTAAGTTTGAGATGGACGGGGAGATCTCCGAGCATTGGTCTACCAGCAAGTATGAGAGACTTTAAGACTCCTACGCAATACCCGGACGTGGAGGATTACAAGGGATGGACAGGCTATCACCACCTACCACCTACCCCTCAACCATGGGATACTGTCATATCCAAAGGTTCCCATGTAGCCGAGCACCATGCCTGTGTACAAGGAAACTAACCATATCCCCCTGGGACTCCATCCCTATGGATCGACAAGTAAGAATATGGGCAAACCCGAAGGAACGATGAACCGTCACCCCAACCCTAGCTCTACTTCTACTCATACAAATCATATGAATGATTAAGCATGAAGTTGAACATGTTAAGATCATGACACACAAACTATATGCTAGTTCATATATCACAATTATAACAAGACAACTATAGTCTAGTTCTATAGCATAACTATATAAATGATATGAGAGCATGATTTTGGAAGAAATATTCATAATACTCATACCAAGATGTATCTCTTCTTCCAAGGAGCCAAGCTCTCCTTGATAGCTTTGCTAGCTCACAATACTACTACTAAAACTAAAAGAGAGTATAAGTAGAGAGTGGTGAGGTGATAGCTCCAAATGTTGGTGTGTGTTGAGAATGATTTCTACCCTCTCTTTTATAGTGGTTTGGGGTCGGTTTGGCTAAGGAAAAATAGGAAACTATCTTGAACCGACCCCAGGTGCATTGATGGCACCACTAGAGCGAGGTGGGCCTAAGAGGCGATGGTGGGGGTGTGGGCGCACCCAGGGTGCAGCCGCACGCTGGTTGTCCCCGCTCGCCACCGCCTTGCTCCTGTGGGCTCTTGGCTAGGCCTAGACTTCTTCTACGTCGGTGCCCGACCCAAATTAGGCAGTTGGATGGGCCTTTGCTTGATTCCTTGGTGTATAATCTGCATTACGCTTTCTCTGATGGCCTATTTCGACTATAATTCCATTGTATTACAATATAAGTCCTGCAAAATAGTGATCTTGCAATACAAGTGGAACTATGTCAATAGTAAAGGCATATGTGTCAAAAGATTATTTATTTATCATGTTTTGGACTTTATTTGGCGGTCAAATTTGGTCATTAGTGACCACCAACAACTCTCTATAGTGTCTTGATCACTAAAACAAAATCCCTATTTATACCTTTGCCTTGATCTCCATAGGGTTTTGTTTTTCTCTTTCTTCTTTTCCAAGTTGAGCACTTGATCATCATCACATGTGGCCATCTCATCATTTCATGTGATCAACACCATCACTTGAGTGCCACCATGCTCCATACTTGGATGTACCAACCTAGCTCATAATCACACTAGATGACATAGGTTAGTACTTAGGTTTCATCAATTATCCAAAACCAAACTAGGGCTTTCAGTAGTCTTCGGTTGCGGCGTCACCTGCTGCACCTACACCAACTCTGCCCTCGGTCTTGGCGCTCCCTCAAGGGGTGGCCACGATTGTGAAGAAAGTGCCGGAGGTGGCCTCGGCGAAAGCCGAGGAAATCACCATTAGGGCCTTGGAGGAGCAAGGGCCGAATGCGCCTCGAAAGGTGGTGGTAGAGCTCTCCGACAATGAGTCGGGGCGTTTGGTCGATTCCGTTGTCGCCGCCACCAGGACTAGTCCCTCGGACCCTGGCCCATCGGTTCCTCGGGTGGCCACCATACCAGATATGAGCGATGACTGGTAACTAGCCCGTAAACTCTTCATCAAGCTGAACCAGGAGGCCATCGGCATCCTCGGTGATGGGGCCCTGGTGGACCTCATCAGCGACGAGGAGGACTACGGGGAGCCCGATGCCGGCAGAGCAGAGGAGGATGCTTCCCTAGGCGACAAGGAGGAGGAGAGTACCACGGCGGATGATGGACCGCCAGAGCAAGCCGTCGGGGCTCCCAGTCCTCCACCAAGCGCCTGATAAGCTTGGTGATGGTCACCTTGATCGGGCTCGGCCATCCCTTAGTCCGCAATGAGCTCTTTGTCCTTGCAGATCGGGACTTGTAGCGGTCGGGCCCGTTTTGGTGCTCGGTCTAGTACTTAGTTAGGGTTTAGAATTTCCCTCTATAAGTTCGTGTTTTAGCAAAGTTATTAATGGAAAAATCTTTGATCAGTCTATTGTTGCATTTTAATGTTTACACATTATCTACATAGCAATAGGCTGATGAAGCTTTATGTTCTGATAAATTGATGAATTGACAAGTTGGTTTGCCTGTCCCGAACTGGTCAGGCTTTTAGCAAGTTCTCGTTTGTTACTCAAAAATAGCAATGATTCGACTAAGAACAGGACATAGCTGTTAGGCGCATGATTAGATTAACCGAGAACTGCCTTTTGAAAATGCCAGAAGCTGCTCGAAGAATTTTAACCTGCTACCGAAGCCTTCGTTGATGAACTTGGTCTGGTGATCCTGTTATGAGAATAGTTAGACACTAGCTTTGCTTGAGATACTTTATTGGTAATGTTGAATACATTATCTATCCATTGTCTTTTGGTAGGTCTAATGTATTTCGTCCATGATTTTCCTTCTTGTGTTGCCATTTTCCACTTACACGTAGATCGTGGGTTTGGAGTAGCTGAGACTCGAGCGGTCTTCCATACTATATTCCCAGCGATTATGTGTGTTCGGTCATTTTAGCTTTGCACGATTGAGAAAATTTTAGACTGATGAAAGTGAATATGTATATGGTAGCCGCCGACTCTTTACCTGAATTGACATTCTGGTGGAGAGTAAAGACTAGTAGATGAATTTTTTTAACATTGTAGCTTTCCTACTCTTTATTTAAATATTTGAACAAAATTCTAGATAAAGAGCAATTAACTATTTGAATAACTATCGGTAAATTAAACAAGGTAGCCCCTGAGCCTTCCTGTAGCTGAAAGGGCTCGCATCATGCTACTGGCAGGCTCCAGCCCCCGAGCATATAAATTAAGAGGGGAAGGATATGAAACCATATGTGTTTGAAGAAAAATTGACTGAATAACACAGAACAGGATTAGAACTTATCTTAAGCATAGAAACGCCGTAGTTGATCCATATTCCATGTATTTGGGAGCATGTCACCGTCGATTTTCAGCCAACCTATAAGCCTCTGGGTGGGCTATTTCAACCACAATATATGGTCCTTGCCAAGGAGAAGATAGTTTTGTTCCGTCCTTTGTATGCTGGTCCTTTTTGAGTATTAAATCCCTGATGTTTAGAGCTCGACTGTAACACCTCTGGTGTTTTAAACCCTAAAATATGCCATGTCATCATATGCATTGCACATCATTCTTGTGTTAGTGACAACTTTGATATGCATTCACTAAAACAAGTTTATTTTTATGAATATATGTGTTGACTTGTATGGATGAATCAAGTTCAAAACCTTTGTGTTGAATTGGATTCTAAAACCCTAATTTCCAGCATTTAAATTCTACCCTAGAAAACCAAATTCAAAATCTAAGCATATTTTGGGGTTGAGCCTAAAAGGAAAAGTGTAGAGCTTGTCAATGTGTACAAAGTTGGTTTTTACAGTTTTCAAAGTTGTTATGTAAAAATTGAAGTAATTTGAAAAGAGATAAATTCTTAAAGTGTCCCCTTTTGATTTTAAACTTGCATTTCAAAATGTAGACATAATTGGAGTATGGTTATTAAAGCAAAGTTGTATAACTTTTAATTTGGAACAACTTTATTTTTGGAGATTTTTGAGTTACCATACAAATTTGGGAGTAATTTGAGAAATTAGGCGAGTGGCAATTTGGTAATTAGTTGGAATAGTGCCAGCAGGCGACACCTCACCTACGGCGAGCTTCCATCGACTTCCAGTCGCGCCCGTGGCCACCTCCGGCTTCGCGCTGGCATGGGAAGGCTGCTGCGTGGCTTCTCCGTGCTTCTTGGCCGCGCTATAAAGCCAACGTCGTCGCTGTTCTCCTCCATTTCCTCTCCTCTGTTTTTCCCGTCGTCGCCGCTCAGCTCCGTCGAGCTCGTGCCGTCGCCGTAGCGCCCTCCCAGTCTCAGCAAAGCATGTCACCATTCTGCCTGCTCCTTGCGAACCCAGCCGACCTGTCCTAGACGGTTGATTTCACCGAGAAACGCTGCACGTCATCATTCTTCCTCGCGGCCGGCCGCAACATCGTCGAGCTCGCTTCTTCGTGGCCAGCAAGCTCCAGTAGCTTTCTTGATCTTTCAAGCCTGGTTTCATCTTTACCATATTTCTCTGGTGCTCTATGACCTTTTGATTGATCCATTCCTACACTACAGACACCAAAATGCCACCGTCGACGACAGCCTACACCACCGTGTCTGCAGTGATCGACGACAAGCTTCATTGTTGCTCCTCCGGTTCCTCTTTCAGCTCGAGCGTGTTTGGGGTGAGCTACTGAGTCTTCCCAAACCTTTGGTTTAACCGCTACCGACCTCATTTCGCCAGCGTAACGTAGCCGCACCGCCATGTCCGCCATGGCCGGCGTCGAGCTAGGTTTGAGCCGTGACTGGTGCAATTAATGCCACCAATAGGTGCGCCTTGCCGTAGGGATCACGCTGGTACCTTCGCCGTGGCCAGTGACCTCACCGTCGGCGAGAAACCGCCGGTCAGCAAGCCTCGCCGCCGTGGTCAGCGCGGGGTGCTGTGCCGACATGGGTGACCCACATGTCGGTGACCGTTGAAGTGAAAATGGATTTTTATTTTTTGCAGATTTGTTTAAATAGTGCTGTGATTTGTTATTTTTGTGTAGAATTTAATAGAGCTCCAAAAATTACGAAAATTTTTGTGCGATCTCTCTGAGATGTAAACTATTTAGTAAAGATATTAAATGTTACTTTTCAGCACTTTTTGAATGTGATAAGAATTACTCAAATTAATTAATAAATGGGTTTCCATGATTTTTCTAGGCTTAAATATTTATCCAAAAATTATGAAAATTGTTTTGCCACTTACTTACCATGTGATGAGCCTTCACAAAAATTTTGAGCTCATTTAGAAAAAGTTGATTTATTTCATAATTTTGAATTAAATAATTAATTCATAAAACAAACAGTAAACCTTAATGACTTAGGTTTTGTTTGAATTTTGGATTGAGTGATGACCTTAGGTCATTAGTATGAAATGATCCTTGGTACTTAAAGTAAGTGTTTGAGTTTATGAAAAAGGTTTAGTTAGTTTTTGGCTTGTAACTGTACCGTGAAGGAAAGTTGTATTCAAGTTATTAACTTTTGCATCTATCGTCAAGCATCATGTTTTATATCTCGTATCATATTAAACATGGCATTGTTGCCTCATGTAGTGAACAAAAGTGAGAGCGTGGTAGTCAATCAAGTTGTTGAGGAAGTCAACCCACCTGTTGAGGTCGGGTTTGATATCTGTGGAACGTCTCTGGAACCTGACTATTCCGTCAATCAAGGCAAGCCCCGGATGCATTTAAACCTACCTTGTGTTTTACAAATTTATATCGCTTTTGCTTTCAAGTATTGCATTAAGTGATTAGGAGTTGAGTGAAAACCTAATTGGTGCATTACCAACCTTGTTTTTCCATATCAACCTTGTTATCAGTTTTAATTCGAGAATGCCTAGTTATGCTTAGCTAAAAGGGTTTTTGGATACGGTCTGTTATTTACGTTGTCATGAGATATAAGCTTGTGGAGTAATAAATCTAGACCAGGCGGACTCAGTGTGTGAGAGCCACAGGACATGGATGTCTTGTCAGCGGGTTCTTTCCGCCTGTGTCGATTAAGAACCGTCCGTTGTTGAATTGCATGAGGTGAGACTTTGTAGTACAGACCACATACTCCGGTAAGCCTTAACTTGGCTATTCTATTACGAGAATGGCTACTCGCGCACTAGGAGTGGAGAGATGGCGAGGGTAGCATGTACCCACGTGGCAATGGGCTGGATTGGTGGAGTACTGTGCTCTCGGGTGGCGCGGACCCATTCTTGTTTTAGATGGATCATGTCAGCTTTATATATGATCTTTATGAAGTTTTATATGTTGAAAGAAAGAATCTTGTTAGAGAGCTTTTACGCAAAAGAACTTTGTTTATTGCTAAAACCATACCTTGAATCCCTGAGCTTGCATTCCTGAGTCTTATCAGTTTTTACTTTGGTTAAGTCTTGTTGAGTACTTTGTACTCAAGGTTCTTTAAGCCTTGTTGCAGGTGAGCCTCATGAGCAGGTCTGTTTTGGACCGTGATGCATGACTGTTTTTCAAATCGAAGATGACAAGTAAATGTGTGGTCCTTGGGCAAGGCACTTTAATTGTGTGTTTTGTATATTGTTACTAAAGCTACTCCACTACTATGGTTTGTAATAATAATCGTACTTAGTTTGTAAGGTTTGAAACAACTATTTTGTAAACTAAGTTATTGTAAGACTTCTGCTATATTACTCTGATATAAATTAATGAATAAACTATTGTTATACTGCAATGAATCTGTAATGGATCCTGCTGGGAAAAATCATGGATGATTCGGGGTTCCCCGAGGACACCCGACAGTCTTCTTAAGTTACCGGGAACATATGCATAGTCGCTAGAGGTCATTGGACAGTGACAGGTGCATGTGGGCCCTATAATTTAGGAGGTTTTGCCACAGAATAGTATCAGAGAGATCATTACAAAGTTTTTGTTGTATTGTTTTACAAAAACTTCAAAACGATTTGGGACAAATAAATTTAACATGTTAATTTGGTCCAAATTGCTTCTGACTTATCTTAATTCATTCTCGCCATTCCTTATTTGATTAAAAAGGCTTTGTATGGTGGAGTAGTAATCTTATTGTGCCCTATATAATAAAAACTATTATTTATGTACAATAAGAGCTTTGATGTTTAAGTTTTGTAAGGACGATTCATGCATCATGATTAATCCACTTGTTACTTACTTTCCCTCTTAGTCTAGGTTGAGTAGTGTAATCCATCCTTGCTACTCAAAAGACTTTTCACAGATTTTCTTATTGTTATGAAATCTTGCTTTCTACAGTATGGCTTGTACCAAGGTAACACCCTATAAGTCCGTTGGACGTAAAGGAGTTCCTCGTCACCAGCTTGCCCCTAGGAGTGATGGTGCTAGCAGTAGTAGCTCTAGACCTGATCCCTAGGCTGAGGTACAGAGGCCTTTAGTAGAATTAGCACAGGCTACTAGAGAGAGGGCCTTGGATGCCATCCAGGTGGGCGAGTTACAAGATCAATTGAGGCGTCTTACCATCGCTCATCAGAACTATGAGCGTATGTTAGTTCGTATGGTGGAAGAAAGAAATGAGGCTTGGCATAGAGAAGATATAGCTAGAGCCTAAGTTCTTGAGTTAGAGTTCTATGTAGAAGATTTAGAAGAATATTATACCAATCTGCATGAAGAAGTCCATAGGCTGAACAATCTCCTGGATCCAAATCATGAAGCTCAAGCAGATGCAATGGACCTAGGTGCCATCATTGCGGATGATGATGAACTTGAAGAGGAGGAAGAAGAAGATCCAGAAGAATTAGTAATGGTCAATGAAAGTGATAATGAAGGCGGAAATGTTTCTGGAATGGATACCGATCACGAGGTTTGATGTGATCGAGGAGAAGAGTAGAGTTGTAAAATAGCGAGTTCTAGTCAAGTTGAGTAGTCTTGTTTAGGTGCAGGCGTGTGTATAAATAAGTGAACCCAATGTAATGTGTTTGTAGTAAGCTCTTTTAATAGTCCAATAAATGTTTGTGAGTAAAGTTTGGTTTGTCATGAACAGATGCGTCATACGCGGGGTTCGAATATTCCTGGTTCTTCGCAAGACGAGGATGGTATTCCTGATCCACCACCAGTTTCGCCAAATTTGGCTGATGCTATCGTAGCACTAGTCAATGTGACCGTAGATAATGCTCGGTTGCTTCGAGAGTTAGCTCAAAGCAATCAGAATATGATGCAAGGGAATCGTGGTCGCAATCATCAAAGGCAAGAAGCTACATATGTTGACTTCACAGATACACGACCACCAGTATTTACCAAGGCCGACGAACCACTTGAAGCTGATGATTGGCTTCGTACCATGGAGCAGATGTTCGACCACATTCCATGCACTGAGTTCTAGAAGCCTGTTTTTGCTGCCCAACAGCTAAGAGGTGCAGCAGGTGCTTGGTGGGCGAACCTTGTGGTCATGCAACCAGCCGGTATTCAGTTAACTTGGGCCGAGTTCCACACTGCTTTTCGTGCCCATTATATTTCGGAGGGAGTTATGGCCATGAAGCTTGATGAGTTTCTTGCTTTGAAGCAAGGTGATCAAACAGTCATGTAGTATGTGGGCAAGTTCAATCACCTTTCACAGTATGCACCTGAGCATGTTAACACAGATGTCAAGAAGAAGAAGTGGTTCATACGTGGCCTTAATACCAAACTTCAGACCATGATGACTACCTGCACCAATGTCACTTATCATGAGGCAGTTAACATTGCTATTGCTTCGGAGGAGAAATATCGGCAGCATAAGGAAATTAAGAAGAAAAAGAGTGTGCCATCTGGGTCTTTCGGTGGTAATCAAAAGAGACAGAAGATAATTTATCATCCGGTGAATCACTATCATCCTCCTTATCGTCCGCCGCAGTTCTAAGCCAGTCAACGAACAACTGTTCGTCCTGCCATAACTTATCCAAACTCACAACAGACAAATGTTTCTGGTGTTCGTGCTCCAACACCCCAAGGCCACAATTACCCATGTTTCAATTGTGGGAAGTCCGGTCATTTCTCTAGGGAATGTCCGTATCCTAAGCAGTATAATCCAAATTTTCAGAAGGCTCCTAGAAATCAACAACATGGTCAAGCTCAGGACAAGAACAATAACCAAAATGCTCAGAAGAGCAAAAATGAAAAGAAGACGGGGCGGGTTTTCTATACTCAAGCTGGGGAGATTCTAGAAGGGGAACCCATGATGCTGGGTATGTTTCCTATCGCCGATCATCCTGTAGTTATGCTTTTTGATGCCGGTGCATCTCATACATTCATCAATAGAACCTTTGTCATAAAGCATGAAATTCCAATTGGGGCAACAAAGGAAATTTTCTATATACAGTCGCCTGGGGGACGTCTGTGTACTAAGGAAATGGTGTACTAGGTACCCAAAAACCTGGTGGGCACATTTTTCCCACCACCATGATTATTCTAAAGGATCAGGATATAGATGTGATCTTGGGAATGAACTAGATGTATCAGCATAAAGTTGTTGTAGATACTTTGAATAGGACAATAAGGTTGAGTTTGCCATATAGTAATTCTCAGCTTCTTATCCAACTTCCAATCTTAAAGAGACCAGTGGAAAAAGTTTGTGCAACTTCTGTCAAGGAGATTAGAGATATCCTTGTAGTTTTTGATTTTCTAGATATTTTTCCTGAAGATTTACCCAGTCTACCACCTGATAGGGATGTTCAGTTTAACATAGATCTAAAACCTGGAACAGCTCCGATCTCTAGGAGAGCTTATAGGATGCCTCCCAAGGAATTAGCCAAATTGAAGACTCGGTTGCAAGAGTTGATTGATAAGGGGTTTATCCAACCTAGTTCATCACCTTGGGGATGTCCTGTGATTTTTGTGAAAAAGAAAGATGAGACCCTGAGATTGTGTGTTGACCATCGTCCATTGAATGAAGTGACAATTAAAAATAAATATCCCTTACCTCGGATAGATTTACTTTTTGACCAACTAGCTGGAGCCAAAGTTTTCTCCAAGATTGATTTGAGGTCAGGTTATCATCAAATCAAAATTAAGCCTGAAGATATTCTCAAAATGGCATTTACCACCAGATATGGATTATATGAATACCTAGTAATGTCTTTTGGTTTGACGAATGCCTCAGCTCACTTCATGTATCTGATGAATTCAATATTCATGCCTGAGCTAGACAAGTTTGTCATGGTCTTTATTGATGACATCTTAGTATATTCGAAGAACAAGAAAGAACATGCTGAACATCTCAGAGTTGTTCTGACACGCTTAAGAGAACATCAGTTATATGCCAAGTTCAGTAAGTGTGACTTTCGGCTAAAGGAAGTGCTGTTTTTAGGACATGTCTTGTCAGCTAAAGGAGTTGCGGTAAATCCAAGCATGGTTAAGGATATACTAGATTGGAACCCACCACCAACTGTTCATCAGGTTTGAAGTTTTTTGGGAATGGCGAGTTATTACCGTCGTTTTATTCCAGATTTCTCTAGAATATCCAAGTCCATCACTGGATTGTTGAAAAACCAAGCCAAGTTTGTCTGGTCACCGGAATGTGAAGAAGCTTTCCAGACTTTGAAGAGATTATTAACCACTACACCAGTGTTAGCACAGCCAGATATCGAGAAGTCGTTCGACGTTTATTGTGATGCTTCTGGTATTGGAATTGGGTGTGTATTGATGCAAGAAGGCCGAGTCATTGCCTATGCTTCCAGACAACTTAAGCAACATGAAGAACATTATCCAACTCATGATCTAGAGTTAGCAGCAGTTGTTCATGCTTTGAAGATTTGGCGGCATTACCTGCTTGGTAATACTTGCCATATGTATACAGATCACAAGAGTTTAAAGTATATCTTTACTCAATCGGAATTGAATATGCGGCAAAGAAGATGGTTGGAACTGATTAAAGATTATGACTTGGAGGTGCATTACCATCCTGGTAAGGCAAATGTGGTTGTAGATGCACTCAGTCGCAAGAGTCATTGCAATTGCCTGACAGTAAAAACAATGGATCTGACTTTATGTCAAGAGATGGAAAAGTTGAATGTAGAGGTAATTCAACAAGGTAGTTTGACCAATATAACTGTTGAATCAACTATTCGAGACCAGATTATTGCCGCTCAAAAAGAAAACAAGGGTATAGTCCATATCAAAGAGAGAGTCAGGAATGGAAAAGCGGCATGCTTCAGGATAGATGATGTAGGTGTGTTATGGTTTAAGAATCGCCTAGTGGTACCAAAGGTTCCTGAGTTGCGACAGTCAATTCTTGAAGAGGCACATACAACTGGGTTCTCTATTCATCCGGGAAGTAATAAAATGTACCATGACTTGAGATAGAGATTTTGGTGGACCAAAATGAAGATAGAGATTGCTCGGTATGTAGCCAAGTGTGATACTTGTCAAAGAGTGAAAGCTATACATTTGAGGTCCGCTGGAGAGTTACAGCCATTGCATATTCCAGCTTGGAAGTGGGAGGATATTAGTATGGACTTTATCGTCGGTCTACCCAAGACATCAAAAGGTTTTGACTCAATATGGGTTATTGTAGATCGGCTAACCAAGTCAGCACATTTTCTTCCAGTCAAGAGTATATATCCCACTATCCAATATGCCAAGATGTATTTAGCACGAATCATGAGCTTACACGGTGTCCCAAAGACCATTGTGTCGGATAGAGGTACACAGTTTGTCTCCAACTTTTGGAAACAATTGCATTCATCGTTGGGTACCAAACTCCTATATAGTACAGCTTATCATCCATAGACCGATGGTCAGACTAAAATGGTAAATCAAGTACTTGAAGATATGTTAAGGTGTTGTGTCCTTAACTATTCCAATAAGTGGGATGAATGTTTTCCTTTGGCTGAGTTCTCATATAACAATAGTTATCAAGAGAGCATCAAGATGGCTCCGTTTGAAGCACTCTATGGTCGTAGATGCAGAACCTCACTAAATTGGTCTGAACCCGGGGAAAGATGGTTCTTTGGAGTTGACCTTGTGAAAGAAATAGAAGAGAAGGTTAAACAGATACAAAGTAATTTGAAGATAGCTTAGTCCTGATAAAAGAGTTATGCAGATAAACGACGTCGACCATTGGTGTTTAACAAGGGAGATTTTGTATATCTAAAGGTATCACCAATGAAGGGAGTTACCCATTTCGGTGTTAAAGGCAAGTTGGCACCTCGTTATATTGGACCATTTCAAATTTTGGAGAGGTGTGGAAAGGTGGCAAATTGCTTGAAGTTACCAGAACATCTCTCAGCTATACACGATGTGTTCCATGTTTCTCAATTAAAGAAATGTCTTCGAGTGCCTGATCAGAATATTGAGGTTGAAGGAGTTGAACTTGAACCTGATTTGACCTATTCTGAATATCCTATCCGAGTTCTAGATCAGAAAGATCGTGTCACTCGAAGGAGGACAATCAAATTCTACAAGATACAATGGAATCAACATTCCGAAGAAGAAGCTACTTGGGAATCCGAAGATTTCTTGCTAGAATAGTTTCCGGAGTTTCTTGCGTCAATATAGAATAATGTTAGTTGTGCTCTGTCGTTATAAATCATGTTTGTAAAGGGATCTTAGCTGTTTTATGGTTAAGTTTTGAGTTATTTTGCTTGACACATTTCCTTTTCCATTACTTACCCTGTGACTTTAAATCTCGGGACGAGATTTCTTTTAGGGGGAAAGATTGTAACACCTCTGGTGTTTTAAACCCTAAAATATGCCATGTCATCATATGCATTGCACATCATTCTTGTGTTAGTAAAAACTTTGATATGCATTCACTAAAACAAGTTTATTTTTATGAATATATGTGTTGACTTGTATGGATGAATCAAGTTCAAAACCTTTGTGTTGAATTGGATTCCGAAACCCTAATTTCCAGCATTTAAATTCTACCCTGAAAAACCTAATTCAAAATCTAAGCACATTTTGGGGTTGAGCCTAAAAGGAAAAGTGTAGAACTTGTCAATGTATACAAAGTTGGTTTTTAGAGTTTTCAAAGTTGTTATGTAAAAATTAAAGTAATTGGAAAAGGGATAAATTCTTAAAGTGTCCCCTTTTGATTTTAAACTTGCATTTCAAAATGTAGACTTAATTGGAGTATGGCTATTAAAGCAAAGTTGTAGAACTTTTAATTTGGAACAACTTTTATTTTTGGAGATTTTTGAGTTACCATACAAATTTGGGAATAATTTGAGAAATTAGGCGAGTGGCAATTCGGTAATTAGTTGGAACAGTGCCAGCAGGCGACACCTCACCGACGGCGAGCTTCCATCGACTTCCAGTCGTGCCCGTGGCCACCTCCGACTTCGCGCTAGCATGGGAAGGCTGCTGCGTGGCTTCTCCGTGCTTCTTGGCCGCACTATAAAGCCAACGCCGTCGCCGTTCTCCTTCGTTTCCTCTCCTCTGTTTTCCCGTCGTCGCCGCTCAGCTCCGTCGAGCTCGTGTCGTCGCCGTAGCGCCCTCCCAGTCTCAGCAAAGCATGTCACCATTCCGCTTGCTCCTTGCGAACCCAGCCGACCTGTCCTAGATGCTTGATTTCGCTGAGAAATGCTGCACGCCGTCGTTCTTCCTCACGGCCGGCCGCAACGTCGTCGAGCTCGCTTCTTCGTGGCCAGCAAGCTCCGGTAGCTTTCTCGATCTTTCAAGCCTGGTTTCATCTTTACCATGTTGCTCTAGTGCTCTGTGGCCTTTTGATTGATCTGTTCCTCCACTATAGACGCTAGAACGCCGCCGTCGACGACAGCCTACGCCGCCGTGTCTGCAGTGATCGACGACAAGCTTCTCTGTTGCTCCTCTAGTCCCTCTTTCAGCTCGAGTGTGTTTGGGGTGAGCTACTTAGTCTTCCCAAACCTTTTGTTTAACCGCTACCGGCCTCATTTCGCCGGCGTAATGTAGCCGCACCGCCGTGTCCGCAATGGCCGGCGTCGAGCTCGGTTTGAGCTGTGACTGGTGCAATTAATGCCACCAATAGGTGCGCCATGCTGTAGGGATCACGCTGGTACCTTCGCCGTGGCCAGTGACCTCACCGTCGGCGAGAAACCACCGGTCAACAAGCCTCACCGCCGTGGTCAGCGCGGGGTATTGTGCCGACATGGGTGACCCACATGTCAGTGACCGTTGAAGTGAAAATGAATTTCTTTTTTGCAGATTTATTTAAATAGTGCTGTGATTTGTTATTTTTGTGTAGAATTTAATAGAGCTCCAAAAATTATGAAAATTTTTGTGTGAACTCTCTGAGATGTAAACTATTTAGGAAAAATATTAAATGTTACTTTTCTGTAATTTTTGAATGTGATAAAAATTGCTCAATTTAATTAATAAATGGGTTTCCATGATTTTTCTAGGTTTAAATATTTATCCAAAAATTATGAAAATTGTTTTGGCACTTAGTTATCATGTGGTGAGACTTCACAAAAAATTTGAGCTCATTTAGAAAAAGTTGATTTATTTCATAATTTTGAATTAAATAATTAATTCATAAAACAAATAGTAAACCTTAATGACTTAGGTTTTGTTTGAATTTTGGATTGAGTGATGACCTTAGGTCATTAGCATGAAATGATCGTTGGTACTTAAAGTAAGTGTTTGAGTTTATGAAAAAGGTTTAGTTAGTTGTTGGCTTGTAACTATACCGCGAAGAAAAGTTGTATTCAAGTTATTAACTTTTGCATCCATCGTCAAGCATCATGTTTTATATCTCGTATCATATTAAACATGGCATTGTTGCCTCGTGTAGTGAACGAAAGTGAGAGCGTGGTAGTCAATCAAGTTGTTGAGGAAGTCAACCCACCTGTTGAGGCCGGGTTTGATATCTGTGGAACGTCTCTGGAACCTGACTATTTCGTCAATCAAGGCAAGCCCCGGATGCATTTAAACCTATCTTGTGTTTTACAAATTTATATTGCTTTTGCTTTCATGTACTGCATTAAGTGATTAGGAGTTGAGTGAAAACCTAATTGGTGCATTACCAACCTTGTTTTTCCATATCAACCTTGTTATCAGTTTTAATTCGAGAATGCCTAGTTATGTTTAGCCATGCTTAGACAGACAAAAGTCGGGTGATTACCCGTCACCTGTGAGTTATAAAAGGGTTTTTGGATATGGTCGGTTATTTACGTTGTCATGAGATATAAGCTTGTGGAGTAATAAATCTAGACCGGGCGGACTCGGTGTGTGAGAGCCACAGGACATGGATGTCTTGTGAGCGGGTTCTTTCCGCCTGTGTCGATTAAGAACCATCCGTTGTTGAATTGCATGAGGTGAGACTTTGTAGTACTGACCACATACTCTGGTAAGCCTTAACTTGGCTATTCTATTACGAGAATGGCTACTCGCGCACTGGGAGAGGAGAGATGGCGAGGGTAGCATGTACCCACGTGGCAATGGGCTGGATTGGTGGAGTACTGTGCTCTCGGGTGGTGCGGACCTGTTCTTGTTTTAGAGGACCTGAAGGTAGGTTGGTATATGTAGGTCAGGGACCTACATATGTCGTGTGGTTGGGAATCCCCAGCTGGGTTATTATTGGTTCGAATCATCGTTGCTCCTCGGTTATGGAGACTCAACTCACTATTCATCATCGTAGTAAATAAATGGAACTTTAGTAAGATTTGAGAAAGAGTTTGATATGGAGTTTCATGATCTGAATATGGATCATGTCAGCTTTATATATGATCTTTATGAAGTTTTATATGTTGAAAGAAAGAATCTTGTTAGAGAGCTTTTACGCAAAAGAACTTTGTTTATTGCTAAAACCATACCTTGAATCCCTAAGCCTGCATTCCTGAGTCTTATTAGTTTTTACTTCGGTTAAGTCTTGTTGAGTACTTTGTACTCAGGGTTCTTTAACCCTTGTTGCAGGTGAGCCTCATGAGCAGGTCTGTTTTGGACCGTGCTGCATGACTGTTTTCAAATCGAAGATGACAAGTAAATGTGTGGTCCTTGGGCAAGGCACTTTAATTGTGTGTTTTGTATATTGTTACTAAAGCTACTCCACTACTATGGTTTATAATAATAATCGTACTTAGTTTGTAAGGTTTGAAACAACTATTTTGTAAACTAAGTTATTGTAAGACTTCCGCTATATTACTCTGATATAAATTAATGAATAAACTGTTGTTATACTACAATGACTCTGTAATGGATCCTGCTCAGAAAAATCATGGATGATTCGGGGTTCCCCGAGGACACCCGATAGTCTTCTTAAGTTACCGGGAACATATGCACAGTCGTCAGAGGTCATTGGACAGTGACAGGTGCATGTGGGCCCTATAATTTAGGAGGTTCTGCCACATCGACTACGCACATGCTTGTTGTGATATTTCCGAAGGGATTGCTAATATCGTTGTACTCGGTAAGCGGTGCTGTCGCGCTCTTCCTTGAGTAGCATTAGGTTGAGATTACGACGCTCAGGCTCCTCTTCTTCAGAAAACATTAATACCCATGGTGACTTAAGTCGTATGTCTAGGGAAGTACTGCCTTGGCACCGTACACAAGGAAAAGTGGGGTTTCACCCGTAGCTCGGCTAGATGTCATGCACATAGACCATAACATTGTCGGGACTTCTTGTGCCCAC
The DNA here is from genome assembly GCA_904845875.1 of Miscanthus lutarioriparius. NCBI lineage: Eukaryota > Viridiplantae > Streptophyta > Magnoliopsida > Poales > Poaceae > Miscanthus > Miscanthus lutarioriparius. Next base: position 93,519,845 of record CAJGYO010000001.1, on the reverse strand, counting down.
TTTTTGTCATAGGCTTTGAGCCTATCAAAAATTCGAGTCTTAATCCCTACAGTATTATACCGTTTGCACGTTTGACATTTCCATTAGTCAATGGATGATTTACTAAAGACCGAGGATGTTTTATTCCATAGGCAACATAGAAATTTTCAAACTTCTTGCTTATAAACTGTGTACCATTGTTCAATATTTATCGGTTAGGTACGCCAAAACGCATTACTATGCCGTGCAAGAACTTGACTGTGTTTTGCTTGGTGATACGCCCGGCCAGCTCTGCTTCTACCCACTTGGTAAAAGTGTCGATGGCAACAATTAGGAACTTGTATCCTCCTCGGGCCTTTGGAAAATGTCCTAATATATCGATACCCCATGTGGCGAATGGCTAGGATAGTGGAATAGTGTTCAGTGCTTAGGCCGGCTAGTGTATTTCCTTTGCTTAAAATTGGCATGATTCACAAGTCCTGACCAAGTCGGTAGCCTCTTGAAGAGCTATTGGCTAGTAAAACCCTTGTTGAAAAGCTTTACTAACCAAAGCTTGATGAGAAATATGGGACCCATAGATTCCTCTGTGGATGTCGTGGAGCAAACTAATGCCCTCGGCCTATGTGATGCATTTGAGAAGAACCCCAATACGGCCCTGTTTGTAGAGGATATCGTCTACCATTGTATAAAGCATGGCTTTATGGCTGGTTCATTCCAAATCTGCACCATCGACCATGGTAGCCTAGTTTGTGAGGTGCGCCCAGATTGGATCCATCTAGTTCTCCCTGTTTCCAACTAGCGAGAGCGGTAGCATGAGCCGTATCGCCCAACATAGACTTCTCAAGGAATTCACTGAGTGGTGCCTCATCGCTTGACAGTTCAAGCATGGGGTTTGGACCTGACTTTGAGATTGAGATAGAAGGTTTTTCGAGCACTTTGACCAGGACGTCTCCTAGTAGGTGCTGTCGTGAAGCTGCCCGACTAGCTAAGGAGTCGGCATCAGTATTATATTTTTGTGGGATGAACTAGACTTCAAGCCCATCAAATTTTGACTCTAACCGTCTGTATGCTTGCAGGTATAATACCTTGTTTTTGTTTGTTGCTTGATATCCTTTGGATGTTTATTGGGCAACTACTTCTGAATCCCCTTTCACAAGTAGCCTCCGGATTCCCAAGGATATGGCAATTCACAAACCTGTTAACAGGCCTTCATACTCAGCAATATTGTTGGTTGGAGTTGGGTTAGTGAAATCAATTTGAATTATGTACCTCATGGCATCTCCCTCTGGTGATACTAAGACAACTCTAGCGCCCGCGCTATTCTTACATTTTGCTCCATCGCAGAACATGATTCAGTGCTCGGGGTTCTATGCTTCCTCCTCAGATTTGGGGTTTGTCCATTCTACAATGAAATTAGCTAGAGTCTGTGATTTGATCATAGTTCAAGGTACAAATTGTATGTCGTATTGTCCTAGCTCTACAGACCATTGGACAATTCTATCAACGCCATCTCGATTGTGGACAATGGTGTCGAGCGGATAAGAAGAGACCACTTTGATATTACGACTCAAGAAATAATGCTTAAGCTTGTGAGAGGACATTAGTACGGCATATATTAATTTATGAATGTTAGGATACCTAGATCAGGCATCATGGAGGACTTCACTTACAAAATAGACTGGGTGCTGCTTTGTAGATTTTTCATCTGATGCTCGACCACCAGGACCACAATAATGACTTTGGGGTCGCTGCTACATATGAAAGCATGACTTCGCCATCTTTTGGAGGTACAAGGATTGGTAATTGCTTCAAGTATTCTTTGAATGCCTAAAACACTTCTTCGGCCTGCTCGCTCCATTGAAAACCATCATGTTTGTGTAGCAATCTATAAAACGGCATACCTCGATTGCTTGACATGAATACGAATCGACTTAGGGCTGCCATCATGCCAGCTAACTTTTGGACTTCCTTGTGGTTGCGTGGAGATTGCATATCTTCAATAGCCTTGACCTTCTTAGGGTTAGCTTCAATGCCGCGTTGTGACACTAAATACCCGAGTAGCTTACCTAAAGAAACGCCGAACGTGCATTTATCGGGATTGAGCATCATCTTGTTCTTACGTAAGTTGTCAAAAGTTTCCTTTAAGTTGGTGATTAGATCACCTTTTAATTTGCTTTTAACAATTATATCATCAATGTATGCTTCGACATTGCGCCCAATTTGGCCTTCAAGGACAATATGAACACACTTTTGATACGAAGAACCAGCATTCTTTAGGCCAAAAGGCATCTTAATATAATAGTACACACAGAAAGGAGTTACAAATGTAGTTTTTCCTCATCATCTATGCACATGCTAATTTGGTGATACCCCGAATAGGCATCTAGAAAACATAGCAATTCGCATCCGGAGGTTGAATCTACAATTTGATCTATCCTCGGAAGGGGATATTCGTCCTTTGGGCATGCTTTATTCAAGTCAGTGTAGTCCACGCACATCCACCATGTGCCATTAGGCTTCTTTACCATGACGGGATTTGCTAGCCACTCCGAGAAAGGGACCTCTCGTATGAAACCTGCCTTCAGAAGTCAGTTGATTTCATCACGTATGGCAGCTCATTTTTCTGATGCGTAGCGTCTTTGCTTCTGTCTAACTAGTCGGGCGCTAGCTAGTAGACCAAGTCTATGCTTGATTACTTCTCTAGGATCCTAGGCATATCAGACGGCTCCCAAGCGAACACATCCTTATTTGCTAGGAGAAAAGTAATGAGCTCGAGTTCCTATTTGGGATCAGGTTTGACCTGATATTGGTGGTTTTAGCCGGATCCTGGGGATCCAGTGAGGCCTTCTTTGTTGACGCGTCGTCCACGACCTCCTTCATTTGAGGAGTTGAATCGAGAACTTTGGCCAATTCATCATCGTCTCCGTGGCTTTCGGTGGCAGTGGCCATTAGTTGTTGAGCTAGTGGTGCCAAGGCCTTAAGCCGAGTTGCAGCTGCTTTGGAGCACTTAGGGTCTTTAGGTGCCTCTTTTGTCTTTGGGGTTACTAGAGTTGAGGTCGCCAGTGTGGCGGTCTTCTGCTGTTTGACTAGTGGTTCTTTTGGGTTTGCTGGAACCTGCTTATACTGCCTGATCATGTCAAGGGTCTTCATATCACAGGCGACGACACCCTTGCGATCACCATGTATAGTCATCGGACCATAGGGACCGGTACCTTAAGTACCAAATAAGCAAAATGAGCGACTGCCATGAATTTCTTCAAGACTGGCTGACCCAAGATGTAGTTATATGCTGACTCGAAGTCTACGGCCTCGAATGTGAGGAATTTGGACCTAGTGTTCTCTCCTACTTTAAGGGTAACTTGTAGGTCGATTCTCCCAAGAGGGTACGCTAACATGCCCATCATTATCCCATAGAAGGGCTCTTTGACCGGGAGGAGATGGTTTCTGGGCAACCCCAAGTTGTCATACGCATTCGCAAAGAGCAGATTGAGGCTGCTGCCACTGTTAATTAAGGTTCGACCGACCTTGTAATTCCTGATGTAGGGTTTAATGATCAGTGGAAGCAATGGACCGTCATAAACATTTAATGAGTGATCCCAAATATCGAGCTGTATCGGTACCTCTAACCACTTGAGCTTTTTGTTTGAGGGCTGGGTGCTATTCATCTAGTGCTTGACTGGCTTTAACTTGGTCTTGGAGGCTATTGTAGCCAAGCCACCACAGATTATGGCGATCTCGTTGTCCCCCAAGATGATCGGATCATCATCATCATGGGGGTCAGCTCATCGTCTAGGAGGCTCTTGCCTGATGGGACCCTCTGGCATGCATTCCTGTTCCTCCTCTTGCTTCTGCTTCTTGTAGACCGAGCACTCCACAAAGTTGTGCTTGGTAGAATGATGAACAGGGCAATATGCAGGAAGGTCTTTAGGTTTACCTTGGTGTCGAGGTGGATCCTTTCCCTTTGCGGTAACAAGGACTTCAGTTTCTTCGGTCTTGCGCTTCTTGTCCTCTAAGTCAGACTGTCCATGCACCCATGCTCGGGCATCAACCGCCTTTGCCATTACATCGGGGATCTTGTAGAGTTCAGCAACCGTCTTTGAGTTCTTGGTGGCAAGCTTCTCCATAGTTCACTCATCCTTGCACCCTTGCTTGAAATCCACGATCACCCGATCTTCACTCATGTCGGGGACTATGTTACGGATCTCACTGAATCTACGGATGAAGTCCCGAAGATGCTCATTGGGCTTCTAAACACAAGCAAATAGATTGTCCTCATGGCTGGGACGACTGTATGTTGCATGAAAGTTGGCTTCGAATAGTTGGTGCAGATGGTCCCAAGATTGTACTATGCACTCGGGCAGATTCATTAGCCAAGTTCGGGCAGAACCTTGAAGGACAGTTGGTAGGTAATTGGCCTTTACATGTTCATCACCTGATGTTGCCTCGATCACCATAGAGTAGATCTGAATCCACTCCTTGGGGTTGGTAGTCCCATCATATTTTTCAATGGCCCTAAGATGGAATTTGTCAGGCCAAACCACCTAGCGTAGCCTATGCATGAATACCAAATATGGGGTGACCGAGTAATTCCTATTCTGAGCCTTGTTAACATTGATGGTTTCCCGAGCATCGCAGCCTCTGCGATGCATCTCAAGTTCGCGCCATAGATCTCGGCCTCGCCTTGGTTGATAGCGGTTTCCTACCGATCGATTAGATCTCTCGAGAGGAGGATTGTGACCTCTAGAGTGAGATCGGGATTGGACTGCCTTGGCATCGATGCGCTATTTCATTGGGTTAGCTAGATCTTGCGCTTGTTCGATGATTTTTGCCAAAGGTGTACCCTCTTCTGCTAGAGCCCGCATTGTGCCTAGGATCATTCTGAGCTGAATGTTGTCTTCCTATGCTGCTAGGAAGTTAGAACTTAGATTCCTTGGAGCCAGGGTTGACTAGGTCACCGCTCATGGTGGAACCGTATTGAGTGTTGGCGCATTGCTGAGACATGGAGGTGGTCGGGTGGCCGATGACCCAGCCTCATCTGTCGGAGCCTGATCATGACTAGCCATGTAGATTCGACAACTTTTGAAAGGATTAATCTCATCTTGTGAGTCCTCGAAGTCTAGATCAAGTTGAGCAGTTTTGTCGTTCATCTCCTCTTCAGTTGGGTGTCTCCAGCGCGAGTGAGATCGGGATCATCGATTCCCGTCCACTTGAGATTGAAATCCTCGTCATGCTCGAATACCAAACTTCCAAAGTGGATAGTTGGTGGCATGTTGCAGGATGGCGAATAGATCTAAGGCCCTGAGTGGTAATCACCCATGATCTCACATTTGGCTAAGGTAGGTAATGCCTCGACGTCAGAACACGTCGGATCAGCATACCAAACTCCACTGATGATCGGCATGATCAATCTTTGCGCGAAATCGCCCTACTTGGTGTGACTCTGTCAGTGTTTTTTACCGACAGATATTCGGTTCTTGGAGGAACTCGCTTGGTGCAAAGAACAATCATAGTCGAGACATGAGATTTATACTGGCTTGGGCCCTTGGGAAGCGAGTAAAAGCCATACGTCCAGTTGCTACTTGTTTGTATTACGATCTCGTTGAATAGCGAGATGGCGATTACAAGATGGCTATGTATATGAGAGTTTTGATGATTACAACAGGGGGTATGGCTAGCTATTTATATCTGAGGCCTACTTGCCCTACAAGCTACGTAGTCGTGCCATAGTTAGAGTCTTGGCGTGATCTTGAGATATCCTTCCTTGAATGGGTGAGTCGTGAGGCTTCGGGTCTTCTTCGGTATGGATTCGGTAGCCAACATATTCGGTAGTCAGGATTTCTAGGAGTATGGCATTGTCACTTACCTTTCTTGTTTGGGGGATAGCAGCAACAAGCTGAGCTATTTGTGATTCTAGCATTTTATTAAAGCTAAGCTGATTCTTTATAGTAGATGAGAAACTCTCCAACTTATTATTTATGTTTTCTAAGATCTTATCATTAGAAGCAAGCTTTCTAGAAATATTGTCATTAATTTTAGCTTGTCCAAAAAGTAGATCTTTCAAGGATGGTTGATTAAAAGAATTATTGAAGTTATTACCTTTATAGTTACCTTGATAATTACCATGATAACTAGGCCTTGATTGTTGATTTCACCCTTGTCCTTGTTGCTAAGGACGATATCCAATAGGATTATTGTTAATGAAATTCACATCCTCTTGTGTCTCAGGACAATTGTTACCCGAATGTCTAGTGTTTCCACGTACTTCACACGTCATATGTGAATCATAGACTTGCATCACATCATGCTTTTCATTGGGTTGATTTTCAAGTCTCTTCATGAGTAAATCCATCTTAGCAGACAACATATCTACTTCCATAAGTGTGTGCATTCCTCCTCTTTTGTGGTGTTGAGATGGTTGAAGACAATCTTCTAACTAGCCTGGGTTTGAAACCATTTTCTCTATCAAAGTTGTTGCATTGGTAATTGTAAGTGATAAAAATGATCCTCCAGCATCAACATCCATATTTTCACGGGCACTATTGGTCAATCCATGGTAGAAAGTCTGCATGAGTAACCAATTCTCCATCCCATGATGAGGATATTCTGAAATGTATTCTTGAAAACATTCCCTAGCTTCAGGAATTGATTCATCATGTTGCTGTTGAAAGCTTGAATTTCTTCCACGTAGAGCATTAGTTTTCCCCATTGGAAAGAACTTTGCTAAAAATGCACTGGAGCACTTTTCCCATGTATTGATGTTATATTTGTTGGCGTAGAACCATTGCTTCGCCTTTCCCAAGAGTGAGAATGGAAAGAGATGAAGTAACATGACATCTCGAGTGACTCCTTTGATAGTAAATGTGCTGCAAATTTCTAGAAAGTGCTGAAGATGAGCACTTGCATCTTCATGTGCCTTTCCACAGAATTGGCTAGCTTGCACCATGTTGATGAGAGCTGGCTTGAGTTTGAATGAATTTTTTCTAGTGTTCACCGTCGGTCTAGTGCAAATATTTACGGTGCTCGGAGCAGAGAATTAACGGAGAGTCTTGTCAGCCATGGCTTCAGAAACTAGTGTTGAGCTTCCTCCTGATTGGTTTGATTGAGATGTTGATGCTTCTTCGGTCTTACTCTTCTTGCTCTTCCTAATAAGAGATTCTAGATTTTCAATAAAATTTGCAAGAATGTTGAATCGATCAAGCACTACCCTGTATATAATATAAAATAAATAGAAAACAAGGGTAAGCCTGCTAGCGCAGTGGTGAATAGTTTTGGTACACCAATAAGTATAAGTTGATCAATTCTTTTAATTGCCTTATGCCTTTCCTTCCCTGGCAACGATGCCAAAAATGCTTGTTGGTATTTGATAAAGTGCATAAGAAAATAAGGAATTCTGCAAGCGCACAGAAATACCATTGTAGCATTTTACCAGGAGCATTTCAGGTATCATTATTTATATTTTACCACTGGGAAAGATGGTGGCAATAAGAGATTGATAACTTATACTTTTGATGAACCAATGGACTAAACACATACTCTTAGATAGGGGTAAATCAAATGATATAATATATATGATAAGTATAAATCCTCATAGAGACTCCTATAAAGCAATAGTTAGTTTAATTAGAATGCAAGTGAGTTAAATTCCTAAGTTATCTTAATTACAAGTTAAAACAATATATGTCGTTGTATATACTCAATATTAATAGACTTAACTTGTATTTAACCAGGGGACATCATCTATAGACAAGCATATAGTAATAGACTTCTCTATAGTGATCATTGGTCCTGCTAAACATACACCCATGGAGTGGACTACAAAGGATCTAATTAGGTCACTGCCACATAAATCCACCACTTCCCAAAGTATAGTATGCCTCCACTAGCAAGATAATGTATAAGCACCACGCTTACACATGATCTGGCTACCCAACCTATTCGAACACTGAGTCGGGCGCTCTGTGAACCAAAGCATAGATATAATGCTAATTCTAATTATACCAAGCATAAACTCAATATATACTAAGAACATAATAACCAAGATATTAATATAAATGAAGAATAATGCATCAAGTAGATAAATATAAAGGATACAAGAGCTATACCAAGCCTCCAATGACTAGATCTGGAATCCCAAGCAGTGGCTCGACTCTACTTGATCTAACTAAACTAAACTATGCTATGAATGTATGTGGAGCTCTTCTCTCTTGAGTTCTTTGGTGTTCTCTCAATTCTGAGTTCTGAGTTAACTTGAATGAATTGGAGTGTCTTCCCGGAGGGGGTCTGGGGTCCTTTTATAGGGAGGATTGAGTAGGGAGCAAGCAATCGCCACGTCATCAGTCCTCACCAATTATTACGCCCACCATTGGATCAAACCGACTTGAATCAAGAGTGGAGATTAATCCTCAAGGTCGGTGGAGAAACCGTAGCGCCGACAGGTGGGGCTGGGGAGGTCGACCGACCTATATGTAGGTGGGGTCGACTGACCCCACCATGGCCCCCATCCACGTGGTGCTCCTTCTCTGGCCTGTGAATGATGGTTTAAGGCCTAGTAGAGTTGGTTCCGTCGTGATTGGTTCTGATCACTTACGATAATATGGCCTGCTTTAGCCTATTTTCTAGATAAATTCTCTATAATTATAAAATCACCAAAACTTGTGGAAATAGTTAGCTTCAAATCACTAGTCCTATATTGATGATTGATTTTAAATATAATTATATATTATTTTAATAGATTATAGTTGACATTATCGACCGTCAACACTATCTTGCCACCCAAAGGGAAGGAGAGCGAAGCAAGCCATGGGTCAACAAAGAGGTCCGTTGCACCCAGCGGTGGAGGCAAGATCGGGCGTGCACATCCATACAAGAGACCCACCAAAGGCACCCTTGGCCTCAAGAAGATGCTTCTCGAAGAAGGTGGTTCGAGCAGCAAAAGGAGTGAAGGCTAAAGGCCCTGGAGATAAGTTTGAAATGCATGAAGAACTATCCTCAGGAAATGTGACTGAAGCAACCCACCAGTTTGAAAATGCAGTTGACTCCCATTCACAACCATCATCCCATGGTAGCATCCCAGCAAGTGGAATTAAATCTGCAGCCTGCCATAAGAGGGTGTTTCTAGATGATGACATGTTTGCATCGGAGTTTTCTAATATTTCTAAAGCACTCAATAGTCTTGTGCAAGTCGAAGCAACCAATGCAGAGGCTATGAATGCACTGCAGTCTGCATTTACCCATGAACTTGAGGCTGAAAAGCGGACTGCTGAAAGGAGGGAGCAATTGTTCGCCGTGCTTACAAAGTTTACTGAGTTTACTTTAGATCAAATCGTGAAAGCTGCTCTAATAATTGGTTAGAACGAGGAAAGGGTGAATCTGTTCTTTACTACTCTAGATGAATTCAAATCTGAGTTTGTTCAGCAAATCCTGAAAAAATCTAAAAAGAAGCTATAATTTAGTCATGCATATGGATCGTGTAATCCCTTTTGTGTAGTATATAAGTAGCACGCTAAACTCCAAGTTAGTGGAAGTGGTCAACCATGGTTGACCAAAACTATGAACTTTCTTTTTACATGGTGGTCATCTGTATATTTTGTTATGTGTAGTCAAAAATTCCATGTCAGTTGCAATCACATGGAATCCAGTGGAGATTGTGTTCTCACTGCATGGTGGTAAGCTGTATATTTTAGTGTTGTGAAGTCAGAAACAAAGGTGACTTCCCGTTACTAGGAGTCTTGCTGGAACTCTATATATTTTGGTAAGTTGTATACTTTGTTGCTGAAGTTAGATGATGATTTCCAAACACTTGGCATCTGGGTGGAAATTTGTTGGCACTGCAATATGTACAGATTGAGTGTATGCATGTATGCCTTAATAAATCGATGCTTCAAAAAACTTGTTTTAGCCTTTGCGCATTTATTTTATTTACATGCCAAGCGATTGATCAGTAGTGAGCTATAGCTTTGTGATGGTTTATTCTTTGTTCTGAATATGGTCACTAAAATTTTTATTTCCATTCCCTATCCCACTCATGCCAAACAAGGGTATGGGTTTGAAGTCTTATATTCCTATCCCGTATCCACCTCTTCCGATCCCTACCCATTTCCCTTTTCCTTTCCTAGGTTCTATCCAAACGCCACATTAAGAAACGCATTATGTACCAGAGTGGATTCGGGCTAGGTCACTAGGGCTGGCCCTAAGCGTGGCTCAAAATGATTTGGAAATGTGATTGACGCACGAACTACTCACTTCAGTCCAATTATATCTTAAGTATCAGCGTGTAATAAAGATAGTATATAGTTGTAGGCAACAGTTCGATTGGTGTCAAGTGACAACCATCTAAACAATCCACACAAAATATCTTAATTTTAGAATATTCTATACTTCTCGATATATCATATATGGTGATCTAAATATAACACGTTCTATGTTATTCTAGACTTTGTCATGTTTTTGTCTTTGTTATGTATGAAAAATGTCTAGTCTTCAGTCTCCAAAGCCTTGTAGAATTTCTTAAATTCGCCATGAAGCTTGATTGCTTATTCTATTTTTTCCCTTTGTTTGTCATGAAGATGATTTTGTCCATATGTGGCAAAGGTATAATGTTATTACGATCTTCTAGAATGTTCTAGGTATGTATGCTATTTTTCATGTGCATAATTTCAAATAAAGTGCATGATGAAGACCTAGTCCATGGACAATTTGATGAGACCAATTTGATATTGTGCATGTTGATGCATTTTTTTTTGTAAACCTTGTTAAAGTTAGAAAAGTTTGGCTTAGACAAAGCTAAGTGTACTATTTAGAATAGAGGGAGTACATAGAAATTCTTACGTGATTCTTATTTCCATGAATTGATTTATGTGAAATTTATGTATGTTTCCTAAAAAGTTTATGTGTTCCAAACAGTTATTGAGTTGTCGGTGTTGCATAAGTTTTTATTCGCATAGGGTTAGACTGCCAATCCCACCTTTGGAAACGGAAAGTGACCATGACGATTTCTGTTTGCAAGCATCTACCGATTTTGTTGCAAGCAAATTTCAAAATATGCATTGACAACTTTATTCCATTTATTTATACGCAGTGAAAATCACTTAGGACTCGTGGACCCCGAACTTTGCCTGGAGGAACCTCGTGAACTGCACCACCTTGTCCGTGTCCGGCAGGATGCGCTTGGCTGCGGGGTGCGCGGCGAAGCGTCGGCTCCACCCGTCCAGGAGCGGCGTCGTGGACGCGTCCATGAGGGAGAGGCCGTGGAGGCGCTCGCAGGCCCTGAGCGCCGGCAGGAAACAGCCGAGGGCCAGGTCCAGGAGGCCCGGCGCCGCGTCGCGGCCGGAGAAGAAAGCCGCGCCGTTGCTGCGGTCCTTGAACGCCTCCTCCAGGCGGTTTAGCGCCGCGCGGGTGTCTACCACGGCCTGCACGCGTGCGTCCTTGGTCGGCGCCAGCGAGACGGCGTCCAGCGCCGGCCAAAACTGCAGAAATTAAGCCACAGCAGTTGCATGTTACTGTTAAAAGACACGCGCCGTCTCCGGCGGGAACAAGGCGCCCGACAACAAATGTGCTAGCAGATAATTATGTGCTCTGCTCGGTGGTCGGTGCTCACCTTGTCGTCGATAAAGACGGTCCAGAAGCGGTGCATGGCGCGCTCGTAGGGGTCGTCCGGCAGCAGCAGGCCGCCAGCCTCGGCGCCGCCGCTTCCGCGCGCGACGTCCTCGACGTACTGGACGATGACGGCGGACTCGCATATGGCGCGGCCGTCGGGGAGGAGCAGGACGGGGATCTTGCCGTAGACGGGGTTGGCGGCGAGGAGCCTGTCGCTTTTCTTGGGCCCGAGCGGCTCGTCCAGGAGCTCGTACGCCACGCCGCGCAGCTCCAGCGCCAGGCGCGCCCGCGCCGTGAACGGGCTGACCTCCCCGCCCAGCACACGCATGGTCCCGGCCGTCATCGACGACGACGAGATGCAGGCCCGTCCGGCTGGTCCCGACGTGACTTTTGTTGGGCTCCTCTTCTTGGGAATTGAGAAGCTCGCGTGCTCTGCCTCAGCGCGGCCGGCTCGCCTTCAAAACGAGAGCCGGGAGCGGCGAGTCTTGTCATTGACCGGTCGCTCGGTGCTCGTGCGGGTTGGTGCGAGCTAACTGATTCTGGTAAGTACGACTTCGCAGGGGCGGAGCCAGCGATGTGGCGAGGTTTGGCGGACGCCACACGGCCCACACCTAAAATACGTGACAGTATACCAAATATACATATATATAGTATATGTATACACGATATCTCTCTTCTACTCGGTGATACCAAATTTCGATTCCTGCTCACCTACGTGTCCGCGACCTCAACATGTCCGTGTCCAACCCGGTTCCGATATAAAGATGGATATAAAGATGGGAGCCCCGTATCCATGTCCGATACGAAGTCCAGGTTCAGTTCAAAAATCATGACCCGGTGCAACGCACGGACATATATCTAATACATTAAAAAAATATATGCTGGCCGCTGCCTGTTGCCTCTTTTGTTTCTGATCGTTTGTTGGCTGGTCTAGTGGGCTTTAGGGTGATGGGCCTACATAGCAATTATAGCAAAAAATAACGGAGGGAAGATAATCTGTCGAGAGGCCAAAGACTGAGGATGTGGGAGAATGAAGAGGAAATTCATGTTGATGATCCAATAGCTAGCTAAAGGGTAAAGGGATGGGCATTTAATGAGGTATTTTAGGGGACGTTTGATAGCTGGCCACGTACTGTATAGCCTTGCTAGTGAGAATAGTTAAGAAGGTTGTGCATTTGGATAATGTGTCAGACTGCCTCTGAGGTCTGTGTTAGCAAGGACTCACCTTGCGAATGCCGGAGAGCAAAATTTGCTCGCCTACCTTAGCAAAGTTTGCCTTCTCTGTCAAAGCAAAATAAAGCAAGCTAGCAAACAACACTACACCACAACACCGCATCACCGTCAGACATCTGACGCTAAAAAATATATTTATCGATGGATGATCTATCGCTAAAGATAACTCACAGACCATCTGTCGCTAATTTCTCATTTAGCGATTTATTGTTTGTCGCTATAGATACTGATATTTAAGGTTGAACTACCTGTCGCTAAAGCCAAGTATGTCGTCAATCTGTCTGTCGCTAAAGAAAATGGGCCCCACGCTGAGCTCGCGTGCCCCACCTCTATGTAGCTCGCTCTCAAATTTTTGTTTGGCCCACCAGTGAACCCTAGACTCTCCTCTCCCCGAAATCGCAAATTCAGCTTTTCCAAATCATGAACAAACCACTAAGCTATGAATCTGTGGTTAAATGTACTTGGATTCAGTTTTTTTTAGTATTTTTTTGTTGAATGTATCTATCTGTGAACATGTAGTCCCACTTTATGAAATGATCATGGACCAAAATTTAATATAAGCACGCAGAAATTTGAAACACGTATTTTTATTTGGAACTTAATATAGACACGTAGAAATTTGTTTAAACTATAGAAAACAGTAAATGATTTTCAAAATTTTGTGTACTTTTACGCAACAACATATATGCAGTTTATTTCATGTAAAAATATTTTAATTACAAGTACTATTTTGATTAGAATATTCACCAATGTGTCTTAATTAGTTAAAATAAAAAAATAATTAATAAAGATGAACCTTTCACGTGTGGCCTCCAAGCCCACGGTCGGCCCACCTATCCCTCCCACCCAGGCAACCCTAGGTCACAACACACACGGACACAACCTATCTATCGAGCCGCCGCTCCCTCCACACCCCCTTTTCTATTCGCTCTCTCCTGCTCCCTCTCCGCAGCTCTCCCACCCGGTGCTCTCTTCCTCATGGAGGAGCTCAATCTGGTGAGGAGGGTCCCGGATCCGGCGCAGGCCCAAGAGGCGGCCACGGGCGGGCTTGGGATGCTGAGGCGTGGGCTCGAGATGCGTCAGCGGCGTGGGTCCAAGATGCGGCAGAGGCGCGGATCCGAGTAGCGGCAGCCGGCGGAGGTCCGGGATGCGGCGGCTGCAGTTTCCACGAGGGCCAAGGAGGTAGCAGCAGCGTGGCTCGGGAGGCGCGTAGCCACGAGATGCGGCAGCGACGCCGGTCCGTGATCTCGCAGCGGCGCCGGTTTGAGATGCGGCAGCGGCGCAGGATGTGGCAGCGCATGCCCATCAGGAGGTGCTCAGGAAGGAGCTGGTGGTTCGAGCTTTGAGGAGGACGAGGCCACGGCGGCGGCAGCCACCACTACCCACGACGGCACGTGCTCTAGACATCACTACAATGTGAGACAGCCCTCCATCTCCCCCTTGTGTGATTTATCTGCTTGTGTAGATGCAATTATGGTTTGATCTGGTCATCTCACGTGTGTTTATGGCTGGCTGCTAAGTTTGGACTTGATTTCGTATCGATAAATGTTTAGTGAACTGCTAGATAAATTAATCTTTGATTTGTAAGTGTACTACTGCTACCTGTTTTTTCATCATTTGTAGAACATGATTTTGAACTAAATGCAGATCAAAAAATACTAGTCTCAAATATGAATTAGTTTTCTCAGTGAACATCACCGAAGAGAGCACTAGTTTGCTGACAAAAATAATTTTGCCATTAAAAACTAGTTACCTGCTTGTCAGGCACCTTATGTAGCAATTCTTATTGTTATATTTTCCCTCCAATCTAAGATTTCTGAATTGGTCTCTCTTGTTTCCTGAATTGATTACAATATTAAGTAGAACAGAAAGTTTTGTGAACAGTAGTCATATTTGTAAGATGATAATTTTACAGACAGATATACAGTATTCCATGAAACGAGTAGACTTGCATCTATTTTTTTTGAAAGGGTCTCTCATGATATATTTGTACCATTTAATTGTTTGAGCATTAATGAAGTGTAACTGTTTTGAGTCATTCTTTTTAGAAGGTTGTACTTCATTAGTCAAACTTTGATTTTAAATGAGCAACACATTATAGTCACTGTATGTGTATGTGCTATTCACAAACAATCCATTTAATAATAGTAAATGACTAACTGTGGTTGTGCTTGTAAAACATGCCATTTTGTTTCAAAGTCATTATCAACTTTTCACTTTTTTTTAAAACTTTTCACTATGGAATACCCTTATATTCAGATACCTAAATTTCTTTCAACTTTGTACCTTGGCATGACAAATTCTAGTGTACTAGGATTCTGGAAGAACCAATATACCAGTTCGATAAATGTAGTTTTAAGTCTTGGAAGAAACATGATTGATAGAGGTCCGAAACATGAGTATATCCAGCATGAGTAATAAGTGTAATTGTTCTGCTAGTTGACATTGCTTGTTCTGCTAGTTAACAATTTGATGTTGTCTCTATGATTTCTATTTTATGCTAAATTAACAGCAAGTACTTTCTTATTGTTTTAGTTGCAGTCTGAATTTTCAGCATGTTTGGATCTGACTTATATATACTATCTCATATATTAGGTTGCAATCTTAATTTTTAGCAAGTCTTGATCCGAATTATACTAATATGTATTTTTAGCAATGTTCAAAAAGACGCTAGGCGATGACCCATAGCCTAGAGCCTAGGCGTTTTAAGGCATTTTTTCTAGACGTTTTAATGTTTTAACTTTAATTAATACACATTCATATATTACCATAGATTATCTTAAATAAAAGAAGAAATATGAGACATGTGGACCTAAAGTAGGAAGAAAGGCCCATCAAAAGAGCCTAGCCCATCTTATCCATACTCCTCCCAGCCTCTTCCATCCTTTTCTTATAAAAAAAGAAAGAAAAGAAAAAGGCCCTTCCATTCGCATGAACCAGCTTATCCTTATCCATCCGTGTCTCCTTCTAGCCGGACACACCCTCCGTAGCCGCAAACGCCCGACTCCGCCCTTCTCCGTCGCTGCCCGGCTCTGCTTCTTTCTCCACCGCGGCCAGCCTCCTCCCTTTCACAGCACGTGCCCGCACGCGCCTGCCACCGTCGCCCACACGCGTCCGAAGCTCCTCCTCTGTCACCGGCGACCTCCGCCAGGCTTTCCTCCTCCCCCACCATCGCTGCCGGTGAGCTGGCGCCGCCTAGGGGTCCGCCACTGCCTAGGCCAGGCGGGACCCCCTCGCCTAGTGCCTAGTCGCGCCTAGGCGGACGCCTAATGTCTCCTTTTTGAACATTGTTTTTTAGCAAGTCATGATTTAGAATAATAATATCTCTTATAACATTCATTACCTCCTATTCCAAGATTTTCTTATAATATTTTATTTAGATCACAAGCTCTTAATACTGATGAGGGACATCATAAATCCCTAAGGGATGCTCCAAACTTCTAGTGAACCACTGTCTTTAGGAGTCAAGACCTTGTTTGAATGAGAAGTAGTAAGCCAATAACAGTGAAGGTAAGCTCGATTGACTTCTTAGATATCCTCAAATTTCTTATGCTAAACTACTGTCTTTAGTGTTGGGCCTCCAAACAATGTCACTACCTCTGAAATATGTGCATTAGTAACTAAGATATAAGTTGATTTGTAGTAGCTACTGCAGCTATCAATTCTCTATGTGTTTAATTTCAGTATGTAATCTGAGTTTGCAGCATACGTCAAAACGGTTATTTGATTTTGAGAAAAATAATATATTGCAGTCTGAAAGTCCAATGCTCCAAGGGGACTATGTGGAAGATGCAATCACTACATTGAGTAGTGGCACATTTTTTGGTACACCGTACATAGGAGTTGCAGCATGTGTCAAAACTGTTTATTTTGATTTTCAGAAAAATACTACTTTGAGTAGTGGCACACTTTCTGGTACACCACACACAGAGGAGCAGGGTGTTCCATCTCTATCGCACTTTGGCTTCCATATTTATTCTTCTATGTATAGTTGGTGCTTTCTACTTGTGTTGCTTGCTCGGCCTTGAACTCGAAATAATGGCAGAACTTCTATTCTAGCATGATAGTATCCTAAGTTTGTCGTTTTTGCACATTGAAGCATGAGTTTTTTTATATGGTCACATATGCAAAGCCATGCCATTTTTTTATAAAAAATGTAGAGGTGTTGTGGCCAAGTGGCAATGCAAATGCTAGTTGTCAGTTGCTGATCTTATTTCTAATTGCTCTCTGTTATGAAATTTTGTAGTGTGAACAAATATAATCTGAAATCTGCTCGCTGCGAAGACTCATGGATAAGACATGGATTAAAGATGTGCACTCATGTAACTCTTTTGGTGCTTCACTTTGCTGGATGATGTACACAAGCATATGGTGTACATGACAAATTGGATGTAACATGTATTGACCTCTATCTATGTGATATATATGTGTTTGTGTACCTTCGTGTGACATGTGAACACTATATTAAGCTTGAATCTGGATATGATATGTGAAATGTGCTACATGTTTTCTCATTTTATTTATTTTTTTGTATATTTATATTGTCCTATTGAACCATCTGTCGCTATAAATACATGGGCTATTGGATGGTCTGTCGGTATATACTTGGTAACAGAGCATATGTCGCTAAAAACTAACAATTTACTATCTGTCGCTATAAATATTCAGGGCAGCAGACTGTTTGTCGCTAAAAGTACTGTCTGACGCTAAAGATTTTTAGCGACAGGACTTACACTGTCTGCACAAGTCTGTCGCTATAACTTTTTAGCGACTGATCGTCTGTCGCTGTATCCGCTTTCAGCGTTAGATTGTCCATCGCCAATCTCGGTGTTGTGGTGTAGTGCAAACGGAAGGGTGCCTTTAGTGCCCATGCTTTACTTTTGAATTTCTGTTATATTTATTCATCACAAAGTAATATATTTATACAATTTTGTTAACCCTTATATAGTTTCCTACACATATTATCTTTATAAACCCGCCACACCTGAAAAATATTCCTGCCTCCGCCACTGCAACTTCGGCTCGTGCCCATGCTTTCTAGTTGGACTTTACACCGGAGCGGAACAGCATGTGTGCCGAGTGCATAATAACACTATCCTAGGTTGTGTTTGGATGCGAGGACAAGGTGGGATGGGACGGACGGCTCCGGGATTACCTGCATTTGGTTGGGAGGCTTCCAGGGACGAGGACGCCCTACCCGTAACTATTTGCGATATGCGGGCTCACCTTGCCCCAGAGAAGGAGCGGACCAGCGCGTCCCACCTCAACGGCGTCGTTGGCCATCCCCTCTCCACGCGTGCTACAGGCGGCAACGGCGCAGGTGAGCCCCGAGCAGCCATCCTAGTGAGCTACGCCGCGGCCTGCCAGGGGACCTCCGCAGGGACGGCCATGGCACACGGAGCAAGTAGGCGGGCTCTGGCATGGTGGCGGTGGGCCATTGAGCCCAGCCTTTGGCGCGGTGGCGGGCGGGCTAACGAGCCCCGGCCTCTGGCCGGGTAGTGGGCGGCCAGCGACCCCAGGCCTCCGGCGCAGTGGCCGCATGAGCTTGACGCACGCAGACGGATCTTCGTGGAGAATGCATGAGCTCAGGGCACTTGCTGTTTTCTAGCAATTTTTGAAAACACACTATTGGGGAGTATCTGCATCATGGTTGGACAATGCATGTAACTGCGCAAACTGACATAATATAGCTATTTTTCACGCTGGCTAGTCAGAGATCACAACTGGCTGCACTTCCTTTATTTACTGTCAATGAAGAATTACTCATCCTGCATAGGTCTGGTCGTCTGGACTCTGTAGGGTGTGGCTTGTGTTGCTCAAAATTAATTTCTTCCGGGCCTTCAGTCTCCACCAGATGTCCGATCCTAGAGACGCAAACCAGACCTCTGATCAAATCCGATAGAGGCTCTCGGGTTGCTCGAAAAATTATTTTTTGGACCTCCGATATTTATCAGATTTTTGTTATGAGAGTTAATTGCGTGGTTCTTACACTGTATTTCCGGATGTACAGTCCATATAACTGTTGGACTTTAGGGGTCAAGTATATATACTCTAGCACCACCTTCTCTAGTGGCTGCTCTTCACAACACAAGGACACACCTTAGAGCCTAAAGAGTAAAGAAGCTCTCTTTCCTCTTGTGAGACTTCTGCGGCCTGTTTGAAATCTGAGGGTTAAGTTCAGAGGTTGGGTGATTAAGGGCAAGAGAGAGCAATGGAGCACTAGTGGGCTTTGTCAAGGGATTCATGAAGCGTTTGTTACTCTTGGAGGCGAAGGCTCCTAGACGGCAAGAAGTTACCCGATGAGCTTTCATGTTTGTGGTGAGCCGTAGACAGTTTGTGAAGGCCCCTATCTCACCTCTACAAGGGGAAGAGATCAAGATAGTGAAGCGAGAAAAGTGGTTAAAAGCGACCCAATTCCCTTGGGAACTCCTCAATGGAGATGTAGGAGTCACGGAGGTGAATATGAACTTCAGTAAATTAATCTTGTGTCTTTTTGCTTTGTTCTTGTGTTTTTATTGTGCATTTTGACTTTTGGGCAAATTTGCTCCAATCTACTTGTTTTTGTGTTTCTGCTTGTATATTTTGGGAGGAATTAACTCACTGTGTCTCCATGCAACCTTTGGTAACAAGTAGAAACAATTAAATAGCTAAAATCCCTTTTTATTTGTGAGCTTTCCGTCATCTAGTATCAGACCTTCGATCTAGACAAACATCCAGTATAACATAGATATGGTGGAGATCATATTTCATGTCACTTTTTCTAGGAATGCCTAATTCACCTACTCAAGATTATCTAGATCCGTTCGGAAGGTAAGTGAAACAATTTTGAGAGTTGAAAGAGTTAAACAATTTTGAGAGTATTTGAACGTGGAGTATAACTGTAGTTCATGGCAAAAAGACTTTTCCTCCATGTATCTGCCATAGGATTATCAAAAATTTAGGTCTAATTTTAGGAAGAAGTCCAATTTACCTCACATAACTATCACAATCATCTCATTTTCCTCCCTGATCTACAAATCAGTTTTTCAATCCGGCGATTCTAGCACCTGGACGTCCGGCGCACGAGTGCGTCCTGACGCTGGTCCGCTTCCGAAACCCGCCCGCCCCTCGCGCGGAAATAGAACGGAACCCGCCCACCCCCACGTATAGAACGGAACCCGCCCCTGTCCTTCGCTCCCCACCGCGTCCCTATCCCCCGTTCCCCAATGCACCCCATTCCCCCACCGTGCCCTTGTCCTAAAAAAAGAGCACGAAACACTTCAAGTGCAACATTGCAAACATATCGAAAAACTATGTAATGCAACAATGGGATATAAATACTGCAACATCACAAAAATATGTAGTGCAACATTGAAAAACATGTGCTGCAACATCGAAAAATATGTACTGCAACATCGAAAAAATATGTACTACAACATTGAAAAACATGTACTGCAACATCGAAAAAACATGTACTGTAAACATAAAAAAGATGTGCTGCAACCACTACTAGAAATATCCAGTTTTATGACAAAAATGCTAATGATGAATCCGAAATCGTCATAGAAGATTGTTTTTTATGACGAATATTTTTGTTTTATCATAGATCAGTGGTGACGATCCTGCAACCCTCCCTTTCTATGATGAAATCAGGCATCGTCACAAAAAAATGTCATAGAAGAGCGCAGTGTTTTGTCATAGATCACTCGCGCGACTCATTTGTGATGATCTCGTTTAAACCTATGACAAACAGGGCTTCCTCATTGAACTAATTACACATCTATGACGGACAATATTTGATCTGTAACGAATGGCTTCATCATAGATCTTCACACTGTACTTTCTCCATCCGACGTGTACCTGTGGGACCTGCAGTTACTCATCCGTGACGCTTGCAATTCATCATAAAAGTCTCCGCTCAATCCTTTCTCCATGTGACGTGTACCTGTAGGACCCTTCTCCATCCGACGTGTACCTGTGGGACCTACAGTTACTCATCCATGACACTTGCAATTCGTCATAGAAGTCTCCGCTCGGTCCTTTCTCCATCCGATGAGTACCTGCGGGACCCTTTAGCATCCGACCTGTGGGACCTGATGGCTTACATGTCACATGTACCTGTAGAATTGTTCTCCATCTCCATCCGACCTGTGGGACCCGATGGCTTGCGTGTCACGTGTACCTATGGGACCATCTGACCTTTGGGACCCGACGGCCAGTGGGACCTTTCTCCATCTCCATCCTACCTGTGGGACCCGATGGGTTGCGTGCCACTTGTTGCCACCGGGGTTTAATAAATTCAAACTAAAAAAACCATGAGACCTAGGAGTGGAACCTAGGACCCAGATCAAGGAATAGACCGTCTTCACCATCGCGCTAGACGTCTGGTTGTGTTGACATGTCTTTGAAGTCCTAATAGTAGTATATGTTCTCTGTGTGGACAGGTTGACTTATATATTGGATGTATCCCCTGCAAGTGGAAACAAATCTGTGCCCGTTGGACTTGCGGCGGTAGCGGCGACGGCAACGGAGGATCCCCAGTATGTTGTGGTGGCTCAGGCATCCTTTTGGAGGCTAGGCGGTGGGTCTTCCTGGTGGAGTGTAGCGGCATTGGTATCTGTGTCCATCATGTGCCACGGCAGAGGCGACAGATCCGATCCACAGGTCTCCTTTCTTGTTTTTTCCTGCCTTCACTATTTTGGTCCTTGCTTGAATATGAGGTATACAAGAAACATTGTCGCGTTGCAGATCTAGTTCGGCCAATGCTGATGAAAAGAACTAGGAGGTGGCACTGGTTGATTTTTCTACATATGTTCAGTGTTCTTACTGTAAATGCATGTGTGTAACTAGGCCTGTTAATTATCAAGTGCTTGCTTGATTATACCTATCTATTTAGGCAAACATACAGGCCCTTAGCTTATGCCTTAAACTATTTTTTCTATCCAGTGCTTGCTTTATTCTACATTTTTGTTTCATATGCTCTAGTGCCACCGGTGAGTCCTTATGGTATTTTGAACTTGTAACATATCTGAGGCCACATTTCTATGCCAATGGTGTCTACATGGCTGTTGGATGTATTAGGATGCAGCTCATATGTTTGCTTTCTGTGTCTTCTCCTTGTTGACAACCAAGTTATCCATTTGGTTCCAAACAAGAGGAAGGCATCAGAAGCAAATCAATGCTTTGTGTCCATCATTCACATCTTTGAGGCCAATAATGTTTAAGCTGCACATATTGCTACTAATGCCAATGATGATCACTACCACTTGTTCACTGACATTCTACTTGTGAAAACTGAGGAAGCTCAATTAACTGTTGAAATTGTAATGGTTATAGCTCCATTAACTGCTACTCTAGTTTGAGTTATATATATCTATGTGGTGCTACTCTAAATTTACATGAGATCATACCATGAAAATTGTTAATGGTTGTTCAAGTTGCACTTTGGTATGAGTTGTGGACTTCACTAATGGATCTTTATTGGATTATTTTCCTCTTCAGTGATCTCATTACTAAGGAAGCTTTCATCGTACTGCACACTAACGAAATGGAGGAGGCCCCCAACAAGATAAACACACTGGCCAGCCTCACGGAGGATGTTGTTTTTGAGATCCTTCGCCGCCACCCCCCGTTGCACCTTGTTCTGCTGCAAATGTGTTTGTCACTCTTGGGAAAACCTCATCTCGGACCCCAACAACCATAAGAAGTTGCTATGGGGGTATGACCCCCGGTATCCACAGGATAAGACATGGGCCACACCATCAGAGGTGGCCTAGCCTACAAGATCAAGGCGTGCGGCGCACGACACTGGTCGGCGTGCACTGTAAGGCTACAAGAAGATATTGTAATACCAAATATGATATTTTCCTTGTAACCCTACCCCTCCAGAGTATATAAGGAGAGGCAGGGGTCCCCTAGTGGGCATCTCCATATATCTCAATGCAATACATCGGAACACATGATGTAGGTATTATGTCATACTAACGGCCAAACCTGACTAAATCTTGTGTCTCTGTGCTTGTATTACCATCTAGTTTGTATCTCGCGCACCTCCACCGATTCATCTACTACCATGGGCATACCCCTCGGTAGACTGTCGGCCTTATTTCATCGATAGTGGCATGCCAGGTAGGAGGCATGAGTGTTGATTCTATGGCGAACCAGATGGGAATCTTTTCTTCAACCAACGACGCCGGCAACTCGGCATTCGGCGGCAACTCGATGCTGGCACGCAGCGGATTGCTTTCCTTGGTGAACGGCCGCACGTGCTGGAGTTCGATGCCTTGCCATGTGCCTCCAACAGACGCAACACGTGACAACAAGATCGGAATCAAGCAATCTAAGAAAGCTAAGTCAAGTCGCTTCCTAATTAAATATTGTTATTATACTTCTAGATATACCCGTATGTCTACATGATTTCGGTTGGGAGAAACCTAATCGCATCTTGTTGTTGCTCATGATTTCTGATCGGATACGCAAGATCGTTTCCACGGATCACGACAACTAGCAATAGGAAAGGCGGCCGGCGATAACGCGATGTAGAGTAGTGTTTCCACCAAAGATGCTAGTCGGCCGTACAAGCTAATTGGAGTAGTTGGAGAGATATACAAGCACATATGCATCTGGATCTACACCATGCAAGCAACCTCACGTATCTTAGGCATGCAAGGAAGATTTTGGACTATGCCCTCGCCTCGGTCGGACACGCTCAAGGGTCCTCCCAACGCGGATTGACTCGTCAGGCTCAGATTACGCTCGTTTGCCTATGATTCCACATACCTGTCCGAGCTATCAAGCGAGCCGTCTGAGCTGCCAAGCGAACCGTCTGAGCTGTCAAGTGAGCCGTCTGAGCTATCAAGCGAGTTGTCCGAGCTGTTAAGCGAGCCATCCAAATCACACCCATCTACATGGACATCATGACTCATCGGCTCCTCTACTACACTCGGCGTCAATCAAGCTAAGTCACGCTTTAATATTCTTCTAAATATTCTCTAATCTTCATACGTCTCCGATATCGCTCCATGCTGTTTTCTCCATAATCATTCTCCAAACGACTTTTTTCTCCGCGTATACCATCTTAAAGATGGCACGCTTGCTACTCAATAAATCCCTGAACAGGCATGTTGACACTCAGATGTCCCCAGAGATGACCCTATCTCTAGCTTCTCCCTATATGTGCACGAGCGTCCGCACTCTACGTTACGGGTGGTCGGCAGCGGCTCCTTGATGACGCTTTGTTCTTCCTATATGCACATGGGCTTCACATTCCGTGTTATGGTTAATGGGCAAGCCAGGGCTGGAGACTCAGCTATAAACTAACTGTTCGGATGGTTTATATGAAATATAAACACTTCATCCAAAAATAAACGCAATATTCATCTACCTCTTATCGCCGAGCTGCATACGCTATTTCATCACTACTGATTTTCCTTCGGGTTTTATATATTTTATTTTTACATTATGAACTACCCATTTTGCATATTTTTATTTTAGGGGCCTGGTTCACTCAGCAAGCTTACGCTCGGGAACTGGATCCGTCAGGAAGGACAAGAGGATCATCATTTGGGTGGTCGCGCCACTTGGCACTCAGACTTCACCGCCGACCAACTGGTCAGACCGTTTGGTTCATAGACTTCATCGCCGACCAGTTGGTTGGACTATTTGATGCTCACTTCCGCTCAGGCATTCACTTCACTGCCGATCCGATTGCTTGTCACTTCGACTTCATCGACAGCTATGCTGGGGACTTGCCAGCTATGCTGGGGACTCCTCGATGCTTGGATTCTTCATACAAGAGTCGCCAGCTGAGCTAGGGACTCCCTTGGTGTTTGGATTTTGCTACGTCTCATCGCTGTGCTTTCAAGTTGCTCCATGCTGTTTGGATTAGGGTGCTGATCTTAGGCAGCACGTCTAGGGTCTTGATAAGTACATGACAGATGGCGTTGATAAGCTTTCAGATTTATTTCCTTTGACCTTGCTATAAGATTTATTTCTTCATCTTCTAGTAGGCTTGAGGACTAAGTGGCTACACTTCACCTAACGGTGAATGTTGTGTTTTTTTCTAATTTACTGTCCTTATTCACTAAGGAGTCTAAGTGGCTACACTTCACCTAAGGTGAAGAATTTTCAAATTTTATCTTAAGCCCCTTACATTCTTCTGGCAAGCCTAACTCATGCAAGTCCAAGGCCTGCCGACCAGTTTGTTTTAATCTTCACTGCTTAGTTTACCAGTCAAACTGGTCAGTTTCAATCTTCACCGCTCGGCTTCATGATAAACTGCTCGGACTTGATCAAGACAGTGTCGCCAAGCAGATATAAGGTGCTTGAGGACTAGCTATGGGGGTATGACCCCCGGTATCCATAGGACAAGACATGGGCCGCACCATCAGAGGTGGCCCAACCCACAAGATCAAGGCGTGCGGCGCACGGCACTAGTCGACGTGCATCGCAAGGCTACAAGAAGACATTGCAATACCAAATAGGATATTTTCCTTTTAACCGTACCCCTCCATAGTATATAAGGAGAGGCAAGGGTCCCCTAGTTGGCATCTCCACATATCTCAATGCAATACATTGGAACATAGGATGTAGGTATTACATCATACTGACGGCCGAACCTGTCTAAATCTTGTGTCTTAGTGCTTGTATTACCATCTAGTTCATATCTCATGCACCTCCACCGATTCATCTACTACCATGGGCATACCCCCCGATAGACTGTCAGCCATATTTTGTCGATAGCTGCCCCAGACTATGGCCGGCTTCTTCTACGACAGTGAGAACGGAATTCTTGCCCTTCAATATTGATAATGTAGCTCTCTCAGATTATTGCAACGGCCTCATCCTATGCTTGTGCCTTGGGGCTGATGGATACTGCTATGTCGTCTACAATCCAATGACCTAGAAGTTTAAATTCTACCATCTAACACCCATGATGTTGGCCATGTTGTTGGTGAGGCTCGCTTGGCGTTCGATCCGACAGCCTCCTCGCACTTCCATGTGATTGAATATGTGGATGTCAATGTTGTGTGCATAGGTGTGGAGATCTACCCATCTCAAACTGCAACATGGATCTATAGGGAATCTGAATGGGACGAGTATACTGATGTGACATTTTATAGACAACCAAGTGTGTTTCTTAACGGTTGTCTGCACATTATGGGGCACTTTAGGGGGTACTCTATGATACTTGCTGTGGATATGGATGGAAACACATGGAGGAAAATTGATAGGTCAGATGGTCTTCACCACTCCATGCATCAAGGTCAGGGTCACTTGTGTGTATGCACTGTTGATGGTCCCAATGATTCCAAGCTTTTAATCTGGATCTTTGAAGACTATGGTACTGATAATTGGACATTGAAGCATACGGTCACTATTGATGGTAGTTAACAACCATTATAAACCGTCAATATAACATGCATAAGGGCATAAATATAATCACCAACGAAGGTCTAGGGGTTAAACTAACAAATTCCACTAGTTTTGGTGATTCTGTACTTTCTGTAGGGTTTATCTAGAAAACCATCAAGGTGGACCTAGATGTCAGACTTAATCATGCTTATCCATAGCGAAAATGGCCCCAGAAGGTTCCAAAAGACTCGAGAGGACTCTACACCGAAGCGGAGGGCGAGGTGCCGCCAGGTGGGGCTGGTCGGCCCTTGGGGCCCACAAGTTAGCCCCTCATTGCTATGTCGGTTCTCCATCGTCTTCTAGATTGCATCTACGCCATTTATTCAAGTTGGTTTGATCTGAGGGCTTAGGATTGATGCTCTGGCCTATATATACCAGCCCTTGCCAACCCATTGAGGCATAAGTCATTTGAGAAGATAGAAACCCTGATCATCCTTAGAGCTCCACCATATTCTAGGGCATAGCTAGTTAGGCTAGGTCTAGAAGGAGGCAAGCAGGCTTCGCTTGGATTCCCGATCATATCAAGAGCGTGGTTTGGTATAATCTTTGTACCCCCTCTTTTGTATCTCTCATTACTTTTATATGTTTGCTACAATTGTTATGACATTCATCTTCATATTTATCATATTCCTAGTTATGATGTTCATCGTCTACTTTGATTATATACTTAGTATAGTTAGATTATCATCATGTTTATGCATAAGTTCGTATAGCGCTTGCTCTAAAGTACAAGGGGTAAGTGGTAGACATTGTGTAAGTGTGGTGCTTATACGTTGTTTACCTGCAGATACACCCTATATTCTGGGCCATGTGGTAGATCGCGGATGTGACACTCACGTTGACTCCTTTGTAGTCCCCTCCCCGAATATAGGTCTACAAGTTGGATCTAGTTACGAAGGAAGACAAGCTCTATTCTTAATCTTCCTTAGTAATATCCCTTATGTGTAGATATGAAGTTGATCTTATCCATGATTACTAGGTGTAATTGCACTAATCAATGTATGCTTTGACTTATAATTAAGAATGACTTAGGAATTATTCCTCTAGTATTCTACTTAACCAGGCTAATGCCATAGAAAGGAGTCCTCTAAGTTATTATGCACCATTCATATATACATTTACCTCTTGAGTTACCCCTGTTGTGAGTAGAATATTGGTTATGGTTTACTTCTCCATCAATAGTATAAGTTATCAATACATGTCCTTGCCAGACATTCCCTATGGTAAAAATATAAATAACGATACCTAGAATACTCCCGGGTGAAGTGCAACACTGGTATATTATCTGTGCGCTTGCAGATTCCTTTCATTCATATATATCTATATATTCTTCCTAGTCACATAAAATATTAAAGAACTACTCTAGTAGTAATACTAGGTAGTACCAACAAGCATCTCTGGCATCATCACTAGGGATGACAACTTGGTAAAGTAATGTTAAGAGATGTAGACATATATTAGGCGGCTACTAAAACAAATGACAAGTTAATAAATATCAACAAGTATTTCTGATGCCATTGCCGGAGAAGGTAGCTAGGCAAAGGAAGTATTGATAAGCTTATACTTATTGATGTGATCGAGAAAACCATTGACCTATGCTCAAACAGGCTTACCATTGTGTAGTCTACTTGTGTATCTTATGCAGGGTAATGTATGACCAGTTTTGACCTTTCGACAAACTACGTTGATGATCTAGAAGCATTACTTAAGAGAACTAGAGCTAAACACAAGAAAGTTTTAGCTTTAGAGTCAGAAGACAACTGGATAAGGCGCAACTTAACACCAGAATTTGAAGCTATGTCTAACAAGACTCTTCACGAATTCTCTGCTCCAACTACAGCCAACATCTGTACTAGACCAATAGTCAATGGTGGAGACAATGGATTTGAGCTCAAGCCAGATTTCATCAACATTGTGCAAGCAAGCTAGTTTTGTGGAAAGGCACATGAAGATACGAGTGCTCATCTCCAACACTTCCTGGAGATCTGTAGCACTTTCACCATCAAAGGAGTGACCCAAGATGCCATACTACTTCTCCTTTTCCCATTCTCACTCTTGGGGAAGGCAAAGCAGTGGTTCCACGCCAACAAAGATAGAAATACTATAATGGATAACTGCTCCACTGCCTTTCTAGCCAAGTTCTTTCCCATAGGCAAGACCAATGCTCTGTGTGGGAGAATCTCAAGCTTTCAGCAACAACATGATCAATCTGCCCCTAAGGCGCGGGAACGCTTTCAAGATTACATTGCAGAATGTCCTCATCATGGGATGGAGAATTGGTTACTCATGCAGACTTTCTACCATGGGTTGACCAACAGTACCCGTGAGACTATGGATGCTGTTGCTAGAGGTGCATTCCTGACACTCACCATACCAGCTGCAATAGCTCTCATGGAGAAGATGGCCTCTAACCAAGGTTGGAATGAAGAACATCTTTAGACCTACAAGAGAGGTGGAGGTATGCATCAACTCAAGGAGGTAGACATGTTGTCTGCCAAGATGGACCTACTAATGAAGAAGCTCGAAGACCGAGCCAATGAGAAGCAAGAAGTCATGCAACTTCATGATTCTCGCATGACATGTGAAGAATGTGGAAACACTAGGCATTCAGGGAGCAACTGTCCTAAAACCCATGAGGATGTGAACTTTATCAACAACAACAACTATCGTCCTCAATAGAATCAAGGATGGAATCAGCAACAGAGGCCAAACTATCAAGGTAATTACCAAGGTAACTATCAAGGTAATAATTACAATAGTTTTAATAACCAACCACCCTTGAGAGAGTTAAGTTCTCGCCAAGTTAAAGTTATGGAGGGCTTATCTAGAAAACTAGTTTCCAATGATAAAATCTTAGAAAATATAAATAATAGAATGGATAATTTCTCCTCTGCCATTAAAAATCAGCATAGCTTTAATAAAATGATAGAATCACAAATAGCTTAGCTGGCAGCTATTGTTCCTCCGACCGACAAAGGTAAGATTCTGGGACAACCGGAAGATCTAGAAACTGCAAATCTTGTCAATTTTCACAATGCAGCATACTACTATGTACAACCATCGACACGAAGGTGGATAGATTATACCTTGCCGAAAAAGAAGAGCGATCTAGGAAGACTTGTCATCCCCATTGCTATTGGACCTCACATTTTCTAAGAAGCTGTTTGTGATTTAGGAGCAAGTGTCAACATCATGCCTAAGGTAATCTATGATAAAATTAATGGAGATACTTTGTTGTACACAAATATGCATCTACAGCTTGTAGATCAGTCACTTTGCTACCCTAAGGGAGTTCTTGAAGATGCCATTGCTTGAGTGGGACAATCATATGTTCCCATAGACTTTGTGGTTTTGGAAACCGGTGGAGATGAAAGGGCACCCATTATCTTGGGCTGACCTTTCCTAAGCATCGCAAAAGCCATTATCTATGCGGATAGTGCCAAGATCTATTTCACAATCAAGGATAAAAAGGAGAAGTTTTCTTTCAAGAATCATATCCTACAATCTCCTGGACATCCGTAGACGCTGTACCCATCCGAAGAAACAACAGTGACCAAAAAGAAGAACAACAGGAGAAGGAGGAAGAACAAGGTCAGGCAGCCATAAGAAGAATCAGTTAACATGATCAACACACTCAGATCAGAGTACGACCACCTCCTAGCTTCACCATTCCTTGCTAAGAAGGATGATCTAGGTGTACCCACGATCGAGTGTACCATTGGACAAAGAATCTTCCACAAGACCTTTTGCGATATTTGGATTAGGTGTCAATATAATGTCCATGGTAACATATGAATATTTATTTGGTGACAAACCTTTGTTCCCTACATATATGCAATTACAGATGGCGGATCAATCAGTCTGATTTTTTGAGGGATTAGCGAAAGATGTCATGGTAAGAATACATGATCACTATGCCCCTGCCGACTTCATGGTTCTAGACATGGGTGAAGAAGAAGATGATACACCCATCATCTTGGAAGACCATTCCTCAACACCACCAGCGCGATCATCTATGTTGGATTTAGACAAGTCCACTTCTAATTCCCTAGAGAAAAGGTACACTATTATTTCAATAGTTATACCACTTATGAACAGCAGAAGAAGTCCTGCTCTAGGAGGGGACGTCGATCATCCCAACGCCAAAAGAATCAATCTCAGAATGGATGGGAGGAAGATGAAGAACCTACGAAAAATGAACCTACTCCGCCTAAGACCAGTCTACAAACGAAGCAGGTCTGGAAAGAAAAGGTGACATCATCCGAGTCACCATCACTTAAGGTGTAATCATCAAGGTCTCCATCTTCAAGACCGACAGAAGCACCAAAAGAATGAATAAGATAGGAAAAGAGTCCTGTCCGAAGGACTTAAAAATCCGAACCCACACCGGGAGGTAACATCGGTAGTTATCCATATTTACTTTCTAGCATTGCATGAATTCTTTTCACTTTAACATATTTACTTTTCTACATAAGCATTGCATTTAGAAAAGAAAGATAAAAAGTTTTATGGTTGCATCTCATTAATGCATTATAAATCCTAAGCCCATGTGAATAAATCTACAGTGTAAATACCCATGGAAATATTCACTGTAGAGGCATAAAAATAAAAAATATCATGCCTATATATTTTTCTATTCTGCATATCATAAATAAAAAATAATAAAATAATATATTAGGTAAACATCCTGCTAAAATTCCGCCAATACAAAAATATTTCCAATCTCAAGAACAACTAATCTCTAGATGGCTAACCGCTAGCCCTTTATCCTAATCCGTTCCATGAGTTTTGGTGTTCTTGTTTACATGTTGCAGGATGATATACATGATCAAGAGAAAGTTCACCAGGTCGTCTTCATCTCGCTCCACTTCAGGACGAGAAGGGCATCTGCTAGCAAATCTACTCTGAGAAGGATCACTCAATTTCAACATTCGACCGCACCAACATCCAGCTTGGGGGAAAGGCATCCCCTATGTATCTAGCTAAGTATTTCTTTCCGTTTGCTATTTTTAAGTTTGCTATATAGTTGCTAAAATAAAAATAATAAAATAAAAAGATGCATAAACTAAAAGCAAAATAAAAATTTATCTGTCTTATATATATGTTAGTAAGGTGTGATCTAAAAATAAAAATAAAAATAAAATAAAAGTGTGTATCTAGTTTTCTATTTTTAAGAGCTAAATAAAATAAAAGGACTCTGAGGATAATCTCTTACAATAGAAATGATGAATAGTTGCTCTATAATAATTCCTTTCAAGTACCTAGTTTTTAGCCTTGGATTCTCCCGAGTTTTGGATAAGTCTATTTTGATATAAGAATTTGCTTTGAACTTGAAACTCGTGGGTAGCATATGCTTGATCTAAGTCTAGGTAATTGACGGATATGATATGAGAAGGTCTGAGCTACTGTTTATCTTGTTCCAAGTGAAACTAGAGTTCTGGAGATTTATCTTTTGAAAAACATAAAAAATACTTCATGATGAGGTCCTGTATGACAAAGCTTGAATTTTTAGCAAAGCCATATATGATATTTAGATTAGGAAAACTTCCTCATATATGCTGCTTGTTTTGCATTGACTTTAGTCAAGATTTGTTGACCCTTATGAGAGGTTTGTCATGCTCTTAAAATCAAAATCACGTACACACCACCCATATATGCACTACTCTACACTGGGGGTAGGCACAAAAATATGCCATTCCATTTAGATCCACCAAAAAATGTTCTACCCCTACACTGGGTGAACACCAAAAACATGTTTGTTAGATTTCCACTCCAAATAAATGCTCCAATTCTTATTGCTATCTCTCAAAAGTTTTGTTGCAAAAAAGAGATATGGGGCTATGCAAAGGTTATTCATAAAAAAGAAGAGAAAAGAAAACAAAAGAAAAAAGAGATGAGAAAAAATGGACAAGTGTCCGAGATATTGAAAACAATGGGTACTTAGATGCCCGCCTAAAAAGAGAGAAAGAGAAAAAGATGAATAAGATAGCCCATGTTCTCTTGCAAAGTTGTTTCCAAGTTTCAAAAGAGAGATATGTTTTCAAGGAGCATAGTAGAAATAGGTTAGCCACCATATATATCCACCATACATCCACACACATGCACATCTTGATTTGATTGTATGACTCAACTCACTTTGGATCCGAGCTTTGACTATACAATATATGTATTGCAAGTATGCTCTTTCATGCTTCCTTCTCTCCTATGAGCCCCACATAAGCCTTAGTTGTAGGAAGAGTAAGGCATAACATCACTATTGCCTTGGTGAGGATCCACAAATACCACATATATTGAGAAACTTGAGTGTCATACAATGGAAGCTCTAAGTTTTATTTTGAAAACTTATAAAAACTCTAGAATAATGGTTGACCAAAGAACTTGAGCCATAGTGCTTGACTAGATCGTTCTATCTTTCAATTGCTCAAGACCCAAGTGAAAGCTAAGAAGCCCCATGGTTGAAGGTAATATAGGTAAGTTTGAAAGTCATATTAGTTCATTCTAATCTGGAGGAGAATTCTTGTTTGAACACATGTGTACTTTTGAGGAGTGAAAACATTGAAGCAACTCCTGATCCATTTACTGAGTTTAGCTTTGCTAAGTGTTGGCGGTCACTAACGATCAAATCTGACCACCAATTATAGTCCAAAATAGGAGAAATAAACATACTTTTGACACATATGCATGTACTATTGACCTAGTTCCACTTGTATTGGAGAAAACATGTTTTGTAGGTCACACATTCGAATACAAGTGGAAAATAAACAAAACTAAGCAAAAGGCGCAAAGAAGAAAGTGTAATACAGAAATGTGCAAAGGAAATAAGAAGAGAAGTCCACCTACACATCTTACCGGGGTAGAACACCACCGAGGATGTGACCCAGGCCCAGCCAGTAGCCCACCAGAGCAAGGCAGTGGCCAGCGGGGCCATCCCTAGTTTGGCCGCACCAGGGGTGCGCCCGCACCGCCAGCACTACCTTTTAGGCCCACACTTCTCCGACGGTTGCATGCCGCCACGCATAGGTGGTTCCCGGGTGTTTCCTAATTTATGAGTGCCAAACCATCATCACTCCACTATATAAAGAGAGCTCGAGCTCATTCTCAAAACACACAACATTTTGGAGCTATCACCTCACCTCTCTCTACTTGTACTCTCTTAGCTTTAGTAGTAGTATTTGGAGCTAGCAAAGCTATCCAGGAGGGCTTAGCTCCTTGGAAGAAGAGTGGCATCTTGGTATGAATAATACTTTGAAGAATTCTTCCAAAGTCTTGCTCTCATATCATTTATATAGTTGTGCTATAGAACTAGAGTATAGTTGTCTTGTTATAATCATGATATATGAACTAGCGTATAGTTTGTGTGTTATGATCTTAACATGTTCAACTTCATGCTTAATCATTCATATGATTTGTATGAGTAGAAGTAGAGCTAGGGTTAGGGTGATGGTTTGTTGTTCCTTTGGGTTTGCCCATATTCTTGCTTGTCGATCTGTAAGGTCGAAGTCCTGGGGGGATATGGGTAGTTTCCTTGTACACGGGCGTGGTGCTCGGGTACACGGGACCCTTCGGATATGAAGGTATCCCACGGTTGAGGGGTAGGCAGCAAGTGATAATAGCCTTGTCCATCCCTTGTAATCCCCCATGTCTGGGTATTGTGTAGGAGTTTTAAAGTCTCCCATGCGCTGGCAGACTAGTTCCCAGAGATCTTCCCGTCTATCTCACACTTAGCTCTAACTTGTATGATCATTAACTATTCTTTGCACGGCTATATTAGAACATGCTGGCTCCGCTTAGGAACATTTTTTTATTCTTTGTTTTCCTTTTATCCTTGAGGTTGGCCTAGATGTGTGTCCACTATCCTTGATATACCATTTTTACCCCTGTAATAAACTATTGGTTTACTTATGCAAGTATGTAATCATGTTTATATCTATGCTAGACTCTTATACCTTGCCCTCCTTTGGGAAAATATAAATAATGATACCTTGAATACTTTCGGGTGAAATGCTATAATGGTAGATCCGTGCACTTGCGGATATTCTCTATAATCGTTAATAACTATCGTAGTTGGTATTTCTTGGTGGCGTTGCTAAGATTAACTCAATCTTAGTAATGGTGTTAATAAATACCAACAAGCATTTCTAGCACCGTTGCTGGTGATGGACTTAAAACCTCCTCACTTGGTGATTGCGCTAAGAAATGCCAACAAGCATTTCTAGCGCCGTTGCCGGGGAGGGCATAGGTTGAAAGAATCTAGCATAACATGAACAATGATCACATGCATGTAGTGGTAGCCATAGTTTATGTAGGCTAATTCTGCTTGTTTCCTTCCTATTGTAGATGAAAAGAGGATAGTGTATGAGTGGTTTTGATCTGCCGAACAACTACACCGATAATCCGGTGGCACTCCTAAGAAAGAACAGGTCTCGTACCACTTCTTCTTCTGCTACTCTGCCAGCAGTCCAACCAGTCACCCCCATACCATCTGCTACTACCAAAATGGCCAAGTCACTCTACAACTACTCCACCCCCATTGTTGCCAACATGCCCATTGGGCCCACTGTCAACACGGGCACCTGAAACTTTGAACTCTGGACTGGCCTCATTATAATGGTGCAGGCAAACCAATTATGTGGTTTGCGAAGCGAGGACACAAGTGCTCACTTGCAACATTTCCTAGAGCTATGCGACACCATCGTCATCAAAGATATCGCACAAACTAGCATCAGGCTCCATCTGTTTCCCTTCTCCCTTGCGGGAAGGCAAAACAGTGGTTTTACAAGGAGAAGGAAGTTGTCAACATGTGGGACAAATGTTCCACGACGTTCCTCATGAACTTTTTTCCCATGGGCAAAACCAATGCCCTAAGAGGGAAAATTTAAATTTTCTAGTAGACATCACTAGAATCCATCCCCAAGGCGTGGGAAAGGCTCTAGGATTACATCTAGGCCTACTCGCACCACAGAATGGAGAATTGGCTCGTGCTCTAGAATTTCTATGAAGGGCTCATGCCCATGTCAAAGGGGCACGTAGATGCCTCTACTGGAGGAGCATTCCTCTCCCTCACCATCCCTGATGCCACAACACTCATCAAGAAGATGGTGGCAAACCAAAGCTGCGGGGAGGAACACAAACAACAAAAAGGCATGCATACCGTGAAGAGATGGATATGCTTGCCGCAAAAATAGACCTGTTACTCTCAAGACTGAATGAAAGGGCCAATGAAAAACAAGGTATGAAGGCCACCGTTCAGGCCACAGACTCACAAATGACTTGCAAAGTCTTTGGAGAGGTCGGACACTCAGGGAACAACTCTCCCGAAACCCGTGAGGAGGCATCCTACATCAACAACGGGTTCCGACAAGGTAACAATAACGGATGGAACAACCAGTCCCGCCCACAAGGAGATAATTTGAACTTCAACTCAAATTATAATTCGAATCAACCTTCCTTGAAAGACTTGGTCCTAGGCCAAGCAAAAATTAATGAAAATCTCACTAAAAAGCTAACTTATAATGATAAAATGCTAGAAAATATTAACTTTAAAATAGAAGGTTTAACTTCCTCTATTCAAAATCAATTGAGTTTTAATAAAATGATAGAAACAAAATTAGCTCAAATTGTTGCTGCTATTCCTATTAATAATGAAGGGAAAATCCCAGGACAACCTGAGAATTCTCTTGAAAAAGTTAAAGCGGTGACCACGAGGGGTGGTAAGTTCACTCGTGATCCACCAAATCCTAACAATAAAGCAGGAAAAGCATAAGGGCAACAGGAAGAAGGACCTTCACCATCAACAAAAACACAAAAGATCAAGAACAAGATGAGGAAACAGTACCATAAGACTTTGCTGATACAAGCTACTTACCATTTCCCACAAGAAAGAGGAAGCAGGCCGTGGGTGAGCAATTTGCTTGTTTTGTTGAGATGATAGAGAACCCATGTAAGCATCCCACTAATGGATGTCTTACATGTACCTTCTTATGCAAAGTACATCAAAGACATCATCAACAACAAAAGACCTTTTCCATCCACAGAGGTTGTCAAGCTAACGGAAGAGTGTAGCGCTGCTATACTCAACCGTCTACCTAAGAAGAAGAAGGACCCTGGGTACCCCACTATCACATGTTCAATTGGCACCCAGCAATTTGATCATGCCTTGTGCGATCTTGGGGCAAGCATAAGCATTATGCCCAAGATCGTCTTCAACAAGTTGAACTTCACCCACCTCGCGCCAACACCAATGATGCTCCAGCTGGCTGATTCCATGGTCCGCTACCCAGCAAGGATTGCTAAAGATATCCCGGTGAAAATCCAGGGTTATTTTGTCCCAGTCAACTTTGTGGTGCTAGATATGAAAACAATGAAGGAATCGCTCCTCATCCTTGGGCGACCATTCCTCAGCACCGCAGGAGCACAAGTTGATGTTGGAGCTGGAGAAATCTACTTCAACATCAATGGCAAAAAGAGAAGTTTGACTTTTAGCCTAGGCAGGAGCAATGCTCCATGATAAGAATCAAGTATGGGCCAAATCCACAAGGCATAAGGGAGGTCAAAATACATCCTCAACTAGTGGACAGCCTTGTCAAGAAAAATAAAGAAAACAAAAAGAGGCCAAGTCAAAGAAGAACAACCCAAAGAAAAAGAAAGAAACTCCAAAGGTTGTTCCCACACCACCAAAGAAGGAAAATGTGTGGAAACAAAAACAAGAAGCTCCAAAGTCCACCACCACACCACCAAAAACCAATGAAATGGTGTGGAAACCAAAGAAGGTGGAACCATCCGAGTCTACTCCCCCGGGCACAGATGTACCATCCTCAAGCAAGAAATGAAGGGAGAGGAGTCCCACTCATTGGACTTTAAAATAGTGAGCCCTTGCCGAAGGTAAATCGGTAGTTATCCTTTATACCTTGCTTAATAAAAAGTTGTTTAGAATTCTTATTTAACAAAACTATAAACTATGCTAAAATAAAAACAATTAGTTCACCTTTCATATATCTACACTTGAATGAATCTTGTTTGACCTTCCATAATCTATGCAAGCATGTTATGGTATGAGGTATGATTTGTAGCGATCATACTTTCATAGACTTTTCAAATTAAGCATGGTGCTTAGGTTGATTAGTCTACCTTGATAAGATAAAACATATTTGATCACTATACCAGAAACTGCTAAGTATAGACATGGATGAGTTAAATAAAATAAAAATTAACATAATAAAATAATAATCTACCTTGGAGTTTTCACCAAGCATCTGGCTTGGAGCTAGCTTGGGGGAGGACCGCCGCAGAGGTACCTTGTATCTTTTAATTCCCGCATTTTTATTTTATGCAATTATCATTTATTAGCATATATAAAAAAATATGATAAAAATACTAAAAAATATGAATTCCACTCTCATGTATTAAAGGAATGTTTAGTTTCTCCTAAGTTGAAATGATGAATAGTTGCTCTATCTATAATTCATCTGTGCCTAGGTTATAACTTAGTATTCCCCAAGATTTAAGTTTGTTGGCTAAAAATATCTCATCCTAAAACTTGAAAACTTGTGGGTGGCAAATGCATGCATCTTTTCTAAGTTGTTACGAGTTATGATATGGTACAAATGGAATTTGCTATGACTTTATTCTCAGAGAGACTTGACATCTAGAGATTTTACTTTCAAAAATGCTAAAATCAAAGTTCCTCAGTGATTATGAATACCTATCAAGGCCATATGACATGATTCAAAATTCAAAACCTTAGTCATATGCTACTTGTTTGAACATTGAGCTTTATCAAATTGTTATGACCCTCGTTGAGATTCTCGTCATGCACCCATGATCAAGACACACGTACACTCATAAATAAAACTGCTGACTCTTACACTGAGAGTTACGCAAAAACATGCTTTTTCCGTCCACCAAATAATTACTACATTCATTTATCATGTGTCTCTCTCTCCAAAATTTCATATGCCAAAAATAATAGTATGGGCTATGCTAAAAAAGAGAAAGAAAAAAAAAAAAAAAATATCCATGCCAAAAGGCATGAGAGAAAAAATGCATGCCAAAGAGCATGAAGAAAAGAAAAGAAAAAGAACCCATACTTTCAAATAAAAGGCATTCATTCAAAAAGATAGAGATTCATGATTCAAAGGAGTATCAAAAAATATTTAGAATTAGAAAGTTATGAAAATTCCACACACTTGCACGTCTTGATCAAAGTGTATGACTTGCATCTCCTTAAGGTCCGGTTTTTGACTTAGCAAATATGTGATGCAAGTATGCCCCTCTTTCATACCTACCCAAAACTCCACTCAAAAGCCTTTAGTGGTAAGATATGAAAAGAAGGCAAAATACCAAATGCCTTTGGTAAGGTTTCATACACATTTGAGCGATCAAGAGAATCATTTGAGGAACTTACTTTTATTTTGTAAAACTTATAAAACCTTTGGATAGATGGTTGATCAAAGAATGAATGATTAGGTGATTCTATTATAACTGTTCTATCTTGCAACCGACCAAAAACTTGGAAAAGCTATACACCCCACAGGGATCAAGGTAAAGGGTGGATAAAATGCCAACTTATTTGAATCGCGGAAGAATACTTTGTTATAAGCATGGCACTTGTGAATTGTATCGGCATAGTAGCAACTCCTGATCAACAACCAAGTATTTAGCTATTTGCTCGGGATGAGCAAAGGTTAAGCTTGGGGGATTTGTTGGAGGTCACTAACGACCAAATCTGACCGCCAATTATAGTATAAAACAGGAGAAATAAACATACTTTTGACACATATGCATGTACTATTGACCTAGTTCCACTTGTATTGGAGAAAACATGTTTTGTAGGTCACACATTCGAATACAAGTGGAAAATAAACAAAACTAAGCAAAAGGCGCAAAGAAGAAAGCGTAATGCAGAAATGCGCAAAGGAAATAAGAAGAGAAGCCCACCTACACATCTTACCGGGGTAGAACACCACCGAGGACATGACCCAGGCCAAGCCAGCAGCCCACCAGAGCAAGGTAGTGGCCAGCGGGACCAGTCTGGGTGCGCCCACACCCCCAGCACCGCCTCTTAGGCCCACACTTCTCCAGCGGTTGCATGCCGCCATGCATAGGCAGTTCCTGGGTGTTTCCTAATTTATGAGTGCCAAACCATCATCACTCCACTATATAAAGAGAGCTAGAGCTCATTCTCAAAACACAACATTTTGGAGATATCACCTCACCTCTCTCTACTTGTACTCTCTGAGCTTTTGCAGTATTATTTGGAGCTAGCAAAGCTATCCAGGAGGGCTTGGCTCCTTGGAAGAAGAGTGACATCTTGGTATGAATAATACTATGAAGAGTTCTTCCAAAGTCTTGCTCTCATATCATTTATATAGTTGTGCTATAGAACTAGAGTATAGTTGTCTTGTTATAATCATGATATATGAACTAGCGTATAGTTTGTGTGTTATGATCTTAACATGTTCAACTTCAAGCTTAATCATTCATATGATTTGTATGAGTAGAAGTAGGGCTAGGGTTAGGGTGATGGTTTGTTGTTCCTTTGGGTTTGCCCATATTCTTGCTTGTCAATCTATAGGGTCGGAGTCCTGGGGGATATGGATAGTTTCCTTGTACATGGGCATGGTGCTCGGGTACACAGGAACCTTCGGATATGACAGTGTCCCACGGTTGAGGGGTAGGCGATAGGTGGTGACAGCCCTATCTGTCCCTTGTAATCCCCCACATCTGGGTATTGTGTAGGAGTTTCAAAGTCAATCATGCGCTGGCAAACTAGTTCCCAGAGTTCTCCCTGTCTATCTCACACTTAGCTCTAACTTTAGTCATATAACTTGTATGATCATAAACTATTATTTGCATGGCTATATTAGAACATGTCGGCTCTACTTAGGAATGTTCTTTTATTCTTTGTTTTCCTTTTATCCTTGAGGTTGGCCTAGATGTGTGTCCACTATCCTTGATATACCATTTTACCCCTGTAATGAACTATTGGTTTACTTATGCAAGTATGTAATCATGTTTATATCTATGCTAGACTCTTATACCTTGCCCTCCTTTAGGAAAATATAAATAACGATACCCTGAGTACTTCCAGGTGAAATGCTACAACAATAGATCCGTGCGCTTGCGGATATTCTCTACAATCATTAACTTTCGTAGTTGGTGTTTCTTGGCGGCGTTGCTAAGATTAACTCAATCTTAGTAATGGTGTTAAGAAATACCAATAGGCATTTCTGGCACCATTGCCGGTGATGGACTTAAAACCTCCTCACTTGGTGATTGTGCTAAGAAATGCCAACACTAAGGGACTAGCAAAGGTTAAGCTTGGGGGAGTTTGATGACGGTAATTAACAACCATTATAAACCATCAATATAACATGCATAAGGGCATAAATATAATCACCAATGAAGGTCTAGAGGTTTAAACTAACAAATTCCATGAGTTTTGGTGAATCTGTATTTTCTATAGGGTTTATCCAGAAAACCGTCAAGGTGGACCTAGATGTCAGACTTAATCACACTTATCCACAACAAAAATGACCCTAGAAGTTTCTAGAAGACTCGAGAGGACTCCACACCAAAGCGGAGGGTGAGGCGCCGCCATGCCCCACCTGCAGACCGGCTGGCCCCTGGGGCCCACACGTCAGCCCCCCATTGTTATGTCAGTTTTCCACCACCTCCTAGATTGCATCTACGCCGTTTATTCAAGTTAGTTTGATCTGAGGGCTCAGGGTTGATGCTCTGGCATATATATAGCAGCCCCTACAACCCCCCCTGAGACATAAGTCATTTGAGAAGATAGAAACCCTAATCATCCTTAGAGCTCCACCATATTCTAGGGCATAGCAAGTTAGGCTAGGTCTAGAAGGAGGCAAGCAGGCTTCGCTTGGATTTCTGATCGTGTCAAGAGCGTGGTTTGGTATAATCTTTGTACCCCTTCTCTTTTGTATCTCTCATTACTTTTATATGTTTGCTACAATTGTTATGACATTCATCTTCATATTTATCATATTCCTAGTTATGATGTTCATTGTCTACTTTGATTATATGCTTAGTATAGTTAGATTATCATCATGTTTATGCATAAGTTCGTATAGCGCTTGCTCCAAAGTACAAGGGGTAAGTGGTCGACATTGTGTAAGCATGGTGCTTATACGTTGTTTACCTGTGAATACACCCTATATTCCAGGCCATGTGGTAGATCGCGGATGTGACACTCCCATTGAGTCCTTTGTAGTCCACTCCCCGAATATAGGTCTACAAGTAGGATCTAGTTACAAAGGAAGACAAGCTCTATTCTTAATCTTCCTTGGTAATATCCCTTATGTGTAGATATGAAGTTAATCTTAGCTATGATTACTAGGTGTAATTGCACTAATTAATGTATGCTTTGACTTGTAATTAAGAATGACTTAGGAATTATTCCTCTAATATTC
This sequence comes from Miscanthus lutarioriparius, assembly GCA_904845875.1. NCBI lineage: Eukaryota > Viridiplantae > Streptophyta > Magnoliopsida > Poales > Poaceae > Miscanthus > Miscanthus lutarioriparius. Next base: position 93,478,215 of record CAJGYO010000001.1, on the reverse strand, counting down.
TACTTAACCATGCTAATGCCACAGAAAGGAGTACTCTGAGTGATCAATGATTAGTTATTATACACCATTCATATATATATTTACGTCTTGACTTACCCCTATTGTGAGTAGAATATTGGTTATGGTTTACTTCTCCATCAATAGTATAAGTTATCAATACATGTCCTTGTCAGACCTTCCCTATGGTAAAAATATAAATAATGATACCTAGAATACTCCTGGGTGAAGTGATACAATGGTATATTATCTGTGCGCTTGCATATTCCTTTCATTCATGTATATCTATATATTCTTCCTAGTCACATAAGATAATAAAAGAACTACTCTAGTAGTAACACTAGGTAGTACCAACAAGCATCTCTGGCATCATCACTAGGGATGACAACTTGGTAAACTAATGTTAAGAGATGTAGACATATATTAGGTGGCTACTAAAACAAGTGACAAGTTAATAAATACCAACAGTCACCACGCAGATCCTGTTTGGAAGGATTAATATTAGATTTGAATACCCAGATTTTGATGACAAGGACATAGTGATCACAGTTCACCTAGAATGGAATTTGATTTTCTTTGCTAGGGAGGATGGAACAATCATCGCATATAACATGGACCACAAAAAAGTTCATGTCATCCCTGTCTCTGTCTTTCGGTATGGTAGATGTACCGTTAAAAAAACTCATCTGCAGACCAAACTATCTTCCTTATGTTCCCTTGTTCTTGAACTCATTAGCAGAGCAGTAAATAAAGCTGCATTTGATGTATCTCTCTGTCAAGTATTTTAAATGGACCAATGTTGTTTGCTTGTCTATGGACATGTTAATTTCCTTAATGATGGATGTTGTCATTATTTTAGCTAAACTAGTATGCCATTTTTGTTTTGTTTACAAATTGAATTATTTGTTTGGTGTGCACATGTGTTATGGTGGTGTTACAGCTCCCATCGCCATTTCAACCATTAATTCAGGTGTAGTACAATACTTATATTGATTTCTAATGTCATGGGTACGTGGGGTATGCTGATGAGGGCACTCCAAAATACACAAAAATGACACTTCAAAAGCACTACAATGCACCCGCCATGTTGTACTACTAGGCTATGCTACTATAAAGTTAGCCAAACTTAAAATCGTAAACGACACAGTAACAAGCATCACAGGAAAAAAAGGAAAACTACGGAGGATACTATCAGACGTGTTCAAATGTACCGAGGTCGGACTTTCTTATATGTGCAATAACATTTCAACACCAATGGCTCCTCCGCTCTGCATTAGACTGAGGTGAGACTTGCGATCGGACTTTCTTATGTGTGCAATAACATTTCAACAACAATGGCTCCTCTACTCTGCATTACACTGAGGCGAGACTTGCTTCTCGCTACAAGGTTCTTCAAGTTCAACAAAGATTGACAAAGACACCAAGGCAACAAAAAAATCAAACAGAAACCAAACGACCTGAGCTACACCATGCTGAGCAGATTGTAAGTGCGAGACTTGCTCCTGGTGCTGAAATTATAATGGTTGTCATATGTACCATCTTCAGATTTGTTTCCTTTAGGGAGCCACATAGGTATTCAAATTTACTGCACACACAAGAAAGTCTCAGCATTGTAAATCAAACTAGGCTGGACACATCTCACGTTATACATGGAAACCTATTTCGTACGAGTACTTTCATTGAATCCCTAAAGGAAATAAATAAAATTGAAATAAAACAACAGAAAAGCAAAAGCAAAAACAATATTCTAGACTTGTTTAGATGAACTCCTCGCTGCATGGTTCTTTCAAGTTCAACAAATTTTATCAAAGACATGAGTTGGCTTCAACAGAGATCAAAGGCACTCATGAATGTTTAGCATATTATAGATCAGATCAAAGACAACTAGAAAGAAATCTATAGCGAAGAGCAACCAATAGGGGCTACAAATCAGCTATAAAAATGACCAAAGGACCTGAGCTACACCACGCTCAACAGAGTTTAACCCACCTAAGACCTCGTTTGGATGCGCATGTATTCATCTCGATCCACATGTGTTGAAGTGGATTGGAGTGGAATTAAACTAAATTCCATTCCACTCCACTCCAACACATGTGGATTGATGTTGATACACATGCATCCAAACAGGGCCTGATACAAAGTTCAACAAAAGTTAACACCAACATGCAAATAAGGGTTCACATATTTTGTAAGGGCATCCCATAGATCAAACTTATTCATGACTACTAATACTACTGATATGTCCCACGGATCAAGGGTCGAGGTTGGCATGTAGGATCTCGTCCATGTCCACCTTCAGTAAGATGGCGTTGGCGGTTGGCTCAAAACTCTTGATCAGATCGATGATGTCATCATCCATCAAACACGGGGAATAACCCTGCTCTGCCACTTCAAGGTTCACTGCCTGCCAATCTAAAGCAGGGTAGTAGCCAGTGCCATGGCAGCCCCTGACGAATGGCTTCGATCACCACAGCTCGAATTCGGGCTGGCAGGGCTCGGAGGTGCTCCTCTATGGCCAACAGATTATCCACTCTTCCATTAGGGAAGGCCGCATTACATGCAGCTAGCATGGACATCTGCAGGGTGTTGATCCGCATGCTTAGTACCACAACAAGGTTCATCATGTGTTGGGCCTACAGATGGGCGATCTCCAAGCTGGCTCGCACCTGGGAGGCTAGATTCTTGGAAGCTTGAAGTGCGTCGAGCACGGCGTCCAACTCACTACACAGTGTCTCAACTTTCCGCCTGGTCGATGACAAATCTACTTAGACCTCATGGTAATCCTTCAATAATTGATGGTACTCTATGTTGTCTGAGGATTCACGCTCTTTTGACGATTCGCCCACTTCAGAACCAGAGGGATGTGTGGAGACAGACGGGCTCGGTGGTAGCAAGCAGCGATGGGATGACTCTCCGACACCACCAAGAAAAGCCCCACAACCTGGGATGGCATCGCCATAAAGGAAGCGTCGCACAATGCAAGCCAAGTTCAAGCCCATATAGGATAAGGGGGAGAGCAATTTGATTGAGAAGGCAAATGACTTTTACCGAACTGATCGGCGTAGCATGGCATGGAATCACGGGTGGCTGCCTCCATCGGGGGATGCCTCGCAGGGCCGCTTTTGGACGAAGAATCGGGCACCGGGGCGAAAAAGGCTCGGGACACCATCATGCCCATGAACACCTATTGAGATAGTAGGCAAATTCCAAATACTAGTTAAATTAAACAGCATGAACACAAATACTAGTGTGAGCATTGCTCGCATACTCTGGTCAAATGAAGATAACCAACATGAAGAGCGGTGATGATCCACCTCGAAAGTGGGAACTAGTGGGTTAAAGAGCAGGCGACGAGAGATCCATCTGTCGGTGGAGGATTGCCAACGTTGAAGGCTTTTGGGGACTCCACATCAATAGACGACCTCATCCGCTCCACCATGGTCCTAGCAGGAGGCATCGGCGGCGTAGTAGGGTGGAAGGCAAAAGCTTTGGGATAGAATCAGGAGCTTTGGAGAGAGAAGGTAGCAGGTATAACCTTCCCTCTCACCCCTTATCTCTGTGATATAGTTTGGGGGCCGTCGATCAGCCCACGACTGAGACATTTGCATGGGCAGCGGGGCTTCACCCCATCACGTCAATGCGACGGGCCGGGAGGCGACGTCCCCTGCTGCAACAGGCTACTGACGCCACCCATGCACGCACACCTACACAGGAATGCAGGAGCACATCATTTGAGTAGTCAATATTTAAGATAGCTAGACCTTGTGTGATCCTGTACAATATAAAGTTTTTGAATAAAAATAATCCTTGATGCATGGTTCTTGCAAGTTCAACAAATCTTATCAAATACATAAAAATAAGATGAGTTGGGTTCAACATAGATCAAAGCCACTCATGACTACAACTACTACTGATACAAATGTTGTGATTGAGTGCACTCCGTAGGCAATAGTTTTACTCATAGCTCTATATTGTATAGTGTTCAATGAGATCAAATGTGTTGTATTCGGACTTTCTTGCGAGCGTAGTAAAATATGAGAGTGAAGCGAATGCGTCAGGAAAGCTGGACACAAGAAGTGATTCGATAAAATGAGCTTTTGACACGCTTGAGACTTGAATGTCTGGTGAGGTTGTGATAGGTCTTTTTTGTACTTATTTGATTCCAATCCCAGTAGTCACAATAGTCGAGGGGCAGACCGAAGGCGTGTCCAGCTTGGTCAGATTTACAATGCTCGGACCATCACAGGGACTCTAGGGCAAGGCAAGATAAAGATTTTTTCCAACCAGTGTGCTTCGCCTTGGGTGCTGTCGCACTCCCTCAGGAACCTCAACCTGTCGTACTACAGAAGGCGTGTTTGATTGGAGATGCAAGAGTATTGACGTTCCCAAGCGTACATTAATGAAAACAGAGCATGTCTCCTCCATTTACGCCAATGAGACGGCGTTAGTCTTGATGTTGGTTTTTACTACTGTAAGTGCAATCAAGCCCTATTGTGGGTTTTGGCATTGATGACCACCAAATTAGAGGACTAATGAGATTTATCAAGATGACAAGCAGGGAATCGATAAATGAGGATGATGTACAGGTTGCAGGTGTCCTAATTACAAAAAGTGGCTAGACCTAGCTCAAAGGAGGTTTAAATTCTTTTATGTTTTGAAATTTAGTTTAGGGAAAGCAATACTATTAAGATGGATCTTAGGACAGTTGGTCAACTGTTGAACCAGATGCTCAAATTCTTAGATTTACATCCTCTCGCCTAGTTAAAACAACCAACCAAATTTCACCTCAACTTTTCTGTTTTGGCTAGGGCGACAGTGCCGCCCTTAACCGACCGTTGGACCCAAGGGGTATTTATACCCTTTAGGCCTAGCCCACAACGGTTATCTTCTTCACTCAGTCATTCTGCTCGAAACAGAGCAGAACCAAAGCTCACCTTCTCTCCTCCATTGTTGCTCCTCCATCCCTCAAGCAAATCCTTGATTCTAACCATCAAAACTTGAGAGAAAAGGCAGTAAAACTCGATTGGAGAGAAGATCCACTGATTCCCAAAGTCTAAGAGCATTTGATTCACATTTGGCCAGCGGTTCTAGGGTTTGTTACTCTTGGAGCTTGCTCCTAGCCGACTAGGCGTCGCCCTTGGACTTGCCAACTCATGTGGTAGCCTTGGGAGGTTTGTAACCTCATATTCAGAGCTAAGAAATCACCTCTCACTTCAAGAGTTCATCCTCTTGATTTGAGAATGAGGGTAAGGCAAGCCTTTGTGGCAAGCCCAAGCCTTTTGTGGCTTCCTCAACAACGTGGACTTAGGCAAACCTTTGTGGTGAGCTGAAAAATGGGATAAATCTTGTGTCTTGCATGCTTCATCTTGTTTACTTGCTGGTTTAGCTCTTTCATAGCTGGTGTTAGGGTTTGGTTGCTCGATCCACTCTTGTGTAGAGTTTCTATTATATTCAATCTTCGAACTGAATCTTATCTTTCTATTGTAGGATTAAGCAGCTAATAGGGTCAGGTTCATCTCTGTAAAATCTCAGCTGTGTTAGATTTATGTTTGAAGAGCGACAGTGTCGCCCTATAGGCCGGCAGTGCCGCCATCTATTCTAATGGAGTTTTGAGTTGAATTTTTACAGGCCTATTCACCCCCCTCCTCTAGGCTTCCTTTATCTTCCTGTAGATCCTACAAGTGGTATCAGAGCGAGGTTGCTTCGTATACACTTCACCACATGAAGTATGGAAGAAGGAGGAGGTTCGAGGACCGTTCGCGATGCGGATGCAAGTGGTGTGCACATCGAGGATGTCGGCAGCAGCAGCGAGCTGTCCATGTTGATAGCAAGTGATGCCACCATTAAAGAACCCAAGACCACCTATGCTGAAAGAAGAAAGGCAAGAAAAGAAAGAAAAGCCGCCAAGATCGCAAGAAGAGAAGCTAGAGAAAAGAAGAAGGAAGAGCAGCGGCTCAAAGACAAGAAGAAGAGAAAAGAAGCTAGAAGAATCACAAGAGAGGCAGGAGCCAAGAGAAGGGCAGCAAGAGCTCAAGAGCAAGAGAAGAATGAGTATGATGCATCATCTAGTGAGCTCTCTAGTTGCTCGGATGATGGAGATGATGATGTGTCATACCATGCTTCAAAAGATAGCAAGAAGGTGAATAGCAAGGACAAGAAGAAGGATAGCAATGACAAGGGCAGCAGCAACAACAACAAGAACAAATATGCTGCCGTATCCTTTAATTATTCTTATTTGTCTAACTATAACAAAAGGTCCTTTATCAATGTACCTATGGGAAAGTTGCCTCATTTTGATGGGACAAACTTCGCCAAGTGGAAGCACTTGATGAGTGCATATCTTGTAGGTCTTCACCCCGGTCTTTGGGAGATTGTAGTGAATGGATTGCTGCCACCGGAAGATCCCGAAGTGCCAACAAATGAAGAGCTAGCTGTTGTCCATCTCAATGGCCAAGCCACAAGTATTCTTCTTAGTGCCTTGGATGGAAATGAGTACAACCGAGTGATGAATGTCAATGCTGCAAAACAGATTTGGGGCACTTTGCATCTAGCACATGAAGGTGTTGATAAAGTGAGGAAAGCAAAGATTGATTTGTTGATGGCCAAGCTCAATAGGTTCATGATTGTTGATGGAGAGGGTCCACAAGAGATGTTTGATAGATTGATGACCTTGGTGGGCAAGATTAGAGGCTATGGATGTGATGAGCTTGATGATCACAAAGTGGTGAAGGTTATGTTGGAAGCCTACTCACCAAAAAATGAGACCGTAGTTACCTTGATTAGAGATAAGAAGAAGTTTGAGCACTTCACACCTAATGATGTGCTTGGAAGATTGTTGATATTTGACATGCAAAGAGAAGAAGCCAATGAGAGGAGAAAACTTGGTGAGTTGCAAGCCAAGCTAGAAGGCATGAAAATCAAGGAAGTAGCCCTCACGGCCAATAAATCAAGCAATCAAGGCACCTCCAACAAGGCAAAGGGCAGCAAGCAAGCATCAACAAGTCAACCCAAGGAAATCAAGTCAACTCCACAAAATGATGATCCAAGTTCATCCTCAAGTGAAGATGAAGATGATGGGGCTGATTACATGAAGATTGATGACATGGCTTTGTTCATGAAGAGCTATCACAAGGGGCTGAAAAAGAATGGGTATAAAATAGTGCAAAGAAGGTTCCCAAACAAGAAGAAGATGACTTGCTACAATTGTGGCAGCACGGAGCACTTCATTGCTAAGTGTCCCTATGACAAGAAAGAAAACAAATACAAGACGGACAACAATGAAGGCAAGCATGAACACAAAAAGAGATACAAGCAAATGGGAGAGGCACACATTGGGCATGAGTGGGACTCAACAAAGGAGTCAAGTGAAGAGGATGTGAAGGTTGCAACCATGGCCATTCAAAAGCCATCCTCTACACCAAGGCTTTTCAACAACATGTCCGATGATGATGACCACCGCTCCACTCATGTTTGTCTTATGGCAAAGGGTGAGAAGGTAAACGAAGAGCCAAATCTCCTCCACCTCCTAGTGACATCTCTAGTAGCGAACTTAGTGATTCTAGTGATGATGATACTAGTGATGTTGAAAAATATGCTAAATTGACTAAAAAGTTGGATCCTAAGACCAAGCTCTTCATCATAAATCTAATGGAGGAATTAGAAAGTGTCAAAGCCGAGCTAGCCGATAGAGATGAATATCTTGAGAAAACCGAAAAGATGTATATTGACTGCAAGGAAGCTTTTGAGTTAGAGAGAAGTGAGGTGGACTCTTTGAACAAGGCCTTGAACGAAGAACAAAGAGAACATGCTCTCACAAAGAAGGCAAATATTGCACTCAATGACAAGTATTGTGTTTTAGTTGAAAAGCACAACAAACTTGAGGAGCAATATAATCTTCTATGCGAGAGCACCCCACTGCCCTCTAATACAAATGACACTTCTATTCCCTCCACTAGCCAAGGGTGTGGAAAATGCTATAATCTTGACTAAAATGTTTATTCTACTAACCTTGTAAACATGGAGGTTATGAAAAAGGAGATTGCTAGGCTCAATGCCATGTTAGGCAAAAGGTGCATGGAAGGTAAGAAATCTGCTGGTGGCAAAGTTGAACAACCAAAGAGGCCGCAATACAAAGGTGGAAGAAATCCACACATCAAGGATGGGCTTGGGCACACTCATGGAGGTCAAACCAATGGGAGAAAGGTAATCAATGGATATGAGTGTGTTTAGTTCATGAGCAAAGGGTAGAAAGGTATAGATAGGTCTACACAGATGGTGGCACAAGGCCAGCCTAGAGCAGCACCACAGCCTATGGGCGACAGTGCCGCTGTGAAGCGCGGCAGTGCCGCCCCCCCACAGAAAAGGGAAGACCATCTCCTCCTCCTCTGCTCATGTCAAGCCTAAGAAGAAAGTGTCTCATTCTGAGCAGGTTGTCTAGAAACCAAAGAAATCTATCTGGGTCACTCCAAATAGATACGCTTATCAACCAAAGGCAAAAACACCTCAACAATGTTTGAATTTAACTTTATTTTGCAGCACAACAGCAAGGGGGAAGTGTTTGCCAAGTTTGTTGGTAATGGTCAAAATATTTATCTTAATACTTTCATTTGGGTTCCTAAAGTTCTTATGACTAACGTGCAAGGCCCCAAGAATATTTGAGGACCTAAAACTAGGAACTAAACTTGTGTTGCAGGCATACTCCTCCAATGGGTCAAGTTGGGTACTTGACAGCGGTTGTACAAATCATATGACCGGAGAAAGGAGTATGTTCTCATCATACTCCCCAACTACAAATTCAGATGAGAATATCATATTTGGTGACAATTCAAAAGGGGGTGTGATTGGACTTGGTAAAGTAGCTATTACACTTGATCACTCAATTACAAATGTCTTACATGTTGATTTCTTGAAGTACAATCTATTGTCCATCTCTCAATTATGTGAGATGGGCTACAATTGTCTCTTCATGGATAAGGGTGTGGAAGTCTCTAAGAGGGAGGATTCCTCTATTGTCTTTACGAGTTGCCTCAAGAACAAGCTTTACCTAGTTGATTTCAGCAAAAGTAAAGCTAAGCTTGAGACATGTTTAGTGCAAAATCTAGCATGGGTTGGCTATGGCATCACCGACTAGCTCATGTTGGGATGAGGAACTTGGACAAACTCCTAAAAGACAACCACATCCTTGGACTAACCAATATTCAATTTGAGAAAGACAGGATTTGTAGTGCTTGCCAAGCCAAAAAGCAAGTAGGTGTACCTCACCCACCAAAGAGCATCATGACCACCACACAACCATTGGAGTTGATTCACATGGATCTCTTTGGAACGGTCGCCTACCTAAGCATCAGGGGTAACAAATATGGTCTAGTTATTGTTGATGATTATTCCCGTTTCACTTGGGTGTTCTTTGTTTATGATAAGTCCTAGGTGCAAGAGAAAGTCAAGATATTTGTGAGAAGGGCACAAAGGGAGTTCAGTCTTCCTATCAAGAAGATGAGAAGTGACAATGGGACTGAATTCAAGAACACTCTAGTTGAAGAGTTTCTTGATGATGAGGGCATCAAGCATGAGTTTTCAACTCCTTACACCCCTCAACAAAATGGTGTAGTAGAGAGAAAGAACCGTACACTTCTTGATATGGCAATGACAATGCTAGATGAGTACAAGATGTCCGACCTCTTTTGGAGTGACGCCGTCAACACCGCTTGCCATGCCATCAACGGCCTCTACTTACACAAGAAACTCAAGAAGACTTCATATGAGCTTCTAACCGGTAACAAACCAAAGGTGTCATACTTTAGAGTGTTTGGGTGCAAGTGTTTTATACTTAATAAAAGACCTAAAACCTCTAAATTCACACCTAAAGTTGATGAAGGCATTCTTCTTGGTTATGGATCAAATGAGCATGCCTATCGTGTCTTCAACAAAATCATGGGTAGAGTTGAAGTCACGGTAGATGTGACATTTGATGAATCTAATGGCTCTCAAGTAGAGCAAGTTGATTCAAGTGTTGTAGAAAAGGAGGATCCACCATGTGAGGCAATCAAGCAAATGGCTATAGGTGACATTAGGCCACAAGAAGATCGAGCCACTGATGATGAGGATCCCCAGGATGTTGCTGCACAAATTTTCGCTGACGTACTCCATCGACAAGGGTAGCATTCACCTGCTGAAAATCAGCAGGGCGGTAGTGCCGCCCCATCCACCTCAGCAGTAGCTCCTTCAACTCCTACTCCACCACTTCAAGGGCTCAACTTGGAGCCTATCTTTGACCAAGAAGAAGCTAAAGGTCCAGAAGAAGAACAAGGAGGTGTTGAGCATCCAAGGCTACGTCAAACTATACAACAGGATCACCCCGTTGACAACATCCTTAGGAGCATTTGAAAGGGGGTAACAACTCATTCACATTTAGCAAATTTTTGTCCATATTACTTGTTTGTTTCCTCTTTGGAACCTCTCAAGGTAGAACAAGCACTTGGAGATCCGGATTGGGTCATGGCCATGCAAGAAGAGCTCAACAACTTCGAGAGACATCAAGTGTGGAACTTGGTGGAAAGGCCCAATACCAATGTCATTGGTACGAAGTGGGTCTTCCACAACAAGCAAGATGAAAATGGCATGGTGACAAGGAACAAGGCAAGATTGGTGGCCCAATGCTTCACTCAAGTAGATGGCTTGGACTTTGAAGAAACATATGCATCGGTGGCAAGACTTGAAGCAATTTGAATGCTTCTAGCCTTTGTTGCCCATCATGACTTCAAGCTGTACCAAATGGATGTCAAGAGTGCATTCCTCAATGGCCCAATACAAGAGTTGGTGTATGTGGAGCAGCCACCGGGGTTTGAAGATCTCAAGTTCCCCAACCATGTCTATAAACTCCAAAAGGCGATCTATTGGCTTAAGCAAGCACCAAGAGCATGGTATGAATGCCTTAAGGAATTCTTACTCAAACAAGGCTTTGAAATAGGCAAAGCTGACCCTACACTCTTTACTTACAAAGTTGGAAATGATATATTTGTGTGCCAAATATATGTCGATGACATAATATTTGGTAGTACTAACCATGTGTATTGTGATGAGTTTAGTAGGATCATGACTAAGAGATTTGAGATGTCCATGATGGGTGAGCTGAAGTTCTTCCTTTGATTTCAAATCAAGCAAATGAAGGAAGGGACGTTCATTAGCCAAACCAAGTACACCCATGATATGCTTAAAAAGTTCGACATGGTGAATGACAAGCCTATCAAAACTCCCATGCCAACCAATGGACATCTTGATCTAAATGAAGAAGGGAAAGCTATGGACATCAAGGTATATTGCTCCATGATCGGCTCTCTACATTACTTATGTGCATCTAGGCCGGACATAATGCTTAGTGTGTGCAGGTGTGCTAGATTTCAAGCCAACCCAAAAAAGTATCGTTTAGTGGCTGTTAAAAGAATCTTGAGATATTTAGTATACACTCCTAACCTTGGCTTGTGGTATCCCAAGGGCTCCAAGTTCAATCTACTTGGCTATTCGGATTTCGATTATGCCGGTTGCAAGGTAGATAGAAAAAGCACTTTGAGGACATATCAATTCCTTGGACGGTCCCTAGTGTCTTCGAGTTCAAAGAAGCAAAATTGTGTAGCCCTTTCCACTGCCGAGGTCGAGTATGTTGCAGCCGGTGCATGTTGTGCTCAACTACTTTGGATGAGGCAAACCCTTCGTGATTTTGGATGTCAATTCACCAAAATCCCACTCTTGTGTGACAATGAAAGTGCCATAAAGCTTGCAAACAATCCCATAAGCCACTCAAGAACCAAACATATAGACATCCGACATCACTTCCTGAGAGACCATGAAACCAAAGGAGATATCGAAATTTGTCATGTGAGCACCGAAAAACAACTAACCGATATCTTCACTAAGCCTCTCGATGAGTCAAGGTTTTGTGCTTTGCGTACTGAGCTAAATATACTTGATTCTCGTAACGTGGTTTGAAATATGGCACACCTCGGTTTGACAACCTAGCGACATAGGAAAATGATTTAAAAAGATATTACATTGTGTTTTAAAACCATTTAAAAAGGCCAACTAAGTGTCATGACCATTGTCTGTATTGTTGATTGCTTACTAGTCATGATATTTAGATAATATATATCCATATCTAAGGTAAAGGAGGTCATAAAGTTTCAGCGTAATCCCTGCAAAATTAGCAGGGCGGTAGTGCCGCCCATTGTGGCCGGTAGTGCCGCCCTCTGAAAGCTGGGCCGTTTTTTGACAATTTTGACTGGGTTGCGAGGCCCGTTTTCTTCTATCTATTTCATTCTCTGGCCCCCGACCCAACTCTTTCCTTCTCTCCCAGTTGATCTCCGCCGACACACGCTCCTAGCCGAGCCCTCTCTCTCTTCTCTCTCTTTTGGAAGAAAGGTGCTAACGATCTATGCAATGTGAAAGTTTTAGTCACCGTTCTGGGGGGAGTTGAAGGGTTTAGAAAGGTTTTGATGAGTAAATCGAAATGATTTTGAATTTCATCGGATGGATGATTTTGGGAGAAGCGATAATGCCGCCCATTAATGGCACCCCTAGCAGATTCTAAACTGTTGTACTCAATCTCATTAATCCTGAAGTTCAGAATGGATTGGATTCATTGTTTCTAAAGGTTTTGGCCCCAAATCCATGACTAGGGTTTCATATATTTTTTGTTTAGACCTGATTATGAAATTGTGATGAGCTCCTAGCCGAGCCCTTTCTTTCTCTTCTCCCTCCATTCCATCGCTTTGGAAGAAAAGGTGAAACCCTAACCCCATTCGATCTATGCAATGTGAAAGTTTTAGTCATGGATTTCTGTTTCTAGGGGTTCTACCTCAATCCTCCCAAAACAAAGGACAATCATACAGCTTCTTGATTATTCCATGAGTTGGAAGAAGCAGTATGAAGGGTTTAGAAAGGTTTTTGATGAGTAAATCGAAATGATTTTGAATTTCATCGGATGGATGATTTTGGGAGAGCTACTCAAAGAAGATGCGATACATTGATTTTGGTGACTTGGAGAAAGCAGCAGATATCTTGTTTGGAGGACATGGAGATGATGACTCATGGGTGACATTATCGCATTGATTTTGTGATTCTTGGGTTTGGACACATCCACGGGGATATGAGAGGATTCATAATGAAGAGCCAATGGAAGGCTTTCACTCTTAACCCCTTGGAGCAGATTTGAATGGCACATAGAGATATTCTTGAGTGAAAAGTTTAATATTCCAAGGTTTATTTGGGTTGAGCTAGCATATGCCATGGATGATGGGAGGAGATCTTTGCCCCATGCTCCTTAGGGCTAGGGAAGGAACGAAAGAAGAAGTCAAAGTGGGGGAAGATGAGTGCATGGATGATGGCAATCTTTGCTCATTGTGCATATGCTTCACAGACTGCTTATGAAGATAGAATGGAAAACAGGGAAGTAGTGAGGCATGCTAGGGAGATGGCGGGGCTGCCACCCCTTCCACCAGTGCAGTCACCACCTTAGTTTCCTAACTTGCCTCACCTTTCTTCTTCTAACAAGGAGCGGGATCAGCCACATGAGCACCATTATGAATAGCCAGATGATCAGCAGTATGGGCACTCATATGAGACATTCAGTCAGTACTATGGGTACCCATAGGGGTAGCATTTTGAGCAGCCCTTGAGGCAGCAAGACCTTGGTGTAAAGATTCACTCTACTGAAGGCTGATCCACAGGTTCAGGCAGCCTTGTTTCACACATATTCGGGAGACCGCGTCCTTCGACGGATCAGCTAGGTCCTACTTCAGCTAGGGCATCTTCTTCACGATGTTCAGCACACTTCACTTCACACACCCACGTCGCCGGATGTGCCCGCGTTGACTCCGACAGTGACGAGTGACTTTTCTTCTTTTTCTTCTCTTTTTGGTACTTGATGCCAAAGGGGGAGAAAATTAGAGGGGTCAATAGATTTTCGATGCCATGAGTTATCTACAGCTGCGCTTTATGTCCAGATCCTATGAGAGTAGTTGTTAGGTTGTGAGTTTGAGAGTCGCTCAAAACTCTATTTTATGAAATAAGCTACTTTATGACTTAATTTGTTTTGGATATGAACATGTATTCATGGTTACTGTTTTAGCTTGTCATATTCTGAGTTTAGATTGTTTTATATTCATATGATCTACTGTAGGAACCTGATTGCTACCTGACCGATATAGTCACGACGACAGTGCCGCCCTCTGAGGCCGGTAGTGTCGCCCTGTGCTGTAGTAGCTAGGGTCTTGTGTGCTTGAACTGATATAACCTGTCATATGCATCACGTTTATTCCTGTGACACTTTGTTCAGCACCCCACAGCAGGCATGGATGTAGGGAGAGGTTCCCATCACACCTAAAATGTGAATCGTGGCCCTTCATGCCAAATTGAGAATTCAAATCTCTATTCACATTTTTAGGGGGAGGCTCCTACACCCATAGTTCGAAAATCTCAGTTTAGATTTAATATTATTTGTAAGCTCTGATTGGGTTGTCATCAATCACCAAAAAGGGGGAGATTGTAAGTGCAATCAAGCCCTATTGTGGGTTTTGGCATTGATGACCACCAAATTAGAGGACTAATGAGATTTATCAAGATGACAAGCAGGGAATCAAAAAATGAGGATGATGTACAGGTTGCAGGTGTCCTAATTACAAAAGGTGGCTAGACCTAGCTCAAAGGAGGTTTAAATTCTTTTATGTTTTAAAATTGAGTTTAGGGAAAGCCGTACTATTAAGAGGGATCTTAGAACAGTTGGTCAACTATTGAACCAGATGCTCAAATTATCAGATTTACATCCTCTCACCTAGTCAAAATAGCCAGCCAAATTTCACGTCAACTTTTCTGTTTTGGCTAGGGTGGTAGTGCTGCCCTTAACCGACCGTTGGACCCAAGGGGTATTTATACCCTTCAGGCCCAGCCCACAACGGTTATCTTCTTCACTCAGTCATTCTGCTCGAAACAGAATAGAACCAAAGCTCACCTTCTCTCCTCCATTATTGCTCCTCCATCCCTCAAGCAAATCCTTGATTCTAAACATCAAAACTTGAGAGAAAAGACAGCAAAACTCGATTGGAGAGAAGATCCACTGATTCCCAAAGTCTAAGAGCATTCGGTTCATGTTTGGCCGGGGTTCTAGGGTTTGTTACTCTTGGAGCTTGCTCCTAGCCGGCTAGGTGTCGCCCTTGGACTTGCCAACTCATGTGGCAGCCTTGGGAGGTTTGTAACCTCATATTCAGAGCTAAGAAATCACCTCTCACTTCAAGAGTTCATCCTCTTGATTTGAGAACAAGGGTAAGGCAAGCCTTTGTGGTAAGCCCAAGCCTTTTGTGGCTTCCTCAACAACATGGACTTAGGCAAACCTTTGTGGTGAGCTGAACCACAGGATAAATCTTGTGTCTCGCATGCTTCATCTTGTTTACTTGCTGGTTTAGCTCTTTCGTAGCTGGTGTTAGGGTTTGGTTGCTCGATCCACTCTTGTGTAGAGTTTCTATGATATTCAATCTTCAAACTGGATCTTATCTTTCTATTGCAGGATTAAGCAGCTAATAGGGTCAGGTTCATCTCTATAAAATCTCAGCTGTGTTAGATTTATTTTCGAAGAGCAGCAGTGCCGCCCTGTAGACCGGTAGTGCCGCCCTCTGTTCTGACAGAGTTTTGAGTTAAATTTTTACAGGTCTATTCACCCCCCCCCCTCTAGGCTTCCTTTATCTTCCTGTAGATCCTACAACTACCTATTAGCTCCTCCAATAATGCCCCTAATAGTGTGTGCACTCCTTGCATTTGTGACAACACTAGAAGCACAAAAAACGAAAGCCCCCCTACCAACACCACCACGAGAGGAGAATGAGAATAGAGACATACCAGCAAGGATTCCTCAAGACTATCAAGTTCTCTAGTTAGCACGGTGGGGCTACAAGAAGACATGGCAGGACCAAGCTAGAGTGACCTGGAGTGCACAAAGATCCTTCTTCCTGGATTGTAAGCAGAAACATTGGTAAGTGTCCATTTTCTGTGTGCTGAATCCGATCTACTGGGGTTTGCCTTTGGGAACTTGTCCCTCTATCTGGCTAAGTTGATCATTGTGCATGCAAAAACTATCGGCTGCAATGACCTAGGCCGTCGGAGGTCACTAGAAACTCAAGCTTTGTCTGGGTGATGAGCAAAGCCTATCCCTGTGGAAGGTGGAGGTGTTCCCCGACGGCGGTCACTTGTACCTCCGCCGAGGATGGAAGCACTATGCCCGCACCCTCGACCTCCAAGACGGATTCTCTCTTGTATTGCGGTATGACGGCCGGTCACAGATTAACATCAAGGTCTTTGACCTTACCCCTTGCCGCAAGAAGTACCCGCATGACTTTGAGGCTAGCGATAGTCAGCTCTCCCGGCCCATCATGGCATCTAGGAGTTTTGCAGTGATCCTGAAGAAGTACCACCTCAAAGCAAAGTATCTGGTGAGAACTTGCGCGAGACACATAATGTACCGATGATGTCACAAGTTACCATTGTCCTCTTTGTCATTAGTCTTTTTTTTGTGAGGCAAAGAACATGCCAGTGGACATCAAGCTAGCACATGACTACAAGGAGTGGCACATGGTCGAGCTACATATGGCTGGGTAATCCTAGTTTGTGGGCTTGGAGAGGACCCGCACGAACAAAGTCTTACGAGTGTCATTCAAGTATGGGTGGGGCGCCTTCTACATTGACAACAACCTCAATGTCAGCAACACCTGCTTCTTCAATGTGATCTGCGAGGCCACATGCAGCAATGATGACAATGAGGAATGGGAGGAGCTAGAGGATGATGAAGCTAAGCTGAAGGTGGAGGTGCGCAAGAGAAACAAAGGATGGAAGCGGTGAACTCAGCGCAAGAGTTGACACGATCTAGTATTTTATTGTTACATCAATACTATTATCCGGTCTGTCAAGATTTCTAAGTACCGAACTGTCTTAGGCTCTGTTTGGATGAACTGCGACTAGTTAGCCATGGCTAAAAATTAGCCAATTAGTTGTTTTATTAGTCCATACCTGTTTGTATTGTGAACTAATTGTTGGGATCTATGGACTAGTTGGATGGCCCCTAATAGTTGCCATCACTGTATTTCAATGTTCATCGACTCACAGTGATCCAGATCGTCTATATTTCCTAGGGTCGGACTGTCTTAGGCTCCAGAAAATTTCAACATCTATACGCCACGTCCTCCGATCAGAAAGGGTGAACACTGTTAGTATACTACAGATCAAAAACAAAACCAGAAAGAGAACTACATGCAAAAGCAACCAACAGGGGCTAGACAGAGTTTAACCAACCTAATACAAAGTTCAATAAAGCGATTGCTTGGGTTAAACTCTATTGAGCGTGGTGTAGATTAGGTCCTTTGCTCATTTGGTAGCCGTTTTCTAGCCCTTGTTGGTTGGTTTTGCCTGCTAGTTTCTTTCTGGTTCTCTTTCTGATCTATAGTACGGTAAATATGCATAACGGAATTCATCTAATCAAGTCTCCCATTGATCTAATGCCTAACAGAGGAGCCACATAGCTATTCGAAGTTTACTGCACATATAAGAAAGTCCAAGCATTGTAAATCTGACAGGGCTGGACATGTCTCATGTTATACAAGGAAACCTATTTTGTACTAGTACTTTCATTGAATCCCTAAGGCCTTGTTTGGATAAGCATGTATTCATCTCAATCCACTATATTTGAGGACAAATTTCAAATGCTAGAATACACTACATTCGAAAAGAGTGAATTACTAGTTTCTTATTCCAATTTCCCATTCGAAAAATGGATTTCTTGGCAAAGCCTACAGTCCTTGCTGCAATACAGAGCCCTTCTTTCCCATCCGTCTGCATAGCGCAGACACCGCCTGTACATGGAAGATCACCGCATACCTATGCCGGCGGCGGCCGCGACAACTTGCCCCACATCGTTTGGAGGACCCCCTCGGTGCTCGGGTGGCGGCATAGCACACACCCCTTGATGCTTAGCCACCTACTCATTGGTCCGCCGCTGCCCACGATACTTCCTCACCCTTGACCCATCTTATGTACCGCCTCATAGTGTCATCGTCGCCAGCATCATCATTGTGCCTATAGAGCAATAGGGCGACCAAATAAGTTGCCAGGTTGTGCCCGCCATCAGCGGCGTGGGCGAGATCATCGAGGCATGGTCAGGGGTTGTGCTTTTTGATGAATACGGTTTGTATCCTAGTGAGAAAGCAAGCCTCTGGGTTGTTGACTTGGGTCAGGCTAGCAAGTAGGGCTTCATAGTCGATGGGGTCATCCCACGTCCTCCCGCATCTGAACCGATCCAGTGCTAGACGCCGACTGACGATGGGGTCACCGCAGATGCGGTGCAAGTATGAGTAGGTCACCCATAGGTTGTGGAGGTTGTCCATGGGCGCTCCGAGGTCACAGCGAGGTGGCCCACGATCACAACTTACACCTCGGTAGGGAGCGTGGTCAGCGACAAGATTACCTCATGGATCGAGCTATGGCATGTGGACGACGGTGAGCCGGAGGGCTGGAGAGGTGGAGTGACGTGACGTACATTGATTGAGGAGATGGGGGAGGCCGCCGAGTGGGGGAAATAGTAGGGGCCAAACAATGAGAGCGAGGCTAGGCTTTGTACACACAGGGACACCAGGGTTGGAACAGGCTTCTAACATGAGTGCACCACGTTCATCATTACTAGTATTCGAGTAATTAATATTTTAGTAAGGTAAGACCTTCATCTTTCGGTGAACTATACAGTGAAGTCCTATCCAAGCAGTCGTAGGCTCACAGCAGCCGAGGGGCAATTAGCTAGCTAGAGATGGCCACATTACATGGTTTCATAGGTTCTGATCGTCTGCACTTCCTCGGCTGTGTTTGAAGCTACCGCTTCAAGATTCATGCTTGCAGCCACAGACGGTGTAGCTCCTGTTTGTAGCACAGCAGATCAGGCAAAAGTTCTACTCATAGCTGTACAAGAGTTACATATCTAGCACATTCAAATTTACGCTACTCGGACTATCAGACGAGTATACGGTTTACAAGAAATAGGTAAACGTCATTTCATCTAATATACTAAACGGATGTGGTCGGGGAAAAGTTGTGGTTGATAGTTGTAGAGTACACATCCCTGGTATGGTAACTAGTTACAATTTGTAAGCATGATTTCAATTAGAATAAATGTCAATCGAGATCCTTAAACCAGCATGGAATGCAATAATAAGTTCATACAAATAGTACGGTTTGATATGAAGCTCGTTACCTTTATCCAGATTCTCAAACCAGCATGGAACGCGGTTGGGAAAATGCAAACGGGTGAGGAAGAAGGAGCTAGAAGGTAGGTGATTGATGCAATGCATGCTATCGGATGAGGGAAGGGGGATGCTCCTTTCATATAGACCTTGCATGGCTGACGAGAGTGAAGCGAATGCAGCAGGAAAGCTAGACACAAGAAGTGAATCGAGAAAAAGAGCGTTTAACCACCATGACATGCTTGATACTTGAATGCTTGGTGCAGTTGTGATAGGTCTTTTCTATACTTATTTCACTACAATCCAAATAGCCACAATAGTTGAGGGACGGACTGATTGCTATGACACTTTATACTATCCTACGAGATCAAATACACAGCGGGTGGACTTTCTTGCGTTCGTAGTAAAAGTCAATAGCTGTGGCGCATCCGTTCTGCATTAGATCGAGGCGAGACTTGTTCAGATGAACTTCTCGCTGCATGGTTCTTTCAAGTTCAACAAATTTTATCAAAGAAATTTCAACATATATATACCCACATCCTTCGATCAGAAAGGGCGAACACCGTTAGTATATTTTATAGATCAGAAAGAGAACCCGAAAGAAATCTATAGGCAAAAGCAACCAACAAGGGCTAGAAACAAGTTACGAAATAACCAAAGGAATTGATCTACACCATGCTCAACAGAGTTTAACAGACCTAATACAAAGTTTAACAAAAGTTAACATAGACATGCATGCAAATAATTAAGACTTCACATACGGTCGTCCCACAAACAAAACCTAGTCATGACTTGTACTACTGATGTCCCATAGATCAACGGTCAAGGTGGTCGTGTAGGATCTCGTCCACGTTCACCTTCATTAAGATGGCATTGGCGGTCGGCTCGATGCGCTTGAATAGATCATCAATATAATCTTCATCTTTCGGTGCCGGTGGAAAAGCCTGTTGTACCACCCAGACTTTCACCACTGCACCAAACTCAAGCTGGGCAGTGACCAGTGCCATGGTAGCCCCTTGATGGACAGCTTCGAATGCCACGACCTGAATGTGGGCCGGTAGGGCTTGGAGGCGCTCCTCCGGTGCAGTGACCGAATCATCCGCTGTCTACACCAGGAAGCCAGCGGTAGCATCGACAAGCAGGTTCTGGACCTCTACCGTAGTGTCCGCCTTCTTGTCTCATGAATGGGCGGCTTCTTGTTGGGCGATGCCAAGTGCGGCGCACGTAGCCTTCAGGTCATCGCATAGCTTGTCGGCGTCCAGATTGGCCCCTAAGTACAAGTCTATGACCTTGAGGTAAGCCTCCTTTAACTTAAAGTATTCTTTGTGGTCTGACAATGCATCACCAAAAGACTATCTAGGGTCAGATGGGACTTCATGGTCTGATGATGCATCACCAGAAGATTGTCTGAGGTCAGACAGGATTAGCGATGGCATGCGGCGATAGGACGTCTCTTTGCACAATGCAAGCCAAGTTCAAGCCCACAGGATAAGGGGGAGAGTGATCTGATTGAGAAGATAAACGACTCACCGGACTGTCCAGAGCAGCATGAGACGGAATCGTCGCTGGTGGCTGCCCCCACCGAGGGATGGTTCCCGGGGCCGCTTTCCGAGCACGACCACAGACAAAGAACCCGGCTCTAGGGCCAATGTTCCTCAGGACGCCATCACGCCCATGTCCACCTGGTGAGAAAGTAGGCAATTTTCAAATACTAGTTAAATTAAGTAGCATGAACACAAATATTAGTGTGAGCATTGCTTGTAGACTCTAGTTAATTTAATGAAGAGAAACAACATGAACAGCGGTACATGAAAAAATCACCACGTTAGGAGGAACTGGTGGCGGGTGTAAGACCATGCCGACGAGAGGTCCATCTGTCGGTGGAGGATGGCCAGTGCTGAAGGCCACTGGGGACTCCCCCTACCATGATCCATTGTGTACTCTCCCATAACCTTCATCACCCATTGATCTTGGTCATCCTCACGAATGGTGACCCTCGACTCGATTGTAGGGTCTGTTGGGCCTCGGAACTCCCACTAGAGGTGGTGCCTCATCTTCAAGGGGAGGACCCGACGACCGATGAAGGTACGGATCACCCTTGTTCCTATCAAGCCTTGGTCCTTCAGGTCCTTGATCGCATCTAGCAAGTTGGGCACATGGTGCCTGTAGGCCTCTAGGGGCGGTAGTTCCTCCCATGACTTCGGGAGGTCGCCACGCAACCGGTCAGGAGAATAAGATGGCAGCGGTGAGCTCTCATTGGGGATGTAGAGCCATGACTTTTGCCACCCCAAGTCCATGGAAGGGTAGCGGTCAAGGCTCAGGTACCTATCCTCCAATGTGGGATGAAGTTGGATCAAGATGCCCCCCATCCTAGGAAGATGGACCCCCGGGCACTGAGCGAACCACCCAGAATAAAGACCGCCACAGCTCATAGTGGGCAGGGACTCCTAGGAAGCCCTCGCACAACATGTTGAAGACGGAGAGGTGGAGGGTCCCCTCTGGGGTCAAGTCATGGAGGCGGACCCCGTAGTAGTATAGCAACCACCGGAGTAAGGGGTGCGCCGGCACCACGAACCCAAAAGAGTGGAAATGGGCAAAAGAGACGACCTCATTCTCCTCTGGCCTTGGATCCACTTTAGTTCTTGATGGGACTCTCCACTTGATTGCATCGGTAGCGTTCAGGATCACCGCATTTAGTCGTAGCTCGTCGAATGCCTTGCGGTCGATGGACGGCTTTGTCCACTGCATGGTCATGGTCCTCGCAGGAGGTGTTGGCAACACAAAGGGAGCAGTATGGTGGAGGGCAAAAGTTTTGGGATGGAAGAAGGAGATCAAAGGAGGGAAGGTAGATAATCACAAAAGGCAGCAGATAACCTTCCCTCTCGCGCCCTTGTGTCTTCTATAGTTTGGGGCCGTGGAACCACCCCACGCCCCACGACCACTAACATGTTTGCGTGGGCGGGCGGTTTGGCTTCGCCCTATCACATCAATGCGATGGGCCATGAGGCGACATCCCTGCTGGAACCACCTGCTGACACCACCCATGCACGTGTTCCTACGTGGGAATCCAGGAGCCTATAAGATGAAAATGGACGCCACATGTCATTCAACAATACTATCCGGGTAGTCACAATTTCAAACCGTCGAGCCTTCTATGATAAACCTTATCGCTCCAATAGTGTTCGACTAGTGAAAATTTTGAAGGATCGTTCTGTCTATAGGGTGCAGAAACATTTCAACAGTTGTGCATCCGTCCTTGGACGGTTGCGATCAGCCCAAATATGAATTCAACTACTCCCTCCATCCCAAATCGATGGGTCAGATTGTCAAATTTGACAAAATAAAAAAAACTCAATGTAATAAGAATCAACCGCATTATATGAAGTATGAAAGAAATAAAGGAAGATAAATATAGTTGGACCAACATAAAAAATTTATTCCATTATAGAGAAAAGTACATTACATAGTTTTTCTCTAATCTCTAATGTCTAAAATAACTCATCTTACCAAGGGGACTTATGTCAGACGGTTGACAAATTTCATTCAGTCGATCAACATGAGTAAAGATGATAGAGTCTCCTCCCATAAACACAGTAACACTACAAGTCTATTTATTTGCTCGAAATTCCTAACACGGATAAAAATCTCGCCACTATCATAGTCTTCGACAACTGTAACAAAGCAATCTTTACCAAGCATATAATGAACTGCAGCTTCAACAATGATCCGTCAGGGCTGTTGATGAACATGATGTCCCCAAGCAACAAGCACCACTTGTACGATACCTGGCGACACTCCCATCTGCCAAAGCGCAAGCTTGTTGATGGAGTAAACATGGGTGTTGCGATACGACAACGTCTCTCTATATACATACAAAAAAACACAAGAAAAAATCATTAGAAAAAACCACATATGAAACACTGCACCTTGAACAAGCAAGAACCAGCACAAAGCAATAGAATATTGCCTAGGCTATATCTTAGCCTCGATTGAGATCCTGACTAGAATAAAATGACAAAGAAATTAAAACTCACATCAACAATGACGATCACTGTTGTTCTATGGGCATCAGCTGCTAACGAAGTTGTAACATTGCCTCCTTTCCATGGCTAGCAACTTGCAAGTGATCAGTAAAAGAGACCAGAAAGGATATTTATACTCGACGTAGATGCTAACAAACATTAGAAGACGTGAGTCCCCATAGCATTAGTAATTACTAATAAAATAGATTTAGAATACGAGCAGTCAGAGTAGTAGTTAAGGGGTTGGCGTGTTTTCCTGTTCTGATTACGAAAAAGTCCAACATGTTAAATACACAGAGCCGCAAACTTTCTCGTTATCAGAGCAAGAAAACACGTCAACCCCTCGACTACTACACTAGCGATTCAAGTAGTAACGGCGATGAGCAATGGGAACATACTCGAGCGATGGCATGTACAGCATTGGCTGCATCTCCAACGAGGACGAGGATGATCCAAGTACTACGACTCATCCACCGACGAGTCTGGCGAGTCGGCGAATCGCCAGAGCACTAGCAAGGAGGAGAATGTTTTTTCTCTTTCTCTGGAAACTCAAATCCCCTTAGAATCCATGACTTTTTTCAGGTTGAGAAATCCAATAACCCATTTAGTTATTTATGGAGGGTTTTCTATCCCTGGGCCTACCTTGCCCTTGCTTCCAAATTATAGGCCTTAGTTCAAAGAGCCGTAGAAGCAGTCGCACACATAAAAAAAATAAGCAGATGTAGCGTAACAAGCTACAGCGTGTAGGTTTTTTTGGTAATTTTTAGGTGTCAAATTCATACATCTTTTAATTATTTATTTATTATCATCCTCTTTTAGTTTTATGTTTATTTATATTATTAAGAAAAAACTAAAAAGGCAACAACTAACTCATCAGATATATAAACAGGTGCATAGGAAAAAAAATGAAAAGATGGATATTAGGTAAGTAACATTTTGTCGTAATCATTTCCTATTAAAACACGGAATAAATTTTGGTCTCTACTGAGCACCGCGCCGAGCAGTCCCGCGAACACGCCCCGAAAATTTGATTTCGCACCACGTCGAGCAGTCCCGGCAACATGTACCAAAAATTAGATGTCTCTCTTTTGCCCTCCATGTGGAAAATAGGTTTACCACACCATCGATTTCAGACAAGGGCATTTGTGGTAATGTGATGGCCACAAAAAAGCACAAAGAGTCGCTGTCTCCGCCTCATCTCCATTCTCCACCCGCACCATCTCTCCTCCTGCTCCAAATTCTAGTCCCATGGCCTCTCTCTCCACTCTCTAGTCGCCCCCTCTATCACCTTGCTCCGGTCCCTAGGCGCCATCGGTACAGCAGCTCGACTCCCTCTCGACTCTCCAGCTGCACCCTCTCTCATACATTTTTGAACCCTAGCCTCAACGATGGTACAAGCCAGATCTAGATCCCCTACTTCGGCACGTGCCATGACCGATCGGATCTGAACCCTAGCTGGAGCCAGATCTGTTAACCCTGCGTCAACATCGGCCGCACTAGCTCCACGACCATGATGACAAGATCAGATCTGAACACGGACACAGAGGAAGAGGTACCCAAATTCCTTTTATGATGTGTGATCTACTATAGAGGCTGAACTAAGGATATGTAGGTAGCACATATTTCCTATAGTTGAGTGTAGCTGACATATGCTTTATTGGATTAATGACTTCCGTATAAACTATAGTTACGTACAAGTTAGGCGCTTATTTGCATACTCTTACTCTATTGTGTTGACATTCCGTACAAGCTTTAGTTAATAAATGCCTTTGTAATCTAGAAAGATGGAAGAACTTGGAATACGTGTAGGCCCAAAACCTGTGTCTCCAAAGGCAAAAAAGTAAAGCACAAATGGTAGATACGGTGAAGATTTAGAATATATCCCTGAACTAGGGGAGGTAGTTGAGGGATTCAATGTTATAGATAAAACAGATTCAGATTTACAAGATGAGCCAGTACCCCTAGCAATTGAGGTGCTTGTTCTATCTTATATTTAGTTTGAAGGGGGGTATGTAGCAATGCAATGCTTTACTGTTTGGATAGCAATGCAATTTGTACATACTTGCTTTTTAAGTTTGTATCTCCAATTTTAGTGTCCGGGTCTAAGGAGCCATAGAGAGGCTCTGCCAGCAGGACAAAAGGCAGCGCTGCAATGAGTCCTAGGCGAAGGCACTCCAAGCGAGTGAATTCAACATGACCAGAAGAGTTTGTTTATGGAGTTCGTACTTGGCAAAAGGGTGGAGGTATCAGCAGTAGGAGAACATAATTATCCATCACCACGAACACCTATACCTAGGGATCAATTCAAACTTCATGAATTGACTGGAGACATTTGTTGGGACGGCTCCCTACTAGCCCTACGAGAGAGTACCCATGGCCAGATGATGATAGTCATGCTAAAGAGGAGCCCTCTGAGCTACCTAGCCCTATGAGAGACTACCCATGGCCAGATGATGATAGCCATGCCGAAGAGGAACCCTCTGAGCAAACTTCCGTCTCCACCCACCCGTCAGAACAATGAAAGTTGCCTAGGTTCATATTACCTTACAGATGTCTATCAATCAATTCACACTAACTATTTGATATCCATGTTACTTTTTTAACAATCTGAATGTATGAAAACTTTATAGTACCATTGTCGAGAAGTATGAGAAAACCGAGGCCTCGAACTCGTGGAATTTTGCTTGACAAAATGAGCAAATCAATGGGAGGATTGAGGATGCCCATCTCTGTTGCCAAGGGGAACAGAAGGCCACATGATCCAGTGCAAGCTGCCAAGTTTGCCTTAGAGGCAGGTGTAATAGTTAGGCATCAAATACCAATTTTGACACATTGGAAACATTACAAGAAGCCCTTCGGCGTTGTCCATTACAGGAATTTTGTGGAGAGGCTAACTGAATGTATGGGTATCCTCTCTTGACATTCAACTCTACTTTGAGCAACTTTAACAGATTTACTTTTCATTCACACTACTACATGCAGTCAAGGCTAGACATTGATAAGGCTCACCCACCAACACAAGAAGCTTGCTGGAATGTATTGCAGTGGGGTACGGCATGCATGCTACAGGTTGAAGCAAACCTACTTCGGTGGCATCCCTGCTAATCATATCATACGACCTCTCCTGTCCCATGCATGAGCGATGCACAATTGTGTGAACTTGTTGAGACTTGGTCTAGTGCTAAGAACAAGGTGTGTGTACCCATCGATTTCTGGTCTAGTCTTGCTATGGTCTACTTGTGCTGCAGTCTAACACAAATAAAGCTATAGGAACATCTGAGACAAACAAGCAAAACCGTGCAAAAGTGAAGTACCACCAGTCTACAGGATCTTGCTCCTATGTTATCCAGCTGCAAACATTTGTAAGTGATGGTTGTGTTTTATTGTTACTCTTGCCTTTGTATAAATATAAATAGAAACTCATGTGCAATGTGAACAGAAGGAGAACAAAAGGAAGGCCACAGAACACGATCAAGGACTTGATGAACAACATGATGATCCAGGACTTGAACAACATGGTCGACCTGATGAAGATATTAATGCCGTGGAAGTCTTCAAGGACTTCCATACCAGTATGAAAAAGGGCCTGAGCGATGCTGCAAGAGCAACAGTTGTAAGTACCTTCATTTGCTTTCCTTAAAATCTACTAAACCCATTGCCATAAAAGAAGAAAACATAGCAGGAGCTTAATGTAGCAACATCATTTAATTTTGTAGTTGCAATTTTACACCATTCAATATGGTACCTATACATTGTGCTTATGTAATCTCTATCGGTAGTAGGCTGTAAAAGATCTATGTATTGTGCTTATGTAATCTCTATCAGCAGTCATCTAAGAAAGTCCTATGCATTACTTGTTATAAATTAATCTCTTGGGTTTTTAGTTGAAGTCCTCTTCCACTATCTGTAACCTAATGTTTTATTGATTGAATTTTATAGGAAGCTATGGAGACTATGCAAGCAGAACCTGTTGCTGATGGACAACAACCAATGACTAGTGTTAATGTTATTTCCAAGGTTCTCTGCTTCTACCAAGGTAAGCGTCCCTCCCAAGAAAGCAGCAAAAACTTTTTTGAAAGAATGCTGATATTCTGAGAAGCTCCACTAGAGCAGAGACATCGGCGGAGATGACACTTCAGGAGCAGCTTGCTGGTGAACAGGAAAGTACATCTGAGCTCGTCGAATTAGTGGACGAACTGAAGGTGAGGATAGAAAAGTCTGAAAGGGAGCTTGAGGAATTCAAGCAACAGCAACAGGAGGAGTACAATAGGCTCAGTGAGCTAGTCTTGCGCTTAAGCTCTCCTGGTAATTAACTCTCTGTCTTCAACTCCTATGACTCGATGCAGTGAATATTTGTGGTATGTTGTGTGGATGCATGTGATGGTTTGATGTTGTGATACTCTGTCATTGGTTCGCTGCTGACGTGTAAAATGTTAATTAGGGTTATTTGATTGCCAGGCTTAATCGTTATGCAGTCAATCTATGCAGTAGTGACGATCTTGAATTACTTATATGATGAATTGATTGTACTCCACATGGTAGAACCAGAACAGGCCACGTAAAATAGACAGAGCACAACACGTGGGCTATTAAAAATCCGACACGTGAAAGGATGTCATCAAGCCATGTGGCCGAATAAAAATGCGAAACGTGGACGGACAGTGCCTTGACGCGTGGTCGAATAAGAAACGGCCATGTGGACCAATAAAAATACGCCACATGATCTAATGAAGAAGTGACATATGATCTAACCGCAACACGGCACGTGTGCCCATAGAAAACTGACATATGGAACAACAGGAACACGACACGTGGTCCAGTAAGAACTTAAAATGTGCAAGAACTAGAGATGGCCATGTTGTATAATAAGAAGGTGACACGTACCTAAATCATCTCCAATACAACCGGCTATAGCATCTCCAACAGAAGCATCCACCAGCGTGGTAGCCCCCCTACCATGTATGCCAAAACAGTTCTATGACGTTCTATTTTTGTCATAGATCAAGCCATTTCTATGATGTTTTATGAAAATCGTCATAGAATTTTAAGTGTGACGCGACTTCTATGACGAATCGGTTTTCGTCATAAAACTAAAATTATGATGAATTTAGCTCATTCAGTGACGAAAACTGATCGTCATAGAAGTGGATGTTCCTACTAGTGAACAACGAAAATTATGTACGGCAACATCAAAAAATATGTACTGCAACATCGAAAAATATGTCCTGCAACATCAAGAAAATGTGTACTACAACATCGAGAATTATGTGCTGCAACATCAAAAATTATGTACTGTAACATCTCAAGTAGTAGTACTGCAACATCACAAAAACATCTGTTGCAATGACCCCAAAATCCCATTGCAACATTCGAAAATCATCTGTTGCAATATCCCAAAAAACCCATTGTAACACGGGAGAAACAACAAAAAAAGCATACAAAACAGCCCTAGGCCTATCACCTTCGAGCTTACCGGAGGGAGGAGGGAATAGTACCCCAGAGCTCGTCGGAACCCTAGTCACCGCTGCCTCCCTTAGATCCAAAGAAGAATGAGGAGGAAGAGCGCTCAGATCCAGAGGAAAAGGAGGAGGAGACAGAAGCCTCAGATCCAGAGCAGGACTAACCTATCTCGTCGGAGCCGCCACCATCGTCGTCGTCTCCGGTGGAGGGAGCGGGAGGCGGGTCGCTGGGAGCGCGGGGTTGCATGGAGGTCGCGGAGGAGCGAGGGACGAAGGGAGGGAGGGAGCACGGGCGGACGAAGTGCGGGGGATGGCCCGGAGAGCGGGTGGACGGAGCGGGGGGAGACCGAGTGCAGGGGAAAGCGAGTGCGTGAGAGCGGACGGAGTGATGGAGAGCAAGTGCGGGGGAGCGAGGAAAGGATGGATCGGGTTCGGCGCGAGTTGGATGTATCCGTCCCACGTCTGCTATATATCATTATCATTTTCAATCTTCCTTAAATTTTGAATGTCGTTCACTTTTGCACCCTAGCGATTTTGATGGTTGTTTTGTAAGGAGGTAAATCAGACTAAGTTGAAAGTTTAAGAGGTAAGTCGGACTATAAATATTTATTTTTATAAAAAATAAAAGAATATTCACTATATTTTACAAAAAAAATTGCAATTAAAAATTCTAAACCTGATTTAATTTTGAAATTCATAGAAAATTTATTTTAGCTTAAAAAACTATGAAACTTGTTTCAGTTTTTTTCTAAAATCATACTCTATGTTATGGGTTCGTGGCAATCGACAAATGTCCTGGTTTCTTTTAAGAAATGCATTATGTTGTTTTTTGGAGCAACAAGAAATGCATTACGTACCAACAACGATGGGACGGATTTAGACCGAAATATATATAGCTCTCCTAGTATATGTGAATTTCTGGCCTCGCTTAAGTCGTTGGGCCAAATTTTTACTTCTACCGGCCCAGGACAGAGAGAGCTCCCGACTCGGACTCCCATCCCAACCCTCTCCGCCCGCCGCAATTCCTCTCCTCGTCTCGGATTCCGCCCGCCGCAATCGACTCCGTCTCGGCGTCTCCGATCCGGCTCTCCGCCGCCATCCAGCACTCCAGCAGGGAGCAGCCGTCGCCCGGCTCAACGATCGGCAACTCGGCCCCTGCCGGAAGCCTACCAGGGGCTATCCGCAGCTCCGCGGTCGGCCGTCGGAGGCGCCGGGCGCGCTGCCCGCTTGGCGGCTGTCCGCCTGGCCACAGCGGCACAGCCCGCAGGCGCACGCCCAGACTGGACGTTTGGACGCCTGACCGACGAGCGCCGAGCGCGGAGCAGCGAGCCGGGCAGCCAGCGACCGTGTATCTCCGTCGCAGCGTACGCTGTCCGGCCTACAGCTTGGGCAGGGCGCCACCGCACTGCTACCGGTACTGAAGACTGAAGTCAATTTCAGTTTTGATCTTCTTCTGTTCCTCTCCATATTTCTCTCGATTTTATGTGTAAATGTTTCAGTCGGTTCTAATGAAAGTTGTTCCTAGATAATTGCTCTACCAAAATGCTTTAAACAATGCTTTAAGAGATCCAAATGCTCGAAGATTGGTAAAAACACTAGAATTCACTGTTCAATTCAGAGTTTAGCCAACAGTTTTGA
The DNA here is from genome assembly GCA_904845875.1 of Miscanthus lutarioriparius. NCBI lineage: Eukaryota > Viridiplantae > Streptophyta > Magnoliopsida > Poales > Poaceae > Miscanthus > Miscanthus lutarioriparius. Next base: position 93,447,840 of record CAJGYO010000001.1, on the reverse strand, counting down.
TTAGGCTCTTTTAACTATGTAATTAGTGGCTAATTATATATATCTTTTGTCAACAAGCTCCATAATGTGGAAGAGTATACTTCATACTACCAATTTGCATTAGTATTTCATGTGCAACATATATTTGCATGCTATGCAGCATGATGTGGCTTGGGTTTTAAATCTTTTGCATACTATATGGCTTCACCACATGCTTAACACATGCTGTGTTACAATCAATATTTAGCCCAGGTTTTATTGGCGCTTAGCTAGTGGCCCTAGGCTTGGAGATTCACCAGCTCCACCACCATGAATCAGCAAACTGCACGTCATTATGTATTGAATTATTTTGCTTTAGCAGTAGGAATCTAATGAAGGGCGGGCCTGGTGCAAGCGGTAGAGTCTTACCGCCTGTGACCGGAAGGTCCCGGGTTCGAGTTGCGGTCTCCTTGCATTGCACATGCGAGGGTAAGGCTTGCCACTAACACCTTTTTTTAAGTAGGAATCTAATGTAGTTACAGCCATGGTATTGAACAGGATTTTATTTTTACCAAATTGTGTATTGGATTGTACTGAATTGCCTATTGCAGTATTGGTTAGGCACACCCTGCCACCCTGGGTCCACCAATCTTAACAACCCTAGTTTGCTCCAGTAGTCGGTTTGCTCCCCCATCAGATGAATCCAAGTTCTTCATCGTCCTCTGAGTCCAGTTAGTTGCGTACCTTCTTGCTGCCTGAGAAGTCTACTGAGCCATCTCATCCACTCGGGTTGATTAGTCTATTCGTGTTCTGCACACATAATACATCTCGGTTGGCACTAGACACCATAGGATCAACCAACCTCAATGTATGGTTGCAGCTTATTTTTCCAATAACTTTTTTTTGGGTTCAGTCAACTACTGCACTCAAGTCCTAGCAAAATTTGAGTTTGGAAAGGGCTTCTGATGCGTACTAAGATGTGATGCTTTGTGGGGTCTTGTGTTAAGTGTGGTAAAGCTAATGCTTTGGAGGTTGTGATGTACAGTTCTGCTGGTTAGATAGATGGAGGTGCCAATGAACTCTACGCAAACGCAATCTGGTGCTCACTTTCCTGTGCAGCATCGGTCCCTCTCGTTAGACATCAAGGTACCTGTCTTGCTGCAGAAAGTTTCAATTTGTGTTGCATTTAGTCAGATTAAGCGAATATGATGAATATAATGTACAGTAGAACATGATAGTTTTCCTAGACTGAAGACCTAATAATATCTGCTTTGTGTGATTATTAGTATCGAGTTGGTATTGGAGAGTATGTTTTGCTTTCTTAGAGCATCTCCAACAGAATTGCTATCTAACATGCAAATGCTATTTTTAGCTAAAGCTCTAGAAAAATGGCCTCCAAGAGACTAGCCAACACGATTGCTATCCCATTTGACATGCTATCCCGTGAGCCCCGGTAGCTAAATTTGGCTAGCCAGCATGCCTTGCTATCTTAGTGTATGTGAGGCTGACAGCTAGTGCTATGTTTGCGTTGCTCCAAACTCTATTCCTTTCTCTAAAGATATGGCTAGTCTGTTGGAATATGTTAAATTATGGAGAAAGGATTTTTACGAAGTAGTGGAACATGGAATTTAGAATGTCTCTTGGAGATGCTCTTAGAGTTTTCTGAATATGAAGATAACTTGATTACCTTTTTCGCTTTTGGATTTTCTAGGGAAGAAAACAGATATTGTCATCAGTAAATATGAAGATACCTTTCTGGTAAGTTGAAAGTGTTGGTTTTTATTCAGTTGGTCCCTGATTCTCACATGCCAAAGATGTTCATCTTCATTAAATCTGCAGGTGATTGTGACACAAATCGGCTGCATGGGAACTGTACTAGCTGCCAAGTATGCTTATTTGTTTTTATGCAAATTTGTTCTCCTAAACATGTAAAATTCAGTTTTGTTATTTGCATTATTAGTTCTGCATAAGTAGATTCCACCATGCTATTTGTTTCACAATGTATTGAAATTGTCATTATGTTGGATCCTTATGAGAGCGTACTCAGGCTTCCTCCACAAATACTTTAACTGACTGGATCATCTAGTAGAAAGATCTGCATACACTGCAGTCACAAGCATATCAGGTCACAACTGCCAGGTTGTTCACATGTCTAAATCTGTATGCAAGATCATGCCTTTATTACTACCTCAGCATTCTAGATGATATCAATGAATCTATGATGTACTGACACTCCACTTTGGCATTGTATCGGTGTCTTCTGTGCTACTGCTTCAGTGCTTCGATACTTCTGTGAGCTACTTGCTTGCTATATCTTGGCTGTTTGAAAACCTAAACTTTGAATGTTGGTGTTAGTCGTTGAACTCTCACTCTCGGTAGTAGCAGAATTCTTACTCTCATCGAGAGAGGATGACACTAGGAGTTGGGGCAATTTTCTGGTTTATTTCTCACACAAACTCACACAAATGCCATGCCAACCTGAGGGGTTGGGGATACATATTTATAGGCTGCTAGCTAGCCAAGCATATGCCAAGATGCTAGTCTAAGATGCTAGTCTAAGATGCTAATATGCTGTCCTCTAAGATGCTGTCCTAAGATGTTGTCCTAGAGTCTAAGATGCTAGTCCTATATCTTTGTCCTAGATGTTGTCCTTCACCAAGGATGTTGTTCTTGATAACCACCATGCAAAGAAACCCCACAAAGACCAGCCCCACAAAGACTTATCCATCATTCTCCCCTAAGTCTTGTGCGCGTCTTGTGGGAGAGTTGAACCATCCCGGTCCTCGAAAGCAGAGCTCAAGGAACTTGATCTTCCCAAGGGGCTTAGTGAGCAGTCCGCAAGTTGGTCCTTGGTGTTGATGTAGCTCGCCTCGATGTTCCCTTCCTCAAAATGACCTCGGATGAAGTGGTACCTCACCCGGATGTGCTTGCTGCGTTCATGGAAGACGGGGTTCTTTGTTGCGGGGCAGAGCGGACTTGATGTCCACCACAGGCTCCACCGCCTAGTGTCTCGCCGAGGAGATCACCAAGCAATCGAGCGCGAGTCGAGCACACTGAGTCGAAGCGATGGAGGCCGCTATGTACTCGGCCTCGAATGATGACAGAGGCCACCACCGCCGCTTGACCGATCGCCGCCTAACGAGGCACTTGCCGAGGAAGAAGAGGATCCCGCTTCGTGCTCTTGCTTGTGTCGATGTCGCCGGCGTGGTCATTTGTCATTGTACTCGATGAAGTGTGCCGCCCTGGGGCACCTAGGGTAGTAGAGGCCGTGGTCGAGAGTCCCCGCAATGTAGCGGATGATCCTCTTCATGACTTCTTTGGTGCTCCGTTGTCGGTCATTGCATGAACCGACTAACATAGCCGACGGAGAATGCCAAGTCCCGGCCGTGTGTGGGCGAGGTAGCGAAGGCTCCCCACAAGACGCCAGATGCTGCGAAGCGCCCACCTCCTCCGTCGTCTTTGTCAGCAGCTCGACTTCACCTCTCCTCCATTGGAGTGAGAGCTGGGTTGCGATCGGTGAGCCCAACTAGCTCAACGACGCGCTTTGGCGAGGGCGGTGCGTCAAGCGTGATCCCGAGTCATCTGGTGCACCTCGATCCCGGGTGTAGAAGGAGAGAGGTCCTAGGTCACTCATCCGGAAGGTGGCCTTCATCTCTTCCTTGAATGCCGCCACCTCCGCATCCTTGGTGCCGGTGATCACCAAGTCGTCGACGAGACACCCACCACCAGCAGAGCATTTCCTCCACTACCCTGTCGATAGATGGTCGCCTCGCGCGGGCTTTGCTCAAGCCCATCCCCTTTAGCGTGGAATCCGACTTGGCATTCCATGCCCTCGGTCGCCGCCGAAGAAGCCATAGGGGCCTTGTGCGGTGAGCACCTGCCCCCTCCTTGCCGGGGATCACAAGTTCCTTGCCGGGTGGTGCACGAGACCTCCTTCAAATCGCCGTTAAGGAATGCCGACTTGACGTCCATGTGATGAACACGCCAGCCCTCTCTGGCGGCTAAGCGCAAGGAGGAGTCGACGGAATCCATCTGTACCCACGGGAGCAAAGGCGTCGTCGAAGTCGACCCTCCTGCCGCACGAAGCCTCGTGCCACCAAGCGAGCCTTGTGTGCTTGATGATGGCACCGGCTTCATCCCTCTTCATTTTGTACACCACTTAAGGGTGATCGCGCGGTGACCACGAGGAAGGTCAAGAAGCTCCTAGGTGCGGTTCTTCTCAACCGCATCCATCTCCAATCGCATCGCGGGCGCGCGCCATGCCGTGTCTCTAAACCTCGCAAACGACCGAGAGGTTCGCCGTCGTCACACGCAAGGTGCAATCGCGCCTGTGTCATGAGGCACCGTCCCGGCACGGTTGGTCGCCGAGAAGGTTCTCAACAGACGGTACCGCAGCGGCTCGCCGTCGTGGTATGCAGCGTCGACGCGCTCTCTCGTCGAGAGAGAGCGGAGTAGCAAGCTCAACCGGTCGTGCTCGACACGAAGTGGTGGTGGGGTAGATGTGCCCGGAGTGGTGCTTGTCGGTCTTTGAGTGCGTGGCGTTGCTGCCGTGGTGGAGCCGTGAAGAACTCATCGCACCGAGGGTCTGGCCGGAGAGCGTGGTCTTGTCGAGAGTAGCAAAGCGCCGGGGTCGGTGGAGGCTCGGGGGCCTGGGGTAGACGCTTCGCGAAGAAGAGCGCCTACTCCCCCAGCTCCCTCAAAGTGGACGTGCTCGACGGTGAAGTCGTCGACGCCGGAGCCGAGCCGTCGTCCACCGCCTTGTCTCCACGCCCATATCTCGCTTTTTCGTCGAACACAACGTCGCGCGCGTGCGCGCACACGCGTGTCTTGGTCGAGGATGCGGTAGGCCTTCGAGCCCTCCGCGTAGCCGATGAACACTCCCGGTGCTCTCCTATCGTCGAGCTTGCCGATGTGGCCAAGCTCCTTGGCGAACGCGAGGCGCCCAAAGACCCGCAAGTGGGGAGACCGCCGTTTGCGCCCATGCCAAGCCTCGTCGACGGCGCCCTGCCGTCGAGCGCCTTTGGTAGGCGAAGCGGTTGAGGATGTAGACGGCCGTCACCACCGCCTCTCCCGAGAAGGCGGCCGGCATCCCCTCGCTTGAGGAGGGCCCGAGCCATCCCCACAACCGTCTGGTTGTTGCGCCGCCGACGACGCCGTTCTGCTGCGCGGTACAGATGTCTGGTAGCGGAGTAGTGGCGGCGCTGAATGCCCTCGTCGGAAGACGACGCGAATTCACCGCCGTGAATTCGCCGCCGTTGTCGCAGTGCAGAGACGCGCGACTGCTTGGCCGCGACTCGCCCCGCAGACTGACTATGGCGCCGATGGCGTCCGTAGCCTCTCCCTTGCCGCCGAGGACCATCACCCACATGTAGCGGAGAGGAGGTCGTCGACGAAAGCGGCGAGGAAGTAGCGTCGTTCTCCCGGTGTGGCGGTGTCACCGGGCCACACAAGTCCCCGTGCACAAGCTCGAGCCTCTCCTTGGCTCGAAAGCTCGCCCATTGGGAAAGGGGAGTCGCCGCGCGCCGTCAACACGCAGACGTCGCAGAGCCGCTCCACATGGTCGAGGCGCAGCGCAGCCTCGCACCATCTCCGGTAATAATCGAGCCGCTTCAGGCCTCAAAGTGAAGGTGCTCAACGCTCGTGTTATCGCCACGCGCCTCGTCGTCCCGACGAGCAGCGAGACAGAGGGGTTGTGTTATCTGCACGTTGAGGACGTAGAGTCGATTTGCGCTTCTAGTTACCTTGGCAAGACGACGACGACGGCGATCCCAAATCCTCATGACTCCATCCTCAACCACCACGCGCGAACCGTTCTCATCCAGCTGTCCCAAGCTGATGATGGAGTTCCTCAACGCGGGGATGTAGTAGACTCGGTGAGCGTACTGTGCTCACCAGACATGCATGGTGAAGATGACGGAGCCAACGCCCTTGATCTCCACGGCGGAGGCATCCCCAAACTTGACGGAGCCTCGGACGCTAGAGTCAAGCTCGGTGAAGAACTCCCATCGACCGGTCATGTGATGGGTGGCGCCGGTGTCGAGGCACCACCCGTCGATCTTCTTCTTCTTGGGGCTGCCGCCGAGGAGGGCGTGTGCTTTTGGCTCGTCAAGGTGGAGGAGAGCCACGCGGGGCGGTGCGGAGGTAGCTTCGATGCTTGCATGTGCCATGAACAAAGCCGGCTCCTCCTTTGTCAGGCGACGTGGGCCTAGCGCGTCGTGGTTGTCGGCGATCCCTGGCCCAATGGCTAAGGCGGCGCGATTATGCAGCGGCGCCGCCTCGCGTCGGCCAGGCTTGCACTGCCGTGGCGGCGCCGCCTGGCGCCTCCGCGGGCATCACCCTCAAGACGTCTCTCGCGCCCGACACAGGCGTCTCTGCGTGGCTTGCCACGCTATGCGATCGCTTGTTGTCGCGGAAGAAGGCTCCCCTTCTTCCGGCCACCTTGGTCGGCAAGCCACCGCTTCCCGAGTGAGAAGGAGCTTTCCGCCAGTGGTGATGGGCCCAGAGAGAGGCGTGGCTCATCATCGTCGACGACCTTGAGGCGACCTATCGCCTCCTCGATCGACATCATGGAGAGATCCAGCAGGACTCGATCGAGCGAGCCATTTGCTTGTACTTCTCGGGACGCAGCGAAAAAGCTTTTTGGCTCTCTCTCCTCGCCAGAGGTGTCATCGCCGAATCGCATCATCTTCTCGCAACAGTGTTGAGACGGAGAGCAAAGTCATCAACGCCCCGACCGGCTTGAAGGCGTGTTCTCCCACTCTGCGCGGCGCTCGCAGTGTGGACTTGCGGGCTGATCATCGCTGCGCGCGCGCCGCAGGCGATAGCGTCCCAAGCCTCCTTGGCGATCCGCTTGTTGGTAAGCGCGAAGCGCATCTCGCAAGGGATCTGCGGCGATGAGGGCATCGGCGCCCGTCGATCTAGGTCGTAGTCGCCGTCGCCGTGTCGGATCGCCTCCCACATGCGCCGCGACTGGAGCTTTATCCTCATCACCGCAGCCCACTCGGCGTAGTTGGTCTTGGTGAGGTAGGCCACCCACCGCCGGGACCGACGTCCCACGACACAACTGGGCCGTGGTAACCACGGTACCGATCCGGGAGAGAGCCCCCGCGCGCTGTGAAGAAGGCGCTCTCCATCGACCCGTCGGTACCGATCCGGGGGAGAGAGAGCCACGCCGCGCTGTGAAGGCGCGCGCTCTCCATCGACCCGCCCGCCACCGTTGCGTTTTGCGCGCCTCCTCCAGAGTGCCACCACGCGCGCCTGCTCGAGCGCGCGGCGCGTCGCGCTGTCCAGAACGCCGCCACGCTTGTGGATGTCGCGCTTATTCGAGCGCCGCCGCCGCCACGCCTCCTCGGGCGCGTGCGCGCGCGCCTATCTGGGCTGCCGCCACGCTTCGTGGCGTGCGCGCGCGCTTGCCTAGCAGCTTTCAAGCCTCCGCCTCCCTCTCTAGCAGCTCAAGGTCCGCGTCGGCGTGTCGTCGCCGAAATGGAGCTACCGATCTTTCGCCAGACGAGCCTCGACCTCCGCTGCCGCGCCGTTGCATTATTCGTCGCCGCATCGCCGCCGCCGCCTCCGCCTCCGCTGTTGCCGTTGCCCGCCATTATTGCCTCGACCCTCGACGCTTGCCGCGGCAGCGGTCTCTGCCGCCGCCGCTCGCTCGCGTTCTCTCTGTCGCGGCAAGTTCGCCTCTCGCCGACGCCACGGCGTGCTCGAGGCGACCGAAGGCCGAGATCGCCTCATGGGACATGACGCGCTACACAGGGGCTGCATTGCGTGGGGAGAGGGCTGCTTCAGAGAGGAGCTTTGCGTTCGTCGAGCAGATGGGGGAGGGTGGCGAGAGCGGCCGGAGCTCTGCTCGCCGCCGCATGGTGGGGCTGTTTGTGTGGTGGGAAGGAGATAAGCAGGAGATGCTCAGGCTACAGGATAGTACGGCTCTGATACCAGTTGTTAGTCGTTGAACTTTTACTCTCGGTAGTAGCAGAATTCTTACTCTCATCGAGAGAGGATGATACTAGGAGTTGGGGCAATTTTCTGGTTTATTTCTCACACAAACTCACACAAATGCCATGCCAACTTGAGGGGTTGGGGATATATATTTATAGGCTGCTAGCCAGCCAAGCATATGCCAAGATGCTAGTCTAAGATGCTAGTCTAAGATACTAATATGCTGTCCTCTAAGATGCTGTCCTAGAGTCTAAGATGCTAGTCCTATATGCTGTCCTAGATGCTGTCCTTCAGTCAAGGATGCTGTCCTTGATAACCACCATGCAGCAGCCTCACAAAGACTTATCCATCAGTTGGAACTTGATTGATATGTTAATAGTTACTCCATCACCATATTGTAGTGTTAGTTTGTGACATATACATAAAAGCATGCTGATCACGCTATTCCTTTTCCCAACTGAATGGGGGAAACTGTGAACAAGCAAGGATTGTTTTTATACAAGTTTTCCTAGTTGGCAAGTTACAATTAAAATAAACCCCTACATGTTATTATTATTGTTGCAATATATATACATGTTATGGCAAACTGCCATGTCTGACATGCGTGTTGGAGTCCGTGCATCATATCTTACTATTTGTTAGACCTTATTGAATGACATTTCTACAAGAGGTGGAAAGTCAGTCTCTGGAGATTTCTAGCTTAAGAATACTGGTCTTATAATGAATGTAGGCAGTCATTTTTCCTTTTACCTTGAAACTTTGTATACTGTATTTTTTTATTAAAGCTTTAATTCCACTCGATAGGAAAGATGAAAGTGTTTTCTCGGACCCAATCTACAACGTTTCTGTTCTTTTTGGGAAGAGAGATGAGGCAAGCTCATTAAACCATCTCTCATCAAACTTTATATGAACATGCACAGACTAATGACTGTACCAAATTTTATGACTGCAGCCACTCCTACTAGCTTGTGCACGTCAACTTATTGAGCACATAAGGTTGCTTCCTACACCATCTACTTCTGCTGTCTGGTCTCTCTCCACATCTTCTAACAATATTTTTCATATGTCACTTTACTTGTAATGGCAAACTGCACACAATTTCTGGCAATATGCTGTGGGCCGGACCGTATCTGTACCCTTCTATCAGTAGAAGTAGCAATAACTATTTGAAAATATAGTCAGCAGCAAGAAACTCCTCTTTGGTACTGTTTTTTTTTTTTTGACATCTATGCAAATATTCCCTAGCAATGGCTCTTTGATTATAAATTGTTAGTCTGTGTTCAACTAACTTCGGTGCTTCTATTATATAACAACATTTAATTAGTAATATTTCTAACGTCACTGTTAACTGTTCCTTTGGCTGATGACAGATACACCAGTTTTGTACGTTTGGGTACACAAAGAAATATTATTCTCATACATACCATTGTCCTTTCATTTTTGTAGTGGCAGTGGCTCAGCCCGGTCATTGGTGATTTCTCTGGGTCTGAAAGATCATTCTCAGGTAAGATGGGAAAGTTAACTGTCTGTTTCTAGTAAAAGATTTGATGGTCTCGAGCCAATGTTATTTTCTCCAAAAACATGTTCTGATTTCTTAATCTGCAGGATCACAATGCGGATTAAAGTTGGTTTGAGGTTTCCAAACTCCTGGATATTATTAGAAGAAATGTTGACATTGAATAAAATTAATAGAATTAGTACTAGGCACTCTGCATAGTTCCCAGTTGAAATCATTAATGGTGAGTCTGATGGCAAAATGTATGTCTGACGAGTAACAGTTTTGCACTTTGCAGGGAACACTGAAGGATATCATTGTAGCTGTGATTGAGAATCGCCTTTGGTGATGATTGAATAGCTGACCTGGGCATGGGATTGGCATTATTCAGCCCATCGATAAAGATACTGTTTAGCATTGCGCAAGAGGAGCCATCGTTTACCATGTACTAAATTCTGGTAGTTTTGTAGTTAGACCTATCTGCTTGAATTAACAAAAGGTGGTTTTAAGCTGTGTCAGAATTTGATTGTCAACTCTCCCGCTAAACAAAAGGCATGGTACATTGGTATTCGCCATAGAACGTCAACTCAATGCGAGCAATTGGGTGCTTGAATAATACTGTAAGTACCTATTCGTATCACACGGTGGAGATTTAGGTTTGGAAATTGGAATAATCCAATCCAAGCAAGAAAATAGTCTATAACTAATTGTCGTAGACACAATCAAGTAGGAGTAGTAAGCGACAGTAAAATCACGAGTAGACTGTTCCTAAAAGGATCAAGGGTGGACTGAAAGATACGTCTCTCTACAGCTAGCTAGCTAGTAATATTCCGCCTTAATTGTTGTCTCCCTGCTGCGTCGGCGGCGGTTCGTCGAACGTTTGGCACAGCTCATCCATTGTGAAGTGGAATCTCTTGTCTTCAAACATCCACCCCAAGTCGAGATCCCACTCCGGCATCCCGATCCCGTCGTTGCTGTCTGCCGGAATCCTATCCTCCATCGGGGGAGGCATCCTCTCCTCTGGCTTAACGCAGTCTGCGAACTGGACGTGCTGCCCTGTCTCCGCCGTGGCGGTGGCGTCTTGCGAAGAGCGCGTGGCCCCGAAGTCACCGCTGGCTTCTTGCCCAGCGCCGCCGTGCGTCGCCGTCATAGGAGCCAGCTCTTGCGCCGACGGGCTCTCGGCAGCTGGCGGCGGCAAGCGCGTGGCCCCGGAGTGACTGGCTTGTTGCGTCGCCGGCTTCGCGGGAGCCTGCTGGTGCGAGGCTGGGTTCGCGGCAGCTGGCGGCACCGGCATCTGCGACGGCGCTGGCGGTCTCGCGAATTGCAATGACTGACGACCGGGCAACCCAGTGCCGGGCGGTCTCGCGAACGGGAACAACTGAGGACCGGGCATCCCGGTGCCGTACGCCGGCGGCATTGTCATGGTGCGAACCCGCTGGTGGGCGGCGCTGGGCGGCGGCGCGGCACCGAACCCGTACTGATGATGATGGTAGTACTGAGGATGCCCAACGTTGGGTATGTGATGCTGCTGCAGCTGCGGCGGCAGCATCCGTGAGGTCGAGGCGCCGGCGGCGAGTCGTTGGTTCCAGCCGGTGAAGATCCCGAACGACGGCTGGCCTGCTGGACACGGCGCCGAGAAGTGGCCGTCAGCAGCAGAGACGTTCGCCAGCGTCTGGTTGCTCCCGGCCCCGTCGTCGCTCTTGAGTTTGTAGAGGCGGTACAAGGCCAGCTCGTGCGACTGCATGCAGATCATCAAGAGTGACCAGTCAGTCAATCAATGTGTGTTTTGCGGTGTCAGAGAGAGAGAGAGAGAGAGAGAGAGAGAGAGAGAGAGAGAGAGAGAGAGAGAGTGGGAATACTGACATGTGTGGTCTTTGTAGGCTTGGAAAGCAGTCGCTGGTCTACGGGGACGGTGAACTCGTGCATGCCCCACTGGCTCTTGACTTGCCCGCCGTCACGATGATCGTAGAACACCATGGTCACCATCTTCCCGGCGACGAAGCCGCCCTTTTCTTTTGGCCAACGCAGCACATGGCCGCCGCCCGAGGGCTTCCACCCGCCGCCTTTGGCCCAGCGCACCGGCCGCGGCTCGTTGTCGTCCTCGTCTTGGCCGGCTCCCCGCTGCCTCTTTTTATGAACCGGACCACCGGCGGCGGCTCCGCCCGTCTTCTGGTACTGCCGCCAGCTGAAGAAGTAGATGTAGCGGTGCTCCTTGTCGCGCTCGTACATGTCTGCATGCATGCATGTTCTTGTTGGTTAGAGGTTGCTAGGATCGGAGCGAAATTAACTAAAGACGACGGCCGGCCGGGAGGGGAAGGGTCGATCGCTAATTACCGTGGAGCTCCTCGGGGTGGTGCTCGAGGATGCTGAGCTCGTGGAAGATGCCGGCCACCATGGGATGGAGCCGCCGGTCGTAGACCCTGTGTGAGAGGATGGTGATGAGCTCCAGGTGCGTGGGCACGAAGCGGAAGCCTTTCGGGAACCCGTGCTTCGTGAAACGCTTGTCTTCCGTCGTCGACGACGACATCGAGGTCGACGAGTCGAGTCGAGTCGCCGGAGAGGAAACAAGGGGTCTATTGTAATTCGAGTTGGAACATGGAAGCTCCCCCCGCGCGGCGCCTGTTTTATTTATATGTCGTCGTCGTTGCCGCCGCGGCGTCTCGTTTCGACTCCGACTCCTCCTCGGTATGTTGCGACACCGACATCAATTCGTTTGTGATTCTATTTTCTATTAATTTCTTATCTTTACTATAATGAACCAGTCAAAATTATACTAATCTCTTCACGAAAATGTCGCTCGCTGAGAGCCTCTAACGACAACTGCGCACTCAAAAAAATACACATAAAAATTTCAGCATCATTAAAATCAAGAGCTAATCAAACACCTTAACCAAATCCAATGACCGTGATTCGACGTGGGATGCGAGGCTCGGCACCCCGCCTTCTCACCCCCGCAACCTGCTCGCACTTCAAATCCTCCGTCGATTGTCCCGTCCGAGAAGAACCGTAGAAATCTGCCGCCGCTTGTTTCATTCACCGTCGGCGCCGTGCGAACGGCAATAATCCCCACCCCGTGGATCCGCCGCCCCCACCCCCACACCCCAAATCCTGTGGTCTTGTGGCTTGTCAGATCCGCCATGGCGATGCGATAGCAGGGGACGAGGACGATGGCGCAATGAGACTCCAGGCGGTGATGCTCTAACTTCTGGTGCCTCCCATCTGATTTAATCAGTAGTATCTAATCCCCTATTTGTGTTGTCGCCTTTTGAATCTAAATACAACAGAAAATCCTCGATCCGTTCGCAGGCTCAGACTCGAACCAGGTGGGGATTCATCCATCCACCATCGGCAAGGAACATCCTGGTTCCGCGGGCGGCCCTTGCCATCCATTTACCAGTGCATGGCGTTGCATCTGCTCATCATTCGAGCCAGTGGATACTGGATCCAAAGGTGAGCAACCGCTCAAATCCACCTGACTAATGGCTGAATACGAGTCTTTCTTTCTATCCCCGTACATGGATATGGTATTTGCTCCCAGTTTTCTACTTTCAGCCTGATTCATTGGTGAGATCCAACAAATATGTTTTAGATCTTTTTTGTTTGAACGAACACCTTTGTTTCAGATCTGATCGTGATATAGCTCATCATAATATTTTGGCTAGACTGATGAGTAAAAATTGTTATTGCATATCACGAGATGATAGTTCATTTTAGATCCAACACAATACATGCACCTGTACATGCTATTTAATTATTGTAAATTTGTTTGTCGTAAATCAGAGAGAAATTTACTATTTTTATTAATTTGCTTTGGGTTCTGTATCTCTAATAGGTTCTTTTATCAGAGCCGACGACTAATTAAACTGTATGGGATCGGAATGGAATCTTGATTTTGTAGGAGACTAACCTGAAATTTTCCTCCGCTTCACTTGGTCAGCAGCAGTGGATCCTCTGTTGGTAAGTAGTAGTACTCCTTCTCATGGAGTGATTTTTTTTATTCCTCACACTTTCGTGGGTATTGAAAATTGATTCCTCATCAGCAAGAGTAGTATGGATTTTTAGTCCATTTCAGTTGACTCATACATATTATTGCTTCACTGCAGATCAACTTTATTAGTGTTTTTTGCTGCTCTGGTTAAGCGTGAAGATTTGGGAATTGTTGCAGTGACCATACCATCTGAACAATTTTATGCCATGGCTGGATATGCGGTTTTCATCTGTTCATAATATAAAATTCTCATAAATATTATTAGCTCAAATTTTTGTAAATATTATTAGTATTGTCGATTGCCTTGATTTGTTTGATTTGATCCATGTATGCAGAAAAATTCTGATTCCATTAGGTTCTATCATTTTGCTTGATTTTATCCGGATATAAATATCTCTACTATAATGGACCAGTCGAAATTATACTAGGTTTTCTCACGAAAATGTCCCCCGCTGAGAGCCTCCGACCATTGCGCACTCAGAAAAATGCACACAAGAATTCAGCACCATTAAAATCAAGGGCTAATCAAACACCTTAACCAAATCCAATGGCCATGATTTGATGTGGGATGGCAGGCTTCTCACCCCGCCTTCTCACCCCCGCAACCTGCTCGTACTTCAACGCGGTGTCCACCATTCAACGCTCCATCGAAACCAATCATCATCACCGAAACAAAAAAAAATGATGTTTGATCGCCCGCGCCCATGCCCTTCGCGGAGGCGAGGAGGAAGCCATGGTGCCTGCTGTTAGCGTCTCGATCGCCCGCGCCCACGCCCTTCGCGGAGGCGAGGAGGAAGCCGTGGTGCCTGCTGTCGGCGTCCCGATCGCCTGGGCCCACGCCCTTCGCGGTCGGTGCTGCGGAGGAAGCCACGAAGGGGAGGACGAAGCTGTGCCGATCGCCCACGACCTTCACGCGTGCGAGTGCGAGCTTCATATTTTCCCCTGCGGTCGGCCTGCGCCCCTTCATATCCCTGCTTTGTTGTGCTTCGTACATACGCATAGCGGTGGCGGCGGCCGGTGGCACCGCGGCAGGCGCTGGACGACGAGAAGCACTACAGCAGCACACGTGAGTCACTGAGTCCTCTGCAGTACATCTCAAAATCTTCATTTAGGCTGTTTGTTTAGTCATGTTTCTATTTTTGTCTCCCAATCTCTTCTAGCCTCCTAGGGCTAGAGACTCACGCATCACACATTAGCTGTGGGTGTGGCTCACGCGTAGGGTGCAGCAAGCAAGCTAACGCTCAGTTCGGGCCGCCATAGCAACATCAGGTCCTCATTGGTTCCTGATACTTATCACCGTCGAGTGGACGGCAGTGGGCGCCCGCGACGGCGCGATCCCTGTCACCGTCGGCGACATTGTCCAGGTACTTAATTATAATAATTATAAGTGCAAATCTCTCAGATATCCCATGAATATTAGTCACTAAAATTTGTAATAGCATCTTCAGAAATAAAAAAAGCAGAGATTACATAAAGCACCGTAACTATTTTTATCGTCTTCATCTGGTATACTTAATTAAAAAAATACTAGATGCATATTATTCACGGGTACTAGAGATTACATGATGCTGAATACTAGCTTTGGCTATCTGTACGAGGCGCAGATCATCCACCATTACATGATACTATCTTGGTATACTTAATTAAAAAAAACTAGATACGCCAGTGCTATCGCAGGCCACTAGCGTGAGGAAATCCTGCAGCCCGCCGCTACTACCCGCTGAAGATCCTCGCGGGTACTTCGCAATGTCTACGCCCGGAGATACACGCGATGCGCTAAGCGATATCACCAACATCGCAGGTATGCTTTTGGTATGTATTTATACAACACTTTTGGGTGTCTTTGTGATTTCCAATATATATCCAACCGCCCACTTTAGATGACACCTCGCAGAAGAGGGAAGAAAGAAACATGCAGCAATGGATTCGTCGAGCTGAGATGTCCAGCGAACAAAGAGAAGAAATGAACAGGAAAAAACGTGAATACATGCGTGACTACCGAGCACGGAAGAAGGATGCATCCCAAAATAATAGCACTTCCTATGCTTTGACTGAAATAATGCCCACAACAACACCCATAGTTACTTAATCTCTTCGATACTTTCTTTTTTTCTATATAATATAAAACTAACTTTTGTAAATATATGAAGGTACTAATTACTCTGAGATGGACCAAATCACGTCAATTATATTGGACAAGGAAAATATCCCACTAGATGCACATAGAAATGATATACATGTTGGCATTGGCACAGCGACCACAGACACAGGTATACTTTGAGTTAATTAATTAATTAATTAAGTATTAGTAACTTTCTTTTTTCTATATAATATAAAAACCAATTTTTGTACAACTGACAAAAATATATGCAGGCACTAATTATTCTAAGATAGACCAAATCACACTAATTATACGGGACAATGAAAATATTCCACTAGATGCACACGGGAATCATAACCATGTTGACATTGGCACCACGACCACAACAGGCAGTGCACTATCTGTGGCCAACGGTAAAGATCACCTAAGTAACTTTAAGTTTATTGTGTAAAAATAACTTATTTTAATCTCTACTATAATATATGCCTGGCCCTACAAATGAGACCTGCAGACATAGCTAATGATAAGATGGATGAAAGGAATGTGCAACAACGGAAATAAAGAGCTGAGATGACCGACGAACAAAGGGAAGATAGTAAAAAGAGACACCGGGAGTACCAACGTCAATACCGAGCATGGAAGAAGGTTGAATTGCAAAATATTAGCACCGCAGCTGTTGTGGCTCAAATAGGGCTGGCATCCTCACCCACAGGTGAGAAATATCTACAACCTATGCATTTCGTCCACCGCCTGATATATCATGAACCTCCGTTCATATGTCAAGGTGCGAATTTTGGAACTGAATTATCGACTCTAGTGGAAAATGACAAGTCAGCAGAGCCCACAGATTGGCTACACAAAAATGATAATTATGTGCCAGGGCGTAGAGGCCCACGTATGGATCTTTCTCGACCATTTCCTACTTCCGGCGAGGCAGGTCAGCACATCAACCACATCCTTGATTTTCTCTATTAACAAAATAAAACCATCGTCATATTTTTTATTGTGCTTATATATATTATATATCTATGCAGAATTTTATTTGCATCAGCTGCGTGGCAACCATGTAAGTGGTGACAACTAGGGGGATGAATTCGACTCTGAACTATTCGAACCAACACATAATGGAGAAGACGGTGACGAAGCTGGCATGGACGCCAGCCTTGGATGCCAGCCATGCATTGCACAATGAAGACTTATACGATGATGATGGAAACATTCATTGACATACGCAAGGTACCACAATGACATCTATATGTCATCTCTGATTTCTTGAGTGATTATATACGTCTTTACATGAAGCATATATTTATCTCTATTATATAGCAAAAGTGCTCAAGTGCTGACCTAACATGGAGTACAAAATTAAAGATTGCAACAACGTAAGACACGTTCAGTGTACTCCTTTATATTTTATATTATATTTTATATTTTATTTAGCACTTATAGTCTGTGTCTATTTTTTAGATTCGACTGCCATATTATCGAGATGGACTATACACTTTATTCATAATGGACATGCAAAAGAAAAATGTGCACATTATGGATCCACTCCCAGATGATGTATGTTACAAGAGTTATGATCAAATCATGCCATATATAGCTACATTTCATACTATTGCTAAAAGGTTCAGTCTCGCCATGAAGCTGACAAATTCTAAGTGGAATGTCAATATTTATTATTGGAAGAGAAAATTCCCTACATGTGTTACAAAAGTTTAAAAAAATAAAGACTGATAATCACTTATAATATGTTTCATCTTTCTTATCATAAAATAATTATTTGATTTATGTACAATAAATAAACAAATGCTCTTCTCCAGGAAATTAGGAGGCTTCCTTGTATACAATTTCATGAAGTTATGGGATGGAGTAAGATTGCCACCCATCAATACTGTAAGCATATATTCTCTAACTATATTCCGTACACTACATAAAAAATTAATAACTTAACTTATTATCTGCCATGCACAACTATCAATTTCACTGAGGATGGAACTCTTGGCGGACATTCTGAAGAGCCGTGCAAACGAATGTTTTGATGGCTTCCCTGAAAATCTCCAAGTCATGATTAAGGACTTAGACAAAATGTAACTTATGTGGTTAATATGAGAAATAACTTTACTATGCCTTTTTTATGCAAAAGTGTTTCCCAGATTGTATACATGCTCAAATACAATTGTGTAAAAGTTGAACTATGAAAAAAAACATTGGTTGTTTTCATGTGCATCCCCAAGATAAAATCGTAGCATTAGCACGGGCATTATACTAGTTAGTGGAAGTGGAAAAGCAAGCCGGACGAACCGAACTGAACTCAAATTTCTGAATTTGGGCCTTTCTTGCTCAGAAATTTGGGCCTTTCTCGCTCGGTGGTATGAAAAGCTATTAAATATTTATAATTATTTTACGATAACTATGACATTCATAGTACAGGTTAATCTTAGCAAAAATATAGCAATGCACTATTAAGCCCGTCTCAAATTAAAGTGTAACTTCGATAGATTCTTTTCCCTTGTTGCAAAAGATAAAAAGAATTACTCGTAAGTATATATCATAACTTTATTTTTTTGATAATGCTCTGGGTAGCGCGTCCGGACGCCCCGTTCCCCTCTAGACACGTCATCCAACCCTCCATCTCATCACACCGGCCAGCCTCACATTCCAGCACGTCCTGGTTCATTTCCCCCTCCGAGATAGAAACCCACCTACCCGTTCGAATCTCCCATTGCCTATTGGATCCCCTGCGCTTCTCCGACGATGCTAAAAGCCCTGGTTTGGTTGTGACTAATTGATGAAACCTAAGTACTAACCTATGTCATTAAGTATGAATGTGATCTAGGTTGGTACATCCAAGCAATGGAGCTAGATGATGGTGAACAAGGTGTTGGTGATGACCATAAGAGATGATCAAGTGCTCCAAGTTGGAAAAGAAGACAGAGAAAAACAAAAACCTAGGAGATCAAGGCAAAGGTATCAAATAGGTATTTGTTTTGGCACTCAAGACACCATAGAGGGTGTGAGTGTTTTTAGGATCGATAGCCGTACTATTAAGAGGGCAAAACTTTGGCTAAGCGGTTATCAAGTGCCACTAGGTGAAGTGATTCTTGAATATGCATTAGTACCTAGTGTGCTAGCAAATTAACCCTTGAAAAATACTTGGAAAAATGCTATCACACGTGCACATGAGTTCTACACTTTGTGGTTAGCAACTTGGAAGCAAGGTTAAGTGGTTGAAGTGATAGAAAAATAAAATGAGGTGAAGGTCAGGGACCGGACCCTGGCTTGGCTAGGACCAGACCCTGACTGGCTGAGTCCGGTCCGGTGTGTGACCTTTGGCCACGGTGGCTGGCCCAGCTCCAGACCTTGCGTTGGGGCAGGACCAGACTCTATTCCCAGAGCCTAGTTATGCAGCAGTGAGCAGCGTAGTAAGGAGCTTGGCTCCGGACCCTAGCAGAGGTTAGAACCGGACCTAGGTGCGTGGGTCCGGTCGTTGGTCGAGCAGAGCGAGGAGGCTATGTGGCGATCAGGCAATAACCGAACCCTGACTGCGAGTCCGGTCATGGGTGACCCAACCTGGTCCGATGGGTCTGGAACTTCTCGGTGTAAAAAATGTCACGATAGAACTCTGGTGGCAGGCGGGTTCGATCACTTGAACTGGACCGAGTCTGGTTGGTTGAGAGCTCTAGCTTGGTTTTGATGAATTGATAAAACCCTAAGTGCTAACCTAGTTTATCAAAGTGATTATAAGATAGGTAGCACTACTCCAAGTGATGAAGCAATGGTGAAAATCATGATGATGGTGATGGCATGGTGATGATCAAATGCTTGGACTTGGAAAAGAAGAAAGAGAAAAATAAAACGCTCAAGGCAAAGGTGAAACTTGATAGGAGCTTTTTTATTTTTGTGGTCGAGATACTTAGTGAGTGTGATCACAATTAGGATTGATAGTCGTACTATTAAGAGGGGTGAAACTCGTATCAAAATGAGATTATCAAAGTGCCACTAGATGCTCTAACTCATTGCATATGCATTTAGGATCTAGTGGAGTGCTAACACCCTTGAAAACATTTGTGAAAATATGCTAACACATGTGCACAAGGTGATACACTTGGTGCTTGGCACATTTGAGTAAGAGTAAAGAAGATAGAGTTGAAAAGGAGTTGAATGTGCTGGTCACGGGGTGACCAGACGCGTCCGACATGCATACCGGACGCGTCTAGTACTGTCTCAACGGTAGTGTTCCTAACGTGATCGAACACGTCCGGTATTCTGGCCAGGCGTGGGCAGAGTTGCCGAGGTGACCAGACTCTGGCTCAGTGGAGTGATTGGACACTGACCAGTTACTATTTAGCGTAAGGTCAAAGTGATTTAGATCGAAGCTGGATTACAGAGAGCATCCGGACGTGTTCGGTCGCCACACCGGACATGTCCGGTATGAACCAGCAAGTCTTGGGTTTTCAGCGTAATAATTGATCGGACGCTGGGAGCGTCCGGTCCGGTGTGACTGGACGTGTCCGGTCGGCCTAGAGCGGTTCTGGGAGCTCTCTGGACTCGACCGGACGCTGCGTCTCCCGCATCCGGTCCGGTGTGACCGGACTCATCTGGTCGGCCCAGAGAGGCTCTAGGAGCTCTCTAGACTCAACCGGACGCTGTGTCTCCCGCGTTCGGTCATTTTCTAACAGCGTATCCGATCACATAGTATTAGCCATTGGGCGCGAATGGCTAAAAAATTTGAAATGGACATGTGGCAGTCAGGCTGTGACCGGACGTAGCGACCGGATGCGTCCGGTCACCACACCGGACACGTCCGGTGCACATGACCTACGCGCCTGGTCGTCCCGTAGTCAGCCCAATAATTGAGCCAATGGCTCTATTGTTTGGGGTGTCTATAAATATCGTTTGGCTGGTTCAAGCTCATGGTCTTGGCCATTTGCATTGACCTAGCAATCTTGAGAGCTTAGCCAAAGCCCTCCCATTCATCACCATCATTGATTCATCATCTTTGTGAGATTGGGAGTAAATCCAAGTGCATTGCTTGAGTGTTTGCATCTAGAGGTACTTGGTGTTCGTGTTGCGCTGTGGGATTCTCTTGTTACTCTTGGTGGTTACCGCCACCTAGATGGCTTGGAGCAGCGAGGATCATCGAGTGAAGGTTGGTGGTTGTCTTCGGCTCTAATCATGGTGATTGTGAGGGGTTCTTGACCTTTCCCTAGCGGAGAGCCAAAAGGTACTCTAGTAAATTGCTTGTGGCTTGTGTGATCCTCATCTTGTGTTGGTTGTGCGGCACCCTATTGAGGGTTTGGCGTGTGATGTCAATTAGCACGTGAACCTCTAAGTGAGTGAATCGCCACAACGAGGACTAGCTTGCTGGCAAGCAAGTGAACCTCGGTAAAAAAATCATTGTGTCATCATTTGATTCCGAGGTGATTGGTCTTTATTGGTATTCAGTCTTGTGATTGATTGGTTCATTCCTCGACTCGGCAGTATAACCATCTTGCTCTCTCTCTACATTGCCGCAAATTAGTTGTCAAGCTCTTTAGTGTAGCTAGTCGTGAGAAGCTTGTTAGTTTGGTTAGTGTGGCTCTTTAGTTAGCCTTTGAGAGCACACTAACTTAGTGTAGTGACATAGCCATTGTGTGGATAGAGACTATATAAACTAGAATTGTGGTAGGTGGCTTGCATTTTTAGTAGGCTAGCGCAACATTCGCTTCGCCTCAAATTGTCTAACCGGTTTGCTAAGTGTTGTTGTAGAAATTTTTATAGGCTATTCACCCCCCTCTAGCCATTAGGACCTTTCATTGGTCTGGAGTGCTCGGGGAGCTCTTTGTTGAGCTCCGGACTTTGAGGCCGCAAACCAACCGGACCCTGGAGTCTGGGTCCGGTCCGGAGGTGTTGAACACGCCTGGTTAAGTGACTGTTGAAGATCTATGGCCGAGGTTGAATACTGAGGCCACATGGCGTGAATCCAAGGATGGACCCTGCTAGGTGCGTCCGGTCCGGACGGTACAGGTGAGTCTAGTCACCCCTGTGTCAACCTAATGGCAAGTGGAAGTTTAGGACCTCTATAAATAGAAGGGGCCAGCTCTAGCTCACCCTCTTACACATTTTCATCAGTGATACATCCTTGTGAGCTAAAGCAAATACCTTCCACTCATCTCCATCATTAATTCATTATTATAGTGAGATTGGGAGTGATTCCTAGTGTATTTACTTGAGTAATTGCATCTAGTGGCACTTGGGGATCGTATTGGCTGTGGTTTTTCTTATTACTCTTGGTGGTTGCCGCCACCTAGACGGCTTGGAGTAGCTTGTGGTGATTAGCATGAGGTGGAGCTTGTTCGTGGCCATCCTGATCGTGATTGTGAGGGGTTCTTGACCTTTCCCCAGTAGA
Source organism: Miscanthus lutarioriparius (assembly GCA_904845875.1). Classification (NCBI taxonomy): domain Eukaryota; kingdom Viridiplantae; phylum Streptophyta; class Magnoliopsida; order Poales; family Poaceae; genus Miscanthus; species Miscanthus lutarioriparius. The sequence goes on along the minus strand of CAJGYO010000001.1, from coordinate 93,425,966 downwards.
TAGCCAAAAGATACTCTAATGGATTGCTCGTGTCATTGAGTTACCCTCACTTTGGGTAGGTTCTTGCGGCGCCCTAGTGGAGGGCTTGTTGTGGTGCCAATTAGCTCGTGAACCACCAAGTGTGTGGTCGACACAACGGGGACTAGCATGCCGGAAAACACATGAACCTTGGGATAAAAATTGTGTGTCTCCAGGTGTTCATTTGGTTTTCATTGATTGATTGATCATCTCGCTTGTCACGTGTGGTATACCTTTCTCTACCTCTTGCATTTACATTTCTAGAGATATCTTGTGTAGAGGTAGTTGAGTAGCTAGTGTAGCTTAGCTTAGCTAGTAAACTAGTTGTCTAGCTTGCTCACTAGTGTAGCTAAGTAGTGACATATCAAATTGTGTGCATAGTGGTCATAGCAACTAAAATTGTTAGTATAGGTGGCTTGCAATCCTTGTAGAGCTAGAGTAAAATTGTATTTCACCATTTAGTGTACTAACCATTTGCTCTAGTGAATTTGTAGAGAATTTTTGTAGGCTATTCACCCACGCTCTACCCATTTAGGGCGTTTCAAGTGGTATCAGAGCCATAATCACCGTTTGATTAAGGCTTCACAACCTTCGATGTCAAAAGATGGCTCAAATAGTGTTCAACCATGTTGGGGGCAAACCACCACACTTTGATGGCACATGCTATGACTATTGGAAGGGAAAGATGAAGATGTATTTGGTTTCAATCAATGACAAAGTGTGGGATGTGACAGAGAATGATTTTGTGGTTCTTGATCCCGCAAATGCAACACCAAGAGAGCAAGAGAACAAGCAATGCAACACAATGGCGCTCAACACCATCTACAATGCCATTGATTCTAAGGTGTTTGAGCAAATCAACGATCTTGATAGAGCACATGAGGTTTGGACAAGATTGGAGGAAACCTATGAGGGTACACCGGTGGTCAAGAGTGCCAAGTTATACATTATCAAGGATAAGTTGACAAGCTTCAAGATGGAGGATGATGAGAGCGTTCTGGAGATGTTCGATAGATTGATTGATCATCTCGCTTGCCAGGTGCGGTATACCTTTCTCTACCTCTTGCATTTGCATTCCTAGAGATATCTTGTGTAGAGGTAGTTGAGTAGCTAGTGTAGCTTAGCTTAGTTGGTAAACAAGTTGTCTAGCTTGCTCACTAGTGTAGCTAAGTAGTGACATAACAAATTGTGTGCATAGTGATCATAGCAACTAGAATTGTTGGTATAGGTGGTTGCAACCCTTGTAGAGTTAGAGCAAAATTCCATTTCACCATTTAGTGTACTAACCATTTGCTCTAGTGAATTTGTAGAGAATTTTTGTAGGCTATTCACCCACCTCTAGCCATTTAGGACCTTTTAGATGTGCTCACCTCGTCCACCGATGAGGTTGCCAGAGAAGGGTGGCGGCACATGGTGGACGCTACCATGAGGTCTCGACGCTAGGAGGATTCCAGAGAATGGAACTGGAGACACACGTTGGGTTGGGGGTTGGGGAGGGGTGAGGGCGTTGCTTCATGCACTCGTGCTTGTCACACGCTCATGGAGGACATGGCGACCCAAGCCACCACCCAAAGGGAGCATGCTCCATCACCAAAGAAGACCCGTATGATCCCAAGTGAACCCCCTCCCCCAAATGCTTCTATGGTTTTAGGCTTTTAGCTTCAAACTCGTGTCAATTTGATTCAATATGACTGCCATAGAGATGCTTCATCATGTTGATATGTCATGTTTAACGATTTTCCCCCAACGCTCTAGGGTTAGGGTTTTAGCTTCCATCCCGTGGTAGATTTGATTCAATGTGACTGCCATCACTACTTCAAAATTGATTTTCAGCAATGGGAGCTTTTTTAGTGACGAGTCAATTTGTAGCCGCCTCTACAGTGGCCTCAAACCAAACCGCCTGTAGAAAGTTCCCAGCCGCCTCTACAAATGCCCCTACTTTAGAGGTGGCTCTATTTCCAGCCACCTCTAGAAATCGATTTCAGTTGCCTATGAAAATAGGAGCTACGCAGTAAAATTGGATTTTTCAAAAGACCTTAGATGGAGAAACAACCAAAACAAAAGTTGAAGATTTTGAAAAGTTATGCAACTTTATAGTTGACAACTTTTTTATTTGAATTCATCTATGCATGAAAATTACGTTTTAACTTCTTACATTTGAAATTCAAAATTTTTAGATGGGGAAACGACCAAAACCAAAGTTGTAGATCTAGAAAAGTTATAAAACTTTGTAGTTGACAACTTCTATATTTGAATTAGTTTAGAATTCCAAAAACTCATTTCAATACCCGATGCAGATAAAATGAGGAGGACGAATATCCCAAATGAACGCAAGTGTGTTATGGGTGGAGCGATTAGGGGAGGAACGCGCGAGGCCTGAGGTCACGATTTGATCACCTGCAGTCATGAAGCATGCAAATAATCTTGTGACTTGTGACTTGCGTCTGCGCGTGCGTGTGGCTGCCCAGTGGGGTCTCGCAGCCTGATATTAATTTTTTTGCCCGAATCTATAATTTCTGGACAATGATTTATAGAGGCGGCTATAAATCGATTTCTAGAGATAGAAAAACATAGGTGGCTAGGGCAGCCGCCTCTATAGAGGCTTCCCGGCCTTTCTATAGTAGTGCATGGAGATTCTTTCATGATGTTGATCTATCATGCTTCACGATATTCTCCCTAATGCTCTAGGGTTAGGGTTTTAGCTTCCGTCCCGTGTCAATTTGATTCAATGCGACTGCCATGGAGACGCTTCATCATGCTAATCACATGTAGATTTTTTTATTCAAAATATGATTGCCATTGAAGATGTTTTATAATGCTGCTATGCATTGTTACACCATAATGTATCAAATGTTAATGCATGCTTAGTTTTTTTTTGCAACAATTGGCTATAGGGTGTGTGTATATATTATGTCATGTTTCTTTTTAAAATGTGACAGGTTTTCCATGCTTGGCACCTGTGTGTTGATACATGTTTTTTGATATGTTGCAGAATACTGTCACTTTTATTTGTGCCCCTCCGTGTGTAGTCTATTTTTTATATTTTCTTTTTAGATGCTGTTTTTAATTTTTTTGCGCAGAAGTTATTGCTCCAATAGCAATGTTGAGCACTTTAAGAGTACGTCCTGAGATCCATAGGATCTGTGAGCTAGTTCCATATTATAACGAAAATCACAAATTGTGGATAGAAGAGGGGCTGGTCTAGGTGCTTTACTCTTCATGTCTGAGTTTTCCATCCTTGTGAAGTTGGTCAAATTGATCATGAGATACGTTGATCCCTTATTGAGAGTTGAGGTTCGAAAATAGAGTTATTGTAGTTGATTAGCAGCTTGTTTGCAAGATTCTTGGTCTTCACAATGGAGTCAGAGGCTGTCAAGGTGACCTGCAAAGTTGATTATTTTGATGCGTATCTCAAGATTTGTGACAATTTCTAGAGGGAGAAAGGGCAAAGACAAAGAAGTGCATTGCGGTATTGAAGGGTGCTAAGGACAAAGTTTCTTTTATGATGACATTTATGTTGCTTGCATTAGGGTCTGTACTCGTCCTATGAATGGACAATGGTCTCATCACATAGTACTTGCTCAACTTAGTTGATATATCTCAAATCAAAACATTTGACTCGGCTGGCCACATTCTTGATGTGTTGATGGATCATGTCCACAAGTACCAGTCACTTTCTCCTGAAAGTCTTCAACAGGACCATCAGATTGCTCCATGCCTTGCTATTTTAGCCATACATTCATCCTTTTTTTTTGTCTGTAGCATTTTCTACTTTGGACTGCTCCCGCCGTCTTCACTATCGGGATTCTGGCCAAACCGCTGTGGGCCTTGTTCCCTCCTGTACACGGTGGTGGACACCCCACAAACGCGGTTGGTATGGTCTCATAAGACTACAAGCCCTCCGGTGTAAAACAACGGTACACACAAGAACCGAGTGGTAAGAGGTATGCAAACCTCACTAAACACTAGGCCTAAACCTAGTGCAAGCGTATAAGCAGTGGTCTAACTAGCCTAAACACTTCACAAAAGCACCTACACTAATCACAAGTGTTTCACTAAACACTATTCATGTGGAGAGCACTAGAGTGGAGCCACAACTCCCTTGTCTGTTTCCTAACTCCCACATACTTCAAATGGCCTGCCAAGGGGGTATAAATAGCCTCCCCTTTGGAAAATAGCAGTTGGAAGCTGCAGCAGCATTCTGCATAGGCATGGCATAGGTCTGGTGCCCTTATGTAGCTAGCCGTTGCTGTTAGCCGTTGCCGACTGTTGGAATAGTGCCCGTCCGGTGCGTTGGTCCGGTGCACACTGGACTCGTCCGGTTCCTTATGGCTATCCTAACCCAAGCTACAACCTTCTCTACTCGAACTATGTACACCTTGGTGTCCGGTGCCCCTAGCTGCAGCTGCCATCTGTGACACGTAACTATATCTATCCGGTGCCTGGTCCGGTGGTCGGTCTGGTGCACTGTCCCAAAAAGAGAGTCACCTCGTAAAAAAAAGAGTCACCTAGGGTATCGTGCAGGTCAAACTTTCTTACTTCCTTCAACCCATGTTAGTTGATATTTTAGAATCTCTCACGGAAACCAGCGCTGAAGCCAAAAGAGCAAAATGCCCCTCAAAGAGTAGAGATAGAGATGTACTGAGAAAAGAGAAATGGTGCATTGGGAAATAAGAAGGTCAAGTTTTTTTAGAAAAAAATTGAATGCTATCAGGTCATCAACTTTAGGACAGATGGAGTAAGATATTTGTAGAAAAGTATTAGCAATATTTGTATCTCCAAATAAGCTTATTATAAAAATATATTCAACTTAATCTAATGATATTTATTATGCACGATAAATATGAAGTCTCTTGTATGTATTCGACTAAAGTTAAAAATATTCAACTTTTTGAAAAGTGAGAAAGATATTGTCGGGTTCATAAACCCGGGGTCCCTCGTGGACCGGCCTCCCAACAAAGGTTTGGCCCAAGCAGGCAAACACACAACTCATGGGCCGACCCAAGTACCTAAATGACAGGCCAAAGGGGCGATCGAATCTCCGACCGGGAGGCCTAGCCGAGGAAGAACAGCGCCCAGTTTCCGATTCTGGCCCACCTCTCCGACTGGAGCACTCGCTTCAGTCTCCAGCCCGCCTCCGGACAGCCTCTCCGACCGGAAGGCCTAGCCAAAGCACTACTTCCGACTCCGACCCGCGTCTTCGACCGGGGATGTGCCAAACCCCTGCTCACGGCTCTTCTCCGACTGGCAAGATAAGAGCCGACTAGGACCAACCTACCGGGGACGCACGCTCAAAAAAGGCCAGGGAATTAATGGAGAAAGCAAGGCAGGGCGCACAAGTTAAACTACGATACTAGGGACCGTACCCTGTACACCTGCAGAAACAGTACTCTGCAACCTCCCTGGCACAACAGAGCCCAAATAGTGTTGTAGGCGTCGACATTTTCCCTACAGTATTGTGGGCGCCATTAACTCCCATACGGTAAGGCTCCCCCACATGCCTCTGGGCATCGGCAGTGTTGTGGGCGCCGGTATTTATCATACCGAGTGAACATGGTGAAACTCCTCATATGCCTCTGGGCATGAACAGTATAGCAGGTACCGACATCTGCCATACCCGAACAAGATGACGCAACCTCCGACGTGCATCTGACATCCAACAGTGTTGTGGGCGCCTACCATCATCCTGTACCCGCCGACATGGGCAACAAGGCTTAGAAGCATACGTACTCTCTCCCTCTCACTTGTAAGGCTATCCCCTTTATCTATAAAAGGGGATGCACTCTCTCCCAACAAAAAGGTAGTTTCAAGTCATTCCAGACTCATTAGATCAATCAAGTTCACTAAGCACACAATAGCAGAATCACCAGGTTCAAACCACGAGCACACGCTCGAACACTTGGCTCATAGCAGAGCTCTTGTCACTCTCGACCCTTTCTACTGGACCTCTTGTACCCCCCATCTTTCTCCTTCTTGTTTGTAACCCCACTGCAAACTTTGAGCACCTGGGCTCAGGAATAAAGTCACCGACCGACTCAAACTAGACATAGGGCACATTGCCTGAACCAATATAAACCCTGTGTCATTGAGTGCTAGGCCACCTCCGATCACAACGTACGGCAAAACTACAAATATTTACTTGTTGGTCACTTTTTGCACCGACAGTTGGCGTCGTCCATGGGGAAGACGCTGTACGTTCAACACTTTTTGGTCATCGGATGGCCCACTTTTCCGCCACCTTCGCCGTGGTGAACTCAGGTGATACGACTTGCTTCGGCTCACTGGAGTTTCCCGCACTCCCACCTATTGTGATGTGGGTTCCACCCATCTCCAAGCCCTCCCAGGCCTTCCTCTTCGGAAGCCTGGACTTCGTCACCGACCGGCTCGGCGTACTACACCTCCGTGAGGAGGCACTCGTTCGATGCCCCTTCAGAGGGGCGTCCTCCATCGGCTCCGGGACACGCGATGATTTCAACGATGAGGCATCTGCGCTTCATTTCGAGCAAACTCTCTGCTCAAACCCCGCTGTAAGTAATGTACATGCTGTTATCTACTTACTATTCTCTATTTTCCACCAATTACCCGGAGGGACCCCATTGTCCCTGTCATGACTAACATACGACCGGTTCCCCTACGGCCTTGCATCTCCCATGGATGCGTATGCCCAGAGGCTTCGAAGGATGCCGACGCCACCCCCTCTCATGTCTTAATTCGTGGGGATGGCGAGCTATGCTCCCACCTATTTCCTCGACCTCATGGATGACGATGTTGAGAGTGACGGCTCCAGCATCTGCGACATGGCGCCTAGCCACCGTCCGTCCTAGGAGTGCGCTATGGAGTCCTTGCAGACTCACACCCCTCTGGACCCTCATGCGGAGACCCTCGAGCTCACACGGGAGCACGTCGAGAACTACAACAACAGTGGCTGCACTAGCCACCGACTGCGCTAGCTCGCTCGGTGCACCACACTACGCCCCATACGCATAAACCGGTGAGCGGCGCCTGGGGTCGCGCCCGTCGGGTCCATGCAACACCATGGACAGGGGGAACGATCCCCCACAGTTCACTCGGGCCAATCAGAACATCGTTGCTGCGGCAATGCTTCTATGTGGCCTTCCCTAGCCGAACGACCCTTAGGAACAGGCGATCCACCGAAACCTCCAGGCACTAGTGGAAACTACCACTATTCAACAGGCGGAGAGCTCCGTATCGTGACACCGACTCGTGGCCTCTCTCCCCACCAGGGGAATGGGGACATAGCAGATGAGTTGCTCCACCCGCTCACCACTACAACAGCCAAGCGCGGCACAAGAGGCCACACCTGTGCCTTGTCTTGACTTTACGACCGCTCCGCACCGACCGCCTGTACACGAGCGGCTCGGGCCGAACCGAGACGCACGCAGTAGTGACCGGAGTCCTAGCCCGGATGGCCCGGGACCACAGACCTTTGTCCAACACCTCTAGCGAGCACTGCTCCTGCCGCTCTCCAACGGAGGCTAAGGCAAAGGCAAGGCCAAGCGCCAGGATCAGGACGAGGGCCCCTCCACATAGAAGTGGAAAAAGAACAGAAAAAATTGCTGCCGACCGGCCAACTCCACGTTGGTCGCCACGGCTGATCACATGGGCAAGCAGCCCTAGTAGGACCCTCCGGGCCACTTCCACGAGCTCATGGAGAGCCCATGCACCAACCATGCCAACCCCATCAAACACCTCTACAAGGACTGTGAGCTCCTCAAGCGCCTTCTGCGGTAGGCCGGCGGGCCAAAGGAAGAAAAATGCGCAAAAGCAGCGGCCAAGAAAGGGGGCATAGCGGACAAGGATCCGGATGACTGAAGGTTGAAGTGATCTAACCAGACGTCTACCAACTGAAGAATGACAACGATGACATTCTCACCAAACGCTTGGAACAACTATGTCATTTTTCTTCCCCTAAAATTCAGTCCTACCATTGTTTACTTAGCGTTTGCTCCTATAAGAGCACCCCGACCCGAACACTTTTCGGCCCAGGTCGCTCGGGGGCTCCACAAGGGTGTACTACTACCTCTCTTTTTCATTTATTATCATATGGTGAAACTCCTTCCTACCGAACAAAAGGGTAGTTCGTTCCTTTAATTTGCCTTACGTAGCTTTGCTTTAAAATATTCCGACCGATCGCACCCCACCTCTACCTACGGTTATGAGCAGCTGAGCCTCACGGGCCATGCCCTGGGCTCCTAAGGTTGCAGCCTACGGGACGAATGGGCAAGTATGAGAAAAAATAAAAAACAAAATTACGCTAAGGTAAAACTAAGGAATGAAAGGGACAAGTTTCCCCGAACGGAGTGACTCCATAACAAAAAACGAAACTGATTGTAGTCATTAAAACACACAAGAACGTTTACACAGGGGCTGCCCCATGAACTTAAACTTTTTTCATCTACTAAACTACTTATACTTTACAAAGCTATTGGGGCGGCTCGGCGGCATCCACTGTCGGTACGACCGGCGAAGGCACAGGCTGCTCACTCCCTGGTGGGACCACATTCGGCTCAGCTAAAGGCGGGATGACGTCCACTTTCAACCCAGGCTCCGTGCCATCCGCAAGCTGGGCAACGTCCTCCCGACACGTGCTTCTAGCCATGTCTTCACGGCGGACATCCATCACCCACTACGTCAGAGACTTGCTCTGCCACCAACCTTGTGTGCGGTAGCAAGCTCTCCCCGAGCGATTGAATGTCCTCCGTGCTCAAGCCGTCGGCATACCCGCCGCAGATAGTGGTGAAGTCTAGGTTCGGGTTGTATGTCACCACCGAAGTCAACACCCCCGACGCTCCATAGAATAGCCCGCTCGTGATAAGGGTCCGGACCTCATCCGAAACCTCCGCCAGCTAGACGGTGGGCGCGCTAGTGCTTGGCGCCGACCCGAAGACCTCCGAGACGACAAGTTGGGCAACATTGCGGATTTGGTCAAGTTCCCCCTCGAGAGCACGTCGCTCTTCAAGGGACATGGCCAGCTCCTCTGCATTTCAGCCAAAAGTCGCCATGACCGTCTCTAGTTCCCGCTCTAATGACTTCACCTTTCCACCCAGCTCTAGAAGAAGGGCGACAAGCTCAGAAATAGGCTGAAGGAAGAAACCAACAAGACGAAAAATAGAAAAGGTACGTACCGAGGCGGAAGTTCTCAAGGGTGGAGAATTCCTCCGCCTGTCGAGCCACCTGCTCACGCACCCGGGCGCTCGCCTCCTCCATCCCTATCACCCGGCCCCGAAGCATGAGCACTTCTGGGTCTACCTCCGATTGGGCCTTTCACTCCGACTCTAGGGCCTTTCGCACCGACACCAGGGCATTCCGCTCCGACACCAAGGTGCTCCTCTCTGACTCAAGGGTCTCCAGGGATTTTTGGAGCGTCGTCTCGGTGTTCGCCAGGGATTTCCGCAACCCCACCTCGGTCTCTGTCTGGTGGGCCTTCGCCGCCTCAAGCCCCCGCTCGGCGACGGTCGCCCACTTCGCTGCACGCTGCTCCTCCCGCCGCACCACAGTCACCTTGGCCACTCGGTCCTAGGACTCTCGACGGGCGGACTCTAGCTAACGCTCAAGCTCAACCACCCGGGCATGCTTCATCCGGAGGAAGCGAGACTTGTGGGATGACATCTCCTTCAGACCATACGAAAACGAAAAGCAAGCATGCTGAGGCAACCAACAAGAGACTCAGAGGTTAAGGACAAATATGGGAAACTCACCTCTATGGTGAGCTACAGGTCGACCTTGACTAACTGTTGGGCGGACTTAACCCGCTCCTGGGCATCCTCGAGCTTCACCGATAGGTTGGCGAGTTCGGACTCCATGGAAAGTCCTTTCCCACCAAGGATGTCCTAGAGCTGACACTCCTGGGAATCTCGAAGGACGAACCACACCTTTGACGGGTCCTCGAGGCAGGGCCACTCCAGATCACCCTCCAACAGCCCACCAGAGGGCCTAGCCTCCGACCGAACCACCGCCAGCTCCCACGACGTCATTGGTAGCTCCACCGCGTCATCTGCTTCATCATCGGATGGGATCTCCACCACATCGGTTGCACGGGCCATCGACGGGTCTTCCGACTCCATCCTGGCCGCATCTCCCCCCGACGTTTTTAGCTCCGACCACGAGGGTGAGCCATGCAGCCCTCCGCTCAGCGAGGCAGGGGGCTCGGTCTCTTTCTTCTCTTCCACTGCAGCTGGTGGAGGAGGGGCCGCAAGGGACACCACCAGCGAAGCCTCCATGGTTACCACCGGGATCGTCGCTAGCGCCCGCCGCCGCTGTACCAGCAACCGACCCGGGGAGCACCACCCCCGAAAGGGAAGGGTTCGCCGCCACCACCCTATTCCCCCCGCCGCTCACCGCAGCACACTGCAGGGTGGACCTCCAAACCTCCTACATAGGAGTTGGGGCGATACTCAACCTCGTCATCGCCCGGCCGCTGACAAAGAGTATGGGTCAGTCATACTCCAAAAAAGACTAAACAACAAGATCAAAAAGAAACAAAGAAAAACATACCAGGAGGTAAGCGGCATGACTCTAAAGCCAAGACCCAGCATTGACGGGCCCACAGGGCGAGGACCGCTCCTAGGCTATGACCGTGCCCCCTCACTTTAGCCAGGGGCGGAGTCATCCTGATCGGCTCCTGCCCGGCCTGTGGGTCACCATGACCTTCGGCTCGGGATGCGCCCACCGGAGCGATAGGCGGGGCATCCTCCCGCTGTGAGTCATGCGCTAGCACCGGTCTCGGCGATGCACGGGTGCAAGCCCGCTCCTCTAACCACCTGGCTTGCTCGGTCATGCCCGCGGCAGGCGGGGACGAGACCGGCGATGCCACCGAGGGACGCGGTGACCACGCCCGCTTCGCCTCCCGTTCGTCGGTGGCGTCTGCGCTCGCCGCACGCTTCCTCGGCACGGGAACCTCAGCGTGCCTCTCCACCTCCTACTCATCACAAGCGGACATACGCTGTAGGGTTGCGACGCTCCGCCAAGGTCAAAACGACCTCCGAACTTTCCTCCTCCTCGGAGAAAACCATGTCATCCACATTTGTGGGATCCTTCGACTCGAGCTCGGACTTGACGTCGCTCTTATTTTCCCCGGCCTTCACACGCCGGGCAATCTCCTTCTCCTTATACTTCCGCTGAGCCACCTCGGCTTTCTTTTTCTTCCTGGCATCCGCCGCCTCTTTCTGGGCGGCCTGCCGAGCCGCGCCCTCCGACCCCTTTGGAAGGTGCGGCTGGGACCTGTAAGCATCAAGTCCCTATGAAATAGGCGACTCAAAAATCAAAAAAGCAGGAGAGCAAAGGGGGGAAAGAACATGAAGTAAAGAAAGAGGAGCATACCAGTTTGGACACCACCGAGGCATTGAGAGGTATGGGATTTCCATCGACCTTCTCTTTGGGCTTCAGCTACATCACCTGGTCAAAGCGACTCTAGACCTCATCATCCGGCAGCTCCTCCGGTGATGCACAATCGGGGTTCGACGGGCCACCGTACCTCCACATCGGCCATGACCTCTCCACCAACGGAGCAACCCGGCAGCGGTAGAGGGTGTGGAACACCCTCACCCCATCAAGGCCGCACTGCATGAGCTTTCGGAACTCCTCCTCGATGATCTCCACCTTCTTCTTCTCCTGACGGGAACAGCCCCATGACCAACTATCCTACTTCTTCGGCCTCCCACCGGTGAACGTCGGGAACAGCGCCTCCACCGAATTCCTAATATAAAACCACTCCCCGTGCCACCCCCGGTTGGAGTTGCAGGGGATGTACGCGGGGTACGAGCCTCCCGCGCTCGGTTTCCTCTGCAGGGCGAAACCCCCCACTGGCGCGACCTCGGGCGAATTCCCCACCGGCAAAGCTCGCCCAGAGAACAGCCGCCAGAAGAAGTCCGCATGTGGCTCCATCCTAAGGAAGGCCTCGCAGACGGTGACAAAGACGATGATGTGCAGCACCCTCATCGGATTGAGGTGCTGCAGCTCGAGACCCCACTCATTGAGGAGTCCGCGCAGGAACCAGTGTGCGGGGTATCCCAACCCACGCTCATGGAAGGCGAGAAAGGAAACCACCTCATCGGGCCGAGGTTGCGGAAACTCCTCCCTCCCGGGAGCCCTCCAATGTGCCACCTCCTTCGGCGGTAGAAACCCCTTCACGGTGAAGGCATTCAACACTGACTCCCTCATAGTGGATGACCTCTAGTCCGACATCTTGCTCCGGGTTTGTGAAAGGATTTGTGAGTTTTTCCCCTCCCTCGCTCTCTCCCTTTTCTTTCCTAGGAACCGCCGTGGCTCTCAAAGATGCTCTCTACAAGAAGGAAAATGAGACGAGGCGGCAGATGGGGAATAGGCAAAAGAACGGGGTGAAAACCTTCTCCCTTCTCCTACATAAGGAAAAGGGCGTAACAGTTGGGGAAGGCGCGCCGATAGGGAAAGTTGAAACGGCGGAGCGAAAAACCCTCTCTCTTTCCCATTTAATGTAGATGGGACGCACTCTGACCGATGAGACACGCCCTGCGATGAAACAGTGCCTGATCAGACGGGACATGGCCTGGGCATGGCCCACCACTACTACACGCCAACCACTACCGCACGCTAGGCACAGGAACCAAAGCACCACCGCACACGGGTAGCTCTCCACATCCCCAGGCGGGACTTGGAAAAACCCGAAATGGGATCTCCACCAGGGGAGACCATCGGGCTTCCTAAGGTCGATCGAACGACTCAAGATAACACCGAGAGACAGGTAAGGAGTGAAGGGACGCCCCATGTAGGCCATGCCGACTCTATCACGAACGACGAGCATGGGTCCCGATCGGACATTTCTGATTGGAGCTCTTCAAACCCCGTCACTCGAGTCATCAAGGTAACACTATCGACCCCCGCTATTTCCTTATAATCATTTCATACATCCATACATGCATTCATTCCATACACCCATGCCCCCCGAACGATTTGGGCCCTGAACCACCCGGGGGCTCGAGAACTAAGCATCGCACATGCAGTGAAATGCATCACAACGCTCCGTGTTGCGTCACGAAGCGGTAGTTGCCTCATTCGACATGGGCAATGACCGACCGAGGTTTGAAGGCCAGCCCACGAAGGGCTCGAGGCCGCCCCACGTCAAACAAAGCCAGGGGAGAAAACACAGATGATCCCCGTGTGGCCCTCGCCCTGTCTGCCCCAAAGCAGATAGGGTCATCTCAATCTTCTTGTTTGATCCTAAACCTCTGCCAAGCCCATAGAATCTCCATCGAGGGGAGGCCGTTAGGCCACCCGGGTCGGTCTCCGGAATGACCCAAGCATCTGTCGGGTTGCAGGTAAAGGAGCAGTGGAATGTCACAAGAGGGCTATGCCGACCCCGACATGAACGACGGACCCGGATTCCACTCGATCATACCCGTTAGCGAACTCACCGAGCATGTCACTCTAGCCCGAGCGATCAGGACAAGGGACAAAACTTAGCCCCTCCGGTTGTGAGAAACCGAGGATGGGGCAATGCACACAACTCAAACTGACCCCTACCAAAAGCCCAACAGGGCTCGGGGGCTCAATACACACCAAAACGCCTAGGTCTACGACCTCGAACTCGCTCCATCCCTTGGCTACGCTTCGACTGCACACCAAATGCCTGGGTCTGCGACACCAAACTTGCCCCATCCACTCGGCTACGCTTTGACTGCACACCAAACGCCTGGGTCTGAGACCCCAAACTCGCCCCATCAAGATCCACGAGCTCCGGCTCGCCCGATCCCTAAACTAACTAACTAACTACCTCAACTGCGCGGGTTGCACCGAGGCCAGGATCCATGACTCTGACTCGCCCGATCCCACAGCACGCACCGACACCAGGACCCACGAACTCTGTCTTGTCCGATCCCTAAAACTAACAGTCTCGCCCGATCCCATGGCGCGCATCGACGCTAGGATCCACGAGCTCTACCTCGCCTGATCCCAAAACTAAAACACCTCGGCTGCACCATGACGCCTTGGTTTATGACTCTGTCTCGACTAAAAAATACGCACACACGCCCGCTAGAAAACCCCCCAGATGATTCTGCCCGAATCGCCCGGGGGCTTGGGGGCTACACCCGCGGGTGTGCTCGCGCGCACCCGCCGACAAAACAAAACTTCCCCCACTGGTAACACGAAACCCCCCAGACAATTCTGCCCGAATCGCCCGGGGGCTCGGGGGCTACACCCACGAGTGCGCTCGCACGCACCCACCATCAAGACAAAAATCCCCAAACGATTCTACCCGAATCGCCCGGGGGCTCAGGGGCTCCTGCTGGGTTCATAAACCCGGGGTGCCTCGCGGACCGGCCTCCCAACAAAGGTTTGGCCCAAGCAGACAAACGCACAACTCATGGGCCGGCGCAAGTACCTAAATGACAGGCCAAAGGGGCGATCAAATCTCTGACCGGGAGGCCTGTCCGAGGAAGAACAGCGCCCGGTTTCCGATTCTGGCCCACCTCTCTGACTGGAGCACTCGCGTCGGTCTCCAGCCTGCCTCCGGATGGCCTCTCCGACCAGAAGGCCTGGCCAAAGCACTACTTTCGAATCCGACCCGCGTCTCCGACCGAGGATGTGCCAAACCCCTGCTCAGGGCTCTTCTCCGACTGGCACGATCAGAGCCAACTGGGACCAACCGACCAGGGACGCATGCTTAGAAAAGACTAGGGAACGAACGAAGAAAGCAAGGCAGGGCGCAGAAGTCAAACCACGATACCAGGGACTGTACCCTGTACACCTGCAGAAACAGTACTTTGCAACCTCCCTGGCACAACAGAGCCAAACAGTGTTATAAGCGCCGACATTTTTCCTATAGTATTGTGGGCGCCATTAACTCCCATACGGTAAGGCTCCCCCACATGCCTCTGGGCATCGATAGTGTTGTGGGTGCCGACATTTACCATATCGAGTGAACATGGTCAAACTCCTCATATGCCTCTGGGCATCAACAATATAGCAGGTACCGACATCTGCCATACCCGAACAAGACAACGCAACCTCACACGTGGTTTTGACATCCAACAGTATTGTGGGCGTCTACCATCATCATGTACCCGCTGGCATGGGCCACAAGGCTTAGAAGCATACGTACTCTCTCTCTCACTTGTAAGGCCATCCACTTCATCTATAAAAGGGGATGCGCTATCTCCCAACAAAAAGATAGATTCAAGTCATTCTAGATTCATTAGATCAATCGAGTTCACTAAGCACACAACAGCAGAACCACCAGGTTCAAACCACGAGCACACGCTCGAACACTTAGCTCATAGTGGAACTCTTGTCACTCCCATCTTTCTTTTTCTCATTTGTATCACCACTGCAAACTTCGAGCACCTGGACTCAGGAATAAAGTCACCGACCGACTCAAACTAGACGTAGGGCACGTTGTCTGAACCAATATAAACCCTGTGTCATTGAGTGCTAGGCCACCTCCGATCACAACGTACGGCAAAACTACAAATATTTACTTGTTGGTCACTTTCTGCACCGACAGATATTCTTCATGAAATGAAAGAAGTAGCTGAAAGAAAATAATATTTTATTTTTCATGGGTCTCTTTGTTAGAAAATTTATTTAGCTAGAATGTTGGAGCAATTTGAGCTAAAGAAGTAACTCATATGGATAGTTTTGCACGTATGAAAAGAATTATTTGTACACTAAAGACAAAGTAACTCGGATAGTTTTTGCATCTATGAAAATATTTATTTATACATTAAATTTGTCTTTAGGGAGACCGAGAGCAGCCAAAGTCTGATAGGCTATCAGCAGCGCGAGAGGGCCACGTGACCAGACGTCTAAAGGATAGAATTCCATGGGATGGTACGGAACCGTCCAGCAGAAATGCGTCGCACTCCCACCGAATCGCTATAGTCCTTCCCTGTCTGCCTCATTCCACCATGCACGCGTGTACCCCGTCCTCGTCAGTCTTGTCCCGCCCTGCGCCCGCCGCTTCTTCTCCCTGACCCCCTCTTCTCTCTCCGCGCGTGTGGGACTCAGGAGCTGGGATAAGGACGAGCACACCCCATCTGCAGGACCTCAGGCACGCGCACCCCTTCCCCCCAACGCCCGGGCCATGCCCTAATGACTCTCTCTGAATATACCTTTGAAATACGAAACACTTGCAAAATAAAACACTTGAATGCAACATAAGTCTAAAGCAGACGAAACATTTAACATACAATTGCAACATGTGTGTGAAACATATGCAACATCCAGATAAAACACTTGCAACTTGCAACATGAAAACACTTATTGCAACATAAGACTGAAACAGCTGAAACATTTCAAACATACTCTTGCAACATATGTAACATTTAAATAAGCACACTTGCAACATACATCTAAAAAAAGCAGATGAATTTGAAACGGACGCTTGCAACATACATATACAACCATTGCAACATGTGCAACATCATGATCTATTTTTGCAACATCCATATAAAACACTTGCAACATATCTCTAAAATATCTGAAATAATTGAAACATACTCTTGCAACATGCACTTTCAACGCAATATCTCCTTGTTGCTCGGTAGAATGGAGGCTCGTCAGTGTGTGGTGTTCACCGGAGGCAGCGGCCCGGCGGCGTTTGTAGGCGGCGGGCCAACAGCAGTGGCTGCACGTTGTGGAAGGGAGGCATCGGCCGCACGAGAGGCGGGGAGGCTACGGCCGCGTGACTTGGAGAGGGCAGCAGCGCGCCATGCCTGGCAGGGACGGCAGCCGAGCGCCGCTACTTAGAGGCGGCTGCGCGCTGTGCCTGGCAAGGCCAGCGGCCAAGCGGTGCTCCTCGGAGGGCCAGCGGCCGTTCGCTCAAAGGCGGCAGGCGAGTGGATAAGAGCGATAGAAAGAGAAACAAGTGGATAAGAATTACTGGATGAGCAGTTTTTTTTTTGAGAAACGAAGGAGCGTGAGTTGTTGGGCTGATATCGTGACCTAGCAAAGGAGCGTCCACGACGCCCAATTCATAATGATAAAAAAAATTAATCAAATGGGGGCAGAGGGGCAGGAAGAGGTTTGCACCGACCCACAACCTTTCATTTGCATTTTGACTTGCATAACACGCATCGTGTGTATATCTGCCCGACACGGGCAGCCTGCCCCTGTCAGCAACTATCAACTGAAGCAACTTCATAGTTTTGCCGATTGACGAGTTCATGCTGCTTCATACTACGGAGTAGTCTTGATGCACGACAACGTAACGTGCATGTCCTTACCGAACACTGGTTAAATATGATTTGATCAAAGAAATAAGGATTACATGCCGCGACGTAATGCTTGTACCATCAGCTCCAGATTATATTCCTGATTAGCTCGAACTCCTAGAGATAGATAGGATATCCATCTTGTTTTATATATTTTGCACGTTCAGTCTATTGCACTCCTCGTATAAATTCTCTGGGAATCACCATTTATTGCTTTATCTTTGTCGTGCTTTTTTGGCGGGTCTTTACCATGCTTTTAGTGGACTATAAAACTTTATTCGCAGGCAATTTTGAGTGTTAACACTTAAGTACTCTCTTCGTCCTAAAATAAATATAATTATCACTTTTCAATATGCCAGACAATTTTAAATTTAATCAAATCTATATAAAAAATACAAATATTTATGATACCAATAAATACTTATTAGATTAATTATGAAATATATTTTATTAATAAACCTATTTAAAGAAATACATACTAACATTATTTTCTATATATTTGGTTAAAGTTAAGAAAATCCTACTAGTTCTAAAATTAGATTTGGATTTTTTTAGAAGGATGGCGTATATTCTTTATTTTTTTTTGTAGGTTGTGCGATGTGAAAGAACATGAATAAGATGGCGATCGAAAAGCACTTTCTCTCTAATCCAGATGTGTGGTGATTCAGAACGACTATCAAATTTCTGCACATGTAGATAGACACAGATTTGCTAAAAGGACAGAGACAACATGAAGCAGACAGTTCATTACTTGATTCAGTGGCTGAGTTATCAAGGACTAAAGGAGTCGGTGAACCAGCCTTGCTCTAACATCATGATCATGTAGCTTCTTTTGTACTCCAGCAGTCATGTGCTCCAGTGATGAGAGTGGCTAGCAGACCTGGGGTGGTGTCTCTGCTGTTCCGAATAGGTAGCTGGAGTCCCTAGCTAGTATGACTTTTAATAAGCTTTCTCAAAAGAAAAGATCACTAAGGTTGTGTTTAGTTCGCGAAATTTAGGAACTTGGGCTATTGTAGCACTTTCGTTTTTATTTGGCAATTAGTGTTCAATCATGGACTAATTAGGCTCAAAACGTTCGTCTCGCAATTTCCAACCAAACTGTGCAATTAGTTTTTTTTCGTCTACATTTAATACTCCATGCATGTATTGCAAGATTCGATGTGATGGGTATTGTAGCACTTTTTGGGAAAAGTTTTTGCGAACTAAACAAGGGCTAAGTAGAGAAACGACTTTAGGTTCGTATCTTTAGTGTCTCTTGTGTTGAGGTTCGGGATTAATCTGAACATTAGTCCCGGGTCTAAATTTTATATGCACCAAAGGCCTTTTTATCCCGGTTGGTAACACCAACTAGGACTAAAAGTCACCCTTTAGTCTCGGTTGGTGTTACCAACCCGGACTAAAGGTCCTCCAACCTTTAGTCCCGATTTGTAACACTAATTGGGACTAAAGAGTGATCTTATAGTCCTAATCGGTGTCACCAACCTGGACTAAAGGTCTCCTACCCGGGACTAAAGGTCCCCCACGAGTGAATTCAAAAGGAGAGTGCCTAGGATTTTGTCAAATATGGTGTGCAGTTGAGTTGGTAAGGAAGCTAACTGTGATGCAAGAGGTCTTGGGTTCGAATGTCATGCACCATAAGAGGGTGACTCGGGACTAAGGGTCCCGGATCCATGGTCCCGGTTTCTAACCAGGACTAAAGCTAGTTCCCAACTAGGATTGAAGCCCACCTATGTACCAGTGGTTATTCTCTTTTCAATTTTTAGTTACGAGGACGGGCTTTAGTCCCGGTTGTGTAACCTGGGACTAAGGGTCCTAGATCCACAGTCCTAGTTTCCAACCAGGATTGAAGCCAGCTCCCAACTAAGATTGAAGCCCACCTGTGTACTAGTGATTATTCTCCTTTCAAAAAAAATTCCTGTCTTAACCTTGTGCACACAACATATTAAGTACGAAAAGCGAGTGTACTACATAGAAAAGTTTACCTCTTCTTTTTTTTTTGACAGCCTGCATTTTTTTTGACAAAACTGACAACCTCTATCGTTAATTAATATAGGTAGGTTATGTATGAGGAAAAAAACATTCCATCAAACGGCGTTAAACTGTGCCACCTGCATTCCTTGCGGCCACCATAGACCGGCATATAAACAAAGTAAATAAATAGAGTGCATCAATGAGATAATTGCACACGAATACAGATCGGTAAGTTAGTAGGCCCCTTCATCTCTTTCCCAACAATCCTCCAGTTAAAATCATAGACAGTTGCAATTTTTATATGGACGATGGATACGACTTTTTTTTAAAAAAAGGAAAATATATTAATATCATAGCTTCTGCATCGACCAATGCATATAGCTGTTCTTATTACAAACATGAGCAATGCGGCCCATGAAAGGTCAAATACAAAGTTTTGAGCCAAAGAGAATAAAATAACGTTTCCAAATCCACATCTATAAAGCAATTCTATTGCTGAATTTCCAACAATGTCTTGCAAACACCTCCATCGCGGTTGTCTCAATATTCCTACATCCCATCTTCATGGTCTGACGATCCTCCTCCTTCTGCAGTAGGGACCAGGACTCGCTACATAGCCCTTTCTCTCATTCGAAATTTAGGATCTGGACTTGTAGTCCAAGGTTTCATAAGTTATGTAACCATCCTGATGGATTGTTTACAAGATAGACAAGCGCGCTTCGCTGCTCTGGTTTTAGCCTCGCACATGTTCTTGTTGTTGTTTCGATTAAAGAATTAGGTTGAAAAAACTTAACAAATGGTGACTCCTCCGGTCCATTCCCACTGCATAGAGACCTCAGACGTAGTACACACGTTACCCGCCAGCTCTCGGAGGATTAACTCTTAGGGCAGCTCCAGCGTATGATCTAAAGAGGTGCAAAGAAGAGAGAGTAAAGTAGAAGAGATGCAATACATTGGACCAAGCAAGGGTGCTAAGTTAGCGATTGTAAGAACATGTAGTTTATTTGAGCACCCGCTACATAGAATAAAAAAATAAACACCACAAGTTCACTTGGCTGCTATGTCACACCCAATTTTAAGGATAAAATTGAATGCACTAAACTCATGTGTGCCCAAGGATCAGTCACACACACAAGTTGACAAATTGTAAAAAGTATCATCACAGTGTATCTTACATCACGATTAATAACAACATATAGTCTTACACAACACAGCGGAAGATAAAATGATAACTCTCTCGTGGAACTCCATCACAGGAAAGGTCAACTGGTTGACCACTAGCCTAATAATCCTTAGGAAACTCCTCATACCCATTGTCATCTGTTACCCATCTGTGATTTTTATCCAAATATAGAAAGTAAACAAGCGTAAGTACATCCCGTACTCAACAAGATAACATGGGGTTCATGATGCTCAAAAAAGATGACACTGGTTTACTGCTGCTAGCACTTTTAGTAAGTCAAGATTTTATCATCAGTGATCGTCAAGTTATGCTTAAGCTCCTATTTAAACCCACTTAATCAGATATCAGCATCATTTGGATCATATCATCATAAACCATCATAAATGAACAACAATGAGTAATGAATTATTATGTGAGTTTTTCGAGCCGCTCATGACTGTGAGCACGGCTGTTATAACAGTTTGTAACCCTCTGCATAGGTGGTGCACATTCACCGCGAGTCATGATTCCCATATGTTCGGGTTAATTACTCACATATCACTGCCAAGGTGAGCGGGTAGGGTACACTATGAAGCCATTTCATAGGTTTCTCTAACAAGTTAGGGCTGCTAGGTTTCCTCGGCAGGCAGATGTAGGAACCCCCCTTTCCTATGGCACATATCCATCGCGGCTATACACATAGGAACAGAGGCAGTCCTATACCCAACGTGGCAAGCCCCTCTTGCGCCATAAAGGTAACCTCTAACAAGCTAGAAAAAGTCCTATTACTGAGCTAAAGTCAGAGCCATATGATTCTCACGGTTGCACTGTCAGTCCCAGCTTTTGCCGACAGATAAGTCCTTATGGAGGGCCGGGAACAACATGATCAAAAGTCATTTGCACCTTCGCCCTATGGATCAGTTGTTATAAATCATGTTTTACTTTTATTTCCATAGATCCATTAACCATTGTATAGATCATGTTCAGTTAGAGCACTAGCAATCTACCCATATGCAATTAACCCAAAGGAGTCAAGGGAACATGGCATCAAATAACTAGGATGTCCTTAAGGTTATCAAATTTGGACACATGCACATGAGTAAATGATTAAAGTGAATAGGACATCAAGGTAGGCCCATGCTATACTTGCCTTGGTTCACAAACTCCTGCTGATCCTGCTGGTCGTCGAAGAACTCTTGGTCTCCAACGTTCTCCTCACCGTCTGAACACGACCAACACGGCAACACACAACATTCTAGGAACATTCATGCAAAGCAAACAATCCTACAGTTAGAACAGTACACCAACAGTATAGAAAACAAGATAAAATGTTTATGAAAAGAATCTACGTCTCGCTACGATCACGTCAACGCTAAGTTCACGAAAATCGGAGCTAAAACGCGAAAGTTATGAATTAAATGGGTTTTCCTATAGCACTTTATTTAGTTAATCCTAACCATGAAATTTAAAAGTTGCAAACTTGATTAACAGTGGTACTAACATGTAGAGAACTTTATTACGAATCTAACACGATTTGAACAGGTCAATTCGGAGCTAAAACGAAGTTTTTATGAGCAAAACAAATCTAGTGGCATTTCTGTAAATACTGAAAACGTATTTTGGACTAAAACAGTTTAAATTACGTTTTCAAAAGGGGAAAGCGTACTCTGGAAATGTGTTTTGGACTGTGGGTTCAATTAGGTGAAAATAGGGGGGCTCTTTAGCAAATTTACCCGCGAAGGGGTATCAGCCTACGTGGGCCGTCGATCAAGCAACGGACGGCCTGGAACAGATGGGAGGGAGAGAGAAAGGGGCGCCGGCGGCCGGCACAGTAGCTCCGGTGTGGCCGAGCCATGGACGGCAGCGAGAGCTCGCCGGCGTGCGGGAAAACAAGGCCTACGGGCCTCGGTTTGCGAATCCGAGAGCACCGGGAGAATGAGAGGGTGAAGGGGAACTCACCAAGGCCGATACGGCGATCGGAGAACGCGACCAAGGCGGAGGTCACCATGACCGGCGATGCGGACCTCGTTGGCGCACGTGGCTAGGGCTGTAGCAGCCATGAAACGAGAAAATAACTGCACGGGAAACAAGAGGGGAGAACGGCAAAGCTCACAGTGGGGAAAAACTGGGTCGACGGTGGCTCGGGGACGGCGGACCACGCGGAGGCGGACGACGGATCCCGGCGCGCACTGCGGCGGTTGCTGTGGCTTCCTCGACGCCTGGCGAACGCGAAGAAGAGAGCAGGGAGGCAGCAGGGGTGCGCGCGGGGGTTCGGCACCCTTTAAATGAGGCCGGGGGGTTGGGTGACACGCCCACGACACCAGGAGCGGACGGCGGTTGCTTCTTGGACTCGCGCGGCGGTTGCGGGAGGAAGGAGACGGCGCTGACACGCGGGCCTGGTTCGTCAGCGTCTGCGGAGAGATAAGGGCGCGTGGCAATGGTTGCTGCTCGAGTGGGCCGGCCCAGGAAAGGAAGAGGGGGAGCGCGAGCGGGCCGTGGGAATGAAAAAGGCCAGCAGGCCGAAATGAGAGAAAGGAGGGAGTGAGAAGGATTTTGCCTTTTCTTTTTCCAAATAGATTTCCAAAAGCACTTTCAAATAGATTTTGAATTCATTTGAACTTTGAATCAAGACCAATCATCACAAAAATAAATATGCAATAGCATGTATGCATCAAGAAGTTGCTAACCTTATGTTTGATTTTAATCCCATAAAAATATTATTTCCCCTAGGTTTAATGCTCACAAGAATGCTTAACTAAATCAATTTTAACTATTTTGAAAGAATGCAAATTTTTGGGTGTTACAATTCTACCCCCTTTAAGATGAATCTCATCCTCGAGATTTGGATTATTGCTTACTCAAACAGTTGTGGATAAGTCTTTCGCAATTCCTCTTCTCTTTCCCAAGTAGCCTCATCCTCTGTATACCGATTCCACTGTACCTTGCACATTTTTATAACTCGGCTCCTTGTAACTCTTTCTGCCATCTATAAGATCTTTATCGGATACTCTTCATATGTGAGATCTTCCTTAACAACCAGTTCTTCTAAAGGAATTTGCTCTTCTGATACTCGCAAACACTTCTTTAACTGAGAAACATGAAACACGTCATGCACACCTGACAAACTCTCAGGTAGTTCCAACTGATAGGCTACTTCTCCACGTCTCTCTAGGATCTTAAAAGGTCCAATATACCTCGGTGCCAACTTTTCCTTCATATTGAATCTTTTCACACTTCTCATTGGTGACACCTTCAAGTACACATAATCACCAACTTCAAAAGTCAGCTCTCTTCTACGAGTATCAGCGTAACTCTTCTGTCGGGACTGAGCCACTCTCAAATTGTCTCTAATCATTCTCACTTGTTCTTCCGCATCTCTAAGGACATCGGGTCCAAACACTTGAGTTTCACCAGTCTGATTCTAGAACAAAGGCGTTCTACATTTACGTCCATACAACGCCTCAAAAGGTGCCATCTTGAGACTCTTCTGGTAACTGTTGTTGTACGAGAATTCTGCGTATGGCAGACTCTTATCCCAACTATTACCATACTATAGTGCACAAGCTCTCAACATATCTTCCAAAATTTGGTTGATCCTTTCAGTCTGTCCATTAGTTTATGGGTGGTAAGCAGAACTGAAATTCAACTTTGTCCCCAAAGATCTATGTACTTTATGCTAGAATTACGATGTAAACTGAGTGCCTCTATCCGTCACAATTTTCTTGGGAACACCATGTAAGCACACTATTCTTTCCATGTACAACTCTGCTAACCTTGCACCTATATAGGTAGTCTTAACTAGTAAAAAGTGAGCAACCTTGGTTAGTCGATCCACTATTACCCATATTGAATCATAATCTCTTTGAGTGCGAGGCAAACCTACGATAAAATCCATACCAACTTCTTCCCATTTCCATTCAGGAATCTTCATTGGTTGTAGCAACCCTGTAGGTCTTTGATGCTCAGCTTTCACTCTTTGACAAGTGTCACACAAAGCCACATACTCTGCCACATCTCTCTTCAAACCATACCACCAATATTTCGCCTTGAGATCCAAATACATCTTCATACTTCTGGGATGTATAGAATAAGCAGACTCATGGTCCTCTTGCAGAATTGCATCACGGATAGCCTTCACTTTAGGTAGACATATCCTTTTTCCGAACCAAAGAGTACCATTATCATCCATCCTGAATCCTGGTGCCTTTCCAAGCACTACATTCTCCGCTATCTCTTTTAGTTTCTCATCCTCCAATTGACCTTTGCGTATCTCTTGCTCCAAAGTAGGCTCTATCACCAATTCCATTGCATTAGTGACAAGACTCAAGTTGAGATACTCCATTTTAGCACACAACTCTGCTGACATAAATGTCATCCCAAGTCCATTTGTATAACTCTTCCTGGTAAGTGCGTCAGCTATGACATTTGCTTTTCCCGGGTGATAATGCACTTCCAAATCATAATCTTTGATCAATTCTAACCAACGACGTTGTCTCATATTCAGATCTGACTGGGTAAAGATATACTTCAAACTCTTGTGATCCGTATAGATGTCACACTTATGCCCAATTAGATAATGTCTCTAGATTTTCAAAGCATGAACCACAGCTGCCAATTCCAAGTCATGAGTATGGTAATTCAACTCATGCTTCCTCAATTGTCTAGATGCATATGCCACCACTCTTCCTTCTTGCATAAGCACACATCCAAGGCCCAAACGGGATGCATCACAATATATAGAGAAGTTCTTGCTTAAGTCGGGCAAAATCAATACTGGAGCTGTAGTCAATCTCTTCTTTAGCTCATCAACGTTTGTCTGGCATTTATCAGACCATACATACTTAGCATTCTTTTCCAATAGTGTTGTCATAGGCTTAGCAAGTTTGGAAAAACCTTCAATGAACCTCTTGTAATATCCAGCCAATCCCAAAAAGCTACGAATCTCACTTACATTGGTTGGTGGTTTCCAATTCAACACATCTTGCACTTTGCCTGGATCCACTGCTATTCCACCATTGGAGACAACATGACCCAGAAAAGAGACCTCCTTCAACCAAAACTCACACTTGCTCGCTTAGCGTACAACTTATGTTCTCTAAGCTTTTGCAAGACCAACCTTATATGTTCAGCATGTTCTTCTTCAGTCTTGGAGAATATCAGTATGTCTTCTATGAATACCACCACAAATTTATCTAGAAACTCCATCAACACCTTATTCATCAGATACATAAAGTATGCAGGTGCATTGGTCAATCCAAAAGACATAATGGTATACTCATACAAGCCATACCGTGTAGTGAATGCTGTCTTGGGTATGTCCGAGTTTCGAATCTTAAGCTGATGGTATCCTGAGCGGAGATCAATCTTGGAGAACACATAGGCTCCTCTTAACTGATCAAACAAATCATCAATCATAGGCAAAGGGTATTTATTCTTGATTGTAACCTCATTAAGTGAACGGTAATCCACACACATCCGTTGACTACCATCCTTCTTATCCACAAAGATCACAGGTGCCCCCCATGGGGAAGAACTGGGGCGTATGAAACCTTTTTTTGCAACTCTTTTAGTTGTTTCTTAAGCTCTTCTAATTCATTAACCCTCATTCTATATGGATGTTTAGCTATTGGTGCAGTTCCAGGTAATAATTCAATAATGAATTCAATGTCACGGTCAGGTGGCATACCTGGCAAGTCATCGGGGAAAACATCCGAGAACTCCTCCACAACACGATCTTGTTTATTGGATTCACCATCCAGCTGGTTCACAGTGGCTGTTGGCTGAGCTTGCACTACCACTTCCACACAGATTCTATCTCCATTGGGTGATGTCACAACAACATATTTCTCCTGACACCGAATCACTGCCCAGTGTTGTTTCATGCAATCCATTCCCAGAATAAGATCAATTCCCGTTGTTCTCAACACAATAGGTTTCACTTTGAAGTCTACCCCCCTTAAGGAAATGCTAGTTGAGGGACTCCAATATGAAGCAGGCATACTACCTCCCGGTGAATTTACTAGTATGGGGTTTTTCATGGCACATAAAGATATGCTATGCATTCTAACAAAAGCTTGGGAAATAAATGAATGCGAAGCACCGGAATCAAAAAGTACTGTAGCAGAGATAGAGTTGACGCTGAACGTACCCAACATGACCTCAGGCATCTCCTGAGCTACATTAGATGACACATAGTTCACTTTAGCAGTGTGAGGTGGTCGGGTGTTGAACTTTTGATTGCCATTCTGGTTCTAAGGAGCTTGCTGGTTATGCTTCTTAGGACACTGATGAGCATAGTGACCTACTTCTCCACAGCGGTAGCATGCATTGGGGTTATTGGGTGCACCACTCTTCACTAGAGCATTGTTGGTCATTCCCTGGCGTGTTGCTGGATTTCCGATCTGTTGTGGGGGACGCTGATTACCATATTGTTGCTGGTACTGTGGGCGTTGCTGGAACTAGTTACGCTGAGGATACTGACCACGGTTTCCTTGGTGAGTTGGTCCTTGAATCCTCTGCTGAAAACCCTACTGGGGATAAGCACGGGGGCGGGTGTTACTTCCAGAAGCTTGCCCTTGAAGCCTCCTCTTCTTGGCTTCCATCTCTTTGCGCTTATCGTCAATCACAATAGCGCGGTTCACCAAAGACTGAAAGTTAAGGTAGGTGTTGGACATCAGCTAGAGCTGCAGTCCATCATAGAGTCCCTTGAGGAAGCGGCATTGCTTATCCTTATCCTTGGCTACATCATTTGGAGCATAACGTGATAGTTGAGCAAACTTGTCACGATACTCCGCCACAGTCATGGATCCTTGCTTAAGGGATCTGAATTCCTCTTGCTTCAATTCCACCAGTCCATCATGGATAAGATATGACCGGAAGTTGTCCTTGAATTCCTGCCAAGTGATAGCAGGAGCATTGTTGGGGCGCCCATACTGGAAAGAATCACACCAATCCTTAGCTGCTCCCTGGAGTTGACCAGAAGCATACAACACCTTCTCAAGATCGTTGCATTGTGTTATGTTAAGTTGCTTCTCCACAGCACGCAACCAATCATCTGCCTCCATAGGGTCTGAGGCATGGGTGAACACCGATGGGTGACCCTTCATAAACTCTCCACGCTTATCTCTGACCTGAACAGGTTGTAATCCTCTTGTAGGTTCATTATCCAATCGTTGCATCATGGCTTGCATTAACTGCGCTTGCATTCCCATCAATTGTTCCATGGTCACAGGTGGTGGTGGTGGTGGATTTATGAGAGCATCACGCCCATGCCCACGGCCTTTGCCTCTTCCTCCTCTTGTGGCCATCTATTTTCCAACAAATGCGCAAAATTTAGAGATTTCCAAATTATAGAGAGCTTACAAAAGATAAGAAACAATGCTGAGAATTTTCTGGACAAGATTCCAAAAACAGCAGTTCAGTAAATCTATCATAACTTGAGTTTCAGAGATTCAACAGAGGTGTACCAAGAACAGTTGGAAATCTTAGGAGATCAGCTACAACTTTTATTTAGATCACTTTTACAGGTTCTGACATACACATGGTCATAAATAGAGCTAAACCGAATCTGTTCTGGGTTCCAGTCTGCGCAGGAACATCAACTTGTGACAGCTAGATCTCACAAACCTGAACAGATTTTGACGTGATTCTAGAGACATTTGAAAGATAAGAAGTCTAATTATCTGCACAAAAAATTCAGAATTTTTGGCAGCCCAGATTTCGAGATACAAAATAAAGAACATAGGCTGCTCCAGAAAACAGCACAGCAGAGATAAGATAAAGCAAACCATCTGTATTAAGATTTCATCTAAACTTAAGGTTCCAACCTAAGGAAGTTGTGGACATGCCCACAAAATTCCAGCAAACAACCAAACTCCAAATCAACCAAGTTCACAAATTAAAACATCTAATCATCAAAGTTCACAAGACCAACAAGTCTAAACATGACTCACGAACTAACAACGTTGTAATCTTAAACAAGGCACCTAACACCTATGGGGTGGTGTCAATCATGGTGAACGACCAGCGCTTCTTCTTGTAGATCGGTGGCTACCCAAGTTGAGCACGTAGTTCATCAACTTGCTTCTAGAGGCGTCTCTCGGCCCTCTGTGATGCACGCAACTCTCCCTTGACTTCTTCATCCACCCCCTGCATGGCATGGACATGCTGCACTGTTGCTTCCAGAGTTGGGTCACTCTCTGGTGGTGCCAAGACCTGCCAAACACCCTCATGATCATTGCGAGGAAGGAATCTAAAATGATCCTCCTTCATGGCCTCAAAGCGACGACCATGGTAGTAGATGTAGGCGTCCTATGCTGAATCTTTCATGCCATCCAATGCATGGGCCCTCCTGGCAGTGGCACGGTGGATAGTCTCCACCTCATGTCCATTCTTTATATCATTCCATGCGGTGACAACCAGCTCTACCTTCCAAAAGGTTGCCTCCAAAGGATGCTGGTACTCTGCACAATGATAGCTGATGGAGGCGTGCAGATCGGGGTAGTAGTCATCCAGCATATGGGTAAGGAGGGTGTGGTAGTAGGTCGTCTCAGGGGCAGGCTTGAAGTAATACTTGCACTTCCAACCTATCTCCTCATTCACCACAGGGACAACTGGAGATGGCACAGGTGTAGGTGAAGTAGCTGATGACTCCTCGGGTGTAGCTACAGCAGGGTAGACCGGTGCAACAGCTGGAGTAGGAGCAGGTGCAGGCATCGGGGTAGCCATCTCCACATCGTCGGAGATGATCACAATCTCCTTCTCCGCCTGTGGAGCACGTGGGGTGAACAAGGCACGGTAGCCTGCAGTGCTGAGGTGGGCGGTCTTCGGGTTACGAGACATCTATAGATTTAGAATAAGATAGAATTAGAATCAATAATTTTATATAATAGATTAAGGTATGAATAGCATAAATATTTTAATAAAATAACAACAATGAGACAGTAAGCATGAAACCAAAGGAGCAAAGATGCTAAAATGACCATTTCTAACTAGGCTTGCGTCCTATGGTCAACACGGCTCTGATACCAATTTGTCACACCCAGTTTTAAGGATAAAATTAAATGCACTAAACTCATATGTGCCCAGGGATCAGTCACACACACAAGTTGACAAATTATAAAAAGTATCATCACAGTGTATCTTACATCACGATTAATAACAACATATAGTCTTACACAACACAGCGGAAGATAAAATGATAACTCTCTCGTGGAACTCCATCACAGGGAAGGTCAACTGGTTGACCACTAGCCTAATAATTCTCAGAAAACTCCTTATACCCGTTGTCATCTGTTACCCATCCGGGATTTTTATCCAAATATAGAAAGTAAACAAGCGTAAGTACATCCCATACTCAACAAGATAACATGGGGTTCATGAGGCTCAAAAAAGATGACACTGGTTTACTGCTGCTAGCACTTTTAGTAAGTCAAGATTTTATCAACAGTGATCGTCAAGTTATGCTTAAGCTCCTATTTAAACCCACTTAATCAGATATCAGCATCATTTGGATCATATCATCATAAACCATCATAAATGAACAACAATGAGTAATGAATTATTCTGTGAGTTTTTCGAGCCGCTCATGACCGTGAGCACGGCTGTTATAACAGTTTGTAACCCTCTGCATAGGTGGTGCACATTCACCGCGAGTCGTGATTCCCATATGCCCGGGTTAATTACTCACATATCACTGCCAAGGTGAGCGGGTAGGGTACACTATGAAGCCATTTCATAGGTTTCTCTAACAAGTTAGGGCCGCTAGGTTTCCTCGGCAGGCAGATGTAGGAACCCCCCTTTCCTATGGCACATATCCATCGCGGCTATACACATAGGAACATAGGCAGTCCTATACCCAACGTGGCAAGCCAGCCCCTCTTGCACCATAAAGGTAACCTCTAACAAGCTAGAAAAGATCCTATTACTGAGCTAAAGTCAGAGCCATATGATTCTCATGGTTGCACTGTCAGTCCCAGCTTTTGCCGACAGATAAGTCCTTATGGAGGGCCGGGAGCAACATGATCAAAAGTCATTTGCACCTTCGCCCTATGGATCAGTTGTTATAAATCATGTTTTACTTTTATTTCCATAGATCCATTAACCATTGTATAGATCATGTTCAGTTAGAGCACTAGCAATCTACCCATATGCAATTAACCCAAAGGAGTCAAGGGAACATGGCATCAAATAACTAGGATGTCCTTAAGGTTATCAAATTTGGACACATGCACATGAGTAAATGATTAAAGTGAATAGGACATCAAGGTAGGCCCATGCTATACTTGCCTTGGTTCATAAACTCCTGCTGATCCTGCTGGTCGTGGAAGAACTCTTGGTCTCCAACATTCTCCTCACCGTCTGAACACGACCAACACGGCAACACACAACATTACAGGAACATTCATGCAAAGCAAACAATCCTACAGTTAGAACAGTACACCAACAGTATAGAAAACAAGATAAAATGTTTATGAAAAGAATCTACGTCTCGCTACGATCACGTCAACGCTAAGTTCACGAAAATCGGAGCTAAAACACGAAAGTTATGAATTAAACGGGTTTTCCTATAGCACTTTATTTAGTTAATCCTAACCATGAAATTTAAAAGTTGCAAACTTGATTAATAGTGGTACTAACATGTAGAGAACTTTATTACGAATCTAACACGATTTGAACGGGTCAATTCGGAGCTAAAACGAAGTTTTTATGAGCAAAACAAATCTAGTGACATTTTTGTAAATACTGAAAACGTATTTTGGACTAAAACTGTTTAAATTATGTTTTCAAAAGGGGAAAGCGTACTCTGGAAACGTGTTTTGGACTACGGGTTCAATTAGGCAAAAACAGGGGGGCTCTTTAGCAAATTTACCCGCGAAGGGGTATCGGCCTACGTGGGCCGTCGATCAAGCAACGGATGGCCTGGAACAGATGGGAGGGAGAGAGAAAGGGGCGCCGGCGGCCGGCATAGTAGCTCCGGTGCGGCCGAGCCATGGACGGCAGCGAGAGCTCACCGGCGTGCGGGAAAACATGGCATACGGGCCTCGGTTTGCGAATCCGAGAGCACCGAGAGAACGAGAGGGTGAAGGGGATCTCGGCAAGGCCGATACAGCGGCCGGAGAACATGGCCAAGGCGGAGGTCACCATGACCGGCGATGCAGACCTCGTTGTCGCACGCGGCTAGGGCTCTAGCAGCCATGAAACGAGAAAATAACTGCACGGGAAACAAGAGGGGAGAACGGCGAAGCTCACAGCGGGGAAAAACAAGGTCGACGGCGGCTCGGAGATGGCGGACCACGCAGAGGCGGACGACGGATCCCGGCACGCGCTGCGGCGGTTGCTGTGGCTTCCTCGATGCCTGGCGAACGCGAAGAAGAGAGCGGGGAGGCAGCAGGGGTGCGCGCGGGGGTTCAGCACCCTTTAAATGAGGCCGGGGAGCGGGGCGACGCGCCCACGATGCCAGGAGCAGACGGCGGTTGCGGCTTGGACTCGCGTGACTGTTGCGGGAGGAAGGAGACGTCGCTGACGCGCGGGCCCGGTTCGTCAGCGCCTGCGGAGATGGTAGGGCGTGCGGCAATGGTTGCCGCCCGAGTGGGCCGGCCCAGCAAAGGAAGAGGGGGAGGGCGAGCGGGCCGCGGGAATGAAAAAGGCGCGCAAGCCGAAATGAGAGAAAGGAGGGAGTGAGAAGGATTTTGCCTTTTCTTTTTCCAAATAGATTTCCAAAAGCACTTTCAAATAGATTTTGAATTCATTTGAACTTTGAATCAAGACCAATCATCACAAAAATAAATATGCAACAACATGTATGCGTCAAGAAGTTGCTAACCTTATGTTTGATTTTAATCCCATAAAAATTATTATTTCCCCTAGGTTTAATGCTCACAAGAATGCTTAACTAAATCAATTTTAACTATTTTGAAAGAATGCAAATTTTTGGGTGTTACATGCTAGCTATTGGCATGCATACTACTTCCTCCGTCCTAAAAAAGAAAGCCGCATATGGTTTTGTGGAGGCCAAACTTTTCTTAAGTTTGACTATAATTTTTAGAAAATATTAACAATTTTTATATCCCTAAATATTTTATTATGAAAACATATTCAGTTATTAATTTAACGATACTTATTATGCACAATAAATATTAATAGTCTCTTGTACATATTTAGTTAAAGTTAAAAATATGTAAATTTTTAGGAAGTGAGAATAGCACTGTTTGTAGGATGAAGGAGTAGCTAATAGAAAATAATATTTTATTTCAATGAATCCCCATTAGAAATTTTAGTCATGTGAAAATATTTATACATTGAAGCTCTAGCTGTAAGCACAACGCAGTGATCCGTAACCACACGCAGCAGATACGATGGGAGGCCAGCGATCCTCCCACAGTTATAGATTTTAATATATGTGTCACACTTTAAATACCAGGCTTTAACGTAACTGTAGGGTATTATATCTACCTCATAGTGCTTTCTTAGATCCTGGGTTTATAACGATTACTCCCTCTGATTTCCTAAAGAATGTCGTTTTGAGGTTATCTTAAGTTAAACATTTTAAACTTTAACTACAAATTAATAAATTCTTTTAGATTGAGTTTGAAAATATGAAAGTGATGTAAGTAGATTCATCTCGAAATATAGTTTCATAAAAGTATATATTGACTATATTTTATAAATATTTTATAGCAAAAAGTAACGGTCAAAGTTATTTTTTGAGACCGTATCGTTGTCCAAAACGACATTCTTTAGAAATCCGGAGGGAGTATGATGCACAATATTTACCTTATATAAATACGTAATTCTGAGACCTATTTGTTTAAAGTTGAAACAAGCTCAATTAAGGGGTATTTGGTTGCTCCTCCTAAATTTTAGTCGCTGTTCTATCGGATGTTTGGACACATGCATAGAGTATTTAATATAGACTAATTACGAAAGTAATTGCATAGTTTGCGACTAATTTACGAGATGAATCTTTTAAGCCTAATTAGTCCATGATTTGACAATGTGGTGCTAAAGTAAACATGTGCTAATGACGGATTACTTAGGCTTAATAAATTCGTCTCGTAGAGTACTGACGGATTCTGTAATTTGTTTTCTTATTAGTATCCAAACACCGTATGCGACATCCTCACGTGACACCTCCTAAATTTTAGTCACCGGATCCAAACACCCCCTAAATCAAACCAATATGTGGCTACCATCACAGGACAAATATCTAGACAAAACAAAACACAACTGGTCGTAAGATTTCGATCATATGGTTTGGAAATCGTGTGTTGAAACCAGTGGAAACACTCGATTTTGTATGTCCTCTTACCGGTTCTTTTGAGTTGTCGGCAGCCGCTGAGTCATCCGAATAAGATTTTTTTAAAATTTTAACACTTTTTGAAAACTATTTTTAAATCTAACACGGTCATTTTTTTTAAACTAACACTTTTGGCCGCGCCTATTTTTATGGCGCGGCCAAATGTCTGTGCCGCGCCATGCATGGTGGCGCGGTAGAGGGCTGATGTGGCGATGACCGGAATCGCGATCGTTGATGTGGCAGGTCTCTGCAGCGCCACCGATTTTGTGCGGCAGTGCCGCGCCACGGAGCATGGCACGGCTGGGCCAAATAAATATCGTGAGCGAGCCCCCCCCCTCCCCCCCCGCCCGCACGCACCCCTGCCCGCCCGCCCACCGCCGCGCAGCGCCCGGCGCCAACGCCCGCACGTGGCCGCGCCCGCCCGCACCCGCGTCGGCCACGCGCCACGAACCCCGGCGCGTCAAGACCGCCCGCTCCTAAGGTACCTTCCTCTCGATTTCATGTTATTTTGATTATTATTGTTTTAGGATAATTAGTGATTTAGGATAATTAGTAATATAGGATAGTTAGGGTTTTATGATTGTTATTGATTTATGATAGTTAGTGATTTAGGATAGTTAGGTTAGTGAATTTGTTTGTAATTTGCGTAGCTAGTTTTTAGGTTTGAGGTTAGGATTTTGGGTTTAGGGATTGATTAGGTATTTATTATTTAGTTTATAGTTAGTTATTTAGTTAGGGATTTTGGGTATAGATACTAGTTTACAAATGTCGGTATTTACTAGTGCGTGATACGTCGATTTTGATGACTTCATGACGTTTCGTCAAATGCTTATATTCCTAATGAAGTTGTTTATGTTACTAGTGCGTGATATGTCTGTTAATTTAACTTTGAATATATACATGTGCTTTCATATTGCATAACAAGTATTTTAAATTTTGCAATGCTACATAATGTTAATTTGAATTTTGTTAATTTGAATACTCTAACGCTTTGTTTATCAATTTATAACAAGATGGCCCCTCCCACGCAGCACCCATTGTACCCCATTCTTGAGGTGGAGTACGACGACCAACACCGAGCACACATCTTGAGTGACAACGACGCAGAGATGGCCTTGCCTACTTTGAGGCCTCGCACGCACACTAGGGCGCAGCAGTGGGACGAGCGTTATGCCCCGTACATACGGCATGCCGGCTTCCTCGAGCTTGTCCGTGTTGTCAACCACGGTCTTCTGCCCCTTGACCCAGCACTACTTACTGCAGCTGTAGACAGGTGCGAGTGCATTCTTTGTACGTAAACTTTCTTGTCACAAATTTGAGGCAACTAACAGTCGTTCTATTCTTATAATAGGTGGAGGCCTGAGACCCACACGTTCCACCTACCTTGTGGCGAGATGACCTTGACCATGCAGGACGTGAAGACTATTTTTGGCCTTCGGTTGGAGGGACTTCCAGTGACAGGGATAGTTAACAACAATCACTGGAGGAAGCTGGTGGCTCAGTTTACTGGCTTTCTTCCACCGGACGACGAGGCTTCCAAGAAAAATAAGTGATAAATTCAAGCCTAT
Source organism: Miscanthus lutarioriparius (assembly GCA_904845875.1). Classification (NCBI taxonomy): domain Eukaryota; kingdom Viridiplantae; phylum Streptophyta; class Magnoliopsida; order Poales; family Poaceae; genus Miscanthus; species Miscanthus lutarioriparius. Next base: position 93,390,743 of record CAJGYO010000001.1, on the reverse strand, counting down.
TTAATACTTGCAATACTTTCCTGCAGCCATCGGGTCTCATTTTCTTTGGTCAATTTCAAGAAAACTTTTGGTGTTTTGTCGTCCTGGATCACGGAGCGCTTTGATTACTTGGACCCACATGCTGAGGAGGCTCAGATCGATAGGTTTGCTCGAGTGTGGCTCTGCACTTTCTTGGTGCTTTCCTCTTCCCAGACGCCTCGGGCAACACCATCAGCTGGATCTTCCTTGACATACTACGCCAGCCGTGGGAGAACATAGCGGCGTACAGCTGAGGCAACGCAGTCCTAGCATGGACGTATCGATAGCTATGCGTTGCCTGTCGTCGCACCTCAGGGTATGCGAACCTTGGGGGTTGCTCGTACCTACTCTAGATTTGGTGTTGGGAACGATGGCCCGTTGGGAGGCCACTTAATACTGATTTACCGGTAAGTACTTCGGTTCATTATATTCTTAGATATGGTTACATATGATGAGTTTATTAATGGCTAATTCATTATTGTGTTCAATTGAGCAATGGAATGGGCAGGATACACTCCCTACGGCTCTGTTTATCTAGACGAAATCAGAGTTAGTTAGAGGGAATGCGAGGCACAAGTACAGGGAGTACACGGACGGTCTCGACGTCCTGACACAGCATCAGGTTACGCTCTCTTTACTATCATACTTGTGTCTTGTTCGATCTACACTATATCACAGCCTAACTCAATTACAAAATTTTAGGTGCATTGGTGTCCTAGGGATGCTCCGGAGCTCCAGTACTATCTCAGTCCTGTCACTAGGGACGAGTCAGACGAGTATTGCTGCAACGTCCCTCTTATTTTCTTCCACGTGGTCAAGATTCACTTGCCCATCAGGGTCTGCAGACAGTTTGGAAGAATGACAGGCTGCCCACCACCGCTTTACTCCACCAACCAAGAATTGCATGGGTGTGTTATCGATTAATAACAAAGCTATAAATCAGAGATGTGTGTGGTACAACTAACATCGTTTTGTTGCAGGTATGACCGGAGGAAGAGGTAGAAGACCAAGGATTGGCGCGTGACACACAGCGCGCACATCCATTGGTGGCAGAACAGGGTACGACATCCGGTCCATGCGGGTCCTCCACACGACCAGCACACCTTCAACGAGTACCTGCGGTGGCTTCATAGGTCTACGAGGACATATATCAAGCCCCCATACACTGAGGAGGCAATTGACGAGGACTCGGAGGAAGATGTCATTGAAGATGTGTACGACGTTACCACTAGGGAGGACACACAGCTACAGAGAGCCCCGCTTCAAAGATACGTGGTAAGATACTTGAATGGTACAATTTGTTATCCTTTTGGTATTAAATATGTGTACTAAAATTGTCCAACCGCGTTTCTGTACCCAGGCGACATAATTGTCAAGGCTGTCCAACGAAGCAGCGTTTCGGCTTCACGAGTCTAGAGGGCAGGGGCCATGCGTTCTCGCGGTTTTGTGGAGATAAACATAAACTTGTCCGTTCCAAAAATGTTTATTTAGTTTATATGCATTTGGGAAATGCACTAACTTTAACGTCTATTTATGCAGAAGGTGAAGAAGAGCTGCAGGAAGCTAGCTCAGAAGCTGAGCTGCATGGACACTCCTTATGAGGAACCGCCACTCCCGGCGCGGTCGGGTGGCACGTCTTCAGCCTCTTTGAGGACACCAGCCGGCTCTTCTCAGCCGATGACAGGTGCCACTTCCGCGGTGCGTACACCACCACATCATAGCGTTGGGAAGGACCCTGCAACCGAGGACGACGATGACGACGACGACGATCCTCCGGGCTTCCACAGATAGCACGACTAGTGGGACGATTGGCCACAGGACGAGATCGGCATGTGTCAGTTAGGTGGTGCCCCGCTTGGTACCCAAGGAGCCTCACAGGTACTAATAAATGTAGTTTATTTAAATACGTATGCTCCATGAACTAACGATCATAAAGAATTATAAGTAATCGTGCATATCATATACTTACAGGATATGAGCTGTACGCACCACCGACGCGACCACATTGACGTTGGCTATACTCCCAATGTGTTGCGTCCAAAGAGATAGAGGCGTCTGAGGGATCCTTACACTCATGTGTCTTAGTTTGTTAGGTAGAACTAATATTGGCGTCCGAAACTTGCAGGCTTAGTTGGTTATGTTATATCGAACTTATGTCAAACCAATGAAAATGTTATGTGGCAGCTTGTGAACTTGCGCACGGACTTCATTTATTTGCTTTATATTCGTTTCTATGCGTCGCGGCAGCACTACCGTCATGATTAGCTTTCCTGGCGTCCCTAGATACTACACAACAGATGAGCACCGAATAACAATTGAGGAACATATTATATATCCCCACAACCTAAAGATCATCCACCACGAATCTAGGATCGCAGCTTTATAGTTCATTTCTATCTATTCTATGGAGCTGAAAAGATAGACAGGGAGGAGGAGGCCAAAAGTCGAAAGCATCTGATGAACTTCCATGATGAGTGCGTACGTATATATCCTATGAGTTGTTAAGGAGCAACACCTTGTGATCGATTGATTCACCTATAATTAATGTGAGAGGCGTGTAAGGGGGAACTCAAGACCAGTCATTACGGTGGTTAATATGGGCGGCCGTTGAAAGGAAAAACACATGAAACATACATCTAAAACGTGTGAAATATCCGGTTGCAAAAGGCTCGTCGCTCGACGCTGGCGCAGAGTTCGATGCCATGGAGTGACAGGGTGGTCGCCGATGCGAAGTTCATTGGCGGCACAGGCCTCGGTAGTGGCTGCAATAGGTGGATGGGCGCGTGGCGCGGCGAGTGGCGCAGTTCCAAGCACGAGGCACGGTGGAGGCGGTAAACCGTCCAGGTATCGCCGGGCCATGCGTCGTGGCGTGGCACTGCCGTGTCAAGATAGGTGGCGTGGCAGGCCCTGCCATGTCAACGGTCGCGATTCGGTCGTCGCCACGTCAGCCAGCTGCCGCGCCACCATGAATGGCGCGGCACAGGGATTTGGTCGTGCCAGGACAATAGGCGCAGCCAAAAGTGTTAGTTTAAAAAACCGACCATGTTAGATTTAAAATTAGTTTCCAAAAAATGTTAAAATTAAAAAAAAATTCCTGAATAACAGGTAGCTAGACAGCCCTATGTTACTGCGTCACATGCACTGCTGAATGCTTGCGAACGCCGCATTCTATCACTCCCGATCGATAAGTAGCTGGGCAATAGCAATACACACAACACAACGAAATCAGTCGCAAAAAAAAAAGAGACCCTGCAAGAAACCTACAGTAAGACTCAGCTCGCCAGTGATCGATCGAGTGGCATGGATGGGCCAATTCCAAGCGTGGAGGCCGAGCAACTGCTCGTGCCACGCCGCTCCACCGATGATAGCGGCTCGGCGGCGGCAACCGAGTCGAAGTGAGATAGTATCTGTTACTTTAACATGATATTAATTGCTTAACTGGACACATTATATTGCTAACGAATTGAATTTGTAGCGTCAACACCGCTATTCTGCTGTACATGGTACCGCTTGGCCTCGGCACATCTGCAAGGTGTTTGATCTGTTTGCATCGTCCTCTCTACTGTATTAGCATTTCTCTAGCACCGTACCATAGACCGTATTATATCTTTTCATTTTGCTAATTACTGATTTGCTATATATACTTTTGTTTTCTCCTCTCTGCTAGTACACGCGTCTCCAGTGAACTCGGTGCAGGGCAGCCTGAACCAGCAAGGCTAGCCGTGCGAGTTAGCCTCTTCGCTGGTTGATTTCTGGGCTGATAAGTCCGACTGGTGCTGGTTTGTTGTAAGATAAAAACACTGTTAGCTGACTGATAAGCCCTAACTGAAACTAACAAGCGAACAGGCTGGTGTATATGACCTTGTGTGGAGGGGTGGTGTTGGCAAGCATCATGATTCTCCTGCGCAACATTTGGGGATATGCATACAGTAGCGACGAGGATGTGGTGGCATGCATCGCCAGGATGCTTCCCATCCTTGCTGTTTCCTTCTTCGTCGATGGCCTTAGTGGTTCTCTTTCAGGTCTGAAAACGAATTCAATGGTTGATATGTTTTGGAGACATCTCGTCTAATAATACTGTACTTCCTCTATTAAAATTGAAGACAAAAAATTATCATTTACTAGGACACAATTTGCTCAAATCATAAAAACCACAAACATCAATTACTAGTACTACATCATTCAGTTAAAACCGTTTTAAGTTGAAACTATAGTACTATTTTACTTCTTATTTGAAACACTTATTTTTTATTTTACTAATATTAAATTTTAGGTCCTAGACACACTCTTACCTACTACAATGACATAAATAGTTGTTTCGGTGCTCATGTTTTTCTTAGAGCTGGTGAATCCACTATTTTAGCTTTACTTGCTTTGACTACTCAGAGGAATATAGCAAGGAACCAGAGTTATTTGGAGCCGTTGCAAAGAGGATCTTAGTGATCATTTCATATTACTTTTGTAATAAAAAAGTGTATAACTTTTTAGAAAGCAAGATAGATTTAGTGCCTATTTTTCATTATCTGAGCCTACAGAATTGAAGGCAAGATTTTTTTTTAAATTTTTGTGAGACGATTCTATGTTTTATCTATTTTTTTAGCGTGTCGAATAAGAATTAACGTGAAGGTATAGTAACAGTAAGATTATTTAATTTGGCACTTTAGAGACATAATTTGATGTGTATTTTTTGGTAACTTTCCAGGGGTAATCATAGGATGTGGCAAACAGAAAATTGGAGCTCGCGTTAACCTCGGCGCCTTTTACCTGGTTGGCATTCCAACAGCGGTGTTACTTGCGTTTGTGTTCCATCTAAATGGAATGGTACAATGTCTCTAGTACCTTTCTCCTCTGCCCTACTAATTGTTGTGTAACAGTCGCTTTCACTTACTCATGAGAGTGATAGTTCTTACTCTGAAGCCTCCCGATCTGAATTATTGTTCTGTTTCTTCACAGGGTCTTTGGCTTGGCATTATGTGTGGAAGCATCAGCAAACTAGCGTTGCTCCTGTGGATTACACTGCACATAGATTGGGAGAACGAAGTAAGTAAAAATTCAGCTGCAAGGTTTTTACTATTCGTATGAGCGTTCAGCTTAACTGATGTGTTGTCATGGTCCCAAATTTAGGCTATCAAGGCCAAGCACAGGGTCCTCGGTTCATCAGTGCAGGCATAGTGATGAGATCTGCTACCTTTGTCGCATGAATATATGTCGTTTGTTATGGTTATTTTAGTGTTAGGATCTGTGTGGCATTGCTCAACCACCCAATTCCAGCTCCTAAAAAGATGTGTTGCTTTGTTGTCATGTTACCCATGTGCGGTGCTAAAATTTTCCGGCATGTGTCATGGTAGTAACTTCTACTCACAAACAGAAATCCTAGAAAGATGTGGTGCTTTATTGTCAGGTTACCCACTTGCTTTGTTGTTAGGTTTGCCATTTTGGTAGTAAAACTGTGGCAACAGCAAATTTATGAATTCTGTAGTCAGTTGACAGGTGAGCAGCCTATTATAGGAGAGTAAAAATATGGTACCATCATATAGCGTCGTAAATTTGTAACATTTGTAGTAATGTCTATGATACAGTCTATAATCATAGAATTACTATTTGATCAATCAATTTCAAAGTAGGGGTACTTCAAATTTGGGGATCTAGTTCACAAGATGATATATTATTGTTAGTATTGTCCGTGAGTTCTTGAACTGATGTTAAGTACTTGAATAAACATTACCCCAGATCTACATCACTGTCGGTTCAAAACTCCCCTTCACTGTCGAATTTTGAACCGACAGTGGCATACCGGCAGTGATGGGGGTTGACATCTATGTCGGTTCTTATAAACCGACACTGATGTGAAACCGGCAGTGATGTGGAAAGCCAAAAAATGCATTGAAAAAGAGGAAATAAAATTAATCCCGGAGAGGTCTCACCACCGTGTCGCAAGTCACAAGTCACACGATTTTTCGCGCGAAAAACGAGCGCTTCGCGGCCACCGGCGATCGAACTCCTGACCTCTTGCTTCGCGTATTCGGCCCCTAACCACTCCACCTGCAAGTTGTTCGTGTCCAAATGAGATTTTCGTCCTCGCCATTTTATATTCATCTGATTTTAAAATGAGTATTTGGGATCCTAAACGAATTCAAATGAAAAAGTTGTCAACTACATGTTTTATAACTTTTCGAGATCTACAACTTTTATTTTGGTAGTTTCTCCATCCAAGGTCATTTACAAAATTTGAATTTCAAATTTAAGAAATTCAAACGTAGTTTTCCATGGCAAGATGATTTCAAATGAAAAAGTTGTCAACTACAAAGTTTCATAACTTTTCGAAATCTACAACTTTTGTTATTGCTGTTTGCCCGTCCGAAGTCGTTTAAAAAATTGAAATTTCAAATTTTTGAAAATTCAAACATAGTTTTTCTTGAGAAGATGATTTCAAATCAAAAAGTTGTCAACTATAATGTTTCATAACTTTTTGGGATCTACAACTTTCATTTTGGTAGTTTCTCTATCCGAGGTCATTTATAAAATTTGAATTTTAAATTTTATAAATTTAAATGTAGTTTTCCTTGAGAAGATGATTTTAAATCAAAAAGTTGTCAACTACAAAGTTTCATAACTTTTTGAGATCTACAACTTCTATTTTGGTTATTTGATCATTTACTCATCTAACATAGTGGTAGTAACATTGTTCACAAATGTTACGTATCCCTCTTAGATGTAAATTTTTTGAACAATGTTACTGGATCTCGATTTTTTATATATAAACGTAACTAACCTATCTCCTTTGTAAAGGATTTTTTCATAATGACCACGAACAGTTGCTCCTATAGTGGCCAAATAAGGCTTAGCTGCTCTTAGAACAAAGGAGTCCATATTAACAATGAAAATTTAACTAGATTTTTTATGTGTGATTTAAATAGACATAAATTTTCACAAATAAGTTGTCCAAGGTGAATTATTGCCGATGTCTCTTCCCATGAGTCATGATGGAGAAAGTGCCAATTCAAATGGAATGGCTCCAACATAGGCATAGTTGCTTCTTTCATCCAGCCCAGCACGCCATATAATCCCTTTTGCATGCCCGTGCTTTTACCTCTTTATACGCCTAAGTTAATGTCGATCCAAAGGAAGCCATTTAGATCTGAGTTAAGGAAGGAAGTGAATTTAAGAAACTATAATGGGGATATGTAACATTTGTGAACAATGTTACTATCATTTTATCGGATGAAGAAATGATCAAAATAAAAGTTATACATCTTGATGAGTTCTACAACTTCTATGTTCATGACTTTTTCAGTTGAAATCATTTAGTGTTCCAAAATGACGTTTAAAGTTGTCATTTTTGAAATTCAAAATTCAAATGTATAAAATATAGTCACATAAAGTTTCATAACTTTTGAGATCTACAACTTTTATTTTTGTTGTTTATCCATCCGAGGTTGTTTAAAAAATTCAAATTTCAAAATTTTGGAAATTCAAATATAGTTTTTCTTAACAAGATGATTTCAAATCAAAAAATTGTCAACTACAATATTTTATAACTTTTTGGGATCTACAACTTTCATTTTGGTAGTTTCTCCATCCAAGGTCATTTACAAAATTTGAATTTTAAATTTTAGAAATTCAAACGTAGTTTTCCTTGACAAGATGATTTCAAATCAAAAAGTTGTCAACTATAAAGTTTCATAACATTCTGAGATCTACACTTCTATTTTGGTTATTTGATCATTTACTCATCCGACATAGTGATAGTAATATTGTTCATAAAATTTACATATCCCTCTTATAGTTTATGCAATGTTACTACCACTTTATCGGATGAAGAAATAACAAAATAAAAGTTATAGATTTTGATAAGTTCTACAACTTTTATGTTCATGACTTTTTTAGTTCAAATCATTTAGTATTCCAAAATAACGTTTGAAGTTGCCATTTTTTGAAATTCAAAATTCAAATATGTAAAACACAGTCACACAAAGTTCCATAACTTTTCGTGATCTACAACTTTTGTTTTTGCTGTTTGTCCATCCGAGGTCATTTAAAAAATTCAAATTTCAAATTTTTGAAAATTCAAATATAGTTTTTCTTGAAAAGATGATTTCAAATCAAAAAGTTGTCAACTACAATGTTTCATAATTTTTTGGATCTACAACTTTCATTTTGATAGTTTCTCCATCTAAGGTCATCTACAAAATTTAAATTTCAAATTTTAGATATTCGTAGTTTTCCTTGAAAAAGATAATTTTAAATAAAAAGTTGTCAACTATAAAGTTTCATAACTTTCTGAGATCTACACTTCTATTTTGGTTATTTGATCATTTACTCATCCGACATAATGGTAGTAATATTGTTCACAAAATTTACATATCCCTCTTATAGTTTATGCAATATTACTATCAATTTATCGGATGAAAAATAACCAAAATAAAAGTTATAGATTTTGATAAGTTCTACAACTTCTATGTTCATGACTTTTTCAATTGAAATCATTTAGTATTCCAAAATGATATTTGAAGTTGCTATTTTTTGAAATTCAAATATATAAAACACAGTCACAAAGTTTCATAACTTTTCAAGATCTACAACTTTTGTTTTTGATGTTTGTCCATCCGAGATCGTTTAAAAAATCAAATTTAAAATTTTTGAAAATTAAATATAGTTTTTGTTGATAAGGTGAATTCAAATCAAAAAGTTATCAACTATAATGTATCATAACTTTTTGGGATCTACAATTTTTATTTTGGTAATTTCTCCATCTAATGTCATTTACTAAATTTGAATTTCAAATTTAGAAATTTAAATGTAGTTTTTCTTAACTAGATGACTTCAAATCAAAAAGTTGTCAAATATAAAGTTTTATAACTTTTCGCGATCTACAACTTCTATTTTGGTCATTTGATCATTTACTCATCCAACATAGTGGTAGTAACATTGTTCACAATGAAACTATAAGAGGGATATGTAACATTTGTAAATAATGTTACTACTACTTTATCAGATGAAGAAATGATCAAAATAAAAGTTATAGATCTTGATAAGTTCTATAACTTCTATGTTCATAATTTTTTCAGTTGAAATCATTTTGTGTTCCAAAATGATGTTTGAAGTTATCATTTTTGAAATTCAAAATTCAAATATATAAAATACAGTCACATGAAAAGATGGATAAAATAATAGCTATAACAAAACAATAAATTGATAGAGCATGATTTTAAAAATTTTTAGGAAAAAAATCATCAAATTTGAAGTTAGTATGAGGGGAAAAGACTAGTTACAAGTTTTAGCCAGAGATTAAAAAGAGAAATTAGAGTTATTCAACAATTTCAAAATTTAATTTCAATCAGCATTTTAAAGTAGTAAATGATTTTAAATGAAAAAGTTGTCAACTATAAAATTGCATAACTTTTAGAGATATACAACTTTTGTTTTAGGTGTTTCTCTATACGAGGTCGTTTGAAAAATTCAAATTTTAAATTATAGAAATCAAACGCAATTTTCATTAGACAGATGATTTTTAATAAAAATATTTGGATATCCAAACGATCTCAAATTTAAAAAGTTTGAACTATAAAGTTGTATATCTCGTCGAGTACTACAACTTTGATATAAAGTTCGTCTTCATCAGACATCGTATAAGAAACTTATGAAGTTTTCTTGCAGCATATCACTGTCGGTTAATGCACGAACCGACAGTGATAGCGTCATTGTTGGTTTTTTGCTAAAACCGACAGTGATGATCCAATATCACTATCGGTTCTTGACTAAAACCGGCAGTGATATGAACTGACAGTGAAGACCCGAATATCAGGATCGGTTGGGCTATCAGTGTCCTATCACTGTCGGTTTTAACCAAAAACCGACAGTGATGGACTATCACTGTCGGTTTCTCAAAATCCGACAGCGATGAGGCCGGCAGTGATGTCCAATGCTGTAGTAGTGAAAATATAAAGACACAAAAATGAAAATACATTATTTATTCTATAACAATAATGGGTAAAAATACAACATCATTTTACACTTAAAAATCACTTTTTCCCCGTCAATATAAATAACACTGGGGTTGTCAACATGGCGATGGACATTCCAAGCTTCCAGCATGCATGTTGCTGCTTCCCATCATCCCTTTTTTCACACATTACTAATCTAAACTACCGATCTACAAGCATTGTAACAGTAATCAATAGGAAACAGCTACCGCAAGTATTATTCAAACAATAATTAGAAGGGGACAGCTACCACCATCTAGTAATGAAAATTCAGTGGCATACAAATATTTCAGTGCACAGCTTCTGTGCCAAAGATCCTATAACAAGTGAATTCTAACTTGCCTCTTTCTGCATAGGCCTTTCATCAACTCAACACAGTTCAGTCCATTCTGCAGCAGTTACAACTGAATGATCAAAATCACAGTTCGAGATATAGCTGGGGTCAAGATTTCACAGCATCAAGAGCATACGCTCACCTAATTGGGCACAGACAGATTCATGAGTGTTTCACATGGCTGTGGAGATGCTTTTGTAAACCCAAACGTCTTCTTCTGGCTCCTAATATTAGAGATAGCCCTCGGCGTTCGGTTCTACCGAACCGAACTGATCGGTTCTTCGGTTTTTGAAGAAGTTCGGTTTTCAGAAAACCAATACCGATCGGTTCTTCAAAAAATATGGAACTGACCAAGTTCGGTATCGGTTCTTTTGGTTCGGTTCCGGATAGAACCGAAAAAACCGAACAGTACCCAAAATCCATGTAACAGCATGTTCAATAGCAAATTTTGACAGCATTTCAGCAGGATTGCATACAAAACCACAGTGACAAATATAACAGTCAAACAGAGTAACAAATACATAAATAGAGTGCTAACTTCTAAAGCAAGGCATCAGCATTCAACAAGAGTGCAAGACACTAAGACAACACACTACTACACTATTTTCGGTTCCTCGGTTAGTTCGGTTAACCGAGGGGGGGACTGATTTTACCGAACAAATTTTGGTTCCTCGAAAATGACAACCGAACAAGAAACCGATACTTCGGTTCTCGGTAAATTTGGTTCGGTTCTCGGTTTTTTTGGTTCGGTTCTCGATAAAATTTGCCTAGAGCTAATTAGAGATAGACTGAGCACAAGAAACATCCTCTTTTTTCCTTGAATACGCACAAGCAATATGTATCATTGTAGTAGGTAGAATAGAGTTTGGTTATTACAAGATGCCGTTCCACGGCCGCATTAGTGTTTTGATATCGCTACATTATGAGAGTAACCGACATTCTGTGTTGGAGGATCCTCCATGTTGTTGGCCCCGGGATCTCCCGCTTGGATGAGCCGACCGCTCACCGGCGTTGCCGACCACACGCTACAACTAGAGGTAGAAGAAGGGAGGAAGAATAGAGCGCGCACACACAGTACAAGCACCAGCGTTGGTCGGAGCTCTGTAGAGGAGATGGCAAAACTAAACTCGCTCACTTTACTTAGCTGCAGTGGAAAACTATAAATACAACTCTACCCATCTAATACTAGTACATAGATATGCCAGGCTGCCAGGCTGCTACAGTGACTAGATGTGACAGCAGGCCTGACATTGACGCATGCCCCTTCTATGGCTACAGTGCGGCATGAGAGTCTTTCAGCGCCTGTCCCTGCCGCGGCTACAGTGCTGCAGCAGGAGAGCCCTTTCGGCACCTGCCCCTACTGCGCGTACAAAGAAGAGCAGCAGATTACTTAACACATGTCACAGGCGAGCCAAACATTCTAGCCCCGTTGCGCCGGCTTCAATCCATCAATCAGCCTCGGCCTTCACCAACTGCAGGACCTCGTTCACAGATGAGGTGGAGTCCCTGAAGCACCGTGCATTGCGCTCTTTCTAGATGAGCTAACAAACCAGCGCGAACAGGGAGTCGATGCCTCGACGTTGGTCACCATTGTAGACTGCACGCAGCCGGCGCCACCACCGTAGAGTTGTAGCTGCTGTTGGTTGCGGTAATTGGCGTTGCAGGGCTTGGAAGATGAAGAACCAGACCTCTCTAGTGAAAGGACATTCGACCAGGATGTGATCGATGGTTTCTCGCCCTTGGTCGCAGAGGTAGCACTGCTCCCTGGCTTCCAGCCCGTGCCTAGCTCTCCTGTCACCAGTGCAGTGCCGGCGTGTGAATGCCAACCAAAGGAAATTTTTTATCCGCAGCGGTGCCCAGGTCTTCCAAATGAGTTTGTGACCCATGAACGGTGTAGACGCTGAGTGCATCATGGAGTATGCAGACTTAGCTGAGTAAGCCCCGTCATTGGACCATCGCCATATGGTTTTGTCTGGCTGTTCGTTGGGGTGAATGTCCTGTAAGGTGTCCCATAGGGTCAGGTATTCTTGAATAGCTTGCAGAGATACTCCACCGGATATGCATCGCACCCATGATCTGTTGGACAGCCCTTGCCGCACAGATTGTCTTCTGCGCGTTCTTGGTGACACGAACTGGTACAAGCATGGTGGTATCTCCGAGATGGATTCGCCATTTGTCCTCCCAGAAGAGCCTGGCATCCGTCCCCAACCAGCGTGTAAGTTGATGCCTTGAAAAATGCCAGCACCTGTGATGTCTTGATCGGTAGTTGGCTCCACGCCCGGTCGTGATCTGTTTTCTGGAGCCACAGCCACCGTGTTTGTAGGGCGAATCTGGCGAGTTTGAGGTCGCTGATCCCCAACCCTCCTAGCTCTGTCGGCCTGCAAATGGTTGGCCATGCCACCATGCATTTTCCTTGGACCAAAGCATCCGTTCCAGCCCAGAAGAACCTCCTGCAGATGCCATCAATCTCCTTCCTTGTCCATGGTGGCAAATTCTCCGCCATCATCGCATAAATCGGCACTGCACGCAGTACTGATTTGATCCATACGAGTCTCCCGCTTCTGGCCATGAGGTTGCCGTGGCATGGCGGCATCTTTCTAGCTACTCCCTCCACCACAGATTGGAAATGGGATTTCGGTATTGGCTTTGTACTAAGTAGGAGTCCGAGGTATCTGATGGGGAACTGCTGCACCTTACAGCCGCGGATGGATAAGATTTCATCGATGGAGTCGTCGCAAGAAACGTCCTCAGAAGGAAAAACATGCAACTAGAGTCTTACAACTGCATGCTCTGTCAACTCACCTCGGAGGAAACAGTGCAGCACCTGTTCTCAGAGTGCCCTTTTGCTAAAAGCTGCTGGAACATGTTTAACATTACATTCAGCCAGGATTCCGATTTCCGAGAAGCTTTGTTAGAAATAAGGGCACAAGTTCACAGTCATTTTTTCATGATCTTAACAATCCTAATGTGCTGGGCAATCTCGACAGCTAGAAATGATCTCATTTTCAATTGCGTACAGACCTCAGTCAATGCACTGAAGGAATTTTTTTTTTACAGAGAACTAAATCTTCTGACAGCAAGAGCAAAAAGCAAGGACGCAAGCACTTTTGATTTATGGATCCAAAATTTATTGTAAATTCTGTTCTTCTTCTTATTTTCTTTATGTCTTTCTTTGTCTCTTAATTTTGTGTTGTACTTTTTTTACAACTGTTTTTAAATAAATTTCCAGCTGGGGTGCAAACCCCACTAGTTTGATAAAAAAATCGGTGGCATCCAAAAAGTAGTGAACAACTCGCAAACTTGGACTTTTTTTTTAATTTTAACACTTTTTGAAAACTAATTTTAAATCTAACATCTCCGATTTTTTTTTAAACTAACACTTTTGGTCGAGCCTATTGCCTGGCAAGGCGGCCAAATGCAATGCTGTGCATGCCATGCATGGTAGCGCCACGCAGGGGGCCGACGTGATGGCGACCAGAGAGGTGACCGACGGCGAGGCAGGGGGGCTGCCGCGCCACCAATCTTGGCTGGCAGCGAGTGCCGCGCCGAGGGTCATGGTGCGTCTGGGCAAATAAAAAAACCAGCAGCCGAGCCCCGCCGCAAGACGCCTCCTGCTGCGCCGCCCGACCGAGCCAGCATGACCAGCCAGACGCGCCCGCCGCCGCCATCGCCCGCCTCGGCGCCCGCCCGCGCCGCGCCGCCGCCCGCCCCAAGAACACCAGCCCGGCCGCGCCAGAAACCCCGGCGCGTCAAGGCCGCCCGCTCCTAAGGTACCTCCCTCTTGGTTTAATGTTATTATGATTATTATTGATTTAGGATAATTAGTTTGTGATATACGTACGTAGTTTTTAGGTTTTAGGTTAGGATTTTGGCTTTAGGGATTGATTAGGTATTTATTACTTAGTTTGTAGTTATTTATTTAGTTAGGGATTGTAGCGATGCGGTTGTCACTCCTATATCCGGTTATTATTTAGTTTATAGTTAGTTATTTAGTTAGGGATTGTAGCGAGCCGGTCGAGGGATCGTATTCCATTCGAACGTTTCGATCGTGGGTTCATCCCGCCGTGGCCATAACGCTGAGCATAACTGGCTCCTTCGCTTCTTGGTTGGCTTTGTCGTACTACGATCTCTAGCCTCTATCCACGTCCCTAGCACATGATCATCGGGCTTTACCTCTTTTGCGCGCTTGTTTATCCTAGCCTTGTGCCGATTTATTTTGGGTTAGAGTGAATATTTTACTTTGCAATGCTATATAATGTTAATTTGAATTTTGTTAATTTGAGTACTCTAACGCTTTGTTTATCAATTTGTAACAGGATGGCCCATCCCACGCAGCACCCGTTGTACCCCATTCTTGAGGTGGAGTACGACGACCAGCACCGAGCACACATCTTGAGTGACAACGACGCAGAGGTGGCCTTGCCTCCTTTGAGGCCCCGCACGCACACCAGGGCGCACCAGTGGGACGAGCATTACGCGCCGTACATACGGCGTGCCGGCTTCCTCGAGCTTGTCCGTGTTGTCAACCACGGTCTTCCGCCCCCTTGACCCAGCACTACTTATTGCAGCTGTAGACAGGTGCGAGTGCATTCTTTGTACTTTAACTTTCTTGTAACAAATCATTCTTTGTATGTAAACTTTCTTGTAACAAATTTGAGGCAATTAACAGTCATTTTATTCTTATAACAGGTGGAGGCCTAAGACCCACACGTTCCACCTACCTTGTGGCGAGATGACCTTGACGTTGCACGACATGAAGGCTATTTTAGGTCTTCGGTTGGGGGGACTTTTAGTGATAGGGATAGTTGACAACGATCACTGGAGGGAGCTGGTGGCTCAGTTTACTGGTTTTCTTCCACCGGACGACGAGGCTTCCAAGAAAAATAAGTGAGAAATTCAAGCCTATTTAATATTTGCATGGCTTTCCCACAGCTATCGGGTCTTATTTTCTTTGTTAAATTTCAGGAAAACTTCTAGTGTTTCGTCGTCCTGGATCATGGAGCGCTTTGATTACTTGGACCCACAGGCTGAGGAGGCTCAGATCGACAGGTTCGCTCGAGTGTGGCTCTGGCACTTTCTTGGTGCTTTCCTCTTTCTAGACGCCTCGGGCAACACCATCAGCTGGATCTTCCTTGACATACTACGCCAGCCGTGGAAGAACATAGCGGCGTACAGCTAGGGCAGCGCTGTCCTGGCATGGACGTATCGACAGCTATGCGTTGCCTGCCATCGCACCTCAGGGTATGCAAACCTTGGAGGTTGCTCATACCTACTCCAGGTTTGGTGTTGGGAACGATGGCCCGTTGGGAGGCCCCTTAATATGGGTTTACCGGTAAGTACTTGGGTTCATTATATTCTTCGATATGGTTACATATGATGAGTTTATTAATGGCTAATTCATTATCGTGTTCAATGCAGCAATGGAACGGGTAGGATACACTCCCTACAGCTCTGTTTATCTGGATGGAATCAGAGTTAGTTAGAGGGAATGTGAGGCGCAAGTACAGGGAGTACACGGACGGTCTCGACGTCCTGACACAGCACCAGGTTACGCTCTTTTTACTATCATACCTGTGTGTTGTTCGATCTACACTTTATCACAACCTAACTCAATTACGAAATGTTCAGGTGCATTGGTGTCATTGGGATGCTCCGGACTTACAGAACTATCTCAGTCCTGTCACTAGGGACGAGTCAGAGGAGTATCGCTGCAACGTCCCTCTTATTTTCTTTCACGTAGTCGATATTCACTTGCCCGTCAGGGTCTGCAGACATTTTGGAAGAATGACAAGCTGCCCACCACCGCTTTACTCCACCAACCAAGGATTGCATGGGTGCGTTATTGATTAATAACAGAGCTACAATCCAGAGGTGTGTGTGGTAGAATTAACATCGTTTTGTTGCAGGTATGACCGTAGGAAGAGGTACAAGACCAAGGATTGGCGCGTGACACACAGCGTGCACATCCACTTGTGGGAGACCAGGGAATGGCAGCCGGTCCATGCGGGTTTTCCACACGACCAACACACCTTCGACGAGTACCTGCACTGGCTTCACAGGTCTACGAGGACACATATCAAGCCCCCATACACTGAGGAGGCGATTGACGAGGACTCGGAGGAAGATATAATCGAAGATGTGTACGATGTTGCCACTAGAGAGGACACACAGCTATAGAGAGCCCCGCTACAAAGATACGTGGTAAGATACTTGAATGGTACAATTTGTTATCCATTTGATATTAATTATGTATACTAAAACTATTCAACCGCGTTTCTGAACCCAGGCGACATAATTGTCGAGGCTGTCCAACGAAGCAGCGTACCGGCTTCATGAGTCTAGAGGGCAGGGGCCAGGTGTTCTCGAGGCTTTTGTGGAGGTAAACATAAACTAGTCCATTCCGAAATTGTTTCTTTAGTGTATATGCGTTTGTGAAATGCGCTAACTTTAATGTCTATTTTTGCAGAAGGTGAAGAAGAGCTGCATGAAGCTAGCTCAAAAGTTGAGCTGCATGGACACTCCTTATGAGGAATCGCCACTCCCAGCGCGGTCGGGTGGTACGTCTTCAGCCTCTTTGAGGACGCCAGCCGGTGACAGGTGCCACTTCCGTAGTGCGTACACCACCATATTATAGCGCTAGGAAGGACCCTGTAATCGAGGACGATGAGGACGACGATGATGACGACGACGAGTGGGAAGATTGGCCGCAGGACGAGATCGGCATGTCTCAGCTAGGTGGTGCCCCGTTTGGCACCCAAGGAGCATCACAGGTACTAACAAAGGTAGTTTCTTTAAATACGTAGGCTACATGAACTAACGATCACAAAGAATTCTAAGTAATCGTGCATATCACATACTTGCAGGGTACAAGCCATACGCACCGACGACGCGACCACACCGACGTTGGCTAGACTCTCAATGTGTTGCCAACAAATCCAAAGAGACAGAGGCGTCCGAGGAATCCTTACACTCCTAGGTCTTAGTTTGTTAGGTCAAACTATTATTGGGGTCCAAAACTTGCAGGCTTATTTGATTATGTTATGTCGAACTTAAGTCAACTTATGTGGCAGGCTTATTCGTTTCAATGTGTTGCGACATCACTGCTTGCGAGATTAGGTAGAAACTAGTTCAAAAAACGGCAGTCCCGGGGTATCTCGACACCGGTGGCCGGCGTCTTATGTGAGGGGTCAAGGAAGCCGGGGTCCATGGTCGCGTAACCGCCGATCCTACAATATGGGGCAAAAAAGCCAAATAAATAAGTTCCCTTAAAAAATATTCGTTTCAATCTGATCCAATTTTTCATAATCGATTAGTTAACATGATGGTTAACCGTATTATGAAAGACGAAAAAATATCAATTGCTTTATCAATTTCTCTATTCGGCCTTGAAAATTTTTAACAAAATATAGAAATAAATTCACTATTCATTTTACGTCAAACAATACTTACAATAACTCCCACCATCGGCGTGACGCGTTCTGATTAAACCATCCATGTACCGCCGGGTTGGCGGCGGGCGCGGCGGGCAGGCTTGCTGCTCGGGCTGGCATGACTGGCCGCGGGGTTTTATTTGCCCCAGACGCGCCATGATGACCGGGCGGCGCTGGCGGTCTTTGCATCAAGATCGGTGGCGTGGCGGCCCGCCCCCAATCAGCGATCAGCGCTCCCAATCGCCGCCACGTCATTCTGCGTGCCGCGCCACCATACATGGCGGCAAGACAGGTGATAACTTGCGCGAGAGTAATAAGCGCGACCAAAAGTATTAGTTTAAAAAAAATCGGAGGTGTTAGATTTAAAATTAGTTTTCAAAAAGTGTTAAAATTAAAAAAAATCCAAACTTGCTACTGAATAAAACAAATGTGTTTTCTGAAAAAAAAATACAATAGATGTGATTTCTCATAAAGCTAGAACAGGTACATGCTTGCAGCTCACTTACATACTACTTCGTTGTTGGAGTATAAATTCACTCGTTTTTGACATATGTGATAGGGAGAGACAAACCCAGGAAGTTATAAAAGTTTCCGTTGCTTACTCTGTGCTTCACTGTTGTTTTAAGCATTCTTTAATTAGGTATAAAGGCATTCCTTAATTCAATGTCGTCTCTGCCTACAACAAGAAATTATTATATTTGGAAGCAAGAGAAATTTTATTGTTGTATTTACGTGTATGTATGTAGAAGTAGAAATACTATGTTAAAAACTGAAAACCCCGCTAGAAGCACACAACGCATACAGAAGATGTTATCATGTTCGAAAAGCTCGACGCATGGCGACCGTCGGACTGACGATGACGACATCAAATCTGAGCAGCACCAGCACCAGCACGATCGCCTGGCTCGTCGCCCCATCTGGACGGGCAGAAGGTGATGACGTACTCCTGCGCGTATGTTGCAATGGGTTATACACATATGTTTCAAGTATATGTTTTAAATGTTTTATCTGTTTTAGACGTATGCTGAAATTGTTTTATTTGATGTTGTAAAACTAGATCGGAATGTTGCATATATATGCAAGTGTTTTATGTGTTTTTCATACGTATGTTGGTGTTTTATCTTGATGTTTGCATATATTTGCAATGGCTACACACGAGTTTTCAAGTTTTTTCTGGTATTTTGTAAGTGTTTCAAACGTATGTTGCAAATGTTTCAGCTATTTTGGACGTACGTTGCAAGTGTTTCATCTAGATATTGTAAAAGTAAATCGGATGTTGCACATATTACAATGCACGTGAGAAGTGGAGGGGGCATGAGCAGTCCCTGCGCACGGGCATCATCTGGGCGGTGTAGGCCCTACGTGGGTGCGTGAAATATAGGCTCAAGCGGGGTGTGCTGGCCCGAGGGCGGAAAACAGAGTACAGCGCGGATGAACGCCGGACGTCCGGACGCTAGCACAGCTCAACTATTATAGTCGGAAGCAAGAGAAATTTTATTGTTGTATTTACGTATATGTATGTAGAAATACTAGTGAAAACCCCGCTAGAAGCACATAACGCATACAGAAGATGTGCGAAAAGGTCGACGCATGGCGACCGTCGGACTGACGATTGACGACATCAAATCTGAGCAGCACCAGCACCAGCACGATCACCTGGCTCGTCGCCCCATCTGGACGGGCAGAAAGTGATGACGTACTCCTGCGCGTAGCACCCGCTCGCCGTTGCGGCGGTGGTGTCGTACGCGTAGCTGTAGTATGCCGGGCAGGCGTCCTTGAAGAGGCGCGAGTACACGGTGCCTCGGCACGTCGCCGGCGTCGCGTACGCGCCGCGGCAGCAGAAGGCGTCGAGCCCGAACGCGAGGCACGCGCTCTTGCACGCCACCACCGTCTTGCCGCCGCCGCTGCCGGTAGCGGTCACCTGCAGCTCCGGCGGGCACACCGCGTTCACGTT
This sequence comes from Miscanthus lutarioriparius, assembly GCA_904845875.1. NCBI lineage: Eukaryota > Viridiplantae > Streptophyta > Magnoliopsida > Poales > Poaceae > Miscanthus > Miscanthus lutarioriparius. The sequence goes on along the minus strand of CAJGYO010000001.1, from coordinate 93,371,024 downwards.
CTTGGCGCAGCCGGCGATGGCGCACTTGTTCGGGTCGGCGCCGCCCGTGCCGGGCTTGGCGGAGACGGCCACGGGGAGGTTGTACCCGTCCACCAGGCTCACGTCGTAGGAGCTCCCCTTGGCGGGGTCCTCGTGCAGGCTCACCTCGACGAGCGTGGCGGGCGGGGCGCCCACGGACCCGTTGCAGGCGAGCCGGCCCTCGCAGTCGCCGGTGAGGCAGCCCGCGGCGCCCATGCCGTTCGCGGTGAAGTTGCACCCGGTGCGGGCCCAGAAGCGGCCGTTCCAGGTGGCCGGCGCGACGACGTGCCTCGACTTGCCCGGAGGGACGTAGAAGCCGCCGCCCGCGAGCACCGGGTGCCCGGTGTTGGGGGCGGACGCCGGCCACACCGGGAACGGGCATTTGTTCGCCACGTGGAAGACGATGGCGTCGGCCAGCACCATGGGTCCTGCAGCCACAAAACTAACGAGAGCCATGAGCGCACAGGAGAGGAGCGGATGACGAGCGGCACCGGAGGTCGTCCACGCCGAGTAGTGATCCGCCATCTCTTAGCCTCGGTCGTCTTGATGTTGCTGCGGGGAAGCCCGCGAGATATGACGACGACGGGGCGGAGATTTATACGTGAAGAGTGCCAAACAGGCTTCTTTTCTTTGTCTTAACGAAGGCCCAAGCTTTAGGCTTAGGATGGGTTTTGTCAGTGTGACTTGCATCGCAATGGAAGCAAAGGCAGCCATGATTGGAGAAAGAGAACGGTGGAGCGAGGTGATGAGGCCGGCCATCAGGCGGCCACAGATTAACGACACGCGTTCAATAAAGTACAACATGGTTCAGGAACTGTCAGCGCTCTTTGTTACCACAGTTGTCGGGCCGAGAACCGGAAGCCTGCAGGCTGTTGGCCAGTTCGAGAGCCACTGTCACAACCGATTTTAAAAGCAAGATTGAATGCAAACTATGACCTTGTTTGTTTTGCTGAAAAATCATGGCCAGAAGTATTGTTCGCTGATTTATTGTGAGAGAAAATATTATTGATTCGTTGAAATAGTACGGCTCATAAGATAATCGATCAGGGCCTATATTTATGTCAGGATCAATTTTCATACCATAGCGACATCATCGGTGTGTAACAAAACCATATTTATTACATAATAAGCGGTAACTTTAAATACGAAAGAGACACGAAGGTCTTACAAAAGCACAAGCGGAACGTCTAAACTCATAGCTGAACTCCACTACATAGGAGGTCGATTGAGGGCTCCGTACGCAAAACACTTCTGAAAACTTGACAGCATCTTCATCGATATTCTGAGCAGCTTTTACTAAAGATTGGGGCTGTGTCGTAAGTGCAAGAAAATATGACATGCAAGCTAGGCTGATAACAAGGTAAAGCTGACACAGGATTATTGTAGGTTAGCATTTTTAATTGGCAAAATTTTATTAGAACAACCTGAATTACTAAATTACTAAAGTGAGTAAAAGAGCCCAAACCATTAATTAGATTGCATAAAGACATCATCATAAATAACCATTTTTCAACAAGATCCATTTCTAATCATGTGAGGGTCCAGGCCGCTCATAGCCTTGAGCATGGCTGTTATAATAGTTTGATCAAACTCTGTAGAGCTGTACAACTTTACCCCAAAGAAGTGATTCCCTTTTGCCCGGGGTAGGTAGCCTCTTGACCCACTTCCAAGGTAAGTCGGCAGGGTTTCAATATGAGACTTTTCACAGTTTCTACTAGTAGGCAACAACCCGCTGACGTTAATACTGATTTGTTGTGAGAGAAAAACAATGTTCTATGATTGAAAAGTAGTGCTGATAAGTTCAAGCGAACAGGGTGCTAGATGCATGGTTAGTCGTACCCGTAGGTAGCCCAAGTAATAGACCGAAGCCTCCAAAGCGAGAGACCCGAACTATCATACTTAATAACTAGACCCCCCTTTTGTGCCTACCTACCCGGTAAGATGTCACACTACTAGCAGAAGGTCTGCTACTACGCTAAGTCAGAGCCATATAGCTTGGGGTTGCACGGTAAATCCTGGTCATGGCTTGGGATTTAGCATGAATAAACTAATTTTGTTTAGTTTATTATATATATGGTTTAGCAAGACATGGGTTTGGATTACCACCACCTAAACGCATAAAGGGACCATTATTTTATTTATTAACATTGTCTAGGACAGCAACCATCAGAGTGACCATTTGATTTTATTTTATCTCTGCAAAATTAAATTGGCACTTTTCTGGTTATCTTGTACAAGTGGTTTGACCATGCTGCCTCTCGTCCAAGACGGAGAGGCTAGTTTGCACTTCTGTGAGAGGGATGCACATACACCTAGACACAGGACATGATATGCAGAGCTTTCTTTTTTGTTTATCAATTGATTATGACATAAACCATTGTCACAGATCATGGCCGGGCAACATGCAGATGTCGATTGGCTTTGCATGGTAGCCGGTGATCTTGGCAGGGGTGTAGCATGCTTTTTCGTGGGCGCCATTTAATTAAATGCAAGATTGATTTGGCCTACTAGTCTATCCTCTGTCACTAGCATGAAACTTCCTTTGTTTTGATTGCACTAGAATTTATATAGTGCAGCAGATAGATGAGACAAGTGTTGATGACCCATGCAACGCTAACTAAATTAGCAACAACGACATGAATGAATATATGCAGTGCATGATCACTTTTTCTTTTGACGTCATGCACCATTTTTTTATTTCGAGAGTGCTTAGTGTTGAATAATTAGGCAATTTCCTGATTAATTTCTAGATTAATAACAGAATACAAATCATGACAATCTCATAAGCTAGCATGCAGATCTCTAACATACTAGTTAAATCAGGCAGCATTAATAGCAATATAGCTGGCAATATAGCTAAGATCATCATGATGAACACAGTAGATGAACGACAATAATAGATTGGTCACGTGGTGTGTAGCTTTTGTTTGCAGAAGAAAATAGTGTCGCTGGTGAAGATGATGTAGAGGGAGACGCTACTGGTGGTGGTACTAAGTCATCGATGAGTAGTGAAGGAAGAGCTCGGAGCAGCTGACGACAAATACGCCGGGACGTAGCGCCACCTGACTTGGATGGAAGACGACCCGTCGTGAAAGTCAGGAGCAGTCGCGCGACAAGTGCTTCCTAAAAACCTTATTCGTCCTCTCCCGGTGTAGGATCACAAGGACGAGGGTTCTGGAGACCTGCTCTCCCAAACGTAGGTGCACGCAGACGCCGAGATGGAGAGACTACGGCGGCGGCGCAGCAGCCAGAAGAGGAAAATACTAATTTATTACCTTTGAATTTTCCAAACTAGAACTCCCAATAGTAATTTTTGGTGTCTTTTCCTAGGAGGATTGGTACATTTATATAGGGATGAGAACCCCCTACCTCCACATCAACTACCAATATGATACTAATTGATGTTGTGCCTCCCACCTCTACTCATGGGCTTAAACATTAAAGCCCATTAGGGACATAAGTATTGGGCCTTTGAGATTTATTAGAATTTCTTCATATGGATATAGGGGAACTATCCATATAAATTCTAACAATCCTCCACTAGATCTTAACTGCCTAGTATAGATATTTTCCTTCTCCCACTATTGTTTATATACTAGTGTTTTAGCAGAGACTGATAAGTTGAACATTTGCCTAGAGCTTTAAGTTACACCCATCCACAACTTGAACAATGGACTATGCCTTAAATTGCAAGTTTTGTGCGAACTAGTTTTACTCAAAGTCAAACTAGTACCTGGCCGCCAGTTTGTAACAACCCAGTGTTAAGCTTTGCATTTGGCACTGTGCATTTCATGAGCACAAGCATCATCCAAGCATTCATGAACAAGAGCATATGAAATTTCATCTCATTCTTATACCTTATCACATGAAATGTTGATTTTATATATATGCTTATGCTTGCAATCATGTATGACCAATGTATGAAATGGTTGTAAGGGCACCAATATACCTTAGACACATTTAGAATGGTGAATGGAACAACTTTTGTATTCATGACATGGACCAATTTTGCTTCTAAGTGTTGGTGTATTTTGAAATAGCATTTTCATGATACTAGTTTGACCAAAGTTGAACAATAGCTTAGAGTATTTGCATGGCTGTGTGACCTAAATAAAAGTTGTAGTTCTTGTCATGGGTAACAAACTTTATTGAAGGGTCATGAGCTGAATCAGTGCCTAACATGGTCAAAATCAGCTCCAAAGTAGCAACAAAATGCTATTTTGTGATTTAAAATTTTTCTGTGTAGAATGCTGATTTTTGTTTCCAAGTACCCGACTTTAGAGCTTTGTAGTTTCAAAACAAGTTCCAATTAGACCATGATCATTAAAGCAAAGTTGTAGTACTCACATAGCTCTACAAAATCTATTAATGAAGTTTTTGCTAAATCACAACGGATTAGGAGATTTAGGAGCTCAAAGTAGCGCTGCCAGACGGACTAAATCGGCGCCCCGCGCGCGCGTCGTGGCCGACCGATGTCGGGCCACGGCCGCCGTGTGGAGGCCGTCCACTGACGTTGGGCCCGCACGTTAGGCCAACGCGGGTAGCAAAACGGCAGCGACGCTCCCTCCCTCCTCACTCGCTCTCACTCGCCTCGCTCTGCCTCTCTCTCGCCTTCACCGTGCCTGAGCGAAGCCGCAGCGCGTCGTGCCATTGCTGCCGAGCTCGCGTGCCACCACCGCTGCATCTCCATCCAAATCCATCATGTGCATAGCTTCGCCGTCAGCCGCTCTACCTCCCTGAGCCGCCATTGCCACCGTTCAAGCCCAGGTAATGCGACATTTTATGTCGCCATCGCCGCCATGGTCATGGAGCACCGCCGAGTTCCGAGCTCAACGTGGCCAGCCTTATCCACCACTCCTCCTACGTCTTTCTCCCTGGTTCCGTCATCGCCTTAGGTCATAGATGCACACGTCATTGTTTATTTAACCGCTACCACCACCATCATGCGGGAACGCACGACACCGCCGTGCGCGTCCGTCATGGCTACAAGCACACGCTCATCGCCGCTGACTTCACCGTCCGCCCTTAGCCCACTCTGGTACCGGTTACCGAGTGTCCTAGAGGTGTAGCACCTTCTCCGATGATGGAGACCTACCTTCAGCCGCCGTCTCGTCAGAACGGTGACACCACCGCCGTGCTCTGTGCGCCACCGTGACGCCATGCACGTGGCCGGAGCTCACCTCCGCTTCACCGTGGCTCAATCCGCACCATAGAGCTCCGCCAGGGTTCGTAGAAGTCGTAGCCATGCTTCTTTGGTCACATCTTCACCGGAGACGGTGAGTCTGCCACTGCACACCGCCGCCGAGACGCCATGCTCGCCGGCGAGGTCGCTTCGGTGATCCGCAGGGCCAACCTAGGTTACCAGTTGGTGCGCAAAAGTGAGGAGAACACGACTCCGGTGACCTCGCCGTCGACGAGTTTGCCGCAGGTCAAGCCGTGCCCCTACTCTATATCTCACTGACGTGTGGGTCCCGTTGACCCACGGGTCCCAGCTATCAGGCAGTATTTGAAATGTTTTTTCTTGATTTATTTTCATAGATTTGAATGCAAATGCCAAAAATTTATAACTAGAGCTAGGAATGTCCAAATTGAGTGAACTAAATTTTGTTGGATTCACCATGAAGAGTACTATTTGATAAAAATATGAAATCTACTTTTTAAGGTATTTTTCTAGGCGAATTAAATTGAGCAAGAAAAGTACTTTTAAAGTAGTTTATATTTTGTAAAATGCATAACTTGAGCTAGGAAAGTGATAAAATTGTGATTCTAATTTTGCTGGTCTTGTGCTGACATGCTCTATCTAGGAAAAATACTAAACCTACATTAGGCATATTTGAAATATGGTCTTCATATTTAATCCAAATCAATTGTTAGTTTCTAGTGAAATTAAATGGGTTAAAAATACATAAGATATGATCATACAATTTTTTACACAGTATTCTCATGCTAGAAGAAAAGTAAGAAAAATATTAAATCTATTGTTCGATACTTTTCACTATGCTAAACTATTTTTGCTAAAATAAGCATATGTAACTTGTCATTTTTGTAGAGGTGGCTATACTTATCCAAATGGCATGAACTTTGTACAGTAGACTATTAGGGTCATTTGTAGGCTACTGTGATTTTCTTAGAATTTACTAAGTACTAGAAATATTTATCCTTTAAATCACCTTATTATATAAGGAAATTGATAAATAAATATAAATAAATTAGTTAGGCATAACCATGAGGTTTTATGTGGTGCTTGTGATGCATATGATCTGTTGATGTTATTAGTTAGGCTTAGAAAGTAATTCTTTGTATGCAACTAGTTAATTATTGCCTTATAATTCAACTAGATGACTGCATGTATAGTTTCTGTTGTGGTGACTATTTCATGATGATAATGATCTTTTCTGTAAAGATGGTTGATAACCAAGTTGTAGATAACTTACTTATATACCTTTTGTTAAATTTTTATAGTCATATGCCTTATGGTTTGAGAATTATAGCTTTTAGAAGTCTGCTGGCAGAAATACTTGCTCTGTGGACAGATATGAAAGATTGAATTGTTTGACCTAGATAACTACTGAATTACATTAAGATGATTGAAAGAAAGTTGTAGGAAATTTCATAAGCTTTCTAGAAAGTCCACAACCATATTATTTAGATGTGCATAACTCCTGTTATGGTTAAAACAAGTGGCTACCATCTTGCAATCTAGAAAAATTGCTTAGATGAGAATTTGTTTAGTTACTAGAGAAGAGATATGCACCTACTCAGTAAAATAAGATATAACTTGTTATCACCTTAATACAATGCTGTTGAAAACACCTATGTGGATGCATTTCATCATACCCCACCATATCATACATGTCGTTATATAGGTATCCACGATATCTTATTCCATGATCATGCATATAGGATCGTCCAAGGGGATAACTCTTTTGGAGTTCAACGAAGAAGAAGAGGAGGAACAGCATGAGACACCTTAGGCCATAGCTCCAAAAGTAGAGGAGTAAACTCTTGAGGACCTCCCTGAGTGCTTGGATCACAAGCCAACCTTTTTCCTCAAAGGCAAGCCCCAAAGCATTCTAAGTCACCTATGTTTTACAAAACTTCACTTGAGTCCTTTTATGTTTGATGCATTAGGTGATAAGAGTTGAATTAAAACCACTTGATGCATAGAACTACCTTGTCTAGATATATACACCTTTAACCCTGTGTAGGTCCAGGATCAAATACATGCTTAGCCATGCTTAGACTGGTAGAAGTCGGGTGATTTCCTATCACCTACGAGATATAGGTGGATACCGATGCACGGTTGACTATATTTGCTATTGTGGAAAAGAACCATGGGGTAATGTAAATAGAGGCCGGTGGAGTCTATGTATAGGTTGACTCATGTGAATCCGTCTGTGCCGATTAAGGACCATACCGTTGTTGGGCACTTCTGACAAGATTGAACGTATGCCTCTCAGTTGGCCAGATAACTCAGTTTCGACCATGAAGTCGAGTAGCTCAACTTAGGCCAGGCCCTGTTCTATAAGAGTGCGCACTCTGGATGATAGTAAGGATGTGCGGGGAACCAGACATGAGCCCAAGGGCAGGTCGGGCCTAAACGTCCTGGTAGCTGGTCATTCCTAATTGTGCGGCACTAATCGAACCCGCAAAATGTGGACCTAATTTGTACCAAAGGTGACCTAAAGTGATCGTTGATTTGGTCTGCCTGGGTTTGTGTTTGGAATAAATTCCCAACTGGTTAAAATCGATTCGAATCACCGTCTCTCCCGGACAGTGAGAAACTTGGCTAGTACCAACATCGTAGTAACTGTATTATGGAATGATGGTTATGATGAACATGGAATTATTATACCGGCTATGGATACTATTTTTATGCTACTAAATGATATACCACAAGTTTGGCACAGGTTAGTTGCTAATCTAGAGATGAATAGCTATAATTAACTTGATGACCAAATTATAAAATGTATAGCTGAATTAGTGGCTTTTTATGCAAAATGTTGTCAAACAAGCTCAAATTATAAAGCCTTGCATAATCCTTGGAGTCACTTTATTTTTGGTTTATGATGGGTAAGTCTAGCTAAGTACCTTCTCATACTCAGGGTTTTATTCCCATTGTTGTAGATGGTACAGTTTATTATGGCTATTGCAAGAACTGCTTCTGTCCCGCCATGGACGAGGAGTAAGCCCTCGGCAGGCATCCCTTATTAATCCCTCTCTTATGCTTTTGTGGAAGTGTGATCGTGAGCTGGCACTATATTTAAACAATGTTGCAGATGTTGGTTTCAAACTTTAATTTACTTTCGCTACTATCTTACCTAAACATGGTTTGTAATAACTTTAATTCGTACTCTGATGGATGAACTATATTTGTGAACTTTATGTAACGTGTGATATGTATGTTGAATCATGTACGATCTTGGTTGTATGTTGGTTGAATCAAAACCCTTCGCGGTACTCGATGGACTATCAGGTTTATATGGGCTCAAGTATGACAGTGCGACCGCTTGCGGGCTGCCATTGTACTTGTGCTCTTATAAATTGGTCGATTCTACTACAACTGGCATCGGAGCAAGATTTAATATTAATTGCCACATGTGTATTTAAAACAAAGATTTTTGTTTTTCAAAACCAGTTTCTAGCAACTTATAGCTATATATATAGGTGTTTAAAACCTAGGGTTTGAATCTAAAGTGTGCCAGTGATCACTTTCCTTTATGCCCAGTTAAGGACTTCAGGTGGCTAATTAAGTACTAACTTGGGGGGTTTTATTTTCGTCATCCATATGCGTGCTATTGTATGGATGCCATTCACTTGAGTGGTAATGTATGGATCAAATGCCTCTACGCCCAAGGTACGATGCCACTCATCAACATAGTGGCATGACCTCAAGATGTGAGCGTGTGGTCTATGGGGAGAGTTAGCTTTGATACTGAAATGTATATATGCCTCATATATATACGAAAGTATTTAATTGTGGGTTAACTTTGATATGGCTATATATGCATATTTATATGTATATATAGGACATATTTACTCTCGAGTAGCTTTGATACGGAAGTATATATATATGGGTATATATATGGAAGTGTTTAGCTTGCAACCTAGAGCCCAGATTTACATTCTGCATATATAATTGTGGGGTTGGGCTGAAATGAAATTCTTGTGCAGGTACACTAACAGCGAAACATGTAGCCCGCCTAAAGTATTAGAGGTCATGGATTGGAAGGCCCCGACTTCGGTTCATGAAGTTCGGAGTTTTCTAGGGCTAGCAGGCTACTATCGTCGTTTAATTCTAGATTTTTCAAGATAGCTAAGCCCATGACCAGACTACTTCAGAAGGATGAAAAGTTTAGTTGAACACTAGAGTGTGAAGCCGCTTTTCACACCCTAAGGACCATGTTAACTACAGCTTCGGTTTTAGCACAACCCAACATTAAAAAGCCTTTTGATGTATTCTGTGATGTATTGGGTATAGGTTTGGGGTGTGTACTCATGCAAGAAGGAAGAGTTATTGCATATGCTTCTCAGCAATTGAGAAAGCATGAAGTCAATTATCCTACACATGATTTAGAGCTCGCAGCAGTTGTTCACGCCTTGAAGATATGGAGACATTATTTGTTGGGAAACATATGTCACATATACACTGACCACAAAAGTCTCAAATACATCTTCACTCAATCTTAGCTGAACATGAGACAACATAGGTTTTAGAGCTAATCAAGCACTATAATTTGGAAGTGCACTACCATCCAGGAAAAGCTAATGTTGTAGCAGATGCACTTAGTCAGAAATCTCATTGTAACACCTTAGAAGCCTTGTTGGAAGATGGATTTAATTTGTTACATCATGTGGTGCTACACAATATCACCGTCAGTTGTTCACTTGAGAGAAAAATCATCGAACTATAGAATACGGATGTAGGTGTGTTTCACATCAAGAGAAAGATAAAAGAATAAGAAACCAAACATTTTAGGTTAGATGAGAGAGGTGTGTTGCGGTTCAAGGACCGACTTGTGGTACAAAAAGACCGAGAACTAAGAAATCAAATTTTAGATGAAGCTCATTCATCTAAGTTGTCTATCCATTTGGGTAGTAGCAAAATGTATCAAAATTTGAAAACCAATTTGTGGTGGACCAAGATGAAGAAAGAGATCACCGCCTATGTCGTTAGGTGTGATAATTGCAGTAGAGTCAAGGCTATTCATTTGAAATCTACTAGATTACTTCAGCCGTTGCCTATCCCAGGCTGGAAATGGGAAGAAATAAGTATGGACTTTATTATAGGCCTTCCGATGACACAGCAAGGTCATGATTCTATATGGGTCATTGTAGATCGCCTTACCAAGTCAGCACATTTTGTACCAGTTAACACAACATATCTAGCTAGGAAGTACACCGAACTGTATGTTTCCTAGATCGTGAGGCTACATGGAGTACCAAGGACCATAATCTCAGATCGAGGACCATAATTTATAGCTCATTTTTTGGAACACTTGCACCGAGCATTGGGAAATAAACTAATCAAAAGTTCAGCATATCACCCACAAACATCTAGATAGACCGAGCGAGTGAATCAAATCTTAGAAGACATGTTGAGAGCTTGTATAATATCTTCCAAGGGTTCATGGGAGAAATGGCTACCTTTAGCCGAGTTCTCCTACAACAACAGTATTAAGTGAGCATCAACATGGCTCCTTTTGAGGCCTTGTACGGTCGGAAATGTAGAACTCCCTTGAATTAGATTGAGCCCGGAGAAAGAAGATATTATGGCATTGACTTTGTCGCCAAAGCTAAAGAGCTGGTACGCATTATCCAACAGCATATGAAAGCAGCTCAGTCTAGACAAAAAAGTTGTGCTGATAAAAGAAGAAGACCACTAACTTTTGAAGTGGGAGATTATGTGTACTTAAAAGTGTCACCCATGAAGGGAGTGTAGAGATTTGGAGTAAAAAAGAAGCTTGCGCCTAGGTATTTAGGCTCGTACCAGATTATTGAACGGAAGGGAGAGGTTGCCTACAAGTTACAACTTCCTCCTGAGATGAGTGTGATATTCGATGTCTTCCATGTTTCTCAGTTGAAAAGATGTCTTCGCATACCTAAGGAAGCCATTGCACCCGCCAACATTAAGCTCCAATCAGATTTAACTTATGAAGAGAAACCAATCCGAGTGCTAGAAGAAATAGAAAGAGTAACATGGAGCAAGGTCATTAAGCTCTACAAGATGGTGTGGAATAACCATAGTGAACAAGACACCACGTGGGAATGGAAGAATTATTTATGTGAGGTTTATCCTGCCTTTTATGAGGAATGGTAGGTCTTTCAAATCTCGGAACGAGATTCCTATAAGGGGGAGGGGCTATAACACCCCAGTGTTAAGCTTTGCAATTGGCACCTGCATTTCATGAGCATAAGCATCATCCAAGCATTCATGAACATGAGCATTTGAAATTTCATCTCATTCTTATACCTTATCACATGAAATGTTGATTTTATATATATGCTTATGCTTGCAATCATGTATGACCAATGTATAAAATGGTTGTAAGGGCACCAATATACCTTAGACACATCTAGAATGGTGAATGGAACAACTTTTGTATTCATGACATGGACCAATTTGCTTCTAAGTGTTGGTGTACTTTGAAATGTCATTTTTATGATGCTAGTTTGACCAAAGTTGAACAATATCTTAGATTATTTGCATAGCTATGCAACCTAAATAAAAGTTGCAGTTCTTGTTATGGGTAACAAACTTTATTTAAGAGTTATGAGCTGAATCAGTGCCTAACATGGTCAAAAACTGCTCCAAAGTAGCAACAAAATGCAGTTTTGTGACTTAAATTTTTCTGTGTAGAATGCTGATTTCAGTTTCAAAGTACATCACTTTAGAGCTTTGTCATTTGAAAACCAGTTCCAATTAGACCATGATCATTAAAGCAAAGTTGTAGTACTCACATAGCTCTACAATTTCTATTAACAAAGTTTTTGCTAAGTCGCCACGGATTAGGAGATTTAGGAGCTCAAAGTAGCGTTGTCAGACAGATTCAATCGGCACCGCGTGCGCGCATCGTGGCCGACCGGTGTCAAGCCGCGGCCGTCGCGTGGAGGCCATCCACCAGCATTGGGCCCACGTATCAGGCCAATGCGGGCAGCAAAACGGCAGCGACGCGCCCTCCCTCCTCACTCGCTGACACTCGCCTCGCTCTGCCTCTCTCTCGCCTTTGTCGCGCCCAAGCGAAGCCGCAGCGCACCGTGCCATTACCACCAACCTCCGCCAAGCTCACATGCCACAACCGCCGCATCTCTATCCAAACCATCACGTGCATAGCTTCGCCGTCAGCCGCTCTACCTCCCGAGCCGCCATTGCCACCGTTCAAGCCTAGGTAATGCGACATTTCAAGTCACCATCGCCGCCATGGTCACGGAGCGCCGTCGAGCTCCGAGCTCACCGTGGCCAGCCTTATCCAACGCTCCTCCTATCTCTTTCTCCCTGGTTCTGTTATTGCCTTAGGTCATAGATGTTCACGTCATTATTTATTTAACAACTGCCACCGCCGTCACGTGAGAACGCACGACGCCGCCGTGCGCGTCTGCCATGGCTGCAAGCACACGCTCGCCGCTGCTGACTTCATCAGCCACCCTTAGCCCGCTCTGGTACCCATTACCATGTCGCTTAGAGGTGTAGCACCTTCCCCGATGATGGAGACCTACCTTTGACCGTCGTCTTGTCAGAACGATGACACCACCGCCGTGCTCTGTGTGCCGCCGTGCCGCCATGCACATGGCCGGAGCTCACCTTCGCTTCACCGTGGCTCGATCTGCACCATAGAGCTCCGCTAGGGTTCGTAGAAGTTGTAGTTGTGCTTGTTTGGTCATATCTTCATCGGAGACGGTGAGTCTGCCATCGCGCGCCGCCGCCGGGCCACCATGCTCACCGGCGAGGTCGCTCCGGTGATCTACCGGGCCAACCTATGGTACCAGTAGGTGTGCAAGAGTGAGGGGAACACGACTCCGGTGACCTCGCCATCGACGAGTTTGTTGTCAGTCAAGCCACGCCCCTGCTCTATGTGTCGCTGACGTGTGGGTCCTGTTGACCCATGGGTCCTAGCTGTTAGGTAATATTTGAAATGTTTTTCTTGATTTATTTTCACAGATTTGAATGCAAACTTCAAAAATTTATAACTAGAGCTAGGAATGTCTAAATTGAGTGAACTAAATTTTGTTGGATTCATCATAAAGAGTAATATTTGATAAAAGTATTAAATCTACTGTTTAGGGTATTTTTTCTGTGAGAATTAAATTGAGCAAGATAAGTGCTTTTAAAGTAGTTTATATCTTGTAAAATGCATAACTTGAGCTCGAAAAGTGATAAAATTGTGATTCCAATTTTGCTGGTCTTGTGTTGACATGCTCTAGCTAGAAAAAAATACTAAACCTATAGTAGGCATACTTGAAATATGGTCTTCATATTTAATCTTAATTAATTGCTAGTTTCTAGTGAAATTAAATGGGGTAAAAATACATAACATATGATCATATAAATTTTTACACAGTATTCTCATGCTAGGATAAAAGTAAAAAAAATATTAAATCTATTGTTTAACACTTTTTACTATACTAAACTATTTTTGCTAAATTAAGCATATGTAATTTGTCATTTTTGTAGAGGTGGCTATACTTATCCAAATAGCATGAACTTTGTACAGTAGACTATTAGGGTCATTTGTAGGCTACTGTAATTTTCTCAAAATTTACTAAGCACTGAAAATATAAATAAATTAGTTAGACATAACCATGAGGTTTTCTGTGATGCTTGTGATGCATATGATCTGTTGATGTTATTAGTTAGGCTTAGAAAGTAATTGTTTGTATGCAACTAGTTAATTATTGCTTTATAATTTAACTAGATGACTGCATGTATAGTTTCTGTTGTGGTGATTATTTCATGATGATAATGATATTTTCTGTAAAGATGGTTAATAATGAAGTTGTAGATAACTTACTTATCTACCTTGTGTTAAATTTTCATAGTCATAGGCCTTATGGTTTGAGAATTATAGCTATTAGAAGTATGCTGTCAGAAATACTTGCTCTCTGGACAAATCTGAAAGATTGAATTGTTTAAACTAGATAGCTGCTGAATCACATTAAGATGATTAAAAGAAAGTTGTAGGCAATTTCATAAGATTTCTATAAAGTCTACAACCATATTATTTAGATATGTATAACTCTAGTTATAGTCAAAATAAGTGGCTGCTGTCTTGTAATCCAGAAAAATTGCTTAGATGAGAATTTGTTTAGTTACTAGAGAAGAGATATGCATCTAGGGCGTGTTTGGTTCACTGGAGCAAACTTGCCTGATAAAAACTTTGCCTGTACCTTGCCTGTGACATGTTTGGTTGGTGTCCTGAGTACGTGACTGGGCCAGGCATCCGCTCGTCACCCAGGCGGACAAAATCGGTCGCCTGGCTCTGGCTTGGAGGTTGCCTGGCGTAATTAATGCAAAAGCTGATATGCCAGCCACACAGATAACGGCACACTGCCTTCTCTCTTTAATTTTATTGTTTTGTTCGGCCAGCATTTCTCTTTTTAACAAAAAAAAAAATCAAATGGCCATATCCTTTTGATGTGAAATTATTTATATGGACATATCAATAAAAAAGTACTTATTGCATATATATGAGTTCGAACAAAATTAAACACATATAGAGTTATCATTAGAAATATTTAATCTTAATAATTTTACTACTAAACAAAAAACATTTATTTAGTAAACACATTGTTAATAGCGTTCCATAATCATGTATAGACGATGTGAACGTGATTTATCTTCTCATCAGCATTTCTAGGCACATGTTTCAAACCAAACACACTTTCTCCGAGTTTGCCTCGCTAGGCAAAAACCATCAACTTTTCAGGCAAGTCTCAGGCAACATTTTTTGCCAAGCAAACTAGCTAGGACACCAACCAAACAGGCCCCTACTTAGTAAAATAAGATATAACTTGTTATCATCTTAATACAATGCTGTTGAAAACACCTATGAGGATACATTTCATCATACCCCACCATATCATACATATCGTTATATAGGTATTCATAATATCTTATTTCATGATCATGCATATAGGATCGTCCGAGGGGATAACTCTTTTGGAGTTCAACGAAGAAGAAGAGGAGGAATAGCATGGGACACCTCAGGCCATAGCTCTAGAAGGAGAGGAGCAAACTCTTGAGGACCTCCCTGAGTGCCCGGATCATAGGTCAACCTCTTTCCTCAAAGGCAAACCTCGGATCGTTCTAAGTCTCCTTTGTTTTACAAAACTTTACTTGAGTCCTTTTATGTTTGATGTATTAGGTGATAAGAGTTGAATTGAAACCACTTGATGCATAAAACTATCTTGTCTAGATTTATACTCCTTTAACTCTATGTTGGTCCAGGATCGAATACATGCTTAGCCATGTTTAGACCGGTAGAAGTCGGATGATTTTATGTCACCTACGAGCAATGTTTTCCTAAACGGTAAACGGTCTTTACACGGTCGCCCTTCGTTTAGCGTTTAGACTGTTTATACGGTGTTTAAATGAAGTTAAACGGTCTAAACGGTTTTGTACTTTAAAAAAAACATATAATTATATATGAGCATGTAAAAAATCAAATATTCTAGCATTTATACATATTTATCCGAGTAAAAATCAATTATTTTGATATGTATATATATTTATGCATGTGAAAAGAACTAAATATAGATATTTATGCATGTAACATATCAAGTGTACATATTTATAAATATAATAAACGTAAGTATACAAATTTATCCATACAAAACTGAACTAGATTTACCTCGTGTTTGCCTAAACGACTGTTTAAACAGCTGTTTAGCCCATTTAATGTTGTTTATCTCCGTTCCGTCTAGGCCATTTAGGCTGATTTTTCCTATTTTTTGACCATTTAAACGGTCAACCGTTTAATTTCTGTTTACCCCCTAAACAAAACAGTTTACCACCATTTAACGGTTGTTTAAACGACCGTTTAATCCGTTTAGGCGAACACTACCTACGAGATATAGGTGGATACCGAAGCACGGTTAGCTATATTTGCTATCATAAAAAGGAACTATAGGGTAATGTAAATGGAGGCCAGGCGGAATCTATGTGTAGCTTGACTCATGTGAATCTATCTGTGCCGATTAAGGAACGTATCGTTGTTGGGCGCTACTGACAAGATTGAATGCATGCCTCTCACTTAGCTGGCCGGATAACTCGTTCCGACCGCGAAGCCGAGTAGCTCAACTCAGGCCAGGCCCCATTCTATAAGAGTGCGCACTCTGGATGGTAGTAAGGATATGTGGGGAGCTAGACGTGAGCCCAAGGGTAGACCAGGCCTGAACATCCTGGCAGCTGGTTGTCCCTGATTGTGCGGCGCTAATTGAACCCACAAAATGTGGACCTGAGTTGTACCAAAGGTGACCTAAGGTGGCCGTTGATCTGGTCTACTTGGGTTTGTGTTAGGAATAAATTTCCAGCTGATTGAAATCGATTCGAATCGCCGTCTCTCCCGGACAGTGAGAAACTTGACTAGTACCAACATCGTAGTAACTATATTATGGAATGATGGTTATGATGAACATGGAATTATTATACCAGCTATGGTTACTATTGTTATGCTACTAAATGATATACCATATGTTTGGCACAGGTTAGTTGCTAATCTAGAGATGAATAACTATAATTAACTTGACAACCGAATTATAAAATGTATAGCTGAATTAGTGGTTTTTTATGCAAAATGTTGTTAAGGTAGCACCACTTATAAAGCCTTGGATAATCCTTGGAGTCACTTTATTTTTGGTTTATGACGGGTAAGTCTAGCTGAGTACCTTCTCGTACTCAGGGTTTTATTCCCATTGTTGCAGATGGTACAGTTTATCATGGCTATTGCAAGAACTGCTTTTGTCCCGCTGTGGACGAGGAGTAAGCCCTGGGCAGGCATCTCTTATTAATCCCTCTCTTATGCTTTTGTGGAAGTGTGATCATGAGCTGGCACTATATTTAAACAATGTTATAGATGCTGGTTTCAAACATTAATTTGCTTCCGCTACTATCTTACCTGAACGTGGTTTGTAATAACTTTAATTCGTACTCTGATGGATGAACTGTATTTGTAAACTTTATGTAATGTGTGACATGTATATTGAATCATGTACGATCTTGGTTGTATGTTGGTTGAATCGAGACCCTTCACGGTACTTGACGGACTATCGGGTTTATATAGGCTCAAGTATGATAGTGCGACAGTTTGCGGGCTACCATTGTACTTGTGCTCTTATAAATTGGTCAGTTCTGCTACACCAATAGCCTTCCCCCATGGGTGGAGCATATACGTCATACTCCTTTGTCTCTTCATGAGCTTACTAGAGATCACCCAAGTCTCATAGACTGCGACGTTATACAGTCAGGCTCATATAGGTATGTTCTTTCAAGAATGCTCTGCAGGACAACAACTTCGCTTGTTAAAGCCAATAGAACACATTAAGACATTCGCTAACCTACCATACAGTGCCTCATTACTTTGAGAGTATTGCATCTTCCCATAGAGAGGGTTATAGTTTACTCTCCTCAGTTTTCCAATAGCTTGTTCTTCCTAGATCCTTAGTCACGGGATCTCCGATCAGAAAGGTTGGGTTACTACTACTGTAAACTCACATGGGTCTCATACTCATCTCCATTGATGCAATTTCTATCACATTCCATGATAGCCCTTTTGTAAAGGGATCTGCCAGGTTTTTGTCTTTTTGCACATAGGCCACAGCTATTACTCTAGAGTTTCTCAACTTCTTGACAGTCTTCAAACGTCTTTTAACATGTCTTGTTGACTTCGCATTATCCTTAGCACTGTTCACTTTAGTAATCACAGTTTGATTATCACAGTTCATAAGGATAGCCGGTATTGGTTTTTGAACCACCAGCAGGTCCAACATGAGCTCACGTAGCCATTCTACCTCTGTGGAAGCTGTATGTTGAACAGTAAGTTCTGCTTCCATGGTTGATTTTGTCAAAATAGTCTATTTGCAAGACCTCCATGACACCGCGCCACCTCCAAGAGTAAACACATACCCACTAGTGGCGTAGATTTGGTCAATATCAGATATCCAGTTCGAATCACTATATCCCTCAAGCATAGTTGGGTGCCCAGAATAGTGAATCCCAAAACTCATTGTACCTTTAAGATAACGCAAGACCCTTTCAAGTGCACGCCAATGATCATTACCTAGGTTGGACGTGTACCTACTCAACTTGCTCACAGCAAAAGAGATATCTAGTCTTGTTGCGCTAGCTAAATACATGAGTGAACCAATGATCTGAGAGTATCTCAAATGGTCTCTACCTATCTTTTTTGTTCTTTCTCAAAGTCACGCTAGGATCATAAGGTGTTGGAGAAGGCTTGCTATCCATAAAGCCTAACCAGCTCAAGATCTTCTCAACATAGTGAAATTGCAACAAACTAATCCCACTATCATTCTTAATCAGCTTAATGTTTAGAATCACATTAGCTTCTCCTAGATCTTTCATGTCAAAGCTTAGACAGAAAAGACTTGACCTCATTAATTGCATCAATGTTTGTGCCAAAGATTAGAATATCATCGACATATAAGCATAATATAATAGAATTTCCCCCACCATGTCGATAGTACACGCACCTATCGGCCTGATTTACGGTAAAGCCCGCACTCATTAAAGTTGTGTCAAACTTCTCATGCCATTGTTTAGGCTCTTGTTTCAAGCCATACAAAGATTTTAGTAACTTGCACAACTTGCGCTCTTCACCTTTTACTACAAACCCATCAGTCTAATCCATATAGATTTCCTCATCCAACTCTCCATTAATGAAAGATGTCTTCACATCCATTTGATGAACGAGAAGACCATATGAGGCGGCTAGGGAATGTAGCACTTGAATAGTGGTCATTCTAGCAATAGGTGAATAAGTATCAAAGAAATCATTGTCTTCCTTCTGGGTATAACCCTTGGCCACAAGCCGAGCCTTGTACTTGTCAATAGTACCATCATGTCTAAGCTTCTTCTTGAACACCCACTTACAGCCCACAGGTTTACAACCAAACGACAACTTAGATAATTCCCAAGTTCCTTTAGAAAGAATCGAGTCCATCTCACTATGAATAGCTTCTTTCCAATCATCTACGTCTGGAGATGCATACGCCTCTACAATAGAGGTGGCAATATCGTCCATAAGGTACACAATGAAATCATCACCAAAAGATTTTGCAATCATTTGTCTCTTGTTCCTCGTAGGAACTTCATTGTCATCCTTCTCAAGGACTTCTTCAAGTGGTTGCTCAAATGACTCAACAGGAGACTCAATAGCTGTAGTAAAATTAGGAGCTATCTCAGAAGAAAATCTAGCATTGCTATGCATATCTTTCATAGAAAATATGTTCTCAAAAAACATAGCATCACGAGATTCTATAATTGTATCAACATGCATATCAGGAACTTCAGATTTTACTACTAAAAACCTATAGACAATGCTCTGATGAGCATATCCTAGAAAGACACAGTCTACAGTCTTTGGTCCAAGCTTGCGCTTCTTAGAAATTGGTATGTTGACCTTCGCCAAGCATCCCCACGTGCGCAAGTATGAAAGTGATGGTTTCCTCCCAACCCAATTCTCATATGGGGTTGTCTCTTTATTTCTGTTTGGAATTCTATTCAGGACATGACTTGTAGTCAATAAAGCCTCCCCCACCATGCCTTAGATAAACCTGCAGTGTCTAACATGGCATTCACCAAGTCAGTTAGCGTGCGGTTCTTCCTCTTGGCAACCTCGTTTGATTTGGGCGAATAGGGAGGCGTCCTCTCATGAATAATGCCATGTTCCTCACAGAATTCATCAAATAATCTAGAAAATATTGACCACCACAATCTGACCTTAGATGCTTAACCTTTCTCTCTAGTTGATTCTCAACTTCAGCCTTATAGAGTTTAAAGTAGTCTAGCGTTTCATATTTAGTTTTCAACAAGTAAACATAGCAAAATCTAGTTGCATCATCAATTAAAGTCATGAAATTTCTCTTTCCACCTTTTGTCAACACACTATTCATCTCACATAGATCAGAATGTATGAGTTCTAGAGGTGGCAAGTTTCTCTCCTTCACTGCCTTGTGAGGCTTTTGAGGTTGCTTTGATTGCACACAACTATGGCACTTAGAACCTTTGGCAATAGTGAAATCTAGAATTAAACTCATGCTAGACAAACGTGACATCAACCCAAAATTGACATGGCATAAACGAGAATGCCAAACACTTGAAATATCATTAATTGTGCCACAAATGTGATTCACTGACTTATTACAAAAATCTGCCAAAGATAGGCGGAACAAGCCTCCGCAATCATAGCCTTTACCAATAAATTGTCCATGCTTAGACATTACTACTTTATTGCACTCTAACACTACCTTAAACCCATCACTCAAAAGAAGGGAGACACTAACTAGGTTCTTCCGTATAGTAGGGACATGCTGCACATTCCTCAGCTGCACGATCTTTCCCGAAGTAAACTTTAGATCCACCATGCCAACACCATGAATAGAAGCATGCAACCCATTCCCCATTAGGACGGAGACACCTTAGAGCCCCTGATAAGAAGAAAACATAGAGATGTCAGCACACACATGAATATTAGCACCTGTATCAACCCACCAACTTAGAGATTGAAACATTGATAGTAAAGTAGGAAGATTACCATATTCGTCATCAGCATTGCTAGTAATCATGAGATTGACATTCTTCTTTTTTCCCTTTGCGGTCCGCTCGCTCAGGACACTCTTTGGAAAAGTGACCAAGCTCTCCACAAGTGAAGCAAGGCAACTCTGCTTTATCTTTCTTCTTCTTCTTGAAGGTAGTAGTAGACTTGACATTGAAAGGATTATTCTTTCCTTTGTTCTTGCCATGTGGGTTTCTCTGGACAAAATTGGCACTAGGATGCCCCTCGTTCCCCTTCTCAATGTTGTCCTTAGCCTGAGCCTTCTCCTCAATATCAAGAGATGTTATTAGGTTTTCAACTGATATTTTCTATCTCTTGTGTTTAAGGCTTGTGGTGAAGCCCCTCCATGAAGGAGACAACTTAGCAATAATGGGCCCAACCACAAATTCATTGGGTATTACACACTTAAGGAGTTCAAGTTCCTTAGCCAGACGCTGAACCTCATGAGCTTGCTCGACTACAAATCAATTAGCAACCATCTTGTAGTCATGAAAGCTCTCCATGATGTACAGCTCACTGCCAGCATCTGATGCACCATAAGTAGCATTCATATGATCCCACAACATCTTTGCATCTTTTATGTGCAGAGTTGAATCAAGCAGATGATCAGAAAGTACATTATACATAGCTCCCACAAAGATCTCGTTGGCATCCTAGAATCTTCTCAGATCTTCTTCAGAGATATTTCCCTCGGGCATGCCAGTGCTCACCCATAATACTTTCATGGTTGTCAACCAATTGGTGACCTTTACTTGCCATCTCTTAAAGTGTGCATCAGAAAACTTTTCTGGCCTCAGCACGTCAGCGAAACTAGCCATAGATAATTCAGGAAAAGGCCTACAATAAGGTTTTTGGATTGTTGAATAATTAGGCAATTTCCGGATTAATTTCCAGATTAATAGCAGAATACAAATCATGACAATCTCATAAACTAGCATGCAGATCTCTAACATACTAGTTAAATAAGGCAACATTAATAACAATATAGCTAGCAACATAGCTAAGATCATCATGATCAACACAGTAGATGAAGGATAGTAATAGATTGGTCACGTGATGTGTACCTTTTGTTTGCAGAAGAAAATGGTGTCGCCGGTGAAGATGATGCAGAGGGAGACGTGCTGGTGGTGGTACTAAGTCCTCGATGAGTAGTGAAGGAAGAGCTCAGAGCAGCTGACGACGAATACGCCGGGATGTAGCGCCGTCTGACTTGAATGGAAGACGACCCGTCGTGAAAGTCGAGAGCAGCCGCGCGACAAGCGCTTCCCAAAAACCTTATTCATCCTCTGCCGGTGCAGGATCATAAGGATGAGGGTTCCAGAGACCTGCTCTCCCGAACGTCGGTGCACGCAGACGCCGGGATGGAGAGACTACGGCGACAGCGCAACAGCGAGAAGAAGAAAATACTAATTTACTACCTTTGAATTTTTCAAACTCCCAATAGTAGTTTTTTGTGTGTCTTTTCCTAGAAGGATTGATATATATATATATAGGGATGAGAACCCCCTACCTCCACATCAACTAGAATATGGTACTAGTTGATGTTGTACCTCCCACATCTACTCATGAGCTTAAACATTAAAGCTCATTAGAAAACATAAGTATTAGGCCTTTGAGATTTATTAGAATTTCTTCATATGGATTTAGGAGAACTATCCGTATAAATTCTAACACTTAGACCTGCTCTATCACTAGCATGTCGGTGTCTCTATTGGTTTGAACACGTACATGTCGCAGCATACGCTTGGCATGGAGATGGAATTCAGGAAGTGGGTGTCTCCCGTGCAACTCACGACAAGAGTTCTTGTTCACTTGAACCCATGCGCGGAGTGCAGCCTAGTATCTCCTGGTATGTTGATGGACTTAGCTCCTGTTCTTGAGAACAATGCTCTTCCACTACTACAGAATGCTTAACTGCAGCGGGCAATTTTGGTTTCCCGCGGAGGGCAAACGCGTCCGCCGCGGTGAGAAGGTCATGGTAAATCATGAATCCACCGCGGCGGGCGCTAGTGCCCGCTGCAGTAAACCTATTAGCAGCGGTGGGCACTTTAGAACATCCGCCATAGTAAAGCTGACGAAAAAAACAAAAAAAAACCCAAAGCCCACCGGCGAGCCCATATCCCGAGAGCGCCAGCGAGTCCAATCACAGCCCGCAACCCTAGTGCCGCCGGGATCTTCGCATCGTCGCCGTTGTCGTCCCTGGATCCGATTGCCTCCACCTCTTCACGTCGGATCCAGTCGGCCCCACATCGGAGAGCCACTGTCCCGCTGTCGCCGGAGATGGGCAAGACCGGCCTCTACCTCCCAGATCCACCTCCCTGTATGGAAAGAGAGACGAAGGAAAGAGGGAGTGAGGGAGAGGAGCTAGGAGAGATGGAGAAAGAGAGTGAGGTAGAGGATACGGCGGTGCCATTACCTCGATCTTGCCCGCGCCGCTAGATCCACCGTCGCCGGAGGTGGAGGCGGCCCGCTGTCGCCGGATCTGGGCCGTGGATCCGCTTCGACACCGGAGAAGAAGGGGAAGGAGGCAACCAGCCCGCGCGCACCACGCCGCCTCCGCCCGCTCGCCGCCGTGGCTCCACGCGCGACTGCGCCGCCTCCAGCGCCACCGCCGCCACCGCGACCAGCCGCTGCGTCCGCCAAGGCCGCGCCGTGGCCCGCACGACGACTGCGGGTCTCGCGCGACGACCGCCGTGGGCGCCTCCGTGCTCGCCACCGGAGTCGGGCGCCACCGCGCCCTGTCGACAGAAGGAGAGGAAGGACGATGGGGAGGAGGGGGTGCGACGGAAGGAGAGGGAGGGAGGTGCTCGCGAGGACGACGGAGAGGGTGCGACGGAAGGAGAGGAAAGGAGGTGCGGACTTGTTCGGTCTTCGGTGGGAGGGAGTGGCTGAGGCAGAAAGGGAGACTCGGAGTGAAACCCTAAAGACTACGTATTTATATGTGAAGACGACTATTGAGCTTCGTTGGGCCTTTTGGGCCACGGCCTTAACCGAGGCGGCTCTCATAGGACGCCCGCCACAGTAAATCCATTTACCGTGGCGGACGTCCCAAGACGTCCGCCTCGAAAATATAGAGTATTTTGCCGAGGCGGACGTCTTAGGACGTCCGCCACGGTAAATCGATTTACTGCGGCGGACAAAAATGCTCGCCACGGTAAATAAAAAATGCCCACCGCGGTAAATCGTGGGATTTACCGCAGCGGGCAAAAATAGGAGCCCGCCACGGAGTGCAAAAGTGGAACGCTACGCAAAATCGTTTTTGTAGTAGTGTTCCCTAGACGGTTTGTATGACAAATCCGACATGGTGCTGCCTTAAAACATCTCACGGCAACTTGCTCGAGGGAGCAAAGCTACGCATGAGGCCTTGATCATGGAGATGATGATGGACTTCTTAAGAACAAAGCTCTTCCCTAGTCGGTTTGCATGACAAATCTAATATGGGGCCTTGAGACATCTCATGGCAACTTACTCAAGAGAGTGAAGCTACGCATGAGGCCTTTATCACGGAGCCGGCGGTGGATGATTTGTTGATCGGAGCCGAAGAACAGAAGGTTGGAAAAGCGGGAAAGGTTTGGGAAAGGCGATCTAGGGCGCCACCCTTTATTCTGCCGAACTGCAAATTCATTATTTGCATGTTTGACTATTTTGAGGAAACACGTACGTCATCTTTCCCTAGAGGAAATGCAGGTTCTGGACAGCTGTCGCTTGCGCCTGGCCGAACTGATTAAGGGACGTGCTGCTTATTGGAAGCAGCGTAAGCAACCAGAGGGCAATCAAGGAGGGAGATGCAAACACTGCGTATCACCATGCTCATGCTCAGGCAACTCAGCGGCTAAGGAGGAACAATATCTGGCATGTTGAAGTTGATGGTGTGCTGGTGGCAAACCATGAAGCAAAAACCAACGCATTGACTCAATATTTCTCCTCAATATTAGGAACTGCCGGACAGAACTCATGGGGCTTTAACGTCTATCAACTGCTCTAGGAAACTCAGCATCCGACTAAACTCCTGACAGCACCATTCTCTGAAGATGAAGCAAGTATGCAGTGTTAAGCATGAACCAGAGTAGTGCCCCTGGACCGGATGGGTTCGGACCTAGTTTTAACAGAGCTGCTTGGGGAACCCTCAAGCCTCAGATCATGGACCTGCTTCACAACTTCTACCGAGGCAATGTTCAACTCAGACACATAAATCGTTAATACAAGGTGTTGCTCCCCAAAAAACAAGGCGTTGTTGCCGTGGATGCTTTCCGGCCAATTTGTCTGCAAAATTGCAGTGTTAAGATCATTGCAAAGATACTGACTCAGAGGCTCCAGAGAGAAATATCAGCAATGATTGATCCTAATCAAACCAGATTCCTGGAAGGAAGATCAATCTCAGAATCATTCATCTTCGCGGCTGAGCTAGTGCAATGCTGCCACAAAAGAAGGTTCTTGCACTTGCTATTAAACTAGACTTCGCTAAAGCTTTTGATACAGTACACTGGGAAGGGATGTAAACAATCCTTGAAGCTCGCGGATTCAATGATCTTTGGCGTGGTTGGATCAGAGACATCCTACAGTCGTCCAAATCCGTAGTTCTTGTCAACGGATGCCCTTGACCATGGATCACATGTAGAAGAGGTCTCAGGCAGGGTGACCCAGTGTCACCCTACCTCTTCCTGTTGGTGGCTGAAACCCTTTAGCAGCTGATCAAGAGTCACCAAGAGACAATTCGCAATCCACTCAACAACAAACTACCTTGCCTGATACTCCAGTACGCGGATGACACTCTCGTCGTTGTCCGTGGCGAGACAGACGCTGTCACAAACCTTAGGCATCTGTTGGATATGTTTGTTGACGCCACCGGTCTAAAGATAAACTACAATAAGAGCATGGCGGTTCCAATTCGTATGACTGAAGATTAGATACAACAATGCATCTCGGCGTTGGGCTGCAAAAGGGATAGTTTCCCACAGGTTTACCTTGGATTGCCACTATCAGTACACAAACTACTAGCATCATCTTAACACTTCCATTCACAAAACTGACAGTACCTCGTAGGCTGGCAGGCTTCTTTGCTAAACTTGACGGGATGAAAGGTTCTTGTTAACTCTATCCTTGACTCCCAACTTGTGTATGCTATGAGTGCCCTCTCCATGGCGGTGTCTGTTTTACAAAGCATGGACAAACGGCGTTGAGGTTTCCTCTGGAATGGTGATAATACATCGACAGCTACCAAAAGTTTGGTAGCTTAGGAGCGTTGCTTATCCAAGGGTTAGGGTGGGATAAACGTCAGAATTCTTGGACTACACAACGTCTGTCTACTACTCAAGCTCCTACATCACCTTTTCTGTTCTCAAGAATCTGCCTGGGCATGTTGGGTCAGACGACGTGCGTCTCTGGCTTCACTAGAGGGGTCATCTATCTGGAGATCACGGAACGTGTCGCGGTTGCTGCCACTCTTTATCAAGCAATAACAGTGGTGGATTTGAGGAATGGGATGGACACTTCTTTCTGGTATGATGCCTGGTTCAATGAAGATGTTATGGGTGACAGATTTCCGGCAATACACGGTTATTGCAAGAAAAAAACAGCTTTCAGTTGCCGAAGTGCTTGCCTCCAGCCTCACCGATTCAAGTCTTTTTGTGCCAAGACTCTCGCCGCAGGCAAGTGCAGAACTCCATCATTTGCAGAACATTGTTCGTCAGGTGGTGCTCAATGATGAAAGGGATGCACGTCACGGCTCGTTCTGCCTTGCCCAGGGAAAACTGGATTTAGGCACTCTGTATTGCCTGCTTCAGTCCAAGGACGCCCCGCCTCACTCAGCCGCCAAATTCATCTAGGAGTCCCACGCTCCTCCTCGGGTGAACAGTGGGTAGGTCGGCCGACCCCACTTTGTGGGCCCACTACCTTGCATTTGCTTCGTTTTGTTCCTACAAGAAAATAATGACATGTGAATCTATGGTTACAAGAAAATTTTCTCACCGTTGAGGAGCATGTGAATCTATGGTTTCATGACAATTTCAAAAATTAATCTCCAAGTAATTTGAATAGAAAAGGTATGAGTCATGAGCGAAGAACTATATCACACTTTTCAACAATATAGTCAATATGATCTTCCTATTAATATATTTTCCACAAGTATAAGCAAACGTAAGAAATAAACTTTTATGAAGCTTCTATCTATTAAATGTCATGATCATATTGCTTTTCAAAATTTTAGCTAGGTGTGGCTCTTCTTGTTTTATTTTGCATGAAAGTTGTCAAAAATGTAAAAGAAATGTACTAAAGGAGAGGGGCAACATTGCAAACCTATATTTAGACATGCATGAGTGTGACAAGGACTGACAGGTGGGCCTAGGCCGACCCCACCTGGAGGCCTCTAGCTCCACTAGCTGCTTCCTCTCCGTTGTAGACGTGTTTCTGCACTTCAAATTTTCGGACGTCGCCCCACGTACATTGTGTGGCCGTTTGATTTGAAATTTTGCATGGCCACCTAACTCTGCATGCTTGTTGACGTGGCAGGCTTTGGAAAGCTCAGATGCTGCACTGGGGGGTTGACTGACCATCCCACACTTGGTCCAAACTTTACTCTGAAATTTCATACAATATAGACATCAAGTGCAAGGAAAAACACCAGCAGAACTGAAAACAAATTTTATTTGAATTAAACTCTTAGGCATGTTTATAAAGTGATGAAGAAATGAAAGCAACAACATTATTTGAAAACAAAACAACCTCTATGCCTAAGATTTTTTTTGTTAAGGCCATGAGAAGCTCATGGTGATGGTGGATAGAGGAGATCCTCTCTTCCCATGGCCTTTGCAATGCGAGTGATCTTTGCATTGGTGCTAACGCGGAGAGCGCGGAAATTATCTTCTAAGTCGAAATTGGCCATTTTACCTCCACTACTCTCTCTTGCAACACCCTATTGTTGTTCCTAAGTGTTGCAACTACACCTACGAGCCTTTCCATGTCACTCTTTTTAGCGGGCTCTTCATCTTCAAAACACCCTGGCGGTCCATTGATGGATGGCGGGTTGCTTGACCGCCAGACCATTTTGGGTGAACTAGCAGACTCTAAGAATTCTGCAGTGCCTTCCTCTCATCGGTGTCGAGCGAAGGTGTAAACACCTTCCCTCGCCCAGCCCAGCCGCCAATAATCTTTCAATTCTTCATCCACTTTGGTGTTGATGGCGAGTAGGACGTGGCGTACTCGGTGCTTGACACATCACCGGATTTGGTGATGAGTGCCATCTTGATGTCACCCATGTCTTTGTTGAGGGGGAGGCAAGCCGGGATCTCGACGTTGTTGGTATAAATTAATGCACACAGAATAATCCGCAAGCGCACGGATATTATACCGATGTAGCACTTCACCGGGAGTACCCAGTTTTATATCAAACTCGAGGAAACATGTGTGAGAATAACCAAATCTAACTTATCCCAACTTCACAATCAAGATTAGATAATAGGAGCGCAGAGGAGACGGCTAAGATATTCTAGTTCTAACTTTGGTAAGCTTTGTCTTCTATTGTTCAATTCTGGGGTATTACTAGAGAAAACATAGGCAGAGTATGTTTCCTATAGCAACAATATCCTGCTAGGCCCACTAACGGGAGGTGGACTATAAAGGATTCAACGAGGCTATAAAAGTCACCCTCATGAGCTACCACCGATCCAAAAAATAGGGTAAATTCATGAGTAACCGAGTCTAAGCACCATGCTTACACTACGAATACTACTTTAACTCAGGAGCTACAAAGATTAAAGTACACAAAAGAGAGTTGCAAACCTGAAGAACAATATAAACAAGATATACTTGAATTAGAAGTCGATTACCAGAGAAATCTCAGAAGCAAGCTCAAGAAAAACTCGATTCGCCAGGGTACAAGCCGTAGAGAGAGCACCGACAGGCTAGGACTCCTCCAAACTCTTCCCTCTCACTCTATCTCACTATCTCTAATACAAGACTAGATCCTATTGAGGACTAATCTTCTCTTCATTGCTAGCTATGATCCTGGTGGACATCTGAATTAGGGTTTCTGGCTTCTCAGCTCTTAGGATCAAATGCCTATTCCTCCTCCTGAGGGTGGTAGGGGCTGGTATATATAGCCCGAACCGTCCAACATGGGCCCTTGGATCAAACCGACTTAAAGAACAACGAAGATGCAATCCTTAAGGTGGTGGAGAACTGACATAACAACGAGGCTGATAGGTGGGACTCATAGGGCTAGGCGGCATCCAGGTGGGGCCGGGCAACCCCACATGTCAGAGACTGTCGATAGAATATCATCGGCAGTCCTCCGAGGGGTATCCCATGAAGGTAGATTGATCGGTAGAGGAGCGCGAGATCAAGAACAAGAAGGCAACAAAAACACACGAGTTAGACAGATTCAGGCCGTCAGTATGATGTAATACCTTACTCCTATGATCTGTTGGTCTATATTAGCTATCGTATGATATGCCGTGATTTCAGAGGGGGTCCCTACCCGCCTTATATAGTCTAGAGGGCAGGGTTACAAGTCGGTTAGATCTGAGAGATAACCAGAAAGTAATAACATATTACAAGAATTATGCGATCATTTGTATCCTAACAGATCTCGTAGTATCTTCAGGATATCTTCCTTATGTCTTGTGGGAGGCGCCGAGCAGAATCGTGCCTCGCAAGGCTTCGTCTTGTGGGCTGGGCCGCCCCTGGGGGCGCAGCCCATGTGGTCTGCCATGGGTATCCGGGGTCGTACCCCCCACAGCTAGTCCTCGAGCGCCTTGTACCCATTGTGCAACGCCATCTTGAGCTTGTCCGAGCAGGTGCGAACCAAAGCCGAGCAGACCAACTCATGGTCCGCCCACCGTAATGAGTCGCCGAGCAGTTGTGAGCAGTTGCCGAGCAGCGTGCACCCTCGCCAAGCAGTGTGAACCGCAGCCGAGCAACGTATCCCAAGTACGGCTTGCCATAAGGGTGTAAGGAGCTCAAGTCCAGAATTGAAAATTTCTTCGCAGTGGACCAAGTATGCCCACTGAGAGTCCAAACTCGAGAAAAGGAGATAAACTTCTTCGGCTTCAAGAGGCACGAAGTCTTCCAGAAAAAACAAACACATTCACCGTAAGGTGAAGTGTGCCCACTTAGTCCCCGAGCCTGACAGTAGATGACGTAGTCATGTGGTGCCAGGGTTAGAAAGTAGAAAACCAGTCCGAGCAGGCAGCCAGTCCCCGGGCGAAGCCTCGAGATGAGAAAAGCGCACATTCACCGCAAGGTGAAGTGTGCCCACTTAGTCCCCGAGCCTGACAGTAGATGATGTAGTCATGTGGTGCCAGGGTCAGAAAGTAGAAAACAAGCCGAGCAAGCAGCTAGTCCCCAGGCTACAAGCGGAGACACCGAAGCAATCAAACCGTGGTGAAAAAATCGGAGTAACGGCTGTACAGTAACGGTTACTGATCCTCACTAAATGTCAGAGAAGTCGGCGATTATTCGGTGAGTAGCAACTGATGGCAGCGATAAATGGGCGACATGGGCTGAGATTGCACAGAAGCCCAAGTAATGGCCCATATACCGCATCGGAGAAATCGAAGCGGTGTAGATCGCGGGAACGGTTCCCCAAAAACCCTTGAATGCAGAGAGGTGGGGAAAGCGCTTTATAACAGTGCCGCCATATACCCCGTTCCCACCTTTTCGACTTCATCTTTCTCCTCGACTCCCGCATCTCCGAATCCACAACCACATTTGCCTCCGCCGCCAAAACCTAACCAAATCTGAGAGATGGCGCCGAAGAAAGGAGCTGCGAAACCAAAGAAAGCGGCTACTAGAGCCAGCCATGACAAGGAATGGGTGCCATCGAACATGGGGGAGGCAGAGCTCAATAGGATGGTAGCGGTGAGCGTTCTTCCAGATCGTGTCACCGCCGGATGGCGACCAGCCCGCGGTGAGCCCTATCTGACACACCATACTGATGAAGCTGTGGTATTTGAAGATTACTTTTGGCGAGGGTTGGGGTTCCCTGTTCACCCTTTTCTCAGAGATCTGCTAGAGTTTTGGGCGATTAGCCTCTGCAATTTGCACCCCAACACCATACTGCACGTCGCGATCTTTATACATTTCTATGAGGCGTTTCTGGGTATTCTTCCGCACTTCAACCTCTTCAGGCACCTATTCTGCCTGAAGAAAAAAGGCGGCAGTGGTTCCAAAGTGGTCGGCGGCATGTACCTACAGCTCAGGGATGGGATGGCCAGCGAGTACATCAATGTACCACTGAATACCTCTCTAAAAGGATGGAACGCCAGGTGGTTCTACATCAAACAGAGCCAACCGATAATTCGATGCGACGTCCACCACATCCCGGAGAGCCATAATAGCTGGTCGGAGAGACCCAACAGCGCTGACATGGAGCAAGTGATGGAGCTTCTCGACTTGATTAAGGGCTTGGAGCTTAGAGGAGAACTGGTTGAGCAAGTTTCATAGTGCGCCGTATCTAGCCTTGCAAAGAGAGGGCCCACCCAGGCTTTGACTTCAGAGGTGACGACGACAGGACCCGAGAGAGTACAGAACGGCTGACGAAGAAAGAAGTAATAGACCGAGCTAGAGAGCTATTCACCTCCAATGTCTCATTCAGCTGGCCAAAGGATACGAAAGCCTTCAACTGTACTAACCTGCCTCCCCAGGTAATCATCTCAATTTCTTCTGCTCAAGGAACTGACTTACTTATGCAAAGATCCATTCGTCGGATAGGGCAGTGTACTTTTCGGGCGTGCCGAGAGCCGATTGGCTGCCAGCAGTGGACGCCCGACCACTAGTACAGCCTGAAGAAAGTTCCGTCGATATCTCATCGGAGTTCAGAGACATAGATGTTGATCGCACGGTGAGTCCTCCCCCCAGTGTCGGAGAAATCCTGGGGGAAACGGGCAGTGGCAGACGAGCCTGGCCTATAAGAAGAGGAGGACGGCGACTGCCTGCTCCCCGCAAACTAGGCGGCATCTCGTTTGGTGGCGACCAGACCACTCGAACACGGAGGGCCACGGGGATCGAGTGGTCTGATGATGATGAAAATCTAATTGCTCCTCCTCCGAGCGTACAGACGCCTTCACGCATCACACACATGGAGGAGCAACCAAGGGAGGATGAAGAAGTCCCTAAGCAGCAGACAACAGAAATGCCCGCTGAGCAGGCGACAGGCATCCCCGAGCAGCAGACGGAGATAAATTCGGAGCGACGAGCGGAGGAAACCCCTGAGCTACAGGCGGAGCAGAGGCCGACTTTGGAGGAGAGGAGACCACCACCCCCGAGCACGGGGGTCGACCACCCCGCCGCACCTAGGGGCTCAGGCAGGCATGGCCGATTCAAAAAAGTTCACCGAGCAGACCAAACGGTGGGTATCCTCACGTTGGAGTTAGTTTGCTATCTTATCTTAGTGTTTCTAGCGCTCAACCAAATGATCTGATGCAGCACAAGGCATATGGAGGGTCCGGACCCATCCACCCGGACTGACAAGCAGCCTCGGACTGATCCCGAGGCAGAGGTAACACCGGTGGGCCCCATGTCGGGGTCCCCGGGCGCTCGGCAACCGGCGGAGGAGTCAACGACCACTGCGAGTGGACTTGGAGATGGCGAGTGGTCGGCGTCGGCGGAGGATGGGTCGACGACAACACGCGAAGCAATGGCAGGTACCGCTGGGCCCTCGGGATCTGAAACTGGAGCTGCTGGCATTGTACTAGAGTACGGGTCGATGGAACCAGAGGCGCGTGAGGAGCTAATGGCGCCGCCTGAAGCGTGGCACAGGGCATGGTCGAACCCGTAGTCCGGCCAAAGAGTCCCTCGGTGGTGTCGGCAGCCACTGTGGAAGAGGAGGACGTGGTGGAGATCATCCATGCTGAACATCAAACCCAATCCGTCCAAATCTTCCGCAAGCGCGGTGACGAGGTGGTAGTTGTCGAGGAGGAGGGCACCCCCAAGGAAATGAGGCGGCTGAAATCCACCCTTGCCGGAGTTGTAAAACAAATCGAGGTTAGTGTTGAATCATTAGTATTCGTCTTTGGAGTTTGAGATCGAGCTCCATCATTGTCATTGCAAATTCTCAGGGGATAACTCGGACTGCTGAGCACCGGCACCACTTAATAAAGAGGATGGAACCCCTCGCCGAAGAGAATCGGAAACTTAAGGAGGTGATGAACCTCTTGGAGAAAAACGCCCAAAGTTCCTGCAAAGACGAACGGAACCTCATTTGAATCCAACGTCTTTGGACCTAGAGTACCGTAAAGGGGGGTCTGTCCAGAAGCGACTAAGCGGTACGCAAAAGAACAATCATGGAGCAAATCCGAAAGCACCGCCACTGCCTCCATGCAGTTGAAGGATGCTTCCGAGCGGTTGGAATAGCTGCAAAAAATATCCGAAAAGAAGAAAGGTATGTATGATCGGCACAAGTGTTTTGCATAGTTGGATATGCTTATTTTTGGTGTCAATTGTTGTATTCGTAGAGCAAGATGTGGAGCTCGGACAGCTGCGCCATGCCCTTGAACAACTCCGGGAGAAGGAGAAAGAGACAGGTCGAGCGAACAAGCTGGCCGAGGAACTAGACGGAGAGTACTCCATGATCGGGCTTTCTGATGAAGCAACTTTCTTGGTTGATGGGATTCCATAATGCTTGCAGACTACCGTCGGAGGGTCAAAGCGCAATTCGACGTGCTGGAGCAGGACGCCTGGACACAGAGAGACAGATTTGACGCCGTAGTTGCCAAAATCACGCCAGTGCTCGACTGCATCAAGCCAGAAATGGCTCCTCAGCCCGACGGCAGGCCAACACGCCCGGACGTCGTCGTCGAAAGATGCAAGACGGTGTGGGAAAGCTTTAAGGACTTCAACCGCGACGCCGTTGCCTCCGCCACTACCATGTTCTTACTGTGGTACGATCCCACTATATAGTTAAGCTATGGGTTTGAACCTTCAGCGATAGGGGGTGTAACACCCCAGGTGTTTGTCACTAGTTAAGCTATGGGTTTGAGCTCAAACATGATAGATTAAGTGACGATGAAGATGTCAAGGTCAAACCTATGGAAATGAGCCCCAACCTAAACTCGGATATTGCACCCTTGCTTTACATATAGGCCCTTTTCAAGATATATGCTTGGCTGGTGTTATTGGAATATCTTCATGTGTCTCACATCAATACCCATATATGGGTCACTGGGAAAAGTTTTATGAAGTTTGGAATCAAAAAGTCACATGAAATGATAAGTTATATCCTTATTGGAATGACTTTACTAAGTGCTTGAATTGCACTATTAAGTGAATGGAAATGTAGGTCATCAACCAAACCTTACAACCTTGCCTAAATGACTCTAGATGAACTCTACAACAAAAGTCATGAAAGGTTCATGTTGGGCAAATGTCAAGAAAATGCATCAATCGGTCTAAAACTCAGATTTAAGCTTTACCGCGATGCTACTTTGACCTATGTTGACCAATTACTTACAGTGCTTGCATGGAGTTGCACCCTAAAT
Organism: Miscanthus lutarioriparius; assembly: GCA_904845875.1. Lineage (NCBI taxonomy): Eukaryota > Viridiplantae > Streptophyta > Magnoliopsida > Poales > Poaceae > Miscanthus > Miscanthus lutarioriparius. Next base: position 93,336,745 of record CAJGYO010000001.1, on the reverse strand, counting down.
AAAAGTTGAAGTCCATGTTATGTACAACAAACTTTATTTTTGGACCAAGAGCTAGATCAGCTTGTAAGCAAGTCAAAACGAGCCCTCAAGTTGGAATCCATGGCTGTTTTGGGGAGCTCGAAATTTGACTAAGTCTGGATGACTGAATTCGTGATTTGAGTTTTCGTGTACCCCACTTTGAAAAGTTGTATCTCCCAAACCAGGCCTAACCAGCTCAACTTCATATAAGCAATATTGGTGTACTCATGTAGCTCTACCACTCTTATTAATGGATATCTCGCTAATTCGCGTCGGTTTGAGTGTTTGAGGAAGCCGAAGATTTGGTTTCAGTGGTAGTTTTGAGGTAGAATTATAAATTGTGAACTGTGCTGCCGTGGCTTCATGGCGGCCTCTGTGCAGGAACCGAACGCCGCGTGGCTGGCCTCGCTTGTCGCATGAGCGCCACCTCACCTTGCTCTCCTCGTCTTGGACAGTCGAGCCCGAGCCTGCTCCACTACCCTCTCCATTCGCCCTCTCTCTAGCTCTCATCGTCTTTGTGCGCCGCCACCATGGCCACCAAGCAGAGCTCGCTGCCGCTGCGGTGCTGCACGACTCAAGCCAGGAGCCGCCACTAGCTCGGCCTCTCTGGGCTCGCAGCTGCCTCGCGCCACCGCCGTTCTCAACCACATGCGCGGTGAACCACCGGAGCGCCGCGTCCGCCATGGCCGGCGGGCCGAGCTCATCGTCGTCGCTGTTCCCTGGCTTCCGAGCCCCCTCATGACCCACCTCGTGAACTAACAGCTCCGCCTCTTCCTCCTCTACCCGGCGCACCCCTCCCCGGCCTCTCCTCGCTGCTGAAGCACGCGGCCGCCGGTGCCGTGGCCACCGTGGGCGCCTGTGCATGTGGCCAGGAGTCCACGGATAGGCTCTGGCCGAGCCAAAGCCACCTTTGGGTGCGTCCAGGTGCCTCGGACCTCTCCGGCCCATCCTCCGCAGCCGCCGGCCCTTCTCCGGCCGCCACCGGCCGATTCCCCGGCGTCTTCTGTTCAAGTTCGTGTCAGGGACCCCGTGCTAGAATTCGACAAAGGGAAGGGGTCTAACTGCAAAGTCTGTGACTCAAATGAATAGTGCCAATAAGGACCTATTTGCAGTAAATTTGCTGAATATTTGGAAATTCATAGTAATTCATAGGAAATTCGTAAAATAGCAAATGAGGACTTTTTGGAATCCTTGTGAAATTCTATATGCATTAGATCTATAATATGACATGTTTTAGTTTCAATATTTTGCGGTACAAATAGATTTGTGAAGTAAGTTTGTAATGCTAGTTGAATTTGTTATTTTCCATAACTGCAAATCTAGGGCTCCAAATGAAGTGAAATTTTTGTGGCATGCTGCTCATGTGATATTTGATGTGTGGTAAAAATTTAATGAGTATTGGATGAAGTATGAGTGAGTTATTGGTTTATCTCGCTCTCACATGATTTCTTGCTTTAGCAACTTGTCTTTTTCATAGAGGTTGCTATACATATTCAAATGGAGTGAAATTTGTGCAGTAGACTATTGAGAGGATATGTGAGCCACTGTAATTTTTGTAGAATTTATTGTATACTTTTGGTATATGTTCATTAAGTCACCTTGTTATCTAAAATAAATTAAGAAATGTATTAAAAGAATTTATTTGGTCATGGACACTAGGTTTCTGGTGTTCTTTAGTCATGTGTGACATGGTTGGTAAAGTTGGTTTTGCCTAATTATATGTTTGCAACACAAGTGAATATTTATTTTCTTGCAAATGTGGTTTATGGACAGATCTGGGAACTTAGCAAAGTTCTTCATGATAATGTAGTTTGTTGTGAAACTTGTTTATATAAAAGTTGTATATAATTCATGTATATAGCTTCTGTTAAAATTTGGTGTCATTTGGCCAAGTAGTTTGTGAGTTATGCCTATTTAAAGTAGGGTTTCAGAAATGGCTGCTCTCTGTCAATTGTGGACCAGTTTCTGTAAATGTATAATTTCGACCTACTTAACTTGTGAATTATGCTATGATGGTTATAGATGAAATGTAGATAATTTCATAAGCTTTCCAAAATGTCTTCTTGCAAGTCATTTGGATTTGTGTAACTCCAGTTATAGCTAAATCTTATAGCTGTTGTTTGCATGTCCAGAAATTGGCAGATTCCAATTATAGTGTTTGCTTGTATATTGTTAAGTGTGACTTATGCCTTGAATGATGACTGAGTTAGAGCACCTGAGATCTTGGGAAACTTGTGTCATGCTTGGTGTTGTCGTCTTCTTTACCATCTTAGCATGATAGGTTGTGTGATGTTAGTTAAATAGTTATTGGTATCTATGTCTTGCATAATCTTGTGTTTGTCTTGAATGCTTATGTGATGCATCTTGTGTTACCATTCATCATATTCATACACATGCATCTTGCATCTCATCTAGGTGCGCTAGATGAACCACGTGAAGGACGTGATGTTGGAGCCGAACCCGAAGACGGTGTATGGAGGATCTATCCCAAAGATGGAAGGACTACGCAAGTGCTAGGACCTGAGATGTCACCAGGACGGTGCAAGCTAACTGAACTGATTTGTGTCGGATCCCAGGCAAGCCCCGAAGCATTCTAAGTCTCCCATGTTTTTACAAATATCTTGAGTATCTTTTATTGTTGATGATGCATTAAGTATAGGAATTGGTTGGAACCAATTGTTGCAATATATCCTTACCTTGTCTAGATAAAATCCTATGAATCCTAATTAAGTGTAGGATCGAATGATGCTTAGCTATGCTTAGGCCGGTAGAAGTCGGGTGATTTCCTGTCACCTATGAGATGTAGGATGAGCTCTGGTCACGGTTGGCTATATTTGCTATCATGAAAAAGAACCATGTGTTAATAATGAAAAGAGATCGGACGGGATGACGGTAGTGCAGCAACAAGGCATGGAGGTCTTGGGTGTGAATCTATCCCCATCTTTGTCGTTTAAGGACCGATTCGTTGTACGTTCTCATGTCATGTTGAACGCATGCCTATCACTTAGTTGGCCGGATAACTCGTTCCGACCGCGAAGCCGAGTAGCTCAACTCAGGCCGGGAACCGAAAAGTGAAACTTTTCACCCTGGAGGTAGTAAGGATGTGCGGGGAGCCATTGGCGTAAGTCCTAGGTGAGATTGACCACCTGGCGGAGTGGACTCCTTGAGGGTGAGGGGCTGGGCGGACCCACGATTTTTGAGTTGTACCAAAGGTGACCCGGGGAAACCATTGATCAGGTGGATTGGGTGAGTGTTAGGAATAACACTCCAGCTGGATAGGAATTGATTCGAATTGCCGTCTCTCCCGGATAGTGAGAACTTGACTGAGCAGCGGCAACGTAGATTCACTAAATTTAAAGATATGGTTAAAGAATGATGATGATGATAATGATAATGATAATGATAATGATAATGAGCCATGAAATACCTAATATGGTTATTATTGTTTGCAACTTAATTAATCAAGTGATTGATTAGTACAGGTGCTAATATAGATGGTAGGTAATGGCTAAAAGTCACTGCTAGTACAGGTGAATAATGCTAATGGTTGTCCAGCTAGATCCACTGATAAAGCCTTGCATAATCCTTGGTGTCACTTTATTTTTGGTTTATGACGGGTAAGTCTAGCTGAGTGCATTCGAGTACTCAGGGTTTATCCCACCATGTTGCAGGTGAAGTTCTCGGCCTGTTGAAGATGGTGGCTAACCGCCGGTGGGCTCGGTGATTCTATAGTTACTTCTCACCTATATGCTTTTGTTGGATGATGTCACTTATGCTAGCAATGTATTTAAAACTTATATTAATATAATCATTTGAAAGCTATGTTGTTTTCAATAATCGGTTTTGAAACCCAAACTTTTAATATTATTTGTGAATCCATTTGTAATATTATTTCCGCTGCAACTCTACGTATGTAATTTGTATTTGCTTAATCACGCGATCTTGGTTGTGATGTTGATTTACCGAGGTCCTTCGTGACACTCGGCGGACTACCGGGTTTATATGAGTAAAAGTATGTGTGTGTCAACGTGTTTGCGGGGACAGCCATACTTGATCTTGTATAAATTGGGCGGTTCTGTCATAGCTGGCATTAGAGCAAGATTAAGCATAATACTATCATGTACATAGTTTTAAAAACAAAGTTTTTGCTTTCGTCGTCCATACGGCATGCTATTGTATGCATGCCATTCACTTGAATGGTAATGTATGGATCAATTGCCTCTACGCCCAAGTAAGTGAGAGTTGTGAGAGCATGACCGTCCAACTGTCGGTCTAGGGGAGAGTTAGTTGTGGTTACTGGAATATTTACATGTTACACACATGTATATATGAAGGTATATAATTGTGGGTATATCTATCGGGTAGCTATGGATACCAAAGTATATACATCTGGGGATGTATATATGGAGAGTATCTTAGTTTACTGCTTTCATTGTGTGCTTATTTATCTCTTGTAGAGATGGGCTGCAATGAATTTGCCTACAGGTACGCTAACCACGAATGCGTAGATTGAATGTAGCTGACGACTAGCTATATATCGAGAGAGTACGTGTTATGCCACCGACATAGAACGTGATTGCCACCTTAGGCTGGCAATTTCGTGAGGACGAATAGGACAAGCATGCATCATGATTGTGCTTGTGCATAAATATGCTTCCCTCACTTTGTTCTAATATTAAGTAACTTGTGATCAATATGATGTTACTATCTTCCCTATGTGAAGCTAGACAAAATACCTTGTCCCATGCTGCTTGAATAGCTATGCTTGAAGGTAGTGTGTGATTAGTTTTGTCTTGTATGTTTGCTTCCAAAGGAAATAGAGGACAAGTTATTAATTAGCAAAAACTTCACCCCTTTGAAAACTAAATTGCTAAATGTAAGTAAAACTTGTTTTGTAGAGATATCCACCTACTCAGTAAAAATGAAATAAAAGATAACAGTACCTTACCACCAGGTTTGCATGTTTATGTGTAGTGGTGTTACTGTAGGTGACTGCTTATTATGTACGAGCTTTGTGCTTAGTAATAGTCGCTTAAGCTAATCGGATTGAGTGTTTCGAAATGCTCGCTTAAGACCATGATGTAGGCATGGATGCTCGTTATCTAGGTAGTGTCGTAGTTGTCACCCTTTTGCCCTCGGTAAGCATGTGAGTGTGGAAGAGCGCTATCCTGGAGCAGCGTCCAAGTTTTGATAATCTCATGGTTGTCGTCTCCAATTAAGTTCTCTCTTAGGAACCTAAGCCTGTACATGTGGTTGCTAGCCTTGAACGTTGTGCTACGAAGACCTTTATCCATGCCTTTGCTTGACCTTAGGCCCAAGCTTAATTCCCTTGAATGCTTGCATGTGTCGTGGTTGTCTCGCTCCTATGTGGGAGGACCTTGCTCAAAAATCCTTGTCGGACTTCATTGCTCTTTCTCCTACTGATGAGCTAGTGCAACGCTAATCGCTATCTGCCCTGGCTTTGGAACCTTTTCCTCGCAGATCATATCATTGCTTTATCAACTGAGTCCCTAGTCAGTGCAATGGCTCTGTCTAATGAGGACATCGCCATGCTGGACACACCGACGCCATGGTCTTCCCCAAGTTGCAATTCGTTCCCAACTCAGCTGCCACGTCGCCCTCGGATTCAGCAGACATGTCGTCACTGTTTCGGTCATAACTTTCTCATACGGCATCGAAACGGGCCGTTCTTGGATGCGTTGGAAAGGGGACGACGACACCGTCGTTTTGGATCTGGTCCCAGCTCCAAAAGGTCCGTGGATCATTCTGTGTGACCACGGCAACGTGCTGCATCACCTATTTGGGCCAACTTGGCCATGTATCGTGTCGGGCCTTAAGCCCAAGTTGTGGGCGCCCAACCCCTGGCCGTCCCCAACCCTAGGTCGAGTCTTAGACTATAAACACAGCCGTCGCCGCTGCTACACAATTGGGTTTTGTTTAGAGTTTAGTTTTCCATCGAGAAACTAAATCGTTCATTGTAACTGTGGTGACAAATCCTTTTACAGTGATCCAGGGCCCCCGTTCTTGATCTCCTCCACTATGTCGATTAGTCCTTTGGAACCGAGTTCTTGAATCCTCTATTGATATTCGCGTCATTCATATTTGCAATGTCAGATTGCATGTTTTACCTTCTTGCTTGTGCTCTTCGATTCGCTTGCGGTGAAAAGCCTTCTTGGCGAGGTCAATCAAGTTGTGCTTGGTTGATAACCAACGGAGCAAATGGTGTAACGGTTTGCGGTGGTTTGAATCGCGTCGATTTGAAGCCGGATCGCCAACGCCGAGATCTCCACAAATCGAACTTACGGCTACCTCTCGGAAGATCGGGCATGTATTCATCAATTGGTATCAGATATTTCAGGTTTACCGCGAGGTATAATCTCGTTTGCCTTAGATTCATATTTGTTCATTACCTAGAGTCTACAAAAAGCCCAAAAATATTTCAATTTCCGCTGTCCTATCACCCTTTGTGCCTTTGCAATTTTGTTTCAGATTCGTGTTGTTGAGTTTGTGTCCATGGTTGAGTCTTGTTGCTGGTTTAGGATTGTGTTCGTGGTCGTAGTTCAATCGCCTGCTGTTGTGATTTTTGTTTTTCCGCCGCTATCCCATCCACCATTCCCAAACAACAAGTCAAAGCCACCACATTACTCGACTTGCCCCGCTTAGTCGCCTTTGTGTCACTTCTTCGCTTGCCGCAAGAAACCCTAGACAAAGTTGTCACCGCTCTTATTTTGCTCGCATCACAGCCCTCCTTACATCATCAAAGCGAATACCTACCTTTGTTAGTCAAAGTGACGATCCTATGATCGGTGTTAGAGTTTCGGGGACGCTTTGCCCTAATCTTCGCCGCCGCCGTGTTGTGCCTCCCGGAAAACATACCTTGAGATACCTTCTCGCAAAACAGCATAACTTTTCGCCGCTTATCCGAAAAATCTAAAATTTTTTCAGCAGCTTCTTGACACCATTTGGAGCCGACCCAAACTAGCTTCGCCCTGTTTGGTTTCATCAGAATTGCCAAAAAATCGGGAAAATATAGAAAAAATTTGTCAAAGTTTTTGCACGCTTTTCAGAGAGCGTCTTTGAATTTTCAGAGACCACATCCCACCTCAGTTGTAGGTGCCAATTTTTGTGGTTGCATCTTTTGTGATCCTTGTTCAGAGAAAAGTATATAAAAATAGTGAAAAAAGTAAAAAAGTTCGTTTCCTATTAGTGACTTTTGGAAAAAAAAGGAGAAATCCGGGCTGCTTGTTCTTGAGTTCTTTCGATCGTCCTTTGTTTTCACCTTGTTGCGCTACGTCTCGTCACGTCTTAGCCAGCACCTGTGATTTGTACTTTGGATCCGGATTGAACAATCATTAATCTGCATTCGTTAATTGCTAATCCTTGCTGTCATATTGTGTGCCTACCCATAGCTCCACATATTCTTCTGTCAGCACAGGTTCATCTTGCAACTATTACCCACGCTCCACAACAGATTGCTTTGCCACTTTGGTTTTGCTCCTGTTTGGCGTTGGTAAGATTACAGGCAAGACGGTGGTAAGCCGCTTGTGATTTTGCATTCTACTTTCACCACCATCACCACCACCACCACTTGTTTCCTTTTAGTTGATAGGGATAATACTTTGGTATTGTCTTTTTCTATCTTCTAACCATGGCAGGAACTCCGACGGACTTCAATGAGTGCGTGTCCAAGGGCGAGCTTACAACGTTCATGACTGAACAACGCAATCTTATGACCGAGCTGACGCGCAACGTGAACAATCTGGTCACCCGCATTGAACAGCTTGAGCAACGCCCTCCACCTTATCGTGCTGATGATGAAGATGCGGATGCTTTTGGTGATGAAGATGCGTATGCTGACGGTGGTGCCCGTCGCCGCCTCAACTTCAATCGTCGTGGTATGGAAGGTAATAATCATGGTAATAATGATCCTTTTGCTAAAATTAAATTTAGTCTACCTCCTTTTGCTGGTAATGTTGATCCAGAGGCATATTTAGATTGGGAGCTTGTTGTTCAACAAAAATTTGATTCTCATAATGTTCCCGCTGAGCATAGAGTTAGACTTGCTACTAGTAAGTTTACTAATTTTGCTTTGTTCTAGTGGAGTGATCTTTGCAATGCCAATAATGCTGCTGCTGTGCCTCAAACTTGGAATGTTTTAAAGCAACATATGAAATCTCATTTTGTTCCTCCTTATTACCAACGTGATTTACGTTTGAAACTACAAACTTTAAAACAAGGTGATAAAGGAGTAGAAGCATACTATCAAGAATTGCTTATTGGTTTAGCACGTTGTGGTATAAATGAAGATGATAATGATGCTAGTGCTAGATTTTTTGGTGGTTTAAACCATGATATACAGAACATACTTGATTACAAAGAATGGCGCAATTTTTCCCAATTGTATCATCTTGCTATTAAGGCAGAACGAGAAGTACAGGGACACAAACAACACCAGCCTTTCAGGTCTAACAATGGGAGGAATTTTCAGCAGCGTTCCGAGCCGGAGACGCTCAAGCTTCCTATTGCACCACAACCATCTACACCTCCATTTTCTTCCGGGGTAAGTAAATTGTCTAATGTGCAGTTTCCACAGCTGAAGAAAGGTGCCACTCCGAGTGCTTCTACTAGCTCCTCCTCGTCCAGCTCTAAAATCATTTGCCACCGATGCAAAGGCATGGGACATGTCATGAAGGAGTGCCCCAGTCGTCGCTCTTTCATTGCTACCGAGGATGGATATGTAAGTGCTAGTGATGTTGAAGATGATTTAGCCCTTGCTGCTAACATTGATGCAGATCCCACCGAGGGCGATCAAGACAAGGAGGCCATCACAATTGACTCCGTGGCTGCTGCCGCGGACTACCCTAGCCTTCTTGTGTAGCGTGTGTTGAGTACACGTGTGGGACATGAAGAAGAGATGAAGATCCAACGCCACAATTTGTTCCACATGTATCTCATTGTGTAGGGTTGTCATGTTCTCACTATCATTGATGGCGGGAGTTGCAACAACTTGGTGAGTTCAGATTTGGTTGACAAGCTTGGCTTGACCACATGACAACATTCGTATCCATATAAACTTCAATGGTTCAATAATAGTGGTAAGACTAAGGTAACTAAATCAGCACGCATTAGCTTTTTCACAGGCTCTTATCATGATACTGCTGATTTTGATGTTGTCCCTATGCAAGCTTGTTCCATTTTGTTAGGTCGACCATGGGAATTTGATAATGATGCTTTACACCATGGTAGAACTAATACATACACTATCATACATAAGGACAAGAAAATTACATTGCTGCCTTTGTCTCCTACGGATATTGTTAAACATGCTAATGAGATTAAAAATAAACCTCCAACAGACATTGCTAAAAATAATGGGATTAAGTTAAAAGGAGGTGCTTTTCTTGCTACAACTTCGCTCATCTGCTGAGTTATGTGATAATCTCGATGCACCATGTTATACTATGTTTTGTCAACCTTTTATGTCCGGTGCATTGCCTGCTGTCACACTAACCTTTTGCAGGAGTTCATTGATGATGGGATGGAGTCAAGGACGACTCCAATTCTAGAAGGAGGGGATGATGAGGACATCGCCAAGATGGAGTCGAGGACGACTCCAATTCGAGAAGGTGAGGATGATGAGGACATCGCCATGCTGGACACACCGACGCCATGGTCTTCCCCAAGTTGCAATTCGTTCCCAACTCAGCTGCCACGTCGCCCTCGGATTCAGCAGACACGTCGTCACTGTTTCGGTCATAACTTTCTCATACGACATCGAAACGGGCCGTTCTTGGATGTGTTGGAAAGGGGACAACGACGTCATCATTTTGGATCTGGTCCCAGCTCCAAAAGGTCCGTGGATCATTCTGTGTGACCACGGCAAGGTGCTGTGTCACCTATTTGGGCCAACTTGGCCATGTATCGTGTCGGGCCTTAAGCCCAAGTTGTGGGCGCCCAACCCCTGGCCGTCCCCAACCCTAGGTCGAGTCTTAGACTATAAACACAGCCGTCGCCGCTGCTACACAATTGGGTTTTGTTTAGAGTTTAGTTTTCCATCGAGAAACTGAATCGTTCATTGTAACTGTGGTGACAAATCCTTTTACAGTGATCCAGGGCCCCCGTTCTTGATCTCCTCCACTGTGTCGATTAGTCCTTTGGAACCGAGTTCTTGAATCCTCTATTGATATCCGCGTCATTCATATTTGCAATGTCAGATTGCGTGTTTTACCTTCTTGCTTGTGCTCTTCGATTCGCTTGCAGGAAAAGCCTTCTTGGCGAGGTCAATCAAGTTGTGCTTGGTTGATAACCAACGGAGCAGTGGTGTAACGGTTGCAGGGTTCGAATCGCGTCTGATTTGAAGCCGGATCGCCAACGTCGAGATCTCCACAAATCGAACTTACCGGCTACCTCTCGGAAGATCGGGCCTGTACTCATCACTGTCCCTCGAATCTCATGTATTTTGTCTCCAACTCTTTCAAGTCTCTGGATGTTTATCAGTCTTGATCTCATGTTGCTGATTGACAAGACCAAATCTCATGTAATCTTTATTTGGTAATCACTTTGGTGGACCCGAGGCGTAAATGGAAATTAAGCAAGAGTCTCCTGCTTAGTTGCCTTCGGCAATTAGGCTATGTTCTTTTGCGCTGTGTTTTGATCTTCTGATCACCTCCTTGTTGAGTCCTAACCTTGTGACTACCTTTGTTTCCTATCCCTCCTTTGCATAGTGCTTGTTTTTATGACCCAATCTGTGCAACTTGAAAATTAACTTTGGGTGTGTGATCAGTAATGGTGTTATGAGTAGCAACTACGGTGCCATGATAGAACCTAGGGCCTCCTTGTGGCCGGCCGGCACATGGTTGTGCTGCTGGGTGCGCGCTGGTATCGAAGTTTCTAGTCATGATCTATTGCCGAACTGCACCGATGTGTTATTTTCATGTGAGCTCTTCCTTGGTTATCTCTCCATATCTTATCAAAGATACAATCCATCCATATATCATACCGTAAGTAGTAGAGTTTCCTTTTGAAGTAAAAAAAAAGGGATAACCTTTGAAGAAGCTGGTTAGCGACATAAACATTAACAGACTACAAGAGGTGGTAGACAAGTGACTCCACTTGGTTGTCCCAGTATTAACGTCCGTCACCTAGTGAACAACTTATGTCTTTATTGTTGGATCAGAAAGGCATACAACACTTAATGTTGGACAAATGGTTAGTGGGATAAGAATCGAACGTCACATTATGATTATGACCTGGCTATCCAAGTCTTGATCATTATGTGCATGCGGATCGCACCGGCGAGATTAACTATCTCTAGTGTGACCCCTTGTCTGCTGACTTCGATGGCGACCATCTGTTATGCGTCAATCACAACTATGGGTGACAAGAGTGAAGATTTAGAACTTTTAGTGTGGAGAGACAACTGATTAGTTACTAGTCGGAAGCTTAACCTCCAGCTAGGTGACAACTTTTGCTAATTACAAAAGCTATGTCTCGCAGAGCAATGTTAAGCAATGTAATAACAAGTCGTTTAGCAATGCAACTACTGCTTTGTTTTCCAAAACCTGTGCTATCAAGTCAATTCCATCCTGGACAATCACACTGATAGTACAAGACGTTGTATCGGCTACGTAAGGAGCTAGCGAAAGCACGTTCCTAGTTTCAGTTAGCATCTTTGTGCCCCTAGGTGCCACTAACACATATGTTCGGACTCTATTGGACGGTTACCAAGGATATACTGAGAATGGTTTCTTATATCCGTAGGGACGGTCCCTCCATGTAGAGTATGCTGTGTCCCAAAAACATAGTCACAAGTCCAATGCTTGTGCATGGTCAAGTTGGTGTCTAAATCAAACGATTTAGGTTGTTCCCTAAGAACCACATATGGAAAACCTTGGTCTACATCCTTAGAGAAAAGAGCTACTGCTGCTATACAAAGAGATCGAGAGTATAGAACACACACCTCAACGTGTGAAGCAAAGAAAAGGGAGAACACGAAATATGTCCAGATTTTGTGGCACTAAACCGGTTATCTTCAAGCTGGCGATTAGTGACCCAAACGAAGTTGGATTGACCCCAAACTTGGTGAGCTCATTCCGTGCTTAGGACCCTTCAATGTCTTAAGTTGGTTTGAGTATTGGTTGAGTAAAACCTTGGATTTGAGAGATATCTTGTCAGCTAAATTTGCTGCTATTTCAGAACAGAGCAGTTTTGGTAGATGAATTGTTTGGATGGTCAAACGGTGTCTGGTTGAGTTGAATTTTGGTGAGTAGTTAGAAGACCCATGGATCTACATGCCCACCAAAATTTGTGCATGTTGGAGCAGTAGTTTGTGAGAGATGAATAGAAAACAAAAGGGTACAGAATCTGCAATTCCACGGTGACTGCGATCATCCTTTGCATTAGACGGTTGTGTTTGTAATTCATGCCAAGAAATTACAACTTGTAGGTGTATTGCTGTTAGACAACCCTCCATACCTTTGAGAAGACTAATTGCACCCCTATGTGCCTCGCTTTTGCTCTCTTAGATCAGCAATGTGTGAGAAGTCAAGGTGTTCTAGAAGTCAAATTGTGCCCTTGCAATTCGAAAGTAATTAGAAAGGTGTCAAACCATAGATTTTTGGATTATGGTTTTTGAGATATTAATTAGCCTAAGAATGGAAGCCTCGATGTCAAATATAGTTTAAGAAAGCTGGTTTTGCTACGATGCAAGTCAACCCAACTTGTTGTGCAACTACACCACGAAGGCAAATTATACTTAACCTGCTTGGTAGTGAACTAGTCCCTAGTTTTGTGATTAGTTGCAACTTGTGTTGTCCTCCAAGCCTCGCTAACATCCTTCTACATCAATGGTTCTCCAATGCTGACATGTCTTTGGTACCTTATATATGTTTTTACCCAAGAGGTTGCATCAGATTCAACCCAGATCACTGTTGCAACTTGGATCCAAAGGCTCCCTAAGGAATGATCATCGAGAATGTTGAACCGATAGAGTCAGATATCGCATTCACCCTTACTTGACAAACTCAGATAATACAGCTTATCAGAGAAAGAGAACTGCACATATGGAACATTATGGAGTTTTCCAATAGTTGGCATCTAAGTGGTTGAGCAGTTACGATCGGCATAGACATTGTCTGTTGATTAGTTAGTTTCTCATAGCCTCTGAAGATGTTTACCCCATCTATGACCTCATCCCTTGTGGAAAGTGTACGCAATCCACTTTGGTAAAAGACTGCCTTCCAAACTTTGTGAACCAACATGGAACCTTTGCAACAAGTATCCTTTAGAAGATTATGATCTAGTGCAAAGTCCATATGGTCTGTGCTATATCCACTAGGGAAGTAGATGCTACAAGTAATTAGTCTACGCTTATATAGCTCTTCGTACATCGAGGAAGAAGTACGTAGGACAGTGCTATCTTGGATTCCTCCCAATGTAACAATGCTTTATGGACGCCAACGAAGGAAATTCTTCAGACAACAACTTACGATGAAGAGCAAGTATTAGAAAGTGTCGGGACCAAATTAGCCTCTCTGATACTCCGAAGTTAAGTAGCCTAATGCTATCACTGATGTTGGAAACTAGATGACATGTTTCTCTTCCCTTAAAAGTCTTTCGCACCGAATCTCGGGGCGCGATTCCTTTAAGGGGGGAGGGCTGTAACACCCTAGGTGTTTGTCACTAGTTAAGCTATGGGTTTGAGCTCAAACATGATGATTAAGTGACAATGAAGATGTCAAGGTCAAACCTATGGAAATGAGCCCCAACCTAAACTCGGATATTGCACCCTTGCTTTACATATAAGCCCTTTTCAAGATATATGCTTGGCTGGTGTTATTGGAATATCTTCATGTGTCTCACATCAATACCCATCTATATGGGTCACTGGGAAAAGTTTCATGAAGTTTGGAATAAAAAAGTCACATGAAATGATAAGTTATATCCTTATTGGAATGACTTTACTAAGTGCTTGAATTGTACTATTAAGTGAATGGAAATGTAGGTCATCAACCAAACCTTGCAACCTTGCCCAAATGACTCTAGATGAACTCTACAACAAAAGTCATGAAAGGTTCATGTTGGGCAAATGTCAAGAAAATGCATCAATCGGTCTAAAACTCAGATTTAAGCTTTACCGCGATACTACTTTGACCTGTGTTGACCAATTACTTATAGTGCTTGCATGGAGTTGCACCCTAAATAAAAGTTGAAGTCCATGTTATGTACAACAAACTTTATTTTTGGACCAAGGGCTAGATCAGCTTGTAAGCAAGTGAAAACGAGCCCTCAAGTTGGAATCCATGGCTGTTTTGGGGAGCTCGAAATTTGACTAAGTCTGGATGACTGAATTCGTGATTTGAGTTTTCGTGTACCCCACTTTGAAAAGTTGTGTCTCCCAAACCAGGCCTAACCAGCTCAACTTCATATAAGCAATATTGGTGTACTCATGTAGCTGTACCACTCTTATTAATGGATATCTCACTAATTCGCGTCGGTTTGAGTGTTTGAGGGAGCCGAAGATTGGGTTTCAGTGGTAGTTTTGAGGTAGAATTATAAATTGTGAACTGTGTTGTCGTGGCTTCATGGCGGCCTCTGTGCAGGAACCGAACGCCGCGTGGCTGGCCTCGCTTGTCGCATGAGCGCCACCTCGCCTTGCTCTCCTCGTCTTGGACAGCCGAGCCCGAGCCTGCTCCACTGCCTTCTCCATTCGCCCTCTCTCTAGCTCTCGTCGTCTTTGTGCTTCGCCACCATGGCCGACAAGCAGAGCTCGCTGCCGCTGCGGTGCTGCACGACTCAAGCCAGGAGCCGCCAGTAGCTCGGCCTCCCTGGCCTCGCAGCCGCCTCGCGCCACCGCCGTTCTCAACCACATGCGCGGTGAACCACCGGAGCGCCGCGTCCGCCATGGCCGGCAGGCCGAGCTCGCCGTCATCGCCGTTCCCTGGCTTCCGAGCCCCCTCGTGACCCACCGCGTGAACTAACAGCTCCGCCTCTTCCTCCTCTACCCGGCGTACCCCTCCCCGGCCTCTCCTCACTGCCGAAGCGCGCGGCCGCCGGTTCCGTGGCCGCCGCGGGCGCCTGTGCGTGTGGGCAGGAGGCCACGGACAGGCTCTGGCCGAGCCAAAGCCACCTTCGGGTGCATCCAGGTGCCTCAGACCTCTCCGGCACATCCTCCACCGCCGTCGGCCCTTCTCCGGCCGCCACCGGCCGATTCCCCGGCGTCCTCTGTTCAAGTTCACGTCAGGGACCCCGTGCTAGAATTCGACAAAGGGAAGGGGTCTAACTGTAAAGTCTGTGACTCAAATGAATAGTGCCGATAAGGACGTATTTGCTGTAAATTCGCTGAATTTTTGGAAATTCATAGTAATTCATAGGAAATTCGTAAAATAGCAAATGAGGACTTTTTGGAATCCTTGTGAAATTATATATGCATTAGATCTATAATATGACATGTTTTAGTTTCAATATTTTGCGGTAAAAATAGATTTGTGCAGTAAGGTTGTAATGCTAGTTGAATTTGTTATTTTCCATAACTGCAGATCTAGGGCTCCAAATGAAGTGAAATTTTTGTGGCAGGCTACAAATGTGATAGTTGATGTGTGGTAAAAATTTCATGAGTATTGGATGAAGTATGAGTGAGTTATTGGTTTATCTCGCTCTCACATGATTTCTTGCTTTAGCAACTTGTCTTTTTCATAGAGGTTGCTATACATATTCAAATGGAGTGAAATTTGTACAGTAGACTATTGAGAGGATATGTGAGCCACTGTAATTTTTATAGAATTTATTGTTTACTTTTGTTATATGTTCATTAAGTCACCTTGTTATCTAAAATAAATTAAGAAATGCATTAAAAGAATTTATTTGGTCATGGACACTAGGTTTTCTGGTGTTCTTTAGTCATGTGTGACATGTTGGTAAAGTTGGTTTTGCCTAATTTTGTGTTTGCAACATAAGTTAATATTTATTTTCTTGCAAATGTGGTTTATGGACAGATCTGGGAACTTAGCAAAGTTCTTCATGATAATGTGCTTTGTTGTGAAACTTGTTTATATAAAAGTTGTATATAATTCATGTATCTAGCTTCTGTTAAAATTTGGTGTCATTTGGCCAAGTAGTTTGTGAGTTATGCCTGTTTAAAGTTGGGTTTCAGAAATGGCTGCTCTCTGTCAATTGTGGACCAGTTTCTGTAAATGTATAATTTTGAGCTACTTAACTTGTGAATTATGCTATGATGGTTATAGATGAAATGTAGATAATTTCATAAGCTTTCCAAAATGTCTTCTTGCAAGTCATTTGGATTTGTGTAACTCCAGTTATAGCTAAATCTTGTAGCTGCTGTTTGTATGTCCAGAAATTGGCAGATTCCAATTATAGTGTTTGCTTGTATATTGTTAAGTGTGACTTATGCCTTGAATGATGACTGAGTTAGAGCACCTGAGATCTTGGGAAACTTGTGTCATGCTTGGTGTTGTCATCTTCTTTACCATCTTAGCATGATAGGTTGTGTGATGTTAGTTAAATAGTTATTGGTGTCTATGTCTTGCATAATCTTGTGTTTGTCTTGAATGCTTATGTGATGCATCTTGTGTTACCATTCATCACATTCATACACATGCATCTTGCATCTCATCTAGGTGCGCTAGATGAACCACGTGAAGGACGTGATGTTGGAGCCGAACTCAAGACGGTGTATGGAGGATCTATCCGAAGATGGAAGGACTAAGCAAGTGCTAGGACCCGAGATGTCACCAGGACGGTGCAAGCTAACCGAATCGACTTGTGTCGGATCCGTGCAAGCCCCGAGCAGCATTCTAAGTCTACCATGTTTTTACAAATATCTTGAGTATCTTTTATTGTTGATGATGCATTAAGTATAGGAATTGGTTGGAACCAATTGTTGTATTATATCCTTACCTTGTCCAGATAAAATCCTATGAATCCTAATTAAGTGTAGGATCGAATGATGCTTAGCTATCCTTAGGCGGTAGAAGTCGGATGATTTCGTCACCTGCGAGATGTAGGATGAGCTCTGGTCACGGTTGGCTATATTTGCTATCATGAAAAAGAACCATGTGTTAATAATGAAAAGAGACCGGACGGGATGAGGGTAGTGCAGCAACAAGGCATGGAGGTCTTGGGTGTGAATCTATCCCCGTCTGTGTTGTTTAAAGGCCGATTCGATGTACGTCCTCATGTCATGTTGAACGCATGCCTATCACTTAGTTGGCCGGATAACTCGTTCGACCGCTGGCCGAGTAGCTCAACTCAGGCCAGAACCGAAAAGTGAAACTCGCGCACTCGGAGGTAGTAAGGATGTGCGGGGAGCCATTGGCGTAAGTCCTAGGTGAGATTGACCACCTGGCGGAGTGGACTCCCTGAGGGTGAGGGGCTGGGCGGACCCACGATTCTTGAGTTGTACCAAAGGTGACCCGGGGAAACCATTGATCAGGTGGATTGGGTGAGTGTTAGGAATAACACTCCAGCTGGATAGGAATTGATTCGAATTGCCGCCTCTCCCGGATAGTGAGAACTTGACTGAGCAGCGGCAACGTAGATTCACTAAATTTAAAGATATGGTTAAAGAATGATGATGATGATAGTGATAATGATAATGAGCCATGAAATACCTAATATGGTTATTATTGTTTGCAACTTAATTAATCAAGTGATTGATTAGTACAGGTGCTAATATAGATGGTAGGTAATGGATAAAAGTCACTGCTAGTACAGGTGAATAATGCTAATGGTTGTCCAGCTAGATCCACTGATAAAGCCTTGCATAATCCTTGGTGTCACTTTATTTCTGGTTTATGACGGGTAAGTCTAGCTGAGTGCATTCGAGTACTCAGGGTTTATCGCAGCATGTGGCAGGTGAAGTTCTCGGCCTATTGAAGATGGTGGCTAACCGCCGGTGGGCTCGGTGATTCTATAGTTACTTCTCACCTATATGCTTTTGTCGGATGATGTCACTTATGCTAGCAATGTATTTAAAACTTATATTAATGTAATCATTTGAAAGCTATGTTGTTTTCAATAATCGGTTTTGAAACCCAAACTTTTAATATTATTTGTGAATCCATTTGTAATATTATTTCCGCTGCAACTCTGCGTATGTAATTTGTATTTGCTTAATCACGCGATCTTGGTTGTGATGTTGATTTACCGAGGTCCTTCGTGACACTCGGCGGACTACCAGGTTTATATGAGTAAAAGTATGTATGTGTCAACGTGTTTGCGGGGACAGCCATACTTGATCTTGTATAAATTGGGCGGTTCTGTCACAGCTGGCATCAGAGCAAGATTAAGCATAATACTATCATGTACATAGTTTTAAAAACAAAGTTTTGGTTTTAAAAATCCTATTTTGACTAAAACTTTAGCTACAGGAAAATTTGTCAAAACTTATTTGCAAAACTATGCTAGCGACATCCTCCTTTATGCCCAGTTAAGGACTATGAGGTGGCTATCTAAGTACTAACATGGGGGTTTTTGCTTTCGTCGTCCATACGGCATGCTATTGTATGCATGCCATTCACTTGAATGGTAATGTATGGATCAATTGCCTCTACGCCCAAGTAAGTGAGAGTTGTGAGAGCATGACCGTCCAACTGTCGGTCTAGGGGAGAGTTAGTTGTGGTTACTGGAATATTTACATGTTACACACATGTATATATGAAGGTACTTAATTGTGGGTATATCTATCGGGTAGCTATGGATATCGAAGTATATACATCTGGGGATGTATATATGGAGAGTATCTTAGTTTACTGCTTTCATTGTGTGCTTATTTATCTCTTGTAGAGATGGGCTGCAATGAATTTGCCTACAGGTACGCTAACCACGAATGCGTAGATTGAATGTAGCTGACGACTAGCTATATATCGAGAGAGTACGTGTTATGCCACCGACATAGAACGTGATTGCCACCTTAGGCTGGCAATTTCGTGAGGACGAATAGGACGAGCATGCATCATGATTGTGCTTGTGCATAAATATGCTTCCCTCACTTTGTTCTAATATTAAGTAACTTGTGATCAATATGATGTTACTATCTCCCCTATGTGAAGCTAGACAAAATACCTTGTCCCATGCTGCTTGAATAGCTATGCTTGAAGGTAGTGTGTGATTAGTTTCGTCTTGTATGTTTGCTTCCAAAGGAAATAGAGGACAAGTTATTAATTAGCAAAAACTTCACCCCTTTGAAAACTAAATTGCTAAATGTAAGTAAAACTTGTTTTGTAGAGATATCCACCTACTCAGTAAAAATGAAATAAAAGATAACAGTACCTTACCACCAGGTTCGCATGTTTATGTGTAGTGGTGTTACTGTAGGTGACTGCTTATTATGTACGAGCTTTGTGCTTAGTAATAGTCGCTTAAGCTAATCGGATTGAGTGTTTCGAAATGCTCGCTTAAGACAATGATGTAGGCGTGGATGCTCGTTATCTAGGTAGTGCCGTAGTTGTCACCCTTTTGCCCTCGGTAAGCATGTGAGTGTGGAAGAGCGCTATCCTGGAGCAGCGTCCAAGTTTTGATAATCTCATGGTTGTCGTCTCAATTAAGTTCTCTTAGGAACCTAAGCCTGTACATGTGGTTGCTAGCCTTGAACGTTGTGCTCACGAAGACCTTTATCCATGCCTTTGCTTGACCTTAGGCCCAAGCTTAATTCCCTTGAATGCTTGCATGTGTCGTGGTTGTCTCGCTCCTATGTGGGAGGACCTTGCTCAAAAATCCTTGTCGGACTTCATTGCTCTTTCTCCTACTGATGAGCTAGTGCAACGCTAATCGCTATCTGCCCGGCTTTGGAACCTTTTCCTCGCAGATCATATCATTGCTTTATCAATCGAGTCCCTAGTCGATTGCAATGGCTCTGTCCCTCGAATCTCGTGTATTTTGTCTCCAACTCTTTCAAGTCTCTAGACGTTTATCAGTCTTGATCTCATGTTGCTGCTCGACGAGACCAAATCTCATGTAATCTTTATCTGGTAATCACTTTGGTGGACCCAAGGCATAAATGGAAATTAAGCAAGAGTCTCCTGCTTAGTTGCCTTCGGCAATTAGGCTATGTTCTTTTGCGCTGTGTTTTGATCTTCTGATCGCCTCCTTGTTGAGTCCTAACCTTGTGACTACCTTTGTTTCCTATCCCTCCTTTGCATAGTGCTTGTTTTTATGACCCAATCTGTGCAACTTGAAAATTCACTTTGGGTGTGTGATCAGTAGTGGTGTTATGAGTAGCAACTACGGTGCTGTGATAGAACCTAGGGCCTCCTTGTGGCCGGCTGGCACGTGGTTGTGCTGCTGGGTGCGCGCTGGTATCGAAGTTTCTAGTCATGATCTATTGCCGAACTGCACCGATGTGTTATTTTCACGTGAGCTCTTCCTTGGTTATCTCTCCATATCTTATCAAAGATACAATCCATCCATATATCAGACCGTAAGTAGTAGAGTTTCCTTTTGAAGTCAAAAAAAGGGATAACCTTTGAAGAACTGGTCACCGACATAAACATTAACAGACTACAAGAGGTGGTAGACAAGTGACTCCACTTGGTTGTCCCGAAGATAACGTCCATCACCTAGTGAACAACTTATGTCTTCATTGTTGGATCGAGAAGGCATACAACACTTAATGTTGGACAAATGGTTAGTCGGATAAGAATCGAACATCACATTATGATTATGACCTGGCTATCCAAGTCTTGATCATTATGTGCATGCGGATCGCACCGGCGAGATTAACTATCTCTAGTGTGACCCCTTGTCTGCTGACTTCGATGGCGACCATCTGTTATGCGTCAATCACAACTATGGGTGACAAGAGTGAAGATTTAGAACTTTTAGTGTGGAGAGACAACTGATTAGTTACTAGTCGGAAGCTTAACCTCCAGCTAGGTGACAACTTTTGCTAATTACGAAGGCTATGTCTCGCAGAGCAATGTTAAGCAATGTAATAACAAGCCATTTAGCAATGCAACTACTGCTTTGTTTTCCAAAACCTGTGCTATCAAGTCAATTCCATCCTAGACAATCACACTGATAGTACAAGATGTTGTATCGGCTACGTAAGGAGCTAGCGAAAGCACGTTCCTAGTTTCAGTTAGCATCTTTGTGCCCCTAGGTGCCACTAACACATATGTTCGGACTCTATTGGACGAAGCGCCGAAGGATATATAGGAATGGTTTCTTATATCTGTAGGACAGTCCCTCCATGTAGAGTATGCTTTGTGTCCCAAAAACATAGTCACAAGTCCAATGCTTGTGCATGGTCAAGTTGGTGTCTAAATCAAACGATTTAGGTTGTTCCCTAAGAACCACATATGGAAAACCTTGGTCTACATCCTTAGAGAAAAGAGCTGCTGCTGCTATACAAAGAGATCGAGACTATAGAACACACACCTCAACGTGTGAAGCAAAGAAAAGGGAGAACACGAAATATGTCCAGAATTTGTGGCACTAAACCGGTTATCTTCAAGTTGGCGATTAGTGACCCAAACGAAGTTGGATTGACCCCAAACTTGGTGAGCTCATTCCTTGCTTAGGACCCTTCAATGTCTTAAGTTGGTTTGAGTATTGGTTGAGTAAAACCTTGGATTTGAGAGATATCTTGTCAGCTCAATTTGCTGCTATTTCAGAACAGAGCAGTTTTGGTAGATGAATTGTTTGGATGGTCAAACGGTGTCCGGTTGAGTTGAATTTTGGTGAGTAGTTAGAAGACCCATGGATCTACATGCCCACCAAAATTTGTGCATATTGGAGCAGTAGTTTGTGAGAGATGAATAGAAAACAAAAGGGTACAGAATCTGCAATTCCACGGTGACTGCGATCATCCTTTGCATTAGACGGTTGTGTTTGTAATTCATGCCAAGAAATTACAACTTGTAGGTGTATTGCTGTTAGACAACCCTCCATACCTTTGAGAAGACTAATTGCACCCCTATGTGCCTCGCTTTTGCTCTCTTAGATCAGCAATGTGTGAGAAGTCAAGGTGTTCTAGAAGTCAAATTGTGCCCTTGCAATTCGAAAGTAATTAGAAAGGTGTCAAACCATAGATTTTTGGATTATGGTTTTTGAGATATTAATTGGCCTAAGAATGGAAGCCTCGATGTCAAATATAGTTTAAGAAAGCTGGTTTTGCTACGATGCAAGTCAACCCAACTTGTTGTGCAACTACACCACGAAGGCAAATTATACTTAACCTGCTTGGTAGTGAACTAGTCCCTAGTTTTGTGATTAGTTGCAACTTGTGTTGTCCTCCAAGCCTCGCTAACATCCTTCTACATCAATGGTTCTCCAATGCTGACATGTCTTTGGTACCTTATATATGTTTTTACCCAAGAGGTTGCATCAGATTCAACCCAGATCACTGTTGCAACTTGGATCCAAAGGCTCCCTAAGGAATGATCATCGAGAATGTTGAACCGATAGAGTCGAGATATCGCATTCACCCTTACTTGACAAACTCGGATAATCTGACTTATCGAGAAAGAGAACTGCACATATGGAACATTATGGAGTTTTCCAATAGTTGGCATCTAAGTGGTTGAGCAGTTACGATCGGCATAGACATTGTCTGTTGATTAGTTAGTTTCTCATAGCCTCTGAAGATGTTTACCCCATCTATGACCTCATCCCTTGTGGAAAGTGTACGCAATCCACTTTGTAAAAGAGCGCCCAAACTTTGTGAACCAACATGGAACCTTTGCAACAAGTATCCTTCAGAAGATTATGATCTAGTGCAAAGTCCATATGGTCTGTGCTATATCCACTAGGGAAGTAGATGCTACAAGTAATTAGTCTACGCTTATATAGCTCTTCGTACATCGAGGAAGAAGTACGTAGGACAGTGCTATCTTGGATTCCTCCCAATGTAACAATGCTTTATGGACGCCAACGAAGGAAATTCTTCAGACAACAACTTACGACGAAGAGCAAGTATCAGAAAGTGTCATGACCAAATTAGCCTCTCTGATACTCCGAAGTTAAGTAGCCTAATGCTATCACTGATGTTGGAAATTAGATGACATGTTTCTCTTCCCTTAAAAGTCTTTCGCACCGAATCTCAGGGCGCGATTCCTTTAAGGGGGGAGGGCTATAACACCCCAGGTGTTTGTCACTAGTTAAGCTATGGGTTTGAGCTCAAACATGACAGATTAAGTGACGATGAAGATGTCAAGGTCAAACCAATGGAAATGAGCCACAACCTAAACTCGGATATTGCACCCTTTCTTTACATATAGGCCCTTTTCAAGATATATGCTTGGCTGGTGTTATTGGAATATCTTCATGTGTCTCACATCAATACCCATCTATATGGGTCACAGGGAAAAGTTTCATGAAGTTTGGAATCAAAAAGTCACATGAAATGATAAGTTATATCCTTATTGGAATGACTTTACTAAGTGCTTGAATTGCACTATTAAGTGAATGGAAATGTAGGTCATCAACCAAACCTTGCAACCTTGCCCAAATGACTCTAGATGAACTCTACAACAAAAGTCATAAAAGGTTCATGTTGGGCAAATGTCAAGAAAACGCATCAATCGATCTAAAACTCAGATTTAAGCTTTACCGTGATACTACTTTGACCTGTGTTGGCCAATTACTTACAGTGCTTGCATGGAGTTGCACCCTAAATAAAAGTTGAAGTCCATGTTATGTACAACAAACTTTATTTTTGGACCAAGAGCTAGATCAGCTTGTAAGCAAGTCAAAACGAGCCCTCAAGTTGGAATCCATGGCTGTTTTGGGGAGCTTGAAATTTGACTAAGTCTGGATGACTGAATTCGTGATTTGAGTTTTCGTGTACCCCACTTTGAAAAGTTGTATCCCCAAAACCAGGCCTAACCAGCTCAACTTCATATAAGCAATATTGGTGTACTCATGTAGCTCTACCACTCTTATTAATGGATATCTCGCTAATTCGCGTCGGTTTGAGTGTTTGAGGGAGCCGAAGATTGGGTTTCAGTGGTAGTTTTGAGGTAGAATTATAAATTGTGAACTGTGTTGCCATGGCTTCATGGCGGCCTCTGTGCAGGAACCGAACGCCGCGTGGCTGGCCTCGCTTGTCGCATGAGCGCCACCTCGCCTTGCTCTCCTCGTCTTGGACAGCTGAGCCCGAGCCTGCTCCACTGCCCTCTCCATTCGCCCTCTTATGACCCACCGTGTGAACTAACAGCTCCGCCTCTTCCTCCTCTACCCGGCGCACCCCTCCCCGGCCTCTTCCTTTGTTCAAGTTCGCGTCAGGGACCCCGTGCTAGAATTCGACAAAGGGAAGGGGTCTAACTGCAAAGTCTGTGACTCAAATGAATAGTGCCGATAAGGACTTATTTACAGTAAATTCGCTGAATTTTTGGAAATTCATAGTAATTCATAGGAAATTCGTAAAATAGCAAATGAGGACTTTTTGGAATCCTTGTGAAATTATATATGCATTAGATCTATAATATGACATGTTTTAGTTTCAATATTTTGCGGTAAAAATAGATTTGTGCAGTAAGGTTGTAATGCTAGTTGAATTTGTTATTGTCCATAACTGCAGATCTAGGGCTCCAAATGAAGTGAAATTTTTGTGGCATGCTAATCATGTGATAGTTGATGTGTGGTAAAAATTTCATGAGTATTAGATGAAGTATGAGTGAGTTATTGGTTTATCTCGCTCTCACATGATTTCTTGCTTTAGCAACTTGTCTTTTTCATAGAGGTTGCTATACATATTCAAATGGAGTGAAATTTGTACAGTAGACTATTGAGAGGATATGTGAGCCACTGTAATTTTTATAGAATTTATTGTATACTTTTGTTATATGTTCATTAAGTCACCTTGTTATCTAAAATAAATTAAGAAATGCATTAAAAGAATTTATTTGGTCATGGACACTAGGTTTTCTGGTGTTCTTTAGTCATGTGTGACATGTTGGTAAAGTTGGTTTTGCCTAATTATGTGTTTGCAACATAAGTTAATATTTATTTTCTTGCAAATGTGGTTTATGGACAGATCTGGGAACTTAGCAAAGTTCTTCATGATAATGTGCTTTGTTGTGAAACTTGTTTATATAAAAGTTGTATATAATTCATGTATCTAGCTTCTGTTAAAATTTGGTGTCATTTGGCCAAGTAGTTTGTGAGTTATGCCTATTTAAAGTTGGGTTTCAGAAATGACTGCTCTCTGTCAATTGTGGACCAGTTTCTGTAAATGTATAATTTTGACCTACTTAACTTGTGAATTATGCTATGATGGTTATAGATGAAATGTAGATAATTTCATAAGCTTTCCAAAATGTCTTCTTGCAAGTCATTTGGATTTGTGTAACTCCAGTTATAGCTAAATCTTGTAGCTGCTGTTTGTATGTCCAGAAATTGGCAGATTCCAATTATAGTGTTTGCTTGTATATTGTTAAGTGTGACTTATGCCTTGAATGATGACTGAGTTAGAGCACCTGAGATCTTGGGAAACTTGTGTCATGCTTGGTGTTGTCATCTTCTTTACCATCTTAGCATGATAGGTTGTGTGATGTTAGTTAAATAGTTATTGGTGTCTATGTCTTGCATAATCTTGTGTTTGTCTTGAATGCTTATGTGATGCATCTTGTGTTACCATTCATCACATTCATACACATGCATCTTGCATCTCATCTAGGTGCGCTAGATGAACCACGTGAAGGACGTGATGTTGGAGCCGAACCCGAAGACGGTGTATGGAGGATCTATCCCGAAGATGGAAGGACTAAGCAAGTGCTAGGACCTGAGATGTCACCAGGACGGTGCAAGCTAACTGAACTGACTTGTGTCGGAT
This sequence comes from Miscanthus lutarioriparius, assembly GCA_904845875.1. NCBI lineage: Eukaryota > Viridiplantae > Streptophyta > Magnoliopsida > Poales > Poaceae > Miscanthus > Miscanthus lutarioriparius. The sequence continues at coordinate 93,310,938 of CAJGYO010000001.1, read as the reverse complement.
CCCAGGCAAGCGCCGGAGCATTCTAAGTCTCCCATGTTTTTACAAATATCTTGAGTATCTTTTATTGTTGATGATGCATTAAGTATAGGAATTGGTTGGAACCAATTGTTGTATTATATCCTTACCTTGTCCAGATAAAATCCTATGAATCCTAATTAAGTGTAGGATCGAATGATGCTTAGCTATCCTTAGGCCGGTAGAAGTCGGATGATTTCCTGTCACCTGCGAGATGTAGGATGAGCTCTGGTCACGGTTGGCTATATTTGCTATCATGAAAAAGAACCATGTGTTAATAATGAAAAGAGACCGGACGGGATGAGGGTAGTGCAGCAACAAGGCATGGAGGTCTTGGGTGTGAATCTATCCCCGTCTGTGTTGTTTAAAGACCGATTCGTTGTACGTCCTCATGTCATGTTGAACGCATGCCTATCACTTAGTTGGCCGGATAACTCGTTCTGACCGCGAAGCCGAGTAGCTCAACTCAGGCCAGGAACCGAAAAGTGAAACTGCGCACCCTGGAGGTAGTAAGGATGTGCGGGGAGCCATTGGCGTAAGTCCTAGGTGAGATTGACCACCTGGCGGAGTGGACTCCCTGAGGGTGAGGGGCTGGGCGGACCCACGATTCTTGAGTTGTACCAAAGGTGACCCGGGGAAACCATTGATCAGGTGGATTGGGTGAGTGTTAGGAATAACACTCCAGCTGGATAGGAATTGATTCGAATTGCCGCCTCTCCCGGATAGTGAGAACTTGACTGAGCAGCGGCAACGTAGATTCACTAAATTTAAAGATATGGTTAAAGAATGATGATGATGATAGTGATAATGATAATGAGCCATGAAATACCTAATATGGTTATTATTGTTTGCAACTTAATTAATCAAGTGATTGATTAGTACAGGTGCTAATATAGATGGTAGGTAATGGATAAAAGTCACTGCTAGTACAGGTGAATAATGCTAATGGTTGTCCAGCTAGATCCACTGATAAAGCCTTGCATAATCCTTGGTGTCACTTTATTTCTGGTTTATGACGGGTAAGTCTAGCTGAGTGCATTCGAGTACTCAGGGTTTATCGCAGCATGTGGCAGGTGAAGTTCTCGGCCTATTGAAGATGGTGGCTAACCGCCGGTGGGCTCGGTGATTCTATAGTTACTTCTCACCTATATGCTTTTGTCGGATGATGTCACTTATGCTAGCAATGTATTTAAAACTTATATTAATGTAATCATTTGAAAGCTATGTTGTTTTCAATAATCGGTTTTGAAACCCAAACTTTTAATATTATTTGTGAATCCATTTGTAATATTATTTCCGCTGCAACTCTGCGTATGCAATTTGTATTTGCTTAATCACGCGATCTTGGTTGTGATGTTGATTTACCGAGGTCCTTCGTGACACTCGGCGGACTACCGGGTTTATATGAGTAAAAGTATGTATGTGTCAACGTGTTTGCGGGGACAGCCATACTTGATCTTGTATAAATTGGGCGGTTCTGTCACAGCTGGTATCAGAGCAAGATTAAGCATAATACTATCATGTACATAGTTTTAAAAACAAAGTTTTGGTTTTAAAAATCCTATTTTGACTAAAACTTTAGCTACAGGAAAATTTGTCAAAACTTATTTGCAAAACTATGCTAGCGACATCCTCCTTTATGCCCAGTTAAGGACTATGAGGTGGCTATCTAAGTACTAACATGGGGGTTTTTGCTTTCGTCGTCCATACGGCATGCTATTGTATGCATGACATTCACTTGAATGGTAATGTATGGATCAATTGCCTCTACGCCCAAGTGAGAGTTGTGAGAGCATGATCGTCCAATTGTCGGTCTAGGGGAGAGTTAGTTGTGGTTAATGGAATATTTACATGTTACACACATGTATATATGAAGGTACTTAATTGTGGGTATATCTATCGGGTAGCTATGGATACCGAAGTATATACCTCTGGGGATGTATATATGGAGAGTATCTTAGTTTACTGCTTTCATTGTGTGCTTATTTATCTCTTGTAGAGATGGGCTGCAATGAATTTGCCTACAGGTACGCTAACCACGAATGCGTAGATTGAATGTAGCTGACGACTAGCTATATATTGAGAGAGTACGTGTTATGCCACCGACATAGAACGTGATTGCCACCTTAGGCTGGCAATTTCGTGAGGACGAATAGGACGAGCATGCATCATGATTGTGCTTGTGCATAAATATGCTTCCCTCACTTTGTTCTAATATTAAGTAACTTGTGATCAATATGATGTTACTATCTCCCCTATGTGAAGCTAGACAAAATACCTTGTCCCATGCTACTTGAATAGCTATGCTTGAAGGTAGTGTGTGATTAGTTTCGTCTTGTATGTTTGCTTCCAAAGGAAATAGAGGACAAGTTATTAATTAGCAAAAACTTCACCCCTTTGAAAACTAAATTGCTAAATGTAAGTAAAACTTGTTTTGTAGAGATATCCACCTACACAGTAAAAATGAAATAAAAGATAACAGTACCTTACCACCAGGTTCGCATGTTTATCTGTAGTGGTGTTACTGTAGGTGACTGCTTATTATGTATGAGCTTTGTGCTTAGTAATAGTCGCTTAAGCTAATCGGATTGAGTGTTTCGAAATGCTCGCTTAAGACCATGATGTAGGCGTGGATGCTTGTTATCTAGGTAGTGCCGTAGTTGTCACCCTTTTGCCCTCGGTAAGCATGTGAGTGCGGAAGAGCGCTATCCTGGAGAAGCGTCCAAGTTTTGATAATCTCATGGTTGTCGTCTCCAATTAAGTTCTCTCTTAGGAACCTAAGCCTGTACATGTGGTTGCTAGCCTTGAACGTTGTGCTACGAAGACCTTTATCCATGCCTTTGCTTGACCTTAGGCCCAAGCTTAATTCCCTTGAATGCTTGCATGTGTCGTGGTTGTCTCGCTCCTATGTGGGAGGACCTTGCTCAAAAATCCTTGTCGGACTTCATTGCTCTTTCTCCTACTGATGAGCTAGTGCAACGCTAATCGCTATCTGCCCTGGCTTTGGAACCTTTTCCTCGCAGATCATATCATTGCTTTATCAACTGAGTCCCTAGTCAGTGCAATGGCTCTGTCCCTCGAATCTCGTGTATTTTGTCTCCAACTCTTTCAAGTCTCTGGACGTTTATCAGTCTTGATCTCATGTTGCTGCTCGATGAGACCAAATCTCATGTAATCTTTATCTGGTAATCACTTTGGTGGACCCGAGGCGTAAATGGAAATTAAGCAAGAGTCTCCTGCTTAGTTGCCTTCGGCAATTAGGCTATGTTCTTTTGCGCTGTGTTTTGATCTTCTGATCGCCTCCTTGTTGAGTCCTAACCTTGTGACTACCTTTGTTTCCTATCCCTCCTTTGCATAGTGCTTGTTTTTATGACCCAATCTGTGCAACTTGAAAATTCACTTTGGGTGTGTGATCAGTAATGGTGTTATGAGTAGCAACTACGGTGCCGTGATAGAACCTAGGGCCTCCTTGTTGTAACACCCTAGGTGTTTGGCTTTGAAACATGGCAATATGGTAGTAATGTGACAATTATAAAATGACAACAAAGTCATGAAACATGTGAAACATTGCATTGCAACATTGGGTGAATTGCTTGTTTTGTTGTTTCATCACATGTGCTCATTAGAAATTAGTATAACAATTGTGTAAAGTGGTTGATCATGGTCTAATACACCTTAACTACACTTAGGGTAATTGTTTGGACATTGTTCATATAGATCAAAATGACAAAATTGCCCTCAAGTGGAAGTTTGACTGGAATGGACCCTTAGAGTGCCACAATTTGACTGATTCAAAAGACCAACTTAGATACTTTGCATGGCTATGAACTCTTTACCAAAGTTGTAGCTCATTTATCAAGGAACAAAAGTTGTTTTATGATCATCTCATGAAAATGTCTAGAACAAGCTCAAACATGGCCCACAAGTCAGAATTTCATGCTGATTTCACACTTAGAAAATATTCTAAGTCGTAGCTACATTTTCAGTGGATCAAGCCAACTTTGGATTGATGTAACTGCTGATCCATGGTGAATTAGATGATGGTCCTTGAAAAGAAGTTGTAGATGGATAGTAGGCCTACATTTTTCATGTACACAGTTTTTGCAAAGGAGCATTGGATTAGCCGTGTTGACACGTCGAATAATCGCTGTCAGTCATCATCCTCGAGCACTGAATCGCCGTTTTCAGAAAACATTCAGCGAACGTCATGGCCGACCGGCGCAGGAGCCGCTCGTCGCGTGGCGTTCATGCTCGGTCGAAGCCTCCACGTCGCGCGTTCGACCTCCAGAAGAAGGCCAGCGCCTGCCCGAACGCACTCGCCTGCTCCATTGCTTCTCTCTCGCCTCCACCGCGCACAGTGCCGAGCCGCAGCAGCTTCCCCATTTCCGACCGAGTGTCGCCGTTGTCGTGCACACTCGCCACCGCGAAAACACATTGCTCAGCTCGTTAGTAGCTTAGCAGTGATCTCCTCTACCTCCTCCACCCCACCGTCGGTCCAATTGAGCCTTGGTAAGGGCGAAATCGCCGTTTTCTTCCACCGCCGCCATGGCTGACCTCGCCGGAGATGGCGCTCCACGCGGCCAGCTATCCTCGCACCCTTGCCATCCCTCCTTTGCCTTGCGCTAGGTCCAGTGCATGCCACTGATGCTCGTAGGGTCACCCTTTTGAGCCGTGGTGTCGTAGTCTCACCGGAGCCAGCCATGCCGTGGCCGTGCGCCGCCATGCTTGTCGCCAACCCCGGTAGCCGCAACAATAGCATTGATTGAGGACACCGCTAGATGCGCACGGGCAAGGCGAACGTCGTAGCACCGCTAACCTCACCAGAGGAGCCACCGACGACGAGTTGCGCCGCCGTCTCCTTCTCCTCCCCTGTCTGTCTCTCTGTTGCGCGGGTCCCGCACGTCAGTCGCCGTGCCGAGGGCGGGAGTCGGACCTGGGCTGCCTTCTCCTTTTGTAGTACTTTCAAATCACTCTGTGTATATGGTATTTTTGGATCCTTACCAAGGCATTAATGACTTTGCCTTCTTTTTACCTACTTCTAAAAGCTTATATTGAGCTCAGGTAGGGATGAATATGAGAACATACTTGCATTGCATATATTGTAAAGTCAAAACGAGGATCAAGCAGAAAAATGTCATACTCTTAGATCAAGATGTGCATGTGTATGGACATGTATATGGTGGCTGACCTAATTCTACTATGCTCCTTGAAACCTATCTCTCTTATTTGAAACTTGAAAAACTTTTGCAAGAAAACATGGGCTATCTTATTCATCTCTTTCTTCTTCTTTTTCGGGCGGGCATCTAAGTACCCATTGTTTTCAATATCTTGGACACTTGTCCATTTTTTTCCAATACTATTTTTTATGAATATCTTTTGCATAGCCCATGCCTCTCTTTCTGTAATTAAAACCTTTCAAGAGAGACATTTACAAGAACTTAGAGCATTTATCCTATCAAACATATTTTTGTGTCTATTCCTAGTGTAGGAGTAGAACATTTTTAGGTGAATAGAAAACATGTTGTTGCATACTCCCAGTGTAGGAGCAGCAGATATATGTGGAGTGTACATGATCTTGATCTTGAGTGCATGATAAGCTTCTCAACAAGGGTCACAAGGTTTGACCAAACTCAATAAAATGACAAGTAGTATATGTAGAAGGTTTCCTAGTCTATCATATCGTGTTTGGCTCTAGTAGGACATTGCTTACCACAAAGGAGAGGTGTAGCTATTCTTTTTACTTTTTCAAATAAAATTCTCCAATAACAAGACAAAGAATCAAGTTCTCATTATTCTTCTATATCTTATTCCACAACAACTTAAGTAACATGGTGTCCCTAATAATAAGTTCCCAATAGTAGCATGACTTCTAGGAAAAGTATTATGTGAGTCTATCCTTAAGTCATGACTAAAATAATCTTTTCTCATGTTTTAAAGGTGTTTTATTAAAGGATTTTTAATTTGGTTCAAAACGGAAAGCGAAACATATAAAAATAGAGTGTATTGGACTCAAACCTAACCGTGGACAAAGCGCGAGGCGAGGCAGTGCTGTGATGGGCCAACCGGCCCATGGAGGAGGTCGGGCAGCCCACTCTCGGGCCCATTTTGGTCCAACTTTGGCGAGTGTGATTTTTGGTCCATTGCTTTCTGAATTTCGTGATTTTAGCGATCGAATTCCGTCTTCCTGTCGTGGTGTCTCCCCCACACTTGTTTTCCTATATACCTTTTATGCACAACATGTAGAGACAAATCACATACCCAAAAGAAATAGAGAGCAGATAATAATAAGACTCCATCATTATCTAAGGTACTTTATTACACAAGCACAAACTAAACACAAACTTTTGATGACCTAACACGAACTTCAATATTCTAACGATCTGAGCTAAGCAAGTAACCTAAACATATGACCTAACCACTCGTGCCTTATTATTGACTACATAATTCTCACTTCTTCATTTTAGCAACAAAATGATTTAAAGCGTTAAGATCATGTTGTAGGCTCTTGCGATAGACGTGTTCTTCGTCGATCCCTTTCTCTAGGGTATAGATAATGTCCAAGAGGTCTTCAATCTTCTTCTCCTTTGGTGGAACAACCTTGATCTGATCTGCCATAGCACGAACTCCATCAATGGTGGTATGAGGGGTGACCGACTTGTATTTTGCACATGTAATGTCTCCAAATTTGTTAGTCTTGACTCTAGTCAGCACCTCATGTCCCTTCAGAGGAAGGAGGTTGATCTCCTTTGTCACCTTGAGCAGCTTCTGAATGTCTAGATGAGGCTCTTGTTGGCGTTGCTTGTCTTCAAGAAGTGGACGCGGTGGTGGTGGAACAAGGACCGAATGATAGATGGGGCTAACTTTAGGAGGAACAACGGTCATCGCAAGCGCGTGAGCTTCTTGCTAGGATCAAAACCATAGGGGACGATCTCTTTGTTGGCCATAGGGACTAGAGAGGAGGAGAGCTTTGCTACTGTTGGAGAGAGAAGGCTCTGATGGGATGGCTATGGAGGCAGCAGAGGCTCACTTATATAGGGGGAACAACTTGCAGCAAGGGTCAAGATCTATCCATATGGGGTCTCGTAACAAGGAAAAACCGAATGCGTTGAAAAACTATGGGATTACGGAGAGGAAAGATCTAGAAGACACGAGAAAGTTGACTGGGCATGGAGGGGACTGACAAGTGGGTTGGGCGGCCTCTAGGTGGGGTTGAGTGGCCCCACATGTCAGGGTCTTAGGGTCATCTTCTGCGCTACGACTTCTATCGCTTATCTAATCCTAAAAAGTACATTTTCACGTTACGAAACATAAGGGGGATGGCAGAGGTGTGAATTTATGGTAAAATCCGAAATCTACCTCATCTAAATCATCATGTGGTTTTTCATATTCTAGAAAGATCTTAAGACGGTGGCCATTTACCTTGAATAACGTACCTTCATCGTTTTGAAGTGTTACGGCTCCATGCGATGATGTGCTTATTACCTTGAATGGTCCTTCCCATTTGCTCCGAAGTTTTCCATGCCCGAATAATTTAACCTTGGAATTAAAAAGTAATATCTTATCTCTAGGGGTGAACTCCTTCTTCTTGATCCTCTTATCATGCCATCTTTTGGTCCTCTCTTTGTATATCTTGGCGTTGTGATATGCTTTTTCACACCATTCATCAAGCTCAGAGAGTTGCATCTTCCTCTTAGTTCTTGCGGCTTCAAAGTCCATGTTCCATCACTTGATGGCCCAGTGAGCTTTGAATTCTAACTCAACAGGTAGATGACAGGTCTTCCCGTAGACCAATCGATATGGTGACATTCCAAGTGGTGTTTTATAGGCTATTTTGTAAGCCCATAATGCATCAGTTAGTCAATCTTTCCATGCAGTCCCCATCTCGTTAACCATCTTTTGTAGAATGTTTTTGATTTGTTTGTTCGATGCTTCTACTTGGCCACTTGTCTGAGGGTGATATGGAGTAGCGACATTATGATGGATTCCATGCTTTGACAAGTAATTGTGAAAATTCTTGTCAGTGAAGTGAGTGCCTCCATCACTAATCACCATCCTTGGAACTCCGAATCTTGGAAATATTGTCTCTTCAAACATCTTGGAGTTCTTTGTATCAGTAGCTTTGCATGGCATGGCTTCAACCCACTTGGAGACATAGTCAACTGCCACCAAGATGTATTCACAGTTCTTCGATCTTGGAAAAGGTCCCATGTAATCAATTCCCTAGACATCGAAGAGCTCAATCTAGAGGTTGTTGGTGAGTGACATGGCATCTCTTGAATTAATGTTCCCATGCCTCTGACATGCTCCACACCTTCGGATGAAGTCCTTCGTGTCTTCATACATGGTTGGACAGAAGAATCCACTTTGCCAGATCTTTGAATGAGTGCGGAATGCACCACGATGTCCTCCATATGGTGATAAGTGGCATCGTTCGATGATCTTGATGCCTTCTTTCACCGGTACACACCTTCTGAGTAGGTCATCAGAGCAGACTCTGAAGAGGTATGGTTCATCACATATGTGGAGACGACTTTCATAGATAAGCATCCTTTTATTCTTCCCAGGTGGTACATAACCTGCAACCATAAAGTTAACAATATTTGCATACCAAGGGTCAGATTTTGTGACTTTGAAGAGCATGTCGTCCCGCAGCGAATCATTGATAGGTAGTACCTACAAATTCTCAAACTGCATTCTAGACAAGTGATCGGCAACGGAATTTTCTACTCTCTTTTTATCTTTCATTTCTAAGTCAAATTCTTGGAGTAACAAAATCCATCTTATTAATCTAGGTTTACCATCTTTCTTAGTGAGCAGATACTTCAAAGCAGCATGATCAGTATAAACAATTATCTTAGCTCCTATTAAGTAAGATCTAAACTTATCAATAGCAAAAACAACAGTCAGGAGTTCTTTTTCAGTTGTTGCATAATTAAGTTGAGGTCTTGTCAGAGTTTTGCTGGCATAAGCAATTGCATGATACTTTTTATCTTTAAGTTGTCCCAAAACTGCCCCCACAACATAATCACTAGCATCACACATAATTTCAAAAGGTAGCGACCAATAAGGGGGTTGAATGCTTGGTGTAGAGATGAGTGCTTTCTTAAGAATGTTGAAAGATTTCAAACATGCATCATCAAATTCAAAGGGAATATCCTTAGCCAAAAGATTTATAAGTGGTCTAGCAATATGTGAAAAATCTTTTATAAAGCGGCGATAAAAACCAGCATGACCAAGAAAACTATGGATCCTTCTGATATTTACGGGAGGAGGTAACTGTTCAATTACTCTAATTTTAGCTTTATCTACCTCTTTCCCTCTTTTGGACACCAAATGTCCAAGCACTATTCCTTCTCTAACCATGAAATAACATTTTTCTTCACATATTTGCAAAACCTTGTCTAAATTTTCAAGGCAATCATCAAAAGTTTTTCCATAAATAGAAAAGTCATCCATGAAAACTTCCATGATTTCATCAATCATATTAGAAAATATAGACATCAAGCATCTTTGAAAAGAAGCTAGAGCATTACATAATCTAAAAGACATTATACGATAAGCATAAGTTCCATATGGACATGTAAAGGTGGTTTTGCTTTGGTCATCTAGATAGATCGGTATCTGGTGATAACCTAAATACCTATTAAGGAAACAGAAGAAAGAGTGATTCGTCAGTCGCTCCAACATTTCATCAATAAAGGGCAACGGAAAGTGATCTTTCTTTGTTGCCTTGTTAAGTTTTCAGTAAACAATGCACATCCGCTATCTAGTGATGGTTCTTTGGGGATTAATTCATTCTTTTCATTTTTAACAACAGTCATACCTTCTTTTTTAGGCACAACTTGAATAGGGCTAACCCACTCACTATGCGGGACAGGATAGATAATCTTGGCATGCAAGAGTTTCAAAACCTCTTTCTTAACAACCTCTCTCATCATATTATTAAGCCTATGTTAGGGCTCCCTAGAAGGTATAGAGTTAGGATCTATAGGGATGTGATGGGTACAAAGAGTAGGGCTAATTCCCTTAAGGTCTTGGAGTGAATAGCCAAAGGCAGAATGATGGTTTTCTAAGATAATTATCAAGCGTAGGGATTCTTCTTGAGAAAGTTTATCACTTATGATCACAGGAGAATCCTGATCATTGTTGAGAAAAGCATATCTAAGACCAGAAGGTAGATGTTTGAGCTCAATGGCGGGCTTAGGTGGTTCTAGCAATTCATCTAGAGGTTCAGGCTCCGTGGGATTTTCATCTTCCTCCTCGATGAAGAACTGGGCATCATCTTCAAGGTTGGGTTCGATCAAATAGTCAAGAGATGCAACCTTAACCTCTTCCATTAGGTCTTCCTCAGGAATTGGCTCACTCTCAGCATTTAGAGAATGAGTAATGGGTATATAAAGCTTAAAGTTTTTCCCAAGTCTTATATTCAACTTCTCCATTTGTCCTTCTTGGATAAGTCTTTCAATTGGTTGTCCTATCAACATGTTGAACTCCATAATATCAAAGATATAGAAGTTCAAGTGAACTTTGGTTCCTTTTACCTAGATAGGAAGGACATAAAGTATCCCCAAACTTGGGAGAATGTGTTCTGAAAGACTTTTCAATAACTTTGTTGTTGGGGTCAATGGCATGTGTTTCAATAAATCAAGAGCAAAAGATACAGACATGATATTAACACCCACAACAGGATTGTAAAGAACATCAAAAGGAGCTTTATTAATTTGGCAACAAAAGGATATAGAAGGTGAATCTAAGAGAATCGCATCAGAGGAAAGCTCTGATTCTTCTAACCATTCATTGCTTATAATAGACACTAGCTCTTTCGTAGTCTTTTTAAGGAAAGCTTCCTCAGAAGGGTCTAAAGGTTCTTCATTGGATGATGATTTCCTAGCCTTCTGGGGTCTCCTCATGGTATGGTAATTCAAGGTATTTCCATATTCATCGAAAAGTTCGTCCTCAAATTCAAGCATGAAATCTGAAATCGGAGTTTCCTCCTTTTTTGGTGGTTCAGGATTTGGGATAACTGAAGTTGGTGATGGGTCTGGTAAAGATTCGGGTTCAGCTATCTAGGATTCTTCCTCTATTGGCTTCTCTTCTACTTCTTTGGGGATGTTCTCTAAGATTTTCATAAGAATGCTTCTCCCTGTATTGGCGAAGACATGCAAGAATGAGCCTCCTAAGGCCGTATTCAGAAGCTTCGAGGTTTTCCTATAAAGACCCATATAAAAGTGTTGAAGAAGAATAGGGTCTTGAATGGCAAGGTCAGGGCCAGTATTAATAAGAGTATTAAAGAGTTCCCATGTCATGCCTAGAGATTCTTTTTTCTTTTGTTTAAAGGATAGAACCTCTAAGCGAAGTCTGACTACCCTAGAGATGGGAAACAATTACAAGCAAAAGCTAGAACACAGGGCTTCCCAATCTCCTTATCTACTCCCTACGGTGAGATTATACCAACGTTTAGCTTTCCCATCAAAGAGAAGGGAAAAAGCTTCCATCGTAAGGTTTCGTCTGACATGCCTGCAATGCGTAGGCATGCACAAGTCTGCTCAAACTCATTTAGGTGGGAATAGGGGTTTTCATCATCTTCACCCGAAAAGGATAGATCCTGAACCATGTTGATTAAATGCGGGCGCAGCTCATAGCCAGGTGTTAGGATAGGCTTTGAATACTCTTTTGGTTGTATGCTTGCGCTCGTAGGTGCACCATATTGGTAGATAGGGGTGGATTCTAGATCCAAGGTAAAAAGAAAAAGAAAAGATAAAAGAATAAAGATACAAAGATAAGCTAGGTTTGAAGTTGACTCAGCAACTGTTTCCCCAGCAACGGCGCCAGAAATGCTTGTTGGTATAAATTAATGCACACAGAATAATTCACAAGCACACGGATATTATACCGATGTAGCACTTCACCGGGAGTACCCATTTTTATATCAAACTAGAGGAAACGTGTGTGAGAATAACCAAATCTAACTTATCGTAGAGGAGACTGCTAAGGTCTTCTATTTCTAACTTCGGTAAGCTTTGTCTTCTATTGTTCAATTCTGGGGGTATTACTAGAGAAAACACAGACAGAGTATGTTTCCTATAACAACAATGCCCTGCTAGGCCTACTAATGGGAGGAGGACAACAAAGGATTCAACAAGGCTATAAAAGTGACCCTCGCGAGCTACCACCGATCTAGAAAATAGGGTACACTCATGAGTAACCGAGTCTAAGCACCACACTTACACTATAAATACTACTTTAACCTAGGAGCTACAAGGATTAAAGTACTCAAAAGAGAGTTGCAAACCTGAATAACAATGTAAACAAGATGCTTACTTGAATTAGAAGTTGATTACCAGAGAAATCTCAGAAGTAAGCACAAGAAGAACTTGATTCCGCTAGGGTACAAGCCGTAGAGAGAGCATCGACAGGCCGAGACTCCTCCAAACTCTTTCCTCTCACTCTATCTCACTATCTCTAATACAAGACTAGATCCTATTAAGGACTAATCTTCTCTTGATTGCTAGCTATGATCCTGGTGCATATCTGAATTAGGGTTTCTAGCTTCTTAGCTCTTAGGATCAAATGCATATTCCTCCTCCTTGGGGGTAGGGGATGGTATATATAGCCTGAAGCGTCCAACATGAGCCCTTGGATCAAACCGACTTTAAGAACGGCGGAGATGCAATCCTTAAGGCGGTGGAGAACCGACATAACAATGAGGCTGACAGGTGGGACCCATAGGGGCCAAGCGGCCTCTAGGTGGGGCCGGGCGGCCCCACATGTCAGAGACACATGTCCCACTTCGGTGATTCACCTTCTGTAGTCTTCTAGAGTCTTCCCACGTCGATTACGCAGCAAAATTCCTTGATGTCTTTTTATGAATATGTCCTCCTTGGTGGTTTTTTGATTTAATCCTGCTAAAAACACAGATTCACCAAAACTCATAGAATTTGTCAGTTTAAGCACCTAAGTCTACATTGGTGATCCATTTAGCCATTTATTCAAGTTATATTGATGGGTTATGATGAATGTTAACTACCGTCAACAGACGCCATTCAAAAAACATGGATGTCGAGAGCCTTCTTGGGACCGAGTTGGCCTGTGGTAGACCCCTTCAGCGTCCTAGACCTTGGCACAATCTTGGGCCAGTTTTTACATGGTGACAAGGTGCACAAGGCAGAGTGGGAGCCAGCTAGGGGCAAGGTCAGGGTGGGCCGACCCTCATGGTGGTCGCTCGACCCCCTCGGTGCCTCTGGCTAGCCTTTGGTTGGTGGGATGATAGCCAGGGGTGGCACATCAACGACGTCCACTGCCATGACAACCTTTGTTGTAGGTGGATCTCTAAAAATGGAACTCTTGAGGTTGGAAGGCCCTTCACCGTAAGGCACAAAGGTGTTTGAGAGTTTGAAAAGGTGGATTTTGGGGCCTGTTCGGTAGGACTAAAAAATAATGTTCTGGTTGATTATTGTGAGAGAAAAATATTGTTCTGATAGGACATGAATAGTGATTCCATGAGTTGGCTGGCCAGCCAGCCGAACACACCCTTGGCCTTTAGTTTGAAGCAAGGTGGAGGAGGAAGAAGAGTGGAGTGAGGGGGCTAAGTAGAGAGGGAGCATTGTTTTAACATTGCCACACCTAGGATTTGAGAGTAGTGAATGGCTAGGGAAAAGTCAAGGGGAGCATGAGCCAAACTTGAAATTGAGTGGCCAAAAATTGGTCGTCGCCCGACGCTCCTCTAGGCTTACAATTCAAAACTTGCAGTGGCGTGATCATCTCCCTGGTGAAAGGAAGCTGTGCACCAAGTTTCATTTGAAGAAGCCATGGGAGGGGCGTCGCCCCAGGTCTAATTTACATGGTTTGGCACTCTATTCTTAGCATGATGTTTTCTATCTTATTCTCTAAGTGTGTGCCAAACATGGCTCAGAATGGCTACCATTGCCACATTTGCCGACCCCTCTCTAAAGGCCAAAAAGAATGATTCTTGGTGTGGGCCCTACTAGTGCTAAGGACATATGAAAAACTACTTACAATATATACATGAACATGAAAAATTAGATATGTTGTTTTATCTAGGTCAGTTTATAAGCAAGAATGAAATCAATCATGTCAACTTTTTGTTCAGGTATAATATGTTCTAGAAAAACTTTGAGACGTTGGCCATATACCTTAATATGTTGCCATCATCGTCCTGGAGAGTGATGGCCCCAAGTGTTGATGTGTTGACAACTAGGAATGGCCCTTCCCATTTGCTTTTGAGCTTCCCATGTTTGAATAGCTTGACCCTTGAATTGAACATGAGGACTTTATCTCCTGGCTTGAACTCTTTCAAGTTGATCCTCTTGTCATGCCACTTCTTAGTTCTTTCCTTGTATATCCTAGCATTGTGGTAGGCCTTCTCCCTCCATTCTTCTAATCCTGAGATTTACATTTGCCTATTTTTCCTAGCAGCTTGCATATCCATGTTCCACTTCTTTATGGCCCAATGTGCTCTAAACTCTAGCTTGACAGGCAAGTGACATGTCTTCCAATATGAAAATCGTTATGTTGGCATACCAATAGGTGTCATATATGCGATCTTGTATGCCCACAGTGCATCGGGGAGCTTGTTCCTCCATCCTATCCCCATCTCATTCACAATCTTTTGTATGCCACGTCAACAAATCAAGAACATTCTACAAAAGACTATGAACGAGATGGGGACATGATGGAAGACCAAGCTACCCGATGCACTCTAGGTATACAGGACCGCATACAAGACACCCATTGGTATGTCACCATACCAACTTGTATACGGAAAGACATGGCACTAACCTATCAAGTTGGAGTTTAGAGCACATTTGGCCATAAAGAAGTGGAACATGGATCTACAAGCTGTTGGGAGAAATAGGAAAATGCATATCTCATAATTAGAAGAATGGAGGGAGAAAGCTACCATACAATACCAGGATATACAAAGACAGAAACAAGAAGTGACAGGACAAGAGGATCAAATTGAAAGAATTCAAGCCAAGAGATAAAGCCCTCATGTTCAGCACAAGGGTCAAACTATTTGGACATGGAAATCTCAAAAGCAAATGGGAAGGGCCATTCCTTGTCATCAACACATCGACACATGGAGCAATCACACTCCAAGATGATGATGGCAACATATTCAAGGTAAATGGCCAACGTCTCAAAGTTTTTCTTGAACATATAATACTTGAACAAGAAATTGATATGATTGATTCCATCCTTGCTCCTGAACTCACCTAGTTAAAACAACATATCTAATTTTTCATGTTCATGTGTAAATTTGAGTAGCTTTTCATAATGTCTTAGTCTTAGTACAACCCACACCAAAAACCAAACTTTTTGGCCACTTGAGAGGGGTCGGCTGATGTGGCTTTAATGGCCAATAGGACCCAAACTTGGCACACACTTAGGACTTAGGAAAACAAACACTATGCAAAGTTTATTATCTTGAACCCATGACAAAGCACGTTAGGCGACGGTCCACGCATGGACATTTCAAGCCATTTTTAGTGCATGCCTTCCCAACACCGAGGAGATCATCCCACCACTCAAAGTTTAAATTTTTGGGAGTGGAGGAGCATCGGGCGACGGCAAGCCTATGGCCACTCATTTTCAAACTTTGGCACATTCTCCTCTTAACCATCTCTCAGCCATTCCCTACAACGAAATCCTGGTTTGGCAACGTTAAACTAGTGCTCCCTCTCTACTTAGCCCTCTCATTCCACTCTTCTTCCTCCTAACTTCTTGCTTCAACCCAAAGGCGAAGATCCACCTTTCCACACTCTCCAACACCTTTTCTGTGTCACCACCATGCAAGAATGGCAAAGCCCCCATTGTACCTTATGGCAAAGGGCCTCCAACCTCGAGAGTGCCATTTCGGAGGGTGCCTACAACAATGGCAGTCATGGTGGTGGACGTCATTGACGTGCCACCCTTGGGTATCATCCCACCAACCAAATGCCAACTAGAGGCATCAAGGGGGGTCGGCCGACTTGCCCCTAGCTCTCTCCTACTTTACCCTACGCACCTTGTCACCACATAAAACTGGTCAAAGGTTGTGTCGAGGTCTAGGACGCCGAAGAGGCCTACGATAGGCCAAATTGGTCTCAAGAAGGCTCCCAACGTCCATATTTCCAACAACATCAAGATCCTAGACTGCCTCCCCCTCAACAAAGACCGAGGTGAGTTCAAGACAGCGCTCATCACCATGTCTGGTGATGTGTGAGGCACCGAGTACACCACGTCCTACTTGCCATCAACACCGACGTGGATGACGAATCAGCAGATCATTGGTAGCGGGGTTGGGCAAGGGAAGGTGTTTAAACCCTTGCTCAACACCGATGAAAGAAAGGCATTGCGGGAACCCATGGAGTCCGCCAGTTTGCCTAAAATAGTCTGGCGGGCAAGCAATCCGCCATCCATTAATGGACCACCAGGATAAGGCAAATGTCGGCCCAATTAATGATATTCCTTCTTTGCAACTGTTGGGAAGGTGGATGTTGCGGTGGAGTCCGAGGCGATGATTTGCAGATTTGGTGGCATTGGCACGCACCCATAGTTGTAACAAAACCGACCAAATTATAAGAACGTAAGTACAAAAACAATAACCAAAGTGATCAAATTTCTGTACTTAAGTTCCCATAACCCCGGTAGTCCGGAAATCACGAAGGATTTCAAACAACTCTCGACATACAAACCAAGACCGTAGTGATTCAACACAACACATCATTCGTTACAACATTTCACAAGTGGCATCTGGATTACATCCATCAGAGTGCGAATAAAATATTACAAACCAAGTTCAAATTTGCGGAAGCAACATAGTTTTGTACATAACTTCATAGTTTCAAATACATTGTCAGATCTTAGTCATGTCCCACAAAAGCATTATCAGGTACGAGAACTAGGAGAGACCGCACCCAACGGTCTAGTCTTCATCCCCAGCCGGGAGAAGGCAATACTTGCAGAATCAAGTAGAACTGGTCATCTGCAACAGGTGGGAGATAAACCCTTAGTACGAGAAGGTACTCAGCTAGACTTACCTGTCAAAACCAGAAATAAAAGACACCAAGGGTCATGCAAGGCTTATGAGGTGGGCTAGCTTGACACAGTTGCAAAAAAGAGCTAATGAATATAGTGACCAATTTAAACTTAGCATCAAGCTTATCATCATTTACCTGTCCACTAGATTAGCACCTGTACTAGAGCACTCACTTATTAGGAGCAATCAATATTAACCATAGCAAGTATAATAAGGATGTCATCATCATATTAGCATTTCTGAACCATTATGTTATTTAGTGTATCTACTTTGGAGATAAGCCCGTCAAGTTCTCACTAACCGGGAGAGACGGCGACTCGAATCGAATTACAACTCAGCTGAGGGGGTATTCCTAACTCTCACCCTGGCATACTTTGCAAGGGTAGTCGTGGGTCACCTTTGGGACAACTCAGGAACCAAATTCGCGGGTTCGATCAGCGCCAGTACTCTCAGGGATTACCCTTCTGCCAGGACGATTAGGACTTTTAAATCACCTACCCTTGGACTCATGCCTATGGCTCCCTTCCGAGGCGCACTTTATACTTATCGACTCCTGGCCTGAGGTGAGCTACTCGGCTTCGTGGTCGGTCTCCAGACCCAGCCAACTAAGAGAGAGGCATGCGTTCAACATGAACAGGAAAGGCTCCAAGATTCAGTCCTTAAGCGACACAGACGGAGTCACTACAAACCGGCAAGCCTCCGCCCAGTCTTCATTTCAAATTAAGACAGGTTCTTTTCCACGATAGCAAATATAGCCAACCGTGCCATATGTATATTCCTATATCTCGCAGGTGATAGGAAATCACCTGACTTCTACCGCGTTTAAGCAGGGCTAAGCACTACACGAGCCTAAGCTACATAGGATTTAGGGTATCAATATCTGGACAAGGATTGGATAACCAATGCAGCAAGTGTTTGCATCCAACACCTAAACTTAATGCAACAATATATATGTAACAATAATACTTTAATTGCATTTTGGAAATTAGGAGGCTTAATATGCTCCGGGGCTTGCCTAGGATCCGACACAAGTCAGTTCAGTTAGCTTGCACTGTCATGGTGACATCTCCGATTCTAGCACTTGCTTAGTCCTTCCATCTTCGGGATATATCCACCAAACCAAATCTTCGGGTTTGGCTCCAACATCGCATCCTTCACGTGGTGCATCTAGCGTACCTAGATGAGATGCAATATACAAGTGCATAAATATGAAGAAGAGTACCATGAGATGCATCACAAAATAGCAAGCAAGACAAGCATAGTTTACACTAACACACTTAAGTACTTTGCGATGCTTAACTTAAACATCACACAATCTATCATGCTAAGATGGCAAAGAAGACGACAACACCAAGCATGACACAAGTTTCCCAAGATCTCAGATGCTCCAACTCAGTCATCATTCAAGGCATAAGTCACACTTAGCAATATACAAGCAAACACTATAATTGGAATCAGCCAATTTCTGGACATGCAAACAGCAGCTACAAGATTTAGCTATAACTGGAGTTACACAAATCCAAATGACTTGCAAGAAGACATTTTGGAAAGCTTATGAAATTGTATACAATTAATTTTTAATCATCTTAGCATGATTCTCAAGTTAACTAAGTCAAATATACCCATTTACAGAAACTGGTCCACAATTGACAGAGAGCAATCAATTCTGTAACCCAACTTTAAACAGGCATAACTCACAAACCACACAACCAAATACCACCAAATTTTAACAGAAGGTAGATACATTAATTATATACAACTTTGTTATTATCATCAAAAGCTCATTCAAACCCTAACTAGATCAAACACTAGCATCTTTCAAATCTGCTCAGAATACAATCAAAACCTAACAGAAGACTTAAAAGTCATGTAACTCCTACACTATCAGGCCTATGGCCTTATAAGTTGAACACAAGCAAGATCATGAAATTTTCTACAACTTTTGTATTCACTACAACCATAGCAAACATCATTTACACCACAAAAATAATTGCACAAGCAAAACTGCAAATGCAACCCAACAGCAGTGGTACAGAAAACTGATAGGAACTTCAGAGAAGCATAACTGGAGTTCTAGACCTCCAACAAACATGAACCATAACTTTTTGAAAATCTTAGGAAGTTACCAACAACTTTCCTATTCTCATATTAAGATGATTCTACAGTTAGAAGGGTCAATTAATACAATAATTGCATCTCTGTCCAAAGCATAGACAGAAACTGACATGCCACTTTAAACAGCTATAAATGGAGTTATACATGTCCAATAAATGTGGTTCTAGACTTTTTAGAAAGCTTATAAAATTCTAAACAACTTTGTTGTAAACACCTAAAGCTAATTCTACTATTAAGAAGGCCCCACAGTAAGAACAAGGAAACCCTCTCTGGGTTTGGGCAGAAACAGGCACAGAGATTTAAGCAAGTATAACTCAAGATCTACTTAACCAAAAATCATGATATTTAGCTTTTTGAAAATCTTAATAAAAGTAATACAACTCATGTATTATCATAAAGTCATGATTCATAACGTAACTAAGCCAATTAATTCAAGCATGCAGGACTATTCAGGGTTGGAGCAAAGCAATACAGTACATTTGTTATTTTTATAACTCTAAAAATATAAATCCTACACTTCTAAAATTTTTATCAGACAACAACAATCACCTTTTGAGCACTCCATAAAAATTTCACATTTATTTGAGAAAAAGAACTACAGTTATGAAAAAGACAAATACAACTAGCATTAAAAACCTAACTGCATAAATCTATTTTCACAGCTAAACCTTTAAACTAAAACATGTAATATTATAGATCTACTGCATAGAAAATTTTACAAGGATTCAAAAAGTCCTCATTTACTATTTTACGATTTTTCTACAAATTACTACGAATTTTCAAAGTGGAGCATTCAAATCTGTAAAAACTAGAGAAAAGGGATTGAAATCTTGCATCGGGGTTCCTGCGGAAAACACAAATTAAACACGAACAAATGGATCCTTTTTTGCACTGTTCAACTGAGTCACTGTTTCTTCAGTTAACCCCCTGGAAAAGCTTCTATTCACGCGCGTGGTCCTCTCTTTCTTCTTCACGGAGTCACAGCAGAGTACGGCAACGGAGGTCGTCGGCCGGCCAGTGAGGTTGCCGTCGGCGGCGAGGAAGAGGTGCGGGAGCAGGTTGGAGGCTGGACGCACCTACACGTGGCCCACGCCTGGCCAGCCATAGCTGGCTTTGGCCTGGCCACGGCACTGCCCGCCAGCCACGACGGCGGCCGGCTGGAGGTCGGCTCCAGTCATCGCTGTGGCTCGGGAAGCGGCATGCCAAGGTGGAGAAGGGAGAAGGGAGCGACGGGTGGAGCGAGCAGCAAGGCATGGCGCCGCAGAGGGGCCAGGCGGTGGTTGGGAGAAGCTCTGCCGCTTGGTAATGGCGGCCAAGGCCGGGCGCCCACGGCAGCAGAGCGGAGGAGGGCGAAGGCGTGCGCGAGGGAGTTCCAGAGAGAGCCACGCGGAGAGCTCGGGCGCTCAGTTTGGAGGAGCAGGGCATGAGGCAGCGCGTGGCGCAGAGCTTGGACACGCGTCAGCCATGGCGGGACACGCTCCGGTGCATGGCTGCCACGACGCCATTTCGTCGAACACGTGGCGCGCGCGACGGAGCCCGACTTGGAGTCCGTTTTTGGCATATTCCGTGCACATTCGGACCTTGGCGCCAGTAGCAAAGTTGCTTTACTCTGGATGCTCTACAAACTTGATTAAGGCTGCATGGTCATTAGAGTAGTAGATTAGCGGCTAATTAGCTCCTAAAATGCCACTGTCAACAACTGAATAAGGATTAAGCCTTGCTCGGTTAGGACTCCAATTTGTTGGTCAAAACATGATCAAACTTGACCCAACTTTTTACATGCTCTTCTCTAATGAAATATCTCCAACTTATATTTTTGGGGGAAAAAAAGCTTAACAAAAACTCAAGAACGCGGCATGCCAACCTAATGACAATGAATTCTAGACTTGGAATAATTCTAAGTGCTGAAAACAACAACAAATTCGATCTTGTGACCTCGATTTGACTTACTTCCAAGCTGATCTAGCTCTTAGTCCAAAAACAAAGTTTGTTCTACATGATATGGACTACAACTTTCATTTAAGGTCCAACCTCAAAACTGGTATAGAATCTGCTGTTCTACTTTGACCAAAGTAGGATCACGATGAAGCTTAAATTATCCTTTTTGATCCATTGGAGCATTTTCTTGGCATTTGCCCAACATGAACCTTTCATGACTTTTGTTGTAGAGTTCATCTAGAGTCATTTTGGCAAGGTTGCAAGGTTTGGTTGACATCTCATGTTCTCATTCACTTAATAGTGCAATTCAAGCACTTAGTAAAATCATTCCAATAAGGATATAACTTATCATTTCATGTGACTTTTTTATTCCAAACTTCATGAAACTTTTCTAGTGATCCATATAGATGGGTATTGATGTGAGACACATGAAGATATTCCAATAACATCAGTCAAGCATATATCTTGAAAATGGCCTATATGTAAAGCAAGGGTGCAATATCCGAGTTTAGGTTGGGGCTTATTTCCATAGGTTTGACCTTGGCATCTCCAACACCACTTAACATGTCATGGTTGAGCTTAAACACATTGCTTAACTGATGACAAACACCTGGGGTGTTACAATAGTGGCGCAGGAGCTGGCAGTGGTGGAGGTGGAGCAGCCAGCTTCGGATCGACGGTCAAGCTGCTCATTGCACTAGGATGGCGAGAGTACATCAGCAGCCTACCTGGTGCCGACATGCGCACCGCCCTCGTCGATGGAGATGCTCGAGTCGAGGAAGGGCTATGAACCACCCTCACCGGCGATGGAGTCAGCGTCGAGAGGGCCGGCTCGGTGACTATCCTCACCGGGGACCAGATCGGCGACGTCGACTCAATGTCCAGTGTAGCAACTTTTGGTGCTGCCGATGGAGCCAAGCCAAAGCCTAGAGGTGTGCACGGGCTGTAGCCATGCACAGGGCACAGCGGCAGAGCCGAAGCTGCTAGAGCCGGGACTGCCGGTGTTGGTGCCGCCGGTGGCGGTGCCGCTACTGATGCCACCGAGGGCCGGGACGATGGTGCGGTGACCACTACATCGTTGAAGGCTCGATGGCGTCACCCAAGACGTCCTCAAATATCCATTCACCTGCATTGTAGTTTCTTCTCTGAATTCCTCGATTTTCAGTTTGAACACTACTACTCGTTGATTCTTTGGTAAGTAGTCTTTGCCCCCGATGCAAATGCAATCTATATGTTTGAATACATGTTAACACTAACTGATTTTCTATAGCAATACGTATTACGGCTATCTGTACTGCATCTTTCATATCATTGGACGAAGCCTTGAGCTCTCCAAACAATTCACATGTTGACTTCATAGCTGTCGTGGTTCGTGTCAGAGCGTGTGACTGTTAGACCTTGTTTCCTGATGCGTTTAGGGAGCATTGTGTTGGATAACCTAGTCTCGGTTAGTATTTTTTTTGCCTGTTTTTAGCTTCTATTCTTGGGTGTTTGATTCAGTCTAGAGCTCACTACGAGCGCGTCTATAGAAGCCTGGTGCATGGCGATCTCATGCAGCGGCGGCTTAGCTTCCTTTGAGTCTGTAGTGGACTAGACTAACCACGCACTGCATTGGCTCATTCGTGGGATGGCTCGAACCTATAGGAGGTTGTGTGGTGCATGGTGGCTTCGGCCTGTAATCGAGTCTGCACATAAACTGATCAATAGAGAAGAAAAGGCTACGACGTCATTTTGGTAGCACCAAATACACTGAGTTCATCCACTAAGATAGCGTTGAGTTTCTGTGTGTGTGTTGATCCAGGGCTGCCTTCTCCATCTCCAGCAAGGGTCGCCAGTGAGCAGGAGGCAACAAGTGACATCAGAGCCAAGGTTGCCATCAAGGTCCATCGTCACGCCATCAAGCATGCCACGTGGACGGTCGGCCTCGCCACTACGTCGCGGTGCGACGCTGTAGCGCAGGAATGGATCCAGCAATGGTGATCATGGTGTGGTGATCCACCGGGTCGTGAGGGAGAGCGGCAGCAACAGGTAGTACCCATTGCTGACCAAGACCAACTACTATTCATGGGCAGGGCTCATGAGGTTGAAGCTGCAGGCGAGAGGCCTATGGACGGCGGTGAACGTCGACACCATCGACTACACCGCCTATCGCAATGCTATGGAGGCTATCACACTCGGGGTGCCACCGGAGATGCAAGGGGCAATCGCGAACAAGGCGACTGCCAAGGTCGCGTGGGGCGCGCTCAAGAAGACGCACCATGGCGTGGACCGGGTGCGCCTGGCGAAGGCAAACACGTTGCAGCGTGAGTTCGACTCGCTCAAGTTCAAGTACGGTGAATCCGTCGATGACTTCGACATCCGCATCACCGACCTCACCAACCAGCTGGAGGTCCACGACAACGGCTACACCGAGCCGGAGATCATGCGTAAGTTCCACCAGGCGACTCCACTAAGGTACTCACAGATCATGATGGCGATCGAAACACTTCTCGATATCGATACACTATCTGTTGAGGAGTTGATCGGGAGACTCAAGGCGGTGGAGGAATGGTACGACCTCGGCGATGGCAGCGGCGGTGGGGCATCCACTGGTCTGAACCTGACCGAGGATGAGCTCGTGGCGCGTGTCGCGTTGTGGCTCCAGCTCTCTGGCATTGGAGGCTCGGGCGGCAACTGCACATCATCGGGCTAGGGCCATGGCCACGGTGGCGGGCGCGGCCAAGACGCTGGTGGCTCA
Organism: Miscanthus lutarioriparius; assembly: GCA_904845875.1. NCBI lineage: Eukaryota > Viridiplantae > Streptophyta > Magnoliopsida > Poales > Poaceae > Miscanthus > Miscanthus lutarioriparius. The sequence goes on along the minus strand of CAJGYO010000001.1, from coordinate 93,287,092 downwards.
CGGCAACCAAAGTCCGTCGATGGGAGCAGTAAGGGGAAGCGCATCCCCAGTGATGAGTGCAAGTACTATGGCAAGACGGGTGACAAGATCCCAACATAGGGGTATCTTAAGCCTCGGGATCAAAGGTTCCTAACCGAGAGACCCCCTGACCGACCCTTCCAGGATCACCCAGGGGGCTCGAGGACTATACCCATTGGGTACACTCACACATGCCCTCAGGCAAAGGGATCAGGCTGAGCCCAAGCATGCCCTCTGCCTCTGCTCAGGGCTTGGGGGCTCGCCCGAGCCTCACACTCGAGATCGACGGAGGCTTGGGTCTAATCCATGGCTCCCTCCTATCCTTCGGTGCCAGCCAAGGCCCAGGCATGATAAGGTGCGCCCAAGACTGAGCACTCCCCTATGGGCATGGCTCTGTCAACCGCTCCTTCGATAGGGTCACGCACGGGGCTTGACGTAAGAAGACAGACTCCTCCGCTGGCTTCAGGGGCACATGGGCTTTTGGACCCACATGTCAACCCCTCAAGATGGCCTCCTTTACCACCAAGAAGCCTCAAGAAGGTGCATCTGGTGAAGGCCGGTCCAAGGCGACATAGCCTGACACTCAGCGTGCCAAAATAGAGCAGTCGGACGACGCCTAGAGCTTCTTCGGCTCGACGATATCGCCACGGTCCACACAACGCCGCTGCATGACCCTCTTGGACTTCATCACATGTAGACCATAGGCTCAACTCCCCCAAACTGCCATGTACCCAACCTACCTCAATATTTAAGGGGAAGGTCAGTGTAAGTGGAATTCTCCCCACTGTTCCATTAATTGATCAAGAGTTTATAAAGGAGTTACATGACTCTTCCAATACTAAGACTCTTCCACTACTAGGACTTCATTCTAGACTCCACATATTCTAGGCTATTCATATTCTAATACCCTCCCACAGTCTCTACTGGGAGATGATCGAACAATGAGACTAGATCAAAAGTTGAGGAAGACAGCAGTAGGTAACCCCTTAGTAAATATGTTGGCATACTGAAGAGATGTAGGAACATGTAGAACCCGCACAGCGCCAAGGGCCACATGCTCTCGGACAAAATGGATATCAATTTACACATGTTTGGTCCTTTGGTGATGAACTAGGTTTGTTAACAAATACACAGCACTGATGTTGTCACAATAGATAAGAGTAGCACGTGGTAAAGGACGATGAAGCTCACCCAAGAGTTGGCGAATCCAACAAGCCTCAGCCATGGCATTGGCAACACCTATTCTCCCTCAGCACTAGACCGTGAGATAGTGTGTTGGCGCTTGGACGACCATGATATAAGATTATCGCCAAGAAACGCACAATACCCAGAGGTAGAACGACAGGTATCCGGGCAGCCTGCCCAATCGACATCCGAGTAGATGATCAAATCATGTGACCGGCTGCGAGAGAGAGTAAGACCGTACTCCATGGTGCCTTTGATGTATCGCAGAATGTGTTTGATGAGAGCAAAATGGGACTCGCGGGAGTCATGCATATACAAGCAAACTTGTTGGACAACGTGAGTAATGTCTGGCCGTGTCAGCATCAAGTATTATAATGCCCTAGTAAGACTACAATATAGATTAGGATCGGCAACCGGTGGTCCATCTTGGGCGGACAACTTGGAATGAACCTCAATTGGAGTTTGGCATGGATTGCATGATGACATATTTGCCTTGTCCAAAATTTCAGCAGCATATTTAGCTTGAGAGAGGAACAAACCTGAGGATGACTGCTTGGCAGAAACACCCAAGAAGTAATGAAGATTACCAAGATCAGTCATGGCAAATTCTTGCTGTAGGGAGCCAATAATATGTTCAAGAAGATGGTGGGATGAAGCCGTCAAGATGATGTCATCCACATATAATAGAAGATATGCCACATCCATCCCATGAGTGTAGATGAAAGCGAGTTGTCACTTTTAGAAGCCCGAAAACCAATTGTGGTGATGAACGCCTGGAAGCGGTTGTACCAAGCTCGTGGGGCTTGTTTGAGGCCATAGAGAGCTTTGTTGAGCTTATACACATAATTGGGACGAGACAGATCAACAAACCCAGGAGGTTGTTGGCAATAAACAACTTCATTAAGAGTGCCATGCAGGAATGTATTTTTGGCATCCAATTGATGAATAGGCCAATCACTGGAGACGGCAAGCGATAATACTCTGTGAATGGTAGTGGGCTTAACCATGGCAAGCGACAATACTCTGTGAATGGTAGTGGGCTTAACCACGGGACTGAATGACTCATCATAATCAAGACCATGCTGTTGGGAAAATCCTCGCACAACCCAACGAGCTTTGTAACGAGCCAGAGAACCATCAGCATTGTGCTTGTGACGGTAGAGCTATTTTCCTAAAACAATATTAGCATATGGTGGTGGTGGCACAAGGTCCCATGTTTGATTAGCAATGAGGGCACCATATTCCTCCTCCATGGCATGCTTCCAATTTGTATCAAAACGAGCACCACGATATGTTTTTGGAAGCAAGCTGATATCTATGGAAGCCACGAACAAATTGTAGTATGCCTTCCCATCATGTTGCCATGGTTGGCTGATGCCAGACTTGCCCCTAGTTTGCATGGCATGTTGGTTGATGGTGGGAGGGATAGGCACAAATAGGCGCTTTGGATGAGCGCATAGCAGCTGGGATGATAGCTATGGTGGAGCCGGAGGGCGCAGGAGGGCTTGGTGGAGTAGCGACAGCTGGTGAAGCAGCGGCAACAGGCGCTGGTGGAGCAGCAGCAGCGAGCGCTGGTGGAATAGCGGCAGCTGGTGGAGCAGCGGAAGCAGGCGCTGGTAGAGCAGCAGCAGCGGGTGGTGCCTCGGAGACCAGCAGTGCTGCGATGGCCGGCAATGTCGCAGGTGCTTGCTGCCGATGAGTGTATACCTGCATAACTGGAGGCCAATAATGGGGCAATCCTCCAGCAGAATCCCCGGACTGATGTCCTAGACCAGCTATAGGAGTGCTTGGGGCCAACTCTTGGCCCGAACTATGTGCCACTGAAGGACCAGCGGAGCCAGAGACCGCAGCGGGGAGGGCGCCAGGTATAACTTGATCAACATCTGTATTATCCAAAAAATCACAGACACACAATGGTGCCGGTGAGTTGCGCGAAAAAGGAAATTGTTGCCCGTCAAAGATCACATGACAGGAGATAATAACGTGATTTGTGGAGAGGTCAAGGCAACGATAGCCTTTGTGGTTATCGAGAAAGCCAAGAAGGACACACTCCGTAGAGCGCGGTGCGAGTTTATGGGGCATGGTGGCAGAAAGATTAGGGTAACAACGACACCTGAAGACACGGACGTGATCATATGTGGGTGGTGTACCAAAAAGATCTTGATGGGGAGTGCGGTTTTGAAGGGTTTTGGTGGGGGTGAAGATTAAATAAATGAGTTGCGGTGTGAAGAGATTTAGCCCAATATGCTGGCGGCATAGAGGCTTTAAATAACAAGGTGCGCATGATATTATTGATAGACCAAATGACACATTCGGCCTTGCCGTTTTGTTGGGATGTGTGAGGGCAAGAAAGGCGAAGATGAATACCTTGTTGAAGAAAAAGGAGCGGGCTGCATTGTTGTCGAATTCACGACCATTGTCGCTTTGAAGAAATTGAATACGACAATTGAAATGAGTGAGCACATAGCTATAAAATTGCGCAAAGTATTAGATGTTTTAGATTTCAATTTAAGCGAAAAAGTCCACAAATAATGAGTGAAATCATCTAAACACACAAGATAGTATTTGGAACTAGGTATGCTCATAAATAGGAGACGTCCATAAATCACAGTGGATTAATTCAAAGGATGTGTCATGTTCACTGGGAATAATAGAAATAACGTTATTTGAGAGCAAACAGGAGGAGAGAGGACTTGAACGCCAGGATGCCCCAACCGCTGGTGCCAAATGGTCTCCAGGGCAACGAGCAGGACATGAGGTTGTGAAGTGGACGTCGGAAGGAGTGGGTAAAGATCTTTGGAGGTATCACAGCGGTGGAGTACCGTCTTGGTTTGGAGATCCTTCACATATAATCCAAAAGGATCAAATTCAACTGAACATGAATTATCTGTGGTAAATTTGCGAACTGAATTAGATTAGCTATGAGTTGTGGTGACACAAGAACATTAGAAAGATGAAGAGGACGGTGAGAATTGGGGAGTAAAGTATGACTAGAACAAGTGATAGGTAAGCGGGTGCCATTACCAACAATGATGTTGGAATTGGGGTGAAGCGAGGAGCTGATGGAGGAGAGATTACCAGAGGATGAAGAAAGATGCGAGGCCGCACCCGAGTCCATATACCAATTTGCGTTGGGCTGCTGCAGCGTCATTGTGTTGAAAACATTTGCCAGGGCGGCCTGGTTCTAGGACGTCGACAGGTCCGGGGCACTGCCAGGACCATAGATGCCATAGGGGTAGGCGCCCTAGAGGTAACCAAGTGGAGGAGCAGCAGTGAGATGTGCCTGTGTAGCACCCAAAAATGGTGGTGGCGGACGGGGCTGTTGCGGGTGGGCACGAAGGATGCCTTGGCCCAGCATCGGCCACATCTGGAAGTTGCCACTCCATGGCGTGGTGGGTGGCATGCATCTAGAAGCAGCTTGTGTATCATCATCAGCCATGGGCGCGACAATGGAGAGGAGAGGGTGACGAGTGGATAGGAAGGGTTAGGGAGAGGAACGGTTCCTAGCTAATACCATGTAAGTGGAATTCTCCCCACTGTTCCATTCATTGATCAAGAGTTAATAAAGGAGTTACATGACTCTTCCACTACTAAGACTCTTCATTCTAGACTCTTCCACTACTAGGACTCTTCATTCTAGACTCCACATATTCTAGGCTATTCATATTCTAATACTCGGATCCTAAGAGGGGGGACGACGATTCCACATAGAACATTTGAGTCTTCACCATTCAGCTCACGCTCTGCACCAAGAGCAGAGCAACCCAGAGAGGGGCACCGAGAGCTCCTCCACCTCTCCCATCGTGCTAGCCAACATCTACTTCAACCTAGAGAGGGTCAGCTCGATGAGGATGGCCACAAGGTCCTGATCGAGAAAGGCGTTCTTAGTATCTAGGACCAGCGTTGGTGTCTGCTGGTCAAGGTGCAGTGTTCGGCGAGTCGCCTCTACATCCTCGACATCGACATCGCCCAGCCCATGTGCCTTGCCGCTCGGAGCTCAAAGGTGGCTAGGCAATGGCATGCCAGGTTAAGACACCTCAGGTTCTAGGGGCTCAGGGAGCTGCTGTCCAAGGGTGGCCTGGTGCGCGAGCTACCACCGATCGACCATGTCGACCAGTCTGCGAGAGCTGCTTGGTTGGGAAGTAGCGACGGTGTCCGTTCCTGACAACCAGCAAGTACTGTGTGCCTCACCGCTTGACCTAGTGCACGCGGACTTGTGTGGTACGATCACCCTGGAGACACCTGGCGGGAAGAAGTTGTTCCTTCTCGCCGTTGACGACAAGAGCCGCTTCATGTGGCTCGTGCTGCTGGCATCAAAGGACCAGACTGCAATGGCCATCATCCGGCAGCAGGCACATGCCGAGGCGGAGTCGGGGCAAAAGATGGGAATGCTCCACACTGACCACGGAGGCGAGTTCACAGCGCATGTTCGGTGACTACCGCTGCTGAGCATGGCATCCAGTGTCATCTCACCGTGCCATACACGCCCTAGCAAAATGGCTTGGTGGAGAGGCACAACCAGATGGTGCTGGGGATGGCTAGGAGCATGTTGAAGGCAAAAGGGATGTCAGGCTGGTTGTGGGGGGAGGCGGTCTTGACCGATGTGTTCATCCTCAACCGCTCACCAACACAGAGTGTTGAAGGCATGATGTCGTTTGAAGCATGGTATGGGACTAAGCCTCCAATTCATTTTCTTTACACGTTTGGATGTGTGGCGCATGTCCAAGGCTGTGGCAGAACCTCCTAAATTATAGGGCCCACATGCACCTGTCACTGTCCAACGACCTTTGACATCTATGCATACGTTCCCGGTAACTTAAGAAGACTGTCGGGTGTCCTCGGGGAACCCCGAATCATCCACGATTTCCGAGCAGGATCACATTATAGAGCCATTACAGTATTACAACAGTTTATTCAAATAGATACATCAGAGTAAAAACAGCGGAAGTCTTACAATAACATAGTTTACAAACCATTTGTTTCAAACCATACAACTAAGTTCAGTTAATAATACAAAACAAAGTAGTGGAGTGGCATTATAATATATTACAAAACACACAATTAAAGCTGCCCTGCCCAAGGACCCCACATTTACTTATCGTCATCGCACTGAACAACAATCATGCAGCACGATCCAAAACAGATCTGCTCATGACCATCACCTGCAACAAGGGTCAACGAACCCTGAGTACAAAAGTACTCAACAAGACTTAACCGAAATAAGAATTAAAAGAACGCAGGAATGCAGGCTCATGGGATTCAAGGTATGGCTTTAACAATAATCAAAGTTCCTTTGCGTAAAAGCTTTTTAATAAAATTCTATACATCAACATTTAAAACCTCATAAGATCATATACAAAGCTGACACGATCCACATTGAGATCATGAAACTTCATAACCAACACCTTCACAAACCATCCTCAAATTCTAGTTATTTATTACTACGATGATGAACAGTGAGTTGAGTCTCCATAACCGAGGAGCAACGACGATTCGAATCGATAAAAAACCCAGCTGGGAATTCCAGACCACACGACATATGTAGGTCCCTGACTTACATATATCAACCTACCCTCGGATCTTCTAAAACAAGAACGGGTCCGCGCCACCCAAGAATACAGTACTCCACACTCCAGCCTATTGCCACGTGGGCACACGCTATTCCCGCCATCTCTCCACTCCTAGTGCGCGAGTAGCCATTCTCGTAATAGAATAGCCAAGTTAAGGCTTACCAGAGTATGTGGTTAGTACTACAAAGTCTCACCTCATGCAATTCAACAATGGGACGGACCTTAATCGACACAGGCGGAAAGAACCCGCTCACAAGACCTCCATGTCTTGTGGCTCACACACACCGAGTCCGTCCGGTCTAGATTTATTACTCCACATTCCCATATCACATGATAACTGTCGGGGACCTAATACCAGGGTACCCCAGAAGGTGGAACCGATGACCACCGAACGTGAAAAACTTCTAGATGCATAAGGGCTCCATGTCATCCCTTGTTCGAGTAACAGGAGTTCGGTTCCGCCTCGCCCGACGCCTTGAGGGCGGGCTCGGTCTCGCCCGAGGGCCGAGGATGAATTGACCTGCCTCGCCTGGAGCCGGGAGGGGCGGGGTCACCTTACCCGACGCCTTTGTAGGATAACCCCGCCTCACCCCAAAAGCTCAAGGCTAATCTCCGTCTCGCCTGGACGCCTATAGGGCGGGCTCGGTCTCGCCCGGGCCGAGGATAAACTCCGCCCGCCCGGACGCCTTGAGGGCGGGCTCGGTCTCGCCCCGAGGGCCGAGGGATGATCTGTCTCGCCCTGACCCGAGGGGGCGGTCACCACCACCCGACGGCCCGAGCGAGCCTCGCCCTGATCGATATCTATCCCTCATAATGATGGGTACAGGACGAGACAAGACGTTCGGGTCAACCATGGCTCCAACGACCATACCCTGCGCCCTGGCAGGAAAAGGACTGCCAGGGAACGACAGGAATGAAGCTTTAGACCCTTCCGGGCGCCGCAGAGCCCAAAAGGTATTACAGGTGCGTGCACCTCACCCTGTAGAGTTGTAGGCGCCGCCTTCAGCTCTGGGACACGGAACCCGACGAAGATATACGACAACCGCTACGCTCCAGGAAAGGATTTGCTATCTCCACGAATGATGGGTATTCCGTCACCACACGGTGGACCCGAGGGAGCGGCGCCCGCTTCCCGACCCCTCTCAGGTCCTCCCAGTCAGAAGGCCTTGACCACGGCGTTACACCGGACCCCACCCCGCATTCTCCCAACGAGGACTCATGAGAACTGTATAGGCGCAAGTGAGCAAGGTTGGGGAGGCTCATAAGTCAAAACCACATCATCTGCAGCCCATACCAAGCAGGCAAAGATTCTGGTGACTAACCCGACATCCCACAGAGACATCGACAACATTGTAAACACTTATCTTCCTTCGCACTCATCGCCAGTGGAGGGACCGACCAGTAGACGTGAGCCACAAGACTAAGTAGAGTACGCGTCTCCGGAGCCCTTACCCTTGTAAAGCCGGCCCCTTCATCTATAAAGGGGATGCGCTTCTTCCATCAAAGGGGACGGAAGAAAAGGAGGAAAAACAATAGAACGCACTCACACACATTCAAGCAACTACTGAAGCTCTTGACCACCTTTCAATCCTTCGATCGAGACTTGGGACCAGTCCCCTCTCGGCAGCTTTGTATCCCTTACTACAGATCGTTACGGTGCTAATAACACAAGCAAAGAATAAGTTGGACATAGGGACGTCACCTGAACCAAGATAAATCCTGTGTCCTTTAGCGCACCATCCGAGCCTAACGCCAGACATTATAAATTCACTTGCCGGTGCTTGTACGAAACACCGGCGGTTGGCGCGCCAGTAGGGGCTTTGCACGTTCCAAACCAGGTCTCTCGGATGACCACCCACGCAATCACTGGGCCCCGGCGCACACGCGTGCGTTTGGCGACCTGGATTTCATCATCACACTAGAAGGAGAGGCGGCATCGACTCACTCTCGGCCGCCCCATCTCCCCTTCCATCAACCTCGGCCGTCTCGTGCTTGAGGGTCCACCGGGCAACTCCGGGAGTCCGTCACCCAAAGAAGCCTCTCACAACGCCACCATGTGTCCGGAAGGGTCCGTATGGAGCGCCCGACACAGCGCTTTCCGTTCGGTCTCCGCAACGTTGCGGCAACCGCTGGCCGTCTTTCCGGCGCTACGCAGTGGTTCAACCACCCACGGACATCGAGTTCGTGGGGGCGATTGAGCGGGATACGGAGACCCTCTACGAGCTCCTCAACGAGGAGCTCAGACGCTTCTCCAGCTCGGATTCCAGCAGGGGAGCCACCACCCTTCCCGAGAATGCTACATGACGCAGACCCCGAGGGTCACGCCGAAAGCGCCTCCAGGAAGAGGCCACCCCACGAACAATCCCGACAAAGCAGATCCGGGAAGAAGGGACAACCCCATCTCGCTTCGAGGATGGATCACTAAGGGCTCGTTAGCAAGAGATCGATGAGGCCGGGGCAGGGCTCATGACGGAATACACGGACATCAATCGAGATTGAACGCCGCAAAGGCGGGCGGCGCCACGCACCGCACCCACCGTACATCAAAGGATCCTCACCGACGATGGGGCCTTTCCTCACTTTGCTCGAGCCAGCGTAACATCGCCGCAACGACCGCGCTTTTGCTGCATGGTCTCCCGGAGGCCACGGCGTCCGAGGATCGACGCGCTTATCGGGAGATTCGCGACGTTGTTCGAAGAAAGGCAGCTGCGCAGAAGAAAGCGGAAAGTTCGTTGTCTCGACGACGCGAACCCGACACACCGGCCGCCAAGCACCTTCGGTGCATCCCACCAAGGACGATCCGTACACCAAACACCGCCGCCCGGCGGGCAGCCCTCCGTCGTCCCCTCAGACATCAACGCCTCGGCCGTGGGCGCGACGACGTAGCATCATCGACGCCGGAGACGCGTGCCACGGCGACGAGGGAGAAGCAGCGTGCCGCGGCTATCATCCCCGACGTGGCGGGCGCTTACGACAAAGAACGAGGACCGAAGCCCGAGCCCCCGCCCCGCCAGCCCTCGTGCCTTTGGCCGGCACATCCTCAACGCTGCGTTCCTCTAAGGTATCGACCGCCCACGAACATTCCTAAATATTCGCGAAACAAACCCGGGCTTTGGCTCAAGACTATCGGCTTGCATGTCGGGCCGGTGGTGCTAGCGATGATAATTTCATTATTCGCAATCTCCCATTGTTTCTGGCCGACTCAAAGACGAAAGGTGGCTGGAGCACCTACCAATCAATGCTATTCGAGTTGGGCGGATCTCGGCCGAGATCTTCGTGGGTAATTTCGTGGCATGTACAAATACAGAAACCCATGGGACCTCAAGAATCGCCGGTCGTAAAAGCCGGTGAAACCCTCCATGGTACATCCGGCGCTTTTCCCGACAAAGGCAATGAGCTCCCGAACGTCGCCGACGCCGATGTAATAGGAGCCTTCGTCTCGAACGACTGTGAATCCTCTGGTCCACAAGCCGGGACGCAGGGCCCGCGAACTACCAAGGAACTCCCGGACATCGCCACTAGTCACGCCCGGAGAAGAGGCGGTTGGGGCCATCTTTGATCGTATCAAGCAGGAAAAACAAGGTGGGACGAAAGCACGCCAAATGAAGGCGCCTCCAACCGCCCCGCCAAAGGGAAAAATAAGAAGCAACGGCGCGACAACTTACTCCGGGTCGCCGCCGATCAAGAAGGTGGCGGAAGCCCGCGGAGGGCACTCCAACCACTTCGAGAAAATGCTCGAGGGGCCATGCCCAAACCACGCCTTCCCGGCCAAGCACCTATACAAGGAATGTGGCCTTATGCGCAAATACTTGGTGGGGCCTTAACAAGGAGGAGCAGGGAAGGAGCCCGTTCCACCACTAACGACACGGAGGAGAAGGACGACACCTTCCCAACTCCGACCGGTGCCCTCATGATCTTCGGAGGATCAACGCCTCACGACTCCAAGCGCCGCCGAAGGTCGCACGTCGAGAGGTCTATACCACTGGACCGGCTATGCCAGCCTATCTCCGGTGGTCGGAATCCGCCATAACCTTCGACCGGACCGACCATCCGGATGCCATCCCACACCCGGGAAGGTATCCGCTTGTTGTCGACCCGATCGTCGGTCCAAAGCGGCTCACCAAGGTCTCGATGGATGGGGGCAGCGGCCTCAACATCATGTACGCCAAGACTTCGATGAGATGGGCGTCGACCGAACGCGCCCCGCCCTATCCGAGCACCTTTCCATGGCGTCGTACCAGGAAGGCAAGCCATGCCACTAGGGCAGATTGACCTGCCCGTCACTTTTGGGGATCGATCCAATTACCGGACCACCGGCTACACACCCTTTTTTATGATCTACGGCTCCGAGGCCGTTCTCCCGACGGACCTCGACTATGGAGCGCCAAGAATCGAGCATATGATTTAACAGGAGCCGAGGCATCTCACCAAGACACCATGGACCAGCTGGATGAGGCCCGCGACATCGCCTCCTCCGCTTCACCAAGTACCAAAGAAGCGTTTACGGCGGTACCACACCGAAGCGGGTGCGGGTCGAGCCTTCAACGTCGGAGACCTCGTCCTCCGCCTTGTGCAGAGAGCAACAAGGAACGCCACAAACTCTCCCCGCCTCGGAAGGGCCCTACATCGTCGGAAATACTTCACCCAGCGCTACCGGTTGAAAACCATCAAAAGCGAGGTCTTCACCAACGCTCGAACATTGAGCGACTACGTGCGTTTCTATCCTTAAAATAAGCTTACACTTTTCCTTATCGCTTTTTGTCTTACAGAACCCGATCCTTAGTGACTACCGACCCGCAAATCGCGAGGGTCGACCTCACTGGGGCTGGCATATGATCGTAAATATATGTCATGTGTAATACAAGTATTACTTATTACGCTTGTAAAAAATCCCTCTGTTATACTTGCAAACATTTTCTAAGTTTTCCATTCGCCTCATAAACGAGTTTCGAGGGCTAAGATCTTGGGAACCAATTCTGAATACAACTGGTAGGACTGCAAGGCACCCACGCCCCAGCGGCTGCAACCTCTTTGCTCACCAGTTCAATCGAATTAGTTCGCCTAACGTTCCTAGTTTCCTATGACTTAGACCATGAGAAGGGTTGGAAAGCGTTAAAATGACTTGCCATAAGTTAAGGATGCAATTTTGTTCATTTTTTGCACAAATTCACCACTTACAAAGCGATGTCATTACAAAAAAGGAACAATATACTCCGAGGACTGTTTACCCGGGGGCTTCCCCACAACATTATTTCATTACAGTCTCGGCTCAGCTCTACCACAAGTGTTACTGCGGTCGCCGCGCCACGCCCTCCATCGGCGACGTCCGGGGCGTGTACACGGGCCAGGTCGTCTACTGCGGTCACCGTGCCACGCTCTCCATCGGCGACGTCCGGGCGTGTACGGGCCAGCTCGTCTACTACGGTCGCCGTGCCACGCTCTCCGTCGGCGACATCTTCGCTGGATCTCGAAGGCGCCACCATCTACGACGACTCCGTCGGAACGTCCGGGGACCACGCCATCGCGTGCGCTACCGCGACTTTTCGCAACGACGCTCTCGCCGGAACATCCGGGGACCACGCCATCGTCGTCTACCGCGACCCGCGAACGACGCCTCCGCCGAATGTCCGGGGACTACGCCATCGTCGTCTACCGCGACCACGGCAAATGACGCCACCGCCATGACGCTCAAGACTACGCCATCATCCCCTCACCATAACCACGATAACGGCATATGGGCAGGGAAACGCCTCCCGCCAAGGGAGGGGCGCGAATAACGACGGCGCAGCGCGATCAACACGCGTCGACGCCCACCGACGCCTCCTTTCCTTCGCCAAAGCGACTCCTCGGCAAGGGCGCGCGCCATCTCATCTACGTTGGATAACCTCGGCTCGACATCACGCACTGTAATCACGAGCAAGTTTGTAAGTTCTCTATCTCTCTCGCATTACTCGCCTCACTCAGAACCACCATGACGCACGGACGCGTTTGGCGGAAAGGAAGAAGAAGGAGAGATAGCGGCTCGGGAGGCGTAAGGGAGGTGGGCTGAGAACTCTCTCCCGCTCCCTATTTAAAGAGGAGGCGCGATAACTAAGGAAAGGCGAAAGGTCGGATTTAAAAACCCTCTCCTTCCCTTTTTAAATACACAATCAATGCTTGATTGATATCGAGGGGCCGCGACCGAAGTGACGGGGACGAACCCCGGCTCCAAGCGCCCCTCTTTGGTCAAATCGAACACCGCTCGGGTATGGCCCCTTACGACCCGCTCCCGGACGCTGGGCGATTAAGGCACCCGTGATAGGCGGACAAATTTTTCGCCTTCCCATGCGGGACCACGGACGACCCGATGACGGGACCTTCAGTTCTCTGGGTCGAATTGCTCGCCTAGAAGACACGACGAACGAACGACCAAAGAAAGATAAGCCTCTCATCTTTCACTTTTATGCGTTAGAATTTGTTCGCAAGATTCCGACCCCGTCCGAAAAGGTGGACGCGAACATCACTCGGGGTGGGCGAGGATGACTACCAATCCGGACATCCTCTTCACCCGACCCTCCGTGACGCTTGAAACTAAGGCGCGCGACACAGCACAAAGCTTTGAGTAAAACTGGACGAACTAGCAAACCCTACGCCCCGATAGCTACAATGTTTCTATTCACCAGAAAAATCATGCTCAAACGCCTCTCGCGTCTCTGGTTTCGACGTCCGCCTTTCTCAAAGAAGGGATCGAAGGGTCCGCCACAAACAACCAGGTTGCCTGAGTTAATTGAACAGCTCGGATCTTCACCAAGACACAAAATAAAGAATGGCAATTCTTATGCGAGTTTTTCCAACCTCGTCACAAACGTCAGGACCCGAACCCATCTGGTAGGAGCTTTTCCGCCACTCATACCACCAAGGTAACGTCACCACCTTTATTTTCAATTAAATCTCGCATTCAAAACATTTCATATGCAAAAAATTGCATCCCAATGATTCGTGTCGCACCACGAAAGCGATCGTCGCCTTTATCCGATATAGGCAACCACAGTCGAGGTTCGAAGGTCGGCCGCATGAAGGGCTCGAGGCCGCCTCACGCAAAACAGAGCTAGGGAGAGATAACCGAGATGAGCCCCAAAGGGCCCCGCCCGACCCGCGCCGAAGCGAACCGGGACGTCTCGACCTTCTCTCGCTCGATTCTAACCTCGAGCCAAACCCACAGAATCTCCATCGAGGAGAGGCCATCGGGCCCCGAGCTTATCGAACGACTCGAGGCATCTGCTGGGAAGCGGGTTAAGAAGTTGTGGAGTGCCACCAGAGGCTCTGCCCGACCCCATCAACAAATGATGGACCCGGATTCCGCATTTAACGCATGCCGTTAGCGAGCTCGTTGGTTGAGCGCGGTACTCAAGCCGCCGAGGCAAGTGTCGTTCACTCGGCCCCTCCGATTGCGAAAACCGAGGACGGGGTAACACGCAAATAACGGCCGACCCCTATCAGACCCTGACAAGGCTCGGGGGCTCGGGCCAAACAATGCAGGGACAAAGGCCCCACCTTGCCGAGCCCATAGAGTTCCCAGTTGGGATTTCTGTTGGAAGACAGGCGGGGATTATTGCGATGGCATCCATTATCACCAGAACCACGATTCCGGTCTCCAGTAACACCCGACCCCAAAGAAAGGGGGTCGGACCTTACGGGGGGCTGTTAAAGTGCACGGCTACCTCCTCTCCTTCTTTCGAACAATCTCCTCGCATTATAATGTTGGCATAATTCAGGGGAACATATTGGTAAGACCGTAAAAAATGAAACCGCAAAAATCAAACAAAACAAAATTAAGACTTAAAAGCACGAAAAGGCGCCCGGACTCAAAAAGTACCGACACTTGTTCACATATTACATATAAGTTATTCTCAAAATTGTTCGACTAATTACTTCCGCGGAGGGAGAACCATCTCTTTCAGATTATCCGCTGAGTTTTCGCAAGGGAGCGACCATCCGCTCCATTTCCTCCAGCTCTTCATCCTCGTGAGGTGGACGGAAAGCCTTCGCTCATCACTTTTAGGTTTATTTCCTTCTCATAGTGGGTGTGGGCGACGGTGAAGGCTGGGTAATCCCGGCGTGAAAGGCACTCTCCTCAAGTGGCCCACCCGAGCCGTGATACCTCCGACACGAGAGCGCGAGCGGGCTGGTCTCCACCGGCTCCGTCACATTCAGAGCGTTAAGAACAACCCCGACCGCAGACTTGTAGAAGATCGTGCTCATCACTCTCACTGAAGGGCTCTGTGGCAGATAGGCAGCCTCTTTCTCCAAAGCTTGGTGGCGGCGTTCTCAAGACTCGACTTTCCTTTCACTGCGTCGTCAAGCTCCGCCGAGAGAGCGGACCACCTCGACGCCCTCGCCCACCTTCCACTGGAGGGCTGTGGCCCTACTCGGCCTTCCACCGGAGGTCCCGCTCCATCTCCGGCTCCTTCGGGACTTCACTGGCCTTCTCATTGGTCGTGGCATTCCTCTGCAGCAGCCTGTCTCGCTCTTTTTGAGTCCGCAATCTCCTCTCCATCCGGCTTAGACCTCGCCGACAGGTCCTCGAACATTCGTGCGCCTCCTCCGCATCCCAAGCGCCTGGGCCTCCCGCCTCGAACAGTAGCCGGCTGGGCGGCCAAGTCCGCTTTCATGCCTAGGGCCTCCTCGAAGGCGATCCTCTCGCCTTACATTGCTCGTGGAGGAATTGGGATTTATCCGCCACGAGCAACAAGAGTCCGAGGAGGAAGAAGGCTGATATCGAGGAATACGAGAACACAAAACACATGAAGAAAGAAGAAAGTCCGAGAAAATACACGAGTGGTAGGGATAACGATCTCACGGAGGGCTCCTCGGCTCGGGTCCAGGCGTTCAAAGATGGTCGAGATCCCGATGTCAAGACCCTCCCGCTCCATGCTCTCGGAATGATCATCGAGCGAGAAAAGAGCCGACGCCGGGTCCCGAGCATCCATCCATCTGAGCGGGCGGCTCTCCCGCGCAGGGAGCGGTTTCCTCCCGACAAAGGGGCCGGTGGCGGCTCCCTCCTGACCCTGTGCGGCACCACCGCCGCACTCGAGGACCCTCCGGCTGGACCCTCCTCCGTCTGGGCCGCTTCGAGCGCCACGGGTGGATCCACATGGGCGCCTGGCGACGCGGACTGCACCACGCCCTCGGGTGCCACCACGACCGCGTCCGGCTGATCCTGGCTTGGCGCAGTCACGACCACCGTCACCGGCGGTATGCGGTCCTCGGCCGGCTGTTCCACGCCCGCCGCGGAAGAGACCGCCGCAAGAATAACCTCCAGGGTGTGGGAGCCACCTTGGACGCCGTCGGTTCGCGGCCGCGCGGCCGACATCGGCACCCTCCCTGCCAAACAGGGGTGGCTCCCGGCGACGCCGTCTGTCCCACTTGAAGGGCGAGACTCTTCTTGGGCGCCAGCCCCAGGGGGTGACCCGTCCGCAAGAACCTGCGCAAAGGTAATAACCATTAAGTCAAAATAAAAAAGGAAAAGGATGAAAACAGAGGAATCAACAGCCACGTTGGCGCCCCTCGGCCCGGTGAAGCGTTTGGGGATGGATCCCAGACCCGCCTACAGCTCATCGGGCGGGACCATTTCATGCCTACCCACCGCTCCGGGGCGGGGGTCCATCTCGTCGGGCGCGGCCCCGAGTCGCTCCTCTCCATCGTCTCGTCGGGCGCGCACCGGAGCCGTCCCCTCCATCGTCTCTCACGGGTGCAAAGACCGGAGCTGCTCCCCTTCATCATCGCCTCGGGGATGGCGGCGACAGGTTCGCCCTTCCCCATCCACCGGTCCTCGGCCGGCACGCCGTGCGAAGAGGCGGACTCGCCGGCCTCCACTGACCTCATCGATTCACTTCCCTCCGCGTGAAAGGTGAAGGGCCCCTGCACGGGTGGGTGGCCACTTGTCAGCGTCTCCTCATCCTCCAGGACGCCCCAATCCACGTCGACGGCTACCTCGTCGTCGCCGTCGTCATCATCATCATCATCATCATCCTCACTGCTCACGTCCTCTCCCCGATCCCGTGCCTCCTGCTTCAGTCGTTTCGCCTTCTTCATCTCCTCCTTTGCCTCCTTGTCCCGCTCGGCCGCGAGTCGATTCGCCGCCGCCACAACCTTGTCCTTCGGCAGCGGGGCTGGGCTATCCTTGAAGACTAGCCCCCTCGGCTAGCCCCAACATTACAGAAGCAAGTGTTAAAAGAGGGAGATTCAGGAGAAAGAAAAGAATGCGGGAGAAGAGGGCTTACGAATTCGAAGAACCCAGGCTCCGGCCGCATTGGAGGATGCCCGGGCACCGGATACACGATGTCGAGGACCACCGCCACGGAATCCTTCGTCGGCTCCGTCGCCTCCTTGACACGCTGCGCCACTTCCGAATAAGGGAGCGCCTCGTCAACGAGCACCGTCCCCTCGAACGATATCCCTGGCGTCATCCGGTGCAGGGGAAGCACACGCGCCATCAGTGGCGCCACCCTCCTCGCGTGGTAGGCACCGATAATCCCCGACCCCTTTACACCCCGACCCTTCAGGGCATGGAGGGCGGAGAGAAGGTCGGAGATATGCTTCTTGTCTTTAGTCTGGACGCCCATTTACGACGCCGGGCACCCACAATAAGACGTCCGGGGTGTACTTCGGTAGGGTGGCACTCACATCATCCCTAACATAAAACCATGCGAATGCCATCCCTTGTTGGATGTAGCAGACGCATGTACGGGTAACCTTCCGGCCGGGTATGGCGCAGTGAATCTTGGCACACCCCATCGGGCGCATCCACTTCTTTTCCCCAATCTTCCTCTTCGACAAACTAATTCTAAAGAAATACCGCCCACAGATCAAAATGGGGATCGATCCTCAGGAAACCCTCGCCTGACAGGCAACGAACGCACGCCATATCTTTGAATCCCATTGGGAGTGAGATGTTGCAGCTCTACCTCATAGTAATCTAATAGCCCCCGAAGAAATCTATGCGCGGGTACCCCGAATCCCCGCTCATGGAAGATGGCAAAGGAGACGACATACCCTTCAGGCGGCACCGGCTCACCCTCGTCGCCGGGGAGTAACCACTCCTGGACGGTGGATAGTGGGCGGAGAAGGCCACGGCGGACGAGGCCCCCTCAGCGCCGGAAGTGATGCTTGATCTCGCCCCACAACTCCATTGAAACAGAGGGGGAAAGGCAGCTTGAGCTTAACGGGCGTCAAACACAAACGCAGGCCGGTCGACGGTGGCGATGCGGGCGCAAGAGGCTGGGAAGATTGGCGGCGGATGTTTCAGAACGCAAAGAAAGGGGAGTGAAACACGGGACCCTGGGGGCGAACCCCACGGTTTTATAGGAGGCGACGGACGCGAGAAGGGCAACCGTCCGCCTCGATCTCCGGGTCTGCCACGCACGCCACCACGTCATGTCGCGGGACACGCGCGCGCAGTCCCTATCCTCTCATCCCAAAAAATCTCGGCGGACGGTTAGCCTTCCCCAAGCGAATCCGGACTCTCCACCCACCGGGGAAGCACAAGCCACAAAGGCCCGTTTCTTTTCTCTTTGGCCCACCTAGGGCCCAGCAACTCACCGGCCGGCCCAACTAAGAAGGAATCCACGAACAATCCGCCACCAAGGGCAGAAGCACCAGTGAGGACGGCCCCGAATCGGTCCCCAGTAAACAGGACGCCACGACCCACTCGGAAAAACACCCAGTTGATGAAAAAATTAAGTCCTTGACCTTACCCGCTGAAAGGGCGATACACCCCCGGCGACTCTACTCGAGTCACCGGGGGCTTGAAAACTACACCCATCCAGGAAGGCGCGCACCCTCTCCGCAAATTAGCTTCAACGAATCAAAAACACCCTCCAGCGGTTCTACACCCGAATCACCGGAGTCTCGAGGGCTACTGTCGGGGACCTAATACTGTGGTACCCTGAAGGTGGAACCGATGACCACCGAACGTGAAAAACTTCTAGATGCATAAGGGCTCCATGTCATCCCTTGTTCGAGTAACAGAGTTCGGTTCCACCTCGCCTGGATGCCTTGAGGGCAGGCTCGGTCTCGCCTGAGGGCTGAGGGATGAATTCCGCCTCGCCCGACCGGGAGGGGCGGGCCACCACCCGACACCTTTGTAGGATAACCCTGCCTCGCCCCAAAAGCTCAAGGCTAATCTCCGTCTCGCCCGACGCCTATAGGGCGGGCTCGGTCTCGCCCGAGGGCCGAGGGATAAACTCCGCCTCGCCCGACGCCTTGAGGGCGGGCTCGGTCTCGCCCGAGGGCTGAGGGATGAATTCTGTCTCGCCCGACCCCGGAGGGGCGGGGTCAGCCTCACCCGACGGCCCGAGCGAGCCTGCATACGATCGATATCTATCCCTCATAATGATGGGTACAGGACGAGACAAGACGTTCGGGTCAACCATGGCTCCAACGACCATACCCTGCGCCCTGGCAGGAAAAGGACTGCCAGGGAACGACAGGACTGAAGCTTTAGACCCTTCCGGGCGCCGCAGAGCCCAAAAGGTATTACAGGTGCGTGCACCTCACCCTGTAGAGTTGTAGGCGCCGCCTTCAGCTCTGGGACACGGAACCCGACGAAGATATACGACAACCGCTACGCTCCAGGAAAGGATTTGCTATCTCCACGAACGATGGGTATTCCATCACCACATGGTGGACCCGGGGGAGCGGCGCCCGCTTCACCCCTCGGGTCCCTCCCGGTCAGAAGGCCTTGACCACGGCGTTACACCGGACCCCGACCCGCATTCTCCCAACGAGGACTCATGAGAACCGTAGGCGTGCGGAGCAAAGTGGGGAGGCTCATAAGTCAAAACCATCAGATCTTTGCAGGCCCATACCTGCAGCAGGCAAAAGATTCTGTGACTAACCCGACATCCTCTGAGACATCGACAACATTGTAAACACTTATCTTCCTTCGCACTCATCAGAGTGGAGGACACGACCAGTAGACGTGAGCCACAAGACTAAGTAGAGTACGCGCGTCTGGAGCCCTTACCCTTGTAAAGTCGGCCCCTTCATCTATAAAGGGGATGCGCTTCTTCCATCAAAGGGGACGGAAGAAAAGGAGGAAAAAACAATAGAACGCACTCACACACATTCATTCAAGCTCTGAAGCTCTTGACCACCTTTCAATCCTTCGATCGGAGACTTGGGACCAGTCCTCTCTCGGCAGTTTGTATCCCTTACTACGATCGTTACGGTGCTAATAACACAAGCGACAAGAAAAACCGGACGTAGGGACGTTTCGCCCGAACCAGTATAAATCCTGTGTCCTTTAGCGCACCATCCGAGCCTAACGCGCATTACTATAAATTCACTTGCCGGTGCTTGTACGAAACACCGACAATAACATAAGTAACCAAAGTTCCATTTAAAACTTGCAGGTGACAGGTAATCACCCGACTTTCATCGTTCTAAGCATAGCTAAGCAAAACTAGGCATATACAAATTTAAAACTGGTAATATGGTAAATATGGAATAACAAGGTTGGTAATGTACCAATTCGGTTTTCACTTGACTTCTAATCACTGAATGCATTAAAAAGAAGCAAAACGGGGTTGTATGCATCCGAGGCTTGCCTTCATTGACGAAAAAGTCTGGGTCCGGAGTCGTTCCACCGATATCAACACCAACATCCACAGACGGATCAACCTCCTCAACTACTTGATTAACTACCACGTGTTCACCTTCGTTCACTACACGTAGTAACAATGCCATGTTTAACATGATGCGGAATACGAAACATGATGCTCGATGATGGATGCAAAATTAACAACTTGAATACAACTTTCCTCCGCAGTACAGTTATAAGTTAAACTAACTAAACCATTTTCGCAACACTCACATCAATTGCCAAGGATCATCACCAACTAATGACCCAAGGACATCACTCAATCAAAAACTCAAACAAAACCTAAATCACTAAAGGTTACTATTTGCTTTTATGAATTAATTAATTAATTAAGAATTATGAAATAAATCAACTTGTTCCAATTGGCCTCAAAATTTTTGTAAATGTTCATCACATTATAACTAAGTGACAAAACAATTTTCATAATTTTTAAATGCATGAATAAGCCTAGAAAAATCCTGGAAACTCATTTATTAATTAATTGAGCAATTTTTATCACATTCAAAAAGTACTGAAAAACAATATTTTATATTTTTCCTAAATAATATACATCACAGAGAGGTCACACAAACCTTTTCATAATTTTTTGAGCTCTAAATAAATCTACACAAAATAACAAGAACAGATACTATTCATTCATTGCTGAAAATAGAAAAATCCATTTTGAACTACACAGTCGCTGACACCTGGGTCCCACCTGTCATCCCCAACCTCCGGCATTGACTGCGACGGCGACGGTGCTGACCGGCGCTAACTCGTCGACGGTGAGTCCAACTACGATGGCCAAAGTACCAAAACACTCACAACAACATGGCGCATCGATTGGAGACACTAGATAACTCAATCACGACACGATTCAAGGCTAACGCCGGCCATGGCGGGCGCGGTGGCACGGCAGTGCTATGCCGGCAACATGAAACCAGTAGAGCTTAAACAAAGGATCCAGGAAGCACCAGTAGCTCACCCCGAACGCGTTTAAGCAAGGAGCGAGGTCGGAGAAACAACGGAGAGGCATGACGACGACCACAGTGATCACGGCGGAGCAAAGATCGTCGGTGAGGGAGAACCGGCGACTGCAGTGATCAAAACGAGCAAGCAACAAAGGATTAAGCACCACCGCATCGAGACAAAGCCGTAGGTACACTGATCACGGGCAACGGCTCACCGGAGGATGCTGGCCGCGGAGAAACGGAATCTCGGGTGAGGTGGCCGGCCGCGAGGAAGAAAGCGACGAACGGCGGACTCACGGTGAAATCAATCGACCAGAGCTAGTTGGCTAGGTGCGCAAGGATTAGGCGAAGCTATCTAGCGCTATGCCACGACGGTGAAGACACTACCGCGACGGTGCGAGCTCACTGGAGATGAGCAAGGCGACGGGAAAACAGAGGAGGAGGAAACGGCAAAGACGACGGCGGCTCAGGTCATAAAGGATGGCCAGGAAGCGCAAGGAAGCCACGGCGAAAGCCATTTCCCTCGCCAGCATGACGCCTAGACGGCCACGCACGCGACTGGAAGCAAGCCGAAGGATCGCCGGCAATGTAGCAAGAGCGGTGAACACTGTTCATCAATATTACAGAATTGCCATCTAGTTTAAAATCCAAATTACTCCCAAATTTGTATAACAACTCAAAAATCTCCAAAAATAAAAGTTGTTCAAAATCAAAAGGTCTACAACTTTGCTTTTATAACCAACCCCTAATTCGGTCTACATTTTGAAATGAACTTTTGAATTCAAATAGGGGACATTTAAGGAATTTCGCCTTTTCAAATAACTTCAAATTTTACTAAACAACTTGAAAAACTTCAAAAACAAACTTTGTACAACTTGACAAGATCTACACTTTTTCTTTAAGGCTCAACCCAAAAATGTGCTTCAATTTTGAAATGGATTTTTAGGGTAGGGTTTAAATATTGAAAACCAGGGTTTTCGGAATTTCAAATCAATACAAAGATTTCAAACTTGATTCAAACAATACCAAGCAATACTTATAACATAAATGTAAACTGGTTTTAGTGAATGCATATCAAAGTTTGCAATATGACCAATGCCTTGCAATGCATATGATAATATGTCCAGATTTTAATACTTAAACACCCGGGGTGTTACAAAGGCGTACAGGTTCTATAACCCAGGCATCGGTCACGTGGTCATCTCACGCAACGTGGTGTTCAAAGAAGCAAAAGCATGGGACTAGAGCAGCGTCGACAGGTCCAGTGCAGTGAGAATGGAACTATTCCATGTTGAGTTCTCAACGGTAATGCTCTATGGTGCAGACCCCGCTGGAGCAGACCAGGCACCTGCATCGAGCGCGAGCGACGCAGTGTCCGCATCGGGCTCGCCAATGGGCGCGAGCGGCGTGGCTCCTACGCCAAGCTCGTCAATGAGAGGGACTTCACCAGCACTTGGTACACCTCCACCAACGACTGGCACACCACCTTCATCGCCGACATAGGTGCAGTTCATGTCGCCGCCCGACAGCACTCTAGACCTCGACACCGACCACGACGATGGAGCGCCTCTCTAGTTTAGGACGCTGGAGAACATGCTCGGGCTGTTGGAGATTCCTGGCTTGGCAGAGCGGGAGTTTGTGGTTGATGAGGAGTTGCTCCTTGCCACCGGTGATGATGAACCAGCCACATTCGAGGAGGCCCATGGCAATGTCCGCTGGCGCAAGGCGATGATGGAGGAGATGGATTCCATTAACGAGAACAAGACATGTGTGCTTTTCGACCTCCCTCTAGGCCATCATCTGATTGGCCTAAAGTGGGTCTACAAGCTAAAGAGTGATGAACGGGGCGTCATCATCAAGCACAAGTCCCACATCATTGCCAAGGGGTACATTCAGCTTCCAGGGATCGACTACGATGAGGTGTTTGCTCTGGTCGCATGGATGGAGTCTGTGCGGATGCTACTCGCCATCACAGCTCAGAGGGGCTGGCTTGTGCATCAAATGGGTGTCAAGTTAGCATTTCTGAATGGCAAGCTCAAGGAGGTGGTGTACGTCTAGCAGCCCTTGGGCTTTGTCGCTGCTGGGCGTGAATGAAAGGTGTTGCAGATGAAGAAGGCATTGTATGGGCTTCACCAAGCCCCCCAGGCATGGAACACAAAGCTGGACAGCAGTCTGCATGAACTTGGCTTCACCAGGTGTGCTAGCGAGCCTGGGATGTACACCAAGGATGCTGCTGCATCGCGTGTGGTGGTCGGGGTCTATGTCAATGACCTGATCATCAGTGGAGCAAGGGCAGCGGATGTCGAGGCGTTTAAGGAGCAGATGCACCGTCTATTCAAGATGAGCGACCTTGAGCTCCTGTCCTTCTACCTCGGGCTAGAGGTCAAGCAAGGGCGAGATGCCATCATGTTGGGGCAAGCAGCAAATGCATGCAAGCTGTTGGAGAAGGCTGGCATGGGGATGTTTAACCCGTGCCACACGCTAGTGGAGGTCCGGCTGAAACTCTCTACAAAGAGCTCAACACCAAAGGTCAATGCGATGATGTACAAGAGTCTGGTAGGTAGCCTGCGCTATTTGGTTCATACCAGGCCAGACATCACATTTGCGGTGGGATATGTGAGCTGCTTCATGGAGAAGCCAAGGCAAGAGCACCTCGCTACCGTCAAGCACATCCTGCGGTACATCGCCGGGATGATCGACTACAGCATTGTCTACCTCAAGCGCTGCAACACCGACATCAAGCTGACGTACTACACGCTAACCGGGTTGAAAGAACCAAGCATGCTGCCTAGAGGGGGGTGAATAGGCGTTTCTAGTAATTCAACCCTTCAAAAATGCGGAAACGATTAGTGTTGAAACTCCTAATCAGAGAAAATAAACCCCTCATGAGTTAGCTAACAGAGTAAACAAGGTATGTGTAAGGTATCTAGGAGTTAAAACTCTCACCACAAAGGTTAGAAATTAGATTGAATAAAAATAGCAGAGTCCACAAATACTGGACGTGTTTGGTATCAATATCGGACGCGTCCGGCATACACGGGTTCTGCCCGATCAGCTCTTAACTTGATCCTTTTGATTTCCCCTTTCACACCAAGTTGTTGGCACTTAGTAGTAACCTGTTCACAAGCTCAATCAATACAAGTGGATCACAAATACTCAATGAAAAGAGAGATCGAGACACACGATGTGTTTTACCGAAGTTCGGCCTCCGTCGAGACCTACTCTCCGTTGAGGGTCTACGAGCGACACAACAAAGGTCAGTTCTAGAGGACCACGAAGGCCACTCTAGCTGGAGTCTTTTTCAACTCCTTTTTCCTCCTTCCACTAGCTTGATTGATTCCCTTATAGTGGTGGAATCGAACCGTTATAAACTTTTTGAGGCACACAACAATGTCTTAGGTGCTCTCTGACGACGCCTAGTCGTCTAGGACCAAAGAGTTTAAGAGTAACAAATGCAAATCACGAGATCGACAATATGCACAAGTGCTCAAGGGTGGCTTGCTCTCAAATTTGAATCTCTCTTAACCTAAAAGATGGATTTTGCAAGATTGAATCAATCACTCACTAAGAGAGGGTTGGAGAGTGTTCTCAAGGCTCAAAAACATGTGAGAGAGTTAGCAGAATCAGCAGCCTCCAAAGGTGGAGGCTAAGGGGTATTTATAGCCCCTTTAAAAAACTAGCCGTTATGTGACCGTTGGGCAATACCGGGCACGTCCGGTATCATTGGCCGTACAGCCCTAACGGTCACTTTGTCAGTGACGCGTGAGACGTCGAAACTCCCGACGAGCTAAGCCGAGATAACGAAGGAATTGCTGTGACTGGCAGTCCAGTATCACGTCCGGTATTGCAGACCAGCAGAAAACAAGTTAGCTCTTTTGTCTCTCAAACACTCAGATCTCACATGGGTTGGCTTGAGCACTCATGAATGATTATCTATCAACATGATACATTTCTCTTAATAGTATGGCATACCTATTAACTCAAGATCAAATGAAAGTGGAGTTTGAAGCGCTTGAGTTGAATTTCCTTAAACCAAAATGCCATAGCCTTCAATCTTCATCAAGTGAGGGTGTTAACATGTTGATTTTGATTTTATCCTTGAGCATTGCCATCTTGAGCATTTGACTTGATTCTATTCAACATATGAGAGTTGGCTTCAAAGATATCAAGTCATCCCTTTATAAAGTCATCTAGGATATGATTCTTCACTTCAATATGACCAACATGATTTGACTAATGCCTTGACTAAATGCAAGTACTTCCTTCTTCATCCTAGCTAGGTTCCTCGGTCGTCAAGCCGTCGGTTGCCCTTCACCCTTGCTTAGTATCTCGAAGCCTTTCCTTGCTATCTTCACCATCTCAAACCATCTAGTCACACTTGGTATCGAATCATTCATTAAGTTCATTTGTATACTTGTCTTTCATATAGCAAGCTTGAGACCATTCCATATGCAATCCTTCTTGTCTCATTAATTATTTTCCAATGTGTCTGCTTTCATATGAGTTATCGAAATCCCACAATGAATAAACCTTACATGAATTACATTTGCATTGTTGTCTTGTGTTTGAACTATATTATTTCCAACAATACATCATTTTGGCTTTCATTAAATATATGTGAGATAACGTATTTCCTGTTCACACTTAGCAAACGGGTTAGACCTTTAATTACATTGTCATTCAATCATCCAAAACCCACTGAAGGGCTAGATGCACTTTCACGGGTACACCGACAACGACTTGGGGGAGACGTTGATGAGAGGAGGAGCACTGGCGGCGGCGTCATCTTCTTCCTTGGAGACATGCCAGTGTCATGGTAGTCTCAGAAACAGAAGACGGTGGCCCTCTCAACATGTGAAGTAGAGTACATGGCGGACGCGGCTGGTGCGTGCCGGGCTGTGTGGCTCGTGCGGCTGCTGGGCGACATCACCGGCGTCAAGGTCCAGCCGTCGCTCTTGAAGCTGGACAATCAGTCCGAAATTGCACTCAGCAAAAATCCCGTTCTTCATGACCGAAGTAAGCACATCGACATGTTGGATAACCCAGTCTTAGTATTTTTGGTGCCTGTTTTTAGCTTCTATTCTTAGGTGTTTGATTCATTCCAGAGCTCACTACGAGAACGTCTGTAGAAGCCCTAGTGCATGGCGATCTCATGCAGCGGCTTAGCTTCCTTTGAGTCTGTAGTGGACTAGTACTGACCATGCAGTGCATTGGCTCGTTCGTGGGATGGCGCGAACCTGTAGGAGGCTGTGTGGTGCAAGGTGGCTTCAGCCTGTAATAGTCTATACATAAACTGATCAATAGAGAAGAAAAGGCTACGGCATTTTGGTAGCACCAAATACATCGAGTTCATCCACTGAGATAGCGTTGAGTTTCTGTGTGTGTTGATCCAGGGCTACCTTCTCCGTCTCCGGCAAGGGTCGCCGGTAAGCAGGAGGCAACGGCTTGCACTCCAAGACAATAAGTATATGCTTATTTAAGAAAATTTATGTTTTTAACGTTCATATGTTTCGTCTAATCATTGTAACAACTATAACTATTTTCTTATGTAGCGGCCGGATTGCATTTCTCCGCGTATTCACATACGATGCTGAAGATAACTACCACATGGTTTTTTAAGCCAGTCACTACTACAATAAGTATTTGTAGAGGCGACTGGCGATGGTTTGTAGAGGCGGCTCAGCCAGCCGCCACTACCATACCGTCTTTACAAATCATGTATTTATAGGGACGGTTCCCAGACCGTCCCTACAAATCGATTTATAAAGGAGGCTGGTGTTATCAGCCGCCCCTACATATGCATTTGTAGGGCACCAGCCGCCTCTACAAAATTGATTTGTAGGGGCGGCTGTAGTACCAGCTGCCCTTATAATACCTGTTTGTAGAGGCGGTTCAGTCTAGAACCGCCCCTACAGTATATTTTTTCGTCAAAAAAAATTTAAATTTACAATTCAAATTCGACCGGAATATATATATATATTATATGCATATATAATTCAAATCTGACCAGAACATATATAATTAAAATCTGACCACAAGCATAAGAGCATTATATAAACTACCATTACAAGTTCAATTCACAAGAATATATACAATCCATCATTAAATAGATATAATTCACAAGTCTAATTCGTTCCACAAGTTCAAACTGTCCCACAAGGTAAGATCAATGTCAAATTTCATACACATTGTTATCAACGGCCTAGAGCTAGCCTTTTAGTCTTATGAAGGTGTTGGTACTGAGGATTTCTACCTAAGTCAGAATCTCGGTCATGGTAGGTGCCTTTGACGTGTACAATCTGGTTCAATATGAAGTTGCAAAGATCGCCGATGACTTCTAAGAGTTGGTCATCCTTGTATATGTCTCTTTTCATTTCTTTCTCTTCTTTCCACTACAAAAGAATAAGTTTTGATTTAGCATTTCATATCATGTGCGAAGTTTTTATACTACGGGTGAAGACGTTCAAACTTACCCTTAAAGGGTGTCTTCTGTAGACACCAGTGTTACTCATCATAGAACATGAATAGTATCTACAATATACACTCCCAGGCTTCTACTTGGTCCACTGTGTGTTTTGCATATGGAAATATTAAGTAATGATTTTGACAACCATGTAATGGAGTACTAAAGTAAGTTACACTTATCGCACATAGTATTTTTATAACCAGCCTTTCCTTCCTTACTGGATCATGTCTTCTGTGAAGTTGATTGACATAGAACCTAAATATCCTGTTCGAATTATTTTACCAAATACAACTTGTTAGTATTCAAAAGTGAACATTACAAGTATGTATACAAACATATAAGCTAATGAGGATTATCGATATATATACGTCTTGAGAATCGATATGAAGTCTTTGTATGTCACCGGATCCCTATCTATTGAATCAAAGACCCATGCCATGCTCCTCCCGACATCGACGCCTATATAAATTCAGTGGTTATTGCATGGATTTAATTATAAAACTAGTAAGCTCTTTTACATCAAATAAAATATATCGAACAAAGCTTTAAGTATAGAGTTGAACTTACTCAAAGATGCATGGTAGCTATATAGTAGAGTGTTGTTAGAGATTTTTAAAAGCCAAGGTAATGTATGCCGAAACCTTAAGGGACTCTTGCTTTAGTTTCTTCGCACGGATGTTCTCTTTCTCCCGAAGGGTCTTTCCAGCAGCTAGCTCTTTGTCATCCAGTTTTCACTATCTAGGGTAATTAAAATTTGTTTGTACTATAACTTGAAGGTCTATATACCCGGCTTTTACACTTGATATTTATTTTACAATGTGCACTTGCATTCTACAAATCACGATGTGGGTGAGTTACAACAAAATCAAAAGATTACATTCATATCATATCGGGAGGACAAAGACTTATAGGCACCACGTGCGAATTAGATTCATTTCCATTGCTCGGAAGTGAAAGCATGTCTGCATGTCATTGAAGTCAAGTATAATTTTCCCGGCTGGGCTTCCAAATATGTCGGTAGGGAAGCATGCTTGTACGAGGTCTATGCTCGTTAGGAGAACACGCAAGTACCAATCATGGAACCTTCTCATTCCAAGTGGTAGGCGCTGGATGTTCCGATTTGGTAGAAAGGGCTTGCCTCTTTCATATGTTTTCGGGCAATCCTTTGACCATTTAATGGCATCAATATTTGGATACTGCTTTGTTGTTTGGTGGAGTTTGCTAGTGACGGCCTCCTCAGAAGCCCGTGATGGGACTTTTTTAACTTGGTTGTCAGGCTTTAACTGATCATGGACATACCACTTGTGCACCAACAAGACGTCTTTCATCAAAACATAAATTGGCCTTATGGTGATTGGATGCTTCTTTCGAAGTTCCCATTCAGGCACGTCCTCATTTTCTTGTGCATCACCTTCTTTAGGAGGCACTCGTTGTTCATGTATCGGCTGCACTTGTTGAGAAGACTATTGCATCTCATCATGCACTTGCTCGGTACGACCTGGAGAAGGTTGTGGCTTATCAGGCACATACTCGCTAGGAGGCAGGGAAGAATGTGACATCTCAGGAATGTGGTGGTCACGAGATGGTAAAAATATATCCCCGTCCTCAACAACTCGCTCCAAATTTGAGAGAGGGGGGGGCGGCGAAAAAGCAGTTAATATAATATCTCGTTTGTGCCAAAGGATAAACTGCCACATTACGTCTCCGAGTAACACCAGCCCCTCGAGAGTTGCATAGTCTATCCTCCACTTATGAACTCGGGCTTCACGGTATGCACCTCAACCCTAGTGTAATCCGGCGATATCTTATTATTGTGGTGTAAGCCCCCGTGAGGACAAGGAAGATTGTACAACCTAGGAAATCCTTATGTTTTTCTCAAGTTATGACACAAGCATGGTTATAAATGAATTATTAGTGTGAACGGGATTCCAATATGATCAAAGAACACTTGCCTTCCTCCAAGTTCTGCTGCTGATGCTCAAAGAATTTGAATCTCGGCCTTGCAAATTCAAGTACTGCTCTCCCCGTCTACATGCACAACAATGGTCCAAAACAATACATACAAGGAAGTAAACAACATAAATTTAGAACAGTATATATACCAAGTAGTATAAACAGAACACAAAAGGGATACTAAACTGCAGAACACTTCGCGTGTGAACACAAGAATCATTGAAATCCGAGTCACGGCTTAATAAAAGGTAAAACTATTCCAAGGTATATATATTTAGCATGGCAAGAAGGTATTTTCAAATAAAAGGAAAAACTAACATGTATACCGTGCACATTAATTTTTCAATTTAATTTAATCATTGAACTCTACGATGTGCTATATTGGTTTAGACTTTAGAATAATAGTAGTATTACTAAATGTGTATGTTTTGGCAACAATATGAAGTTATTAAGAGCTAAAAACATCTTACTAATTTTGCAGCTGTACATAGTAATTGTGGTGGCTTATATACAAAATAAACACGGGTACCGAAGGGTTCTATATCACTGGATGAACTTGATATCAAAAGAGTTGAACTAGCTGAGTTAGAACAGTCGGGGTTCCAGTTAAGAAAATCACCGGCGGTATGCGGCTGCAGGTCGTTGGCGAAGAAGCGGTGCTGACGGGCGGGATCGACGTCGGCGGGTCGCGAGCTCGGCCGATGCAGTTGCAAAAGTAGGGCGCGGGACGGCGGCTAGGGACAAAGCGCAGCGGCGGCGGAAACAACTCGAACTCCAGATCGAGGTCGTCTGTCTGCTGCAGACTGCAGAGCTGGCCGCCGGTTGCTTGGGCCTTGGGCTGGCTGTCTAGTGCTTCTGCTTGCACTGCTAGGGACATTGCCCGTGAGCAAACGGGGCTTGGTAAACTGGGCTTGGAGCCTGGGAAACAGAGGGACAGGCCAGAAACGAGATTGCAAAGAAAAGCCGAGGAAAAGTCATCTTTCTTGGTTTATAATAATTTCAGAAGACTTTGAAAACTCTGAACAAAATTCAGATTAAACTTATTTATGCTGATGGTTCTAAAAATATTGTAATTAGGTTCAAATTATTTATGTCTGCTCTGTTTTTATATCAAAAAATAATAAAATGATTCATAGAAATCATATTCGTACTTATTAGTATGATTGTTTGGAAGCATTAAATAGATTTTTTTTATAACATAAGCATTAATTAGATTGAAATAGACAATGTATTGACCATAATAAGTCAGTCGTGTGTTTGTGGGTTATACTATACTATAGTACATGGCATAACGCTGGTATCACCGGTGATCCTTGGAAAAAGCGATGGGTGGATGGACATCCTGTGGGCTGTGGCCAATTGGCCATTGCCCGCCCATACAGGTAGAGGCGACATATACGCGGCCGAATCATGGCACGACATGGTGATGGCGACCCGAGACGGACGGAGAAGAAGAGAGTTGCAGAGGAACCGTACCTACCCTGTTGTACTGTAATTTGGTGTCTCGTTTCCAGCATTTGTTTACTGGTCTCTCTGATGAATGCAGGCAAGGCATATGCAGATGCAGCTGGTTCCATATCCACGCAGATGCAGAGGAGCACCTGCACGGCAGCAGAGCGCCAGGCCGCCATGCGTGCGTGTGGCTGGGCTGTGCTGTGCGTCTCAGAAGCCAGAAGCAAAAGGACAAGGACTCCAAGGAGGGCCGGCCGAGGCGGTGCATTCAATTCAATTCACGGATGGCTGGCTGAGGTTCGAGAGCCAAGGCCTGAAGCCTGATCGGAGGAGAGGGAGAGGGAGAGGGAGAGGGAGTCGGATTCGGACCGGACGTGAGGAGACGTGATGGATGCTGGGCACAGCAAAAGAGGAATGGAATGGAAAGGAATCGGTCCGAATCCCGGGCGTCACCTGAGTTGGTGTGCCCTCATCCAGACCGGGAGTTGAACCACCGGCATGGCCGCTAGCTAGTTGCCTCCTCCCCTTTCATCAAATCAATCAAACGGAACAAGAAGCGTCTCAATGCTGCTGCTTCTTCTCCTCCTGATCCGTT
The DNA here is from genome assembly GCA_904845875.1 of Miscanthus lutarioriparius. NCBI lineage: Eukaryota > Viridiplantae > Streptophyta > Magnoliopsida > Poales > Poaceae > Miscanthus > Miscanthus lutarioriparius. The sequence continues at coordinate 93,255,261 of CAJGYO010000001.1, read as the reverse complement.
GACTTGATGTGCAGTTTGAACTGATATTTTTCCAGCGACCACAAGGGCACCAGTGCTGGTTAGTCGGTTGGTTATAGTTAGTACCAACTAACCTGTTTCTTTCTCCTCTACTAGGAATAGTACGCTGAGTTTGTGTGAGAGGGCAACCGGGCGGCGGAGCCACGGGTGATCCGATGCTCGTTCCACAGGATCTAAACGACCGAGACACTAAGCCATCGTTTTGGCTACACGCTTGCATTCATTGCAACCATCAATCTACCAAGTCTAAGAGATAGACAGCCCGTTCGTTTCGGCTGGATTGGTTTATAAGCCATGACTGAAAATACTGCTGGCTAGTTTGGCGTGAGAGAAAAATATTGTTCATTGGTTGATAAGCCAATGATTATAAGCCAGATATGAGCTGCCGAACAGGCTGAGAAGCGTCACCCATGGTGACTGGCGTGATAGCTTGCAGACTGAATGAAGCAACCAAAGGAGGAAATGCGCTCGTCTCTGATGCAGTGGCAGAACCAGAATTTGTGCCTACGATATGGCTAACAAAAAATATCTCGCAATCAATACGGTGTATAATCTAAGATATAATCTGAACGTAGCGGATACCAAGCGTAATTGAGCACTAGTGGAGAGGAGAGATAGTCTGGGGACTGAAATACTTAAGAATGCTAGACTTTTGGACTCTCTAAATCTAACCAGTTTTGGGTAAAATCTAGGGTAATCCCCGGACTACCCGAAATTAGGCTAGATCCACCCCTGCTCCCATGCATCATAGACACAACACTCTCTCGGATGGTGGTCTCGTCTCCGGCTCCTTAGCACAAATTAGAAGGTGGCATGCATTCTCATCTCGTAGGCCATAATATGGATATATAGATTTCTTTTATGACTTATTTTTACAAGTAGACAATGAAAACTTTGCTACAAATTTTATTTTTATTGATATATGAGAAAAACTAGACTAGCTAGGGACGGCCTAATTTTTGTTGAGTGTAAACAGAGTAAGAAACACACACAATTAAGGTGCTGCATCCACACTTTCTCCACAACTTCGATTCATAGCTTGCACTTGATATTTTGTAAAAGAATAACAAGCCAACAAAGTTGTATTTATAGACCACATTTTATACGGAAAATGGCCACTTATTTGTGGCTAGCTTGAGTAAATTGGGAGCATAAGCAGCAGTTTTCAGTGGAGTGGTTCGACCGGATGCAAATTGATTGCTCCCAAACATTGCGCGTTCTTGGTTCCATCAGCTGAACCATTTCCTGCAGCCTGCAACTTTGCTACTAGTACTCGCTAACGGTACGTTATAAAGACTTTGTTGATATTGCACTAGAGATATGTCATATTGCGTACGTTCCTTTTTATCTGTCGTTCTTATGTACCGAGAAGTCAAATATACTCAGCTTTAACCAAATATACATAAAAAATATTAACATTTATGGTACATAATTAGTATCACGTTGAATATTTTTTTATAATAAATTTATTTAGAAATACAAATATTGTTAATATTTATATAAATTTAGTCAAAATTGATAAAGTTTGATCCATACGTTTTCCAGAGACAAATATAAAGGGACAGAGGGAGTAGATCCTATGAAGTCAAGTGCCCATCCTTGACAATAAATGAGAATTTGAAGCCTCCTGAATCCAGAATCCAGCAGCGTCACTAGTCCACTAAACACTAATTAGACCATGTGATGGGAGGCGGATCAGACACAACTACTCACTCGAGATTGCATGTCTCAACATCACAACCTTTGGCGCCAATCTTTGTGGCCAGGTTATAGCGTGGCAGCTACGTGGCATAGCTTGATGTCGTGAGTCTTGGCGTCGACCTTGGCGCTAAATGGTGCGGCACCGAGGTCTGGGCCACAAGCCACCAACCCACCGAGGCGCTACAATAGTGCTAGAATAAATATTGCAAATATCCAAAATTAGATCACAAATCTTTATATCAAAATTAATTGTTGTCCATAAAATTTCATTTATTCCAACCATAAATTGTTTTAGGATCAATCACAAAAACTTAGCTTCATGTTTGACCATAGAATTCTTTGATTCCCTTGTCCACTAATTAACAAACCATAAATTTCACATGTTCTTGCATTTAAGCTAATAACAGCAACATCTACCTCTAACATGTCCTTGCATTTTAGCGAATACCAACATCTGGCATGTTTTTCTTGTGAACGCCCACAGCTAACATGTGTGCGAAAAGGGTCTTCTAGTGACAGAGGACAGGGATAGGTAGTGAAATAAAGAAACGTTAGTTGTATGGATGGTAAAAAAAAACCGTCATGTGTGAGCGTGTGACTAGAAAAAGATCAATATATATATATATATGCACACACACACAACTAGCATAGAGTTAGACTAGCTAATCGCAAATACATATGTAAAAAGTTAAAACCTCTATATCAAGCATAAAAAACACATGTATTTGCACCTATACAAACATAGCAAAATTCTATCATGTGTGAAGGGAAAAAACTAATGAACCATAAAAACCTCAATCATTATGTATAGCCAAACTAGCCTAGGCACTAACTATATTTGTGTGTTAACTTTAGGCGATTAAGTCTTGTTGAGTACAGTTGAATACTCAGAGTTTATTAGACCATGCTATTAGAGGCAAACATGTGTGGTGCACGGAGTTTTGCCTATATTGTATGTGCACCCATGAGGAGCTGTATCCCTAGGCGTGTGAAACGATAAAAATTTCATACAAACTTCACAACACTAGTGCAGAGTGACTAATACAATAATAAGCCCTACAATCCTCTACTTTGCACTAGCTCTATTTCTCACCTACAAGCAAGCCCCTAAACAAGTCTAGTAGCTTTGAATTCTACTATAGCACAACACAACACAACTAGCTAACTAGATAGCTACAAACGAAGGCAACTACAAACTAGAACTATGCTACTCTAGCAAGCTAAATAAAGCAACTGCCGCACAAACAAAGAACAAGATATGCAATAGATGAACACAATATTTATCCTCGTAATTTGGTTGCTTGCCAGCAACTACGTCCACGTTTGTGGTGAGTCCTCAAGTGATGTTTTGCGTGCTAACTAGCATGACAAGATAGACCCACAACTTGGGTGTCGCAAGAATCATGCACAAGATGCACTTCAACTAGCTAGCCACAAGTATTCCACTAGTGTATCCTGAAAGGATCAAGATGTCTAAGGGGGGTGTATTGGGCTAATCTAAAATTCTCATAAAATTAAAATCTACCACTTAGCTCATTTTACCCCTTGTGCCTAATAGTGTTTCTAGACTACACAGAAAAGTTTTGCAACCTATAATTCCAATCCTACACTAGCACTCCAATTCTAAGAATGTAAAGACATGCATCGAAGTAATTGCACAAAAGTAAATGTGTAATGTAAAGAGAGGGATAAGAACACATGTTTTCCCAAGGTATCTGAGAGTCAGCACTCCCCACTAATCCTCGTCGGAGCACTCGTGCAAGGGTATCTATCGGTGTTTCGAATAAACACCAACTAGTAAATTTATATTTGTTGTGCGTTAGGCCTGGATGGTGTACTAAAGGATACAAGGTTTATACTGGTTCGGACACAATGTCCCTACATCCAGTTTGCTGCTGCTTGTGTTATTAGCACCGGAAAAAGTTCGTAGTAGGGGGTACAAACGGTCGAGAGAGGGACAGGTCCCAAGTCTCTGATGGAAAGGTTGAAAGGATGCTAAAGCTTGGTTGCTGCTTGGCGGTGTGTTGTGTGATGTGTTGTGTGTGGAATCAATTCATCCCTTCAGTGGGGTGTCCTGCCCTCCCTTTTATAGACCAAGGGGGAGCAGGGGTTATAGATGGGAGAAAGAGGAAAAAACCAAAAGTAGAGAAGGTCCTTCGAAGGTGTCGGGTCTTCCTTTTTCCTTGAGCCTGCCCCGCTGACACGGCAGCGATGCTAGGGATAGCACGTTCACTGATCCTGATGGGGCCGTGCTCTGGCCTCATTTCAGCAAGTGGTCACATCCCATCCTACTCCAGCGGACGGATGGTGCGGCGTGCCAGGGTACTTAGCCGTGACCCTACGGGGAGCAGACGAGGAAGTGACTATACGCCCATTACTGTAGATGATGCGAGTTCCCTCCTGGATTGTAGTGGTTGCCGTATGCTTATGTCAGGATCCGCGTCCGAGGGCTGATGGCGGCGCCCACAACACTATAAGACAAAAGTCGACGCCTACAACAATGTTCGGGCTCTATCATGCCTAGAAGGGCTTAAAGCACCCGTCCGTCATATCCAAACGGTACTTTCCCGTAGGCAAGCAATGATGGTCCTCGGTACTGCAGTTGACTTGAGTGTCCTATCCTACCCTACGCTTGTCATTATGAAGGAGTAGGGTGCAGACGTCGGGCGAGGTGGAGCCAGCCCTCAGACGTCGGGCAAGGCGGAGCTAGTCCTTGGACGTCGGGCGAGGTGGAGCCTGCCCCCAGACATCGGGTGAGGCGGAGCTAGCCCTCAGACATTGGGCGAGGCAGAGCCAGCCCTCAGTCATCGGGCGAGGCAGAGCCCAACCCTTGGTTGTCGGGCGAGGTGAAGCCAGTCCCCGGTCATCGGGCGAGGCGGAGCCAGCCCTCAGCCGTCGGGCGAGGCAAAATCTGCCCCCAAACGTTGGGCGAGGCGGAGCCCAGCCCTCGAGGGTCGGGTGAGGCGAGCCCATCCCTCGGAGGTCGGGCGAGACGAGGCTAGTCCCTCATCGTCGAGCGAGGCGGAGCCAGCCCTCTTAGTCGGGCGAGGCGGAGTCTGCCCCAGACGTCGAGCGAGGCGGAGTCTAGCCCTCGGGGGTCGGGCGAGGCAGAGCCAGCCCTCGGGGGTCAGGCAAGGCGTGGCCAACCTTCGGTCGCATGGACAAGAAGTGCAGTTGCATTCTTGTCTGTTTGAAAGCATCAACGTTTGATGATTATTAGCTCTACCTCATTAGGTACCCTAGTATTAGGTCCCCGACAGTAGCCCTCGAGCCCCGGGTGATTCGGATAGAATCACCCGGGGTGATTTGACTTGCCAGAGGGTGTGCGTCGAGCGCACCCGACTGGTGTAGCCCTTGAGCCCCCGGGTGATTCGGATAGAATCGCTCCGGGGGTATTTTGATTCGCCAGAGGGTGCGCGCAAGCGCACCCGACGGGTGTAGCCCCTGAGCCCCCGGGAGATTCAGATAGAATCGCCCGGGGGGTATTTTGATTCGCCAGAGGGTGTGTGCGAGCGCACCTATCGAGTGTAGCCCCCGAGCCCTCGGGGGATTCGGATAGAATCGCCCGGGGGGTAATTCGCACCCTTCGCGGGTATGGCTATGAGATTTGGTGTTTTGACAACTGGATAGCTTAAAGGGAACCTTGGTATCCCGTTCGTAGGGATTTGTCCAGGGTCAGCCCGGTTGAGACTCGATCGTGGGTCGAGACTCCCTTTAGGCTCGTGCGCCTGAGTTTTGGCCGCTCGCGGGCCCATCCCTCGTTGGGACGATCGTCGAAATTATTGGGCCAACCCTCGAACTCCTGGGCCCAGGCGGGCCGGGGAAATGCTTTTTGACCCGTATCCCCTCTACGGGAAAAGAGTCCTGGTCTGCTCGGGAAGGCGAAACGTTCGGCATGACTTTGGTGGGAAAGGATAGGGATCGTGGGCGCATATCCCGCGATGTGATGTGGTGGTGTATCGTGGCAGGCACGGAGATCTAGGCGGACGGTTGCCCTTCTCGCATCCATCGCCCCTATAAAACCAAGGGGTTCGCCCCTAGGGTTCCGTACTTTGCCTCCTCGCCTTTGCATCTACAACCTCCGCCGCCAATCGTCTGAGCCTCCCGCACCCGCATCGCAACCGCCGTCAAGCTCACATCCAACCACCCCTCCCAATCATTCAATGGAGCCATGGTGCAGATCCGATATCACCCTTCAGCACCTGGAGGGCCTCGTTCGCCGTGGCCTCCTTTGCCCGTGGACCACCGCCGAGGAGTGGCGGCTGCCCGGCAATGAGGACGCGCCGTTGCCGCTCAAAGGCGTGTAGCCGGTGGCTCGGCTGGGAATTGTCCTTAGGCTCCAGAGTACCGCGGGGAGCTCGGTGACCCACCGTGCGCCAAACTTGTTCAATTGGTTGAAGATCCTAGGCTTGAGGCCCTGTAGGAGCATGTCGTTTGCGCGCTTGACATGTCCGTTCGTTCGAGGGTGCGCGACGGTGGCCCAATCGACCCGGATGTGGTTTTCATCACAAAATTGGAGGAACTTCTTACTGGCAAACTGTGTGTCGTTGTCCATAATGATGGAGTTTGGTACTCCAAAGCGATGGATGATGTCGAGGAAGAACAGTACGACTTGTTCAGACTTGATCACGGAGATCGGCCGAGCTTCTATCCATTTCGTGAACTTGTCTATGGTGACAAGCAAGTGGGTGTATCCTCCGGGCGCCTTCTTGAGAGGCCCAACCAGATTGAGCCCCCATACCACGAAGGGCCACATGATGGGGATCATCTGGAGTGCCTGGGCTATGAGGTGAGTTTGCCGAGCAAGTACTGACACCCTTCGCAGGTGCGCACGATCTGCTCGACGTCGGCTACTGCAGTGGGCCAGTAGAAGCCCTGTTGGAATGCATTTCCAACCAAAGTTCTAGGCATGGCGTGGTGACCACAGACCCCACCGTAGATATCGCTCAGCAAATGCTTCCCTTGTTCGATGGGGATGCAAAGCTACAGGATTCCAGTGTGGCTTTGTTTGTAGAGTTCGCCTTCTACAAGAACGAAGGACTTGGCGCGATGCGTGAGTCGTCGAACTTCTGTCTTGTCCATTGGCAGCGTGTCACAGAGGAGGTAGTCGAGGTAGAGCATTCTCCAGTCAACCAGAGGGTCGGGCTCTATCGCTAGATCCTCTTCAAGCTCCATGACCTCAGGGCCGGATGGAGTCGTCGGTTGATTAGCCCCCGAGGCTGGATCGGACGGACCATCATTGTCCTGCTTCGACCCTTTGTAGCGCACCGAGGGCTTGTGTTGGTCGCTACCGAAGACACCTGTTGGCACCGTCTCTTGGCCGGATGACGCCTTCGCAAGTGTGCCGGCCGCCTCGTTGTGCTGCCTTGGGATGTGATTGAGTTTGAGGCCATCGAATTTGTCCTCCAGCCATCGGACTTCTTGGCAGTACATAGCCATCTTGGCATCGTGACAACTTGACTCCTTCATGACTTGGTTGACGACCAGCTGGGAGTCACCTCGGATGTTGAGGCGTCGGATGCCCAACTCGATGGCAATGCGTAGGCCATTGATGAGCACTTCATACTCAGCCATATTATTGGATGAGGGGAAATGGAGATGGACCATGTACCTCATGCGTACACCGACGGGTGGTACGAAGACTAGCCCTGCTCCGGTGCCCTTCTTCGTCAGCGATCCATCGAAGTACATCGTCCAGTACTCTTGATCAATGACCGCCGGTGGCATTTGGACCTCGGTCCATTCCACAATGAAGTCCGCCAACACCTAGGACTTGATCGCCGTTCGGGAGGCATACGTAATGCCCTGACCCATCAACTCGAGCGCCCACTTTGTGGTTCTTCCCGTGGCGTCCTGGCTTTGGATGACCTCGCCGAGGGGGAACGATGTCACGACCGTCACCGGGTGTGACTCGAAGTAGTGGCGTAGCTTCCTCTTGGTGATGAGGACGGCATATAGGAGCTTCTAGATTTGGGAGTAGCGGGTCTTAGAGTCGGATAGTACCTTGCTGATGAAGTACATAGGGCGCTGCACCTTGAGGGCATGCCCCTCTTCTTCCTGCTCCACTACCAGGGCGGCGCTGACCACTTGCGTGGTGGCCGCTATGTATAGCAGAAGGGATTCTCCATTGGTTGGAGGAACCAAGATCGGGGCCTTTATCAGAAGCAGTTTGACCATGTCAAGTGCCTCCTAGGCCTCGGATGTCCACTCGAAGTGGTCGGCTTTCTTCAAGAGTCGATAAAGGGGGAGACCTTGTTCGTCGAGGAGCGAGATGAATCGGCTGAGCGTGGAGAGGCACTTTGTGACTCGCTGAACCCCCTTTATGTTCTGAATCGGGCCCATCCTTGTGATGGCTGAGATTTTCTCCGGGTTGGCTTCGATGCCACGCTCGGAGACGATGAAGCCAAGCAGCATGCCCCTCGGGACTCCAAAAACACACTTCTCGGGATTGAGTTTGATGCCATTCGCTCGGAGTTTTGCAAAGGTCTGCTCAAGATCGGCAACGAGGTGGTCAGCCCATTTGGACTTAACTATGATGTCGTCAACGTAGGCCTCAACGGTCCACCTGATGAGGACCCCGAAGCATTTGAGCATACAGCGCTGGTATGTGGCCCCAGCGTTCTTCAGGCCAAACGGCATTGAGACGTAGCAGAATGATCCAAAGGGGGTGATGAAAGATGTTGCGAGTTGGTCGGACTCTTTCATCACAATTTGATGGTACCCGGAGTACGCATCAAGGAAGCAGAGGGTTTCGCACCCCGAGGTAGAGTCGACTATTTGGTCTATGTGCGGCAAAGAAAACAGATCCTTTGTGCATGCCTTGTTGAGACCCGTATAGTCAACACACATCCTCCATTTCCCACTATTCTTTCATACAAGAACAGGATTAGCTAACCACTCTGGGTGGTATACTTCCATGATGAATCTGGCAGCCGATAGTTTTGCTATCTCTTCACCGATGGCCCCGCGTGTCTCCTCATCGAAGCGACGCAGGCGTTGCTTCACCGGCTTGGAGCCTGGGTGGATCTTCAAGGTATGCTTGGCGACCTCCCTCAGAATGCCTGGCATATCCGAGGGTTTCCATGCAAAGATATCTTTGTTATCGCGGAGGAAGTTGATGGGCGCGCTTTTCTATTTGGAGGAGAGCATGGTACCAATGCGTACCGTTTTGCCTTCGGTGCTCCTAGGGTCTATAAGGACTTCTTTAGAGCCCTCTGTCGATTCAAACGACTCGGTCCACTTCTTGACATCGGGCGCTTCTTCGGTGACCTCCTCCCAAAGGGCGACGAGTTTCCCGGAGGCGACGATCGCTGCAGCGTGACCGCAGCACTCGACCTCGCACTCGTAGGCACACTTGAAGGAGGTGCCGATGGTGATTACCCCGTTGGGGCTCGGCATTTTCAGCTTGAGGTATGTATAGTTGGGATGGCCATGAACTTCGCGTAGCATGGACGTTCCAGAATGGCGTGGAAGGTTTCGGGGAACCCAACCACCTCAAAGGTGAGGGTTTCAGTCCTATAATTGAACTGATCCCCGAAGGTAACGGGCAGATCAATCTGCCCGAGTGGCATGGCCTGCTTCCAGGGCACGATGCCATGGAAAGGTGCTCGGGTTGGGCAGAGACGTGTCCGGTCGACGCCCATCTCGTCGAGCATCTTGGCGCACATGATGTTGAGGCCGCTGCCCCCATCCATCAGTACTTTGGTGAGTCGCTTCGGGCCGACGATCAGGTCGACTACGAGCGGATATCTCCCCGGGTGCGGAACGCTATCCGGATGGTTGGTCCGATCGAAGGTTATGGCAGACTTTGACCACCGAAGGAAGGGAGGTGTGGCCGGTTCGGCTGTGTAGACCTCGCGGTGTGCGACCTTCTGACGACATTTGGAGTCGTAGGCTGCTGATCCTCCAAAGATCAAAAGGCAGTCGTCCGGCGTCGGAAAGCCATCGTCCTTCTCCTCGGCGTCGTCCGCGGTGGGGGCAGGGTCCTTTCCTTGCTCCCCTTTGTTGGAGCCTCCGGACAAGAACCACCGCATGAGCCTGTAGTCCTTGAGTAGGTGCTTAATCGGGAAGGCATGGTTCGGGCATGGTCCCTCGAGTAATTTTTTGAAGTGGCTCAGAGTGCCCTCTATGGGCTTCTAACCACCCGTGCGGTCAGCAGCGACCATGAGTGTGTCCTCACGCCATTGCTTCTTGTTCTTCCTTTTGGCGAAATGATTGGAGGTGCCTTCGCCAGCGCCCTCGTCCTGCCTTGCCTTGCCCTCGAGACGATCGAAGATCGCTCTGACCGCCTCTTCTCCCAAGGCATGGCTAGTGGCGATGTCCAGGAGTTCCTTGGTGGTTCGTGAACCTTTGCGTCCCAGCTTATGAACCAAAAACTTGTAGGTAGTCCCAGATAGGAAGGATCCTATAACATCGGCATCGGCGATGTTAGGGAGCTCATTACACTGCCGGGAGAAGCGCCGAATGTACCCACGGAGGGTCTCACCGGCCTTCTGACAGCAGTTCTTGAGGTCCTATGGGTTTCCAGGGCGCTTGTATGTGCCCTGGAAGTTGCCCACAAAGATCTCCTTCAGATCTGCCCAACTCTGGATCGCGTTGGACGGCAGGTGTTCCAACCATGCTCGTGCGAAATCAGCTAAGAACAGTGAAAGGTTGTAGATAATGAAGTCATCATTATCCACACCACCGGCTTGGTAGGCAAGTCGATAGTCTTCGAGCCAAAGTCCAGGGTTTGTTTCCCCAGAATACTTCGGGATATTGGTAGGTGGTCGATATCTTGGCGGGAAAGCAACGTTGAGGATGTGCCGGCCGAAGGCTTGAGGGCCCGGCAGGCCAGGGCTCGGGCTTCGATCTTCGCCGCTGTCATAGCGTCCGCCACGACGAGGATGATAGCCACGACGGGCTCCTTCTCTCGGGTCACCGTAGGTGCGTCTGCGGGCGTCAAGGGTGCTGCGTGCGTCGCGGTTGCGGCCGAGACGCTGATGCACCAGGACCGCGGCACGCTGCCTGCCGCCTGGTGGTGTCTGGTGGACTGATGCGCCCTTGGCGGGGCATGATGAGGTCGTGCGCTAACTGGCATCGAGCTCGTGTCGTCAAGACAGCGAGCTCTCAGCCTGCTGCGCTACCGCACGCTCTAGTAGCGTGCGAATCTCACGGTGGGCTTGACAATCCTCGGGCGTCGCGGCCTCTGGAAGGCCATGGAGCAAGGCCATCGCGGCGGCGATGTTCTGGCTTGCTCGAGCGAAGCGAGGAAGAGCTTCATCGTCGGCGATAATCCTCCAGTTTACATTGCGGGCCATGGCACATGCGTGCCCACCATCTCTGTGGCGTTCGATCTCTCGATCGAGCTCTGCGCACTCCTGCACAAGCTGGATTCTGGCTTCCTCGATCTCTCGCTTTCGGGCTTTCAGCTGCTCCACCCCCATGCGAGGTGGGGCCGCTATCTCCCCTTCGGTTTCATCGCCAAGGTTGCCCACGGGGGTAACCTCCTCTGTGGGGATGCTTTCGATGTGTCCCTCGGGGGTACCCATCATGAAGCATTCCCGGGAGGGGTGATGGCTCCCCCTACTGGAGTCAGAGCCAGAGGACAACCTCGGCTCCTCTATGAGGAGGTTGTGGAGAGATTCCGTGACGTGTTCGATTACCCCCACGAACCCGTTGTTCGTGGGCGGCAGAACCATGCGTCGTGCCACAAGGTGGCTAACAGTCACCGTAGTGTTGCGGAGACCGAACGGAAGCGCTGTCGGGGTGCTCCGTATGTGGTGTTTCGGAGAGAGGGACCCTCCTCCAGGAAAACCACGCCGTGTCGTTGGTGTCGGAAAGGGCGAGGCAGCACTGGTCCTCCCTGGACTGCTGGGGTCCAAGGGAGACACCGAGCTGGCGCTCAAGCCTCTCGTGGTTGAGGCCAATGGAGGGGAGAGATTGGATGGCGGTGTGAGCCAATGCCAACTCTCCTCCCACCGTGATGATGAAGTCTAGGCTCTCAAAAATGCACGTGTGTGCCTAGGACCCAGCTGATGCCGTGGCTAGCCATCCATGGCCTGATGTTTATCGTTGAAACGCGCAAAGGTCCCCTACCTGGCGCGCCAACTGTCGGTGTTTCGAATAAACACCAACTAGTAAATTTATATTTATTGCGCGTTAGGCCCGGATGGTGTACTAAAGGACACAAGGTTTATACTGGTTAAGGCAGAATGTCCCTACGTCTAGTTTGCTGCTGCTTGTGTTATTAGCACCGAAAAAGGTTCGTAGTAGGGGGTACAAATGGCCAAGAGAGGGACAGGTCCCAAGTATCTGATGGAAAGGTCAAAAGGATGCCAAGAGCTCAGTTGCTGCTTGGCGGTGTGTTGTGTGATGTGTTGTGTGTGGAATCAATCCGTCCCTTTAGTGGGGTGTCCTGCCCTCCCTTTTATAGACCAAGGGGGAGCAGGGGTTACAGATGGGAGAAAGAGAAAATAACCAGAGGTAGAGAAGGTCATTCGAATGTGCCGGGTCTTTCTTTTCCCTTGAGCCTGCCCGCTGACATGACAGACAATGCCAGGGATAGCACGTTCGCTGATCCTGATGGGGCCGTGCTCTGGCCTCATTTCAGCAAGTGGTCACATCCCATCCTACTCCGGCGGACAGTGCGGCATGCCAGGGTGCCGAGCCGTGACCTTACGGGGAGCAGACGGGGAAGTGACTATACGTCCGTTACTGTAGATGATGCGAGTTCCCTCCTGGATTATAGTGGTTGTTGTATGCTTATGTCAGGATCCGCGTCCGAGGGCTGATGGCGGCGCCCACAACACTGTAAGATAAAAGTCGGTGCCTACAATACTGTTCGGGCTCTGTCATGCCTGGAGGGCTTAAAGCGCCTGTCCCGTCATATCCTGACGGTACTTTCTCGTAGGCATGCAGGGTATGGTCCTCGGTACTGCGGTTGACTTGTGTGTCCTATCCTACTATGTGCTTGTCATTATGAAGGAGTAGGGTGCAGATGTTGGGCGAGGCGGAGCCTGCCCCGGAACGTCGGGAGAGGCAAAGCCAGCCCTTAGATGTCGGGCGAAGCGGAGCTAGCCCTTGGAAGTCGGGCGAGGCGGAGCCTGCCCCCAGATGTCAGGCGAGGCGGAGCCAGCCCTCAGACATCGGGCGAGGCGGAGCCAGCCCTCAATCGTCGGGCGAGGCGGAGCCCAACCCTCGGGGGTCGGGCGAGGCGAGGCCAATTCCCGGTTGTCGGGCGAGGCGGAGCCAGCCCTCAGCCGTCGGGCGAGGCGAAATCTACCCCCAGACGTCGGGCGAGGCGGAGCCCATCCCTCGGGGGTCGGGCGAGACAAGGCCAGTCCACGGTCGTCGAGCGAGGCGGAGTCTACCCCCAGACGTCGGGCGAGGTGGAGTCCAGCCCTCGGGGGTCGGGCGAGGTGGAGCCAACCCTCAGGGGCCGGGCGAGGCGTGGCCAACCTTCGGTCGCATGGACAAGAAGTGCAGTTGCGTTCTTGTCTGTTTGAAAACATCAACGTTTGATGATTATTAGCTCCACCTCATTGGGTACCCCAGTATTAAGTCCCCGACAGTATCGCTCCCCCTTGATGATCCGTAGAAGGATCAAGTGCTCTCTAAATATTGATTCTTCGCTACTCCGACACGATAAATTGCCCACGACCGCTCACAACATGAGTTGGGTCTCCCACAATCACCACCAAAGATCACCAAACTCCCGATCATCACCGAGCCATTTAGGTGATGTCGATCGCCGAGAGTAAATCTCCATGGTAGGCTGTACACCTGGAGCAATGAACGTCGTCGCCCAACCATGAAGCGCATTTGCCGCGCGTTCGCCACCATTCAGTGGCTGCAGGAGTTCCCCAACCATCACCTTAGATCGCTTTAAATTTCCACGGACTGCTCTGATCATGCACCTTTGCTGTTACAGTTGTGCTCCGAGCCGTGGGCCAAGCCGAGGTTCCAGTTCGAGGCCTTCTGGGTGCCCTAGATGGTTTCGAGGAGGTCGTCAGGCATGCGTGGCAGTGCCCACTATCGAACATCGACGCGTACAGGGTGCTCGATTTCAAGTTCAGACGCACTGCCAAGGCGCTTAAAAGTTGGAGCATGCACAACGTTGGCAGTGTTCGGCTTCAGCTGTTCATGGCCAGGGAATTAAGTGCCCAATTCGATGCCGCCCAAGAGTACCGGGAACCGTCGGAGGACGAGAGGCTGCTGCGTAGTGACCTTAAGCGTCAAAGCCTGGGTCTTGCGTCGCTGGCATGAACGATCGTGAGGCACCGATCCAGGATCAGGGTCCTTGAGGAGGGTGATGCGAACACGAAGTTCTTCCATCTACAAGCATGCCACAGAAATCGCAAGAACTACATCCCCTCTATCCACCATGAAGGCCAGTGGTTCTCGGCTAAGGAGGCCAAGGAAGACCTGATCTACAACTACTACAATAGCATACTAGGCACGCCCTTTGCCCATCTGCACTCCCTCCACCTAACCGACCTCCTGCCGCAGTTGGATCTGAATGGCTTCGCCGCATGCTTTTCGGAAGAAGAGATTTGGGTAACAATCAAGGAACTACCACCTGATCGTGCTCCGGGTCCGGATGGGGTTCACCGGCCTGTTCTACAGAGTTGCATGGGACATCATCAAGCCTGATCGTGCCAAGGAGCTGTGGAGAACAAAGGTGTCGCGGAAAGTCAAAATTTTCTTCTGGCTTGATCTTCACCGCCGATTGTGGACTGCGGCACGTCGCAAGAGACATGGTCTTCAGGACCACGATGACTGCGTCTCGTGCGATCAGGCGCCTGAGACCGGGGACCATTTGTTCCTGGGTTGTGTGATGACCAGGCAACTGTGGTTCGAGCTTCTGTCTCCTATAGGGCTGGTGACGGTTATGCCTTAACGCGACGAGGAACTTGGTGAGTGGTGGATCAGGCAGCGGCTAAGGCTTGATGTGGATGCACGCCCGCCGTTTGCCTCAGTGCTGCTGCTCGTCGCCGGTGCGTCTGGAAGGAGGAACAACGGAACATTTCAGAGGTCGTCGGCAAGCCTGCAGTCTATGTATCAGGCTATGCTCCGTGAAGCTGAAGATTGGATTAGCGCGGGGATCTCCACGTTGGCAGCTGTGTTTTCCTTTTGGTCACAAAATTCGGCTACAATGTAATACTGTCATGAAAATATGGTAGTTTAGGAGCCTGCGGCTTGGCAACGATGGTCCCTCGCCACTGTTACTGACCGACCGTGTAACCTCTGAAACATCGTTCCTCTTAATAAAAAAACAGGCCAAACGTCCGATCCAAAAAAAGATCACCAAAAGTAACAAGCACAAACTGTCACTTGACCTAACCAAGTTGTTTTCTAGGTGATGCAGGAAGAATGCTTGAGAGTTGCAAGTTGTGTGCTCGCAGAGCGCGTTTTAGTGCCAACGCTGTCCCTCCAAGCATCGCAGAGCGCGTTTTGCTGAGTGTTTTATTAAATACATACAGTAAATAGTGTGTTTGCCGAGTGCCCGATAGAATACACTCGGCAAACCGTTAGACACTCGGCAATCATACTGTTTCTAGTAGTGTTTAGTGCCAACGCTGTCCCTCCAAGCATTGCAGAGTCTATCGCACGGTCCCTCTCCCGTCATTCCGATTCAGCGTCGTCGGACCACATGCCCCCATCTCTTAAAACCGATTAGACCTCCACTATAGATGAGAGCATAAATTGCAGCTACAGTATGATTCCAGTGTTGCACTCGTCCTCGCATTGCAACCATCGATCGTAAAATGGTCGCTGATCAAAGGGGTGATGAAGTTGGGTGATGCCACCCCTTGGAGTAGAGTGTAGAGTATTACTACTAGTTAACAGTAAACCATGCATGCATTGGGCATTAGTGTAATGAAATGGAAATGATAGCCCATCCCTACCGCTCACCAACCAACCATAACCGCTCCACCTCGCCACAAACGCGGGCACGGGCGCCACCACCCGCTCTTGGCGCCACCACCCCCTATATATACATGCCCGCGCGAGCGAGCTCGAGCTGGCACGCCGTGCGCAGTGCGCAGTGCGCGAGAGAGTGAGAGCTCGCACACGCGCGTGCCACAGCAGATAGAGAGCCATCCGTCCCATGGAGGAGGCGGTGGAGGCTGTGGTTGCGGCCGGAGTGGAGCCGTTCCCCACGGTGGACAAGTGCGACGCCTCGGGCCTCGGCGCGCACACCTCCGTGGTGACGGACCTTGACGGCACGCTGCTACGCTCCCGCAGCGCGTTCCCGTACTACGCGCTGGTGGCCTTCGAGACCGGTGGCGTCCCGCGCCTCCTCCTCCTGCTGCTCCTGTCCCCGCTGGCCGCCGCGCTGCGCCTCCTGGCGTCGGAGTCCGCGTGCGCGCGCGTGCTGGTACTCGGTGCCACGGCTGGCGCCCGTGTCCGCGACGTCGAGTCCGCGGCGCGCGCCGTGCTTCCCCGGTTCTACGCCGCCGACGTGCACCCGGCCGCGTGGCGCATCTTCTCGGCGTGCTCCCGGAGGCGCGTCGTGCTCACGGCCACGCCCAGGGTCTTCGCTGAGCCCTTCCTCAGGGACTGCCTCGGCGCCGACGCCGTCGCGGGCACCGAGCTCGCCACGTGGCGCGGCCGCGCAACGGGCATGGTGAGGGGCGTCCTCGTCGGCAGGCGCAAGGCCGAGGCGCTCAGGGAGATCTTGGCCGCCGACGGCGACGGCGGCGACGCGCCCGACGTCGGACTCGGGGACAGCCGCTCCGACTACGCCTTCATGAGCATGTGCAAGGTACGGCCTGCAGGACACCAGTTGTCACAACACTGTATATTTATTAACTCTCCAAATATTCCGTATTACCGTATTACTCCGTTTATGGCAACGTACCCCTTCAGTGACTCTCTTCTCTTCTCCATATATAAATATAGATGATTCCGTATTCGTACAAGCACCAGCTTATATACACATATGTTCTTCACCTTTCTCCTTTCGTTCATGGAATTCACGAGTTTTGAATGCACGAGTTTTATATACACATATGTATTCGTACAAATGTTTTGAATGCACGAGTTTCACAAGCAGTATACAGCCAATAAGTGATTCCCCCTCCCACACACACACACTTCTACAGCAGTTGAACCACTATGTGAAAAAATATATATTAAATCGAGCTGCACAGAATTATTGGCCGTGGAGCGAATGCTGTACTGTCACTTGGCCACCGTGGATCGGAGAAGCTTAGGCCTTGGTTTCTACGCGCCTTCCTAAAATTCCTGTCACATTGAATATTTAGATATATGTACGTAGTATTAAATATAGACTAATTATGAAACTAACTACACAACTTGTAATTAATTTGCGAGACGAATTTTTTAAGCTTAATTAGTCCATGATTTTGATAACGTGTTGCTACAGTAAACATGTGTTAATGACAGATTAATTATGCTTAAAAAATCGTTTCGCAAATTAGCCTCCATCTATGTAATTGGTTTTATAATTAATCTATATTTAATGCTCTTTATTAGTATCTAAATATTCGATATAACATGAATTTTAAGAGCGATTAAAGAACCAAACACCCTGTTAATAAGCTAGCTATATATGGCACATGTGGATGTGGTACCGGGCGAACCGCGTTGCATCGCACGCATGTGTTTGCAGCCATGGGGTTTTTAATTTGCATCTTCCCGCCATAAATTAGAGATATATGGCACTGTTGTGGTGTGGATCAGAGTTACTACACACACTAGCTGCCTAGCTGGCACGACGAAAAAGAAAAAAGAAAGTGCTCAACTTCTTTGTAAATCGATATCGAATTGAATTGAATTGAATTAATATGTATGTAGAGGCCATCGACTTCAAATGTTCTCGCGCCGCCCTTGACCTGGCACAAATTAGTTTGAGAGAACAAACTAACACTATCAACAAGTTTCCCTGTGAGCCATGTGTACAAAGAAAAACATATATAGGAAAAAGTACAGAATTGAAGATAGAAATTCACGTTCCAAACAGACCCAAGCAAATTGTTCCTGCAAATTTCTGAAGGTTGTATTTGGTTCAAAGCATACTGCTCCAAACATGCTCTTAAACATGCATGCTTACACCTCATGGTTGTTCACATCAGCAAGTCAGCATGGATATATGATATGATTATGATACACCTTTCTCCATACTGGTACGTAGCACACCCACAACTACCAGTACTAAATAAAACTACACACCGCACATATATAGTTGGAGCACTCAGATATGCGATTATATATAATAATGCAAACATTTAATAATCTGGTTGGGTCACATCTTTGTGCAGTAAAGAGTGTTCGTTGGTCAGGGGCGGGACCCGGCATGGCAAGCATATGCTGCCCAGCAGCAACCAACGCTCATATATATTTATTATCGATTTTGATTTAGTTATTTGGTTGGCGTTAATTACGTTTGGCCGGTAGATAGGACTGAGAGAGAGCCTTTTTTTTTTTTTATCGGTTACAACTTGGACGCCACACACTTCACACGCAAAAAACTAATGTAATATAGCCTCTGTACACACGCAAAAAGAGATTGGAAGGTTTAGTGAGTGAAAAACGTACAGTATCACCGAACACGCATATAGGCATGTAACCTAAATTTTTTGAAAAATTCAAGAAAATAGTGCACTATGACTACCGGCCCATTCGCGAGAGCCTTTCTGTTTTGTCTGCAAGCTAAGACGATTGCCTAAACTGTCAGCACACACAAAGCAGACTCGTGTAGGCTTTATATTTGGACATCCTGCATGCCGTTAGTTGAGTACGTACACACGGCTAAGTTTGTGTAACGAGCTGCGTTGGTGAAACTTGGATTGTTAAGTTTCGGTTTCCGTGTAAAACATGCATGCATGTGTAACTATAATATGGCAAAATCTTGGCGAAGACTTGGCCGCACCACACCAAAGTAGTTGGGTGTTTGGCTCCCCGCCAGACTTCGCCACGCCTTGGATGCGGCAGCCACGCAAAACAGGCTATTGTTTGGTTCCCACGTAAGTTGAGGCGGCCACGCAACGTTACAGTTCATTTCTGTGATAGTTTACGCCACAAGTGCGGCGAGCTTTTCCCTCGCCATAAAACTGTGGCGGCGTCACAGCCTGGCTGGCTACCAACGGCAGCGAACCAAACAGCCCAGGCGACGCCAGTACAACCTTTTAGGTGAATCTAACTAACCATAGTTCCTAGCCCTAGCTAGATAGCAGGGCTGGAGTGAGCTGCATTGGGATGGACAGTGATGGTGCATGTACCGCTGCTACTGTTGCTTGTCTGTCCTGTGCTGAGATTTCGATGGACACACAAGCTTGTCCTGCCGATCGAGCTCCTTTAATTGTCTACTAGACGAAATATTGCTCCATCTTTCGACACTTGCTTGGAAATGGAAGTAGGAACACGAAGCTGAAAACATAGCACTAAAAACTCAACAAAAGGTCCTCGGTAGGATGCAGCAAGTAGTCATGCTCTGTGCCCTGTCCTTTCCTTGGCTGTTGTCTCCAATAGTAGGCAATGAGAACAGGAATTTCGACAAAGCTCATTCCACTACTATGTAGGCTGAACAACTAATGCAATAGTGTACAATTTTAGAGCACTTGATACAGTTTCATGAGACTACATTCTAGATTCTAAATGTAGCATATGGTAGCACTAACAAGTGATGGCGCACGGTGGTAGCTAGCTGCACTCATCTTCGATTTTTATATTCATTCATTCATTGTGCTAGCACTACCATATTACGGCTTTTAATGCTGATGAGACCATGCATGCCCTCTTCTTAATTCGCCATTAACGCAAAGTTGTGGGCGCCGCGCCTGCGCTGCGCTGTGCATGCATGGATGGATGGATGCAGGAAGCGTACATCGTACCGCGCGCGCCGGTGGAGCCATTGCCCATGGACCAGCTGCCTCGTCCGGTCATCTTCCACGACGGCCGCCTGGTGCGACGGCCGACGCCGCTGGTGGCGCTGCTCGTCGTGCTCTGGTTCCCCGTGGGGCTTGCGCTCGCCTGTCTGCGCATCGCGGCGGGGGCGCTGCTGCCCATGCCGCTGGTGTACTACGCCTTCTGGGCGCTGGGCGTGCGCGTCCTGGTGCGTGGCGCGCCGCCGCCGCCGCGCGCCGAGCGCGCCAAGGGCCGGAGCGGCGTCCTCTTCGCCTGCTCGCACCGGACGCTGCTGGACCCCATCTTCCTGTCCGCCGCGCTGGGCCGCCCCGTCGCGGCCGTCACCTACTCGCTCTCCCGCCTCTCCGAGTTCCTGTCGCCCATCCGGACGGTGCGCCTGTCGCGGGACCGCGCGTCGGACGCCGCCATGATCCGGGACCTGCTGGCGGAGGGCGACCTGGTCATCTGCCCCGAGGGGACCACGTGCCGGGAGCCCTTCCTGCTGCGCTTCTCGGCGCTCTTCGCCGAGCTCACCCACGAGGTGGTGCCCGTCGCCATGGAGAACCGGATGAGCATGTTCCACGGCACCACGGCCAGGGGCTGGAAGGGGATGGACCCGTTCTACTTCTTCATGAACCCGAGCCCGGCGTACGTCGTCACCTTCCTCAACAAGCTCCCGCCGGAGCTCACCTGCGCCGGCGGCAGGACCAGCCACGAGGTGGCCAACTACATCCAGAGGCTCATCGCCGCCACGCTCTCCTACGAGTGCACAAGTCTCACCAGGAGGGACAAGTACCGGGCGCTTGCAGGAAACGACGGAGTCGTCGCCACCCCAAAGCCAAAGGTTGCTAGCTAAGGTTATTAAAAAAAAAGGAAAGAAAATTGGGTTATTGTGGTGTGTCTTTGCTACTAAATTCATTGTGATGATGATGCATGGCAATGGGCAGTAGTATTTTTCTCTTTGTATTGTATTGGTCACCTCTACTACGGTAATATATTGTACTATGGCTATGTACCAACCGGAATTGAATGCAAGATCACACAAGGTGAAGTGAAAAGGGGGGGCAGGGACTATTCTCATTCGTGTCAGCAACGTGCATCTTTCTGCACCCAACAGCTAAGAACATAAAGGCGAAGTTATTTCGTTTGGCAGATTAGTTCACACAACCTTTGGCCACCCAGGCCTGTACGTTTTGCAATTCAGTAGGCAACTGGAGCACAGCTCAACACGTAAAAGGACACCAAACACCATTTATATACACACCACAAAGCGCATCCTTGCCCCACCCTCCCCCAACCTCCTATCTTAAGGAAAGCTTTCATTTCATTTCCCACATGACACAAGACAAGTTATCGCGCCAAATGAAGGAAGCAAGATTGCTCGAACCGTTGCCATTGATTAGATTGCTTAACTTAACAAGGTAACCATTTTTTAACTTTGGACAAGGCATGAGTTCTAGCTCTTACGATTCCTTCTTCTGGGTTGCACTTATACATGCTATACTCAGTCGTATCTAAACCCTGGTAATGGGAACAGCAACTAGTATGTAACATGCCATGATACTTATCAGACAGTGGATTAATACCTTACTCTGCGCATACTTTGCAGCTCTTCCGGCAGAAGCCAGGAGCTTCCTTGGTCCCCACCATGTAGTTAGGGTTCTTGGCGCACTCACCCACGGCCGCCCACTGGGGACAGAGGATATTGTCGTCCTCGCATCCATCGGAGGAACCCGGCTGCTTGACAGGGTGGTCAAACGACCTCACATGGATCCATTTAGTTGCCGACCACTTCTGGCCTTCGATGACAGGGCAGCTACCGTGCAAGCTCTCAGAGTCCGTTGTTGCATCAGGGTGGAGACTGAAGAACAGCAGGGCATCACCCTTTACCGGTTTAACTGCACATGGAAACCAGCAGCAGCTAGACATCAGAGTAAATATGCATGGTGGAAGGTACACGCATGATAAAGCTATGGAAGCCTGCTAAGAAACTACTAGTGACATTATATCAAATAAAAAGGGACATGGGCCATAGTCACATCAGGTAAGAACTGGTCAAGATGATATATATAGCTTGCAGATCTGCAATGTAACTCGAGTTCTACAAGAAACACTGTTATACCTGCATATCCATTTCTTGCACAATCAGACCATGTGTCGTCCTTGGGTTGTAATAGCTTCCCCTGTGGAATGTTGGAGTTATTACAATTACAACTGGCATTCTTAAGAAAGTAACACAGGAGGGATAAGTAACTACCTCTGCATTGGGGAAGATGGTCTCTCCACCCTTCTCAACATTTGATAAGTACATGAGCACAGTGGCAATGCGATGGCCACCCAGGGCTTGATTATTTTTGTCATGGAAGTAGTCATAGTGGGGTTCGTATTTCTCACCATTCTGATAGTGTAATATCTGAATGGATTCACCATTCTCTGAGCATGCCAGAAGCATAGAGTTAAGATTGTTGACAATTAAAAGGAAGGAAATGCTTTTGAGTAATTTAATTGAAGCTTTCGAGGTACCTGGTGGAAGAAATGTCCAAACAGATATCCTCTCCTCTATTCTCGTTACTACTTCATCCTGCCAAGTGAATATCTATGTTAACATATCGTCATATACATAGGTAATTGTTGCCAGCCAAGAGATAGATCTTCTACATTACATTACTAATTCCAAATTCCAAATTCCAAATAAGCCATGACACCTCAAGGCTTCGGTTGGAAACTAGAACCCTGGTCAGCTCCTATTGCCTTACACTCTACAGCAACCAGGAGCTGACCAAATGCCTGACCCTGATGCAGAATCAGAGAGGGAGATCAGCAGCAGATTATGTCTTACATGTTAGTAATCCGAGTTTGCAAGACCGAGCGAAGGCTCAAGTGGCTAGCGGTGGCAGTGGCCAAGCAGCCGGCGTGGTTCGATTCCTAGAATAGAACATGTGTCTCTTAGCAGGACTCGCTCCCAAATAAAAATCTACAGCCTCTCTCGCGTGATGCCACAAAGGGACTGTGTGACGTTCCTGCCGCCTACGAAGCTATGATGGTTTCGGTGATCTCTAGAAGAACGCGGTCTTCTACTCTGTGTCTAGTTGTAGGTCTAGTCGTGCACGTGTGGTATGAGTGTGGTGTCCTTGGATGCATGCGTGTGTGTGCATGAACAGATGCTACAACTGTACCCAGATGAGAGGCTTAAAAAAAAAAGTAATCCGAGCTTGTGAGTGAGATCCCAGCAATATATGAGTGATTCCTTCAGTGAAGTTTACCTTGTGCTACTGCCCTGTATCAGAATTCTCGGATCTGAGGGGTGCTATGTTTGAGAGACTGAAATTCACTACGCCACACAGTGGGAGGGACTGAATTTCAGA
The DNA here is from genome assembly GCA_904845875.1 of Miscanthus lutarioriparius. Classification (NCBI taxonomy): domain Eukaryota; kingdom Viridiplantae; phylum Streptophyta; class Magnoliopsida; order Poales; family Poaceae; genus Miscanthus; species Miscanthus lutarioriparius. The sequence goes on along the minus strand of CAJGYO010000001.1, from coordinate 93,232,324 downwards.
ATATTCAGTGTGCAGAAAACAAAATGGCCCTACTATTATTGTGCATTACATGCACAGAGGATAAACACACATTACATGCATAGAGGATAAATTCATTGGACATCTCAGGTCAGAGACATTAGGTACAAAAATGAAATTATATTGATTAAATATTTCGTATAGACAGTTGAAATGTATAAAGGTAGAGCATAGCATTTTTAAGTTGCACTGTAAAAATTGTGGTTCAGCATAATCCATCATGTTTATAATATGCTATATGTGCTAGCCTAACAATAATATATTGTGGGAGAGAAGTCCCAATTGTGTGCATCCTATGGTCATCAAACTTTCAGACTTAGTCACTCAACATAACTTGCCCCCAAAATCTTTTGGTTCAGAACCAAGATCATCAAACTTTCTGACTTAGACCGGGGCACCAATTCATTGCCTTATCATCACACTGTGATTCTATGCTAATGTCATAGATGTCAGCTGAGTCTCTCAAAAGCCTAGTGGAGGCCTACCTTAAGTGCCAATGTATGTAGAAAGCTTTCGAGATTTGCACTCAGAATAAAGCAAGAGCATTTAGCCAGCCAAAGTATCTTCCTTCCAGAGAGTAATGTTCTATAATTCGTTTGGTCCTTTTTTTTGTCACAATTCAACTTCTACATTTGGAAGGAACAGAAAACAAGCTTTATCCTTTTAAAGTGTATTTCTTGTACAAATGCATTAAATTAAAGATTAACCGATGAAGTATTTGTACACCTTTATTCTAGTCCAACTGTAGCTGTCTTGTCAAAAAAAAACAGAGTAAAGAACTTTTCACTGGCTCATAGCCCTGAATATTAGTCCGAATAACAAGTTGCCCATCTTCCTCTCTCCAAACGCCTCAAGGTGATGATATCACTAGGATCAAGTTATTTGTAACTAATGTGTGCTAGCTCAGTCATTAGGTGAAAGCCAGTGAACAATTTGATTAGTTTTTTCCTCCTAGATTATCTAGAAAACAATGTCGCTGATCCATTCAGACACAATTACAGATTAGAAGCAAGAATTGTCTATAAAAGCATGGTACCAAAGCTACACCTCCAATCAAATTTCATGCAAGCTGATTTGCTAGTAAAGGTGTCAACATAGTGTCTTTGCCTACTTTTGTAAGATGCAGTAAAACAGAGCATGTCAATAGGGCAATCTCTAGTTTTTTTTTAAAAAAAATGTATGTACAACAAGGCTAACCAAGATGTTCAACAATATATTTTGATCGAACAAGATGCCTGAGGAGTGGAGAAGAAGCATATTGGTACCAATTTACAAGAACAAGGGAGATATCCAAAATTGTACTAATTATCGGGGAATTAAGTTGATGAGCCACACTATGAAGTTATAGGAGAGAGTCATCGAGCAGCGCCTGCGAGGAACGACGCAGATATCAACAAACCAATTTGGTTTCATGCCCGGAAGGTCAACCACAGAAACAATCTTCTTAATAAGACAGGTTATGGAGCGGTTTAGAGAGCAGAATAAGGACCTCCACTTAGTTTTCATTGACTTAGAGAAGGCTTATGACAAGATACCAAGAAATGTTATGTGGTCGTCTTTGGACAAACATAAAGTCCCATCAAAGTACGTGACCCTCATCAAGGACATGTACAACAATGTTGTGACTAGTGTTCGAACAAACAATGGTAACACAGATTACTTCCCGATTAAAATTGGACTTCATCGAGGGTCAGCCTTAAACCCGTATCTCTTTGCCTTGGTAATGGATGAGGTTACCAGGAACATACAAGGGGATATCCCTTGGTGTATGTTGTTCGCTGATGATGTAGTGTTAGTGGACGAAAGCCAGGCGGGAGTAAATATGAAACTAGAGTTATGGCGGCAGACCCTTGAGTCTAAAGGTTTTAGATTGAATGGAACTAAAACCGAATACATGAGATGTGACTTTGACGGAGTTGTACAGGAGGAGGGAGATATGAGTTTGGAAGGTCAAGTAGTGCCTAAGAAGGATACCTTTCGGTATCTGGGATCGATGCTACAGAGGGATGGAGATATTGATGCGGACGTTAGCCATAGAATCAAAGCAGGATGGATCAAGTGGCAACTAGCTTCTGGCATTCTCTGTGACAGGAGGGTACCACAAAAGCTAAAAGGCAAGTTCTATAGAACGACGATTAAACCGGCTATGTTGTATGGAGCAGAATATTGGCCTACAAAGATTCCACATGTTCAACAACTAAGTGTTGCAGAAACGCGTATGTTGCGATGGATTTGCGGTCACATAAGAATGGACCGAGTTCGGAATGATGATATACGTGATCGCCTAGAGGTAGCACCAATTGAAGAAAAGCTTGTCCAACATCGGTTGAGGTGGTTTGGCCATGTCCAAAGGAGACCTCCAGAGGCACCAGTGCATTGTGGAGTCCTAAGTCAAGCTAATAATATGAGGAGAGGTAGAGGAAGACCGAAATTGACATGGGGGAGGTAATAAAAAGATATTTGAAAGCTTGGGATATAACTAGAGATCTATGTTTGAATAGAAGTACTTGGAAAGCAGCTATTGAAGTGCCTGAACCGTGACTTGGGGCTCTTGGTGGGTTTCAACTCTAGCCTACCCCAACTTGCTTGGGACTGAAAGGCTAATGTTATTATTGTTGTTGTTGTACAACAAGGCAATCTCTAGCTGTTTAATTGCTTCAGCCATTGATATTATGATTTACTTTTTCAGTTTGCACGAAATTCATATCTCAGAAGTTAATAGATGAAGATGTCAAATGGTGCTCAAGATGCATCTCCTACTTTGCTCAGTATGTACAAGTCAATTACAATGCAGTTTATTGAATTTTTATTGATGATAGTGAACAAAACTTGCTTGATATTAGATAGTATTCAATTCAACTTTAATTTAAGTAATATGTGGATGTGTGGATAGTGGAAACCCAATTTGTCCTGGGTCTGTTTGAACTCTAAGGTGGAGTGCAAGTCCAAGTGATAGAGGCGGGGTTGAACTGAGCACTATTATACTCGGAGTTAGGTAAATTTGTAACAATGGTACTAATTTAAATTTTCAATGGCCCTGTTATTCTTTTGATAATTTCAGGACTTTTTCTGATTTTTTGAGCCTAATACTTCTAATGCACCTATAACCGAAATGGGTTGATACTCTCCTTAATTCTAGAGGTTAACAAACTCATTAAAAGGCCAGTCATCCCATCTATATAAGGATGGGCTTGTACCTCTACTCGTTGATCAAGAAATGTTTCATAGTTCCTAGTATCTTCCATCTATCCCTGCCCATGTTGTGTGGCCTCCAGTCATCAGCAATTAGCATGCTGCTTTGGTTCAGGGCCATCTAATTAATACAGATCACACATGACAGAGTGTATGGTGTTCTGAACCTAGGGGGATAGCTCAGGTTCAAGTTCAACTAGCAAGTCCTAAACAATCACAGTAAGATGCATGAGAATAAATGAAGTTAAGACATTGATGCCCATAGGTGGAACATGACTCAGCAACAGCTCGAACAGGTTTATCAAATGAGATGATAAATTGATAATGCACACATATAGGGCCTGTTTGGCACAGCTCCAGCTCCAAGACTGTTTGGAGTTGGCCAGTCCTAGATCCAAGAATATTTGGAGCTGATCATTCCCAGCTCCAGAAAATCTTGGAGCTGGAGCTGTGGACACACTAAAGGTTTTAATTAAGCAATATTTTATTGTTTTGTGTTAGCAAGTTATGTTTGCCTCCTAGTCTATTGTGCCTGCGCCTTGGACTCTGGATACAGCCATGCGCCAGAGCTAGGCACTTGTGCTATTTAGTATGAGTTAATTAGGTTCCTAGATTGTGTTCACACCTTGAACCCTTGAGTTCTCCTGCCTATATATTGTAATCCCTCGTAATCTGTGATCTATCAATATATACTATTCAGAGTTTATCTCTCTCACATGGTATCAGAGCCCGGGTAACACCCGTTTTCCCTTCCGCTTCTCTGGCGTGCTGCTTCTAGCGCCGCCGCCTCCGGCGTGCTGCCCCTTGCGCCGCCCCTCCCTTCTCCGCCATGGCGGCTCCCTTCACCCCTCTGCTGCTGACAACGAGGCCGAGCGCAAGTGCCAGGAGGACGCCCGCGCCGCTCTTGCTCGTGCCGAAGAGGCCGAAGCCGAGGCCGCCGCCGCGGCAAACGAGCGCGACGCTGCGGCTGCGCGCGTCCGCGTCGCCCTGGAGCGTGCGGCCCAGGAGCGGGCTGCTGCCGACCATCCCCTTGAAGATCCGCCAAAGGACCGCGACGAGGACGCGTCCTCCCTCTTCGATGGCCCTCGTACCTCAGTTCAGGCCGCCATAGCTCTTCAGGAGGCTACTGCTGTTCTTCACCTGCACGCCCAAGCTATAGCCGTCCAGAACATCCGTCATCTTGTCGCGTCGTTCTCGGCGTCACCTCCGGCGGCTTTCGCTCGGTGGCGCGAGCAATTCTGCCGCGCACAGGCAAAGTACTCTTCGAGGCCATGTTCGCCAGGGGCGTCGTTCGAACTTCGCCAGATCGGGAGCGCATGGATTGCGTCCCCGATCTGGCGAAGTTCAGACGACTCGTCTGAATCGCGTCGTCCGCTCCTCGGCTCTACGACACCCTCTCCGGACAATCTCCACGACATTGTCGGCATCACGGCGACCAAGGCGACCTTTGCCCGTACCACCACGGCTTGCCATTGAGAGCCAATTTCTCGACAGCGGGGGCGCGCTCTCATTCTTGACGCCTAACCCAGACGCTTGTCCAGGGGGACCTATCATCACCGACTCATCGCAAGCTTCTCAAGACCACCGCTGACAACCTCGCTGATCTGGGTGAACCCGTCGGTGACCGCTCCCTCGTCCTCAATCTCATCCAAGGGTTTGAACAAGCGGTTTGTCTCCGTTGGCCGCCATCTTCGACGCAATGACCGCCCCTTCCCTTCCTTCTTGGAGGCTGCGGCGAGCTCACTCTCGAGGAGCTTACCATGGGGCCCCGACTCCGTCTCCTCCCACGGCTCGTCGCCCTTGACATAGGCGGCTGCTCCTCGTCCCCTCGTCCCCGCCTCCCCAGCAGATTTCTGGGCATCCCAACCCCGAGCCTGGGGGTGACAAAAGGCGGCTTTGGTGGCAAAAACAATCGTCATGGCTTTCGGGCTCGGGGCGGCAGCAGTGGACACAGGCGGCAAAGGCGGCGGCTCGAGCACGTCTGCTCCATCCAACTGTGGGGGCGAGTGGGTCTTGGCCCACCCACTACAACCCGTGGCTCATTGTCCCCGGGCCGCGTCCTCTGCTTCGCGGTGCACCCACACAGCGACCACACTAGCGGCGTTCTTTGGCACAACAGGAGCCTTCACGGCTTCAGCAGCTGGCACCCTCCAAAGACGGTTTAGCAAAGAAGAAGACTACTGCAGCAGGCCTCTCGATGCCTTCTACGGTCGGTGAGGGTGCTCCTGTGCCTTTCTTGGCACCTCGGCTCCTCCCGGCTTCTACACCTCTCCAAACGGGTCTCGGCGGCCTTCGATCAGCAATCCCTTGCTTCCACCTTCAAACACCATGACACTACAAAGAGCCGCCGAACAACGGATTTGGGTGTACCGACTCGGTGCCACCTCCCACATGACTTCTGATTCTCGCACTCTTTCACACCCTAACTCTTCACAGTATCCTTCTCCTTCTTCAATCATTGTCGGTGATGGATCCTTACTTCCTGTCACCGCCACTGGCACCACCACTCTCACCGATTCTCTGTCCCTCAATAATGTTCTTGTTTCACCACGCCTCATTAAAAACCTCATTTCAAGACGCCTACCACCACCGACAATAATTGTCTTTGTTGAATTTGACCTGTTTGGTTGTTCTATGAAGGATCTGGAGTCTCACAAGGTGATCATCAGGTGCAATAGCTCCGGGCCCCTCTACCCATTACATCTCCCCGGCGCCACCGCCCTTGCTGCTGATTCCTCACCTGCACTTTGGCATCGTCGGCTTGGCCATCCTGGTCGTGACACGTTGTCCAAAGTCACCTCTGTTATTCTGGCTGTACTAAAGAACTTGGTTCTATTTGTCATGCGTGTCGATTAGAGGCGTCCATACGCCTTCCGTTTCAAACATCATCTTCTCGGGCCTCTAATTTATTTGAGCTCATTCACTGTGATTTATGGACTTCCCCAGTTGTTAGTGTTTTTGGCTTCAAATACTACTTAATTATACTCGATGATTATTCCCACTATGTTTGGGCGTTTCCTCTTCGTCTCAAATCTGACACGTTTACCACTCTAACTAACTTTCTCGCCTATGTTACTTTTCAAGATGGCTTCTTTGTAAAAGCTATCCGGTGTGACAATGGCCGGGAGTTCGATAACTCTATCTCCCGCTCCTTCTTCCCCACCAACCAGCATCCACCTTTGCATGTCTGTCCATATACTTCATCTCGAGAATGGGCGAAATGAGCGCATGATCCGCACCATCAATAATGCGGTTCGCTCCTTCTTATTCAAGCTTGCATGCCCCCCTTCATCTTTGGGTTGAAGCATTACACGCCGCCACACATGTTCTCAACATCCTATCCACCAAAACCCTTCGCTCCTCCACACCTCACTCTGTGTCTGTTTGGTGTTCAAATTTCACGACCATCTTGGCGTCTTTTGGTGCGCTTGCTATCCTAACCTTTCCGCCTGACCACCCACAAACTTGCACCTCGATCCTCCTTGTGCATCTTTCTTGGCTATTCCTCCAACCATAAAGGATACCGCTGCCTCGACCTTCAAACCAATCGTGTTCTCATCTCTCGACATGTCGTGTTTGATGAGAACTCGTTCCCCCCCCCAAAGAGCCCACTCCTCCCAATCCGGCGGACTTCGATTTTCTAAGCGATGATGTCGATCCCATGCCCGAGTGCACCACTACCTTTATTTCCTCTGGTACCTCCGTTGGTGTTGTTCTGCACGGCCACGCAGCACCCCCTGTCGGCACGCCATCGGCACTCGCACGGACTGTCCTCGTGTGGCATTGGTGGCGGTGCAGCCGTCGAGATAGCAGCTGCCACTCCGGTGCGGGCAAGGTTCTTTCACCAATATCAGGCGCCCGGCAGGCCACTCCCTCTACACCTGCTGCTGCTGCTGCTCCAGGCGCTGCTGCAGCCCGGCAGGCCGCTCCATCTACGCCTGCTGCTGCTGCAGCTCCAGGCGCTGCTGCAGCCCCCGGCACCCCAGGTCCCTCCGTTCCTGCAGCAGCCCCCGTCAGGCCTCGACCACTGCTTTGGTGTATTCACGGCGCTTGAGCAGTCGCTCCTCCTCCTCCGCAACGGCTGCTGCCAGCCAGCCCGGGCTCTGCCTAAAGGCGCCAGGTGTCATGCAGCCCACCGTCAACAATCACAGCATGACAACACACGCCAAAGCTGGTCACCAGTTTCCTAGTGTCTACAACAGCACAACACTGTCACCGGTGCCCCGCAACTTCCGTAGTGCCCTTACTGATCCCAATTGGAGGGCTGCCATGGAAGAAGAGTTCTCTGCTCTCCTTCAGAACAACACATGGGAGCTTGTTCCTCGACCGTCTCAAGGCAACATTGTCACTGGTAAATGGATTTTCAAGCACAAATTCAGGGCTGACGGGTCCCTAGAGCGCTACAAGGCTCGTTGGGTCCTTCGAGGCTTTACTCAGCGCCCGGGGATCGACTTTGACGAGACATTCAGTCCTGTTGTCAAGCCCGCCACAATTCGGACAGTGCTCTCTCTCGCCCTCTCCCGTGAATGGCCAGTTCACCAGCTCGATGTAAAGAATGCCTTTCTACACGGGACCCGTCTCAAAGCTTTTTTTTTCTTTGCCTGACACGCTAGTTTTGAGGATCCCACTCATCCCGGATATGTCTGTCGACTCAACAAGTCTCTCTATGGTCTCAAGCAAGCTCCTCGGGCATGGTACAGTCGCTTTGCTACATTTATTCTCTCACTTGGATTTGTGAATGCCAAGACAGACACCTCCCTATTTATCTTCCATCATGGTGCCGACACAGCATACTTACTTTTGCTTTGTCACGTAGGAGATGACATCATCCTCTTTGCCTCCTCCACGGTGTCCTCCCGCATCGCATCATATCTGCCCTACAGCGTGAGTTCAACATGAAGGACCTTGGCAAGTTACACCATTTTCTTGGAATGCAAGTTCAGCACCGGGATGGATGTCTGCTTTTGTCTCAGCAACAATACATGATGGAGATTCTTGACCGGGCTGGTATGACTGAATGCAAACCCTGCTCTACTCCAGTTGACACCAATCCAAAGCTATCTGCAGTAAGTGGTGACCCAGTTCAGGATCCCTCTGATTTTCGCAGCCTAGCTGGTGCTCTTCAGTACCTTACTTTCACTCGTCCGGACATTGCTTATGTTGTTCAGCAAGTGTCTCCACATGCATGATCCACGGGAACCTCACTTGGCTGCCCTCAAGCGGATCCTTCGGTATGTTCGCGGGACTCTACATTTGGGGTTGGTGCTCCGCCCCTCATCCCAACATGAGCTGGTCGCCTACTCGACGATCTTGTTGGGCATTTGCCCGGATACTCATAAGTCCACTTACGGATATGCGGTCTTCCTTGGTGATAACCTCATTTCTGGTCCTCCAAATGCCAAAACACCGTGTCCCAATCCAGTCTTGAAGGTTGAATATCGCGTTGTTGCCAACAACATTGCAGAAGCTTTCTGGCTGCGCCAACTTCTCGGTAATTACACTGGTCCCCCTTGCAGCGTGCTACATTGGTCTACTGTGACAACATCAGCGCCGTCTACATGTCCGCCAACCCAGTCCTGCATCAGCGGACTAAACACATCGAGATTGATCTCCATTTTGTTCGGGAACATGTTGCTCTTGGTGCTGTTCGAGTTCTTCATGTTCCAACCACCACCTCAATATGCCGACATCTTCACCAAAGGATTGCCATCTTCGCTCTTCACAGAGTTTAGAACCGGTCTGAACGTCCATTGCACCGATGCTCTGCTCGATTGGGGATGTTAGCAAGTTATGTTTGCCTCCTAGTCTATTGTGCTGCGCCTTGGACTCGGATACGACCATGCGCCTTGAGCTAGGCACTTGTGCTATTTAGTATGAGTTAATTAGGTTCCTAGATTGTGTTCACACCTTGAACCCTTGAGTTCTCCTGCCTATATATTGTAATCCCTTGTAATCTGTGATCTATCAATATATACTATTCAGAGTTTATCTCTCTCACATTTTGGATTAAACACATATGTCTAATCCCTCTATTTTACCCTGAAAACTCCAAACTCTAAATCCTGCATGGATATCAGAGCAGGACTTGTGTCAAACAGGGCCACAGAATAACCACGTAAGCTGTTAAACACAACAACACATGTTGAACATGCATATATGTGAAGGATGATTGCGACCAATTCCTACACTAACAAAACCAGAACTTCATGGACAATTCAGACATTGAACCAGAACCCAATAAAGCCAATGTGCACAACAAAAACAAAATGGCATCAAACAAACTACAGTAGAACAGTACATCATCCAAACATGGTATTCTAAATCTTACTGTCTAGTGCAAAGAATTCGGCAGATTAAACTCAAAGAACAAAGATGGCATAGATCAAAATCCAATCATCTTAACCCAAATATCAAGGGACAACACCTACCAAAACTTGTGGGGTCATCAAGGGACACCACAGTGTGTAATAAGAACCATTCCTACTATGCCACCCAATAAAATTCAAGTTTTCTGCCATATGTTTAAGGTACAATGCCCCATTTGTGGAAAAATTGTGAGAAGTATTGTCGGTGTTTTCGGACAACCGACGAGTAAATTTGTATTTGCGCGTCTGGCTCGGATGGTGTGCTCGGAGGACACAAGGGTTTATACTGGTTCGGACGGAACGTCCCTACGTCCAGTTCGCTGCTGCTCGTGTTATCGGCACTTGGTTTGCAGTAGGGGTTACAAACAGGCGAGAGAGGGAGAGGATCCCAAGTCTCCGGTGGAAGGAGTGAACAGGTGCTGAGAGCTTGCTTGCCGCTCAGCCGTGTGCTCGTGTCGTGCTCTTGTGTCAAGATAACCCTTTCACGGGCGCCCTGCTTCCCCTTTTATAGGCGAAGGGAAAGCGCGGGTTACAGAAGAGGAAAATGAGAAGAACGAGAGAGAAGAAGGTTTCCAGGGTTGCCGGGTCCTTCTTCTCCTTCATGCGGGTCCCGCCGCTCCTATAGATGTTAACAGGGACGGCTCCATGTCGCGGCCCTGTTCGTCACTGGCGCCATGCGCAGGCGTCATCTGCCGGTCATGGCGTTCCACTCCGTCCCGGCGGACGTCGTGGTGAACTGACGCGCCTGTCAGCGTCCATACGAGGATTAGGCAGAACAACACCGGCACGCCCGACACTGTTCTTGATGTGAATCCCCAGATATGGCCCGTCATGGCCACGGGTTACATCGAGGCGTGTCAGCCTCTTCCCTAGCGTCAGAGTTTTGACACAGGCCCATACGCTTAGACCTGGAGTGGTTGGCGGCGGTATGGGTCCCTGTCGGACAAGACGGAACCCACGTCCCTGAGGTCGGGCGAGACGGAGCCCGCGACCTTGGGCGGACGGAACCCGCGTCCTTGGGGTCGGGCGAGACGGAGCCCGCGGCTTTGGGCGAGACGGAACCCGCGTCCTTGGGGTCGGATGAGACGGAGCCCGCACCCAAGGGGTCGGGCGAGACGGAGCCCGCGGCCTCGAGGTCGGGCGAGACGGAGCCCGCGACCTTGGGGTCGGGCGAGACCTTTTAATACGTCTCGAGCCATCCGGGGAAGTCAGCGTGGGCGCTAACTTCCTTGCTTTGGGTATCCCTAATATCAATACCCGACAAGTACATGATGCACTATTCTAAAAAACTGGAACTTAAAGAACATCACAGATGCAGTACAACATTACGTTGTGTAGTCATGCAAAATTTATGGTATTCTTTTTGGATCAACAGTGTGGCACCCACAAAGCACCAAGTGTGCACCCCAAATAAAAAAAATGGGATACAAATTTAGTGAAGACGGAACCCAGCAAGAACAAATAATCTATTAGTGATTTTGTGTACATATGAGATAATATGGTCCTACGGTTCACATCTAAGATGCATATTTCAATCAAGTTTATAGAGTAATATAATTTTGAAATAAATATAGAGTAATATAATTAAGCATCCAGTAAAACAAACAAACATTTAATAAAGAGAAATGAAACAATTTTTTTGACCTTAATTCACAGTGTGTAAGATATAAAGAGGTCTAGGCAACTATAAATTAATATAATATTTTGCTCTAGGCAACTACAAGGTACAGATGCTTACAAACATCACCGTTGAATGGATCACTGTATCTAAATATTTTTTTTAAAAAAGTTAATCCTTGAAGTTATTGGGTATAGATAGTGAAACCCAACATGAAAATTATGTATGAGCGCCACAAGTAAAAATCAAACTTAGCCACGCTACAGTATCTCCAGAGCCCATATAGAAACAATCAAACTTCACAAATGACCACAAAAGAGCTATAGCAACAAATATTTAATTGAAGCATTAACCCATAGATCGCCACTGTCAAGTATTAAGTCTTAACCTAAGAACCATGTAGAACTATCAGTAATTCAAGGAGAAAATAAATTTCCCTCGTATTTCAGGATTGCAATACCCAAAGTAAGTTGCAATTGTTGCTTAACAGTTTAACCAATTTCAATTGCTTGTGGAGACCACCGTGAATGTACAAGCATTACCTTCGATTACTTCATACACGGGCAAAGAATCTACATGATACTCCTTTCCATATATCCAAACCATTCGAATCCAGAAGATGACGACGGAAAGAAAGTGAAATCGATTGGAGTGCCATCTGCTCACCTGCTTCTTCTCCAGGAACATGCCGGAGCTGGTACGCACCTCACTCTGGACGCTCTTACCGGACTCGTTGTCTGCTACCATAGACTTCTCCAGCTTGTCCTTGGCCTTTCAACCAATCAAACACCGAATCAATCAACCAACGAACGAACGAACCAAACCAGACATCACAAGCTAATCCGCCCAGCCTCCGGCACTCACCAGCACGATGAGGTGGTCGCACTCCGCATCCGACAGGAAACCCTTGTGCAGGAACGCCCTGATAGCCACACGAAATCACACAGCCGTCAGACTCCAGCACGACCTAGGGTTTTGGGGAAGGAAAGAGCGGAGTGTACGAGGGAGATCAGATCGTCACCTGGGGCGCCACGAGAGTTGGACCACGCGGGAGGGGTCGAAGGAACCAGCGCCCCGGCTCGCCGCAGAGGCGCAGCCAGCGAGGAGGAGCGCGTGCACCGCGGCGAGAAGGAGGTGGCGGCAGAAATCCATGGCGCGGCGAGATGGGAAGGCGACTAGCGGTGTGGCACTTGAACTGGGGAAGAAGAAGCGGTGTGCGTGGAGTTAACCGTCCAGGCGCCGAGACGATGTCAAAATGCCACTGACAGGGGGGCCGGCAATACGTGGACCCCGAGCGAAGAATAGAGGGGGTGACCGGGTGAGGGAAGAATGCCAGAGTCGCTCTGGAAGTTTCCCAAAACGACGCGGCTGGCGTGTCGCTAGCTGCAGTGGGCCGGTGACGTCTTTCGGGCTTAAGTTTTCTATATAAGAGAATTTATATTTCCATCCATTTATTTTTAGAACTTTTTATATTGTTATTATCGTTGTATTGACAAACCTTATTTCCTTAATTGTCATTGGTATAGAAAATTTGTTTCCTTAGATGCCGTTGAGAGAATAAAACACCGTTACAAGGTGCTTGTTACATAGGACTAACTCCATTTTTACATTCTGAGTTTGATAGTATGCTTAGGCAATTTATTTAATCTGGTTAATTGAATTTAAGTTTAATTCACGAGCAAAGCTACGAATTTCATGTTCAAACAATAATGTTCACAAAGGTCATGAAGAGCCTGCATCGAGGAAGACTTTTTTTAGGAAGTACTTAGAGATGGATCATGCTTAATAATTAATATGGAAGAATGCGTTATTTATTCGGACTTCGAACAGCTGAGGATGCCAAATTTTCTTTTTTAATATATCTTAGAGATAAAAATAAAAAATATCTACGTAGAGATAGTACCAAATTAAACTAAAATTAAATTAATTCGGTAAAATAAATTATCTAAGCATACTACCATGCTCAAACTATAAAGAGTGATCAAATTTGATTATCAACTATGCTCGTGGGAATTAGTCTTGTGTAATGAATATCTTATAACGGCGTTTTGTTCTCTTAATGGTATTTAAGAGAATAAATTATCTATATGGATGGCAATCAAAATAATAAGGTTTGTCCATAGAACGGTAATGGCAAGGAGGGGATAAAAAATTCTAAATGGATGATAGCAAGGAAAATCTATAATTTTAGATGGTAATAAAGGAGTTGTTATACGTTTGAGTGACAGCGAACTGAGGCTAACTCAGTTGGTTAGGTTTCTTGTGGTGGAACCTGCCCACTCAGGTTCAAGTTCTCGATTTGGCATGGGTGCCCGTATTTTCCTAGATTTATTCCAGAATTTAACGGTGTTGTGCTCTTAGTAAATGCGTCTGTGGTGACTTCGTCAATTTCAAGATATGACGGCACAGTCTATAGGGGCCGCTTGTGTAATTCGCAAACCTATAGAGGTAGGTTTTGCGTACGTGGTGCTAGAACTTGCCATAATGTATCATTTAAGTCCAAATAGACGTCATATATTTAGTGTCACGGCTACAATTATTTATTGGATCCAAACCTCATTCTTGTTGATTGAGGAAGAAGCTTAATGGCCAAGCAATTGTTAACCTACCTTCTCCACCTAAAGAGCACTAGCTTTGACCACTATTGATGATGTTGTAGTTTTTGAAGTGGAGGAAGACGAACGCCCTAAAGAGCACTAGCTTTGCCCACTATTGATGATGCCGTAGCCTTTGAAGTGGAGGAAGATGAACACATGGGATAGGGATCGAGAAATCCAGAATAGAATGTCAATATTTGAAGATCTAATTAAAGAAGCTATCCGAGAGATTTTTTTTTTACCAAAATCTCTTTTCCTATCAATAAAAATTGAATGTAAAGAGGCTCTTCAAGTTATTCTAGAAAACAATCATGAATCTATTTTCGTATTTATATATCTTGTCAATTAGGGTTTAGGAATTATTTCCTTACTAAAAATAAATTAACTTTTAATGCTTGTCTAGGTACATAGCCAGCAGTGATTTTTTTTTTGTTTGAACAGAAAACAGAAGTTTTCATTAAACACTGGCTCCAGACAAGTCGGACACCAGAGCCATTACAAAGTCTAGGACCTGGCTTAAGTACACATGTGAATCAGGCTGCAAGTTACAAGCCCCATAAGCAGCTAAGCTGTCTGCTACCCTATTACACAATCTAGAGCACAAATCTAGAGCAGATAGAGACTATATATATACAATGCACAAAATTAGAAAACATAAATTCCCGTATCAGCTTAAACAAGCCCATTTGGGCTTCAGTCTATCTCCATCGATGTAAAAGCAGTCCCCAGAGCTGATGCATCTGCCTCCAAAATTTTTCTTGACATGAGCTGGATTGACCATTCTAACACTACCATGCAAATGGATTACATATGACGACCTTCGGGAGCAGCGCGAAGAAGAGATGTCCATGTTGTGCACTCTTGCCAACGTTGCATATGATAAGTTCAGGTAGAGCTTGCCTGATATAGGCGTGGACTATGGAGATATGGACCCTATGACCACTAAGAGCCTGTTTGGCAAGGCTTCTAGGGGCTCCGGCTCCTCCTAAACCAGCTACTTTAGCAGGGAGCCATTTTTCTCTCATAGTGAAATAAACTAGGAGCCCGAAGAAGCCACGTTTTCTAGCTCCTCATGAAGCCGGAGCTAGAGAGAGCCCTGCCAAAGAGGGCCTAACTTCAATTTTGTCGCCAGCTTGATCGATTGGTTGAGTTTGCGGTTCTTCCAAAGGTCCTACGGTCTAGCGTCTTGTGCCAAATCTTGACCGATAAGAAGTGCAAACACTTGGATATCCCTAATGCAATGGAAGCTTTTGATAAAATATCAAAAGAAGCGAATGCTCTAGCTAAAAAAGAACCAAACAGGGCCTAAAAAAATGTGGTATTCAAGCAAATCAAATATTGTCATTCTTAAATCTGCCTCCTGCGTTGCCACGGTACTTACTTTATTGCTTCTCATGTTTTGTTCTCTACTATATGTGTTTGATCCTTATGTTCACCCTGGTATTCTTAACGTAGCTTATATATATCAACTCCGGCCAATGATGCAGATATTGGCCGTTTTGTGCATCGTGCCAATTTCAGACGTATAGGAAATGTGAGCAAACAATGCATTGGCTTGGACATTTGGACCGACAAAAATCACCAAACATCCTCTTAAAGTTTTGCTCCCTCAGCCGTTAACCCCAAACACTAATCCTCATTACTCATCGCTTATTCAAGTTATGACAAGAGATGATCTAAGAACACGAAAACTGCATACAGTTTGGGCCACAAGCTAACCATAATTTCTTGTTTCACCTTTCCTACTAGATCATGCAGGACAAAACATATTACCACCTTTGCTGGATTCAGTCAAGAAAGCCAGTCTGCCGGAGCACGGCGTCGCGCACGCGGCGGAGGTCGCGTCCCTTGAGCGTGCGGCCGACGCCCTCCAGCATCGAGGACGGTTTCCCTGGCGAACCGTAGCCGTCACCCGCGGACGCGCGCGCCACCATCTCGTGCGGGGGTAGCATGGCGGCGTCCCCATGAAAGAGCTCCTCATCGTCGTCGTCCCCGTCGCCAGGACCGCCGGCGAGTTTGTCCCATTTGCGCCCGCGACTCCAGGGTGGAGGGACGGGAACCAGGACGGGAGCCGACTGGTGGTACGGCGCCGCTGGCGGCAGCTCAGGGTCCCTTGGCCTCGGTGCCACCGGGATGGCACGCGAGGCGGACGTAGGGGACGTAACTGAGGAAGATGACGACGCGGCTGCGGCCCCTGCGATGGTCGCCTTGCGGCGGAGCAACGCCCCGGAGGTTCCAGCCGTGGCCGTGGACGCGGCCACAGCAGCAGCAGCTCCGCCGCGCCCACGTACCTTCCTGTCGCCTTCGTGGAGCGCGGCGAGAAGGCCGAGGTGGCCGCCCTGGACGCGGCCCGGATTCTTGGAGGCGTCGGGCGGCGGGTCCGAGGAGGAGGAGGGCGGCGTGGGGAAGAGGAGGTCGCCCTCGAGGAGCTCGTCCCCGGCGGAGGGCGAGGAAGCGGGGAGCGAGTGGGACGGGGAGGAGAAGAGGCCGAGGAAACGGTCGGCGGGCGGAGAGCGGCGGGGCCGGCCGGGAGAGTCCATTGGGGTGTCGTCAGTCGTCACTCGTCAGGCAAGGGCCGGCGGGGTCAGGAAGTGGGGGCGGAGTCAAAACGGCCGCCGAACCCACGTACTCTGTCCGAAGTGATTCTCGCTTTCCCGCAAGTCAGTTTTTTCTAATTTTGATTCATTATATATACAAATATTAATATTTATAATATATAATTAGTATTATTAATAAAAATTTATTTAAAGATATAAATATTATACGTATTTTTTTATAAATCTAATTAAAATTAGAAAAATCGGACCTGCACACCATTTTGAGACGGGGATTTCTCCTGTAGAGCTGTGAAATGGAAACCAAACAAAACTACCCACACCCGCAGTTGAAAATTACACGCAAATGCCACCCCTCTGCCCCTATCGCGCTCGCGCCGCACGCTCTCGTTCCTGCAAACCCTAGGGAACCGCCGGTGGAGCCGGCTCGTCGGACCGGAACGGCGAATCGGGTCGCATCAAAACCGCCTAGTCACCCCTCCTCCCCCACCGGAAGTCGCTGCGCATCCGTCGCAGGTCGCCGGGGCCGTGGACGCCGGGCCGCCGTCGCAGGGCAGCAGCCGAAGGGAAGACGCTGTCTCCTAGCCGCTGTCGCAGGGAGATACCATCTCGGGGCCCCTACTGCAGGGGCAACTTGTCGCCCAGCCGCGGGCGCTCAGATTCATCATGGCACCCACGGAGGTGAGGTCGACCACCTAAATTTGAACGGCCCAGATTTTTTTTAATGAAATCGCATTATCTTTGCCGTGAGTTCGTCAGATAGATACTGTAGTTTTCGTGATGAGTTGAGCAAGAACAGTCTGTACCTACATTCATTGTGAACCATACGATGGTTGTATTTTAGTTTTGCATTTTCTTTTCGACCACTCAGGCTCTATTTTGGACTTTTAGGATGCCTTTTTACCATAGAAAAACCATGAGTCTGACTATAGTGCGGTCTGCCTTATTGTGAGCTACAGTGCCGGACTCAATTTTGCTGATTTGCCAATATCAGCAACAGCCTGCAGTTCCTGGTGTTTAACTAACACCTATTGCTATGGAAATCAATTTGTGCTTTGAAGTGCAACTAAATTGATTTTATTAGTTCTTGTACAGTCAGTACAGAAATGTATGTGTACTTCATGCACAGATATGAATGTGTATATCAGTGTTAAATTATTTATTTTTCATTCCTCTGTTAGAACTCAATTGATGTGGCAATCTGAGGATTATTTGTATGTTGTCATTTACCTGTCTGTTTCTTTGTAGTACTCTTTCAATATGTTCTGTGAGATTTTAAGAGGTTTTCCGCCTATCCTTCTATTTACCGCAGACTTATGCAAGGGATGACGATGCAAAACTTGAGACCACACGCGCAAGGCGTAAGAACTTTTTTTTTCCTGTCCCAACGAACGTTATTTTGTGTCGTGATGAAGGGGACTTTCTACCCCTCACATGCTTAATAATTCTATAGGAATGCCATAAATCATGCAAAAGGTGCTGCCTTAACTCATTTTTTTTATCATTTTGTTTTGCAGTGTCAAACATCCTCAAAAGGCATGAAGATCTGAAAGAGCGCCTTTCACGGTACTCCTTTAACTTTGCAAAAGCTTCCCATGGATGCAGACCAGCTCACTGTTTAAGATAATTATTGTTTAGGTACTTTGGCATGTAACAATTTACGATAGTGGAATTCTTGTTACTCTTCAAATTGAGAACTAATTTGCAAACTGTGAGCTACTTGTTAAGCTCTTCTGTTCCCATTTCATCTATCCTTTGTTCCTTCACTGTTAACAGTCAATGCAAACCTGAATCCAACTGTATTTTTCTATATCTGTTCCTAACTGCGTACCTCTTGCGATGGTGCTCAATTGAAACAGGAAAAGTAATAAAAAATGAATTATAGTGGTTGGTAGAACCATCTGTATTAAATTTATGTAAATGGATTTGGCATCTTTCTTCGGATTATAGGGTTGTCTTCTGTACTGAAGTGTGTTATTGGCTCATTTCAAGAAGTTCGTGATCCAAAATCTTCGTATAAAAAAGAACACTACTGTAGTTATGTTATATAAATAAGCCTGGTTTGATTTATAATGCTGCTATGCTAATGCTATTGTATGTTGGTAATTGTTTTTCCTTGGTTAATGCTTCTAACATTATTGGCATTTAGCCCAAGGAATGTGATTTTCTGCAGAAAGCTCCCACTACTTCCTGTTTGATATTTGAACATGTCACGTGGCAGGTGTTTTGAGAAAAAGTTTCGGTTGAGCTATATTTCTTTAATCCATATAGATTCTTTGCTTCTACTACTAGAATAGAGTCTAAATTCTTTGTCCTGTCAGACGAGTACTAGTGTGCGCTACTCTTAACTCAAAACGCATACCCTCTAAACTCTGACGTTTGGAGGATATTTATATTAATGTACATCTAGCAATATTCTGGACAATCTTCTGAAAGTTGGCTGTGGGTAGTTTTTACTGGATATATTTTTTCCTTCATCTTGTTTCCTTTGCTGCTTGTTTTTATACTCACTGCTCATGCTCTGAGCAATTTCATGCTTTGTAAAACTACTATTCTACTTCATAAGTTTTTTTTTTTACTTTAGGGATTCTGATAAGCTGATTTTTGAGCGCCTACAGAAAGAATTTGAGGCTGCACGTGCTGCTCAAACCGAAGGTATACATTGGAATGGATCTTTGTTACCTAGTTATATAAGTAAGCTTGTCAATTCGTATATGTTATTATTTATATATATGCACAGAGATATGGATGTAGGGCATGGGTGAACTAGTAATAATACTCTTCCTCATATTTAATGGTCTCCTCGAACTTATGGCAAGACCAAGCTATTAACTATGCTTCGTATTGTTTCCAAAACAAATTGGTTAATTTAGTTCTGAGAGTAAGTGTTAAATAGATGAATTACCTGCTAACCTACACAAATTCTGGACAATTTGGGGAAAGACATCTGTCAATCGTGTGTTGAATATCTGTTTAGTTATAACCTCCGGCACGTGTTTCAAGTTTGAACTCTCATGTGCTGACACTGCAATTGAATCTTAAGTCTTTTCTTGTTTGGCTAATTAAGTTCTGACAGTGCATCCCTTTGGTGCTGATCAGTTTTTAACTTTTATCAGTCAACAGAACAGACTGATAGAAAATTTTTACTGTGCACTACATATGATATCATTTTGAATGTTTCTGGGTTTGGGAGGCACGTTGCCACTGTTCTGAATTAACTATTTGAGAGTTGTTTACTACAACTGAAGTGGTGCAGGCTGTTGGATGAACAGAATCATCTTTCTGTTATAAATGGAAAGCATGATCTGTTGAACAAACTGTGTCAATGTGCTCCAATTGATAACTTTCTTTAGATGGTTTGGATCCTTCAGTTAGCCAGATTTGATCTGTAGATCATAGGTACAGACTACAGAGATCAAGAACTATAACATAAATTCTCTATGTAGGAATACAAAATTGTGTTTTCCATCCTTTCATAAAGCTAAAAGGTATTTGAAGTAGTGCCTGAATATAACATTGCAAGCAAGTGTTACAACTCTTCAAGTTAATTCTGAACATAATTTTGTTGGTTAGGTGTAGCTGTGTTTCTGGGTGTAAGGAAGTGTTAGCAACACATTATGGTGGACAGGGCCAGGGTATATTTGTCATGTTTGTCGCAGATTTCAGTTTAGTCTGAACTCTGGTGGAATGACCTCTACACAGATTCAATGTATCAAAAGATATTACTACCAAAAGGTAGCTCAGTAGGATAAGTCGATAATATATGTCGTTTGTTTCTTGAAGTTTCTTGTAATCTCTGAAGAGGTGGAATAATCTTGTACTTGGTTTTGACTATATGTAGCATTTAACGTTCTAATGCCAGCATCACAAAATTGTTGTGCTGTGAATCATATTGTTCTCTTGGAGAATTGTCGACACATTCTTTTGGCATTCTGTAGAGATTTCATTAGATGATGATGAGTGGAATGATGGTTTACTGGCAACCATCCGTGAGAAGGTATTTAATGTGTGTTCAGCACCTTTAATTTTCTTGTTACATGAGACATACTATTTGTTCTGTGAATTATGAGTTTTTGTTAAGTTTGCTCTGTTTCGTAGACCAGGTCCATATGGAGGCTGATAGGAAGGCCATGGCCAACCAAGTAAATGTTCCAGCAGATCTTCCATTTCAATCAAGGACTACATATAGGATTAGAAATAAGGTAGCATTTGCTCCCCAGATCATTGCCTTTTCTAATATAGTTTTGTATCTGGTTAGCATGTATGCTGAGGTTGGTGCTGCTTTGGTAGGATTTTTTTTTCTCCTTGTTGATTTGCCTGGTTAACCTTTATTTCCTCTTGCACTAATTGTTCCTTTTGACTTTGGTGTTGACTGATATGTGGATTAGTTAGGATTAGGTTGTAGTGGCATATCATATGATTCCTTGTCATCACAATATAGTATATATACTAACCAGTAACCATTGCTTGTGTTGGCTGGTGTGGAAAGTGGTGATTCATGAGCTGAAATTTTGTTTTTGTATCTAGAACTTGCGGAACTTTCAGCTTCCTTACACCAGCTCAAATATGGTTATGATGCCCTTATGAATTATCATAAATGCATTGTTTTGGGGCACCATCATGCTATTATTGTTTTCCAGAATGAGTCTCGTCATTGGTAGAGACTATCCATGCTAGATTTAGTTTTTCTTAATCTGTCAATTAAAGTAAATATCTTCTCTTTAATAGGTTATCTATTGCTTGGATGGAGCGAGGATTGGCATACAGTACGAGACATTCTTTGCTGGTGATTACCTATAATTTTTTTTTTGTTTCATTTTCACACAAATATTTGGTTTTTCTCCTATTCGAAACTTTATTCCTGTTGTACATAGCAGTTTGGAAACCCCATACAAATAGTTTACTATAAACAATAACATAATCTTTTGCACTATGCAGACCTATGGTATTGTGAATAATAATTGATAGTACAAGCTAAGTGCGGTAGTTTAGCTTTAAAAGGATGAAAAGACATGATATGATACGCCCAAATCTCTAAACACGTGATTTTCTGTAGTATATAAACACAGTCATTCTATTTTGCAGGAGAGCCTTGTGAAATTTTTCATTGTGTTTTGGAAAGCAAGTCATTCCTGGAAAAGATGATTGTGGTTGAACACACCTTACCTTTCTTTCTGCCCATACGTGAATTAGAAAGTGATCTCTTGTCATCTAATTCCATTGTAAGTTTTCGCACAGCTCTGCTATTACCATATGAATTAAATACAAAGTTCCATATGCTAACATAGTTGTTTTTCCTTGTAGAAATTCATTGATCATCTTGAAGAAATTTTACAGGCTTATATTGACAGGAGAGAGCAGGTCAGTATCAGCGAGTAGGAGTCACTACACAACTTATCTGTGTTTTTATAATTCAAATTACCTTATCTTCTATTATGTAATGCTAGAAATTAGTTTAACATAATTATTGTTCACCTCTGCTACAGCACTTGACTTGCAGTTATCTTGTTTTTAAACGTTGGTCTAGTTTAGGTGAGACATAATGAATCTGATCTGATGGTCTCCATGTTGCTCAACTGAGTTTGAAGATTTAAGATGTTTCTGTATATTCCTCCAATTTATCATTTAGAAGATGGTCAATAGTGGCTTTTACTAATTATATAGCCAAACATAGCCATGATGTTTCATATTGTTATTTTCAGAAGTTAGGTTTGTAACAAGTGAAAAGGTTTATAATCACGAAACCAAACCATCAAAGATGTCATCACAGATGATCAATTAACTTTTTGTTGCAAAGATCTCTAGTTAGGTGTATTCATCCCAATCTAAAATGCTTGAGACAACTCTAGTTCTAGCACTTGTTCATTTGTCTTTGCCTAAGGTGAACCCTCTAGTCTAATGTCTTGCTGCAAACTCTCAGTCAGCCAGAGCAGCGCATGGCAGGAGCTGTGCACATTGCAGTTATCATTTTCAGAAAAGGAGTTACAATATGATCTCTCTTTTCTCCATAGTTGGGAGCATTTTATGTATATTAGGACTTTTTTTTTTCTTTTTTGCTGTTTCTGTTTTGCATATATGTGCATTTAGTAACTTTATGACATGTCTTAAATTTTGCTCATATATGACCTCATCTAGAAACTGACCAATCTGTGCTACTGGTTGACTTTGGTTCTGCTCCAGTCTGATATTGAAACCCTGAGTATTAGAAAATAATTGATATGAGAATATGCGCCATGACATTGCCTTCTAGCTTCTACCATTTGGCCAATCAACTGTTGAGGCATTTATAGCTGTAAAGATTGTAGCTGGAGACAGATGGGCCATACAGCCTTTGACAGTAGATTGCTAATTTCTATTTCATGTTCAAGGTTCGTCTTATCAAGGAGCTCTACGGGAACCAAATTGGCGAGCTGTTCCATAGTCTTCCTTACAATATGATAGAGTTTGTATTGGAAGATTTTGAGTGGTAAGGATAATATTTAATTACTGCTAATGCTAGGATCTGCATCAATAAGTTCTGTTATGTTGCTTGTACACTCACTCGTCGAATATGTACACCTAGTGCAGCCATTTATTTATTTTTTGTTATCTTGCAGCATGCATGTTTATTGCATACTGATTATAAGTTGCTATATGCGTAAGTGGCATGTTGCACATTTTGTAGAGAATGATCTGTTTGCCACTTATAAGCAGCAAGGTTACAATCAGTATCCGATATTCGGATCTACTGCAGACCCTGCCGAGTCAAGCAAGGGTCTTGGCTTGGCCACTTCGCTCGGCCAAGAGAATATCCACAAGAAGCAGCAGTGCTCAAGCCGCGCAACCAGTACCTTTTCACCTTTCATACGCCGAGGAAGCACTCAAGACCTTGTGTCTACCAGAAGGTTGCTTCCTGTCAGCTTGCCTTACAGCATACATAGCTTTGTGCTGAACTCTGTTCTGATTTATTTCCCCCCTCCCTATTCTGTGTTTCAGCATACGCAGACATTGTGCTGGAGCTACCCCATGCTCTGAAGAGGATTTTCTCCTCTCGGGACAGTGACTGAATCGTGACCTCAAGGTCTGTGTAAGATTCACATCTCAATCGCGGGACAGGTGTTTGAAGATATATTGTTCAGAATCTTGTGGTAGTATAACCTGCAGTTGTGGACTACAATTCCTGTGAGAGCAAGGCATGCACATTTGCTCCGTTGACCGCTCGAAATATTCCAGCTACAATACTGTTAAAAATAAATCAACGTCCTGTTTGTTTGGGCTGGTTTGGCTTATAATCCATGGCTAGAAGTACTGTTGGTTGGTTTAGTGTGAGAGAAAAATACTGTTCGTTGGCTGATAAGCCATGGTTTATAAGCTAAGTACGACCAAGCGAAAAGGCATAATCGTGCCGACTGCTGTCCCTGTCCTTGATGCGTGCTCTTTTTTCTCTCTCTTTGTGAGAGGATGATGCGGTCAATCATAGCTGTCCCAGGCAGACGAGGCTGTCCTGTTTGAAGATGATGATTCAAAAATCGAGTAATGCAAGATGGACATGCAGGGATGCAAAGTATTTTTAGAATTTAGAAAAAATACGTTTTGTAAATATTTTGGTTTTGGAGCACCATGAAGTGTTTGGATGTAATAAAATTTATGGTTTTAAAAATTATAGTAACCGGATGTTATCCCAATCAAGGTGTGGAGATGCCTGGGGACATAACTATAGTATGGCTAACCAAGCTGTTCAACCATATTTTTCGATTCAACAAGATGTCTGACGAGTGGAGGAGAAGTATATTGGTATCGATCTAGAAGAATAAATAGGATATTCAAAGTTGTACTAATTACTGGAGAATTAAGTTGATGAGTCATACTATGAAGCTATGGAAGAGAGTTATCGAGCATCGCTTGAGAGCAATAACGTGGGTCTTTATGAACCAATTTGGTTTTATGCTCGGAAGGTTAACCATAGAAGCAATTTTCTTAATAAGACAAGTTATGGAGCGGTATAGGGAGAAAAATAAGGACCTATACATGATTTTTATTGATTTGGAGAAGGCTTATGATAAAATACTAAGGAATGTTATGTGGTGGGCTTTGGACAAACATAAAGTCTCAATGAAGTACGTCGGGCTTATTAAGGACATGTACAACAATGTTGTGACTAGTGTTCGAACAAGTGATGGAGACACGGATGATTTCTCGATTAGGATAGGACTACATCAAGGATCAGTTTTAAGTCCTTATCTGTGTTGCCTTAGTGATGGATAAGGTTATAAGGAGATATAAGGAGGTGTATGCTTTTTGCGGACGATGTAGTGCTAGTTGATGAAAGCCGGACATGAGTGAATCAGAAATTAGAGTTGTGGTGGGAGACTTTGGAGTTCAAAGGTTTTAGACTCAGTAGAACTAAACTGAGTATATGATATGTGACTTTAGCACTACTACTCGGGAGGAGAAAGATGTTAGTTTGGAAGGTCAAGTAGTGTTTAGGAAAGATACTTTTCGATATTTAGGATCAATGCTACAGAGAGACGGGGATATTGATGAAGATGTTAGCTATAGAATCAAAGGGATAGATGAAGTTGCGCCAAACATCTGGTGTCCTATGTGACAAAAGGGTACCATAGAAATTAAAAGGCAAGTTTTATAGGACGACGATTAGACCTGCTATGTTGTATGGTGTAGAATGTTGGCCTAAAAAAGACAACATGTTCAACAGATAAGTGTCGCGAAAATGCGTATGTTGCGTTGGATTTGCGGTCATACAAGAAGGGATCAAGTTCGGAACGATGATATATGTGATAGATAAGGGGTAGCACCAACTGAAGAAAAGTCTGTCCAACACCGGTTGAGATGGTTTGGACATGTCCAACGAAGACCTTCAGAGGCACCGATGCGTAGTGGAATCCTAAGTCAGGATAGTAACGTGAAGAGAGGTAGAGGAAGATCAAAGGCTTCGTTCGGTTGGCTGGCTGGGCTCAGCCTGGCTGGCCAACTCACTCACAGAAACACTGTTCATGTCTAGACATAATATTATTTTTCTCTCAAAACAATCAGCCAGAACATTATTTTGGCTTATTTTTCAGTCCTGCCGAACAGCCCCAAAGTTGACTTGGGTAGAGACAATAAAAAGAGATTTGAAAGGATGAAATATACTTAAAGACTTAGCCTTAGATAGGAGTACTTAGAAACAGCTATTCACGTGCCTGAACCTTGATTGCTTCTGCTGGGTTTCAACTCTAGCCTACCAACTTATTTGGGACTTAAAAGCTTTGTTGTTGTTGTAAAAATTATAGTATCACTAAAACTGTGGTCTTTCGGAGTTACTCAACTCTAGACTTCGTTTTTTCTAAACTATAGTTTTGCACATCTATAAATACCAAAATTGTAGTTTCTTAATACCACCTATAATACTATAGTGTGCAAACAGGGACGAAATCAGAACTCCGTATGCATCCATCCACCTCTCCCCTCCCTAAGACTGTCTCCAACGGAAAAACGCAAACACGAGACCTATTCCAAGCATTTGGGTCACGTACAGGCAAAGGGTCACGCACCCAAATCCTCCCTTCTCCAACAGCGACCCCAAAAGAAGCCCAGTTTCCTCCATCTTCGTCTTCCCTGCGTCCGAGCTCCGACGCGAGATCCGGCGAGAAAATCAAATAAAAGATTTGAGCAAGCAGTGAGCAGCGAGCAAGGGCAGATCCGCGAGTCATGGTACCTTTGGATGACGAGATCAACGAGCTCCTAGATGGCGGCACGTAGAGGTGCCTCACGGCGGCGTCAACGGCGACCTTGTCGTCCTCCCCTGCGGCAGTGTAGACCTCGGTGAACCGGCGCACGGCGCGGTGCCTGAGCTCGCGCGCGTCGGCCTTGGAAGCGGCGGCCGTCCCAGATCCGGTGGTCGAGGCGGAAGAGGGCTTCCACGCGACGCCGCGCTCCCAGATCCGGTGGAGGCGGCGGCGCTGCTGGTCCTCGAGCGCCCAGACCGCGTCCCAGCTCGTGGACGAGGTGGAGGGCTCGGGGGAGGGGGCCGGGGAGGACCAGGCGAGGAGCGGTAGCGGCGGAGCGGGGGCTGGGGACGGTGTCGCCGCTTCGGGAGGGAAGGGAGAGAAATGGAGGGAAGGTAGAGAGAGGGAGGAGCGGAGGCAGGAGAGCGGACGGCTCGAGGATTTGCGTCGTCTCTTCGTCGAGACGCTTTTTTGCGTTTCGGAACCGATCGAATGCAAAATGCGTCGTCGGTTTGGGTTATGTGTTAGAGTATGTTTTTCCTACCTAAAACACTGTGCGTGACCTATTTTTAGGTTTGGGTAACTTCGTTGGAGTCAGTCTAAGGATTCCAGTCCGATGCGTAAAAGTGGCTGTGGTTGTGCTATCATCCTAGTTCTGTCATTTTTTAGTGTAATTTCCATATAATGGTTGGACCTGAGAATAAGAAAAAACCAATAGTGAGCATGTGCATTGTAAAACTTTGCTTTTGCAGTTTGCTAGAGAATAAATACTTTGCTTTTTATGGCCCTACTCGCTTGAACTTATTAGCCTGACTTATAAATCAGTCAACGATATTTTTTTAGCCTAGCATTTTAGCGAAGCGAAGAGGACAAGTGGGCATGTGCATTGGAATCGTCATTCCAAAGTGGCGTGTCATTCTAAATGTTAGCAGTTTTCTTCCATCCTACAGAAATAAACGACATCTTCATATATAGGTTTTGGCATGTGTGTTTGGAAAAAAAGAACAGAGTAACTAATGTCTCACCTTATAATAAGTGTTCTATTTGCATTGTATCTTAGCTCACCTTTTATAATAAGTGTTCAATTTGTATTATCTCTTAGCGGTTATGCAATACGATTTTTTTGACTTGTTTATGTTAATGTCCACGTGGGTTTCACTTGAATCATCTTGAGCTTTGGATTAGTGCGGGGGTATAACTCCGGATACCCACAGGGCTGCATATGGACCGAACCGCTAGGAGAGACCCAGCCCACAAGACTACGTCATTGTCGATGCGGGACCCATAGGGTTCCGCACGGAGAAGTGAGAAGAAAACCTAGTCCAAATAGGATTCTCTACATGTAATCCTACTAGGACTAGTTACACATAATTCTACTAGGATCTCTACTTTGTAACCGACTAGGACTCCCGCCTCTCCTGGACTATATAAAGGAGGGCATGGGTCCCTAGATTGAGACCTACACGTAACCGACAAAACTCACAACCACAACATACCTCGCAACACAACAAATAGCGCAGGGCGTAATATACTATCCACACCAGACTGGACGTAGGGCGCCGTGACTTTCTGGCGTGCCAAACCAGTATAAATCATTGTCTCCCTGCGTTTACCATCGAGTTCCTGCATACGTCGATACCCCTTCGAACAAATCACCGCCCCGGGTACTCCCGTGGCGGGTTGCCGGTGGTAAAACATCGATAGCTGGCGCACCAGGTAGGGGTTCATGGCGCTTTGTGTTCGAGAGCTCGGTGGACCTTAAGATCAAGATTTGTCGCGGTTCTCATCGGCCTCGTCGACAACTCACAGCGGTTTTCGTCGACAACTCGCCACAACTCTCGTCGACATGGACGATAACATCCGCACGGGATCCCAACTCCAGCAGCCAGTCAACAAGCACTACCACTGAAGACTACAAGCGATCAAGCAACATGCAAGTCAGAGCTTTCCCCTAGAACAAGTCAATCAGCCACCGCAATTCATCTGAGTCCAATACATCTCAAAGCCAAAGAAGGATCGGTCAGCATCAACTATGGCAAGAAGTCATGGTGATGTCTACTCGAATTCGGATACTAATTCTACTCTTATACGACAAGTACATGAAAAATTTCACCAGTCCAATCAAACGGAGGAGCACGACAAGGATGAGGAAGCAAGCAAGGCCAACATATATGTGTATATACTCATACACAAGAGACAAGATCAAGTAGTCACGATGATGACTCAGACTCTTAAATTCAGACCCCATGTTAGTTTACGACATCCAGCCACATCAATATCCAAAGTTTGATCCAGAAGCACCATGTCCGATTGCACCGAGCAAACTAGCAAGTAAGCCGACTACAACACGGATCCAAACCAAAGAAAAAAAGCAAGCAAATTATTCATGCTCTATAGCTCCATGACATGTTGATGACGCAAGAAAGAAGTCCACACCATTAATCGAGACGAGCATGCAAGCCAATTAAATATTGAGGCATATATACACATATACATACAAGATACAAGAGACATGCGAGTGCCCATGCATGCATCACGTCTGGATCTGTCACTATGCCAACATATGGTCATACAGGAGAATCATCTTGTACTTGAATCAACTATGTCAACAAGCAAGCTATCAAGTCACGAGTAGCCAAGTACCAAGCATCTGACCGATTGCTACCACAACACGGAAGCAAGCCGAATCAAGAAACAAGTCGTCCAAGCCAGATAGCAAGCAAGCCAAGACCGACTACTCACCGAGGAGTCCGAGTACTCGGAAACAATTTAAGCGAAAGGAACATACGACCTCCAGAAACAACTCGGATACGATATCCGACTACGGTGACCGACTACTAGGTCGAACGGCGACCGACCGACTACCCTACTGCGGTGGTCAATAACTCTCGCCATGAACCAAGCTAAGTGACGCTTTAATTTTTACATTCCGGATATTATTCAGATGCCTCTCATTATATCATCTTCCCTTAACGGCTGTTAATTTCCTCGGATAGTAAGCCTTAATTCATGAAGCTTGTTTTCTCGAAATGGATGGTCACGTCAATGAACCTCTGAACCATACGGATGGTCACGTCAAAGAACCTCTGAACCATACGGGTAGTCACATCAATGGACCTCTGAACCATACGCGAGATTCAAGTGCTTAAACGTAACAGGCTACTACCCAGGAAATTAATCGACCTAGGAAGGGAAGACACAAAAAATCATCATGCGAGCAAACATAGTGCTCTACAATCATCATGCGAGCAAACATAGTGCTCTAAGTAAAATCATCATGTGAGCAAACATAGTGCTCTAAGTCTTCTCTTAACGGTCGCTAAAGTCCTCAGGTAGAACATGCCTTAATCCGTGAAGCTTGTCTACTCACATGGACGGTCACGTCAATGAACCTCTGAACCGAATACTAGGCTCACATGATCACGTCAATGAACCTCTAAACCATACACCAGAGATTCAAGTGCTTAAACGTAATAGGACACTACCTAAGGAATTTGCATGGCCTAGCAAGAGCAAGACGCGAAAAAAAGTTTATATGCATTTTATGATGCCGGGGCCCGCCCCTGATTGATTATTCAAATATGGGACATGCTCCCGACTTCATATCCGGAATGTCATTTACAACATATTTTTATGTTTAACATGCAGGGGAGCTAAATCTGTACCATGAGATCAGGAAAAACATGCTCCTGAGAGCTAGTCCAGAAACAACCTAGCTAGTCCAGAAACAACCTGGTTTGATAAAAAAAGAACCCCGACAAGGTACGGCAAGAACTAAGACAAGCGCTTAGAAAGAACCCGGATCGATCAGAAAACAACCCCGAAGAGGTGCTGCAAGTACCAAGACAAATTCAGAAAAAACCCGGATTGGTCAAAAAACAATGCGGATGAGGTACATACAAGTTCAGAAAAAATCTAGACGAAGTGCAAACAATCTGGTACATCAAGAATCAAAGGTCTAGAAACAACCCGGATAAATCAAAAACAACCTAGAAGAACATCACGGCTTAGTCAAACGCTAAGCTCGGTAGCTCAACATACGCTTCAACTACACCGAGGGCTCGAATTCAAGGGCGAAAGACCAAGAATACAAGTACTCAAGACTACAACAAATGAAAACATGTCAAGACCCTTCATCCGATTTCTTTATGAAAGAAAAGAACTCGGAGAAGGTCGGGGGCTGCGGGATACATAACCCTAGAATTTTTTTAAAGAATCTGGACCCTCCAACTTTTGCAAGCAAAAGCAAGAGGCTCGGGGGCTACACTCAGTGAGTGCAATTTTTACGAAAAATTGCACCCACCGAAAAAGAACTTAGAGCAACTAAGAAGACTAAAGGGACCCTTTGGCTTCTTGTCCCAACAAGCAAGAGGCTCAGGGGCTACACTCACTGAGTGCACTTTTGTCCAAAAGTGCACATCAGCCGAAGAAAAGACAAAGAAGACCATCTCAAGATCTCGCTTCAATAAAGAACCCAGAACAAGTCTACAACAACCCGACCCTTGAAGCTCAATCATGAAATGCTCGGGGGTTTGTCGATGCGGGACCCATAGGGTTCCGCACGGAGAAGAGAGAAGAAAACCTAGTCCAAATAAGATTCTCTACATGTAATCCTACTAGGACTAGTTACACATAATCCTACTAGGATCTCTACTTTGTAACCGACTAGGACTCCCACCTCTCCTGGACTATATAAAGGAGGGCAGGGGTCCCTAGATCGAGACCTACACATAACCGACAGAACTCACAACCACAACATACCTCGCAACATAACAAATAGCGTAGGGCGCAATATACTATCCACACCAGACTGGACATAGGGCGCCGTGATTTTCCGACGTGCCGAACCAGTATAAATCATTGTCTCCCTGCATTTACCATTGAGTTTCTGCATACGCCGATACCCCTCCGAACAAATCACCACCCCGGGTACTATAACAAAACCGACCAAATCATAAGAACGTAAGTACAAAAACAATCACCGAAGCGATCAAATTCCTGTACTTAAGCTCCCATAATCCCGCGTAGTCCGGAAATCATGAATGATTTCAACCAACTCTCGACATACAAACCAAGATCGTAATGATTCAACACAACACATCATCCGTTACAACATTTCACAAATAGCATTCGGATTACATCCATCAGAGTTCAAATAAAATATTACAAACCAAGTTTGAGTGTGCGGAAGCAACATAGTTTAGTACGAAACATCATAGTTTTCAAATACATTGCCAAGATCAGAGTCATGTCCCACAAAAGCATTATCAGGTACGAGAACTAGTAGAGACCGCGCCCAACGGTCTAGTCTTCATCCCCAAAGCGAGGAGAGAAGGCAAGATTTGCAACAACCAAAGAAGAACGGTCATCACGCAGCGGTGGGAGATAAACCCTGAGTACGAGAAGGTACTCAGCTAGACTTACCCGACAAAACCAGAAATAAAAGACACCAAGGATCATGCAAGGTTATGAGGTGGGCTAGCTTGACACAGTTGCATAAAAGAGCTTATGATTATAGTAACCAATTTAAACTTAGCATCAAGCTTATCATTAGTTACCGTCCACTAGATTAGCTTTTGTACTAGAGCACTCACTTATTAGGAGCAAACAATATTAACCATAGCAGGTATAATAAGGTGTCATCATCATATCATCATTTCCAAACCATTAAGT
This sequence comes from Miscanthus lutarioriparius, assembly GCA_904845875.1. Lineage (NCBI taxonomy): Eukaryota > Viridiplantae > Streptophyta > Magnoliopsida > Poales > Poaceae > Miscanthus > Miscanthus lutarioriparius. The sequence goes on along the minus strand of CAJGYO010000001.1, from coordinate 93,200,599 downwards.
TATTAAGTGTATCTACATTGGAGATAAGCCCGTCAAGTTCTCACTAACTTGGAGAGACGGCGATTCGAATCGAATTACAACTCGGTGAGGGGTATTCCTAACTCTCACCCTGGCATACTTTGCAAGGGTAGCCGTGGGTCACCTTTGGAACATCTCAGAACCAAATTCGTGGGTTCGATCGGCGCTTGACAAGACTCTTAGGGATTACCCTTCCGCCAGACGATCGGGACTTTTAAATCACCGCCTTGGACTCACGCCTCACGGCTCCCTTCCGAGGCGCACTTTATACTTATCGACTCCGGCACCGAGGTGAGCTACTGGCTCATGCGGGTCGGTCATCTGGACACGACCAACTAAGAGAGAGGCATGCGTTCAACATGAACAGGAAAGGCTCCAAGAATCGGTCCCTAAGCGACACAGATGGAGTCACTGCAAACCGGCAAGCCTCCGTCCGGTCTTCATTTCAATTTAAGACTGGTTCTTTTCCACGATAGTAAATATAGCCAACCGTGCCACATGTATCTTCCTATATCTCGCAGGTGATAGGAAATCACCCGACTTCTACAGCGTTTAAGGTGGCTAAGCACTACTCGAGCCTCGAGCTACATAGGATTTAGGGTAACAATATTTGTACAAGGATTGGGTAACCAATGCAAAGAATGGTTTGCATCCAACACCTAAACTTAATGCAACAATATATATATATATATATATAATAATAATAATAATGTAACTGCATTTTGGAAATTAGGAGGCTTAATATGCTTCGGGGCTTGCCTTTCACAAAGTTACAAGGACGGTGGTCCGGGCACTCAACGGCGACCTCGTCTGGCACTTCTCCTGAAGGATGCTCCTCCTGAATCTCCGGCGTCGGCTGCTGCTGTTCGCTCGGTTCCTCGAATTCCAGCAGGGTTACTCCTTCCGGTACACCTATTGCATGCCGATGAAAAAGATAAATATCATGGATGCATAAGGAATGACATGATGCTCATGATGAATGAATCACAAGTGAGTGTTTACGAAAGCATCTTTGGACACTTGCGTTTACCGAGTAATTAGCTCTATTCAAATCACTTTAAGCATGTATCAACTTAACTTAAATAACAAGAGCAACTTACCTAACTTGCATAACCTAAGATAAAGATGCTCATCTTCAGTTAAAGGCCTAACACCTAGGAACATTACCACAAACTTAGAACTAGTAAAGACATACTTAAAATTACAGTTAAAGCTTCATATGCAAACAAGTAGTCACTTAATTCAATCATAACCAGAGTTCTATAAATCCAAATGACTTGCAAGAGGACATTCTGGAAAGCTTATGAAATTCTCTACAATTCATTTGTAAACATCAAAGCATGATTCTTAAGTTAACCAAATCAAATTCCAGTAGACCTAGAATCTGTCCCGCAATGACAGGGTTGCTAACTTAATTATTTAATGATGATGCAAAAGCATAATTTGATCAATCCAAGTTGACCAACTTGTTTTTCATACCTAAGAAACATTAGATAGTATAGTGCCAACTTCTAAATAATTTATTTAATATCCTTTTCCAATTTATTTAGTTAATTAGGTGATTTAAGCAATATATAGTAAAACTATTCATAAAAATCTACAAAAATTACAGTAGCTATCTCATGCTGCACATAGACTACCATAAAAATTTCAAAGCCATTGGGCAAGTAAAACTTGCTGTATCTAAAATAACAGATGACATGTCTATTTCTAGCATAATTAGGAAACCTCATTAAAAAGTGTCAAGCTACAGATTTCCCATTTTTCCTAGCATCCTTATAGTATAAGAATAACACTCACCAAATTTTACCTTTATTGGATCTATAGAAAAATTATGAAAATTTACACAAGATCCATCCATTAATAAAAGGAAATTCTATATCTTAAAAACTACACATGCACTAGCTCTGAAATTTTAACCAGAGCTTCTAATAATCAATAATAGACTACCCACAAAATTTCATAATTTTTGGACCACAGAAACTCAAGACAAAATTCAAACAAGTTTGCATGCATCTAAAAACACATTTCAAAGTCCTATTTAATTCATCCAGAATTTCTAAAACATGTGCCCATATAATATTTTTATTAAATACTAGACATTATCATGAACTCAACAAAATTGGAACCATAATATTTGGATCTACCAAACTTGAGTTACATATTTTTGAAATTGTGCACCAAACTGTGAAAAACAGTTAAACAAAACAAAATGAAAACCTAATCTCATCGGGCCAGCAGCCCGTAGCATCACAATGACCCATGAATACTGTTGGTGCTGCCCAAGATGCATGCGCAGCCCAGCTTGCTCTTGTGCAAGGCTGTCCGGCTGGTCGACAGGTGGACCACCAGCATCGGCCGAGACAGCGGGAGGCGGAGGAAGGCGACGGCGCAACTCGCCGCCGGTGGCTCCTCTGGCGAAGGCAACGGTGCCAACAGTTTTGTCTCACCCTAGCGGACCTAGGGGAACCATCTATTGCAGCTAAGGGCGCGAACTAGAAGGGGTGGCGATGGCCACGGCGGCGGCGGTCGCACGCAGCACGGCCGGCTCCCGTGGCTTCTACGACGTCCACGGCCCTAGTGGTCACTCAATGAGCTTCAGCGTCACATACTGAAGCTAAGCGCAAGGGAGAGAAGGCGATAAGGGTCTCGAGCAAGACGGCCACGTGCGAGCTCTCGGCCGGCGGCGATCATGGCGACCGGTGGAGCGCGCTCACGGTGAGAGCTACCGAGGCAAAAATGGAGTGGCGGTGGGGTCGAGGACGTGGAGAGGCTCACGATGGTGCTGTGGTTCGGAGGAATCGGGCAATGGCGCTCGGTTTTGGGGTGGAATTGGCTCGGCGGTGCTTGGCGTTCTCGCCGCGCCGTCTTGCTGAGGAAGGAGAGAGGAATGCAAAATGGAAGCGGCGACTCGGCGGGCAAGCATGGGGGCTTCAAGACGCGGCGTGTCCGCGCCAGAAGCGCCCACGGCGCGTGGCTGCTGGCGCTCAAAGCGAAGCGGCGACGGGTGGCGCCGCGCGGCGTCGTTTTTCTGAATCGGTCGGCCACGTTCACTGAACGTTTTCTGAAAACGCGATTCAGTGTTCGATGACCATGACTGACAGCACGTATTCGACGATCATTAACTCCTAATCCATGGCGATCTAGACTATGCCATAGTTAACAAAGTTGCTCATTTATACGTGAACTACAACTCCTTCCACTGGAGCTCAAGCTGGTTTGGCTTGGTTAGGGAGATACAAGGTGACAAAGTTGGGTACATGAAACTACAACACAGTTAAGGACTTAGAAAAATTCCTAAGTCTGAAATCAGCATGTACTTCTGACTTGTGGGCCATGTTTGAGCATGTTCCACACATTTTCATGAGTTGGTCATAAAACAACTTTTGTTCCTTGATAAATTAGCTACAACTTTGGTAGAGAGTGCACAGCCATGCAAAGTCTCTAAGTTGGACTTTTGAATCAGTCAAACGATGACACTCCAAGGGTCAATTCAAGTCAAACTTGCACTTGAGGGCATTTTGGTCATTTTGATCTACATGAACAATGTCCCAACAAGTAACCTAAGTATAGTTAAGGTGTAATATACCATGATCAACCACTTTACAAAATTGTTATACCACTTCTAATGATCTCATGTGATAAAGAAAGTAAAACAAGCAATTCATTCATATGTTGCAATGCAATGTTTCACATGTTTCAAGACCTTGTTGTCATTTTATAATTGCCACATTACTACCATATTGCCATGTTTCCAAGTATGAGAGTTTCATGTTACATTCACATGTTGCACTACTACCACTCTAAGCAATCAAGCATGAAACACATACAATTTAAAATGTTGCATATGTATGTTTCAATGATAATGACATGATGACATAGATAATGCACATGGTTATGAAATGACATGCAATTTAGTGGAAGCCTAAACACCTAGGGTGTTACAGGTACTCCCGTGGCGGGTTGCCGGTGGTAAAACATCAACAGTCATGCGGAGCATGGCATAGGTCGGTGTGCCTCGCAAGGCTACGTGAAGATCCTTGGCGATCAAGGGAAATCCGTTCGGATATGCTAAGATACCGCAATATTTGTAATCCCTATCATGTAAACCGATCAGGATAGATTTAACTGACCTGTAACCCTACCCCCTGAGCTATATAAGATGGGTAGGGATTCTCTCGTTTTCATCTCATCTCATAATACAATCCACCAAAGACACATGACGTAGGGTATTACATCAAGCTGATGGCTCGAACCTGCCTAAATCGCTATCTCTGCGTTGTGTGTCACCATCTAGTTCCCATCACGCGCACCTCCACCTGTTCATCTACTACCGTGGGCATACCTCTCGGTAGACTGCTGACCATATTTTGTCGACAGTGGCGCGCCGGGTAGGCGGTGTGCGTGCTGATTCCATGGCAAATCAGATGGTCCGCTTCCCGAGCTCCATGATCCTTCCGAAGCCAGGCCAGACCTTTACGGTCAGATCTATGACCTGGATCATCGGCGCCAATGGCATCAAGGAAATCGTGGAGGTGGTGCAGAATCACCCTATGCCGATCTTGCCAACGTCTTCAACAGTATCTCCGATCTCGGTGCCCTGCCGCTAGGTTAGGAGATCCATTAGCAACGATGATCTGATTGCATCTATCGATCGGGTTACAGACCGCTTAGCAGAATGTTAGCTCCTCGTGGACTCATTCTTAAATCGGTCTACTGCGAGCAGTGAAACTCCTGCGCTCCAAGGTCATTGAGCCACTATGACCGAGCAATCTGCTCGGCCATGTCATCCGGGGTGGCAAGATTTAGATCTGGTGATCACGGCAACTCCAGAAGGATGTATGGGGTGACGCCGACCACTCCCTGTGACCGGCCTACGCCTAGCCGACTATGAAGCCCCGATGGAGAATATGCCAAGGCCCTATCCTTTCGGGCTGGTGGGTGCGGGATCTGTGTACCAAAACATCGTCCACCACCTTTTCATCGACCACACCGAGCGCGACCACGTCGACGACCTCTACAAGATTGATCTGCCTAAGGTCGATTTGCCTGCGCCCATGGTCAACATGGTGGCTATTCGTCAAGTACCGGATGATTCTCTCCACAACATCCTAGATGAGAGTCCTGACACGTACTTCGAGGGCACCACTAGGACCATCTCCAGCTACCCCCTTTTCCACTAGGATTCGGGGGCGAGATCTTTCATATTAGCCACGACAGCATCACCAAGGACAACAAAACCGCCGAAGAGCGCAATGCTCGCTTGGCGAAGAACGTCGATCGTCAACGTCGTTGAGATGAAGAAGCCGCCCGCGGAGCTGACGGGGATCCTAACGCCCCGTACCGCGCGCGCCGCAATCTAGAGGACGAGTTCGATATGGTAGGCAACCAGCCGGTACAGAAGACGCTAAGCGCCAATCTCGCTGTCATTTTCAATGAGCTAAAGAAGCTTCCACAAACTTCGGAAGTCGAGAAGATCCAAGCGCATGTCAAAGCAGCTCAAGTTCAAGTCAACAACATCCGGCACCCCACTCTGTCTTACTCAACCGCGTCGGCTCGCAGCCGTCGCTCCCGTAGCTCCCGCCACGACAGAGGAAGTCAACATCAGTGCTCCGAGCTCCCTTGACCCCAAGCTAGCTCCCCCTACCTCTATAGAGGATCCAAGGGCAACTATGAAGGACATCCGGACCAAGGCGGATGCCCTCCTCATCCACTAGGCAGCCGAGGGGGCAATCGCAACGCCAACCAGGAGGTGAATCAGCCCCTGCCATATGACGTTCGTGAACACATCAACGCCAACATCGACATCCGTGATCACATCGAGAACAGTAGGTCCGCGCGCCACGACATGGAGATGGAACGCCAGTGGCAATATGACACCAAACATGGAGCACCCGGACCCGTTGCCAACACCTCTAGACTCCGCCCCTTCACGGCGAGGCTCCGGGCTGTCCGATCGCCCGTAGGATTCAAGATCTTAGGGGTGGACACCAACGATGGCAAGGCTAACCCCACACAATGGCTAATGCTCTACAAGATCACCGTAAGGTCCGCAGGAGGAAGTGGAGATGTGATGGCAATATATTTGTCCATCATGCCCAACCAATCTACGAACAACTGGCTCCTCAGCCTAAAGGAGGACTCCATCCGATCTTGGGACGACCTTAAGAAGGTCTTCACCGAGAACTACATGGCTACGTGTGAGCAACTGGGCACCAAGTATGATCTAGAGAAGCTTCGTCAAACCTCTAGGGAGCCCCTGCGCGGTTTCATCAGGCGCTTCTCAGAGACAAGGAACTTAATCCCCAACATCAGCAACGGTGAGTCCATCGCTGCATTCACCAAGGGGCTCCATCACGAGCAACTTCACAGAATGTTATACCGCAAGAGGCCTATGACCATTGGCGAGCTGCTGCATATTGCAAATGGCTACGCCAACGCCGAGGAAGCCAAAAGGGCCACCCGCTCTGATCACCCCCAACGCCGTCATGACGACCATCGCGAAGAAAAGCACTATGATGATCGTGACTGCTGCCACGACGATCACGACCGCTGCCATGACGAGCGTGACCATCGCTCCGATGATTGCCCGGAGAGCTTGAGAGGCAGACAAAACTGCTGCCATAGGCCTAAAAACTCAGTCAACGCTGTCAACACTCCTCGCGCTAAGCGCACCTATGACGCTGACTACGCCAAGCTCCTAGATGGTCCATGCCCTATCTATAAGGACGCCAAGCATACCATGGGAGTAGGCCTACATGGGAGAGTGAAAAGGCCTGAACAGGGCTTTCCATGAGGAGGATGCAAAGAGACCACGGCGCAACGACGATGAAATAGACGACGGCCAAGGCAAAGGACAAGAGAAGGATGCAGGCCCTATCTACTAGGATGCCACCAAGACTGTTGCCTCCATCTTTGGTGGGAGAGCCGCCTCCGAGAATAGGCGGGAACAAAAGCTCACCACCCGACAGATCATGTCAGTCGCCACCTACGACGACAAAGTCACAGATCCAAAGTACCTAAACTGGTCAAAGCACCCGATCACCTTCTCTAGGGCTGACCAGTGGGCAGATATCCCATACCCAGGGTGTTTCTCTCTCATCATGGATCCTATCATCAAGGGCATGCATTTCTAGAAGGTCCTCATCGATGGAGGGAGCGCCCTCAACATCTTGTTTGTCAGATCCCAAGCTGAGCTAGGGCTCAAGAAGGAAGATCTCACCCCCATGGACTCTCCGTTCTGGGGGATCATTCCTAGGAAGGCGTCCCAACCTTTGGGGTAGATCACTCTACTGGTGCAATTTAGCACCGCCAAGCACTTCCGCACCAACTACGTCAACTTCCTGGTTGCTGACTTCAACATAGCGTACCACGCCATACTCGTCCGATTGGCCCTCACCAAGTTCATGGATGTGCTGCACTATACATACCTGGTGTTGAAGATGCCGACGGAGCAGGGGATTCTCTCCCTACGTGCTAACCTCAACATCACCTATGCCTATGAGAAGGAAAGCTTCGCACTAGTCAAGGCTACAGACATCTCCATCCACATATAGGACTTCCTCGCTAATTCACAGCAGATACCATCGGAGGAGCAAGAGATCCCCATAATGGAGGCCGCCCGAGCATCAACCAAGTCCAAGGAGGTGAAGGAAGTGGTCCTTGTCCTCAGTGACCGGAGCAAGACTTCTAGGATCGGGGCCGACCTCGATCCTAAATAGGAAGACACACTCATCAGCTTCCTGAGGGAGCACGTTGATGTGTTCGCATGGAACCTGCAGACATGCCTGGCGTACCTTGGGAGCTAATCGAGCACTCCTTAAATGTCTCGGCGACTGCCAAGCCAATCAAACAGAAGCTTCGATGATTCGCATAGGACAAAAAGGAGGCTATTAGGGTAGAAATAACATGGTTCCTAGCTATCGGTTTTATTAAAGAGGTGTATCATCTAGAGTAGTTTGCCAACCCGGTTCTTGTAAGAAAGAAGAATAAAAAACGGAGAATATGCGTTGATTACACCGATCTCAACAAACACTACCCTAAAGACCCCTTCGGCTTACCTCGCATTGATGAGGTCATAGATTCCACAACCGGTTGTGAGCTCCTGTGCTTTTTAGATTGTTACTTTGGTTATCACTAGATCTCCTTGAAGGAAGAAGACCAGATCAAGACATCTTTTATCACGCCCTTCGGCGCCTACTGCTATACCACCATGTCCTTCGGGCTCAAGAATGCTGGTGCTACATAGCAAAGAGCCATCCAGCATTGCCTTAAGGACCAGATCAGAAAGAACATTGAGGCCTACGTTGATGATGTGGTGGTTAAGTCTAAGACTACCGATACCCTCATCTCTAACCTCACCGAAACCTTCAAAGCCCTGAAGGTCCATCGATGGAAATTGAATCCCACTAAGTGTATTTTTGGCATCCCATCTGGTATACTACTAGGCAACATCATTAGCCACCGTGACATCGAAGCCAATCCAGAGATGATAGAGGCAATGACCAAGATGAAACCATCGACCTACATCAAGGACGTCCAGAAGTTAATGGGGTGCATGGCGGCTTTAAGTCATTTCATATCTCGTTTGGGCGAAAAGGGACTCCCCTTCTTTAAGGTACTCAAGGATCAAGAAAAGTTCGTCTGATCGGAGGACGCTGACAAAGCATTCGCTGAGCTCAAGCGATTTCTCACCACACCTCCGATCATGACCGCGCCCCAAACCAGCGAAACCCTTCTAGTCTACATCGCGGCGACCAACCAGGTGGTCAGCATGACCATCGTCGTTGAGCACGAAGAGACCAAACACGCATACAAAGTCTAACGCCCGGTCTACTTCATCAGTGAGGTCCTGAATGAGTCTAAGACTCACTATCCTTAGGTCCAGAAGCTGCTATACGCCATCCTGATCACATCCTGGAAGCTCTGTCGTTACTTCGAAGCTTACCCCATAGCAGTAGTTACTAAGTACCCACTCGGTGACATCCTCCACAACAAGGAAGCCAGTGGATGCATCATTAAATGGGTGGTCAAGCTCGGCATCTACACCATTGAGTTTAGGTTACGCCAGACAATCAAGTCATAGGTGCTCACCGATTTCATCACCGAGTCGATGGATATGCAGACTCCTATCCCGGTCGACCACCCCAAGCACTAGACCATGTATTTTGATAGATCCCTAAACCTCGATGGTGCCTGGGCAGGTGTATACTTCATCTCTCCATCTAGGGACAAGCTTTGCTATGTCCTTCAGATCCACTTCTGGGCATCCAACAATGCCACGGAATATGAGGCGGCACTACACGGTCTCCGTATAGCTGTAGAGCTTGGCGTCAAACGCCTCATAGTGTACGGTGACTCCGCACTCATAATCAACCAACTCAACAAAGACTGGAGCTGCACTAGTGAGAAGATGGACGCTTACTACGTGGCAATAAGGAAACTCAAAGACAAGTTCTATGGAACCAAATATCATCAAGGTGGTTCGAGCAGATAATCAAACAGTCGATGAGCTATCAAAGTTACGATCAACCCGAGCTAAAGTTCTAGCCAAAGTGTTTGTCTAGGACCTTGTGACCCCTTCCATCAAGCAAGAGCAAGAAGGCGTTGAAGAAAAGCCACTTGCCGAGTAGATAGTCGCAGTGGTTCTTGGGCCTAGCAGTGATTGGAGGGTACCTTTTATCAAATACCTAACCACTGCAGATGTCCTAGCTGACAACATAGAGAGAGAGCACCTCACCCACCGTAGCAAGCATTACGTCCTAGTCGATGGAAAGCTGATGTGCAAGAATGCTAAGGAGGAGCTACTCTAGAAGTGTGTCTCCAAGGAAGAAGGAGAGAAGATACTCAAGGAGATCCATGCCGGCACCTGTGGCAACCACACAGCCTCTAGACCACTAGTCAACAAAGCCTTTTGAGTTGGTTTCTATTGTCCTTTAGCCATCACCAATGTGGAAGCACTCGTTCACCGATGTGAGAATTGCTAGTTTGTTGCGAAGCAAATACACGTCCCAACCCAGTCTCGACTGATGATTCTTGCCTCTTGGCCCTTTGCATGCTGGGGACTGGATATGATCGGACCGTTCAAGCCCATGCTAGGAGGATTCCACTAGGTCTATGTCTGCATCGACAAGTTCTCCAAGTGGATCAATACAAACCCCTTGTATAGGCCACAACGAAGAAGGCAACCGAGCTGCTTGACGACATCATACATAGGTTTGGCCTACCGAATAGCATCATCACTGACCTAGGGTCCACGTTTAGCGGTAGCGCTTCTAGGACTTCTGCGATGAAAGGTGCATCTCAGTCAAGTACGTTTTGGTGGCACACCCTAGGCCAAACGGCCAGGTTGAACGCACCAACGACATGATTCTAGATGCATTGAAAAAGAGGCTCTATGTTGACGGTCACTAACATCAATTATAAACCGTCAACATAACCTGTATTTATACTTAATTCCATCACCAAACATATGTAAAGGGGTTTAAACAAATAAATTCCTTGAGTTTTGGTGAATCTGTGTTTTCAGCAAGGTTTATCTAGAAAACCGTTAAGGGGGACATATTCATCAAAGAAAATTATGGAATTTTGTCGCGTAAACAACTTGGGAAGGATCTAGAAGACACCTAAAGGCAATACACCAAGGTGGGGCTCGAGAGGCTGCCAGGTGGGGCTCGACTGGCCCCACCTACATATCGCCCAGCCCCCTAGGCCCACCAAACACCCTCCACCGCCTCGTACTCCTTCCTATGATCTACACTGTTGATTCTAAGGCGGTTTTAGGTCGATTTATCCAACGGTGATCGAGGGAGTTGACACGGATCGATGATGTGGCGATTCCTTGACCCCTACTCCACCTTGGCCTATATATAGCAGCCCTTCCCCCTCGCTAAGGCATAAGTCAGAGCAGAAGACAGAGACCAAACCCTAATCCTCAAAGCTCCATTCTAGAGCATAGCTAGCTAGGTTAGATCTAGAGAGAAGCAAGCAGGCTTCGCTTGGATTCCCGATCTTGTCAAGAGCATGGTTTGGTATAATCTTTGTACCCATCTCTTTTGTATCTCCATTACTTTTATATGCTTGCTACAATTGTTATGACAATATTAGTATTCATCTTATTCATGTTCTTCATTATGATATTCATCGTCTACTTTGATTATATGCTTAGTACAGCTAGTTTATCATTATGTCCATGCATAAGTTCGTATAGCGCTCGCTCCGCTACGCACGGGGTGAGTGGTCGACATTGTGTAAGCATGGTGCTTATATGTTGTTTGCCTGCGGATACGCCCTATATTCTGGGTCATGTGGTAGATCACGGATGTGACACTCCCGTTGAGTCCTTTGTAGTCCACTCCCTGAATATAGGTGCATGTAGGGTCCGGTTATGAAGGAAGAACAAGCTCTATTCTTAATCTTCCTTAGTAATATCCCTTATGTGTAGATATAAAGATGATCTTAGCCATGATTACTAAGTGTAATTGCACTAATCATCGTATGCTTTGACTAGTAACTAAGAATGACTTAGGAATTATCTCTCTAATTTCAACCTAGTCATGCTAATGTCTTAGAAAGGAGTACTCAGGGTGATTAACTATTCATTATCATTGCTCAATTATCATGTACTTATCATATATATCTTATCCTAACTTACCCTTAGTTAAGTTAGACCGTAGTTAGTCTCACACATTTCCCTATGGATACGATACTTGGAAATACTTCTAGGTGAAAGCTACAGCGATATCCGTGCGCTTGTGGATTTATCTGTGTACGTTAATTTATACCAACAAGCTTTCTAGCGCCGTTGCTGGGGAAACGGTTGTTGAATTAACTTCAAGCCTAGCTTAACATTTTATCTTTTATTTGTTTTACTTTTTCTTTTAGCATGAATAACACTCCTATATATCAATATGCTAAACCCACGAGCACAAGCCTAGAGCCACCAAAATTTTTAGAGCCTATCATAATACCTGGTTATGAGCTACGCCCGTGTTTAAAACTGATTTGGGATCAATCATTCTTGGGAGAAGGTGACGAAAACCCATACTCACACCTATGGGAGTTCGCACAGGCCTATGAATGCTTACGTATCGCTGGCATGTCTGACAAGACCTTACGATGGAAGTTATTTCTGTTCTCTTTAACGAGAAGAGCTAAGCAATGGTATAGTCGAACCATAGTAAGTATGCAAGGAGATTGGGAAACATTATGCTCTAAATTTTGTTTACGTTTCTTTCCCATCTCTAGATTAGTTAGCCTTTGAATAAAAAATCAAACCTTTAGAGGAGCTTTCCTTCATCTGTATGCTAGTGAAGTAGATGTCTCAAACTCCTGGCACATTGATCTCCTTAGCCGTTTCTATCTTTAAAGCGTTCTATACAAAGATATTTACCTTTCATATTCAAGTATTCAATAAGGTTCTTTGCTCTGATGTTTCTTCATGTTGTTTCTCCCTGGTTTTTTTGCTAAGCGATCTTTCTCCATGTATAACATCTTAAAGATGACATATGACTATGCCTAAGGCAAATCCCCGAACAGTCATGTTTACGCTCGGATGTGTGGCAGAACTGCCCGAAATAGCACGCTTCCAGAGACGTCCGTCTTCCAACAGACACTAAGCACCATGAAAACAAGCTACATCGGACGGTTCCGTCGAGCACACCCCAAGGGAGAACTCGAACAATCCATGTTTTCCCTCCAGGGTCCAATAATGAGAACAAGTTTACAATACATAGTCCATTTCATACATCAGGAATTCTCATAAATACATTATTACAATACCAAGTTCAGAGTGCGGAATTTAAACATCAGAATTGAAATAAACTTCTAACGATACAAGGATCTGTCTGTGCCCACTAGAAGAATCCTTCACACAACAGCTACTCCTCAAGCTGCACCTACAATAGGGGTAAATAAACCCTGAGTACACAAGGTACTCGCAAGACTTACCCGACTAGTGGGAATAATTTGTCGACTCCAAAGGATATGATAAGGTTTATGGTTTGCTGGGTTTCCTTTTTGCAAAAAAACAATACTAGTAGTGAATCCTTATGTGTGTGTTTTATTAGCAGTCATGATTAGTTTATTAGCTAACCATTCTATGTAAGCACCTGTTCTACTTTCAAGCAAGAGTTGAGCAATCAGATCCATTTCACCACCTTTCATCTTCCAGTTCTTACTATGGTGCTAGATCATAGACAAGTCATACTAGATTACCTGGTGATTCGCAAATCAATGTGCCCAGCTGGGTACCCCAAAACACACGCCCTGCTTGTACCCCAGGCACAAGCAGGACCAATCCATCACTCTCCTGTCATGGGGTCTAGGTCCCCATCCAAACTTTTACTCCAAGCCCCCACACCTGAGTCCCGGACTCAGTGTGGTGCTTAGACCTCTACCATCCCCGCCTCTAATCAGTCAGTTCAGAAAGAGCCAGAACACATGACAAGAGAGCAACGAGCCTTCCCTGCTCCCATAAACAAGTATGTGCTCAGTATAATAAGTATGTGACCTAATTAGAATCCAATGCAACGGCCGGTCCTTAACCAACACAGACATGGAAAACAGTGTAACCAAGCTATGCCCCGTTGGCCACGGGATACAACCTCTTACACCTACCAATACCCATACCATATCCCTGCCCAGTCTCCATTTCCTTTCTCCATTTTATCATGAGTGATAATAATAATCACCTATTGTGAGTAACAGTAGGTTACTCACGCTACCGATTGCCTAAGCATAGAAGCTACTCGACCTATGCTAGTAGGACTCATAGGTAGGTTATCTATGCATGTAGTTTCCATAAAATGCCTGTAACATAAATGCACATCACATATATATATCCAATGATCATTCAAAATAAGGGTTATGCACCAGGCTTGCCTTGGGCAGGCGTGGTGTTAGCTCAGTCAGTTAGTGGCGGCTCTAGGACCTCCTCTTGCACGAGGATCTCCTCCTCATACTCTTCAATCACCTCCTCATATTCCTGCTCGCTCGCGGTCACAAACTCTACCAACACGTTCTCTACATGCATGCAATGACGATGCAACACTCAATATTAAGGCAACAACAGTTCTTAAAATAAGAATACATCTACTAAGCCACTAAGCTTGATCTAATGACTAAGATACCGAGCTAATCATCATTCCCATCAAGCCAGCAGGGTTTCACCTGAAGTGCTACTTAGCAACTAAAATATATTCGTACTCTTATTAATGATTTCCTATATACTACAACAAGGAGTACTTAGCTACCATATTTTTCAACCTATTCTAAGGCTACAAAAATTACAGTGAGCACATAATAATACAATGAATCTACTATAAAAATTTCTTGGTCAAAGCTATTACCAATTTGCCACAAAAATTCCTACAAATACTAATCTAAACAATACTAAACACTAGCAAATGATTTAATAGCCGCTGGTATCAACAAATATATATATGAACTAAATACACTAACAGATAGAGCACAATTTTAGAAACCTAACAAAATTGGTTTCACAATTTTTGGACACCTACTCGAATTGATATGCTTTTTTCCAAAGTTCTACTTACAACATAAAATAATAAGTTATTTCTAATCCTTAAAAAGGAAAACGATTCCCTCCCGCACGGCCCAACTCGGCCCATGCACGCAAACGGCCCACGACGGGGGAGCGCGCGCGCAGACCAACTGGCAAAAACGCCCTCGCGTTCTCCGATAATACTACTAACACTATGTGCACTATTTCAACAGACTATGACTTTGCAACAAAACCCTCGCTCCTCCTCTCCTTCGCAACGGAGAGGTCCTCGCCCTGGCCACACACGCCGGCAGGGTGGCCGATGGCACTAGTGATCCCGCTGGCCACTCGGGAGCTCCATTGCCTTAACTAAGGGACCGATGCTCACCTAGGTGTAGACGTGAATCAATGGGCGGTGAAAGGATGAGCGGGGGCGTGTCTAGGAGCTCCCTCTACGGCGACAACCAACCTATGACGGCGGCAACCCATTCAGGCGAGCTCTGCCATCGGAGAGGAAATATGGACAACGGATGAGCATTAGGGTCTCACCGTGATCCTAACCGAAGTGGTTGTGCGTCCGGAGACCACCCCAGTCGAGCCGGCCACATGCGCGTGGCAAGGGCGATGGTGGGCTGCGGTGGCACGACCACGTCAGTGCCATGAGGGAAACAGTGAGGGCGCGGCTCAGGTTCGCACGTCGAGAAGGATTACGAGGTGGGGGCTTGGGGTGCAGCCAATTCGGCTCGGGGGGGCAAGGTGGGGTTTTTTGCCCACAGCAACGGAGGGCTTAGCCTTTAATGGCGTGGCGGCAGGAGCAAGGCTCCAAATTGGAGCTTGTCACGGCGTGGTTGGATGTGGTGCGGGTTCGGTCGGCTAGCAGGCTCGAAGGTGGAGTCGGGAGCGCATCGAATTGAATGGATGTGACCCCTCCATGCCGGATTGATGGCGCGGCTCGGCTAGCCTGGGCAGCAGAGGAGGGAGGGGAAAAGGGGATGGGTCCGGCTAGCTTGCCTGAGCTTTGGCGAGATGTGGCTGGCCGCACGCATGCAGGCACTACGAGCCAACGCAGCCAGGAGGGAAACGTGCACGCGCGTAGGCGGTGGTAGCATGGTAGGGCAACATAGCGTTGTTAATGGTGAAATGACACGCGGGTAGCCTCGGCAAGCCCATGTGCACGAAGACAGAATGGGCAGTGTAACACCCTAGGTGTTAGCCTTGCATAACTTGACTTGCATAGCATGAGCATGATCATCAAGCATTCATAAACAAGCATTTACAATTGAAACATTGGATTGAAACATATGCAACATTTGCTTGTTATCACATGTTTCCTTGTATATATGCATATGATCATGAGTGAATACATGTAGATGGTTGATATGAGTCACAAAAACATGTTAGCAACACTTAGGTTGGCAAATGGAACATTGTTCATGAATGTCACCTTTCATGATCAAGCACTTAAGTAATGTTACATGTGTTGACCTGGATAGTCCTATGTGTGACCAATGCATGAAATGATTGGGTGACCTTGCAATTTGCTTAAACATGTTTGGAATGTCTTTATGAACAACTTTGGTATTCATGGCTAGGGCTAATTTGGTCACCAAGTCATAGTTAAGTGTATACCATCATTTAAATGTAGTAGGTTTGACCAAGTTTGAACTATGTGTTAGAGACCTTGCATGGAGGTGGTCACTAAAGCAAAGTTGCAGTATTTGATATAGGGAACAACTTTTATTTTGGGTCATTGACTGGTTTAGCTCCTAACCTACTTGAATTGGTCTCACAAGAATCAGTAAAACAACCATTTCAACACTTAACAATATTTTTCTAAGTCTGGATGACGAACAGCGTGACAAGCTGACCTTTAGGGTGACATAACTCGATTTCGGTTGTGAATTAGAGCATGATTCTTTAACAACAAATGGAGCTGGTACATAGGATTACAAAAGTCATGTAGATCATTCACGTTATGGAGCTACGGTTTAGTAGTTAGATCGTCTTGAAAACACGCTGTCAGGCCGTAATCGCGAACACTGACGAACTGAACCGGCTGGTTCAGTGGCCGACCGGTCCTAGGGCTTACGCGCCGCGTGGACGCAGAGAACGGCCACGCGTCGCCGTTGCTCTGAGCAGCCAGGCCGCACCGAGCCAGAGCAGGCCATTATCACCCCAGCGCCCGCCCGAGAGCCTCTCAGCACTCGCATTTCATTTTCCCCCGCTCCTCCTTTGCCGTCCGTAGCAACCGCAAGCACAGCAGCAGCACCGCAGCGCCGCCATCGTCGTTGACGGCACAAGCCGCGCCTAGCTACTCAATCGCCACCACAACCCCTCCACCATCATCCCAGCGACTCACTGCGCCCGCTCGTGCCCGCTGACCGCGCTCGGTAAGCCCCAGCACCATGCACGAGCTCGCCGGAGTTCCGCCACCGAGTCCGTCACCGTGGCCGAAGCGCCACCGTCCACCTTTCCACGTGATAGATTGTGCGCAAGGTTCACCTGAGTCCATAGAATCTCGTCCGCACCTTAGTTGTAATCGCCGTGGTCTCCATCGGCGTAGCGCCGCCGTCCCGGTCCTCCGTGCCGCCATGGTCGCCGCCGTCGTCGCTAGCGCCGATGAGAGGCCCCACCAAGTAACTCAATCGATGCGCTAGGTCATGAGGGTCATGTAGTGTTGATGTCATCATCGGTGAAGCTCACTGTCGACGAGCCGTGGCCGCACAATGTCGCGCAGTGCCGCTGCTCTGCTTCTGTACCACTGACGCGTGGGGTTCACTGTCAGGCGGGACCCAGCTGTCGGCGACAGAAGTGAAGTGGGCTAGTTTATTTGTTCCTGTTTTTGTATGCAACTTTGAAATTTTATAAGTTGAGCTATGGAGATCCAAAATTTGTTAACCAAATCTTGTAGTGTTCCTTAGGAAGTGTAGTATTTAATAAAAATATGATCTTGACACTTACAGTAGAAATTTTGGCAGATTTAAATAGAAATTTGAAATGTGTTTTTGAATGCATGCAAACTTGTTTATTTTATATCTAGAATTCCTGTACTCCAAAGTTTATGAAATTTTGGTAGCAAGCTATTCTTGACATGTTTGAGCTTTGGTAAAAATTTGAGGATCATTGCATGTATAGATTTGTAGTTATAGATTTTCCTTTTATAATTAGGTAATCCTTGTATGAATTTTTATAAATTATTTATGAATCCAATATTCTTGAAATTTGTTGGAGGTTGTCCTAGTACCATATGTATGCTAAGAAAAATATAAAATCTGTTGCTTGACACTTTGCAATAGGGTTTTCAATTTATGCTATTTTAAGCCTTTATGCCTTGTCATTTTTGTATAGGATGTTTTACTTGGTAAAATGGCATGAAACTTTTACAGTAGTCTATTGGTAGTACTAGTAAGCCACTGTAATTTTCTGAGAATTTATGATGCACATTTGTATATGTTTATTATTTAACCTAAGTATCTTAGTAAATTGATAAAGGCATTTAAATAAATAGTTTGGGCATGGCCATTATGTTTTTTTGAGTGTATTTGATGTACTTGTACTGTTGGTATGATTGATGAAGTCAAATTTGGAATGTTTATATGCAATAGAAATATCGTTGCTTTATAATTCGGGAGAGAAGAGTTTTCGGACAGATTCTGTGGTTTAGAATGTTGCGTAGTCAACATGATGTTTGCTGTAAAAATGGTTAATAACAAAGTTGTATGTAACTTCTTCATCTATCTTGTGTTAAAAATTTCAGAGCAATAAGCCAAAGGGTTTAGGATTTATAGCTGTTTAAAGTTAGTATTCCGAAATGCTTCTCTCTGGAATTTCTGGACAGCGTTGGATTGATTGTGTGTTTTGGTTAAGATAAAGTGTGAATTAGCTTTTGGTGATTAAATAAGAGATGTAGATAATTTTATAAGATTTCTAGAAAGTCTAAGATCACAACATTTGGATAAGTAGAACTTCAGTTATAAGTAAAACAAGTAGCTGCTATTTTGTGTGTAGTGAATGAATTGTAAATATGTTTGATTAAGTAATCAAGAAGAGATATGCACCTACTCGGTAAAATATGATGCATTTGTTAACACCATGCTGTTAAGAATACTTATACGAATGCATTCATCATGTGTTATCATTTTATACTTGTACGCATGTATGCATTTGCAATACCTTATGCCATATTCATGCATATAGGATCGACAGAGGAAATAATGTTGCTAGAATTCGACGAAGTAGAGGAAGGGGACCAGCAGGAGAATCCTCAAGTCGCAGCTCCCGAAGGCGAGGAGCAGATCCCTGAAGAGAGCTTCGGAGTGCCCTGACCACCGCCCTACTTCTTTTTTGAAAGGCAAGCCCCGGAGCATTCTAAGTCTCCCAATGTTTTACAAAATAATACTTGAATCCTTTATGATTGATGCATTAGGTTATAGGAGTTGTCTGCAAACACTTGATGCATGGAACTACCTTGTCCAGATATATACACCTTTAACCCTATGTAGGTCCAGAATCGAATATATGCTTAGCCCTGCTTAGACCGGTAGAAGTCGGGTGATTTCCTGTCACCTGCGAGATATAGGTGGATACCAAAGCACGGTCGGCTATATTTGCTATCATGGAAAAGAACCATGGGGTAAAAGTAAATCGAGACCGGGCGGGATGTCGATAGAGAAGCAACAAGACATGGAGGTCTTGGGTGTGGATCTATCCCCGTCTGTGTCGATTAAGGACCGTACCGTTGTTGACACTTTTGACAAGATTGAACGCATGCCTATCACTTAGCTGGCCGGATAACTCATTCTGACCACGAAGCCGAGTAGCTCAACTCAGGTTGAGACCTGTTCTGTTGTGCGCTCCTTGCGAGGGGCGATCAGACTAAGCCCAAGGGCAGGCTAGGCCTAAACGTCCTGGCATTTGGTGTCCCAGATTGTGCGGCGTGGTACGGACCCGCGAAATGTGTACCTAAGTTATACCAAAGGTGACCTAAGGCGACTAATGATCTGGTCTACTTGGGTTTGTGTTAGGAATAAATTCCCAGCTGGTTGAAATCGATTCAAATCGTCGTCTCTCCCGGATAGTGAGAAACTTGGCTAGCCCCAACATCGTAGTAATTGTACTATGGAATATGATGGTTCGAATAATCATGAAATTACTACACCTGCTATGGTTACTATTGTATGCTCTTAAAATGATATACCACATGTTTGGCACAAGATAGTTGCTAATGTAGATGGATAGTCATAATTAATTGGTAACAGAATTATAATTGTACAACTGAGTTAATCGCTTTTTATGCAAAGTGTTGTCAAGCTACCTCCACTTATACAGCCTTGCATAATCCTTGGAGTCAATTTATTTCTAGTTTACGATGGGTAAGTCTAGCTGAGTACCTTCTCGTACTCAGGGTTTTATTTCCCATTGTTGTAGATGGCACTGTGTATCATGGTTATTGCAAGAGTTGCTTCTATCCCGCCGTGGATGAGGAGTAAGCCTTGGGCAGGCTTCTTTATTAATCCCTCTGTTTGCTTTTGTGGACTATGATCCTATTTGGGCACTGTACTAAACTATGTTGGAAACTTTACTTTCAAACTTAATTTGCTTCCACTTTTATCTATCAAACTCGGTTTGTAATAACTGGTTTCATACTATGATGATGAAAATGTATCTATGAACTTTATGTAATATGTGACATGTATGTTGAATCATGTATGATCTTGGTTGTTGTAAATCGTTTATCGAGACCTGTCATGGTACTCGACGGACTACCGGGTTTATATGGGTTCAAGTATGACAATGTGACCGCTTGCGGGCCACCATTGTACTTGTACTCTTATAAATTGGTCGGTTCTGCGAGAGGCAGCGGCGTAGAGACACAGGCGAACGTGACGGCAGCGTGCTGTAGTGCGGTAGTGAGGTGGGGCAGCTGCGCACCAGGGCTGTCGGCCACAACGGCCGGCTGAGTGTGGCTAGGCGCGCGCGCACGGGCGGCCAGCGCGTCGACGACGTGGCTCAGGTACGCGGTGACTGCGCCTACACGAGGAAACCGACCGAGGACGTGCCGTGCACGCTTTTTAAAGCATCCAAAACAACTAATCGGTTGGTCAAACACCCAAACCATGTTCACCATACTTTAGAGGGTACATTGGGCTACTAAAACAGGCCATGACACTACTCTACTTCTTAACTAAATTTTTCTACAAAAATTGATGAACAAAGCAATGTCTACCATTTCCAAAGTTCAAGAAATTTTCTAAGTTTTAATTGGATTTCTATTTCTAGTTGCATTTTCAAGCTATTGAAATTTGTACTTAACCCAATTATTTCTCTACACCAAGTATTTCACTGTCAACTACAATCCTTAGACTTCCAACTTTACTTAGGACTCTCATGCATGTTCTCTAGTGCTTTCGTTCAATAAAAATTCATGAACATCCTAACTTGATAACTTCAAGTCGCGAACAACCTTTCGTTTTAAGTTTTTTCGGTTCGTTTAAATTACACTGCTTCACTTGTTCATATTATCACATGCAATAACATTTAAACATGATGCTTTTGACATGTTTTAGTAAGTGATTTACGGCGTAACACCGTGGGTGTTACAACTCCCCCTTAAGAGAAATCTCATCCCAAGATTTCATGTACCTAGTGTGAGATAGGAATGAATTTTGTTTTAACATGATTACCTCGATGAATTGGGAAGAAGATGGGGATAATGCTTTGATATATAGCTTTCTTGCTCCCAAGTTGCTTCGTCCTCCGAGTGATTTTGCCATTGCACTTTATAGAACTTCACCACTTTGTTTCTAGTGGCAGCAGAACCACACCGTGCCAAAATCTTGTAAGGTCCAACATAGCGAGGGGCTAGCTTCCCACGGACACAAAATCAATGTACACCTGTCATGGGAGATACCTTGAGATACACATGATCACCAACTTCAAATTGCAAGGGCCTTCTTCGCTTGTCCGCATAAGTTTTCTGATGACTTTGAGCTGCCTTCAAATGGCTCTGAATAATACTGACTTGCTTTCGAGCTTCTTTGATAAAATCAGACCCAAAATATCCACGATCACCCACCTCAACCTAGTTAAGAGGTGTTCTACATTTCTTACCATATAGGGCCTCAAAAGGTGACATACAAATGCTTTCTTGATAGCTATTGTTATATGAAAACTCAGCTAGAGTCAAGCATTGGTCCCACTTTTCAGAAAAAAAATGGCACAAGCCCTCAACATATCCTCAAGTACCTGATTGACTCTTTCTATCTGACCGTCAGTTTATAGATGATAAGATGAACTTTTGAGGAGACTAGTAGCAAGACATTCCTGGAGTTGCTCTCAAAAGTGAGAGACAAAGACTAACCCTCTATCAGAGATGATGGTAAGAGGAACTCCATGCATGATCACAATCCGGTCAAAATATAACTTGGCATACTTCTTGGCTAAATATCTGGTATCTACCGGGAGAAAATGAGCGGACTTAGTAAGGCGATCCACAATGACCCAAATAGAGTCATACCCCTTTGTCGTGCGGGGCAAACCCACAACAAAGTCCATGGAAATATCCTCCCATTTCCAAACAGGGATAGGCAAGGGCTGCAAAAATCCCAGTGTACACATATGGTCTGCCTTAACTCTTCCATAAGTGTCACATTCCATGATGTACTTGGTGATATCCTGCTTCATATTTGACCACCAATACAAGTGGCGCAAATCATGGTACATCTTGTTACTTCCTGGATGGATGGACAACTTGGAGTTGTGAGCTTCATCCAAAATTTTTCTTCTAAGCTTCTCACTTGATAGAACAACCAATCTGTTCTAGAACCTCACTACACCTTGATCATCAACACTAAAATGAGGACCATGCCCTTCGGCAATTAACTTCTTGATATGCGGGATTTCCGAAACATCATGCCTTTGCTCTATAATAATTTGCTCAAGTAAATCCGAGACTAGAGCAATATGGGCTAGCACCTCAGCATGGTTGAGAGACAAGGGTGCTTCTTCAACTTGATATGACTTCCGGCTCAAAGCATCAGCTACCATATTAGCTTTTCCAGGATGATAATGAACTTCTAAATTATAATCATTAATTAGCTCCAGCCATCTCCGTTGCCTCATGTTTAGCTCGGACTGAGTGAAAATATATTTGAGGCTCTTGTGATCCGTATAAATATGCACTTTATTTCCCAACAAATAATGCCTCCAAATTTTTAGAGCGTGCACCACAGCAGCCAGCTCTAAATCATGGGTGAGATAATTCACCTCGTGCTTTTTTAGCTGGTGTGAAGCATAAGCTATCACACGTCCATCCTACATAAGCATGCATCCCAATCCAGTCCTTGAGGCATCACAATACACATCAAATGGCTTGTCAATATCTGGTTGGGCAAGAACAAGAGCAGAGGTAAGAAATTCCTTCAGGGCTTGGAAAGCTTCTTCACAAGCCGGACTCCATACAAACTTGACATCTTTCTGGAGCAACTTGATCATTTGTTGGGCTATTTTGGAGAAGTCAGGAATGAAGCATCGATAATAACCAGCAACACCAAGGAACTGACGAATCTGATGCCTTGACTTTGGAGACTTCCAATTTAACACATCTTACACCTTGTTTGGATCTACAGAGATACCTTCAGGTGTCAGAACAAGTCCCAAAAACTACACTCGATCTAACCAAAACTCGCACTTGCTGAATTTGGCATACAACTTGTGTTTCCTTAATTGAGTCAGCACTATCCGAAGATGTTGGGCATGCTCTTCCTTGTTCTTGGAGTATATCAAAATATCATCAATGAACACCACTACAAACTTATCCAACTCTGGCATAAAGACTGAATTCATGAGATACATGAAGAATACAGGAGCATTGGCGAGACCAAAAGAAATGACTAGGTATTCATACAGCCCATACTATAGAGAAAGTTGTCTTTGGTATATCTTGTGGTTGAATCTTGATTTAATGATACCCAGAACGAAGATCAATCTTTGAAAACATCTTGGCACCAGCCAACTGATCGAACAAAGTATCAATATGAGGTAAAGGATACTTGTTCTTATTGGTTACCGCATTGAGAGGGCAGTAATCCACACATATCCGCAGAGTACCATCCTTCTTCTTCACAAAAATAGCTGGGCAACCCCATGGTGAAGAGCTAGGATGGATAAATCCCTTCTCCAGTAATTCCTCTAACTGCTTCTTCATTTCTGCTAATTCTTTAGGAGCCATGCGGTAGGGGCGTCGTGAAATAGGAGCAGTGCTAGGTTCTAATTCAATGGAAAACTCCACATTTCTATCTGGTGGCAACCCAAGTAGATCTTCAGGGAAGACATCCGGAAAATCACAGACCACCGGAATAGAGGCAAGATTAGGAGAAGCATCAACATGAGCAGCAACTGGTAAGGCTGGATCTGAGGGCATAAGAAGAGACATCCTATCCTCGGAAGAAAGAAGCCATAACTCAACAACTCTCTGCTTAAGGTCCAAGACTACCCCATAAACTTGCAACTAGCTCATGCCCAGAATTGCATCTATGCCTTGCCCAGGCAGCACCATGAATTGGAGGCGGTAAGTGTGAGTGGCTAGCACTAATCCGACTGTGTCCGTCCGAGTATTAACACACAACTGCACACCTGAAGTACTGATTCTATAGGCAATAGGAATAGCCATAAGAGATATATTGTGCCTCTGTGCAAACCCCATGCTCATGAATGAATATGATGCACCAGAATCAAACAACACATATGCTGGGTGGGAATTAATGGTAAACATACCAGCCATCATAGGCTCATTCTACAAGATCTCCTTAGCCTTAGCGAAGTTGACTTGCCCAGAGCAGTTTACGGGCACGTACTTCTTGATAATCGTCCGCTTGATCAGACGGGAGTTGGCTGAAGGCTAGGAAGGCTACGCAGGCTGGTTCTGTGGACTCTCCCGAGCATAGTGGCCTTCCTTGCCACACTTGAAACAAGCACCAGGCTTGTTCCCCCCCCTGACGAGGCCAAACCTGCTGTCCCTGAGGCTGTTGTTGCACCTATAGAGTAGGTGCATGGTACTGAGCGAGAGGTGCCTGGTAGGTTTGCAGAGGCTGGCGGAATGATTGCTCACCCAAAGACTGATAGGGCACCTACTTGACAACCTACACCTTCTGAGCCTGGGGGTGACTAGAAGACCCAGTAATCACCCGCTTGTGCTTCCACTCAGCCTGAGAGTCACACTGAAGTCCCTCTATGGCAATAGTAGCATTCATCATAGCACCAAAAGTCTAATAGTTCCCTATGTACAGTTCCTTTTGTAGACTGTAAGAGACACCGCGATAGAAATGGTCCCTCTTCTTCTCATTAGTATCGACGTGGATCCCAGCATACTGTGCCAGATGGTTGAACTTGTTCACATAATCCATCACAGACATGCTCTCTTGGTTCAAGTCCAGGAACTCCGTCAACTTCCTATTCAGCACACCAGCAGGAATGTAGTACTCATGGAAAGCAGTGGTAAACTCCTGCCAAGTCACACGGTGGTCCACCGGCTGCATGGCATTAAACGTGTCCCACCATGCACTAGTAGAACCCAACAGCTGCTGAGCTACAAAGCACACCTTCTATTCTTTAGTTACAGTGAGCAGCTAAAATTTCTGCTCCAAAATACGAAGCCAATGCTTCGCATCTAGAGGCTCAACAGTCAGCGTGAACGTGGGTGGGTGCATCTTCAAGAAATCCTAGTAAGAACAGGGCCCCTTGGGACCGTGGGCACCACCCCTGTTCCCGCCATGCCTCCGTGGCCCCCACGGGCGAAGCCACCAATTGCCTGAGCTAGCATCTCCAAGGCACGGGCTGACTCGCGACAAGCAGCCAGCATCTCCGCCATCATCTCCGCATGGGTCATCGGAGGTGGCAGTGGTGGAGGAGGGGGAGCCAGAAGTGGGGCCTCATGGCTGTCCCCATTGGTGTTGGCAATGCCCTCACCACAACCGTTATCACCTGGGTCTACCCCAGCACTGGTACTCCCACGACCAGACCTTAGGTTCATCTATAAACATATATGAACCAACCATTAAGATCCACCCTCTAGATTAGGAAGAAGATATTTAGAGAAATGATAAGGCTTCTATTAAAGCATTCTTCTAGGTTATCCTATCACTCCACTAATCCTAGTTATATGTGTGGGGGGAGTTTAGTTTAAGCAAGATTCTCCTTTCATGACACATGGATCGGCATACCCATTCACTCAAGCCGGAATATAGCGGCATTCGCAAAAAATTTTGGCACATCGCACACTCACTTTCTGCTTGCTAAACAATTCTTATGCAACATAAGTTAGTGTACCTATAGAAGATTGATTAGATAAAACTAGTGCCGCTATCCTAGATAGACCATATTACTAGGGCTTATACTTATTTACATAATTTTATCGCATCCTACTTTTCGCAAAACTTTTGTTGGTCAAATTTTAGGTTTTGAAAGGAGTTATGAAACTCGTCGACTCATTATTGGCTCTAATACCACTTGTGGCAGAACCTCCCAAAATAGCACGCTTCTAGAGGCGTCGGTCTTCCACCAGACACTAAGCACCTAGAAAACAAGCTACATCGGGTGGTTCTATCGAGCACACCCCAAGGGAGAACTCGAACAATCCACATTTTTCCTCTAGGATCCAATAATGAGAACAAGTTTACAATACTTAGTCCATTTCATACACCAGGGGTTCTTAGAAATATATTATTACAATACCAAGTTTAGAGTGTGGAATTTAAACATCGGAATTGAAATAAACTTCTAACGATAAGATACAAGGATCCGTCTGTGCCCACCAGAAGAATCCTCCACACAACAGCTACTCCTCAAGCTGCACCTGCAACAGGGGTAAATAAACCCTAAGTACATAAGGTACCCGCAAGACTTACCCGACTAGTGGGAATAATTTGCCGACTCCAAAGGATATGATAAGCTTTATGGTTTGCTGGGTTTCCTTTTTGCAAAAAACAATACTAGTAGTGAATCCTTATGTATGTGTTTTATTAGCAGTCATGATTAGTTCATTAGCTAACCATTCTATGTAAGCACATATTCTACTTTCAAGCAAGAGTTGTGTCGGTGTTTCGAACAAACACCAACTACTAAATTTATATTTGTTGCGCGTTAGGCACGGATGGTGTACTAAAGGACATAAGGTTTATACAAGTTCGGGTAGAATGTCCCCACGTCTAGTCTGCTGCTGCTCGTGTTATTAGCACCGAAAAAGGTTCATAGTAGGGGTTACAAACGGTCAAGAGAGGGATAGGTCCTAGGTCTCTGATGGAAAGGTCGAAAGGATGCTAAGGCGGCGTTCGGCTGGTCTGAAAATTTTAGACCAGCCGGCTGGTATGGCTGCTTCTCCTCACATTGCTATAGTGCATCTTCCAGCCGCTATAGTATTTCTCTCTCACACAATCAGCCGCTATAGTGTTTTGGCTTATTTTTTCAAATAAGCGAACGGGGCCTAAGAGCTCGGTTGTTGCTTGGCTGTATGTTGTGTGTGGAATCGATCTATCCCCTTAGTGGGGTGCCCTGTCCCCCTTTTATAGACCAAGGGGGAGCATGGATTACAGATGGGAGAAACAGGAAAAAACCAAAGGTAGAGAAGGTCCTTCGAAGGAGCTGGGTCTTCCTTTCCCCCTATGCCTGCCTTGATGACATGGCAGACCGTGTCAGGGATGGCGTGTTCGTTGATCCTTATAGGGCCGTGCCCTGGCCTCATCCAGCAAGTGGGTACGTCCCATCCTACACCGGCGGACGGTGCGGCATGACAGGGAGCCGAGCCGTGACCCTACGGGGAGTAGACAGGGAAGTGACCATACGCCCGTCACTGCAGATGATGTGAGTTCTCTCTTGGATTGTAGTGGTTGTCGTATGCTTGTGTCAGGATCTACGTCTAAGGACTGATGGCGGCGCCCATAACACTGTAAGACCAAAGTCGGTGCCTACAACATTGTTCGGGCTCTACCATGACTGGAAGGGCGTAATGTGCCCGTCCCCTCGTATCCTAATGGTACTTTTCTATAGGCGTGCAGGGTATGGTCCTTGGTACTACGGTTGACTCGAATGTCCTGTCTTACCTCGTGCTCATCATCATGAAGGAGCAGGGCGCAGTCATCGAGCGAGGCAGAGCCAACCCTCAGCCATTGGGCGAGGCAGAGCCTGCCCCTAGCCGTCGGGCGAGGCAGAGCCAGCCCTCAGCCATCCAGTAAGGCGGAGCCTGCCCTCAGCCATCGGGCGAGGCGGAGCCTGCCCTCGGGCGTCGGGCGAGGCAGAGCCTACCCTCGGACATCAGGCGAGGCCGAGACAACCCTCTGCCATCATGTGAGGTGGAGCCAGCCCTCAGCCGTTGGGTGAGGCGGAGTTTAGCCCTCGGGGGTCGGGCGAGGCGGAACCAATCTTCCGTCGTTCGGGCAAGAAGTGTAGTAGCATTCTTGTCTGACCGGAAGCATCAACGTTCGATGGTTATTAGGTCCACCTCATTGGGTACCCTAGTGTTAGGTCCCCGACAGTAGCCCTCGAGCCCCCGGGTTGTTCGGATAGAATCTCCTGGGGGGTATTTCGATTTGCTAGAGGGTGCACGCGAGCGCACCCGTAGGGTGTAGCCCCCGAGCCCCCGGGTGATTCAGATAGAATCGCCCGGGGGGTATTTTGATTC
Organism: Miscanthus lutarioriparius; assembly: GCA_904845875.1. Taxonomy (NCBI): domain Eukaryota; kingdom Viridiplantae; phylum Streptophyta; class Magnoliopsida; order Poales; family Poaceae; genus Miscanthus; species Miscanthus lutarioriparius. The sequence goes on along the minus strand of CAJGYO010000001.1, from coordinate 93,172,406 downwards.
TCTAGAGGGTGCATGCGAGTGCACCTGTAGGGTGTAGCCCTCGAGCCCCTAGGTGATTCAGATAGAATCACCCAGGGGGTATTTCGATTCGCCAGAGGCTGTAGCCCCCGAGCCCCCGGGTGATTCGGATAGAATCGCCCGGGGGGTATTTTGGGCCCATCGTGGGTATGACTATGAGATTCGGTGTTTTGACAACTGGATAGCTTAAAGGAAACCCTGGTATCCCATTCGTGGGGATTCATCCAGGGTCAGCCCGGTTGGGACTTGATTGCGTATCGAGGCTCCCTTGAGGTTCATGCGCCTGAGTTCTAGCCACTCATGGGCCCATCCCTCGTGGGGATGGCCGTCGAGACTGTTGGGCTAGCCCTCGAACTCTTGGGCCCAGGTGGGCTGGAGAAATGCTTTTTGACCTATATCCCCTCTGTGGGAAAAGAGTCCTGGGCTGCTCGGGAAGGCAAAATGTTCGGCGTGATTTTGGTGGGAAAGGATAGGGATCGTGGGCGTATATCCCGTGATGTGACGTGGTGGTGTATCATGGTAGGCTCGAAGACCTAGGCGGGCAGTTGCTCTTCTTGCATCCATCACCCCTATAAAACCAAGGGGTTCGCCCCTAGGGTTCCGTACTTTGCCTCCTCGCCTTCGCATTTACAACCTCCACCGCCAATCGCTAGAGCCTCCCGCACCCACACCACAGCCGCCGTCAAGCTCGCACCCATCCCCCTCCCAATCGTTCAATGGAGCCATGGTGCAGATCCGACATCACCCCTCAGCGTCTGGAGGTCCTCGTTCGCCGTGGCCTGCTTTGCCCGTTGACCGCCGCCGAGGAGTGGCGGCTGCCTGGTAATGAGGACGAGCCATCACCGCCCAAAGGGTATGTTGTGTCCTTCACTCACTTCCATGAGCGGGGATTCACCATACCTACCGACAAGTTCCTTTGGGGGCTATTGGATTACTACAAGGTGGAGTTGCAGCACCTTACTCCCAATGGGGTCCAGCACATTGCGGCGTTCGTCGCCCTGTGTGAGGGGTTCCTAGGGATTAGTCCCCACTTCGACCTGTGGCGGTATCTCTTTGCCGTCAACCTTCTGAAGAAGAGGGTCGGGAAGCAAGAGCTAAGCATGCCGGTGGGATGCGCCGGCATTCATCTCCGCAACAACTGGGTGAATGAATACCCGTCGATGCGTCTGTCGACCTCCAACAAGGGGTGGCATTCGCATTGGTTTTACATCAAGGATGACGTTGCTGCCCCCTTGCCAGCGTTCTCCGGGCGCATCATCGAAGAGGTCCCGAAGGTCGTGGAAGTGGGGTGTCCCAGACAAAGACAAGAAGAAGATTAAGGACCATCTCGCCACCCTCCAAATTCTAAAGGAGAGGGGCGTGAAGGGATCAGGGATCATCGGCGCCTACCATACGTGGGGGGTGGCGCCGCTGATGAGCCGCGTGCTTCCCCTATACCTGATGGCGCCCGGGGCATCGCTCGAAGGGGCGTCACTTGTCGACAAAGCGCTCCCCCCACCAAAGTGGCGCAGTGCATCAAGGAGGTGATGGAGCCTTAGAAGGACAACACTGGTGTTGTCCTTGATTTCATGTATCCGGTGTTGGGGCATCCCCCAATATGGCCGGAACCGGGGTTCATCGATTTCGTAAGTTCTCTTTCCTTGTGCCTCCCTTTTACTTGAATTCCCGGCCCCTTGATGCTGACCTCGGGATAGCGGGACCAGCCAAAGAGACTCATCTTTGTGGATAGCCTAGCTCCACTGCCGAAGGATTGGCTCATGGCGACGGCAAATCGCACCGTGGCAGAGTGGGATAGGAAGACGAAGGAGCTCAAGAGGAAGAAGATGCTAGAGAAGCAGCAAGCATGGGAGCGAGGAGAGGAGACATGCAGTGACAACGACGACAACGAGGAGGAGTTTGACGAGGTAGTTGCCGATGTGGAGTGGGATGTCCTAGAGGGTGAGGATACACTGATAGGCAACCACTTGTCCACATAGGGACCCTTCCCATTCCATGCAGGGGGAAGTGAGTCTGTGAGGCTAGTGGAGATGGGCCAAACCATCGGCCTATCCACAGGACCGGTGGGAGCAGGCGGATCTACCACCTCGCCCGGGGTGCTGGTGGAAGGGGGCGGCTCCACTACCGTGCCCCATCAGCTGATAGGGGTGGGCAGATCTGCCACCACACCCAAGGTGCCAACAGAGAGGGGTGGCTCCACCACCGCACCCTTGGAGGCAAGGGAGACGAGCCCCCCCGCTCGAGAGCAGGGGGCAGGCTCAAAATAGTTTCTGTGTTCATCCCCAAAATGTTCCTACCACCTAACAGCGCCAACGTTAGTCACCGATCCCTCTGTTTTTCCTGTTATTCTATTTTCTATGTGACCTTATGCCTTTTAACTCTTGCAGAGTCTTGAGACGGGGGTGTTATTTGGCGCTGGCGCCCAAGAAGAGCGTTGCTCTTTTCAGGCGGGACGGACGCCGTCACCCGACGTCGCTCCTATTTTGGGTAGGAGCGGCGCCGATGTTGCGGCCTCATCGGCCGGTCAGGCACCGCCTGCGGTGGCGCCCATGCCCTCGGTGGGTCAAGCAGGCACCGGGGCTGATGGAGTGCCCTCGGGGGTCGCTGAGCAAACGACGGCGGAGGTGACTCTGCCGCCTACGTTGGAGCAGACGGAGCTGCCACCCGCGCTTGTGGCGCCCTCTGTGGTGGGCGCGGCGCCGCAAGTTGAGGCCCCAGCATCACAAGCGTAGGTGACTGCAACCGTGACAAGCCAGGCGTAGCCGGACATAGCCACGGTGGTGTCTCGAGAAGCGGCACGATCCATGCCACCGATGGCCCAGGCGATGGAGTTTGAGGCGGGTCGGACGGAGGAGGACATGGCCGGAGGGTCCCCGAGCATCGTGGCGGTGGTGGAGAGGACCAGCGGGGGGTCGCCCTCGGCCCTGGTATCAGGGGGAAGCCGCTCACCCGTGTGGGGTGAGTCGCTGCTCCAGTGGATGGATCCGAGAGCATCTCTACCGAGCTGGGCACGGAGCTTACCGAGGTGCGGGGGATTCTTTAGGCCAAGGTGATGAGCATGATCTCTTGCGTGCTGCCGTCGGGGTGGATTTTGATCACCTGGGGGTGGCGCGGCCAGAGCAAATCGGCTCACTTGCGGCCTATGCCGTAGATATTACGGTGCGGGTGCGCTAGCTTGAGGAGAATGCCTTTCATCGCTGGGATCACCCAAGCCTTTGCTATTGCCCGCTCTCATTATGATCAGGAAATCAACTTGGAGTCAATGAGCCTTGGCTTCACGCCTGGCTACGCAAACTCCGGGCTAGATGAGATTGAGAAGGCGGTGACTCCTGTTGCGCGGAACCTGGCGAACAGGCTGAAAGACATAGTTCTCCCTCCGAGGAAGTAGCTAGTTGAATAAGTTTGATAAACATTTATCTATAATATGTGGACAAGTGTTGGTACTTTTGTGTTCGAAAACGGATTTATAGTTTTGTTTCGCAATTTTGTTTCATTCATTTGAGCTTACTTTCTTCCCTTTTGCATTCAAGAAAAAAAGTTTATGTGATCTGATCCTTCCGTTTGTTAAGACTGTAGGGCCCGAGGTGTATAAGGGGGAAATTTTGATTGTGCTGGTGAGCAAAGTTACCATAGCCATTGGGGTGTGGGTTTTTTGTAGTCTTACCAGGCATGCTCGTTTATCTGTTCCCACAAACCTTGCCATCAACCTTAACACGAGGAAGAGATCTGATGCAACAACTGTTTCAAAAAAAGGAGGTATTTATACCTTTATTAGCCCCTGAGTGAGATTCGACCCATTACGGTCGCTGGGGCCGGATGTTATTGGAGATCGAAGCAAGGGCAGTGAACTTACTCTTGTATTCGCACGTACCCCTTACATAGGATTTGAATGATCATTTTGTGACCGTGCGTTTGGTCCCATTGTTGGCCTGGCCTTCCCGAGCCCCCACAAGTGGTGGGGATTCGGTCAAGGGTCGGCTCGTTTTGTGACTGTCGCCCGTCCGTGGTTTCCGCAACTGGAGGGGTTGAGGCGACATCACTTGCCTCGACGGCTCAAGTGATGTGCCTGATGAGCTCACTAACAGGGATGTTCGAATGGAATCCGATCTCATTGCTTTGCGACAGGGTCAGCAAAGCCCTTGGGTGGTGTTCCGTTGCTCCTTGACCTGCCTTCCAACAGATTCCCCCTCAATGGGGATTCTATGGGCTCGGCTAAAGGCTAGATTAAACTACAAGGTTGAGATGACCCCATCCGCCTCAATGCGGGTTGGGCAAGGCCGCTAAGGCTCATATGCATTTTCTCCCCTAACTCTTGTTTGACGCGAGGCGGCCTCGGACCCTTCGTGGGTCAGCCTTCGAACCTCGGTCTCTCAATCTTGGATCGAGCGGCTCAAGCCCCCAAGCCCCTTAGGGTCTAATAGGGGTCGGCCGTGTTTCACGTGTCACCCTGTCCTCGGTTTCCGCAACCGGAGGGGCTGAGTTGACGACACTTTCCTCAACGGCTCGAGTGTCACGCTCATTGAGCTCGCTAACGGGCATGTTCGTGTGGAATTCGGGTCCATCATTCGCTGACGGGATCGGCAGAGCCCTCATGTGGCATTCCACTACTTCTTAACCCGTCTCTCGGCAGATGCCTGAGCCATTCGATAGGCTCAGGTGGCCCATTGGCCTCTCCTCAATGGAGATTCTGTGGGTTTGGCTCGAGGTTAGAATCGAACGAGAAAGGTCGAGGTGTCCCTGTCCGCTTCTAAGCGGGGTCGGGCAAGGCCGCTGGGGCTCATCTCGGTTTTTCTCCCCTGGCTCTATTTGACGTGAGGCGGCCTTGAGCCCTTCTCGGGCCGGCCTTCAAACCTCGATCAGTTGCCGCTCATATCGAATGAGGCGGCTACCACTTCGTGACGTGACACAAAGCGTTGAGATGCGACGATCGCATATGCAACGTTTGGATGTTTGGGTTTAATGTACGATTCAATTAAAACAAAAGCGGGGGTCGGTAATGTTACCTTGGTGGCATGAACGGTGAGAAGCTCTTACTGTACATGTTCGTGTGGGGTTCGGGTCTGATGTTTGCGATGGGGCTGGCGTGACCTGCACAAGCCTCACAATTTTTCATTTCTGTTTCTCGGCGGCGATCCGAGCCGTTCAATTGACTTTAGGTGACCTGACAGCTTCTCCTTTGAAGGAGATTCTACAGGCGGACCCCTTCAAACCCTTCTCGAGAAGGCGGATGCTAAAGCTTAGGGGTACAGGGAACTGTGAATTCGATTATGTTGGTGAACAAAAACATCGTAGCCGCCGCGGCGTAGGGTCTAGCGGTTCATCCAGTTTTACTCAAAGTTTTACACCCGCACACCATGTCTCCAGTTTCAAACGTAAGGAGCGGTCGGGCAAAGAGAACCATCTAAACGAGTAGACACTCTTGACAGCCCTCGAGCGATGTCCGCGCCCCTACCGTTGCAGGGGTCGGAGGCTCGGTAGTAAGATTGACATGCAAAGTAAATAAACAAAGGTGCTTATCTTTTGGTGGCCGTTCGTTCGGCGTCCGCCTGGGCTGACCGATCAACCTAGGAGGCCTGTTGGGCTCCCCTTGATAGAGGTTCTGTCATTGGGTCATTCTGTGGTCCTACCTGGGGAAGCGGAGAGTCGCCTGCATGTGGGTGCGCCCTGATTCTCACGCCCAGCGTGCGTTAGTGGTGGGCCATGCCTAGGCAATGTCCTGTTTGACCAGGCGATGTCTCGTTGATCAGAGCATGTCCCGTCGGTCTAGGTGTGTCCCCTCGGATTCCTGTCAGCATTGATTTCCCATCTGCATTGAATAGGGGAAGGGAGAGGATTTTTTGTCCTAACCTTTCGCCTTTCCTCTGCTGCTGCGTCTCCTCCTTAAATAGGGGGAGGGAGGGGGTTCTCGTCCCCATTCCTTCACCTATTCTTGAGTTGCTACCTCCACTCCTTCCTTTTCACCGAATGCGTTCGTGCATCGTAGCGGTTCCTAAGTGAGGGAGGGTAATGCTAGGGAGAGAAAAATTCACTGATCCGCTCGTGAATCCGAAGTGCGATGTTGAGCTAGAGGTCATCCAACATAGATGAGATGGTGCTGGCCACCTTTGCCGAGAAGGGGCCGCTTCCGCTGAAGGAGGAGACGCACTGGAGGGTGCTAAGCGTCATCGGTTTTGCCATCGTCCGTGAGGCCTTCGTCGGGATGGAGCCGTACGGGAAGCTCTTCCGGTGAATCTTCTATGGGCGAGTCTTGTCGGTGGGGAAGCCGCCCAGGACTGCGTCGATGGGGGTTTCGCCCTTGTTGCCGCTCAGATCGGCTAGTTCATGAAGCCTGATGAGATGTCAGAGACATCCATCAGCAATGGCGGCCTTTCTTCGGTGGGAAGCGCCCCTCGTCCAGGTGCCATTGTCAGAGTTGTGGCTGATCACGATGGCATAGTCCCTAGATGCCCCGGCGAAGGCACCACAATCGCCAACATGGTGCTCGATGTTGCAGACGATGGCGCCCTCGAGGATCTCGTGAAGCGGTAGGACGTCGCCAATGGAGAGCGTGGCGCGGCGACCGTAGTAGTGCTTATAGTAAAACTGGTCAGAAACTGTAATTGAATAAGTTGTGGGGGAGCCCCCATGTGAACTGTTTTATGTATTCATGAATACACCAGTCCCTTTTCGTGATGAAATCGCTTTGTAAGCAATGAATTTGTGCAAAAATGAACATGTTCTCAAATTTCGTTATGGCAAATAGCTTTTTAGCTCTTCTCCCTCTTTTTGGCAAAAGAGGTTTAATGCCTTTCGACTCTTTCCATAGTTACAGTCACAAAAGACTCGGAGTGTGGGGCAGACAATTTTGATCACGCTGGTGAGCAAAGAGACCGTAGCCGCTGGGGCATCGGTTTCCCACAGTCCTACCATTATACTCATATCTTGTCCCCAAAATCCTAGCCCTTAGGACTTACCATGAGAAGAGAGAAAAAACACAGAGAATGTTTGCAAGATAACACAGAGATTGTTTTTGCAAGGTAAATGTGCTTGTACCAGCCCTCGAGTGAGGTCCGACCCCTCACACTTGCAGGGGTCGGATGTCACGAAAGATCAGGGATTTTGATGACAAAATTGATAAGAGAAAGTATGCGTTTATTTAAGGGTAAAAACGGCGTAGCTACTCAATGTTCCAGGCGTTGGTGAAGACCTCACCGTCGATGGTTTTCAACTTGTAGGCACCTGGCTGGAGTACTTCTGCGATGACGTACGGCCCCTCCTAGGGTGGGGGGAGCTTGTGGCTGTCCTTGTTGCTCCGCATGAGGCGGAGAACTAGGTCCCCGACGTTGAAGGCTTGGTCCCGCACCCGTCGGGCTGTGGTACCATCGCAGCGCCTGTGGCTACTTGGCTGAATGGAGGAGGGCGATGTCGCGGGCTTTGTCTAGCTGGTCCATGGCATCTATGTGGAATGCCTCGGCTCCCTGTTCATCGTATGCTCTGATCCTTGGTGCTCCATAGTCGAGGTCGGTTGGGAGGATGGCCTCGGAACCATACACCATGAAGAAAGGTGTGTAGCTGGTGGCTCGACTAGGAGTTGTCCTCAGGCTCCAGAGCACCACAGGGAGCTCGGTGATCCAGCGTGCGCCGATCTTGTTCAACCGGTTGAAGATCCTAGGCTTGAGGCCCTGTAGGAGCATGCCATTTGTGCACTCGACCTGCCCGTTCATTCGGGGGTGCGTGACAGTGGCCCAATCAACCCGGATGTGTTGTTCATCATAGAATCAAAGGAATTTCTTGCCAGTGAACTGTGCCGTTGTCCATGATGATGGAGTTTGGTACTCTGAAGCGATGGATGATGTCGAGGTAGAACAACACAGCTTGCTCGGACTTGATCACGGAGATCGCCCGAGCTTTGATCCATTTTGTGAACTTGTCTATGGTGACGACTAAGTGGGTGTAGCCCCCGGGCGCCTTTTTGAGAGGCCCAACCAGATCGAGCCCCCAGACCATGAAGGGCCACGTGATGGGGATCATCTGGAGTGCCTAGGCTAGGAGGTGAGTTTGCCAAGCGTAGTACTGGCACCCTTCGCAGGTGCGTACAATCTTCTTGACATCGGCTACTGTAGTGGGATAGTAGAAGCCTTGTCGGAATGCGTTCCCAACCAAGGTTCTAAGCGCGGCATGGTGACCACAGACCCCACCGTGGATATCGCTCAGCAAAAGCTTTCCTTGTTTGATGGGGATACAGAGTTGTAGGATCCTGGTGTGGCTTCGTTTGTAGAGTTCTCCCTCTACAAGAACGAAGGACTTAGCACGACGTGTGAGCCATCGAGCTTCGTCTTGTCCATCGATAGCATGTCACAGAGGAGGTAGTTGAGGTAGAGTGTTCTCCAGTCATCCAGAGGGTTGGGCTCTGTCGCTAGATCCTCTTCAAGCTCCATGACCTCGGGGCCAGACAGAGTTGTTGGTTGGTTAGCCCTCGAGGTTGGATCGGATGGACCGTCGTCGGCCCATTCTGACCCTTCATAGCATACCGAGGGCTTGTGTTGGTCGATGGCGAAGACACCCGCTAGCACCAGCTCTCTGACTGGACGCCGCTTTTGCAAGTGCGTCGGCCGCCTCATTGAGGCACCTTGGGATGTGATTGAGTTCGAGGCCGTCGAACTTGTCCTCCAGCCATCGGACTTCTTGGCAGTACGGGGCCATCTTGTGGTTGTGGCAGCTCGACTCTTTCATGACTTGGTTGACGACTAGCTTGGAGTCGCCCCAGATGTCGAGGCATCGAATGCCCAACTCAATGGCAATGCGTAGGCCATTGATGAGCTCTTAATACTTGGCCACATTATTTGATGAGGGGAAATGGAGACGAATCATGTACCTCATGCGGACCCCAAGGGGTGATACGAAGACCAGCCCCACGTTGGCCCCCTTCTTCATCAGTGACCGTCGAAGTACATCATCTAGTACTCTTGATCGACGACCGCCAGTGGTATTTGGACCTCGATCCATTCCGCAATGAAGTCAGCCAACGCCGAGGGGGAACAACGTCATGACCATCACAGGGTGTGACTCGAAGTAGTGGCGTGGCTTCCTCTTGGTGATGAGGACGGCGTATAGGAGCTTCTGGATTTGGGAGTAGCGGGTCTTAGAGTTAGATAGTACCTTGCTGATGAAGTACATAGGGCGCTAACTAGCATGACAAGATAGACCCACAACTTGGGTGTCGCAAGAATCATGCACAAGATGCACTTCAACTAGCTAGCCACAAGTATTCCACTAGTGTATCCTGAAAGGATCAAGATGCCTAAGGGGGTGTATTGGGCTAATCTAAAATTCTCATAAAATTAAAATCTACCACTTAGCTCATTTTACCCCTTGTGCCTAATAGTGTTTCTAGACTACACAGAAAAGTTTTGCAACCTATAATTCCAATCCTACACTAGCACGCCAATTCTAAGAATGTAAAGACATGCATCGAAGTAATTGCACAAAAGTAAATGTGTAATGTAAAGAGAGGGATAAGAACACATGTTTTCCCAAGGTATCTGAGAGTCAGCACTCCCCACTAATCCTCGTCGGAGCACTCGTGCAAGGGTATCTATTGGTGTTTCGAATAAACACCAACTAGTAAATTTATATTTGTTGTGTGTTAGGCCTGGATGGTGTACTAAAGGACACAAGGTTTATACTAGTTCAGGCACAATGTCCCTATGTCCAGTTTGCTGCTGCTTGTGTTATTAGCACCGGAAAAGGTTCATAGTAGGGGGTACAAATGGTCGAGAGAGGGACATGTCCCAAGTCTCTGATGGAAAGGTTGAAAGGATGCTAAGAGCTCGGTTGCTGCTTGGCGGTGTGTTGTGTGATGTGTTGTGTGTGGAATCAATTCATCCCTTCAGTGGGGTGTCATGCCCTCCCTTTTATAGACCAAGGGGGAGCAGGGGTTACAGATGGGAGAAAGAGGAAAAAACCAGAAGTAGAGAAGGTCCTTCGAAGGTGTCAGGTCTTCCTTTTCCCTTGAGCCTGCACCGCTAACATAGCAGACGATGCCAGGGATAGCACGTTCGCTGATCCTGATGGGGCCGTGCTCTGGCCTCGTTTCAGCAAGTGGTCACATCCCATCCTACTCCAGCGGACGGTGCGGCGTGCTAGGGTACTTAGCCGTGACCCTACGAGGAGCAGACGAGGAAGTGCCTATACACCCGTTACTGTAGATGATGCGAGTTCCCTCCTAGATTGTAGTGGTTGTCGTATGCTTATGTTAGGATCCGCGTCCGAGGGTTGATGGCGGCGCCCACAACACTGTAAGACAAAAGTCGACGTCTACAACACTGTTCGGGCTCTGTCATGCCTGGAAGGGCTTAAAGCGCCCGTCCCGTCATATCCAGATGGTACTTTCCAGGGTATGGTCCTCAGTACTGCAGTTGACTTGAGTGTCCTATCCTACCCTATGCTTGTCATTATGAAGGAGTAGGGTGCAGACATCAGGTGAGGTGGAGCCAGCCCTCAGACGTTGGGCGAGGCGGAGCTAGTCCTTGGACGTCGGGTGAGGCGGAGCCTGCCCCCACACATCGGGTGAGGCAGAGCCAGCCCTCAGACATCGGGTGAGGTGGAGCCAGCCCTCAGTCATCAGGCGAGGCAGAGCCCAACCCTTGGTTGTCGGGCGAGGCGAAGCCAGTCCCCGGTCATCGGGCGAGGCAGAGCCAGCCCTCAGCCGTCGAGGAGAATCTACCCCCAAACGTCAAGTGAGGCGGAGCCCAGCCCTCGAGGGTCAGGTGAGGTGGAGCCCATCCCCCGAGGGTCGGGCGAGACGAGGCCAGTCCCTCGTCGTCGAGCGAGGCATTTCTAGCCCTCAGCCGTCGGGCAAGGCGGAGTCTGCCCTAGATGTCGGGTGAGGCGGAGTCTAGCCCTCGGGGGTCGGGCAATGCGGAGCCAGCCCTCGGGGGTCAGGCGAGGCGTGGCCTACCTTCGGTCGCATGGACAAGAAGTGCAGTTGCGTTCTTGTCTATTTGAAAGCATCAACATTTGATGGTTATTAGCTCTACCTCATTGGGTACCCCAGTATTAGGTCCCCGACAGTAGCCCCCGAGCCCCTGGGTGATTTGGATAGAATCGCCCGGGGGGTGATTTGACTTGCTAGAGGGTGCGGCGTGGCGCACCCGACTAGTGTAGCCCTCGAGCCCCCGGGTGATTCGGATAGAATCGCCCGAGGGGTATTTCGATTCGCTAGAGGGTGCGCGTGAGCGCACCCAACGGGTGTAGCCCCTGAGCCTGAGCCTGGGTGATTCAGATAGAATCGCCCGGGGGTATTTTGATTCGCCAGAGGGTGTGCGCGAGCGCACCTATTGGGTGTAGCCCCCGAGCCCCCAGGGGATTCGGATAGAATCGCTCGGGGGGTAATTCGGACCCTTCGCCTGTATGGCTATGAGATTTGGTGTTTTGACAACTAGATAGCTTAAAGGGAACCTTGGTATCCCATCATGGGGATTTGTCTAGGGTCAGCCCGGTTGAGACTCGATCATGGGTCGAGACTCCCTTGAGGCTTGTGCACCTGAGTTTTGGCCACTCGCGGGCCCATCCCTCGTTGGGACGGTCGTCAAAATTATTGGGCCAACCCTCAAACTCCTAGGCCTAGGCGGGCCAGAGAAATGCTTTTTGACCCGTATCCCTCTGTGGGAAAAGAGTCCTGGTCTGCTCGGGAAGGCGAAATGTCTGGTGCAACTTTGGTGGGAAAGGATAGGGATCACGGGCGCATATCCCGCGATGTGATGTGGTGGTGTATCATGGTAGGCACGGAGATCTAGGTGGACGGTTGCCCTTCTCGCATCCATCGCCCCTATAAAACCAAGGGGTTCGCCCCTAGGGTTCCGTACTTTGCCTCCTCGCCATTGCATCTACAACCTCCGCCACCAATCGCCTAAGCCTCCCGCACCCGCATCGCAACCGCCGTCAAGCTCACATCCAACCACCCCTCCCAATCATTCAATGGAGCCATGGTGCAGATCCGATATCACCCTTCAGTGCCTGGAGGGCCTCGTTTGCCGTGGCCTCCTTTGCCCATGGACCACCGCCGAGGAGTGGCGGCTGCCCGGCAATGAGGACGCGCCGTCGCCGCCCGAAGGCGTGTAGCCGGTGGCTCGGCTAGGAATTGTCCTTAGGCTCCAGAGTATCGCGGGGAGCTCAATGACCCACCGTGCGCCAAACTTGTTCAACTGGTTGAAGATCCTTGGCTTGAGGCCCTATAGGAGCATGCCGTTTGAGTGCTCGACCTGTCCATTCGTTCGGGGGTGCGCGACGATGGCCCAATCGACCCGGATGTGGTTTTCATCGCAAAATTGGAGGAACTTATTGTCGGTGAACTGTGTGTCGTTGTCCATAATGATGGAGTTTGGTACTCCAAAGCAATGGATGATGTCGAGGAAGAATAGTACGGCTTGTTTAGACTTGATCGCGGAGATCGGCCGAGCTTATATCCATTTTGTGAACTTGTCTAAGGTGACAAGCAAGTGGGTGTATCCTCCAGGCGCCTTCTTGAGAGGCCCAACCAGATCGAGCCCCTAGACCAGAAAGGGCCATGTGATGGGGATCATCTGGAGTGCCTGAGCCATGAGGTGAGTTTGCCGAGCGTAGTACTGACACCCTTCATAGGTGCGCACGATCTGCTCGACGTCGGCTATTGTAGTGGGCCAGTAGAAGCCCTATTGGAATGCAATTCCAACCAAAATTCTAGGCATGGCGTGGTGACCACAGACCCCACCGTGGATATCATTCAGCAAATGCTACCCTTGTTCGATGGGGATGCAGAGCTGCAGGACCATCGTTGGCCTGCTTCGACCCTTCGTAGCGCACCAAGGGCTTGTGTTGGTCGCTAGCGAAGACACCTGTTGGCACCGGCTCTCGGCTGGATGCCGCCTTCGCAAGCGTGTCGGCCGCCTCGTTGTGCTGCCTTGGGATGTGATTGAGTTTGAGGCCATCGAATTTGTCCTCCAACCATCGGACTTCTTGGCAGTACGTAGCCATCTTGGCATCGTGACAACTTGACTCCTTCATGACTTGGTTGACGACCAGCTAGGAGTCACCTCGGATGTTGAGGCATTGGATGCCCAACTCGATGGCAATGCATGGTCCATTGATGAGCGCTTCATACTCAGCCATATTATTGGATGAGGGGAAATGGAGATGGACCATGTACCTCATGCGTACACCGAGGGGTGATACAAAGACTAGCCCTGCTCCGACGCCCTTCTTCGTCAGTGATCCATCGAAGTACATCATCTAGTACTCTTGATCAATGACCGCTGGTGGCATTTGGACCTTGGTCCATTCCGTGATGAAGTCCGCCAACACCTAGGACTTGATCGCCATTCGGGAGGCATACGTAATGGCTTGACCCATCAACTCGAGCGCCCACTTTGCGGTTCTTCCCATGGCGTCCTGGCTTTGGATGACCTCGCCGAGGGGGAACGATGTCACGACCGTCACCGGGTGTGACTCGAAGTAGTGGCGTAGCTTCCTCTTGGTGATGAGGATGGCATATAGGAGCTTCTAGATTTGGGAGTAGCGGGTCTTAGAGTCAGATAGTACCTCACTGATGAAGTACAAAGGGCGCTGCACCTTGAGGGCATGCCCCTCTTCTTCCTGCTCCACTACCAGGGTGGCACTGACCACTTGCGTGGTTACCGCTATGTATAGCAGGAGGGATTCTCCATCGCTTGGAGGAACTAGGATTGGGGGCCTTGTCAGAAGCAGTTTGACCATGTCAAGTGCTTCCTGGGCCTCAGATGTCGACTCAAAGCGGTTGGCTTTCTTCAAGAGTCGATAAAGGGGGAGACCTCATTCACCGAGGCGCGAGATGAATCGGCTGAGGGCGGTGAGGCACCCTATGATTCGTTGAACCCCCTTTATGCTCTGAATTAGGCCCATCCTTGTGATGGCTAAGATCTTCTCCGGGTTGGCTTTGATGCCACGCTTGGAGATGATGAAGCCGAGCAGCATGCCCCTCGGGACCCCGAAAAGATATTTCTCGAGATTGAGTTTGATGCCATTCGCTCGGAGTTTCGCAAAGGTTTGCTCAAGATCGACAAAGGGATGGTCAGTCCATTTGGACTTAACCATGATGTCATCAACATAGGCCTCAATGGTCCGCCCGATGAGGTCCTCGAAGCATTTGAGCATACAATGCTGGTACATAGCCCTAGTGTTCTTCAGTCCGAATGGCATGGAAACGTAGCAGAATGATCCGAAGGGGGTGATGAAAGATGTCGCGAGCTGGTCGGACTCTTTCATCGTGATTTGATGGTAGCCGGAGTACGCATCAAGGAAGCAGAGGGTCTCACACCTTGAGGTGGAGTCGACTATTTGGTCTATGCATGGCAAAGGAAACAGATCCTTTGGGCATGCTTTGTTGAGACCCGTATAGTCTACACACATCCTCCATTCCCGCTCTTCTTTCATACAAGAACAGGATTAGCTAACCACTCTGGGTGGTTACTTCCTTGATGAATCCGACCACTGAAAGTTTGGCTATCTCCTCGCCGATGGCCCTGCGTTTCTCTTCGTCGAAGCAATGCAGGCGTTGCTTCATCAGCCTAGAGCCTGGATGGATTTTCAAGGTATGCTCGGCAACCTCCCTCAGAATGCCTGACATATCCGAGGGTTTCCATGCAAAGATGTCTTTGTTTCCATGGAGGAAGTCGATGAGCGCGCTTTCCTATTCAGAGGAAAGCGTGGTACCAATGCGTACCATTTTACCCTCAGAGCTACTGGGATCTACGAGGACCTTTCTTAGAGCCCTCTGCTGATTTGAATGACCCGGTCGACTTCTTCACATCGGGTGCTTCTTCGGTGACCTCCTCCTTGAGGGCGGCGAGTTCCTCGGAGGTGACGATTGCTGTGGCGTGGCCGCAACACTCGACCTCGCACTCGTAGGTGCGCTGGAAGGAGGTGCCAACGGTGATGACCCCATGGGGGCCCGGCATCTTTATCTTGAGGTATGTATAGTTGGGGACGACCATGAACTTTGCATAGCATGGACGTCCCAGGATGGCATGGAAAGTTCTGAGGAACCCAACCACCTCGAAGGTGAGGGTCTCAGTCCTATAATTGAACTGATCCCCAAAGGTAACGGGCAGATCGATCTGCCCGAGTGGCATGGCCTGCTTCCCGGGCATGATGCCGTGGAAAGGTGCTCGGGTTGGGTGGAGGCACGTCCGGTCGACGCCCATCTCGTCGAGTGTCCTGGCGTACATGATGTTGAGGCTGCTGCCTCCGTCCATCAATACCTTGGTGAGTCACTTTGGGCCGACGATTGGGTCGACCACAAGCAGATATCTCCCTAGGTGTGGGATGGTATTCAGATGGTCGGTCCAATTGAAGGTTATGGCGGACTCCGACCACTGGAGGAAGGGTGGTGTGGCCGATTGGGCCATGTAGACTTCGCAGCGTGCGACCTTCTGATGGCGTTTGGAGTCATAGGCCGCTGATCCTCCGAAGATCATAAGGCAGCCATCCGGCGTTGGAGAGCTAGTGTCCTTCTCGGCGTCATTCGTCGTGGGGGTAGGGTCCTTCCCCTGCTCCCCTTCGTTGGAGCCTCCAGACAAGAACCATCGCATGAGGCTGTAGTCCTTGAGAAGATGCTTAACAGGAAAGGCATGGTTTGAGCATGGCTTCTTGAGTAATTTTTTGAAGTGGTTCGGAGTGCCCTCCACGGGCTTCCGACGACCCTTACGGTCAGCAGCGGCCACGAGCGAGTCCTCGTGCCATTGCTTCTTATTCTTCCTTTTGGCAGAATGATTAGAGGTGCCTTCACCGGTGCCCTCATCCTACCTTGCCTTGCCCTCGAGGCGATCAAAGATTGCTCCGATCGCCTCTTCTCCTGAGGCGAGGCATGTGGCGATGTCCAGGAATTCCTTGGTGGTTCGCAGGCCCTTGCGTCCCAGCTTATGAACCAAGGACTCATAGGTCATCCTGGACAGGAAGGCTCCTATCATGTCGACGTCGACGATGTTAGGGAGCTCATTGCACTGTCGGGAGAAGTGCCAGATGTACCTACGGAGGGTCTCACCGGCCTTCTAACAGCAGTTCTTGAGGTCTCATGGGTTCCTAGGGTGCTTGTATGTGCCCTAGAAGTTTCCCACAAAGATCTCCTTTAGATCCACCCAACTTTGGATTGCGTTGGACGGCAGGTGTTCCAACCACGCTCGGGCTGAATCGGCCAAGAACAGTGGAAGGTTGCGGATAATGAAGTCGTCATTATGCGCACCACCGGCTTGACAGGCAAGCCGATAGTCTTCAAGCCAAAGTCCAGGGTTTGTCTCCCTAGAGTACTTAGGGACATTGGTAGGTGGTCGGTACCTTGGCGGGAAAGCTGCATTGATGATGTGCCGGCCGAAGACCTGAGGGCCTGGCAGGCCGGGGCTCGGGCTCTAGTCCTCGCCAATGTTGTAGCGTCCGCCACGATGAGGATGACAGCCGCGGTGGGCTCCATCTCTTAGGTCGCTGTAGGTGTGGCTATGGGGCGTCGAGGGTGCTGCATGTGTCGCGGTTGTGGCCGAGACGTTGATGTATCAGGATCACAGCGCACTGCCTGCCACCTTGTGGTGCCTGGTGGACTGATGCGTCCCTGGCGGGACACACCGAGGGCGTGTGCTAGCTGGTGTCGAGCTCATGTCGCCGCGACAACAAGCTTTTCGCCTACTGCGCCGCCACACTCTCGAGCAGCATCCGAATTTCATGGTGGGCCCAACGATCCTCGGGCGTTGGAGCCTCTGGAAGGTCATGGAGCAAGGCCATTGCGGCGGTGATGTTCTGGCTAGCCCGAGCGAAGTGAGGAAGGGTTTCATCATCGGCGATGATCCTTTGGTTTACGTCACGGGCCACGGCACGTGCGCGCCCACCGTCTCCACTATGTTTGATCTCCTGATCGACCTCCGCATATTCCCGCACAAGCTATTGTCCAGCTTCATCGATCTCCCACTTTTGGACTCTCAGTTGCTCCACCCCTACACGAGGTGGGGCCATTATCTCTCCTTCGGTTTCACCAGCGAGGTTGCCAGTCGGGGTAGCCTCCTCCGCAGAGACACTTTCAACATGTCCCTCGGGGGTACCCGCCAAGAAACATTCTCGGGAAGGGTGATGGCTCCCCCTGCTGGAGTCAAAGCTAGAGTCTAACCCTGGCCCCTCCGTGAGGAGGCCGTGGAGGGATTCCGTGATGCTTTCGATCATCCCCACGAACTCGTTGTTCGTGGGGGATGGGATCGTGCGCTGTGCCACAAGGTGTCTAATGGTCATCGCGGTGTTGCGAAAACCGAACGGAAGCACCGTTGGGGCGCTCCATGCAGAGTGTTCCGGAGAGAGGGTGAGGTGGCATGGGTCCTCCCTAGACGGCTAGGGTCCAAGGGAGACGCCGGGCTAGCGCTCAAGCCACCCATAGTTGAAGCCGATGGAGGGGAGAGATTGGATGGTGGCGTGGGCCAACGCCAACTCTCCTCCCACCGTGACGATGAAGTCTAGGTCACCAAAATGCATGTGTGTGCCCGGGACCTAGCTGATTGCGTGGCTAGCCATCCGAGGCCTGATTTAGAACGCGCAAAGGCCCCTAACTGGCGCGCCAACTATCGATGTTTTGAACAAACACCAACTAGTAAATTTATATTTGTTGTGCGTTAGGCTCGGATGGTGTACTAAAGGACACAAGGTTTATACTGGTTCGGGCAGAATGTCCCTACATCCAGTCTACTGCTTCTCGTGTTATTAGCACCGAAAAAGGTTCATAGTAGGGGGTACAAACGGTCGAGAGATGGATAGGTCCCAGGTCTCTGATGGAATGGTTGAAAGGATGCCAAGTGCTCAGTTGCTGCTTGGCTATATGTTGTGTGTGGAATCGATCTACCCCCTTAGTTTGGTGCCCTGCCCCCCTTTTATAGACCAAGGGGGAGAAGGGATTACAGATGGGAGAAAGAGGAAAAACCAAAGGTTGAGAAGGTCCTTCAAAGGAGCCGGGTCTCCCTTTCCCCCTGTGCCTGCCCTACTGACATGGCAGACCGTGTCAGGGATGGTGTGTTCACTGATCCTTATAGGGCCAAGCCTTGGCCTCATCCAGCAAGTGGGTACGTCCCATCCTACACTGATGGATAGTGCGGCGTGCTAGGGAGCCGAGCCATGACCCTACGGGGAGTAGATAGGGAAGTGACCATACTTCTGTCACTGTAGATGATGTGAGTTCTCTCTTGGATTGTAGTGGTTGTTGTATGCTTGTGTCAGGATCTGTGTCCAAGGGCTGATGGCGGCGCCCACAACACTGTAAGACCAAAGCCAGCGTCTATAACACTGTTCGGGCTCTGCCATGCCTAGAAGGGCTTAACACGCCCATCCCGTCATATCCTGATGGTACTTTTCTGCAGGCGTGCAGGGTATGGTCCTCGGTACTGCGATTGACTCGAATGTCATGTCTCACCTCGTGCTCATCATCATGAAGGAGCAGGGTGTAGTCGTCAGGCGAGGCAGAGCCAGCCCTCAGCCATCGGGCGAGGTGAAGCCAACCCTTAGCCGTCGGGCGAGACGGAGCCTGCCCTCGGACGTCGGGTGAGGCAGAGCCAGCCCTCTACCATTGGGTGAGGCGGAGCCAGCCCTCAACCATCGGGTGAGGCAGAGTTTAGCCCTCGGGGGTCGGGCAAGGCGGAACCAATCTTCTGTCGTTCGGGCAAGAAGTGTAGTAGCGTTCTTGTCTGACCGGAAGCGTCAATGTTCGATGGTTATTAGCTCCACCTCATTGGGTACCCTGGTGTTAGGTCCCCAACAAGTTGAGCAATCAGATCTATTTCACCACTTTTCATCTTCTAGTTCTTACTACGGTGCTAGATCGTAGACAAGTCGTACCGGATTACCCAACGATTCGCGAATCAATGTGCCCAGCTGGGTACCCCGAAACACATGCTTGACTTGTACCCCAGGCACAAGCAGGACCAACCTATCACTCTCCTGTCAAGGGGTCCAGGTCCCCATCCAAACTTGGACTCCAAGCCCCCACACCTGAGTCCCGGACTCAATGTGGTGCTTAGACCTCCACCATCCCCGCCTCTAATCAGTTGGTCTGGAAAGAGCTAGAACCCACGACTAAGAGAGCAACGAGCCTACCCTACCCCATAAACAAGTATGTGCTTAGGATAATAAGTCTGTGACCTGACTAGAATCTAATGCAATGGCCGGTCCTTAACCGACATGAACAGGGAAAACAGTGTAACCAAGTTGTGCCCCGTTGGCCATGGGACACAACCTCTTACACCCACCAATACCCGTACCATATCCCTGCCCGGTCTCTATTTCCTTTTGCCATTTTATCATGAGTGATAATAATAATCACCTATTATGAGTAATGCCAGGTTACTCACGCTACCAATAGCCTAAGCATAGCAGCTACTCGACCTATCCTAGTAGGACTCATAGATAGGTTATCTATGCATGTAGTTTCCATAAAATGCATGTAACATAAATGCACATCACACATATATATATATATATATCCAGTGATCATTCAAAATAAGGGTTATGCATCGGGGCATGCCTTGGGCAGGCACAGTGTCAGCTCAGTTATTTAGTGGTGGCTCTGGGACCTTCTCCTATACGAGGATCTCCTCCTCGTACTCTTCAATCACCTCCTCGTACTCCTGCTCGCCCACAGTCACGAACTCCACCAACTCATTCTCTACATGCATGCAATGATGATGCAACACTCAATATTAAGGCAATAGCAGTTCTTAAAATAAGAATAAATCTACTAAGCCACTAAGCTAGCTCTAATGACTAAGATACCGAGCTAATCAACATTCCCATCAAACCAGCAGGGTTTCACCTACAAGTGCTACTTAGCAACTAAAATATATTCTTACTCTTATTAACGATTTCCTATATACTACAACAAGGAGTACTTAGCTACAATATTTCTCAACCTATTCTAAGGCTACAAAAATTATAGTGAGCACATAATAATACAATGAATCTACTATACAAATTTCATGGTCAAAGCTATTACCAATTTGCCACAAAAATTCCTACAAATACTAATCTAAACAATATTAAACACTCACAAATGATTTAATAGCCGCTGGTATCAACAAATATATATATGAACTAAATACACTAACAGATATAGCGCAATTTTAGGTACCTAACAAAATTGGTTTCACAATTTTTGGACACCTGCTCGAATTGATATGCTTTTACCAAAGTTCTACTTACAACATCAAATAATAAGCTATTTCAAATCCTTAAAAAGGAAAATGATTCCCTCCCACGTGGCCCAACTCGGCCCACACAAGGCGTAGCCCACACGCACAAATGGCCCACGATGAGGGAGCCCACGCACGCGCCGACCAACTTGCAAAAACGCCCTCGTGTTCTTCGATAATACTACTAACACTATGTGCACTATTTCAATAGACTACGACTTTGCAATAAAACCCTCGCTCCTTCTCTCCTTCGCAATGGAGAGGTCATCGCCCTATCCGAACACGCCACATCACGGCGGCCGATGGCACTGGCGATCCCACCGGCCACCCGGGAGCTCCACTGCCTTAACTAAGCGACCGATGCTCACCTAGGTGTAGACACGAATTGATGGGTAGTGAAAGGATGAGCGGGGGCGCGTCCCAGAGCTCCCTCTATGACAACGGCCAACCTATGATGGCGGCAACCCGTTTAGGCGAGCTCCGCCACCTGAGAGGAAATATGGACATCGGATGAGCATTAGGGTCTCACCGGAGAGGAAATATGGACATCGAATTGAATGGACGTAACCCCTCCATACCGGATTGATGGCGTGGCTGAGCTAGCCTGGGCAGCAAAGGAGGGAGGGGAAAAGGGGATGGGTCCGGCTGGCTTACCTGAGCTTTGGCGAGACGTTGCTGGCCGCACGCGTGCAGGCGCTGCGAGCCAACATAACCAGGAGGGAAACATGCACGCGCGCAGGCGGTGGTAGCGCGGCAGGGCGGCCATAGTGCCATTAATGGCGAAACGACACGTGGGTAGCCTCGGCAAGCCCACGTGCATGAAGATGGAATGGGCAGTGGCGCAAAGGCATAGGCGGACGAGATGGCAGTGTGTTGCGGGGTAGTGAGGTTGGGCAGCTGCGCACCAGGACTGTCGGCCACAACGGTCGGCTAAGCGTGGCCAGGCGCGCATGCTCGTGGGTGGCCAGCGCATCGACGATGTGGCTCAAGGACACGGTGACCGTGCCTACATGAGGAAACCGACCGAGGATGCACCATGCACGCTTTTTAAAGCATCCAAAAGAACTAATCGGTTGGTCAAACACCTAAACCATCTTCACCATACTTTTTAGAGGGTACATTAGGCTACTAAAATAGGCCATGACACTACTCTACTTCTTAACTAAATTTTTCTACAAAAATTGATGAACAAAGCAATGTCTACCCTTTCCAAAGTTCAAGAAATTTTCTAAGTTTTATTTGGATTTCTATTTCTAGTTGCATTTTCAAGCTATTGAAATTTGTACTTAACCCAATTATTTCTCTACACCAAGTATTTCACTGTCAACTACAATCCTTAGACTTCCAACTTTACTTAGGCCTCTCATGCATGTTCTCTAGTGCTTTCGTTCAATAAAAATTCACGAAAATCCTAACTTGATAACTTCAAGTCGCGAACAACCTTTTGTTTTAAGTTTTTACGGTTCGTTTGAATTACACTGCTTCACTTGTTCATCTTATCACATGCAATAACATTTAAACATGATGCTTATGACATGTTTTAGTAAGTGATTTATGGCCTTGTCTCCGGCTTCTCCCCACACGTGCATGAGTGTTTGCCCTCTACGTTATGGGTGGTCGGCAGCGACTCCTTGGCGATGCTCTATTTTCCTATACATACATAGGCTCCGCACTCCATGTTATGGTTTATGGGCAAGCCAGGGCTATAGACTCAGCTACAAACTAACTAGTCGAATGGTTTATATTAAATATAAACACAAACTTCACAATAACACTAAGTGTTCACCAAAAGCTGCTAAGCACCTTTACACAACATCCCAACATGAGTTTTTTTCTTAATCCATAGGACATTGTCTTGTCCCTCACCGAATAGGTCAATGTCTCCGACAAGCTTCGTCGCTGCTTCCTCCACCTCATCTTTCAGCTTCGCGACCTTCTGCGCGTTCATCCCTCGGGCGAAGCCGGTCATTATCACTTCAGGTTTTACCGAAGGATAATGCTACCGTAGCACCGCGAGCGCATGGACGATAGCCCATGGGCAACGCTGTGGGTGAATTCCTTGAAGTCTGTCCACACCGTCTAGCACCGATCTACGATCGTCCAAGGCGGCAAGTCACCGAGCAGTCGCCTTGACCCTTCGGGTGGCGCGAAGCCGACGTAGTCGAGCATGGTTTTGATCCCTTCTATCACTGCCTCCAGCTTCTCATCTTAGACCTTTAACTAGTCTCCAAAGACCTTGAACTATGCCTGCGCCTGATAACAGTAATCTACAACACACCAACAGCAGTATGCTAAGCACATTACTAATGCCGCAAGAACGGATCAGACAAAAGACGTACTTACGTTCAAGGTCCACGATGACCTTCTCAGCTTTCTCCTCCGCTTCCTCCTTTCCCTTAAGGAGTTGGTCGATGGCCTCACGAGAAAGGTCAAGCTCCATCTCTAGGGCTGCACACCACAGGGTGATGCTTTACAACGCTGAGCATCAACAAAGCAAGATCCAAGGTCATACCTTTTTGCTGGTTGGCACTGCAGCTAAGCCGCTCGGTTAGCGACCGGTTCTCTACATCTAGTTGCTGGTGCTCCTTCTCCAACGCTAGAACCTTCACTTCCAAATCCTCCCTATGGTAGCATTCTTGGGTTAGGCGCGCTTGGACGTTGTTCACCGATGCCTGTAGTTCTTTGTTCTCCTCCAACACCAGGGCCATCTCTCCCAATTGCCGCTGGTGCTACTTGGACACCTCCATCACATTATGCAGAAGCAAATGCTCAATGACTGCATTCTACAAGAGACACAATAAAAGATTACTTTAGGCTTACCTCAATTCAATTTGGCCGATCATCATCAATAGGTTAGCCCTCAACTTCTTTGTGTCTACGCTCGCTTCCCCCTCCTCCATCATGTCGAACTCGCCACCACGCTGGATAACCGTGTGGGTGACCTGAGACGGCTGAGCGGGCTCTCCAACAATTTCTTCAACTTCTACAGCAGCTGCCCTTGGAGGGGACCTCCTCAATCATTGTTGTGCTCGGACGAGACGTCTGAGCCCCATTTCTGTCACCGGCGCCGCAGCGAGCGTTGCTTGTTCGATAACCGTAGGCGGATCATGTGCGTCACTACTTGGTCCATTCCCCGCGGTCTCTGTCCCTGCTTCGGCAGGATCAGCTGACGTCCTCGCCGTGGCCGACGCTTCTTCATAGCCCGACATATCCGCTGGATCACCTTCGATGTGTGCCCCACCTCCAGGCAATGTTGGCCCAGCAGCTAGCTATCCCTCCATGGTGGGGGCCAACAGGATCTACGGTAGCCGACTGCTCCACAGTGGGCACGACTGGGTCCACTCCTGCTTGACCCTGCTTGGCATCATGAGCCTCTGGTTCCATTGTGCGCCGCCCGTCATCAGCGGTTGATGGTTGCAAGTCTTTAGCTGACACCGCGCTACGACAAGGAAACATCTCGTCAAACAAAGATTTCACATTTAGGAAGTATTGTAAAAAAGGGGGAAACTTATAATTTGGACTCTCACCATACGGTTCTGAACTGGCGCGCCCATCTAGAGATACCCTGTTCAGCAATAGAGCTGGTCGGTGTCTCTGCTTCTCCACGCCCCTATTGCTAGTGGCCTCGGCCACCACCACTATTGTCACTCACGTAGTCTTGGGGACTGCGATGGTCGTCCTGGCCGTTGCTGTCGGGGTTGCTCGAGCAGTCTCGGGGACTACCACCATGGCTTCACATGTTCATCGCCTCCCTCGTGTCTCTACACCGCTCGGCACAGCTGCCGAAGGTGCTTAGTGCTTGGAAGTGGAACCACCGGTCTGTTGTCATTAGACGAATTCGACAGAACCATCTGCCGCCTCTGGGGCTGGGCGGGACCACTAATGCTAATTGGCCCCTCCTTGCCCTGGGAAGACCTCAGCATTTTTCTCCTCTTTAGGGATGACTCTTCTTCAGGCATTCGCTTCCCTTGGAGCTTCTCGTAGACGTACGATGACCGCTCATCTTCATTTGTGGCTCCACGGTGCTCTGACCCTTCTTCATTAGCATCTGAGCTAGTCTGATTCTAGGGATTGCTCGGCTGGGTGTCTACAGCCCTTGGCCACTCCTCTGACGACACCACTGAGAAGTACATTGCCCGGTCCTACCCATGAATCTTCAACAACGCAAATGAATACATTGCATAACAAAAAAGACCAAGTAAACACCATAAGAAGACTCTTACCGCTGGGGGAAGATTTCCAACGCTGAAGTCTTTCTGTTGATCCCTGATGGACAACCAACCCATGAGATTGAACAACATCATGATCTGGTGCTTGACTTTGTCCTGATCAATCTCCTCGGGCACCTCATGGGTCCCATCAGTTTCCCCTCGGAACTCAAATCTAGGGTGCCCCCTCTCCTTGCTAGGCAGGATCTGTCGGAAGGTGAAGTTTGACACCACAATGACTCCATTGAGCCTCTTGCGGTCTATCAAAGTGAGGAGCTCCCTCACTTGCTCCATCCCATTGGAACAGAGCCTCTCCAACAACCTTGGATTGCTTATCGGAATCTGATCGACGTCGCACGCCACATATGATTCCACCTGCCTGATATATAACCATTTCGAAGCCTAATACTTCACATTTGTGTTCAACGGGATGGTGATATACTGACTCGCCATCCCATCCCGAAGCTATAGATAAGCACCACCGATGACCCTAGACATGGATCTCCCCCGGACTTTGAGACAGAAGAAATGGCAGAATAGGTTGAAATGAGGAAGGATCCCAAGGTATGATTCGCGAAGATTGATGCAAATGGCAACATGTAAGATGGAATTAGGGCTTAAATTGGAAAGGTTGATGCCATCATAGTCAATTAATCCACAAAGAAAGGGATGAATTGGAACACTAAATCCACGGAAGAAGTAATCCTCAAACACGACCAACTCATCAGTGCGAGGTGTAGGGAAGTCCTCACCGGCCACTGGGCGGCACCCTACCGTCGCCCTATCAAGCAACACGTCATACACCACCAGGCTATTCAGCATTGCCTCGCTGCTGATGGACCATACCCACTCCTCATCACGGTGGATCCCATGGGTCACCTTCTTTGAACTCCCGTGGCCTCTCTTTGGCGCCATCAAACAGATCTAGGAGCGGAGGTTGCTTGGTGCTTGGATCTGCCTTAGCGGCAGAGCGGTTGTAGATGGCGAGATGTGTGTGTGTGTGTGTGTGTGAGCGCAAGGAAGACGATGAGGCGATGGAGAAATGGGGAGTGCGCCTCGGAGCCGTGGTGGATTTATAACAGTTCGACCCTGACTCTTTGCCTTCTAGGGTTTTTGGAAAACCGCACCCGCCGCACCGCGTTCACCCACGAAATCTCCACGGGCCATCCTAGGCCGCTAACTAGGCCTAGTGGATCTACAAGTCAAGCCTTGTTGCACGCGGGCCACCAAATGGAATTAAGTGCTAAAGCCCTGTTTCGCAGATATTATTCGACATCTTTCAGGCAATATTATTTCTGTTTCTGATCCTGCTATAAGATTTTCTTCTCAATCTTCCAACAGGCTCAAGGACTATGTGTGTACACATCATCTTGCGATGATTGAACTATTTTCTATGCTATTTTCTCTCAGCTAAGCTGGGGACTGGTTTCAAGCTAAGCTGGGGACTAGGTTGGCACCCGAAGACTACTGTTTTGGACCCTGGCACCACATGAATATTTCACCTACTATCAGGCTCGGGGACTAAGTGGACACACTTCACCTTGCGATTTCTTATTTCTAGGACCCAATCCTCTTCGAAACGACTAAGTCATGGATGGTCATCGTCACTCCTCTTCATTTGGCTCTAAGAGTCAATTCTGCCTAGGACATGGATGCTAAGCATCTATCTTCATCTTTGAGGGACTAAGTTCCTCCGCGCTGACTAAGTTAGGGACGCTAAGCGTCCAACTTCGCCACTCGAAACCTAAGTGGACATACTTCACCTAAGGTGAAGACTTCAAATTTTTTTCACTTGAGCTCCTTACATCCTTCTGACAAACATCAATTTCGAGCAAGTCCCGATTCAGCTCCTGGTTCAACTGCTCGTACGTATACTTCGACTGCTCGGACACTAGTTTAAACTGCTCGGACACATGTTCAACTGCTCAGATGCTTCTTTCAACAGCTCGGCTTCTAGTTAAACTGGTCAAAAGCCCGCTTCTGGTGATCAGCGGCAAGTTGGATAGCTCGGACAAGCTCAAGAGGGTGTTGCTCAATAGATACAAGGTACTCGAGGACTAGCTGTGGGGGTATAACCCCGGATACCCACATGGTTGCACATGGGCCGAGCCACTAGGGGAGGCTCAGCCCACAAGACTAAGCTATGCAGAGCACGGCATAGGTCGGCGTGCCTTGTAAGGCTACGTGAAGATCCTTAGCGATCAAGGGAAATCCATTCGGATATGCTAAGATACTGCAATATTCATAATTCGTATCATGTAAACTGACCAGGATAGATTTAACCGACCTATAACCCTACCCCCAAGCTATATAAGGCGGGTAGGGACCCCCCTCATTTTCATCTCATCTCATAATACAATCCACCAAAGACAGGACGTAGGGTATTACGTCAAGCTAATGGCCTAAACCTGCCTAAATCGCTGTCTCTGCGTTCTGTGTCACCATCTAGTTTACATCACGTGCACCTCCACCGGTTCATCTACTGCCATGGCTCGATAGACAGCCAGCCATATTTCATCGACAACTATAGTTTTGCAAACTACTCCCTTTGTTCTAAATTATAAGACGTTTTGGTTTTTCTACAATGTTTTTGTTATGAACTTAGATATACACCATGCCTAGATACATAGTAAGAGCAATGTATCTATAAAAGCTAAAACATCTTATAATTTGGAACAGATTGAGTATATTGGAAGGATTTAGATGTTATGTGTTAAGTGATATTATGATTAGTTGTATTTTATACTTAGAGCATTTAGCCATATATATGTACAAGGCACGTGGCAGAAAAAGGAATTATTTTCTTTATAATACAACAGAATGTACGATGCAAATGATCTATAGATAGAAACCAAATAGACTATTGTTC
Organism: Miscanthus lutarioriparius; assembly: GCA_904845875.1. NCBI lineage: Eukaryota > Viridiplantae > Streptophyta > Magnoliopsida > Poales > Poaceae > Miscanthus > Miscanthus lutarioriparius. Next base: position 93,145,116 of record CAJGYO010000001.1, on the reverse strand, counting down.
TTTAGTTTGCAGCTGAGTTCACATCAAACAAATATATTATACAGCCATAATTGTGAATTCCCAGTCCATAAGCGTAGATGAACAGATATATTATACAGCCATAATTGTGAATTCACACTTTGTTGTGCACCTATGAAACACAATAATATGCTATAATTGTCTGGCCCTCTAGTACTGATGAGGACATCACTTCTTCAGAGGCACCCGCTGATCCTCCAACCGTCATGCAAGGTCCAATGACCCGGGCTTGAATGCGACAACTCAATTTAGATGTGAGCTCGTTCTTAAGCGATCCTTTTCATACTTTTGAGAATAGACTACTACCTAATGATGTTATCTTGCTTAGGAACATTGGAGAGGGTCATGAGGGACTTAGAGGACGTGGTGGATGCGAGGATGAGCAGCAAGGAAGACCAACACAAACCGGAGGCCCGATCCAACATGATTTCGAGTCTGCCTCGGCCCTCAGGACTAGTCTGCCTTAAACTGGTCACCCAGGACGCATCTAGACTCCATTTTCGATGATCCACATATGGATGGAAAGCTAATTTGATAAGGAAGCCAATCCAAATGGTCTCACGTCAAAAGCTATTAGGAATCAACAGGAATCATGGTCACAAGTCAGCGTCCAGAATCTGCCAGGGTGCTGCGACATCGTCTTTTGGTCCGTTGGACCATGTATCGTGTTTGGGCCCATTAGGGGCACGTCGAGGGGTCTTGCACGACCCTAGAGTCTTCATAAACAGCCGCCGCCCCTCCATTAGGGTTTGGGTTTTACTTAGATTATTCTATCAAGAATAGTTTTGCCATTCATTGGTTTGTGAGACCCCAACTTTGAGAGATTAATCATTCATCTACAATTTGGTTGTATTCTTTCTTGTTCTTGCTTGTGTTCTTCATTGCGCAGGCAGGGATTAGCCTTCTTAGCGAGGTCAACCTGGTCCATGACTCAGTTGATAACCAGAGGAGTTGTGGTGCTAAGATTGCAGGGTTCGATCTTTTGATCTAAAGCCGGATCGGTGTGTCATTCTCCACCACAACGATAGTTACCACCACCTGATGAAAGATCGGGATCCCCATCTCCATTAAGTGGTAATCAGAGCTAAGGTATACCGTCAGGTTCACATTTATTCCCTAGTTTGAGTGTTTCGCATTCGACCTATAGTCCATTGCCATACTTGTTTTTCTAGTCCTAGAACCTTCCGCGCCATAGCCTTTGCATATTTTAGTTTTAGAGTCCGTCGTGTTGAGTTTGTGTCCTAGTCGAGGTCTTGTTGCTGGTTAGGTCGTGTTAGAGTCTAGTTCGTGTGTTTTCCCCCATCATTTCCATCAAATCTTTGCTGTTGTGATCAGTTTTGTGCACATTATTCCAGTTTTGCCCTCTAATTCGGAGCCAATTCTTAAAACTGGTCTAGTTTTCGCATACGAACTCGGATTTCGACATTCCATATATAAAACTGGTCTAGTTTTTTTATGTTCGAAAATTTTAAATTGGTCAAAAAGTGGTCACAAGATCCTCTTTTCATGGTCACAAGGTTTTTGTCGATTTTGAGCAAGTTTTCTGAAAATTCCACAGGCCACGTCTTTCACTTGTTTAAGCTCATATTTTCTGTGGTTACTTCTTTTGTGCTCCTAAGTGAAGGAAAAATATCAAAAAATAAAATAAAAAAGTCAAAATTTCCCAAAAAAACAATGACAACCCAAAAAATTAGAAAAAAGAGAGGCAAAAGAGGAACAATATCTAGAGGAGCACATAGAGAAGACCAAAGTGAGTTGTGTTTGCGTGTGTTGTCTGGTTCCTTATTTGTGTTGTTGTTTCCATCCACCATACTTGTTTTTCACACACCTGTCACCTTGCTATCCACCATACTTTTGTCACACACCTGGTACTTAGAACATTTTAGACCAACAACGAGAACAAGTACTTTGGACTATAATTCAGCATTACTTTCTATTACTGACTTATGTGCCAGATATACATATTACTCTTTGTTTGCCTTCCAAGCTCCACAAATTCTTCAGATCAGTACAGAAAAAGGGCTTTGCAATCTCGGTACCACTGCCTCACAGGTATCACGAACCAGTCGCCGGTTGTACCGCCCACTGCTTGCGTTGCTAAGAACTTTGTAAGAGCTTGGTAAGACACTTCCACTTGCTATGAAAAGTGACACCACTGCAACCACGTAGTCATTTGGTAGGGATAACTTTCACCGTTTGTTCCTGTTTTTGTGTTTACAATGGCAGGAGGTGAACAGACTGGAGATAGCAATCCTAAGGGTTTCAACGAGTGTGTCAATCAAGAGCAACTACAAGCTGTTGTAGAGGATGCCCAAAAAAGGATGAATGAGGCTGTTAGGAAGGACGTCACTAACGCACTCATTGAACTCAACATTGGCAACAGCATGGAGAGATTGGACAAAAGAATTTTCACGCTAACCGACAAGGTTACTGAGTTGGAAATATTGGTGGCGGTCAACAACAATGACGTCTCCGGCAGCAACACCGATGGTCTCTTGCCAGAAGACATGGTGCATGATGCCGCTAGAAACATAGATCGAGCAGCCTTCCGACAAGCGAGATTATGACGATGTCTTCGCCGCAACACGACAGGTATGGGTGGTATCCACCACCATCAAGGTAATAATCACCGTGTACCCGGTGATCCTTATGCTAAGATTAAGTTCACAATACCATCTTTTTTGGGTCATTACGATGCTGAGGGATATCTTGATTGGGAGATGACGGTAGAACAAAAGTTTAGTGCCCACCTTGTGCTTGAGCATCATAGAGTTCATCAAGCTACTAGTGAGTTTAAGGATTTTGCCATTATTTGGTGGAATGGGCTAGCTGCACAGGATGCTTTACCTGGTACATGGGAAGAACTTAAGGTAGCTATGCGTGATCGTTTTGTTCCTCCTTATCATAGAGACTTGCGTAAGAAATTGATGCGTTTAGAACAAGGAGATAAATCTGTATAGGATTATTATGGTAAGCTCCAAAAGGGGTTGATGCGCTGTAGTGTTGTGGAGGGAAACGAAGATGCCATTTGTCGTTTTTATTCAGGTTTGAGGTGTGAGATTCAGGACATTGTTGATTATAAAGAATTTAACACTATCAACCAGTTGTTTTAGTTTGCTATGCTTGTAGAAAAGGAATTGCAGGGGCGTGAACAGCAGAGCAAGAGCAAGGTCAGCACCACCACATACACGCCACACTAGGCACCATCTTCAGGGTTGACCAAGCCAACCACTTTTCGGGGGCCTCCACCAGCGAGCAAGCGACCAACAGCCTCTGGAGTTTCCGCTACACCTAAGGCACCTCCCACATGACCTTCAGATTCAGATAAAAATTCTTTGCAGGTGCCTACCAAGAGTTCCTCATCCGTTGCATCGACGGGACGCACTTCGGGCATTTAGTGCCACCGCTGCCATGGCATTGGCCATGTGCAGAAGGACTGCACAAGTCAGCGGGCATATATTGGTACAAAAGATGGTTACATTAACACCTCTGACATTGAGGATGAAGAAGAATAGATGCAGATGAGGAGGACGGTGAAGTCCTTGGTGATGAGGCCATGGTGACCTATAGGAGCATCATTGTACAGCGGGTGCTCAGCTCACAAGTCCAACAACCTAAGAAGCTACAGCGCCATAACTTGTTCTAGATTTTCTTCATCATCAGCGACCGTCGCGCATGTGTCATTATTGATGGAGGTAGCTGCAACAATTTGGTGAGTTCTGATTTGGTCAAGAAGCTTGGCTTGACCACATGCCCACACCCACGTCCATACCATATTCAGTGGTTAAATGATTCTGGTAAATTAAAGGTAACACAAACGTGTAGAGTTTCATTTTCCATTGGTTCTTATGCTGATTCTATTGATTGTGATGTGGTACCTATACAAGCTTGTTCACTCTTATTGGGTCATCCTTGGGAACATGATAATGATGCTACACACCATGGTAGAAGTAATAAATACACTTTTGTGCATAAAGGAAAGAAAATTACTTTGGTACCTTTAACCCCTGCTCAAATTGTACAAGCTGATAGAGAACGCGCTGCTAGTTTGAATAATGTCCAATCTGAAAATCAGCAAGTTGCTAATTCTATTTTCCCTCCTAAAAAGGATAAGTCTACATCTATTTCTTAGGCTGAGGGGATTAAATTGAAGGGTGGTGTTATGCTTGCAACAAAATGTGACTTTGCTGAAATTTCTTATGATGATATTTGCTATGCTTTGGTATGCAAACGAGCTATGTTTTCACTTGATGATATTGTTAGCTCGGTGCCTCCTGCTGTCACTAACCTTTTGTAGGAGTATGAGGACATTTTTCTAGCTGAGATACCCCCAGGGCTGCCACCTATGAGAGGGATAGAGCATCAAATCGATTTGATTCCGGGAGCAACCTTGCCCAACCGTGCTGCCTATCGAACCAATCCTGAGGAGACTAAGGAAATTCAGTGGCAAGTCTAAGATCTTTTGGACTGCAGGTATGTACGTGAAAGCCTTAGTCCTTGTGTCGTTCCCGTACTTTTGGTTCCTAAGAAAGATGGAACTTGGCATATGTGTGTTGATTGTAGAGCCATCAATAATATTACTATTCGATATCGTCATCCTATTCCTAGGCTAGATGACATGCTTGATGAGTTGTGTGGTTCTATAATTTTCACTAAGATTGACTTGCGAAGTGGCTACCACCAAGTTAGAATGAAACTTAGAGATGAATGAAAAACTGTGTTTAAAACCAAATTCAGGTTGTATGAGTGGTTAGTAATACCTTTTGGTTTGACAAATGCACCTAGCACTTTCATGTGCTTAATGAATGAGGTTTTAAGAGCTTTTATTGGTTATTTTATGGTAGTTTACTTTGATGATATATTGATTTACAGCAAGTCTTTTGATGAACATATGGATCACTTACGTGTTGTTTTTAATGCTTTACATGATGCACGTTTATTTTGTAACCTTGAGAAGTGCATCTTTTGCATGGACCGAGTTTCTTTTCTTGGCTATGTTGTAACTCCATAGGGAACTGAGGTGGACGAGATGAAAATTGAAGCCATAAAGAGCTGGCCGGTTCCCCAAACCGTCACATAGGTGAGGAGTTTTCTTGGTCTTGCAGGATTCTACCGCCGCTTCGTCAAATATTTCAGCACCATTACTGTAAGGGGTGGATGAGAAGAAAGGGGTGGTGTTTCATTGGGGAGAGGCACAAGAGGAGTCCTTTGGCACTTTGAAGGACAAGCTCACACACGCACCATTACTGTAACTTCCAAATTTTGGTAAGACTTTTGAGCTAGAATGTGATGCTAGTGGAGTTGGCATTGGTGGTGTTTTGATGCAAGATGGTAAACCTGTAGCTTACTTTAGTGAAAAATTGCATGGTCCTGTTCTTAATTATTCCACGTATGATAAAGAATTGTATGCACTTGTTCATTCTTTAGAGACGTGGCGTCATTATTTGTGCCCTAAAGAATTTATTATTCATTCTGATCATGAATCACTTAAGTATCTTCGCTCTCAAAATAATCTGAATCATAGGCATGCTAAATGGGTTGAATTTATTGAATCTTTTCCTTATATTATAAAACACAAGAAAGGGAAGGATAATGTGATTGCTGATGCTTTGTCTAGAAGATATACATTGCTGTCCCAACTTGATTGTTGGATTTTTGGTCTTCAATCCATAAAAGAACAATATGCACTTAATCCTGATTTTAATGATGTGTTGCTTAATTGTAGAGAGGGACGTACATGGAATAAGTTTATGATCAATGATGGGTTTTTGTTTAGAGCTAACCGCTTATGCATTCCTGAAGCGACCTGATTTCCGCGAAGGGAAATCCACAGAGTCAAAGTGTAAAAAGACCGTTGTAGATCATATTACCCAAATTCCAGTCAAATATCACATCCATACAACGATAATATCAGAGTACAAATAGTACGGAATTACATAAATTATTACATCGCCGCATTGGCGAAATCAAAAGTAGCATTCATTCAGAACAGCTTGAAGATAAGATCGCCAAACTCGAGCGTAGGAACGAACCCCTCAACCGTCAAACTCCTCGGAGCTATACTCCTTAGCAGAACCTGTGTGCCAAAATTTATCAGTACGATTTATACTGGCCACTCCCACCCTATGAACATAGCTTTGTTGAATTGGATGCAAGTTGGATATAATTAAAAGGAACCTATAAGGCTGGGGTTTCCTATGTATTAGCATATCAAGTACATAATAATAGTTGGTCAAGTTTTAATACCATTCCCACACCCATTCCACCCCATTTCCGTTTAGAGCCAGGTTTCGATCCTGGGATCGATACACCACCATCTCCACACCATCACCATACCACACCCATACCATCACTCAGTCGACAGGCCAACTCCCTCTCGGCACTGTCTCAAGGCCCGTAGCCCCTGGCTACGTCCAAACACTCACCCCCAGGAGAGAAGAGAAGGACTCAACTCACTATCTAGTTTAAGCGAAACCCAGGAAAGGTCCATAGCCGACAAGTCGGCATATGTATCGATCGATCAACCATACACTCTGCAGAGGTTTTACATAACCACAAGATCCACCATCCTCGCTGACCATCGTCAACTGGGCTGATTCCGGCCGCTTGCTAGCCTAGGATAATGCCACTCTACCATTCAGCCCTGGTACACCCCAAGTCTAGTCTGGGGTGGCTGAAACTGTGAGTCATGAGCCAGGTCCACAAGGTCTCCATAAAGTCTCGGAAGGGTGTGGGGGAAATCCTCCGCACCCCGTACCTCCCTCACACTGTCTGCTATCAACCTAGCAGTAGTGGCAATATCCTACCAAGTAGTCCGGCCGTCCCGCACCATATAGGGCGAGTGGTACGTATGGCTTCCCGGTGAATCTGAGTACTAGTAAGTCCTTAGGGATAACCAAGCCATAATGTCTTCATCAGAGTTTCCATTTACCATGCCACCACAGCACCTCCACCCTAGGCTCCTCCCATCACAGGTTCACACCCAGGGCCACCTCATATACCATTTACCCACCACAGGTATCCATTCCAGGGGTACCCAGGTAGCACCCCACGGCAAGACTTGCCTAGGCTCGTCGTATACTCCAACTTGGTTGACACAACCTTCACCCTCCACGCACCCAAGTCACACACGCAACACTATCCCCATAGTACAGATAACACCAGTTTTCCACCACGCATCAATGTAGTGCAAGCGTAGTAGAAGTAATAAGCAACGAAATATAGTAGCGAGCGTGTGACTAGCCTAACAGTAGGGTGAGCAGGGGTAAGGTTGCGTCTAGGTAAAGGCCATCAAGAAAGTATACTACCATGCAAGTCCTATCATAGTGTGATCATAACAATAAAGTAAAGCACTTGCATTTCTATTTTAGCCATGCGTAATAGGTGCTACGAGATTGGGTGGGATGTGGCACCTTCAGTGTAGTCGTCTCCATACTCCTCATGGTACTCACGATCCTCGTCCGTCCGGTTCTCCTCCGAGTCTGCAAACGATCGTATTATAGTCGCGTTAGCGACGTCTATAGAATAGCACAAAGAAGCAATAAAAATTCAAAAGAGCCAAATGCACTCAAACATGGGTTCGTTGCGTAGAGCTTGATTTTAGATGAATTTTGGTCCTGGTTTCATATTTTTCTGAGGTCACATGAATTAGTTATGAATTTTCAAAGATTAAATCCATTTTTGAAAATGAAAAAGGCTGAATTAATCCTGGGCAGACATGTGTCACGCTGTGACTGGTCCACATGGCATGCTGATGTCAGCATGACATCATCATCTCGGTTTCGAGCTGACAGACGGGGTCCAGCTGACGTCAGCATGACGTCAATATGTCGTCATCAACGTCATCCATTCCAATAGGTGGGTCTAGGGGCTCTTGGGTCACTGACATGTGGGTCCGCCCAAAGTCAACATCAAGTCAACGGTGAGTCATCGGTGAGTCAACGGCCAATGGGTCAGGGTCACTGACGTGTGGGGCCAGGGTTGATGACATCAGCAGCTGACATCAGCATGACGTCACCTCGGCTGTGTTGCTACTGACAGGTGGGTCATCACGACGTCAGCATGACGTCACCCACCGACATGTTGGTCTAGTGTGTCTGTGCCACTGACATGTGGGGCCAGGTCAACAGTCAATGTTGACCGGTCAATGGTCAACACAGACTGGGTCTCAAATGGGCACTGGTGGGCTTCGGGTTGGGCCGGTCTGGGCCGGGCCGGGCCAGACACGTGGCAAGCTGTGGCACTGCCACGTCGTAGCTGTGGGCCTCCACTGGGCCATGGTCCATGGCTCGTGGGCGTGAGCGTGGCTCATGGTGGACCAAGAGGCGCTGGTCTATGGACCTAAGGCAGGGTGCATGGTGGACCAAGTCTACCTCTCTTTCCTCGGGCATGGTCTACGAGCACCGGGTTCATGCGCGGGTGGCCGACGAGGAAGAATCCTCTGTTTCCTCCCTGGCGTGCTCTCGCCGGTGATGTGCTCTCCGGTGACCTCCCGCAATGGCTCAGGCGTCCAATTGTGGTGGGGAAAAGCCTTCCCGTGCCATGGCGACTGCAATGGTGGGGTCGGGGCGATGGATAGGGCTTCCTAGGTCACTGGCCACGGTGAACGGCGGTTCAAGCACAACCGGCGTGTGGGGTGGCGTTGGTGCAGCGGCATAGGATGGGTCTATGGTGTGCGTGAGCGTCACAATGCTCCAGCGGGCATGTCGGGCAGGTCGAAGGGGTCTTCTGGAACCCTTAGTGCCTTTGGCCATGGTGGCGGCTTGATTTGGCCATGGTGGCGGTCTAGTGGTGGTCTGGTGCTCGTGGCCAAGGCACTGCGGCCGGCTATCGATGACTCGGTCTACGCGGCTGTTCTCCAGACGTCACGGCGGTGCTACGACTACGTCGTAGTCCGACGAGGCAGCCGGGTGCGTGAGTGGTGGTGCACGGCATGACGGCAGCATCGTGGGCGCGGTGTGCACGCGCTCTGCTACGACATCCAAGGGCTCGGAGGTGGTCATGGGTGTGCGCATGAGTGTGTTGTGCTTGTGTACCCAGAGGTCGGAGATGTCCTTGGCCTATGCGCTCACGGTATGGAGCGCCATGGCCGGAGTAGCAAAGTTCGGCGGCAAACAGGGGAGAGTCGGGCGCTCACTGTAGGTGCCAATGGTGAATGGATGGCAGTGCAGTGGCGGGTCGTGGCTGTGTAGCTCCGGAAGCAATGCAGTGCAGTGCCGAACCGCATCAGTGATGAAAACGACAGCGTCGTCTTCCGCTCCGACGACTTCGGCAGCACGCGGGTGGCTCCGATCCTCCTCTTCCTTGCTCCTCACTCGTTCCCTCTTCTTCCTCTATCCTCTCAGGCTCGGGTGTGCGGTGGATGGCCACAAGGTGGTAGCGGGGCAATGGAAGGGCGCTAGGGCAACCGAGGTCGAGCTTTTATAGCCGAGCTCGGCCATGGAGCTCGGTGAACGGCGGATGGGGATCAAGGGCGATCGGAGGCGCGTGCTAGCATCCAACGGTGCACGCGTGGTTGCGTGGGCGTGGCACCAAGGGGACAAGGCCGTGCCCCGAGCGTGACCCCTTGGCCCGCCCCTACCATTGTTGTTGGCCTTTGGTCGTGCGGCGGTTGAGGCGTGGGGGGAAGACAACACTGTGGCAGGGGTGCGGCGGACATGCGGGGCCAAGTGGCAGCGGCAGCAAGGGAAAGCGGGGAGGCACGTGGGCGTGGGCGACGCGCGCTGGGCTGCTTGCTGGGCTGGCCGCGTGAGTTGGGCCGGCCTGCTGCTGTGCGCTGGCGGGGCTGCTTGCTGGGCGGCTGCGCACTGGCGGGCCGAGAAGCTTCTTCTTCTTTTCTTTTCCCCTTTTTCTATTTTGTTTTTCTTCTTCTTTGTTTTGAATTCAAATTTGGTTTTGAAATTTGAATTCCAATTTGGTGCACCTTATTCATTGGAGTTTTTTTAGATATGAGGCCCACAACATTCTTTTATATGTGTATATTAGGAATTTATTTAGCTATTTTGTATAACAAAAATTAGGTGTAGTTTTGTTATACAAAAATAGAATTGGTTTTTCTCTTTAAACCTTTATTCTTTGGTTTGAGTATTAATTACTTTATGGTGTGTTTCTTTAAAGAAGTTTTTAGGCATTACATAAAACAGATGAAAATCCAAATCACCATTTTAGTTGACAATGTATGCAACACTTTGTTTGTTGGAAATTAAATAAACATAACTATCAAATGACATGCCATGCTTATGTGTTGACTTGGGTTGGGGTTAGACCTAATGCATCCCTTAGGTTGGGTTTCTATACATGACACTCATCATCACATGGGAGTTTTGAGAAAAAATTTGTAGTTGGTATTTTTTGTGTATGGATTTTTGGGTTGTTACAGTCCTACCCCCTTAATAGAATCTCGTCCCTGAGATTAAAGCGTAACGTACTCTTCGAAGAGGTAAGGATATCGTAGCCGGAGATCAGACTCTTTCTCCCACGTTGCTTCTCTCTCAGTGTGATTGCTCCATTGGATCTTGCACATAGGGATAGTCTTGCTTCGGGTCTCTTTGATATCTTTGCCCAGAATTCTGACAGGGTGTTCTTTATACTCAAGTGTATCTTGAATGTCAAGTGTATCAGTTGGAACTACTTCATCGGGCACTCTCAAACACTTGCGTAGCTGTGAGACATGGAATACGGGATGTACACCCGCCAATTCCTCAGGTAGCTCAAGTTTGTAGGCGAGCTTTCCAATCCTCTTGCAAATCTTGTATGGGCCAACAAATCTAGGGGCAAGCTTTTCTTTCACATGGAATCTGACAGTCACACGTAGCGGGGATACCTTGAGATAGATGAAGTCTCCCTCATTGAACTCAAGTTCTCTTCTCCTTTTATCAGCATAGCTCTTGTATCGACTTTGAGCAATCTTCAAATTGTCCTTCACTTGAGCAACTCCTTCTGCATCTTGAATCTTAGCGGAATCAAAGAACGATCTTTCACCCGGTTGAGACCACATCAAAGGTGTCTTACAAGGTCTGCCATACAAAGCTTCAAACGGCGACATCTTGATACTGGCTTGGTAGCTGTTGTTGTAAGAGAACTCTACATAGGGTAAGCATTTCTCCCAATCAGAGCCATAATTCAGTACACTAGCGCGAAGCATGTCTTCCAAGATCTGATTTACTCGTTCTATCTGTCCATCTGTCTGTGGGTGATAAGCGGTACTGAAATCAAGTTTGGTTCCAATGGACTTGTGCAGAGCTTCCCAGAATCGGGACACAAACTGAGGACCATGATCAGATACAATACTAGAGGGAGCTCCATGCAGTCTGAGAATATGCTCAACATACAGATCTGCTAATTTTTCGGCATTGGTCTTGGTCTTAACTGGTACAAAGTGAGCAATCTTGGTCAAACGATCAACAATCACCCAGATGGAATCATTGCCTTTCTGTGAACGGGGCAATCCAACTATGAAATCCATGGATATGCTCTCCCATTTCCACTCGGGAACATCAAGAGGCTTTAGCAATCCTGCAGGCCTTTGATGTTCAGCCTTGACTCTATTACAGGTGTCACATCGGGCCACATGTCCTACAATGTCTGTCTTCATGCCTTTCCACCAAAAGTGTTTCTTCAAGTCTTGATACATCTTTGAACCTCCAGGGTGAATACAGTACTTAGAGTCATGGGCTTCTGATAGAATTTCCTCTCGTAGGGCTAGATCAGAAGGTACATAGATTCTATCCTTGAACCAGATGGTTCCTTATTCATCTTTATGGTGGCTGGTCTTGTAGCCTAGTTTCATCAGACCACGGAGATATTCGATCTCTTCACAATTCTTCTGAGCTTGACGGATGCAATTTGTGAGATTATACTGTATGCGGAGCTCATTCAACAAGCCATGAGGTAGTATCTCAAGTTGGAAATCATCAATCTCTTCCTTGAGCTCAGGTGGTACGAATTCAGTGATCAAAGTGTGACAGTAACTCTTACGGCTGAGGGCATCTGTGACTACATTAGCTTTTCCCGGATGATAGTGAATTTTTAGGTCATAGTCCTTGATCAACTCTAGCCATCGGCGTTGCCTCATATTCAGATCTTCTTGCATGAAAAAGTACTTCAAGCTCTTGTGATCGGTGTAGATATCACACTTGTTGCCTATCAAGTAGTGTCTCCATTTCTTTAAGCCATGCACAACTGCTGCTAACTCAAGATCATGAGTAGGGTAATGGTTCTTGTGTTCTTTCAACTGTCGAGATGCATATGCTATCACTCTTCCATCTTGCATCAGTACACAACCAAGTCCTTGACGGGATGCATCACAATAGACCATGAAATCTTTGCTGATATCAGGCAATGCTAGCATAGGAGTTGTGATAAGCTTCTATTTCAATTCTTGGAAGCTTCGCTCGCACTCGAGCATCCATTCAAACTCCTTAGTCTTCTTTAGAAGGTTGGTCATCGGATGGGCTATCTTGGAAAAGTTCTCGATGAATCGGCGATAATATCCAGCCAATCCCAAGAAACTTCTGACTTCTGTCACATTATGGGGTTGTTCCCATTCTTTCACAGCTTCAATCTTAGCTGGATCAACTACAACACCTTCAGCTGATAGTACATGGCCTAGGAAGGCAACTTCCTGTAGCCAAAATTCACATTTACTGAACTTTGCGTAGAGCTGATGTTGGGCTAGTTTCTCAAGTACAGTTCTTAGATGATGTTCGTGTTCTTCAGCGGTGGGTGAATAGACAAGGATGTCATCAATGAATACTACCATGAACTTATCCAGATCATCCATGAAAACCTTATTCATCATGTTCATGAAGTATGCGGGAGCATTCGTGAGTCCAAACGATACCACAGTGAACTCAAACTGTCCATACCTAGTCACGAAAGCTGTCTTCGGGATGTCACTCTCTCGAATCTTCATCTGATGATAGCCAAATCTGAGATCAATCTTGGAGAAATACTTGGCACCTCGAAGCTGATCAAGTAAATCATCAATCATTAGTAGGGGGTACTTGTTCTTGATGGTGACTGCGTTCAAGTTCCGATAATCAATGCATATTCTCATCGAGCCATCCTTCTTCTTAACAAACAGAACAGGGGATCCCTAGGGTGAAGCACTGGGTCTAATATATCCCTTCGAGATGAGCTCATCAAGCTGTTTCTTGAGCTCGGCCAGTTCATCAACTGACATGCGATAGGGTCTCTTGGCAATGGGTCCTGTTCTCGGCAAAAGATCAATGATGAACTCCACATCACGATCTGGTGGCATACCCGGTAATTCTTCAGGGAATACATCGGGATAGTCTCTGACCATAGGCACATCATGAACTGTCTTTTCCTCTTTTGTGATTCTGTACTTGCTTTAAGGGCACATAGGATAGAGGTGGACTTTCTGGACTGGGGTTCACATCTAATAATTTGACCTGATGGATGGGTCACTTGGACGTATCTAGGTGAACATGATATGATACATCGGTGAATGGTTAGCCAATCCATGCCTAAGATGACATCTAGGTTAGTGGAAGGTAACAGGGTTAGGTCGGCTTTAAAGATAAGACCCTCAATGGTAAGACACACTCCCTTACAGATGTGGGTGCATTTTAGGTCTCCTAAAGGTGAGCTGCTGATGATAGGCTTTTCACGTGGGGTTATAGGCAGGTCATGCTCTCGTGCAAACTTGGATGATATGTATGAACAAGTTGCTCTAGAGTCAAATAGAACTGAAGCAGTATTGCCATTAACTAAAAACATACCGTACACCATGTCAAGGGCAGCCTATGCTTCCTCGACGTCTAGATGGTTGAGACGTCCACGAGTAGCAGACCCCTTGAACTGAGACTTCTGAGTGGCTGAGTTCTGAGGGCATTCAGTGGCTTTGTGACCCGGTTGGCCATAAGCGAAGCAGGTGAAAGGCGCACCGCCCGTAGGGGTTGGCGTGGGTGCCTTCCAGTTTCTAGTGCCTGGTGCGGAGCGGTTCTGTGCTGGGCATTCATTCGCTGAGCGGGGACGGTTGAAACAATCCTGAGTGTTGCGGTCCTGAGCATAACGGTCCTAGGTGTAACGATCCTGAGCAAGGCGAGATTATTTGGTGGTGTAGCCTCCACTACCCCTACTCGATCTAGGGTTGTCATCCCTGTTGTGGCGTGAGCGTTCCCTAGAGGGTGCATCTCTGCGGAACCTCTTACAATCACGGCCACGGAAGGACTCCTCAGGCTTACGCTTCCTCTCCCTGTACTCCTCTCCAGCTTCAGCATGGTCTTTCTCGATCTGGATGCAGCGATCCACTAGAGCACGCAGTGTGCTACTCTTAATACCACCAAACTTCAGCTTGATGTGCGGGTTAAGTCCCTTGCGAAAATAGTACAGCTTCTCCTTTTCAGAGTTCACAACATAGGAAGGTGCATAGCGCAGAAGGTTGGTGAAACGAGTAGTGTACTCAGTCACCTTGTCCTTTCCCATCTTGATGTTGCGGAACTCCTCGGCTTTGGCCTCCATGATACCCTTGGGAATGTGATACTCGGTGAATGCTTCAGCGAACTCATCCCACGAGATATTGGCAGGGTCCTCATGGGAATCACTGAAACTGTCCCACTAGGCGCATGCTGCACCTGTGAGCTAGTGTGTGGCAGCTCCAACACACTCATCGTCGGTGAAAGTGGTGAGGTCAAGCTTCTTCTCCATTTCCTTGAGCCAGTCATAGGCCACAAGCGGGTCAGGGTCGGTGCCATCATAGGTGGGTGGCCTCAGCTTCAGGAAACCCTCCAGCTTCCTTTGGAAGTCATTCTGCTAACCTCCCTGGCGATGGTTTGCTCCGTCAACAAGGGCTGCAAGAAGCTGGGTCTGCTGCGCCATCACTTCTGCCAGGTTCGGTGGTGGTGGTGGCAGAATGTTCTCCTCGATAGGCGGCGGGGTATTCTCCAGGTTGAAGGGTATCCCTCCACATCCATGGCCATGGCCACGGCCATGGTTGTTGCCACCACATCCCCCATTTGGTTCGACAGGTTCGGGGGTGGGCGCACGTCCACGGTTCATTAGGTGAGCAGATCGGCGGTTCGGCATCTGCAATATGGATCATAGGAATTTTAGTGCTCATGCCATAAGTGCTTATAATTCAATATGATTACACGATTTTGATGATTTAGAGAAAAACATTTATACTATCTAACACTCATTACAAAGAAACAATAAGATCCATAAGATGCAATAAGATCTAAAACATTCATTACATGGGTTTTATTACATGGCATCATCTCCAGTAGCTACACTTGAAGACGTGCGAGAATCGTACTACGCATAATATCTCATAATACATCTCATAAGGGGTACATCATGGGGTACAACTTATGGAATCCACTAACATGACTCATGACCACGTAGGGTCATCTACTCTAACTCATACACCGCAGCTGGGATACGACTGTTCTCGACCTTGATCTCCTCGTCAGACTTGTGAAGTCGGGACACGTACTTCAAGGCCTCGGCGAGCTCCTCAGTAGGCTTGGCTCCAGGTAGGGTAGGGCAGGTGTCTAGGTTGAGGTGAGTCGGGGCTAACTCAAACTCCTCTATCCTAGGCTTCGTCTTGCTACGAATCTCCTTGGGTAGCTGATCCCACATACCCTTCATCTCCCTGAGGCGCTTCTTGTTAGACTTCTGCCAAGCCTGCCAAGTCCTCTCACACTTGTCCTGTAGGTACTCATTCTGCCTGAGTGCCTCGATCAGGTGACCCTGGTTGCGAACGGCCTTCTTCCTGAACTCCTCTAGCTCCTGGGTCATGGTCTTGTTCCGAGATTGGATTTTCAGCATATCAATCCCCTTGGATCTCTCTCTGTCTCCTCTACGGTTGGACTCGGCCTTCTTGTCATCCAATTCCCTCTGCAACTCCAAGACCGTGCTGTCAAGGTAGCAGTTCCTGTTACCTAGGATAGCTGCTTTGTCCTGTAAGTCAGCAACCTCGGCTCTGTGGACTTCTTCACGACGGTTGAGCTCATTCTGTAGCTTGGCAACTGTCTCGAGCAGACTAGCTCGCTCCTGTGCTCCCTACGAGTCCCGCTCCTAGTACTCCCACAGAAGGGCCCGGTCCTGGCGTCTCTTCTGCTCAAGCTGGGTCACGTACATGTCCTGCTCGAGTAGGTGGATAGCTGAGATATGAAGGCATCTGTCCTCCTCTGCAAAGATAACTCTACCGGCTACGAAACTCTACTCACTAGGGGTAAGGCTGAGGTCGAGGGCCTAGGGAAGTAGACGGAACACTATTGTCTTCAGGTGCTCGTAGTGGTCCCTCATCACTCTGCGAAGTGCCTTGTGTGAGACAGCTCGTAGTCCCTCCTCAACTATGTCCTCTATAGTCAACTCAGTGAAAGCTAGGACAGACGGTAAGGTAGTGCAAGCTAGGAACTCGACTGAGGTGACAACCGGTCCTTCGATTCCTCCTTCCTGAGCTGTCTTCCCGGTGCAGGTGACCTTGACAAGCTGTTAGGGACTTCTAACATGATGAGAACTCGGCAAAGGGTCTGTGTAAAACCCCCGAGCTCACGTAGGTCAAAGGTAAGCTTGGCGTGGTCCAGAGGTAGCGGTCCTAGAGGCGGCCATTCGACGTTCGATGCCATCTACATGTTTTAAGGAACAGGTGTTAGCAGGTCAATAATAGATAAGCCTTGCATAGAAGTAAATGTAGGGTCGGTATATAATCGAAAGAAGGGCTGTTCATGCCCTATTCTATCGTCCATTTCTAAGGGTTTCGTCCTATGGTCAAGTATGGCTCTGATACCAACTGAAGCGACCTAATTTCCGCGAAGGGAACTCCACAGAGTCGAAGTGTAATAAGACCGTTGTAGATCATATTACCTAAATTCCAGTCGAATATCACATAAATTATTATATCGCCGCATTGGCGGAATCAAAAGTAGCATTCATTCAGAACGGCTTGAAGATAAGATCGCCAAACTCGAGCGTAGGAACGAACCCCTCAACCGTCAAACTCCTCGGAGCTATACTCCTCAATAGAACCTGTGTGCCAAAATTTATCAGTACGATTTGTACTGGCCACTCCCACCCTATGAACATAGCTTTGTAGAATTGGATGCAAGTTGGATATAATCAAAAGGAACCTATAAGGCTGGGGTTTCCTATGTATTAGCATATCAAGTACATAATAATAGTTGGTCAAGTTTTAACACCATTCCCACACCCATTCCACCCCATTTCTGTCTAGAGCCAGGTTTTGATCCTGGCATTGATACACCACCATCTCCACACCATCACCATACCACACCCATACCATCACTCAATCGATAAGCCAACTCCCTCTCGGCACTGTCTCAAGGCCCGTAGCCCCAGGCTACGTCCGAACACTCACCCCCGGGGGAGAAGAGAAGGACTCAACTCACTATCTAGTTTAAGCGAAACCTAGGAAAGGTCCATAGCCGACAAGTCAGCATATGTATCGATCAATCAACCATACACTCTGTAGAGGTTTTACATACCCACAAGATCCGTCTTCCTCGCTGACCATCGTCAACTAGGCTGATTCTGGCCGCTTGCTAGCCTAGGATAATGCCACTCTACCATTCAGCCCTGGTACACCCCAAGTCTAGTCTAGGGTGGCTAAAACTATGAGTCATGAGCCGGGTCCACAAGGTCTCCATGAAGTCTCGGAAGGGTGTGGGAGAAATCCTCCGCACCCCATACCTCCCTCACACTATCCACTATCAACCTAGCAGTAGTGGCAATATCCTACCAAGTAGTCCGGCCGTCCCGCACCATATAGGGCAAGTGGTACATAAGGCTTCCCGGTGAATCTGAGTACTAGTAAGTCCTTAGGGATGACCAAGCCAGAATGTCTTCATCAGGGTTTCCATTTACCGTGCCACCACAGCACCTCCACCCTGGGCTCCTCGCATCATAGGTTCACACCCAGGGCCACCTCATATACCATTTACCCACCACAGGTATCCATTTCAAGGGTGCCTAGGTAGCACCCCACGGCAAGACTTGCCCCAGGCTCGTCGTATACTCCAACTTGGTTGACACAACCCTCACCCTCCACGCACCCAAGTCACACACGCAGCACTCTCCCCATAGTATAGATAACACCAGTTTTCCACCACGCATCAATATAGTGCAAGCGTAGTAGAAGTAATAAGCAATGAAATATAGTAGCGAGCGTGTGACTAGCCTAACAGTAGGGTGAGCAGGGGTAAGGTTGCGTCAAGGTAAAGGCCATCAAGAAAGTATACTACCATGCAAGTCCTATCATAGTGTGATCATAACAATAAAGTAAAGCACTAGCATTTCTATTTTAGCCATGCGTAATAGGTGCTACGAGATTGGGTGGGATGTGGCACCTTCAGTGTAGTCGTCTCCGTACTCCTCACGGTACTCATGATCCTCGTCCGTCCAGTTCTCCTCCGAGTCTGCAAACGATCGTATTATAGTCGCGTTAGCGACGTCTATAGAATAGCACAAAGAAGCAATGAAAATTCAAAAGAGCCAAATGCACTCAAACATGGGTTCATTGCGTAGAGCTTGATTTTAGATGAATTTTGGTCCTGGTTTCGTATTTTTCTAAGGTCACATGAATTAGTTATGAATTTCCAAAGATTAAATCAATTTCTGAAAATGAAAAAGGTTGAATTAATCCTGGGCTGACACGTGTCACGCTGTGACTGGTCCACGTGGCATGCTGACGTCAGCATGACATCATCATCTCGGTTCCGAGCTGACAGGCGGGGTCCAGCTGACGTCAGCATGGCGTCAGTATGTCGTCATCAACGTCATCCATTCCGACAGGTGGGTCCAGGGGCTCTTGGGTCACTGACATGTGGATCCGGCCAAAGTCAACGTCAAGTAACCGGCGAGTCAACAGCGAGTCAACGGCCAACGGGTCAGGGTCACTGACGTGTGGGGCCAGGGCTGCTGACGTTAGCAGCTGACATCAGCGTGACGTCAGCATGACGTCAGCATGACGTCACCCACCGACATGTGGGTCCAGTGTGTTTGTGCCACTGACATGTGGGGCCAGGTCAATAGTTAACGTTGACCGGTCAACGGTCAACACAGACTGGGTCTCAAATGGGCTCTGGCGGGCTTTGGGTTGGGCCGGTCTGGGCCGGGCCGGGCCAGACACGTGGCAAGCTGTGGCGCTGCCACGTCCTAGCCATGGGCCTCCACTGGGCCGTGGTCCACGGCTCACGGCCGTGAGCGTGGCTCACGGTGGACCAAGAGGCGCTGGTCTATGGACCTAAGGCAGGGTGCATGGTGGACCAAGTCTACCTCTCTTTCCTCGGGCATGGTCTATGAGCACCGGGTTCATGCGCGGGTGGCCGACGAGGAAGAATCCTCTGTTTCCTCCCCGGCGTGCTCCCGCCGGTGATGTGCTCTTCGGTGAGCTCCCACAACGGTTCAGGCATCCAATTGTGGTGGGGAAAAGCCTTCCCGTGCCATGGCGACTGCAACGGTGGGGTCGGGGCGACGGATAGGGCTTCCTAGGTCACTGGCCATGGCGAACGGCGGTTCGAGCACAACCGGCATGCGGGGTGGCGCGGGTGCAGCGGCATAGGCTGGGTCTGTGGTGTGCGTGAGCGTCACGATGCTCCAATGGGCATGTCGGGCAGGTTGAAGGGGTCTTCTAGAACCCTCAGTGGCTTTAGCCACGGTGGCAGCTTGATTTGGCCATGGCGGAGGTCTAGTGGTGGTCTGGTGCTCGTGGCCAAGGCACTGCGGCTGGCTATCGACAACTCGGTCTACGCGGCTGTTCTCCAGACGTCACGGCAGTGCTACGACTACGTCGTAGTCTGGCGAGGCGGCCGGGTGCGCGAGTGGTGGTGCACGGCATGACAGCGGCATCGTGGGCACGGCGTGCACGCGCTCTGCTACGTCGTCCAAGGGCTCGAAGGTGGTCGCGGGTGTGTGCGTGAGTGTGCTGTGCTTGTGTACCTAGAGGCCGGAGATGTCCTTGGCCTACGCGCTCATGGTATGGAGCTCCATGGCTGGAGTAGCAAAGTCCGGCGACAAATAGGGGAGAGTCGGGCGCTCACCGTAGGTGCCAATGGTGAATGGATGGCAGTGCAGTGGCAGGTCGTGGCCGTGTAGCTCCGGAAGCAGTGCAGTGCAGTGCCGAACCGCGTCAGTGATGAAAACGACAGCATCGTCTTCTGCTCCGACGACTCCGGCGGCAAGCGGGTGGCTCCGATCCTCCTCTTCCTTGCTCCTCACTCGTTCCCTCTTCTTCCTCTATCCTCTCTAGCTCGGGTGTGCGGTGGATGGCCACAAGGTGGTAGCAGGGCGATGGAAGGGCGCTAGGGCAACCGAGGTCGGGCTTTTATAGCCGAGCTCGGCCATGAAGCTCGGTGAACGGCGGATGGGGATCAAGGGCGATCGGAGATGCGTGCTTGCATCCAACGGTGAGCGCATGGTTGCGTGGGCGTGGCGCCAAGGGGACAAGGTCGTGTTCCCGGCGTGACCCCAGCCCGCCCCGCCATTCATTGTCGACCTCGATCGCTGTGGTGGTTGAGGCGTGGGGGGAAGACGACACTATGGCGGGGGTGCGGCTGACATGTGGGGCCAAGTGGCGTGGCAACAAAGGAAAAAGGGAAAGGAGGAGGCATAAGGCATGGGCTTACTGACACTGGTTGCTTCTTTGAAATTTGGCCAGCATGTGAGTTAATTTGGCTTTCTTCTTCTGCTTGTATTGGGTCGCTTCTTTGGGTATTTGTGTCTTTGTGGGAGAAGCTTCTTCTTCTTCTTCTTCTTTTTCCTTTTTCTATTTTGTTTTTCTTCTTCTTTGTTTTGAATTCAAATTTGGTTTTGAAATTCGAATTCTAATTTGGTGCACCTTATTCATTGGAGTTTTTTTTTATATGAGGCCCACAACATTCTTTTATATGTGTATATTAGGAATTTATTTAGCTATTTTGTATAACAAAAATTAGGTGTAGTTTTGTTATACAAAAATAGAATTGGTTTTTCTCTTTAAACCTTTATTCTTTGGTTTGAGTATTAATTACTTTATGGTGTGTTTCTTTAAAGGAGTTTTTAGGCATTACATAAAACAGATGAAAATCCAAATCACCATTTTAGTTAACAATGTATGCAACACTTTGTTTGTTGGAAATTAAATAAACATAACTATCAAATGATATGTCATGCTTATGTGTTGACTTGGGTTGGGGTTAGACCTAATGCATCCCTTAGGTTGGGTTTCTATAATGACACTCATCATCACATGGGAGTTTTGAGAAAAAATTTGTAGTTGGTATTTTTGGTGTATGGATTTTTGGGTTGTTACAATTTCAGTTGGTTCCGTTCGTCTTTTGTTGTTGCAGGAGGCACATGGAAGCGGATTGATAGGACATTTTGGTGCCAAGAAGATGGAGGAGGTGTTGTCCACACACTTCTTTTGCCCAAGGATGAGACGAGATGTAGAGCGGTACGTGGCTCGGTGTGCAACATGTCAAAAAGTTAAGTCGCGGTTGAACCCACATGGTTTGTATATGCCTCTTCCTGTTCTTTCAACTCCTTGGACTGATATATCTATGGATTTTGTGTTGGGTTTGCCAAGGACTAAGAGGGGGAGGGATAGTATTTTTGTGGTGGTTGATCGTTTTTCTAAGATGGCACATTTTATTCCTTGTCATAAGAGTGACGATGCTGTTCATATTGCTGACCTTTTCTTTCAAGAAATCATTCGCTTGCATGGTATGCCTTCTACTATTGTTTCAGATTGCGATGCAAAATTCTTGAGTCATTTTTGGCGCACGTTGTGGAATAAATTGGGGATCAAGTTGTTGTTTTCTACAACATGTCATCCCCAAACTGATGGGCAAACTGAGATTGTGAATAGAACATTGTCTACCATGTTGAGAGCAATTTTGAAGCGCAATTTGAAGATGTGGGAAGAGTGTTTGCCGCATATGGAGTTTGCATATAACAGGGCAGAACATTCAACCACCAAGGTAAGTCCTTTTCAGGTAGTATATGGATTTAATCCCTGTGCTCCTATTGATCTTTTGCCTTTACCTACCACTGAGAGAATACATAGTGATGCTAGAGAGCATGCTGATTTTATTCGTAAGTTGCATGAAACAACTAAAGTAAATATTGAAAGAATAAAATGAAAAGTATAGAATTGCTGGTAGTAAAGGTAGAAAAGAGATTAAACTTGAACCGGGTAATTTGGTTTGGTTACATTTGAGAAAAGATAGATTTCCTGAGCTGCGTAAGTCTAAATTAATGCCAAGAGTAGCTGGTCCTTATAAGATCATTGAGAAAATAAATGATAATGCCTACAAACTTGAATTGCCACCCGAGTTCGGGGTTAGTCCCACCTTTAATATTACAGATTTGAAACCTTATTTGGGAGAAGAAGATGGGCTTGAGTCGAGGATGACTCCAATTCAAGAGGGGGAGGATGGTGAGGACATCACTTCTTCAGAGGCATTCACTGATCCTCCAACCATCATGCAAGGTCCAATGACCCGGGCTCGAATGCGACAACTCAATTTAGAGGTGAGCTCGTTCTTAAGCGATCCTTTTCATACTTTTGAGAATAGACTACTACCTAATGATGTTATCTTGCTTAGGAACATTGGAGAGGGTCATGAGGGACTTAGAGGACGTGGTGGACGTGAGGATGACCAGCAAGGAAGTCCAACACAAACTGGAGGCCCGATCCAACATGATTTCGAGTCTGCCTCGGTCTCTAGGACTAGTCTGCCTTAAACTGGTCACCCAGGATGCATCCGGACTCCATTTTTGATGATCCACATATGGATGGAAAGCTAATTTGATAAGGAAGCCAATCCAAGTGGTATCACGTCAAAAGCTATTCGGAATCAACGGGAATCATGGTCACAAGTCAGCGTCCAGAATTTGCCAGGGTGCTGCGACACCGTCTTTTGGTCCGTTGGACCATGTATCGTGTTTGGGCCCATTAGGGGCGCGTCCAGGGGTCTTGCATGACCCTAGAGTCTTCATAAACAGCTGCCGCCCCTCCATTAGGGTTTGGGTTTTGCTTAGATTATTCTGTCAAGAACAGTTTCACCGTTCATCGGTTTGTGAGACCCCAACTTTGAGAGATTAATCATTCATCTGCAATTTGGTTGTATTCTTTCTTGTTCTTGCTTGTGTTCTTCGTTGCGCAGGTAGGGATTAGCCTTCTTGGCAAGGTCAACCTAGTCCGTGACTCGGTTGATAACCAGAGGAGTTGTGGTGCTAAGATTGCATGGTTCGATCTTTCGATCTAAAGCCGGATCGGTGTGTCATTCTCCGCCACAACGATAGTTACAACGATAGTTACCACCACCTGACGGAAGATCGGGATCCCCGTCTCCATTAAGTGCTTCCTTTAGCAACATTACAAATTTAGAATGGATGCAAAGAGGCATTAATTGAACAAAATTTCAGATCAGTCTAGCTTAGCGCGTGGCAATTTACGAGAGTTCCTAAGATTATCATTCAGGTTTGCCATCTCAACCTTTGTGGATGTAGTACAAAAGTTCAGAGAAGCATGGATTATAAGATTTAGTGCAACAAAACGCAGGAGTACTTATATTGTAGGCCTGCAAGCTCTAATAGTCAAAGTGGTCATGAACTCATGATACTCAAGTAAGCTCAAACAGAAAAAATGACCTTATAAGAAACATCCCTGCACATCATCCAAAGATGTTTGACCCATAATTTGTACACTTATAGAGAGGGGGCATGATGTGTACTTGTTTGGGAATATCTGTCTGAGCACGTGGTCAGGGATGGTGTTGGCTGCATGAAAAAAATCCAAATGGCCTTTGTAATTTGAGTCAAGTTCAATAAATCCGTAGACAACACCAGGGACAATTGCCGCCTCACAAATGTGAACCTTAGCTGCACACGCACACAATATTTTTACAAAAAGTGAGTTATGAATCTACACATGTGAATGTGAAAGGAAAAAAAGGTTTAGAACCAAACCAATGATAATATCAAATCTGTATGAAGTTTTATATTTTGAAATGCTCTATTCCATGTGAAAGTTCTTTCCACAGACCTTGAATGTGTAGGAGCTTTAATCGGAAGCTGATGGAGAGCAGTTTCATTTTTTACCAATACCAGCGAACAAGTAGGGAGAGCAGGTTTGACCATGGCATCGTGGGGTGTTGCTGCTATGGCTCCTTTTCATCTTCGAACCTCAAATATTCAGGTAGTCTAACTTAAAAAATTTTGTTCGAATTTCATCAACATAATTAACTGTAAGAATTGCGGCGTGTCCGAATATATGAACCTAAAAAGTGGAAGAACACTTTAGATACATCTGCTAAGAAAGAAACAGGTATTCCGCAAAGAATACAACCATGTAAGCAAAGAGGGGTACTGAAAATATAAATGTTATGCATAGGTATCTACGGCAAAAAGATGAGAGCCCTAATCAATATCAGATCACTTTAAGCAAAATAAATGAAATGGTATCTACTATAATGAATGTATATGTCGTACATGGAAGGTTGTACCCCTTGATTCAGTCAAATACGCATCTAATTTTCACAATAGTTGAGGAATTACATGGTCATCCCCAGTGCGCACATGCTGCAAATTCCATGGTTGCCTCACACTGAACATGATAGATCATGCAGAATACGATAAGAAAGCTATGAAAGAACTTTGCTGTGGTTCCATGAGAAGGAAATACATATTGAGGAAATCGAAGTATGGATGTACTAAATCAAAGAAGCAAGGCCCATATTGGGGCAACAATGAACCCCTGAGGAGGCGGACATGGAGGCACGAGAAAGGGAGAGACGGCAATACTTAGATCTACTCGCGCCGGAGGGTTCGCGCGCGTCGGCGTCTGGGCTGAAGCGGTAGGGCTTGCGGGTGACCTAAGTACGTGGAGACGGAGGGAGTGGGTCATAGTGCGTGGATCTGCTCGCACCGGAGGGCTCGCGCGCGACGGCAGCCGGGGTGAGCCGCTAGGGCTTGCCCGCGCCGGGGCTCCCGGCGTCGGCGGCGCCGTGGCGACCAGCGGCAATGTTGAATCGTCGGGGGAGGGGGAGGGGGAGTGCGAACGGCTGTCGGCAGCGAGCCTCGTCGGGGGTGGCGGTGGAGGCAGGGGCGGCGCTGGGCGGGGGTGGGAGCGGAAGGTGGAACGTCGGGGCTAGGAGAGAGGACGGGTGGGGAGAGAAGTCCATCAGCTATTTTGTTGCGTGGATTTCAAGAAGCATGGAGTAGAAATCGATCGCTACAGTACCATGAACTGGGAAGGGCGATGTGGCGCACGGTTGATCCGTTTTGGTATACAGGAATAAAGGTTACGGTAGATTAATAAATTGGAATTATGCCCCTAACTAGTGCAGTATCAGAAAATGCTTAGTTTGAATCAGCTACCGCATCTTTGGCCTGTTCGCTGGTTGGTTTCTGGGCTGATAAGCCTGGCTGGTGCTGGTTTGTTGTGAGAGGAAAACACCGTTGGCTGATTGATAAGCTCTGGCTGAGACAACAAACGAACAAGCTGATTAACTAAACTGAGGCTCATATAGACATGCAAGCAGGTTACTGTAAATTTTTACTGCTTCAAATATTATATATACGTATATAGTACGGACTATTTAAGTACATCAATAGTTAATATGTGGTGGTATGTGCACTATCAACTGTTGGTTTTAGCAAAAATAGGCTTGGTGAGTCAAATATCAATAATAAAATTGTGATGCTAACGTACGAAGAGACGTGTACCCTCATATTCATCTTGTGGATCAGATCAAAGGCTAAGTGCTTACGGAACATGAGCCAAAGTAGTGTGCCTGACGTCGATTTCTATCTTCTCATGAATTGTCACCACAATAATCCTTGATTTCTCTCTGCTAGGATGGAATCGGTGGCATAGATAGGCAGTCTGACCCAACATAGAGTTGGCAAGGATTTGTTTTCTGCATTTTTTATTTTTTTAGCGGGAGGAACATATTGAAGACAATTTTTTTATTAAGCAAGGTGCATGAAAAACACATATGCGTGCATGACAACAAACATTTTTTTTGTTGCACATTCAAAAATGACATGAAAACTAAGGAGAAAAAAAATGTTGCCGGGAGAGGCATCCAAATGGATAAGGGCCACCATGAAACCTTACATATCTTTTAAATAGAAAAAAAATGTAAACCATAGCTATAGATGTAGATAGAGATAGAGATGTATATGAGATAGAAATATAAAGGTAAAGATAGAGATAGATATGAGCTTTGGGGTTAGAAAATGATATGGAAATTAGTTTTAATATACATAAGTTCCAAATAGGTATAATGTTAAAATATGTTCAAAGATGAATTCAATATTGTTTATTTTGGTAATATAAATATCATATTTTTATATTTATAAAGCTTAGTCAAAATTAAGATAGTGTGACTTATATAGAACTTATCATGCTGTTTGGTTGGCTCATTTATTGGTGTGATCCGATCACACTGCTAGCTACTTGCGTTGTTTATTGTTTGTTTTAGAGACCATGCAATGGGATAGCGCGGGAACGGATACAGGCCTTCAGCGCGTCAGTTACACCATATGGTTGGTGAAAAGTGTTCACGCCCACGCTCGACAATAGACAGCGACTGAACTAAACAAAATTAGTAATTAATGATTCCCTTTGCATTACCGCTGCGGAACCCTTCCATTTACATTAACGTTGGTTTTATAGAACCAAACAACACCTATAAAGCCAAGTTGTTTAGGATGGAGATAGTAGGATCTTAGTTTTGTGCATCTCACATGTCGTCAAGTTAAACCGCGAAAAATTGACATGCTCAACTCTCTAATTAATTATTTTTTATTGATGAATTAAGTAATTAGGTGTTCAAGTGTTTGGGCTAGGATACCCTCGGAGATGTACTTTTAACACAGAGCAGCCTTAAATAGAAGCATAGAACTTTAGTTTTGTGCATCTTTCATGTCGTCCAGCTGTCAGTCCACACCTGAAAAACTCAGCTGGTTTTGCCCACTCACAGAAACAGAATACCCTATTTCCGGGTGCCGTCTACCATTTCCCATATCTACAAATACCCAGAGGGCACGGCCCTTGGCAGCGCCACACGGAAAACCCCAAAATTCCAACGCGCACCCACCCCTAAACTGAAACTCCAGAGTCCAAGCGCGACGCGAGCCTAGCACACAGACAGGAAGAGCGAGAGAGAGAACGCAGAGCGCGAGGAAGAGGGAGAGACAGAGAGCAAAACCCAAACCCTAACAATCATTTCCAGGCCCCCGCCCCCGGCGTCTCCAGAACGTTCCAGAACCTTCAAGGAACCATCCACAGGCGAGGCCTCGCTCCCCACCCCGGATCTCCCATTTCCACCTGGCCGGCGCGGCGGGATCCTGACACTGGTGCTGTCTGCTGGGGTTTCGTGTAGGAGCAGGCGCGAGCGCGGGTGTTTGGATCGGGGGAGGCAACGCTGGCGGCTCGCGGCGGCAGCAGGTGATGGCGGATCCGCCTAGCGGTGGGGGATCTAGGGCTTGCGTCTGCAGGGAGAGACAGGTCGAGGAGGCAGCGGCGGGGCTGGGGCTGGGGCTCGGGACAAGAGAGCAGGGGAGGAGGGAGGGAGGATGCTGAGCGTGGTCCGGGTGCACCTGCCGTCGGAGATCCCGATCGTGGGCTGCGAGATCACGCCCTACGTGCTACTGCGGCGGCCCGACGGTGCAGTCTCCACCGACGATGTCCCCGAAACCACGCCCGCTGATGGCCAGTTCATGCGGTACAGATGGTAAGCAGCTAGTTTTGATTGTAATTTTTCAATCTTTGGTTGTAGGACATGGCATTTCGTCATTTTGGATTGTTTAGTTGTTGTTTGTTTGCTTGTGGTAGTGAATTTTGACCAATTTTAGGGTTTCTTAGCGGATACCTAGATGCTTGAGCAGTTGCTAATCTCATGATGAGAATGCACATTTATTCAACCAATTTGTGCACGTTAGAATTATGAATGTGTGATCACAGCTATTAACCATACAAAAGCTCTCTTAATATTTTGGTAAGGAGTGCAAGTCTAAAATATGCTGCTGCTTGCAGTTTAGATAGGCCACATAGACAGATTTTAAGGTTGGAACATATTTGGGTACAGAACTAGCTGATACCTGTTTTCAAATGGAACCATAGTTCATCAGATGTCTTAGATGGGGAGTTGGGGACGGAGAGAAGCTAGTAGGTGTTAGTCGCTGAATTCTCACTCTTGGAAGTAGCAGAATTCTTACTCTCATCGAGAGAGGATGACACTAGGAGTTGGTATAATTTTCTGGTTTATTTCTCAATGCCATACCAACCTGAGGGGTTGGGGTTACATATTTATAGGTTGCTAGCCAGCCAAGCATATGCCAAGATGCTAGTCTAAGATGCTAGTCTAAGATGCTAATATGCTGTCCTAGCTAAGATGCTGTCCTCTAGTCTAAGATCTTTTGTCCTTTAAGATGTCTGTCCTCTAGTCTAAGATCTGTCCTAAAAGCAGAAAAAAAATGACCACAAGGACCATGTGAGCAAAGACTGACCCCACAAAGACCGACCACACATGAGACTTATCCATCATTCTCCCCTAAGTCTTGTGCGTCATCTTGTGGGAGAGTTGAACCATCCGGTCCTAGAGCAGAGCTCAAGGAACTTGATCCTCCCAAGGGGCTTGGTGGAGCGAGTCCGCAGGTGGTCCTTGGTGTTGATGTAGCTTCGCCTTGATGCTCCCTTCCTCCAAATGACCCTCGGATGAAGTGGTACCTCACCCGGATGTGCTTGCTGCGTTAAGTGGAACACGAGGTTCTTTACCGAGGGCAGAGGCGGACTTGTTGTCCACCCCGAGCTCCACCGCTCTAGTGTGTCTCGCCGAGGAGATCACCAAGCGATCGAGCGAGCAGGCGCTGAGTCGAAGCGGTGGAGGCCGCTATGTACTCGCCCGCGCATGGTGGACAGGCCACCACCTGGCCGCTGACCGATCGCCCTTGCCTAACGAGGCACTTGCCGAGGAAGAAGAGGATCCCCGCGTGCTCTCTTCTTTGGTGTCGATGTCGCCGTGGCGTGGTCATTGTCATTTGATGCGAACGAAGTGCCGCGCCAGGGCACCTCGGGTAGTAGAGGCCGTGGTCGAGAGTCCCCATAACGTAGCGGATGATCCTCTTCACTGACTTCTTTGGTGCTCCGTCGTCGGTCATTTGCATGAACCGACTAACGTGAGCCGACGGAGAATGCCAAGTCCGGTTGTGTGTGGGTGAGGTAGCGAAGGCTCCCCACAAGACGCCGCATCGGATGCGCGTGGGTCGTGAGGCACCGGTCCCCATCGGCGACCGGTCACCGCGAAGGTTCTCCATCGTCTGCAGTACCGCAATGGCTCGCCGTCGTGTGATGCTGCGTCGATCGCGCTCCTCGTCATGAGAGAGCGAATAGCGAAGCTCAACCGGCCGGTGTGCTCGACACGAGCCAGTGGAGTAGACGTGCCCGGAGAGGTGCTGTCGATCTTTGGAGTGCATGGTGTTGTGGCGTTGTGGTGGAGCCGCGAAGAACTCATCGCACCGAGGTCTGGCCGGAGAAGCGTGGTCTTTGTCGAGTAGCAAAGCGGTGGGGTCGGTGGAGGCTTCGGGGATCGGGGTAGACGCTCGCCGAAGAAGAGAGCGCCTACTCCCCAGCTCCCTCGAAGTGGACGTACTCGACGGTGAAGTGAAGTCGCCAGACGTCGGAGCCGAGCCATCGCCCACCGCCTTGTCCCGCCCATCCATCTCGCCGTCCGAACACCTGGCGTCGCGCGCGCGCACACGCCGTGTCTTGGTCGAGGATGCGGAGAGGCCTTCGAGCCCCTCGTAGCGTGGCGATGAACACTCCGAGTGCTCTCCTGCGTCGAGCTTCTTGATGTGGCCAAGCTCTTGGCGAACGCGAGGCGTACCAAGACCCGCAAGTGGGAGACCGCCGGCTTGCGCCCATGCCAAGCCTCGTATGGCGTCCCGCTGCCGAGCGCCTTGGTAGGCGAAGCGGTTGAGGATGTAGACGGCCGTCACCACCGCCTCTCCCGAGGAAGGCACCCCGGCATCCCCTCGCTTGAGGAGGGCCGAGCCATCCCTCCAACCGTCGGTTCTTGGCGCTGCGCGCCGACGACGCTGCTGCTGCGCGGGCTATATGGGCGGAGTAGTGGCGCTGAATGCCTCTCACAACAAGTGATCGACAGAATTAAAATTCCACCGCCGTGAATTCGCCCGCCATTGTTCGGTCGGCGAAGACCTGTGCTGACTTTTGCGGACGCTCTCGCCTCCGCAGCAGACTGCGTGTGCACGATGGCGTCGCAACCTCTCCTTTGTCGCCGAGGACCATCACCCACATGTAGCGGGGAGAGGTCGCCGACGGCGGCGCAGGAAGTAGCGTCGTCGTCTCCCGGTGTGTGGCGGTGTCGGGCCACACAAGTCCCCGTGCACAATCTCGAGCCTCTCCTTGGCTCAAAAGCTAGCCCATTGTGGAAAGGGGAGTCGCCCGCCGTCAACACGCAGACGTCGCGATAGCGCGCCCACATGGTCGAGGCATGGCGGGCCTCGCACCATCTCCGTGGTAACCGAGCCGCCAGGCCTCAAAGTGAAGGTGCCCGAACGCTCGTTGCCCGCTGCCACGCCTCGTCGTCCCGACGAGCGGCCGACAGAGGGTTGTGCCACGCACGTTAAGGGACGAGAGTCGATTTGCGCTCGGATACCTTAGCAAGAAGGCGCGACGACGATCCCAAATCCTCATGACTCGTCCTCAACCACCACGCGAACCGTTCTCATCCGGTGTCCCAAGGCGATGATGGAGTTCCTCAACGCGGGGATGTAGTAGACTCGGTGAGCGGCGTGTGCTCACCGACACGGTGGTGAAGATGGCGGAGCCGACGCCTTGATCTCCATGCCGGAGGCATCCCCAAACTTGCCGGAGCCTCGGACGCTAGAGTCAAGCTTGGTGAAAGAACTCCGTCGACCGGTCATGTGATGGGTGGCGCGGTGTCGAGGCACCACCCGTCGATCTTGTCGTTCTTGCCGGAGCCGCCGAGGAGGGCGTGTGCTTTTGGCTCGTCAAGATGGAGGAGAGCCGCTGCGGCCGGTGCCACTGGAGGTAGCTCGATGCTGGCATGTGCCATGAACAGAGCCGGCTCCTCCGCGCTTTGTCGACGTGGGCTGGCCGCGCGTCATGGTTGTCGACGATCCTTGGCCCAATGGCCAAAGTTGGCGCGATTGCGGCGGAGTGTCGTCTCGTCGTCGGCCTTGTACTGCTGGCCGGCGCCGCGCCTGGCGCCTCGCGGCATCACCTCGGCAGCGTCCTCGCGCGCCCCGGCCTGGGCGTCTCTGCGCGGCTTGCCACGCTTGCGGCCGCCTGTCGCGGAAGAAGGCTCCCCCTTCCTCCGGTCACCTTGGTTGGCAAGCCACTGCTCCCGAGTGAGAAGGAGCTTCCCGCTTGAGTGGTGATGGGCCCCGAGAGGATCGTGGCTCATCATTGTCGGCGACCTTGAGGCGACCTATCGCCTCCTCAATCGACATCGTGGAGAGATCCAACAGAGACTCGATCGAGCGAGCCATCTGCTTGTACTTCTCGGGAACGCAGCGGAAGAGCTTTTCGACAGCTCTCTCCTCGCCGTAGGTGTCGTCGCCGAACTGCACCATCTTCTGCAATAGAGTGTTGAGACGGAGAGCAAAGTCATCAACGTCCTCACCTGGCTTGAAGGCCAGGTTCTCCCACTCCTTACGAAGTGCCTGTAGTGTGGACTTGCGGGCGCAGTCATCGCTGGCGCGCGTGCCGCATGGCGATGGCGCCCCAAGCCTCCTTGGCGATCCGCTTCTTCGGTAGCGAGAATTGCATCGGGCGGATCTGCGGCGATGAGAGCATCCGGCGCCCGTCGATCTAGGTCGTAGTCGGCGTCGCCGTCACCGGACCGCCTCCCACATGTGCCGCACTGGAGCTTTACTCTCATCACCATGACCACTCTCGACGTAGTTGGTCTTGGTGAGGTAGGCCACCCACCCGCGGGACCGACGTCCCGACAATGACACTGGAGCCCGTGGTAACCACGGTATGCGATCCCGGGAGAGAAAGCCCAGCGCACTGTGAAGGCCGCGCTCTCCATCGACCCGTCGGTACCGATCCGGGAGAGAGCCCCGCGCGCTGCGTGAAGGGCGCGCTCTCCATCGACCCGCCCGCCACCGTTGCCATTCGCGCCTCCTCCAGGGCGCGCCACCGCGCGTCCGCGTCTGCTGCCGCTTGCCCGCCGGCGCTCGTGGCATCGCGGCTACCCAGAGCGCCACCGCCATGCGCGCGCCTCCTCCGAGTGCCGCCCGGTAGCGTCGCCGCGCTGTCTGGCTGCCGCCACGCGTGGCGTCGTGGCGCGTGCGCCGCCTGCACCACCAGCGCGCGCTGCTACGCCTCCTCTCTCTAGCAGCTTTCGAGGTCGCGTCGGCGGTGTCGTCGTGAAATGAAAGCTGCCGATCTTTGCTGCGATAGAAACCTCGACCTCATTGCCGCCGCCTGACTTTGCATTCGCCGCCGCCGCTGCTTCCGCCTCCGCTCTGGCTTTGCCGACTCCGCCATTGCCGACCTCGGCGCTCGCGCTTGCCGCCGCAGCTGTCTCTGCCGCGCGCTTCGCTCGCGTTTCTCTGCGCGGCAAGTTCGGCCTCGCCGACGCAGGCGTGCTCGAGGCGATCGAAGGCCGAGAGGCGCCTGCGGACATGACACGCCACTGGGGGGGCTGCTGCGTGGAGAAAGCTGCTGCCAGACAGCTGCTTGCTTTCGTCTGCTTGAGGAAGTGAGAGGAGGCGGCGGCTGCTTGCTTTCATGCACTGGGGCTATTGTGTTGTTTTGGGAGGGAGATGAGCGAGGAGATGCTCGAGCTCTGAG
Source organism: Miscanthus lutarioriparius (assembly GCA_904845875.1). Lineage (NCBI taxonomy): Eukaryota > Viridiplantae > Streptophyta > Magnoliopsida > Poales > Poaceae > Miscanthus > Miscanthus lutarioriparius. The sequence goes on along the minus strand of CAJGYO010000001.1, from coordinate 93,112,277 downwards.
GATAATCTGACTCGACGATATCAGTTGTTAGTCGCTGAATTCTCACTCTTGGAAGTAGTAGAATTCTTACTCTCATCGAGAGAGGATGACACTAGGAGTTGGGACAATTTTCTGGTTTATTTCTCAATGCCATACCAACCTGAGGGGTTGGGGTTACATATTTATAGGCTGCTAGCCAGCCAAGCATATGCCAAGTTGCTAGTCTAAGATGCTAATATGCTGTCCTAGCTAAGATGCTGTCCTCTAGTCTAAGATGCTGTCCTAAAAACAGAAAAACAGCCACACGGACCATGTGAGCAGCACAGCCCCACAAAGACCAGCCACACATGAGACTTATCCATCAGTAGGCGTATAATTCGATGAACAATTGACAAGCCATCTGATTTAAGGTCTATTTGAATGTTGGAAGCTAAAAATCTGTGGTTAGAAGTTAGAACCATAGACATCTAGATAGGAGTCATCACGGGAATTTTATTTTGCACTGTTCGCCTTTTAATATATCTTACTTTAATAGTTGGCACATCACTAAATACTGTCTAACTGGCTTGAGGTCATCCAGTTAAAATTTCTATCAGGACCCAATAGTGGAAGCAATTTGCTCCCTTTGTCAGAAGAGTTGGTGTGAATTGAGTTATACATTTTCGCTACTCAAGCACAAGCTTATGGTTCATATGATTCTATAGGGTGGGTTGTTCCTCGAAGTAAACAGACCCTTAACTTGACTAGTTGAACCTCAATTGTGGCAATGCTGGGTCTGGACTTTAATCTTAACCTGTTTCTATTGTGGAGCTTGGTTCTGCAGCAAATACTTTTAGGTTGCGTTTGGATGTAGACATTGAGGCTCTGGAATTGGCATTGGTATTGGATAGCACCAAATGCCGTTGTTTGGATGTCTTAGGTATTGGAATTGGAAATCACCTTCAATGCCAAGAGGTATTGGCTACAACTGCACCTAGTCACCCCCAATACAGATCATGCATCCTCCGCATCCGTGACCGGGTCGAGCGAAGCGTCACGGCATATGGCTCCTCCATGGCCGGTGGAGTCGAGCTCCCCCATGGCTGGCGGGGTTGAGCTCCCCCATGGTCGGGCCGGGGTCGAGCTCCCCCATGGCCGGGCCGGGGCCGAGCTCCTCCCCATCCGGCGCGAGCGGTCACGGAGGTGGGCTCCTCCATGGCCGGCGGGGTTGAGCTCCCCCATGGCCGGGCCGGGGCTGAGCTCCTCCGTGGTCGAGCTCCTCCCCAACCAGTGCAAGCGGTCATGGAGGTGGGCTCCATGGCCGGTGGGTTGAGCTCCCCCATGGTGGGGTGGTCGAGCTCCCCATGGCCGGACAGGGCCGAGCTCCTCCATGGCCGAGATCCTCCCCATCCGACGTGAGCTCCCCCTTCTTCCCCCCATGGTGGCGTGGCGCCTCCCCTTCTTCCCCACTTTGTGGGGGCCAGTGCCCAGGCCGTGGCCACCTTCGCCTCCAGCGCCCCGAAAGCCTCGTCATGGTGAGGTCGGGGGCGCGCCAGCGCCGAGAGCTCGTCCTTGGCCGGGACCGGGGGCAGGGCCGGGCCCCTGGCGCTCAAGGGCCGAGGTGGGGGCGGGGCCACCTCCGCCTCCACTGCAGCGTGCCCATGGCTGGGGCCAAGGCCGCCTCCACCTCTGCGCTCGAGGCCGTCGTGCGAACGGTGGGGATTGGGGAAGAAGACAGTGAATTCCTGGAGGTGTACATCCAAACATGAAATGGTATTTGATGTGTCACTCGATTCCAACTAGCAAATTCATCTACATCCAAACAACAGATTTGGTATTTAGTCCATTTCAAATACTAGCCTGATTTGGTAATGGTACCAATTCAATTCTAGAGTCTCCAATATCTACATCCAAACGGACCCTAATAGAAAACCACTTAATTTTTTACGACAAGTATTCAATTAATCAAATCATATGCAAGTTTATTGTACCGATTCATATCAGTGTGTTCACACTCCAAAGTACGTTTAATATGATATCAATTCTTGAAGCCTACGTATTAACTTGTGTTTCACAGCACTCGAAGCAACAGAAGCATGCTTTTGCAGTGGATTGGCCAGTGCTAGTTGTATCACACATGCATGCATGCAAATGTGAAAACTAATCCATCCAGCTCGGGTGACGTGGCATGTAAAACAAACATGAGCATGGCACGGACGTGTTGTGCACTGGTGTCTTGGTATCTGAAGTAACGCTCGTAACGCCTAAAAAAGAGAATGTTTATTAACTTATTTAACTTATTATGTATATTGTGATTAAAAAATGGCAGGATCAAAATCAGCTGGTTCTGGTACTATGAATTAAAATAGAATTCATGCACACACACACACTGGCAGTTGAGACATTGCAGTGACTTGAAGCTAACATATTTACACCTTGCCATCTGTGCAATGTTGACCAAAATATTGCATACTCAAGTTGTCCTGACAAACTGGTTTTTGAGCTGATGGTACCAAATTTCAATGAACTGATACTTGCAACACATCAGCTCCTTAGAGGGCTTCTTGATTTTTCAGGATTTTTTTAAAGTTTTCTGTATGTCTAATTGTGGTTTTGTTGATTTGGTTTCTTTCTTGAAGGTACCGCATACAGAGTGATCGGAAAGTCCCTATCTGCAGTGTGCATCCAATGGAACAAGCAACGATTCAGTGCCTCGGTTGTCTCAAGTCAAAAATACCTGTTGCTAAGAGCTACCACTGTTCAGCTAAATGCTTCTCTGATGCATGGCAGCACCACAAAGTTTTGCATGAACGAGCCAGTAGTACTCTAAATGAAAATGGGGCTGAAGAAGAGGAGTTATTTGGCAAATTTGGCAGCGGTGGTTCTGGGGTTCTAAGTACTGCTGGATCTGGTTCATTGTCAAATTTTGGACAAAGCCGTGGTGTTAACAATGGACCTGTGCCTTTGTATCCCTCAGTTACTGATAAAAATTCTGGAGAAACTTGGTTTGAAGTTGGACGCTCGCGAACATATACACCAACTGCTGATGATATTGGGCATGCACTAAAATTTGAGTGTGTAGCTGTGGACTCAGAAAAAAGGTCTCCAATTGGACCTCCGACCTCAATTATGACATCACGTGTAATCCCCGCGCCAACTCCTACCCCTCGTCGCCTTATCCAAGTGAATGGGGATGTTTTAGGTCACTTGGATTTAGACAGCCAAACTTCGTCCTTGGGGACATTCACTGTGTTATCTTACAATATTCTTGCTGATGCATATGCTACAAGTGATGCATATAGTTACTGCCCAACATGGGCACTTACCTGGACTTATAGAAGACAAAATTTGTTGCGTGAAATTATTGGTTATCACGCTGATATCATCTGTCTTCAGGAGGTATCATATTTGAATCTAACCTATCAAATTTATTTTTGCTGGCAACCTTTTTCTCTATTTTCTTGATGGATATGTTTTACTGTGTAAATTAAGAAAGTCTAGAATTATGCAATCCAATGGACGTAAGAGTGGTAACACTATACAATGATGTTTTAGATATCTTGGCAAAGTTGTTGAACTAACTTTTTCTGCTTGTTAAGTTCAGTTTGGTTATGACTTATGATATTTGCCAGCTATTTCGGGTAGCATAACATTCTATGCTTGACTGCTTGTACATTACCAAGAGGTTTCTTAATCTGCTTGCATTTATGTTATGCACTTTGCAATATTGGTCTCTTAATTTTTTTTTGCATGGAGTATAATGCAAAGAAAGTCTAAACTTAACACGTAGTCCCTTCGTTCCAAAAAAGCTGTTTTAGGGCGTGTTTGGTTCGTGGCCGCACCTCGTCGCACCGAGCCGCACATTCCGCGTCACAGTTTCGGGCTTTCGGCAGCCATTTGGTTGGGTGCCGCACTTGCGCCGTGCCGCGGCGTGAGCACAGGGCCGTAGTTCATTTTCTATGCCACACCCTACCAAAAGCGCGGCGAGGAAAATGGCCGCCGCAGTCTTGGCGCCGCCCCTGCTGTGGCTTGGCGAGCTTAGGCGCAGGCCAAACAGGCCCTTAGCTTTATCATAAGTCAAACTTGTCTAACTTTGACCAAGTTTATAGAAAAATATATTAGCATCTAAGGTATTCAAATAAATGCACTATCGAAATATATTTAATGGTGTATCTAATCAATCTAGTTTGTTGTTGTAGATGTTTTTGCATTTTTCTATAAACTTGCTCAAAGCTAGAGAACTAAGAGAAGTTTGACTTAGGACAAAGCTAAAATGACTCAATTTGGATCGAAGCGAGTAATTGGTGGAATCTTTTGTTAAGCTAAATTCAATAATCAATAGTGTCTATGTTCATCAAAACAAGAACTAAATCCTCCTTTTTTTAGGTACAAGTAAACCACTTCGAAGATTTTTTTTCACCTGAGCTTGACAAACATGGATATCAGGCGCTTTACAAGAAAAGGACAACAGAGGTAACTTTGAGTTTCTTTTACTTGGTTAATTTGATTCGGTACCTTTTACTGTCCTGTTTGATACTGCTCCTTTGCTGTCACAGGTGTATTCTGGAAATCCTATGGCCATAGATGGCTGTGCTACTTTTTTCCGCAGAGACAAGTTTTCACATGTTAAAAAATACGAGGTACGATCACTTCTGGGTTTGTAGTTATTGGCTGGTTTGCACCAATCTAATTCTTGCACTTGTGTAGGTTGAGTTCAATAAGGCTGCACAGTCTTTAACAGATGCAATTATTCCTGCTGCTCAGAAAAGAGTGGCTTTAAGTCGATTGATTAAAGTAAGAGAAACAATGAAGCATTATTTTATATGTCCCGTCATTAGTTCTATTTATGAGTTTTAATAATGTCCCTTTTTCCATTTCCTTTGAAGGACAACATTGCACTAATTGCGGTGTTAGAAGCCAAATTTGGTAATCATGGAGCAGAAAATCCTGGTAAAAGACAGCTCCTTTGTGTGGTACGTGAATAAAATCTTCTTTCTTTTGGCGTGTACAAAGAGCTTGTAAGATGCGTAACATCCTCCTCATGTTGAAAATTGATGTTTACCATTTTTCTCTAGGTTTTGAGGCCTGCTTCTATCATATATTGCTCTTTTTCTTCATCATTTACACCTTTCCCTCACTCTTATTGGCACACTAATAGAATTTTGTTGTCATGAGGGTCTCTAGCCTCATTGTTTTTCTAAACGATTTCAATTTGCAGGCAAATACACATATAAATGTACATCAAGATCTAAAAGATGTTAAGCTATGGGAGGTCCGTATGACCACATTCGCTAGTTGTCTCTGTTATCTCAATTTTCCAGGATAACAATAACTATGATTTTTACAGGTTCATACACTCCTAAAAGGATTGGAGAAGATAGCTGTCAGTGCAGACATTCCTATGTTGGTCTGTGGAGATTTCAACTCGACCCCTGGGAGGTGTGTCTGCATTTGAAAATCATGGCAATATTTATCAGGGTTTTGTTTTTGCTTGTACTATGATTTTCTAAGCACACAATTGTACATTTCAGTTCTCCACATACGCTTCTTGCAATGGGCAAAGTTGATCAGCATCATCCAGATCTGGCAATAGATCCCCTTGGAATTTTACGCCCTCCAAGCAAGTTGAATCATCAGCTTCCTCTGGTCAGTTAATCTGCCATGGTTTTGATACCCTTTTTGCTCTGGTCATGCTCTGACCAATGGTGTTGCTTGTACATAGGTCAGTGCATACTCTGCATTTGCAAGAATGGTAGGTGTTGGCTATGATCTGGAGCACCAGCGGAGAAGGACAGATCCTGCAACAAATGAACCACTCTTCACAAATTGCATAAGAGATTTTACTGGAACTGTTGATTACATATTTTACACAGGTTGGTGCATGGAGCCTCACTCACTGCATGTGTAGCCTGTTATTCTATGTTTGCAACTTCTGTATCTCCATTTTCTTGAATAAGATTATAGGCAGTAATTGTGCTTATTCTTTTCATGATGGCCATGTTTGTTCTCTTTCAGCGGACTCATTGACCGTGGATTCATTATTGGAACTTTTGGATGAGGAAAGCTTAAGAAAAGACACAGCTCTTCCATCCCCTGAATGGTCATCAGATCACATAGCGCTCTTAGCAGAGTTCCGGTGCAAGTCTAGAATCAGACGGTGACGCATTAGGTATGTTACAAAGGAAATCGCTGCTGTCATATTGCTTCTTATTGGAACTGCATGTTGATTTTTTTTGTTGACATGAATGGTGTTGGATTTTACAATGATTATTTGTGTGTTGGGTTCCCCCCTCATTGCTCCCAATGGTGGGTGTTTAGTCAAGTTTCAATAGTATGTTTGCATATCTGCATTTATGTGACCAGTGCTTGCAATATTCTTTTGCTGCACCAGAAATCATTCCATTGTCGACAGAAGACACTATTTGTGTTGTAGGAGTTTGTCATGCTTTGTTCTTTTGGGTCATGCTTTTGCTTGGGGAAAAATAATGCTGCAAATCATGCCAAATTTGTAGAATGCTTCATATACAACACTCACCACACAACTCGCGACAACTGTGTTTAAGTCCTTGATTCTGCGGTGACAAATTAACACTGAAATCATCACACTTGTGAATCTTTCCAGGTCTTGTAGAAAAGGTTATTCTCATCATCCTTGGTGGCGGAACACTGTTCCATCTGGGAACTTGAGGCAGGGCGGGGACGCGGGCTCTCGGAGAAGCAAAGCAGCCTTAGGAAGCAGCCTCAGGAAGGGGAAGAGGCTTGTAACATTTGATTTTACCCTGTTACATTTGAGCTCAGTGATATTAAGCTGCCCCTGTGTACCATTACTTTCTATAGAAGAAAATACTTGAGAGAAATATTTAAAGGGTTATAAACCCTTTCTTTTTCTTTCATTCACTGTGGTTGCGTTCGATTTACCCTCTTGGCTGTACCCATTCTTGCTGCCTACAAGATGTAGGCGCCCTCATCTTCCCTAAATTCTGTACCAATGTAATGCCAGTTCCAGTTTTTGTTTTCCATGTTGCTGGCTGCTGGTTCTGGTGCTGGCACTGGCACTGGCACTCGTATCTTCCTGACCAGGCATTTTTATAACCGGTGGCAGGCAGGCAGCTCACAGGCAGGTGGAATGCCCAGGCAAATTGCTCAGGGTTGCCTCCAAAGTCCAAACATGCCCTCATTGCCGTTAGATGTGTGATGCCTGTTTGTTGTTTACTTGAATGGAATCTGGCCGTACGGCTGTTGGCTCCGTGACACCTCTTGTTACGAGTTGGTCACTGGTCAGAACCTGTCCTCTGCCCAAGTGCCGATGCTCGAGCGTACGCACGTACAGCTCGGCTCCTTGGTTTCTTCGACCAAACTGGCACCAAACACGTTGGAGATTAACGCAAAGTTCAGATGTCGATGTCGGACGTGCTGGTAACCTCTACTAAACGGCACGATAAATCAGAAGAGGCATCTTGACCTGAGCCTTCGTAGCTGCAGCCTGAAGGCACGTCAAAAGTCAAACATGTGGCGCGTCAGATAATTTCCAGACGTTTGACCGCATGCAAGTCTCTCGGTGCCACTGACGCCGTGGGACCCAGCTTGCGTGGACCATGACAACGTAACCGTCGGCGCCGCCGGTTCTTTGGTTACCAATGCCTAAAGTACTCGGGCAAGTTTTGCTTTTTTCCCCTTTTTGCAGGAGTTCATTTGAATACGTGGTTCAACTCCAACTTGTACCTAGTAGGGAGAAAAATCTCCAAAAAAAAAAAAAAAAAACAAGATGGCCTCAAGAATGGCAAATCATATGGAGGCGCCTTGTCACTCCTCACTTGGCGGGATCAAATTGCTTTTGCCCGTTCCTCTTATCAGCAAGCCCATCCGAAGCTAGACATAGCACTATCAGAAAATTAAATAATTATTTAGTTTTTCTGGTAACATAATGATCAGCTTAACAGTTCGTTAACTATTTAGCTTTTTTGGTAACACAATGGCAAGCTTTCATTGACAATTCCTTCTATACAACATATATTTATGTCCAAAATAAAACATAGTATACTATACTTCCAACGGACAAGTCTCAATGGAAAATTAATAGAGCTATATGCACATGATAGAATCATGTCACATAATAGTATAAAGCTAATGCTAAAAAAACAGTATAAAACTCTATCACGACACATAGAGCAAACATAAATGACATATTGATAAAGTACTAGATAATGTTGCATCTATCCGATTAAGGAAGCAATTACCGCAGTTAACAAAAGAAATAATACGTACCCAAATACAAATGGCTCATTAACATCTTACAAATACTATATCACTAATGCAAGGAACAGCGACTACAAGCAACGAGGAGCACACAATGGCAGATCGGATGGCGGGGAGAATTCAGGGCGACGTGGCGGCCGCTTAGTTTTAAATTCATTCATTATTAGGAATGTACACAACGAAACTAAGCTAAACCAATAACACACTTCGCTTATGCCAATAGTGGCTAATTAAATAAATACACGATTCTACAAGAACACAAAGCGACCATGGGGTTTAATTAATATAATTATATAATCATGCCTGGGGTAAATGTCAAATTAATTTGCTTGAGATATATTACCTCTATCCCAAAACAAATGATGAAAAATCTAATTTTGTCCTAAATCAAACTATTAAGTTTGACTAAGTTTTATAAAAAATATCAATAGCTATTATAGCAAGTAAGTAAGATCAAATTCATTATAGAATATATTTTCGGTTACAAATGTTGATAACTGTTTTATATAAATTTAGTTAAATTTAAGATTGTTTGACTTCTGTCAAAACTATAATTATATTCTTTTTTGACGCAAAAAGTTATACAAGCGAGTATATTTTCAAAAACTATTGATTCCAGTGTCGGTGTCAAGCAAAAGAAAGAATACTCATATGGAAATGGAGAGAAGTAAAAGGTAGAGAAGATTCAACTAACTTTCGAAACGCAGTATTCTCTGGGGAAAAGGGAAATCTTTCAAAAACGCAGTCCTGAAACCCGTATTTTGAGGTTAGGCCAGGCAGGGTGCATCTCACAAAAATCATCCACTTCCTCACCTCCTCTGGGGGCGTTTCTTCCAACGTCTCCTCCCCCGGCGAAGGAAGGAAAGGAGAGCCACCACGCCCACGCGAAAGAAAGCTGACGCCCACGCGCCCAGGAGCACCACCACCATCCGCGACCGACGCGTGATCAGATTCGAGCACCAATCCCCTCCTCCTCCACAGCCCCCGCGCTAAAATCTACACAAAGCCTCGCGAATCCGGCCCGATTCGCGCTCCCGATCTCGCGCTCGATCCCAGCCCACCGGGAGGTCGGTCCTCCAGCCTCCCGCCAGATCTCAGCGTCGCTCGTGCGGTTTCGATTTGGTGGTGGAAGGGAGAAGAGGCGGGATGAGCGCGCGGATAAAGGAGATGGTGCGTGTGGCCACAGCGCGGCTGGGCGGTGAGCAGGCGGGGGGTGGTGGGGCTTCCTCCTCCTCGGGCTTCACGCGCCGGGAGTCCACGGCGCGGCTCGGCGGCGGGGGCACCAGCCTCCGGAGGCAGCCGCAGCCGATGGCGCCCTCCGTGCGCACCGTCTACTGCAACGACCGCGAGGCCAACGCCCCTGTCGGGTACAAGGTACGCCGCGCTCCCCGCCGGTTGTATCTCGGCGATGTCTCGTATCGTATGGTTGTGTTCGAGCTGGATCGTCTGGCGCGATAAGCTAGCTGGCTCGTCCTTCGCCCTGGGCGTTTAGGATTTCGCTTCACGAGGATTGTGTTGCTGCTCAGCTGCGAGTGCCCTGGGTTGGATTGGAATTTTGCCTGCAGCTTATATACAGTTGGTTTTGGGAGATGGGAATGACAGATGTTTGATATGTTATTGCTGTAAGTGGTACCGTGCTATATTGCCAGGGACAGGTGCAGTTTAGACCTCCACAGGATTGCCTGAAGACTCTTCATGCTTTAATTGCATCTTGGGGTTCATACTATGGCCTGGTAACTGTGGTTTAATGTCAGTGGAACGCAAACACATGAGGTTGTTCTGAAACTTGTTTGATCTCACCCCTTTGCCATTGTGGTTTGTATTTGAATGGGTCCTATTGGTAGTATTTTCCCCTTCTCTTCCTAGTTCCTATACAAATGTTGCAGCTGTAGTATATTTAAGTGTATTTGCAAGAGCTTTGGTGCATCACACTAATGACAGCCCCCCTTCAATTTTTGGTTTGTATCAGTTATTGATTATAGAGTTATTCGAAGCTGACACCTAAACATCAAACTTTGTTTTGCCCATGTTGGCACTAAACTTTACTCCCTCCATTCCAAATTGTAAGACGTTTTGTCTTTTCTAGATACACAGTCTAGATACATAGTAAAATCAACATATCTAGAAAAGCCAAAATGTCTTATAATTTGGAATGGAGGGAATAGTTTGTTTGACTATGACGATTCGGCTGTTTTTTTTCCTTTTATGATATGATGCAATCTCCACGAAAGCGAGTAAATTGGCAGGATATTACTTTTCCTTTTCACTGTTGCCATCTGATGTTAATTCCGCGTTTAAAATTCTTTTGTATGCTTTATTCGTATGTCTCAGGGAAATTCTGTGTCGACTACAAAGTACAATATCCTGACTTTCCTACCTAAAGGATTATTTGAGCAGGTATTAATACATTATTTTTGTTCATCACGCATGTTATCAATCAAGGAAGTTCTTTAGATTCAGCATCTTTTATAGCAATTTTCCCTTCATTTTTAATGGAAAGGATTATTTGTGTCTTATCAAATTTTCATATGTGCAATCTATTGAATTTGCTTTGCTCCCCTTTTCTGTTCCCCAAATACTAATTTGTTTTGACAAGAAATGTGGACTTATACTTAATTGAATGAAACACCTATGTTCATGTGCCTTTTCTGCAAACTGATCTCCTAGAATTGTTCCTTTCCTGATCATGGTATCTCTTAATTGGCTTAATAACGGATGAATGATATGTCTGCTGGGTTTTCAAATGCCACAGTGTATTTAAAATGTGATTCTGTTGTCTTTGCATATTATGCATGCGCTGTTAAAATTGTACTATCTTGGTTTATGTTTTTTTTTGAAAACACTATCTTGGTTTATGTTAGTGCACGTTGTGCTTTCAGCAGTTTACGCTTCATTTTGTGCGACTTCTCATATCTGGTAGCTTCTTTCTAGTTCACAGCTTTGGTAGATAAGGGGAAACAAACTTCATATCATAGACAGTTGTCATCACTGACTCAAATATGAGTGTTATCATTCATGTTTCCCGTGCCCAACCAATCACTCACTAATACAACAACAACACAACAAAGCCTTTAAGTCCCAAACAAGTTGGGGTAGGCTAGAGTTGAAACCCAGCAGAAGCAATCAAGGTTCAGGCACATGAATAGCTATTTTCCAAGCACTCCTATCTAAGGCTAAGTCTTTGGGTATATTCCATCCTTTCAAGTCTTCTTTTATTGCCTCTACCCAAGTCAACTTCGGTCTTCCTCTGCCTCTCTTCACGTTACTATCCTGGCTTAGGATTCCACTACGCACCGGTGCCTCTGGAGGTCTCCGTTGGACATGTCCAAACCATCTCAACCGGTGTTGGACAAGTTTTTCTTCAATTGGTGCTACCCCTAATCTATCACGTATATCATCGTTCCGAACTCGATCCCTTCTTGTATGACCGCAAATCCAACGCAACATACGCATTTCCGCGACACTTATCTGTTGAACATGTCGTCTTTTCGTAGGCCAACATTCTGCACCATACAACATAGCAGGTCTAATCGCCGTCCTATAAAACTTGCCTTTTAGCTTCTGTGGTACCCTTTTGTCACATAGGACACCAGATGCTTGGCGCCACTTCATCCACCCTGCTTTGATTCTATGGCTAACATCTTCATCAATAACCAATCACTCACTAATGCAACATAAATTTGAATGTTTTATCATCACCAAATCATGCAACAGTATTGGACCAGAAGAACCTTTTGTAATTCATTTGTCTTTTGCTTTGACAGTTCAGGCGTGTTGCAAATCTTTACTTTCTCATGATCTCAATCTTGTCGACTACACCTATTAGGTCTCTCTCTCACTCTCATGTGCATCTTCCTAGTTTTGAGTTAACTTGTCATTCTTTGCTTTTTGCCAGCCTTAATTTTAACTTTGCACTTGTGCTTACAGTCCAGTTCATCCTGTCACTAATGTTGTTCCCCTAAGTATTGTGCTTCTGGTGTCTCTCATCAAGGAAGCTTTTGAGGATTGGGTTAGTATTGCTATTCACAATTTTGTTCTGCCATGCTTAAGTTAAGAGACCTGATGTTGCTCCTTTTCCTTTTCTGCTCTTTGTACAGAAGCGTTTCCAGAATGATATGTCAATTAACAACGCACATGTCGATGTATTGCAAGGTAAATGTTGGGAAAGTACTCCATGGAAACGACTGCAGGTTGGAGATATTGTGAGGGTAATGTCTTAAATGCCTATTTAGTATCTTGTGAGTTAATCAACATATTCCATACTGAAAGTAATAGTCCTGATCTGTTTGTTGTGTAATGTTGAGGTTTAATGGCATAAAAAACTAATTGTGATGACACTTCTTTAGAGCAGATCAAGCAAGATGGTTATTTCCCTGCTGACTTGCTCTTCCTATCAAGTACAAACCTTGATGGTGTCTGCTACATAGAGGTCCATATTCATTTATACTTTTTATTCATTTATTGGCTCAATTTGAAACTGAAGCCCTAATAAATATGCTTTGGGGAAAATATTCATTGATTTTGGATGAAAAAATAATTGCAGACAGCAAATCTTGATGGGGAAACAAATCTGAAAATAAGGAAGGCTTTGGAGAAGACTTGGGACTATGTACTTCCTGAAAAGGCTTCTGAGTTCAAAGGTTTTGTGCCTCTTATTTTCTGGTTAAGGAAGCTGTCTTTTTTGCTTAACTCCACATTGGTTTGTCCTGTTTTATGTGCCTTGGAATTCATCATATTTAACTTAGATAAACGGCTTACAGGTGAAGTGCAGTGTGAACAACCAAACAATTCCCTTTACACGTTTACTGGCAATCTTATCATGGACAAGCAGACTATACCTCTCTCACCGAACCAGTTACTCCTAAGGGTAAGATTTGTTTTCCAATCTTTTTCTTTCTTCTATGATTAGCCTTATTGTTTTTTCCTTGTCCCAAGACAAGCAACATCTTTGGAGTTCCCTAGATTGGCCACATGTCAGTGTCTGCTCTATATCCTTCATGAAATGCTTCTAACAATGATTTGTAGAACTGGGATAGCTTCTGTAGATTAGCCTTTCCTCACTTTTAACAATTTTATACCTTTTTCCTAGTTTTATAGATGGCCAAACAGGTGGCATGGCACAACCTGGCCTGGCCCTGCTTAGGCATGGCATGGCAAGGCATGATTAGCTAGCCATGCCATGCCATGCCAGCACACGAGCTCCGCCGGCGGCCCAGGCATGGCACGGCAGCGGCTTAGTCGTGCCGTGCTGGCCCGACGAGCCTGGTGAACTCCCAAACACAAATCTATCAGAAGTTAAGAGACCGGAGATTAACAATGGCAGCAACATCTTTACATCCAATCATCCATACGGGCACAAATCCATATATACACAAATCAATCCAAGTCCATCTACTGAGCCAGATCCGTGCCGGCGGTGGAGTATTTGAGTGCTGCATGAGGTGGCCGTCACAACTCACCTGGTCAACACTGGCAGTAGATGAGAAAGGACAGAGGAGAGCAGCGCTGACCACCTCGTCTGAGTTTGGCTGTTACTCCTACACAAACAGTGGACGGGTGGAGAAGGGAGGGGAAGGGAGCGGCGCTGGTCTTGAAGGGGAGAACCAGAGAAGGGAGGGGAGGGGAGCAGCACTGGCGTTGCTGCGTTGGAGGGGAGAGGAGAGTATGGGAGGGGTGGTGGAGGGGAGGGCTGGAGTGGAGTGCGACATGGCAGGAAAGGAGAGTGCAGGCATGTGACTGCACCGCAGGAGAGTGTGGTGAGTGGCTAGGGTTTGGGGTGCAATTTATATGTGGGGCGGGGATGGTGATGGCTTAGGATGGCCCGTTAATCGGGCCGCCTACTAATCATGCCATGCTTGGGCTGGCACTATGGGCTGATGGTGTGGCCCAGGCACGACACTAGCCATTTGTCCGTGCTCACACGGGCATGGATGGCACTGGGCCGTGCCGTGCTTAATCAGGCCATTCCCCGTGCTGCCTGTTAGATCTGCCCCCTCTTGGCGTATTACCTAGTTTTGCTTGAATGATGAATAGTTGATGGTGGGGAAGGTATTTGTAAGGTGCATGATAAAAGATTTGTACCATGCTTTATGTTGAAAATATATACTATACTAAAAACCAATTCTGAAAGCTATATCTCTTAAAATTGAAAAATAGTGACCTTACTTATAACCATAGTTTGTGGGGATGGTAAAGCATCTCCTCTGGTCTTTGTTAGAGGGTGCTTAGGTTTAGTTTATTTTCCGTGATAAGAGAAGGTACCTATACCTGATATTTGGTGCCTTTGTCTAAGAGAACATCCTTTTAGTTCTTCAGTGAAATTTGAGTTCATCTTTGAACCCATGACAAGCTACATGCATTTGGATATTTCAAGTCCAGGATAGATCTGTGGTTAAGAGTCACGCTCTCCTTTCTAGTCACCATCCTGCAATACAACATTTGAAATGCTTAAAATATTCGTTTTTCTGTTTCTATCCTTTGCTTCATCAGATTGATTTGTGCCTTGTGTGGTTGTGCCCCCTCAGTCTACTCTTTTCATGCACCAGAGAACTTTAAATTCGCTCTGTGCTTGAGTGAGCATTGACTTATCATTGCCTTCTTGCTACAGGGATGCAGCCTTCGTAATACAGAATACATTGTTGGCATTGTCATATTCACTGGGCACGAGACAAAAGTATGGGCATCTTTCTATTCCCTATCTATTCGATGTGGAAATTTGAAGTTTTGATTTTCTTCAAGTTTCGAAATTTACTCCTGTAGAAAACTGTTGCAGGTTATGATGAATTCCATGAATGTTCCCTCCAAAAGAAGTACATTGGAAAAAAAGCTAGACAAGCTTATCCTTGCTCTTTTTGCAACCCTCTTCATAATGTGTGTTATTGGTGCCATTGGAAGGTCAGTTCTTTTACAATCTGTCTTTATTTAACTTACCTACTTTATATGTCAAAACAAATGTCTGCTTCATTTATGAATGTCAATGTCATTTATTGTCCTAGAATATGTGTAGTCAAACTATTTTGACTTTTAAGAACATAAACTGACGATTAGATTTATCACAAACAATATTTTCACATTTTTTAAGTTCTTAAACTTGACAAAAATATTACAGTAAATTGGCAACCGAGGCAGATAGAGATGGGAGGGACCATAATCACAAAAAATCTGGGTCGGCAGGTCTACAATCGACACTAGTGTAGGCATCTCTTTGGAACTTTGAATTCCGAATCCGGTTTGTGACCCCAAGATATCCAGATCGATGACGCTGGAACAAAAAGAAATATAAGGGAAAATAATAAAAGAAAAGAAAATAGATGGGCTGCCAATTCTTGACCTATTGTACCCTCCACGAACTCATCTAGGCACGCTATGCACAAGCAACAGCCGTTTCTTGCCCCTTTGGTCTCTCTCCTCCCACGGTACACTGTCACCAGAAGCCACCACTACTATGCTCAAACCTTTGTTGCAGTGCCTACTCTGTTGCCCCCGAAGAGCTGGGCCACCTTGGGCCAGCTCTGCTGTAAGTTCCCTCTTTCCTCCCTTCAGCCCTTCTCTCACATGGGAGTTTTGATTTGGAGCTTGTGACCCTGCAGCAACGGGACAGCGGCCCAGTTTGATCCCGACTCTCAAATTGGGACGATGATCCAGGGTTGTGGAATGTGGCATCATCCCTGTTGGGACTTGGGAGAGACATAGACATGCTCATAGGCTAGCTGTTAAATTTAAATTCCTTTGTAACATCAAAATGAAATTATTTTATCTAATAAAAGCATTATGCAGTTATAGTTGTCCTTACATAGAATTTGCTCTTGGTTATTAAAGCTATATCTGTACTAGTACTGATGGACCTATTTTCCTTTTTTTTCAACAGTGGTGTGTTTATTAATGAAAAATACTTTTATCTTGGATTGCGTGGGCATGTTGAGGACCAGTTCAATCCCAAAAACAGATTTGTGGTATATACTGTTTTAGACAATTTTAGTTGTATCTAAATTCATACATGTGGCTCTAAAACACTTTCTTCCACAGGTGACCATTTTAACCATGTTTACTCTAATAACTCTATACTCAACAATCATCCCCATTTCGCTTTATGTGTCCATTGAGGTATTTTGTTCAACTTGTTATATATTTAGAATGACCTAACCTATGCTTGGACTATCAGAGCTTATGTTTCCTTTGGCTGCCAGATGATCAAATTCATACAGTGCACACAATTCATTAATAACGATCTTCATATGTACCATGCTGAGAGTAACACCCCTGCTTTGGCACGGACTTCTAATCTTAATGAGGAGCTTGGACAGGTAATCTCTTCCTTTTGCCCCTTATCCTGTTTTCAATTTGAAGAAAACTCCTATTTGGTCACTCAATTGGGACTATCTGATCAATGCTATGTGGTTGTGTTTGTATTGGCATAGATTACATCTTTCTAGCATGATTCATTCCACAAGTTAGATAATTTGCACCATTTGTGGAGAAGGGAGGGGTTTGGGGGTGGGGGAGGAGTGTTGTTGCCCACTGAGCATAAATATGGAAATGTCTTTTGGCTTCTTTCCATCCATATTTTTTTTGGAAACAATGGCAGGAGCTCTAACGCTCAATTAAGACGAAAGAATTTATGTACAAGAAAGGTTAGCCAAACGAGATGCCAAAAGGAGGCATCCGAGGGGCTAACCAACGACACACTGCCATGGGTCATTGTTGCCTAGCATGGAAGCAAAGCTGCCAGCAGCTCCAACTTCCCATGGCAGGCCACCCACGAGCCACCAGTCGACGGGTCACCGCCGCCATGGCCATCGAGGAAGGGGGCAGGCGGAGGAGAAGAAGAAAGAAGCCCTGTGCCCCTGCACTGCCCCTGCACCGGCACTGACTGGCGCCGCCCGCACCGGCAGTCTCCGGTTGGATCCGCACGGGCGGCAGCGGTCCTAGCCGCGGGAGGGCCGTGGGAGCCGCCGCTAGAATGCCCGGGCAGCGCGCCCCCTCGGGATCCCTTTGCTGTGCGCCACTCCCGCCGCCCTAGCCGCAGCGCCGCCCCAGCCGCCGAGCGACGCGCCTCCTCCGGCAGCCTCCGTGCGCCACTCCCGCCGCGCCTAGCCACGGTGCCATCCCGGCCGCCGAGTTCCGTCCCCGCACGGAGGTGCTCGCAACCCTCCTGGGCAAGAACCTCGCCGCTGTCGTCCTAGGGAGCTGCACGGGCCTCCCGGCAGTTCCCTCCAGCGGCGGCAAGGGAAGGGGAGGTGGTGGTTGACGGTGGCGGCGGCTAGGGTTTGCTCGCCGCCCGAGCTGCCTGTGTGGGTGGGCGACGCGGGGGCACTCCTCTTTCCGTCTATATCATGGGGATATTCCATATAATCTGTACATTTTAACTGAATGCTTGGGATCTTTGGTGTCAGATTTTGACGATTGTAGATATGAGATATAAACATTTTGTACATTTCGCCTTACTTTAGATCTAACTCATGAAGGGCGGGCCTGGTGCAAGCGGTAGAGTCTTATCGCCTGTGACCGGAAGGTCCCGGATTCGAGTTGCGGTCTCCTCGCATTGCACAGGCGAGTGTAAGGCTTGCCACTAACACCCTTCCCCAGACCCCGCACAGAGCAGGAGCTCTCTGCACTGGGTACGCCCTTTTTTAGATCTAACTCATCATCTTATGGTTCAGGTTGAATATATATTTTCTGACAAAACTGGAACGCTTACAAGAAACCTGATGGAATTCTTTAAATGCTCGATTGGTGGAGAAATGTATGGAACTGGCATCACAGAGATTGAGAAAGGAGGAGCAGAGCGGGCTGGAATTAAAATCGATGACGATGAGGTGCAATGTTTATTGTTGTTGAAGTCAATAAATTGTATCATTATGTCTGCAAATCTAACAATGTTTACATTTCTTTATTTACTTTCATAGGGTAAAAGGTCTGCCAATGCGGTCCATGAAAAAGGATTCAATTTTGATGATGCTAGAATCATGCGCGGTGCGTGGAGAAATGAACCTAATCCTGAGGCTTTCAAGGTAGGTGTTTGGAGATTTTTTTAAAGTAAGTTTGGAGTCTTCTGCATGAAAAGTCATTTTTATTCGTCTCTTGTTAACTCAGATACGATGATATAAAATTCTAGTTTGTTCTGAAAACCAACCTTTTGTTTTTCTGATGTTATTTTTAGGAATTCTTTAGATGCCTTGCAATCTGTCATACAGTTCTTCCAGAGGGTGAGGAGACTCCGGAAAAGATAAGTTACCAGGCTGCCTCACCTGATGAGGCTGCACTTGTGGCTGCTGCTAAGAATTTTGGCTTCTTCTTTTATAGGTAATTATATTCCTGCAAATAGTCTTAGATTCCTCAGACATTTCCATTCTTCTATGTAATATCCAAACAGTCAACATTTTCTGAAAAAAACCCTCACTGTCTTAAATGCACTGCACATGAAAATACCCATGATTTGCTCATATGGCTATCTAATTGGGAAAATTGGTTCCACATCAGCACCATTGTGAACAAAGCTTTAGTCCCAAACAAGTTGGCGTATGCGTACGCTAGTATCATGTATATGAGCCTGTGGAGTGTGCTACCAAACTGGACAGGTGTAAGCCATTGCAGGGGTACGCAATAAGAGAAACTGAACAGCCGCTGGTCAGAGGCATCAAAGAGCAGAATGGAAAGCTTCAGAGTCACCTTCTTCGGTTCTCCTTTGTGCTGCCTCTCAACCCCAATTCTGATCTCTGATCTGATTCTACTGCCTGTTCTCACCTTCTCCGGTTCTCCTTTGTGCTGCCTCTCACCCCCAGTTCTGATCTGTGATCTGATTCTACTGCCTGTTCTCTTTTTTCTCAAACAAGCAGGAGAGCTGCATATCTTTGTATTAAGAGAGAAAAAAGAGGGGAAAGAATCCCATACAAGACAACCCTCTTGACCCAGCTAGGAGATAAGAGAAGGTTGCAAACATTACACCTCAAAAACCACATGTGCCCTGAACACGACCAAATAGTAACTTCTGGAGCTTTCAGGCTCAAGCCAAACACCACAGTCTCATCTCTTTGAAGGAGTGCTAGGCTGTCTTCAGGAAGGGAGAAGCTCCATCAATATCACAACTGTTCCTGTGGTTCCACAGTATCCCAGTGCCAAGAAGATAGTACTGTTACATCCTTATCTTTTGGCCTTTCCAATCTTTCTACTTGCTTTTCTCACTAGTCTGCAAGCACTTGTCATGTCGACGAGGCACTGATGCACTGTACGCTCCAGCCCAAGAAGGCTAAACAGATTGAGTCAGAACTGACGAGCAAAAGCAATTTGTGAGGATGTGCTCCACTGTCTCCAATTATCAGGATGTGCAGTCCCCCTTTTTGCTAAATGATCAGCCGTCAAACACTTGTTTCTAATAGCAAGCCATAGAAAACCTTGCATTTGGAAGGCGCCCATGATTGCCTTGCTGTAAAGTCAACCAGTAAGCGGAGGGAATTGCCTTGCTGTAAAGTCAACAAGGCTGCAATAATATCAGGTTTAATTACTGAGCAGCAACCCTTGTAAAATCTGCCAGTATACCTGTCAGGCCCAGGACCTTGATCAGATGGTAAACTGCATATAGTCTCCCATACCCCATCTTCACTGTAAGGTGCATCTAAAACTGGCAGGTCCTATCCTTCTGGATGAAAATACTGAAGGTTCACAGTTGTATTCCTAGGCAAGTGTACATGACGGCTAGAGATAAAACCCAACAATAGCCTCACGAACAAAAAAAAAAGTAATAATATAACAATGGTATGTTGTAGTGGCATTAGAAATTTGGAGTAAGATACTTGTACCACTTCCCCATTGTGAACATTTCCCATAACTAGGTCTATTTATATCCTTCAGGTTTATGTTTCTACTGGAGTTGTTCCTTTATTTCTGTAGTTGCAAAAAGAATAACCAATTTTCAGATATAAGTGAATGGTATTGTTTTGAGGGTCACATTGTGCTTGTTATGTAGGCGTACACCCACAACAGTTATGGTTCGTGAGTCACATGTTGAAAGGATGGGGAGTATACAAGATGTTCCATATGAAATTCTGAATGTTCTGGAATTCAACAGGTGAGTTCATTTGTTGTCTTTGTAGTGTAAATTCAATGAGATGAAATTATTGTTTTGTTTATATTTTATTATTGTACTAACAGTACGAGAAAGCGACAATCGGTGGTTTGTCGTTTCCCAAATGGAAGATTAGTTCTCTATTGCAAGGTAATACAAGGAAGACGACCTTGGTTTAACTTCTTTTATGTTCGTCGCACTAGCTGACAATCTTTGTGTAAATAGGGTGCTGATAATGTCGTATATGAACGATTGGCTGATGGAAATCATGATATGAAAAAGATCAGCAGAGAGCATCTAGAGCAATTTGGTTCTGCTGGCTTGCGTACACTTTGTCTTGCCTATCGGGATCTTAGCAGGGAGCAATACGAAAGCTGGAACGAGAAGTTTGTACAAGCAAAGTCATCTTTACGAGATCGTGATAAGAAGCTCGATGAGGTTAATGGGTTGCCATCTTTTGGTTATTACTATGACGTTTGACATGAATTCTGACAATGTATTTGCTTGAACCGTTGTCCTTTCTGTTAGAACTTATGCTACTGGATATAATTTGTTTAGTACCACGATCTTCACTTGCTTGGATGGTTTCTTATTTAAGCGGGTGCATCTCATGCATTGTTAGAAGGAAGCATGACTCAGTAGCATGAAACATTTCGAGCTCTAGACATTGTTATTAATTTTTTCCCTGAAAAGTTTATTTGTGACATTCATTAGCGCTTTGTTATTGTGCACTCTGTAACATATTAGAGTTTTCTTACTTACTTTGTATATTTAATGAGATTTATCCGGGCATTCCTTTTATCTCAAAGCTACATGGGACTTGCTGCCTATGAAAGCAGCCATGTGCAATTATTGCAGTTTTGTCTAGTTTGTTGTCATTTGCTGCAATACCAATGCTAAGTGGTTTGAACATCCTGTAATGGTGACCCCAATTAGATATTAAAGAATATTTTAAAATAAACCACAGTAGTTATATCAAAATCATTTTGGTGAACACGTTACTGTTATGGGAGTGATGATATCTGAGTGTTAATCTGTTCATTTCCTATTTTAGAATATACCTTTTTCATTGGTTTATATGTGAATTTTATCATGCAAATCACTGACTATCTGCATTCTATAAAGAATAGGTGATCCTTCAAGTTGAAGCTAAATTATTCTGCTATTGCTGGCAACATTGTGATTGAATTTTCCTTCTTTACCCTGTAGGTGGCTGAATTGATTGAAAAAGACCTTGTATTAGTTGGGTGCACAGCTATAGAGGACAAACTGCAAGAAGGGGTGCCAACCTGCATTGAAACTCTCTCTGCAGCTGGCATAAAAATTTGGGTGTTAACTGGAGATAAGATGGAAACAGCGATTAACATTGCATATGGTGAAGCTTCCATCTATCTTGATTAGTTTGTGTTGCTTGTTCTTCTCCTTAAACTATTATTTCTGTCAGTTTTGGATTCTGGGTGTTCTTTTCCTGATCTCTCTTTCATCTAACATACGCAGCATGCAGCTTGGTAAACAATGACACCAAACAGTTCATCATTAGTTCAGAGACAGACGCTATTAGGGAGGCTGAAGACCGGGTAAGCTGCACATACTGCACTTTGGACAACATATATAATGCTTTTAGCTGGTTTATTTCTATTGCTAAAGGTTTCTCCTGTAAAATTTAAAATTAAAATAATGGGATAAATTAACTGCAAAAAGTTCTTGCAAAGTAGGACTAATAAGTTGTTGAGTTCATTTGGTACTTGACTACTTGTGCTGCTGTGGTATTATGCATTTATGGGTGTCTGTTCATATGGGATATTAACCATGATTTTGACTCGTGTTTCTGGAAATTTTAATTTTAAGGCCTCCCAGTAATGCTCTTTTTTTGTGGAATACATATAAAAAAGTAGTCTTCTTTATTTAGTTGATATGGACAGTGGTGTTTATTGCTTTAGTGCTTTGGCCTCTCTATTTCTTTGACGTTGTTTTCTTTTACATTTCTTATTATACTTATTTTCTTACATAATCAGTTGTATGATTGTTTCCTGTTAGTATGATCAACTTGTGACCAGTAGTTTGTACTTTTGGGGGATATTATGAGCTTGTTTTGGGGGAAATGCATTATATTTTTCTGCTACCATCGGTTTTTTTATATGGTAGCATGCATTATATTTTCATAGTTATGTGTGGACTGTTCTTCCTTAGTGCTTGGGTTGATTTCTCCCAAGTTTTTGTTGGTGCTCTTTGTCGCTCTGCCTGTACTAGACTAGTTTATTTGGCCTTGGGTCTCAGTCACAGGTCATGTTAGTTGTGGAAGGCTAGTTGCTCTGGTCTAGTGTTCCCTTGGGGAGGGGGATTCTTCCCCCTCCTTTGTACTTTATTTTTTTGCTCTCAATGAAATGATGCACAACTCTTGTGTGTTCGAGAAAAAAAAAGCCTCATTATATTTTCATAGTTGTGTGTGGATTGTTCTTCCTTAATGCTTAAGCCTCACTATATTGTTGATGGTTATCTTGGACGTATCTTGTGCCTACATTTTTCTTATTTGTTTGTACTTGGTTCAAGAATAACCAGCTATATTATTGCAGCCTGGTGTAAACTGACTTACCACCAGTAGCATATACTTTTTTGCATACCTACTCCTACACGTGCCATACATAACTTGTCCTTTCAGGGTGACCCTGTGGAAATTGCACGTGTTATTAAAGATTCAGTAAAACAGAGTCTGAAAAGCTTTCACGAGGAAGCCCAACATTCTTTAACTAGCACCCCTGAAAGGAAGTTGGCTCTCATTATTGATGGTAGATGCCTGATGTATGCACTGGACCCAACTCTTCGTGTTGATCTTCTTGGATTGAGTCTAAGTTGCCACTCAGTTGTATGCTGCCGAGTTTCTCCGCTGCAGAAGGCACAGGTAAATAACATTTCTTGAAGTACGACTTTCCTCTTACCCACTGAAGAATTAACAATATGGCATTTTGTCGGGAACAAACCCACACACAGAGGCCAGAAACGGAATGAATGTTCTTTTACTAGACACAGAGGCCAGAAACGGAATGAATGTTCTTTTACTAGACTAGATATATTACTATTCAATATACACTATACAATGGATGCTTTAACTACTTTGGTTGGTCTTTACTCTTTAGCATACTGTGTACACTCATGTACTTCTGAGTTCTGAGTTGCATTTTCTGATGTGTGATTGTTCTGTTATCAGCTGTTGTTATCCTTATCGAGGGTCTTTAGTTTGAGGTATCAGCTAATCTTGTATAGGGTGGTGCACCATGGTTCTGTTGTGATACCAGTCCTCATGTTCTTACTGGATATGTGCATACTTGGGATGAGGTGTTGATTGGCTAGGCCATCCCATTCCTCAAACCAAACCAGTAGGAAGAGAGGACTGGCGGGTCCATTCTCAAAGCAAACGTGGCAATAGTCTCTGATTGATTGTATGGTTTCATTGCACAATCTAGTTATGTTGAGTTACGTGAAAATTTAAAATGCTGACATTTAATGTGTATATGTAGGTTACAAGCTTAGTTAGGAAGGGTGCTCAGAAAATAACTCTCAGCATTGGCGACGGTGCTAATGATGTGAGTATGATTCAAGCTGCTCATGTTGGGATTGGCATCAGTGGCCAAGAAGGAATGCAAGCTGTTATGGCTAGTGACTTTGCCATTGCACAGTTTCGTTTTCTTACTGATTTGCTTCTTGTACATGGACGGTGGTCTTACTTGAGACTGTGTAAGGTATGGCTATAATTGCTCACCTTTAACTCTTCATATATTTCAAGTACTGAGTATGAGATGTTCTGTTGCAGGTTATCACATACTTCTTCTACAAGAATCTGACATTTACACTAACTCAGTTCTGGTTCACTTTCCAAACTGGCTTTTCTGGTCAGCGGTTTTATGATGACTGGTTTCAGTCTCTATATAATGTTATTTTCACGGCACTACCTGTAATTATAGTTGGATTGTTTGATAAGGTATGATTATACTTACTTGTTTATGGAGTTATGTCTCCTGCATCGCACTAAACTGACTCCTTTCAGGATGTTAGTGCGTCACTGTCAAAAAAATACCCACAGCTTTACAAGGAGGGAATCAGGAATTCATTCTTCACGTGGAGAGTGATTGCTGTGTGGGGTTTCTTTGCCTTCTATCAGTCAATAGTGTTCTTCTACTTCACTGCAGCTGCAAGTCGGCATGGTCACGGTTCATCTGGCAAGATTCTTGGCCTATGGGATGTTAGCACTATGGCCTTTACTTGTGTCGTGGTGACTGTGAATCTCCGCCTTCTCATGGCATGCAATTCTATAACAAGGTGGCATTACATAAGTGTGGCGGGCAGTATAGTGGCCTGGTTTATGTTTATTTTCATATACTCTGCAATAATGACGTCATTTGACAGACAGGTAAACTTGTTTACTGATCTGATCTGAATAATCTATTATTCCTGTGGTGGCTTTCTTGCTTCCTAACATGATTTATTGCTTTTGCAGGAAAATGTGTATTTTGTGATTTATGTTCTAATGAGCACCTTTTTCTTCTATCTGACTATCTTGCTTGTTCCGATCATCGCCCTGTTTGGTGATTTCCTATATTTATCGTAAGATACCTGATTCCTGTGAAATTATGACAAGTTCAGCTTTTTACTTGACCATGTCAACCATCTCTGATCCTGTGTTGTTGTCAGGATTCAAAGGTGGCTATTCCCCTACGACTACCAAATAATCCAGGAGCAGCACAAGGACGAGCCCCATGAATACAGCAGGGTGCAGCTACCAGAGACCAGCCACTTAAGCCCAGAGGAAGCGAGAAGCTACATGATCTCGATGCTCCCTCGGGAGTCATCAAGGCACACTGGCTTTGCCTTTGACTCCCCAGGATACGAGTCGTTCTTCGCCTCGCAGCAAGGCGTCGGCGTGCCACACAAGCCCTGGGATGTAGCCCGGAGAGCGAGCATGAAGCAGCAACGAGCAGGAAAATCCTAATCGCCCGAAAACCTCTCCGCTGTGTAAAATTTTGTATATCTGGTTTCTTGATCGCAGTCGCAGACCACAGGAGTTTGTATAGGTAGCCCTGTAGCCCTTTTTCGTGTTTGTCTGTGGTTCGCCCATATGTTGTTTTGGGATGAAAAGTAGGCATCGGTGTTAAAGAATAGGGATACTTGGTAGATAAACCAAGGTGGAATTGGAAATGCAGTTAGGAAAGCTTTTTCTGGCGTTCATTGCATGGTGCATACTGCTTTTCAACTTTTCGAGTTGATTGGTCAGCGCATGCAACTTAAAACATGTTATTATTGGAGGCCTGTGCATTGATGATAGCCCATTTTATTCTAATATAAGAACTTCACGTCCTACTCCCATTCCTTGTCTAGAGCAGCTTTTGACCTTTTGTTCGGTTGGTCGCGAGGTTTGGCAACTATCCTCCCCCGAGTATTTGGGAGATTGCCTTGTGTATACGGTGCTACCTTACTGACGAAAGTATCAGTGCCTGGACTCTTGGTTCGGTGCAAGTGTGCAACGAAATCTACGAGTCTAGTACATAGTACATTAGTACCATGTACTGTATGCCTTACAACAGAATGCATGTCCCTCATCAGACCTGTCTGGGTGTTTGGCACGCCACGTATCATTGCGAAAGTTACGCAGGGTGCAGCCTAGGACTAGGAACAACCTATACTCTTATTGCAAGTTAGCCAATTATTATTGTTACCTCAAAGTCCGAAGGCTAGGCATGTTCGCTTTACTGAAAAGTTATGGCTAAAAGTACTGTTTGCTGATTTGTTGTGAAACAAAAATACTGTTCGTTCATCGAAATAGTAGGGCTTATAAGACAGACAAACATCACAATGACTGAATAAATAATACAAGAAAAGATAATCACAGACATTCCCATATAACCCTGCTGCCGTACTGTAGTAGCAGCGGCAGTAAAAGCTTCAATATTTCCTCGCCGGCTGCACGTCCGGCGACACGGCAGCCCAGAACTCGTCGTCCTGCTCCAGCGCTACCATGTGCTCCGGCGTCAGCACCACCTCCGCGTCGATGCTGCCTCCGCCCTCCCGCCCCGGGAACAACGACACCTTCCCGTCGTACTTGTTGGCCTTGCCACCCCGCACCGCCAGCGCCTCCCCCCACCCGAAGTCGCAGCCGTACATGTCGAACCGGGGCGAGCTGCTGATAAACATTGCGTTCGGGTCGAACAGCCTGAACGCCGACAGCCCCGGCTTCGCCGCCCAGGCTGCCGCTAGCGCTCGGATGCCCGCGTCCGTGTGCGCCGCCACCGCGCGTCCCACAGCGGCCGCCGCCCACCCGTGCCCGCGCGCCAGCAGCTCCGACGCGCGCACCGCCTCCGTCGAGACGGCGTTGATGGCGTTCCCTAAGTACTCCGCCGGCAGCGGCGGCCGGAGCCGCCCGCGGTTGTTGGCGGACGCGCGGAACACCACCTCCTGCTCCGGCGCCGTGCGCCGCGCGCGGACGAAGCACCTCCATAGCAGCGAGCTCAGCGCCTGGAAACTTGTCACGGCGGCCGCCCCGGCCGTGTCCCCGGCTGCCAGGAGCTCCTGCCGTGCACGCTCCTTGAGCGCCGCCAGAGACTCCGCCGAGAAGTGCAGCATCCGGTCCCTCTGCGGCGGCGGCGGCATCGTCGGCCTCGCGATGAGCCCCTCCAGGTCGGCGTAAGGGAGCACGACCGGCGCCGCCGCCGCGCCACTACCGTCGGGCGACCAGCGCTCGAAAAGGGGCGGCGTGCGGGACGCGAACACGCGGGGGCCGCCCGGGGACGGCAACAGCCTGACCCGCGCGATCTCCGCCCACGCGTTGATGAAGTTCCAGAAGGCCGTGCCGTCGGAGAGCGCGTGGTTGTACACGAACCCGACGAAGACGCCGTCGGCGAGCTCGGTGACCTGGACGACGAAGAGCGGGCGCTCGTGGCCGTCGTAGTTGACGGCCTCGTTGAGCGGGAAGAAGGATCGGACGACGCTCGGGACATCGGCGTCGGGAGGGACGACGTCGGCGACCGCGACGCCGTCCGCGATAGCCTCGAGGACCTCGACACCCTGGCCGGCGCAGTCGACGGAGACGGAGCAGCCGACGACGTGGCCCTCGTCGTCATGGTGCTGGTCGATGGCGAGGCGGCCGGCGACGGGGTAGTAGGTGGCGATCGCATCGGCGAGGGCGGCCTGGAGGTGGTCGACGAGGTGGGTGAAGGTGGAGAAGCAGGGCGGCGGTGCGAAGAGCAGGCCCTTCTGGATGTAGTCGGCGGAGAGCAACGAGAGGTCCCAGGTGGTGAGCGGGATGCGCTCGCGTGGCCGAGGCGGCGGCTTCACGGTGCGCCTCGACACCACTTGCACCGGTGACTGCTGCATTCTCGATCTCGGAGGTTGCACGACTAGTGGATTGCAGTTGCAGGTGGAGTCGAGTACTCGATGAGCTGCTTCTTGCTGATTCGTTTTCTTCGGTGGCGCAACAAGTAACATCCA
The DNA here is from genome assembly GCA_904845875.1 of Miscanthus lutarioriparius. NCBI lineage: Eukaryota > Viridiplantae > Streptophyta > Magnoliopsida > Poales > Poaceae > Miscanthus > Miscanthus lutarioriparius. The sequence goes on along the minus strand of CAJGYO010000001.1, from coordinate 93,084,526 downwards.
TGGAGTCATATATATAGCAACAGCATATTATGTCATACAAAATGCAGGATCATGCACGCATCGTCAGCCTGGCGGCTCTGCCAAGTGCCAACCCCTATCATGCTTAGGCGATTATGTATTATATATTACATACAGTATATAAAGAGCGAAGATGCTGGCCTCAAGCTCCGGTCGTCTGTTAATCCACAACTGTGGTTCCTGCAGGTCGCCATGGAATGTTCATGGAAATTGCCGTGCCCAATGGCTAGTGTCCTTCGGTAAACCTAGTATTTCTTTTAAGAAAGACACAGGAGGTCTTCAATTCAGATTGGATTTCATTAAAAAAATATGTTATGACCAGATTTGCTTGGTACTCTAGAATAGTCATACATTGGTTGCATTACGCAGAATTCGTCACCCTTCGTCACTACCTCGTCCATAAGAAACCTGACACGCGGCTCTTGAAGTGGCAATAATCTCCCCCCCCAACGGAAAAGGTGTCGCATGGGTTTTATGTTGGTGATTTTTTTAAAGTTTAACTAAGTTTATAAAAAATATTAGCAACATCTGTATCTCCAAATTTATTATAAATGTATATTTAACGACTAATCTAATCATATCGATTATGCGCCATAAATATTAATATTCTCTCGTATATAGTTTGTCAAGGTTGAAAATGTTTGATTTATCAAGAAACGAGAATAACATTCTTTGTGGGATGGAAGGAGTACAACGACAACTCACTAGTGGGTATTTGCCATAGTAGAACAGCAAATGTAAATTTCAACTCACACTAATTAAAACAACTCCCTCTAATTATAGGCCCCTTTTGACTTTTTCGGTACATCGAATTTGCTATGTATCTAAAAAAATGTCAAAAACGACTTATAATTTAGAACAGATGGAGTATCATATGGAGGCATGTAATGAATAGAAAACGAGAATCACATGAACCTCACCAAAATCAGTCATGTTATCTCCCGTGAATGAGTGCATAGGGCTCATTACATAAACCCAAAATAATCATTGTTGGGAGGTTGCATATGGCAGAAGTTTGACTTGTTTACATCAAGATCTCCCGTAAACCATAAAGGTCTATGTATATTTGATTTTCTTATGGGGTACTTCGCAAAGGTCTTATATGATATTTTGAAGAGTGAATATAACCAGATTGAAGAATGCCTATAGGACCATATCAGTAAAAAAGAGTGATTGTGTTTAATTGCTTGCTTATGACATCTATGAGGGGTTGAATATGTGGCTGAACCGACCAATTTATAAGAGCACAAGTACAATGGCAACCACCAAAGCGATCGCACTGTCATACTTGAGCCCATATAAACCCGGTAGTCCGTCGAGTATCACGAAAGATCTCTAATAACCCAACACACAACCAAGATCGTACATGATTCAACATACAAGCCACATGTTACATAGAGTTCACAAATATATTGCCATACATCAGAGTACGATTAAAGTTATTACAACTCGATCAAGTTCAGTGAAGTAGTAGCGGAAGCAATATAGTTTTAAAACCATCATTACACACACTTGTTCAATTACATGCCAGTTTGTGATCAAGTCCAACAAAAGCATCCTAGATGAGATCACATAGAATAGCCTTGCCCACGGCCTTACTCCTCGTCCATGGCTGGAGAGAAGCAATTCTTGTAGTATCCGTGGTATACAGTACTATCTGCAACAGATGGGAAATAAATCATAAGTACGAGAAGGTACTCAGCTAGACTTACCCGTCATAAACCAAAAATAAAATGACACCAAGGATCATGCAAGGCTTTATAAGTGGAGTAGATCTAACAACATTTTACGTAAAAGCGGAAGTAATATATATATTTCAATCTGACCAGTTATTCTAGCAACAAGTTATACATATTAAATTTAAGCATGTCTTGGTTGGCACCTGTACTAGAGCAATCACTTGATTTAAGATGAAGCAAACAATAGTAACCATATCTGGTATAATATTTGCATGTTGCTCATAATCATTACATTCCATCAAGTTACTATGATGGAGGGGATCCGCCAAGTTTCTCACTATCCGGGAGAGACGGCGATTCGAATAGATTGCAACTAGCTGGGTAGTTATTCCTAACACAAACCCAGGCATACCTGCGCCAAGGTAGCCTTAGGTCACCATTGGTACAACTCAGGTACACATTGCGCGGGTTCGATCAGCGCCGCACCCTCAGGGACAATACCGGATGCCAGGTCGATCAGGACTCTAACCTGCCCTTGGCCTCACACCGGCTCCCCGCACATTCTTACTACCTCCAGTGTGCGCACTCTAACAGAACGAAGCCCGGCCTGAGTTGAGCTACTCGGCTTCGCGATCGGAATGAGTTAACCGGCCAGCTAAGTAAGAGGCATGCGTTCAAAATGACAAGAGGGCCTCCAACGATGCGGTCCTTAATCGGCCCAGATAGAATCACATGAGTTAACCTACACATAGACTCTCCCTGGCCTCCAGTTACATTATCCCATGGTTCTTTTTCATGATAGCAAATATAGCCAACCGCGCTCCGGTATCCACCTATATCTCGCAGGTGACAAGAAATCACCCGACTTCTACCGAGCTAACCATGGCTAAGCATATATTCGATTCTGGACGTACACAGGGTTCAAGATATATGTTTGGACAAGGAAATTATATGCATCAAGAGTTTTCAATCAACTCCTATAACCTAATGCATGAAACATAAAAGGACTCAAGGTGATATTTGTAAAACATAGGAGGCTTAGAATGCTCGGGGCTTGCCTTTCAGGAAAGAGGTGGTCTTGTGGTCAAGGCACTCTGGTAGTTCTTCTGGAGCTTGCTCCTCACTTTTAGGAGCTATTTGTTGTGGTGCCTCCTGATTCTCCTCCTCTTCGGTCTCGAGTTCCAAGAGGGTGATTCTTTCGGGCGATCTATATGCATGAGCACGAAATAAGGTATCATGGATGCATATGTAATGACATGGATGATATGATATGATAAAACGCGTAATCATAATGTCTTGGACATCAAGGCATGAGGTGATAACAAGATTAACTTTCTTTTACTAAGTAGGTGCATATCTCCTCTCTAATAATTAAACAAACACCATTTTAGAATATTTTCTGGATTGCAAGACAACAATCACTTGTTTTGACCATAAATAGAGTTTTACCCACCCAAACAATGTGATTGTGAACTTTCTAGAAAGCTTATAAAATTGTCTACAACTTTCTTATAATCATCTCGAAGTTGTCACCACAACAGGAACTACTCATGCAGCCATCTAGTTGAATTATAAAGCAATAATTAAGTAGCTGCCTATAGCCAATTAACTTTAGGCACAACTACCAATATCAACAAATCATATGCATCACATGCACCACAAAAAACATCATGGCTAAGCACAATAATTTACTATATGCGTTTATTAATTTCCTTATATAATAGGGTGATTTATAAGATAAATATTTCCATTTCACAATAAATCCTAAGAAAATTACAGTAGCCTACATATAACTCCAATAGTCTAATGTACAAATTTCATGCCATTTGGATAAGTATAGCAACCCCTACAAAAATGACAAGTTGCATAGACTTATTTTAGCAAAAATAGCTTAGCCTAGTAAAAAGTGTCAAACAACAAATTTCATTTTTTTTACTTTTATCCTAGCATAAGAATACTGTGTAAAAATTTTCATGATCATAAGTTATGTATATTTACCCCTATTAATTTCACTAGAAACTAGCAATTAATCAAGGTTAAATAGAAAAACCATATTGCAAGTATGCCTACTATAGCTAGAGCATGTCAACACAAGCCCAACAAAATTGGAATCACATTTTTAGCACTTCCCTAGCTCAAGTTATGCATTTTACAAGATAGAAACTATTTTAAAAGCACTTAACTAGCTTTATTGAATTCCTCCAGAAAAGTATTCTAAATAGTAGATTTTACATTTTTATCAAATAGTACACTTCCGGATGAATCCAACAAAAATTGGTTCACTCAATTTGGACACTCCTAACTCTCGATATGAATTTTTGAAGTTTGAATCAATTTTTGAAAAAGAATAAAGAAAAACATTTAAACCTAAGTCGCTACACGCACCCGGTTCACTACACCCGCTGTGACAGACTGCTGGGCCCCGCAGGTCAACGGGCCCCACTTGATAGGCACACAAAGTAGGGCACGATGGTTGACCGGCCACAACTCGTCGATGGCGAGGTCACTGGCGGTGAGGTCACCACCGTCGTGTTCTCCATCTCCGTGCGCATCTACTGGTGCCCTTGATTGGCTCGACGGATCACCGGAGCTACCTCGTCGGTGACTATGGTTGCTCGGCAGAGGTGCTTGGCGGCGCACTCGTCGTCTCCGACGATGACACAGCCAGGCAAGCGGGGCTACCGCGTCAGGAGGTCCTAGCGGAGCTCTAGGGCTAGGTTTGAGCTATGGTGAAGCGGCAGTGAGTTCTGGCCACGGGCATGGCGGCACGGCGGCGCGAGCGCGGCGACGGTGAAGTCATAGTTCCAACGAGGTGGCGGTCGGTGACGGGTCTTCGTCATGGGACAAGCTGCTAGGGTTCATGGCGGCGCTGAAACACGCACTAGAGGAGGATGACAGGGTCTAGTTGGTGCCGGCCGCGGCGTGCTTGAGCTCACGGCCATGGCGGACGCGCACGGCGCGGACCTGCGTTCCCGCACGGTTGCGGCGGTAGCGGTAAAATGTGCTGTGGTTGTAGCATCTAGGACCTACGGTGACAACGGACCAAATGAGAGAAAGGTAGGAGGAGCAGTGAAGATGGCTGGCCATGGGAGAGCTCGAAGCTTGGTGGCGCAACGCGGCCATGGCGGCGATGGCGATGCGCAATGTGGTCTCACCTGGGCTTGAACGCTACAATGGCGGGTCAGGAAGGTAGAGGAGATGGTGGCGGAGCTATGGGCGAGATGGATTGGTGGATGGTGCGGCGTGGACGGCGTGCGAGCACGGCGGAGGCGCAAGGTGACGACAGCGGGCGCGGTAGCTTGCTCAGCGAGCGCGAGCGAGAGGGAGAGACTGAGGGCGAGAGTGAGTGCGAGTGTGGACGCGCTGCGCCTTCTTCAGCGCGCGCCCGACCGCAACGCGGCCCAGCCCCGGCATACGGGCGCCATGTGGCGATGACGGTCTGTGGCCGGTCAGCCACGACGGCTGCTGCCCCGGCCAGTTTTAGGCCTGCACCATGTGACTAACAGAGCGATTTCAAGTTGTTGTTACTCCTAATCCGTGGCGATTTAGCAAAAACTCCATTACTAAGAGTTGTAGAGTTATAGGAGGTATACAGCTTTGCTTTAGAATGTTTAGCCAAATTCCCAACGGTTTTCAAATTACAAGGCTTCAAAGTGGGTCACATGAAACTATAAGTCAGTTCTGTTGACACCGTTTTTTGCACATGTCAAAATGATCAGAGTGGGCTAATCGGCAGGAGGAGAGTTACTGTATACGCTGACAGCCGTGAAAATTAGCTTGTAAAGATGGTTGCCGATGAATGGTGGTGATCGATGGAAAGGTTGATTTAGACTCGGGTGTTGCCGATAAGGTTGGAGATATTAGTGTCGATGCCGATGAAGGAAGGCTTAAAAACTACTGCCGATGAAACAGGAAGTATGCCGATGGAAAGAAGGTCGGTGAGAATTCCATCGTAATCGAGGCGGACAGGGAAATAGATAGGAGTTGATTTCTTTTTCTATATTTGTTAGAGTATGATTCATGTAAGAGTCACGTGTTTCCTTAGATATGGACTTGGTGTCCTAGTCGTATTTGGTTTTGTCTCTTTAGATCAGGGTATAAATATAGATTGAGGGGCAATGTAATAGATATAAAAATCAATATCAAAAATCAATTTTTACTCCTATTTGCATCTACTTACTTTTCGGCGACTTCGACAATTTGCATATTTTTCCTTTTTACGAGTTCTCATTGATTCGGCGAGTTGCATCGTTTCAGTGCAACCTTCGGCGATTCTTGAGTTCCGCGTGAGTACCTCTTGGCCGTGACTTTCCGGGCGTATCGCTGTTGTCAGGACCAAAGTACTCGTATCTTCATCCTTGTCGATTAATAGGTCAAATCGACTGGCACGCTTTGGATATCGATTCGGGTATTAGCCCTTTGTGTTTGCAGATTCACTTTTGCATCAACACATCTTTTGGCACGCTCGGTGGGACACATCAATCCGATCAATATGATCAATCCCGAGATCGATTCAGGGAACATTATCGCGGTATCAGAAGAAGATCTTAAGGAAGAGCAGAGGCGGGCTATGGAAAAGGCTATAGAAGAATATAGGCAGCTTTATATCGGGATCATTTAGCTTTGAGCAAGAGTGGGCAAGTCATCCGAAGCAAGATTTGCCGTTGCCTCGGCGAAAGTTACCTTTGACTCAATCTGGTAAACTTCAAGAGATGGTTAATTCTGCGATAAATCATGCTTTGATTAATCATTCCAATGTCTTTGTCAATCATTGTTCATAACGTCTTGTGGTTCGAACTCTCAAAGAAGGACACAAGCGTCACCGCATTACGTTGGGCACCGCCTATCACCAACCGAGAGCCAGCATCTGTCAATACTCCATCGGCTCCCTCGGCCGTTGTGGGTGGCTGAAGTTACTTCTCTCCAAAGATGTCGGTAGGCTTGCCTAATATTCAATCTACACCGATACGATCGGATCCGATACTACCGGAGGAGGACGAGTTCAACTTAATACTGAGATCTATCGGCATCGGCTATGTCAGGCCCGTGTCTCGAGAATAGCGATTTCCGCTAATTGGTGGGGATATGGTATGCCTCTAGAGTCATCGCTTTCAATCCTAGGTTACCTCAAGTGTTTGATGCAAGAGGAAAAGCTCCTATACCATCGGGTTGTTTCACCGATGGCTCAAGTGCCTCAATATGCCCACGGCAACTCTTGTGCAACCAACTCCAGGAGGTTTCGGATGCCTTTGGTTCAAACACCCAATTCAAGTCCATCGGCAAGCTTATCGCCGATGCGTGAAAAACCCCGCTATGAGTCAAACTAGGGTTCAATTCATGCCTCAAGTCTGGTTATAATTATCCAACAATGTCGAAGAATTACCCGACCATCGGTAAGTTTTGTACCGATGAGTTCCAATAATGGTTGGTCGAGATGAGTTTACTGTTCAACATACTGATTCAACAAAATCAGCGAGTTGTTGAGGATTCAACAAGGTCATATGCAAGTGGTTTCGAATAAAGCATCGGCACTCACCGATGAATCCTTTCAAAGAAAGTTAATGGACCACAAGTAACGACAAATATGCCGATTCTGGAGGTCGTGGGCCACAAAGATATGTGGAAGGATATCGTGAGGTACCTCCTATAGAAATTCAGCCGGTTAAATCGGCGAGGAGGTCGATGCTTTTTGGGCGATAAGATAGCGAGAAATTATGAAGGATCGGTTTGGGATAAAGCCCAAGGTCAATACTTATTCTTATTGGACTCCATACCCTCCTCGCATATGATTTAATTCCTCTCCCAAATCGGTACAAGGTACCAGATTTCACTAAATTCTCTGGGCAAGATGATACATCAACAATGGAACACGTCAATCGCTTCATTATTCAATGTGGAGAGGCACTAGCGAGAGATGAATTAAGAGTTCGATTATTTTCATCATCTTTGTGCGGATCGGCATTTACATGGTTCATTTCATTACCACCAAATTCTATTATTACTTGGGCTGATCTAGAAAAACAATTTTATAAGTATTTCTTTCTTTGGAATCCATGAAAAGAAGCTTACCGATTTAGTAAAATTGAGACAGTAGTAATGATGAATCGGTAGAAAGCTTTGTGCAAAGGCTACGAGATGTAAAAATAAGTGCTACTGACTGGTGTTGGATGATCAATGACTTGCCGATCTCGGCTTTCAAGGGTTATTACCACATCTTAAAAGAGATATGCTTCTCGGGAGTTTGAAAGCCTCGGTCATCTTGTGCAAAGGATCTCTCGATCAAGATACTAGGGTTTTTGAACCTAAAAAGAATTGGAGTAAAAAGTATCATTTGTTGAAGAAGTAGGAGATTCGATTACGATGAAGAACCGGTTATCGGCTTAACTTGAGTGGGTTAAGAATAAAAACCAATATCTTGTCCCTTTGGTGAGAAAAGAGCCGGAAAAGTTTACCTTTGATATTACCAAGGCCGACAAGATATTTGATCTTCCGCTTCAAGAGGGCTAAATTAAGTTTGTCACCTAATCATGTGATCCCATCGGTAGAAGAGTTGAAGAAGATCTTGTAATCGCAAATGGCACAATGCAACTTCACAGTACAAATGAGTGCAAGGTGTTAGAACCTTGATTACAATCGGCTATTGAATCGGGAGAATTAAGTTTGGTACTTCCAAGGCCCAGAAACCGATGAAAATTGATCAACACCCTTTTCCAAGCAAATATGTTGGAGGCCAAAGGGAAGACCAAGGTATTGACGTCAGAGGCTGCTGAGAAAACGCATCAGTGGATCCCCAACATCGGATAACTACCGATGATGCAAAAAGTAAGGGTTTCTTTGGGAGAAAGCGGTAGTTCCAAAAACCCTCCTCGACACGGCATTGTGATTACCCATCGAAGGGCAGGAGGGTTGGCGTCGGTAAGAAGGACCGATATCGACAACAAGCAAGAAGAGAGACGTCGGGAAGAATGGAATCGGCATAAAGATCATTGGAGGTGTCCGTTTTGCATCCATTCTTTGGGAAGAAGGTATTAAATTGCCAATCTGTTGAAAAATTGCCACGAAGTGCAATGGTTATTATGGGGTCAATCGGTCGAAAGGAGGTTTCAACACGGCAATCGGGGTTTATTTATCAATGAGCCGATCGAGGCGAGCATCGATGCATGATCGGCCGGGGAAGTGACTTAGTGTACATGAGAGGCTTGGTAAACATATTTGGATATTTTTCAAGGAATCAAGAGGAGCTTTAGGAGATGGCAAACGCAAGAGTTCCCAATGAAGAAATATTCTCTGAGGGACCCTAATATACGTAGTGTAGAATCAATGGGATCTGTTATCACCGGTTTGGAAGACCAAGTTTCCTCGATGGTGCCGGAGAATCTGACAAAGACACAAAAAAAGGAGGATGCAACGTGAGCATCGGGAAGATTTATACCGAGAGGAAAATTCCTCCAATGAGAGGTCGGTCATCGGCGATGGCGGGTAAAACACAAAAATAAGGGTCCATCGGCAGATGTTAATATGGTATTCATGTTGCCAATGGAGTTTTGGCACTATCTCGATAATGAGGAAGAAGTTGTTCTCTCACGATCAAGTAGCTCGATTGACACTAGATCCAATGATGGCTGTTTTTGAGAAACCTACCGATGATGAGAGCGACATCTTAAGGCTTTGTTTGTGAAAGGCGAGTTGATGGGCGATCTGTATCTAAGATACTTATCGGCCGGAGGGCTGCGATTAATATTATGCCTTATGTGATGTATCGGAAACTTGGTAAGGGAGATCAAGACTTGACCCAAAACGATATATGATGTGAAGGATTTTGAAGGCAATGTGTCACCGGCTAAAAGGCGATATCGTTGAATTGACCATCGGCATGACAAAACATTGCGGCGTGACGTTCTTTGTTATTAATGGCAAGGTGCATATAATAATCGCTTCTAGGGAGGGATTGGATTCATGCTAATTGTTGTGTTCCTTCTACAATGCATCAATGCCTCGTACAGTGGATTGGGGATAAGATTGAGGTTGTCCCTGGTGATTCTTCTTATATCATCGCATCGGCAGAATCAGATACTTATGAGCGAACTAAATGCATATCAGAAGAAGTTTGGGAAAAAGAGTTCCGTAGAGTTGCTGATTATGAAATTCCGCCGATCCAAGCAGTCGGTTCTAAAGAAGAGTTTTAATGGATAGGTTTGCCGATGATGGAAAATTAGGTCAAGGGTTCACCTCGGCAGATGATTTAGTAGAAGTAGATATTGGTGATGGCGGTAGGCCAAGACCTACTTTTATTAGTGCTAAGTTAGATTCCAAGTGTAAGCAGCAAATAACTGATTTGTTAAAAGAATATAAAGATTGTTTTGCTTGGGATTATCTTTGAGATGCTGGATTAGACCGATCGATAGTTGAACATCGGTTACCTATCAAATCTAGATTTCGGCCACATCAGCAGCCAGCGCGCCGATGCAACCCTAATACACTTCCTGACATTAAGGCCGAAATAACTAAATTAATTGAGGCAAAGTTTATTCGACGGTGTGTCGATATGCGAGTGGATCTCTAATGTGGTTCTGTTTATAAGAAAAATGGAAAACTTCGTGTTTGTATTGATTTTAGGAATCTCAACAAAGCCACACCGATGGATGGCTATCCAATGCCAATTGTTGATTTGTTGATTGATCTTTGTGACCGGACATCAAATTATCAACTTCATGGATGGTAATGCAGGTTACAATCAAATATTCATGGTGAAGAAGATATTCCCAAGGCGCTTTCGGATGTCCAGGTCATGTAGGGTTGTTTGAGTGGATAGTCATGACGTTTGGTTTGAAAAAAATGCCGCGCTCGTTATCAAAGAGCTATGAACTTTATTTTTCATGAATACATCGGCACATTAGTGGAGATCTATATTGATGATGTAGTAATTAAGTCGGAGATATCACAAAACATCTAGCCGATCTCACGAAAAATCTTTGGAGTGCACAAGGAAACATGGATTGAAGATGAATCCTAATAAATGTGCATTTGGTGTATCGGCGGAGTCAATTCTTGGGTTTTATGGTGCATCGGTTGGGCATCGAAATCGATGGGAAGTCTATTGATGCAATTAACAAGGTGGTTGCTCACCGCCAATAAAACTAAATTGCAATCTTTGATCGGTAAGATTAATTTCATTAGAAGATTCATATCTAATCTGTCGGGTAAGATCAAGGCTTTCGGTCCATTACTTAAATTAAAAGCCAATCGAGAATTTGTATGGGGAGCCGAGTGGCGATTAGCCCTAGATGAAATTAAGAAATATTTAACAAATCCTCCGATTGCTAGTTCCACCTCAACACGGAAACCTTTCGAGGTTGTATTTGTCAACCCGATGATACCGTTATTCGGTTCAGCTCTTATTCAAGAATTTGAAGGGAAAGAACGTGTTATTTATTATTTGAGCGGAAGATTAGTGGATTTGAGACAAGGTATTCGCCATCGAGAAATTATGTACTGTGCTTATACTTTTCTTGTGTTAAATTAAGACATTATTTGTTATCTCGCCGAATGTACGGTCATATGCAAAAGACGACGTAGTCAAGTATATCTTTGTCGATGCCGATATTAAGTGGTAGAATCGGCAAGTGGATTTTAGCATTATCGAATTTGAACTACGTTACTGAATCGACTAAAAGCGGTTAAAGGGGCAAGTTATGGCTGATTTTGTCACTCGACATTATAATCTGATGGACTCTCTGGAAGTTGCCCCTTGGACACTTTTCTTCGATGGGTCCACATGTGGTGAAGGAGCAGGTATCGGCATTGTGTTGATTTCACCTCAAGGAAAGAAGTATGAGTTTTCATTGCCGATTGTTGCTACATCGACAAACAATCAGGCTGAATACCAAGCCTTGATAAAAGAGTTAGAATTCTTTGAAGGAGATACGTGTCGATCTTTGTTGAAATCTTTGGTGATTCTATGCTAGTTATAAATCAATTGGCTGGGATTTATGAATGCCGAAGTGAAGTTTTAATTTCGTATTATGAAAGATGTTTGCAATTGTTGAAAGGGTTTAGAGATTTTCGTCTCGAACATATTTCTCGACTGCATAATGAAGAGGCTAATCGACTAGCTCAGCATGCTTCAGGGTATCAGCCTATTCAGGAAGTGCTAACATCGGCAGTTGATACCGATGTATTTGGAGAAAGGAGATTGTCGATTATTTAAAGGATCCATATAAAAAGGTTGAAAGGCGTATAAGGTTCCAAGCTACCAAGTATGTGCTCCTCGATGATGAATTATATTATCGAACTATAGATGGAGTTTTACTCAGATGTGTTAGCAGTGATGAATCGAAAAGTTTGATGGGTGAAATTCATGAAGGAGTGTGTGGAGCGCATCAATAAACTTTCAAGATGAAGTGGATGATCGAGAAGGAATGGATACTATTGGCCGACTATTCTTGAAGATTGTTTTAAATATTTTAAAGGATGTCGGGGTGTCAAAAGTTTGGTAATATTCAAAGAGCGCTTTTGATCGGCTATGAACCCTATAATTAAACCTTATTGTTAGGGGATGGGCTATCGATCTCATCAATTCGATTTATCCGCCATCGAGCAAAGGACATAAATTTATTCTGGTTGCTACCGATTATTTCACAAAATGGGTTGAGGCAATTCCTTTAAAAAGGTGACATCGGCTAATATGATCGATTTTATGAAAGAGCATATTGTTTACCGATTTGGTATTCCTCAAACTATCACTACCGATCGAAAGTACTATGTTTACATCGGGAGAATTTGATGAGTTTCTTTGTAGGTATGGGAATTAAAGTTTTAAATTCTTCTCCATATTATGCTCAAGCTAATGGTCGGTGAGGCTTCTAACAAAGGGATCATCAAACTCATTAAGCGCTTAAAATTGAAGAAAATCCTAGGAGGTGGCATACGATGATTAAATGAAGCCTTGTGGTCATATCGGATGTCATGTCATGGTACAACCAATGTAACGCCTTATCGGTTAGTATATGGACACGACAAGATTGCCTTGGGAAATTAAAACTAGCTCTAGGCGAATCGTTCTCAAAATCATTGACGACCGATGATTATGATACTCTTATGAAGGATGAGTTGGAAGATGTGGCGGGTCATCGGTTAAGGGCTTTAGTTAGCATCGAAGAAAATAAGAAAAGAGTAGCGGATGGTATGACAAGAAGGTGAAGATAAAGGAGTTTGTCGAGGGAGATCAGTGCGGAAATTGATTTTACCGATTGGGACTAAAAGTTCAAAGTTTGGAAAGTGGTCTCCTAATTGTGAAGGTCCATATCGGATAAATCGATGCATTCTCGGTAACACATATATTCTAGAAACCCTCGAAGGGGTTGTGTTTCCCAGAGCATTAAATGGAAAATATTTAAAGAAATATTACCCTAGTATTTGGATGGATGCATGAAAGTATAAGTGCCGATAATGATCCTATCGGCTAAAATTATACAAGGATGTCAATGTCTCATAAAGTGCCAATGCAATAGACAAGATTTACAAGTTTAACAAGGATTGGATAGCCAATATCGCACGCAGTGAATCTGGTCGGCTTCCTTCATTTCTTTGATGTCTTCATCATGGCACCCTCCACGAGCTTGAGTTTTTTCTTCATGGCCAAGGCTTTGCGAGCTGGATGTCTCTTTTCTTCTTTGAAAGGGCCTTGATGGCATCGGGTAGGCGGCTTTCTTCTTGTTGGGCATGAATTAAGGCTGCCTCGACTTCTTTCAATTCAGCCAATAGAGCCATCCTCTTTGCCGATAAATCTAAGATTTTTTCGCTTAAGTTCGCGCCGAAGTGCGCAAGTTGCCGATGCCCTTGTGCTTCTCATCGCAATCTGTTTGGTGTAGCATCTCTTCTTTGAGTTGAGCCCGAGCTGCTCTATCGGCGATGCGTTGAGCAGCCCGTTGATATTTGCGGTTGGCGGCTTTCTAAATGGGCTCTTGGGAAGAGTGCTTCTTCAACATCGGTAGGGACACGCCACGGATTGTTTTGAAAATTGCCTTTGCGGGGTCCGAGTCATCTACCAGTTGGGCGGTATCCTGCTGTAACAAGTCCAGGAGAGCTTCCAACTTGGACTTAATTTCTACCGATATTGTTCCCAGTGCAAGGGAAGAACTTGTTTCCTCTCCATCATCATCGTCGAAACGTCAATGGCAAAGGAAAATAGGCTGTTTGGGGAGTCTTGTTCACGAAAAAAAAAAAAAAAAAAAGAGGTCGATTAAGGATAAGTATGAATATTATAAATCGACTAGGTCAATTGGCTTACTGTTTCAAGGCAATTTCTGTACTTGCATTCGGAAGAAGGAGTCTAGAGTATCTTTGTGTGGAGGATCAATTTGAGCTTGCCGATGGGATATCCTCTCGTGGCCTCATCGGTGGTTGGCTCTTGGGGTATGATGACCGATGGTATGTCTGTCTGACAGGAGGATCAACCGCTTGCTTTCGGTTGCATCGATTGATTTCGGCGGCTTGCGGACGTTAAAGATGTGGGGATCGGCATGGACTTACGTTGTTTGGGTGCGTGCCTCGGCATCCATTAAGGCTTTGCGCTTTGCTTGGGCCTCAAAGAACGGTTGGTTGGGGGGCATCGACACTTGTTGGTTATGGAGCTTGAACATCGATGCACGCTTGCCGATGCACCCATTTGTTGTCGTGAAACAAGTGTAAGGTATGATATTTAACAGATAAAATGTAAAATCAAAGGAATACCTCTGAAGGTTTGTCGAGGTAGTGGTGCTTGATGTTGGAGGAATTGCCGATGATGATCCAAAGAATGCTCTTACACCCCTGATGATTAATGTTAATACTGAGTTTGTGATCGGTATGAGTAGAAATAAACAGTGGTTGTTACCTTGAATGCCTTGATCGGGGTTGTAGCAAAGACCAATGGAGTGGCCCTAGTTTGTAGCCAATTTGGACTTGGAAGTGATGGTCTTGCACGGGTCTTCCGGTGAGTCAAAGCAGCTAAGGTGGGGAGGTTGTAGCCGATCGGTGATATCGGGAAATAGGCGAAGATCGAAGGGTTTCCACTTTTGCTCATAGATGGTTTGGGTTGTTAACCTATCACGAGAAAGTTAGTTACCGATATATGAAAGGAAAAGCGAGAAGGAGTTAAAAAAACTTCGCATCATCGGGAATAGTGTATTCAGGGTCGATCATGTGCCGATATATGTGAGCAGATATTGCAAATAGTTGTTCCCTCCACTCTCGCCACCATTGCTTATATGATTCGGTGATGAAAGATGTTGGCGTCCAGATGGATATATCGACATCTGTAGTATCGGCATCGGGGGAGAGTAGCACTACCCTGCTCCAATCTGTTCCGCAGGTGATTGTTTCTCTGGGTTTGATCACATCGGCAAAACAAAGTTTGATTGGCAGTTGCCCAAAAGCCAATTGACGGGATACTGCCGATGGATTGTAAAATTCATAAGTGATATTGGTGTTTTTCCTGCTACCGAATGTGTTTACTGGGATTGCCCTGGGAGTAATGATGGCCATCATGAGTTCATTATCTTGATTCAGAGTGTCATCGGCAAAGTTGAAGAGAAGGGGGAATCTGTTTTCTTCGTCAATATAAGGTACCCAGGCCCTATGATCACGAGAAAGACAATTGTAGAAGTTTTGGAAGAATCTGCCGATCTGGTCTTCATTGGCCTCTGTTCCAGGGAGGACAATTATGGCTTCACCAAAATTGAGGAGTGAGCGTGTTGCCGATTCCTCATCCCCAAGCACGTGGTCTTCAGCAATTTCTCGTGGGAATTGTTGGGCAAAGAAGTCCCATTGCAGATGTTTTTGCATATGGGCATTCAGCCACATGTTGATAAACCACCACGGGCCTCCTAAATTGCCGATGGGTTCGCCAAGCAAAAGTTTCTGAGACACTTGATGAAGAAGATGATAAGTGGAGCTCAGAAGGTATCGGCCAAGAGGAAACCTTACACCATTGGCCAAGAGTTCAGCCGTGGGGAGGAAGGTGTTGGTTGGTCCTACTGATCGACCACAGAAGATAAATTTTTCTAACCACATATTCAAGAATGTGGCATGTTCCCTCTGGTTAACTGTCCCGGTCCTCTGGCATTCTTAAATATATCCCGTCCAACCGCCGATGTTATGGGTATTCACCCTATGTTCAGATTTTTTCGCCATAGATGGAGCCTTCATCGGCAGGTTGAAATGTCCAAGCCGGTGAGCATGTAGACATCGGCAAGTGTGGGGTGGGTGGGCCATGTCCAAACATAAAAGTATTTGTTGTGTGTCGACCGAAGTAAGCAATTTGCAATCATCATTGACTCGTTCTTTTGCATATCGGCAATGGATAGCCTAATGCATTGGTCTAGCTTCCGTTACGCTAAAGTGTACTTGCATCGACACTGTTGACCCTCAAGTACCAATCTTTCCACCCTTTGGTGGTTTTGGGCCAAGATCGGAATGTATCTTTCCATAAATTCAGAGAGAAATTTTGGGCTCTAAAAGGGATTCTCGTTAACCTCTGCATTAATCGGATCGGTTGGATCTGGGTTGCCCATTGGTCCTAGGCATTGGAAATGCGGTGATTGGTTGGAATAACTAATTTGTTGCGAAGTTCCTAAGTTTAGAGGATCCGAAGAACAAAGAAAAGAGAAAAATTACCAACTATATAAACTCGCCAAGACCCGGAGGAATCGAGGTAAAAAGTAACGGAAGTGGAACGAACCGCAGGACGCGTCGAAGTTGATTGCCATTATCTTGAGGTAGATGGGGGCACGCAGTGGAGACTCGAGGTTGACGCCGGAGAAAAGTTCTTGTTGGTTGAGGTTAGCAGCTTGTTTAGATGAGTCGCCACGGAAAGAGAGAATGCCAAAGGTTGGAGTCGAGGGTAGAAGACGAGCGTTCCAGAGAAATCTATTTATAAGCCGCTTGGAGTAGGGGTATTCGGACTTATCTCTATGCGCATGCGCATGTGGGTCGAGGTGGTTCGGATGGATATGGTAACTGTTCGCACGATAATCAAGGGATTGTATGAGATGATTTGATGGAAAGTAATCATGACTTGAAGGATCTCGATGCAGGATATTTTAATTACGAAAATGGCGGCATTATTATGTTAGGATCTTACCGATGGATTATTGTTTTGGTATCTTAACCATAATCAGGGCAAGAGTGGTTGGAAATTGTGCGATATTTCTCGAGGTGCGTGAATCAGGACTAGATTTGATTAGATTTGATAATGAGATCAAGTTTTGGCTTGGAGGATGAGTTACGTAATTGGGCGAAGGCAAACGTTATCTGGAGTAAATTTCGGAGCATTAATGGTTTTATCTCGAAATTGGGGGCATGTGTTGACACCGTTTTTTGCACGTGTCGTGTCAAAATGATCGAGTGGGCTAATCGGCGGGAGGAGGAGTTATTCAGATATCTGCCGACAATCGTGAAAATCAGCTTGTAAAGATGGTTGCCGATGAATGGTGGTGATCGATGGAAAGGTTGATTTAGACTCGGGTGTTGCCGATAAGGTTGGAGATATTAGTGTCGATGCCGATGAAGGAAGGCTTGAAAACTACCGCCGATGAAACAGGAAGTATGCCGATGGAAAGGAGGTCGGTGAGAATTCCATCGTAATCGAGGCTTGACAGTGGAAATAGATAGGAGTTGATTTCCTTTTCTATATTTGTTAGAGTATGATTCATGTAAGAGTCACGTGTTTCCTTAGATATGGACTTGGTGTCCTAGTCGTATTTGGTTTTGTCTCTTTAGATCGTGGTATAAATATAGATTGAGGGCAATGTAATAGATATAAAAATCAATATCAAAAACCAATTTTACTCCTATTTGCATCTACTTACTTTTTCAACACTTCATCAATTTGCATATTTTTCCTTTTTACGAGTTCTCATTGATTCGGCGAGTTGCATCGTTTGATTGCAACCTTCGCGATTCTCGAGTTCAGCGTGAGTACCTCTTGGCCGTGACTTTCCTAAGGCGTATCGTTGTCAGGACCAAAGTACTCGTATCTTCATCCTTGTCGATTAATAGGTCAAATCGACTCGCACGCTTTGGATATCGATTCGGGTATTAGCCCTTTGTGTTTGCAGATTCACTTTTGCATCAACAAGTTCCTAGACTTAGAAAATTTCTTAAGTCCCTAAACAACATTTGATTGCCTCTTGTGGGCCCTATTTGACCATGTTAGGCACTGAATTAGCTCATGACCCTTAAATAAAGTTTGTTGCCCATGTCAAGAACTACAACTTTTATTAAGGGTGCACTGTCATGCAAACAATCTATGCTATAGTTCAACTTTGGTCAAAGTACGATCATGAAAAAATGAAGTTTTGAGTAAACTAGGACTTAGAAGCAAAATTGGCTCATGTCATGAATACAAACATTGTTCCATTTTCCATCCTAGATGTGTCTAAGGTGTTTTTGTGACCTCACAACCATCTCTTGTATTGGTCACACATGATCACAAGCATATACATGTATATAATCAACATCACATGTGATAATATGTAAGAATCAGATGAAATTTCATATGCTCGTGCTCATGAATGCTTGGATGATGCTTGTGCTCATGAAATGCAAGTGCCAAATGCATGCTTAACATTAGGGTGTCACAGAATATGTTCCATGTTTTCGCCTTTTTGAGTTGTATAAACCATGATCTTGCTCTTGCCCAGATTGATGTCAATGAGGACGTAATGATGACTACATCTACGAATACCCTTTTAAATTATTCCTAAGCTTGACCAATGAAAGTAGGAGTTAGAACACACTTACAGTTGTAGTCTAGAACTATAGTCTTTTGCTTGTTGCTCGATCATAGCTCAGTACAAGACATCAATGGTGTTTCTCTCGTTCAATGGCCAATGTTCTGTCATTTATATAAACACTAGATAGATGTCCATATGTTGCACAGGGTTCACACATTTTTATCTATGTGTATGACCACATACACGTGGCTTGCTTATTAGACGAACATATTAATGAATCTACAAATGTGATTACATAGAAAATATAAAGCTCATTTCATGATCTTTGTCCCGTATATTGTGTAGATCTCGTTTATAGAAAATATAAATCTTTTTTAATACTTGTGTGTTTTATCATTATGCATTTTAAAATTTAAGTTGATTTGATCATTTTTTAAGAAATAATAAAAGCTAGTAAACAATTTTTGCATTGGGAACCTAAACTATTTTTAAATTCATTCAAACCTTTTTTTTCTCTTTTTTTCGTTGTCCGTGGCGAGGCCTCGCTGCGCGCGGCGTCACGATGGCCTTCCTGGCAATCTCCGTCTTTGTTTCACAGTGAGAACCTGGCCTACTCTAAGTTTTGGTGCGTCGGTAACAGCAGCAGCTAGGTCTAGAGATGAAGCAGTAGTAGCATGGCACATGTAGTCGCTACGAAGCATGAGGACCTTCGTGGTGGGCGCCATGGACCTGATCCTTGCTCGCTCTTGACCCCTGGTTTTGCTCATGAGACATCTGGATAGCATGTCCATCTTCTACATTGCTGGGGTAGCGAATACTGCCGAACACGAGCCCCATATGTACCTAGTCCCCGCCATGGTGAAAGGTCCTAAATGGCTAGAGGGGGGTGAATAGCCTAAATTTTTTTCTACAAATACACTAGAGCAAGTGGTTAGTAACCTAAATGGCAAAATGCAATTTTGCTCTAGCTCTACAAGGGATGCAAGCCACCTATTATACCAATAATTTTAGTTGCTATGATCTCTAGAAACAATCAAAGACTATGTCACTACTCTCTAAGTTAGTGAGCTCTCAAAGACTAACTAAAGAGAATTACTAACCAAACTAACAAGCTCTCAAGGACTAACTACACTAAAGAGCTTGACAAGGCAAGAATGTAAACAATGTAAGTACAAGAGAGTGTGGAAGATTATACTGCCGTGGCAAGTGAGATAAACCAATCACAATGAATATCCAATCAATCACCAAGAGAATTCCAATCACATTGGACACAAGATTTTTCTCCCGAGGTTCACGTGCTTGCCGTCACGCTAGTCCCCGTTGTGTCGACCAACACTTGGTGGTTCAGCAGCTAATAGGTATCACACACCTTGCCAACACTTGGCACTGCAAGAACCTACCCACAAGTGAGGTAACTCAATGACACGAGCAATTTACTAGAGTTACGTTTTGGCTCTCCGCCGGGGAAGGTACAAGACCCCTCGCAAATCACTGGGGATGGCCACGAACAATCACCAACTCATGCCAATCCTCCTCCACTGCTCCAAACCGTCTAGGTGGCGACAACCACCAAGTGCCACTAGATGCAATCACTCAAGCAAATGCACTAGAAATCGCTCCTAATCTCACTATGATGATGAATCAATGATGGAGATGAGTGGGAGGTGTTTGCTTAGGCTGAGAAGGATGTCAAGTATGTCAAAGTTCCAAGAGCATGAGCCCCAAGCCGGCCAAGGTCTACTTATAGACCTCCTCAAACAAATAGAGCCGTTGCTCTACGCAAGGTCGACCGGACGCGCCGACCGGACTCACCCCAGCGTCCGATCGCTGGCGTCTGGTCACCCGATGGCCACCATGTGGCCCTCCGTTCAATGTCACGCGTCGGATCTCAACGATCGAAAACATTTCGCACCTAAGTTAGTGGTTGACCGAACATGCTGCTCCAAGTGACCTGACTCAGCGCCACCTCGAGGTCCGGTTGAGTACAGAAACTACCCTGAGAGGTTTTTTTAGACCAGGTGCATTTGGTCAATGATGACCTAATGTGCCCAGTGTCCAGTCACTAGTTCTCAACCTCGCGCATGCCTCAGCTCACTGACCGGATGCACCAGCATCGCGTCCGGTTGCGTGATCCCGCCTACGTCCGATCAAACCACCGAGCTGCTGCCCCTCTGTGCACCATGACCTGACGCTACCCCGAGTTAGGTCCAGCTTCTGATCAGTGCTTGGCCCTCTTCGCCAAGTGTAGTGGCATTGACCAGACATGGCCTGTCAGAGTCTAGTCCTGGCAGAGCCAGAGTCCAGTCACTAACCTTTGCCTCCTTTCTTTTTCTTATCTCCTCAGCCGCTTCACCCTTGCTTCCAAGTTGCTAACCATAGGGTGTACAACTCATGTGCTCATATGTTAGTATTTTTCAAGGGTGTAGGGTCAAGATGGTGGACTAGATGGGGGTGAATAGTCTTTTCTAAGAATTAAACGCACCAGCTAACCGAAACAAATGCGAAAATAAAACTATCAGTCTAGCCAAGACTACACCCCTCTATCTATGTTTTTAAGCACCTTAAAAAGATCCTAAACTAGCACATGCTAGTAAGCAAAAGCACAAAGCCACCTAACCTCATTAGCAATGCTCAATAACAAGGCTACACAAGCCAAATTATAGAGCGCAAATTACTTAGCTACACAAACTAAGCAATTTGACTAACAAGATTACTCAAACCGAATTAGTCACGCAAGGGAGCTACTTCTATGCTACACAAGCAAGAAGATAACTAGCAAGCTACACAAGCTAACTAATACAAGAGCAACTACACAAGCACAACGGGAAGAGGATGACATGGTGATTTTTATCCCGAGGTTCACTTGGTTGCCACCAAGCTAGTCCCCATTGTATCGACCACTCACTTGGTGGTTCGGTGGCTAATTGGCATCACCCACCAAGCCCACATATTGGGCACCGTAAGAACCTACCCCAAAAGTGAGGGTAGCTAAATGACATGCTCTACTAGTGTTGCTCTTTGTGGCTCCCACGGGGTGAGCTCGGTACCCCTCACAAATCCTTCTCCAGAGCATCGCACAAGCTTCCTTGTGTGCTTCAATGGAGACCACCACCAAGCTATCAATAAGGTGGCAACCTCTAAGAGTAATAAGCACCACGGGCTTGCAACTCGATCACCTAGTGCCACTTGATGCAATTCTCGCAATGCAATCACACTAGAATCACTCACTCATAATCGGATGCAATCACTATGTGCACAAGTGAGTTAGAGGCTCTCCTAGCAATCCCCAAGCATGGACACTAAGTCCCAAGGGTGCCAAGCCTATGCCAAGACCAGCCACACATTCCTTTTAAAGCCCCAAGGGCTAAAATAGCCGTTACCCCCTCATCCTGATTTCTACTCACTAACCGGACTCGCTGACCGGACTCACCCCAGAGTCCACTCCAGAGTCCGATCACTGAGGTGCAGCCACGTAGCCTCGCTGTTCGAAGATGACCGTTGCTCGCCAACTGCTAGCTCCCGCGTGCATACTCCTGACCGAACGCGCCTAGGTCCAGTGACCGAACGCACCGAGGCCGAGTCCGGTTACCAACGCGCCTCTACACAACTGATTGGACTGCCCTTTCTCCTATGACTGGACTCGACCCTCCTAGAGTCCGGTCACTTCCAGAGAGCTCTTTTGATGACTAGACTCTCCTAGCATCCAGTCACTTTTGCACATGAAAAAAACACTGATTAAACTCGCGACTCAGACTCGTAGGTACTGACCGGACGCGTCCGGTCGCAGAGTCCGGTCACAGACCATTTATCGCTAAAACGGCTATAACTCTTAGCTCCGAACTCCGATTTCCATGATCTTGGACATTTTGGAAAGCTTATTCAGAGGGATACACATCCCACTTGCATATTTGATCCAAAGCACAATGGATCAATACAGAATTCCAATCCAAGAGCCATGCTATAGTTCGGAGTACACCGAAATACCTTTTGCTCTTCTCCAAGTTGATCCAACTCAACTCCAACAACTTCTCCTTTGCAAATGTGCCAACACCACCAAGTGTACATCACCATATGAATGTGTGTTAGCATTTTCACAAACATTTTTTAAAGGATTAGTCACTCAATTCATCACGCCACTCGATCCTACCAACAATGCAAAGTTAGATCGCTCAAGTGGCACTAGATGACCGATATGCAAACAAGTTTGCCCCTCTTGATAGTATGACCATCTATCCTAAACCCGGTCATGCACTTCTCTACACAACCTTTGACCGGTAAAATGAAATGCCCTACAAATATAACTTTGCCTTGCACATTCCATTCTATCTCCTCTAATGTTGATGCAACACATGCACCAATCAATCATAAATGATATGATCCACTTCATATCATCACGTGACCTTGTTGGTTCATCGATCTTGACCTCACTTGCTCTTCACCGTTGCCTCGGTCCATCGACGCCAAGTCCGCAACTTGCCTGTCGGTAAAAAAGTGACCAACTAGTGAATATTTGTAGTTTTACTGTACATTGTGATCGGAGGTGGCCTAGCACTCAATGACACAGGATTTAGACAAGTTCAGGCAATGTGCCCTACGTCCAATGTGGGTCTATTGGTGACTTTATTTCTGAGCCTAGGTGCTCGAAGTCTGTAGTGGGGTTACAAACGAGAAGGAGAAAGGAGGGGTGTATGAGAGGCCCGGTCGGGTCTGACCGGAAGGGCCGAGGACGACCGGAACTCTGCTATGAGCTAGGTGTTCAAGCGTGTGCTTGAGGGGTTTCTGAGCTATCGATCTAGTGAGCCTGAGCTTGAAGAGGTGGACCTCTGGAAAATCGATCTCCTTTGTTGGAGGGAGCACATCCCCTTTTATAGATAAAGGGGGTGGCTTTACAGGTGAGAGGGAGAGAGTACGGATGTTTCTAAGTCTTGTTGCCCACGCCGAATGAGGGTAGTGATGATGGTTGGCATGCATAACACTGTTGATGTCGCTGTAGAATGTCAGGTGCACATGGGGGGTTGCGTTGGCTTCTTCAGGAAGGGTGGACGTCGGTACCTGCGAAATGTTGTTTAGTATATGAGGAGCCCCACCACGTGTACCAGGTATGGTGAATCCTGGTGCCCACTATCGATGCCCAGAGGCATGTGGGGGGCCTTTTTGCCGTACGGGAGCCCCAACGGCGCCTACAATACTATAGACATAAATGTCGGCGCCTACAATACTGTAGTCACAAATGTCGGTACCTCCCATACTGTTTATGTCAGGTCGGTTGTGGAGCACTGTTCCCGTAGGCGTAAAGGGTATGGTCCTGGTACCGTGTTTTGACTTTGTGTGCTGCTTTCTCCGTTCGCCCCTGGTACCTTTCGAGCGGGAATCCCCGGTCGGATGGCTCCAGTCGGTACTGGCCGTGCCAATCGGAGAAGAGCGGTAAGCAGGCTTCCTATGAGTCTCTGGTCGGAGATGCGGGGTCGGAGTAGGAAGCAGCATTTTTGGGCTAGGCCTTCCGATCGGAGAGTCCGCCCGGAGGCGGCCGGCGTCCGAGGCGAGCGCTCCGATCGGAGAGGTGGGCCGAGGAAGTTGTCGAGCCAGCGTTCGTTCTTTCAGTGGACCTTCCGGTCGGCGACCGGTCTGTCCCTCTGACCCATTATTTTTTAGACTTCCCGGACCGGCCCATGAGCTACAGGCTGTTCTCCTAGGCCGAGCCCGGGCGTCGAAGCTGGTCCCCGAGGGACCCCAGGTTTATGAACCCGACAGGAGCCCCGAGCCCCCGGGTGATTTGAGCTGAATCGTCCGGGGGATTTTTGTCTTGCTGCCGGGTGCGCGCGAGCGCACCCGCGGGTGTAGCCCTCGAGCCCCCGGGCGGTTTGGGCAGAACCAGCTGGGGGGTTTTCTGCATTATGTCGGCGGGTGCGCGCGAGCGCACCCGCGGGTGTAGCCTGCGAGCCCCCGGGCGGTTCGGGTAGAACCGACTGGGGGGTGTTATCTTAGCGGGCGTGTGTGTATGTTTAGTTTTGAGATGTTTTGTTTAATAAAGGTGTCATTGCGTAGCCGAGGCATTTTTTAGGTGTAGGGTTTGAGGCAAATCTTTCTGATCTCGGCGTCGGTGCGTGCCGTTGATCGGGTGAGACGGTTAGTTCAGAGAAACCGCTGGCGTTGGTGCGTGCCACGGACGGTGATGGCTCGGTCGTGTCAGAGCTTACTGACCTTTGGCGTCGATGTGCGCCGTGGGATCGAGCAAGGTAGGACCATGAACAGACCTAGACGTCGGTGCGTGCCGTGGATCACGGGAGTTTGTTTAGTTAGTTCAGGAATCGGACGAGCCGAAGCTCATGGACCCTGAGTGAAGCCGTTACACGAGTTTAGGAGTCGCGGTCCCAGGTCTTATTGGAGCGCAGTGAAGCCATCTGAAGCCGTTACGTGAGTTTAGGAATCGCGGTCCCAGGAGCCGTAGCCAGATGTCAAAGATCCTGTCGACGCGAATTCGGGGTCGCGGTCCCAAGATTTTTTTTGGAGCGCAGTGAAGCCGTCTGAAGCCGTTACATGAGTTTAGGAGTCGCGGTCCCAGGAGCCATAGCCGGATGTCAAAGATCATGTCGACGCGAATTCGAGGTCGCGGTCCCAAGATTTTTTTGGAGCGCAGTGAAGCCGTCTGAAGCCAAAGCGTAGTTAGTTGGTTAAAGATCAGACGAGGCAATGCTCGCCGACCCTGGCGTCGGTGCGCGTCGTGGGATCGGGCGAGTCGGAGTCGTGGATCTGGCGAGTTCGAGGTCGCCGTCCTTTAGCATTTTTCTTGAGCCCCCGAGCCCTATCAGGCCTTCATGGGGGTCGATGTGAGTATTGTGCATTACCCCATCCTTGGTTCCTCACAACCGGAGGGGCTGAGTTTCGTCGTCTATCCCGATCTCTCGGGCTCGAAGACTAGCTCGGTGAGTTCGCTAATGGGTGTGATCGAGTGGAATCTAGGTCCGTCGTTCGTGATGGGGTCGGCATTGCCCTCTTGTGACATTTCACTACTCCTTTACCTACAACCCGACAGATGCCTAGGTCATTCCAGAGACCGACCCGGGTGGCCTAACGGCCTCCCCTTTGATGGAGATTCTGTGGGCCTGGCGAGAGGTTCAGGATCAAACGAGAAGGTTGAGATGACCTAGTCTACCAGACCGAGCATGGGCCGCACGGTGCTCATCTACGGTTTTCTCCCCTGGCTCTATTGGTTGCCCATATCAAATGAGGCAACCCCGCTTCGTGACGCAACATGGAGCGTTTTGATGCATTTCGCTGCACGTGCGATGCTTTAGTTCCCGAGCCCCCGGGCGGTTCATGCCCTAACCGTCCGGGGGGTTCAGGCGTGTGGAATGAATGCACGTATAGATGTATGAATGTTTTAAAGAAACAGAGGGGGTTTTGATAGTGTTTACCTTGGCGACTGGAGTGATGGAGCTCGGAGAGCTTCAGTCGGAGACGTTCGATCGGGACCCATGCTCGTCGCTCGAGACGGAGTCAGCATGGCCCATATGGGGCGTCCCTTAGCTTCCTACTCGTGTCTTGGTGTGGATACTGAGCGACTCGATCGACTCAGGGGGCCGATCGGTCTTCCGGCGGAGATTTCGTTTTAGGTCTCGCCTGGCCTGGGGGAGGCGGGAAGCCACTCGCATGCGGTGGCGCTTCGATTTTCATGCCCTGTCGTGCGATAGTGGTGGGGCATACCCCGGCCACGCTTCGCCCTACTCGGTGGTGTTCTGTCTGACCCGGCGTTACTCCGTCGGTCAGTGCGCGTCCCATCGTTTCCCATTCGTATGGGGGTAGGCGGAGAGTTTCGTGCTCGCTTACCTTTTTCCTTTAAATAGGGGGAAGGAGAGGGTTCTCCGTCCTAGTCTTTTGCCTGTTCTCCAAATATTGTCCCTCTTCTTTCTTCCTTCTCACAGAGGGTGCCTGAATGCCGCGGCGGTTCCTAAGTGAGAGAGAGAGTGAGCGAGGGGGAGGACTTACAGATCCTTCTGTGAACCCGGAGCGTTATGTCGAACTGGAGGTGATGCTGGTCTGCGAGGCCTTCTTCGGGATGGAGCCATGTGTAGATTCTCTCTGGTGGATCTTTACCGGACAAGCCTTGTCGGAGGGGAGGTTACTCATGATTGCGCCGGTGGAGAGTTCCGTGCCTACAACTGCTCAAGTCAGCCAGTTCATAAAGTTTGATGAGATTTCTTTCGGCCATGGCGACCATACCTCGGGAGCGGCTCCCCTAACCAGGAGCTGTCTCGACTGCATGAGAAGGCCAGGAGCTCCATGTTCTTCTGCTGAGCATCCATAGGCGCGACGCCCTTGAGGTACCCGTTGTGTTTTTCCAAAGTTTTGAAGGGGCGGAACCGAGCGGTTTTCTGGCGTTTCAGGCGAAGTCGTCGAGTGGCTGCAGTAGTATTTGTAATAGAAAATGTAATAGTTAAGTTTTGTGGGTAAGTCCCCATGTAAATGGTTTCTTTGTATCAATGAATACACCCGTACAGCCTCTGTGATGAAAGCGCCATATCTGTTTCCTTGTTTTTGTCCTAACATGACCTTTGTTTTTACCCCTTTCTTTCTCGTACCTGCCTGTTTGTCCTGTAGGGTGCAATTTTGGGAGCCCGAGGCGTGGCCCGCGAGGCTCGGTTGTTCGTATCCGTAGGGAAAGACGGGGTGCATTCGGTTTGGGAGTAAGAACAGGGTTACATATGGAAATCAAAGAAATGAAATGTGTTTCCGTTCGGGGAGAAAAAGTTGTATACCATGTGATAGTAAAGAAAAAGAGAGGTGATACTCAATATTTGTATACTTATGGAGCCCCCGAGCGACCCAGGTCGAAAGTGTTCGGGCGGGGGCGCTCTTACAGGAGCATGTGTTTTAAGCGAAAGTGTTTAGATCAAATCTAAGGGAAGAAACGATGTAGCTGTTCAATGTTCCAAGTGTTGTTGAGAGCATTGTCGTTGTTGTCCTCTAGTCGGTAGGTGCCTGGTCGGATTACTTCGGTTACCATGTAGGGTCCTTCCCAGGGCGGTGAGAGCTTGTGTTTTTCCTTTGTCAATTGGGTCCTTAGGAGTACGAGATCGCCGACTTCGAGTATCCTTCCTCTGATCTTCCTTTCGTGGTACCTGCGGAGGGTTTGTTGGTAGCGAGCGAAGCGGACGACGGTGCTCTCACGGGCCTCTTCGAGCAGGTTGACTGCGTCTTGTTGAGCTTTCGTGGCTCAGTCGCGGTCGAAAGCTTTTACTCTTGGTGTGCCATGGTCGAGGTCGGAGGGCAACACGGCTTCTGCTCCGTAAGCCAGGAAAAAAGGTGTGAATCCCATGGATCGGTTTGGGGTCGTTCTTAGGCTCCAGAGGATCGCTGGGACCTCTGCAAACCATCGCCCAGCATATTTGTTGAGCTGGTCGAAGATGCGTGACTTGAGTCCCTGGAGGACCATGCCATTGGCGCGTTCGACCTGACCGTTAGTTCGTGGATGTCCGACCGAAGCCCAGTCGATTATGATGCCGTACCCATCACTGAAGTCTAGGAACTTCTTCCTGGTGAAGTTAGTTCCATGGTCAGTGTTGATACAGTTAGGAACACCGAATCAGTAGATGATGTCGAGGAAGAATTTGACCACCTCTTCCGAGCGGAGATTGGTGATGGGCTTGGCCTCTATCCATTTGGTAAACTTGTCGACTGCAACGAGTGGGTGAGTGAAACCGCCTGGGCCTTTTTTGAGAGGTCCTACCATATCGAGGCCCCAGACCGCGAATGGCCAGGTTGTAACACCTCGGGTGTTTAAATATTAAAAACCGGACATATCATCATATGCATTGCAAGGCATTGGTTATATTGTAAACTTTCATATGCATTCACTAAAACAAGTTTACATTTATGTTATAAGTCTTGCTTGGTATTGTTTGAATCAAGTTTGAAATCTTTGTATTGATTTCAAATTCCGAAAACCCTGATTTTCAATATTTAAATCCGACCCTGAAAATCCATTTCAAAATTGAAGCATATTTTGGGGTTGAGTCTTAAAGCAAAGTTGTAGAGCTTGTCGAGTTGTACAAAGTTTGTTTTTGGAGTTTTTCAAGTTGTTTAGTAAAATTTGAAGTTATTTAAAAAGGCGAAATTCCTTAAATATCCCCGCTTTAAATTCAAAAGTTCATTTTAAAATGTAGGCCGAATTTGGGTATGGTTTCCAAAGCAAAGTTGTAGAACTTTTGATTTTGAACAACTTTTGTTTTTGGAGATTTTTGAGTTGTTATGAAAATTTGGGAGTAATTTGGGAATTTTGGCGGATGGCAATTCTGTAATTTGGATGAACAGTGTCCACCGCTGAAGCTACATGGCCGGCGATCTTCGGTTTGCTTCCAGGCGCGGTCGTGGCCGTCTTTGGCATCGCGCTGGCGTGGTGAAGGTCACAGCGCAGCTTCCTTGAGCTTCTGAGCCAGTCTATTTAGCCTTGGCCGTCGCCGTTCGTCCCCGCTCTCTTGCTCTGTTTTCTCCCGCCGCCACCACCATTCTCCGTTGAGCCCTCGCCGTCGAACCAGCGTCTGCGCCGTCGCAGCGATGCGTGTCCTAGCTCCGCTAGTTCCTTGAGCACCCAGCCAGCTAGCTCTAGTCGCTTGATTTTGCCGTGAACTTGCCGTTCATCGTTTTCTTCCTCGCGGCCGGCAGCACCACCGTGGTGTGCGCGTCGCCGTGGCCAGCGCATTATGGTGAGCCTCTGCTATTTCTGAATCTTGCTTCAGCTTCGCCTCGATGCCGTGGTGCT
This sequence comes from Miscanthus lutarioriparius, assembly GCA_904845875.1. Lineage (NCBI taxonomy): Eukaryota > Viridiplantae > Streptophyta > Magnoliopsida > Poales > Poaceae > Miscanthus > Miscanthus lutarioriparius. Next base: position 93,055,355 of record CAJGYO010000001.1, on the reverse strand, counting down.
TTGTGCCCGGTTGATTAACCATTTCCTCCACCGCAGTCACCGGAGCATTGCCGTCGTCGAAATTTGCTCCGCCGTGACCGCTGTGACCGTCGAACCGTGTCTCCGTTGCTTCTCAGGCTCGGCCAGCGACTCTAGTGTGTTCGGGGTGAGCTCCTGGTTCTACCCGAGTTGTTTGTTTCATCGTTACCGAGCTCCTATCGCTGGCGTAGCGCAGCCGCGCTGGCGTGTCCGCCATGGCCGTCGTCATGCTCATGCGCCACTGTAATTGGTCCCGATTGTGCCACCAATCGACGCATATGGGTGTAGGGGTCATTTTAGTACCTTGGCCGTCGCCGTTGAGCTCGCCGTCGATGAGTTTTCGCCGGTCAGCGCGCGTGTCGCCGTGGTCAAAGCGCGAGGTAGAAGATGACAAGTGGGACCCGGTTGTTAGTGACTCAGCGTTCAAAATGGATTTTCTATTTTTCTGAAATAAGTGAATAGTGTCTGTTTTTGTTATTTTTGTGTAGATTTATTTAGAGCTCCAAAAATTATGCAAATTTTTGTGTGACTTCTCTGTGATGTGTATTATTTAGGAAAAATATGAAATGTTGATTTTCAGTAATTTTTGAATGTGATAAAAATTGTTCAATTAATTAATAAATGAGTTTCCAGGATTTTTCTAGGCTTATTTATGTATCCAAAAATTATGAAAATTGTTTTGTCACTTAGTTATCATGTGACGAACATATACAAAAATTTTGAGGTCAGTTGGAACAAGTTGATTTATTTCATAATTATTAATTAATTAATTAATTCATAAAAGCAAATAGTAACCTTTAGTGATTTAGGTTTTGTTTGAGTTTTTGATTAAGTGATGTCCTTGGGTCATTAGTTGGTAATGATCCTTGGCAATTGTTGTGAGTATTGTGAAAATGGTTTAGTTAGTTTGACTTGTAACTGTATCGCGAAGGAAAGTTGTATTCAAGTTGTTAAGTTTTGCATCCATCATCGAGCATCATATTTTGTATCCGCATCATGTTAAACATGGCATTGTTACTACGTGTAGTGAACGAAGGTGAACACCTGGTAGTTAATCAAGTAGTTGAGGAGGTTGATCCGTCTATGGAGGTTGGTGTTGATATCGGTGGAACGACTCCGGACCCGGACTTTTCCGTCAACGAAGGCAAGCCCCGGATGCATACAACCCTACCTTGTATTTTACAAATTGATTTCGCTTTTGCTCCTTTTTAATGCATTAAGTGATTAGGAGTCAAGTGAAAACCAAATTGGTACCTTATCAACCTTGTTATTCCATATTTATCATATTACCAGTTTTAAATTCGTATATGCCAGTTTTGCTTAGCTATGCTTAGAACGGTGAAAGTCGGGTGATTACCTGTCATCTGCAAGTTTTAAATGGAGCTTTGGTTAATTATATTAACATGTGATATGGGAATGTGGAGTAATAAATCTAGACCGGGCGGACTCGGTGTGTGTGAGCCACAAGACATGGAGGTCTTGTGAGCAGGTTCTTTCCGCCTATGTCGATTAAGGTCCGTCCGTTGTTGAATTGTATGAGGTGAAACTTTGTAGTACTAACCACATACTTCGGTTAGCCTTAACTTGGCTATTCTATTACAAGAATGGCTACTCGCGCACTGGGAGTGGAGAGATGGCGGGAATAGCGTGTACCCACGTGGCAATGGGCTGGATTGGTGGAGTACTGTATTCTCGTGTGGCGCGGACCCGTTCTTGTTTTAGAGGATCCGAGGGTAGGTTGGTATATGTAGGACGGGGACCTGCATATGTCGTGTGGTCTGGAATTCCCAGCTGGGTTATAATCGGTTCGAATCGTCGTTGCTCCTCGGTTATGGAGACTCAACTCACTGTTCATCATCGTAGTAAATAATAATTGGAACCTGAGGATGGTATGAGAAAGTGTTGGATACGAAGTTTCATGATCTCAATACGGATCGTGTCAGCTTTGTATATGATCTTTATGAAGTTTTAAACGTTGATATAAAGAATTTTGTTAAAATGCTTTTACGCAAAAGAACCTTGTTTATTGCTAAAGCCATACCTTGAATCCCATGAGACTGCATTCCTGTGCTCTTTTCAATTCTTATTTCGGTTAAGTCTTGTTGAGTACTTTTATACTCAGGGTTCGTTGACCCTTGTTGCAGGTGAGGCTCATGAGCAGATCTGTTTTGGATCGTGCTACATGACTGTTGTTCAGTGCGATGACGATAATTAAATGTGTGGCCCTTGGGCAGGGTAGCTTATGTTGTGTGTTTTGTAATATATTATAATGCCACTCCACTACTTTGGTTTGTTTTATTATCGAACTTAGTTGTATGATTTGAAACAAATGGTTTGTAAACTATGTTATTGTAAGTCTTCCGCTACTTTTACTCTGATGTATCTATTTGAATAAACTGTTGTAATACTGCAATGACTCTGTAATGTGATCCTACTCGAAAATCGTGGATGATTCGGGGTTCCCCGAGGACACCCGACAGTCTTTTTAAGTTACCGGGAACGTATGCATAGATGTCAAAGGTCGTTGGACAGTGACAGATGCATGTGGGCCCTATAATTTAGGAGGTTCTGCCATAGAATGGTATCAGAGCGATCGTTACAAAGTTTTTGTGGTATTGGTTTATGAAAACTTCAAAATGATTTGGGATGACTAAATTTAACTTGATTAATTTGGTCCAAATTGCTTCTGACTTGTCTTATTTCTTTCTCACCATTCCTTATTTGATTAAAAAGGTTTTGTGTGGTGGAGTAGTAATCTTATTATGCCCTATATAAAAGCAAATGTTGTTTATTTTTGTTTTAAGCTTTGGTGGTTTTGTTCGTCAGAACGATTCATGCATCATAATTAAGTTACTTGTTACTTTGTTCGTCTCTGAGTCTGGGGTGAGTAGTGTGTATGGGCTGAGTGTGTAGTCCATCCTTACTGCTCTTGGGACTATTGTCAGATTGTTTTACTTGCTTTGAGGCAAGGGGACCAAACCATGATGCAGTATGTGGGAAGATTCAATCACCTGTCACAATATGCATCTAAACATGTCAATACTGATGCCAAGAAAAAGAAATGGTTCATGAGGGGTCTGAATACCAAATTACAGACTATGATGACAACATATACCAATGTCACTTATCATGAGACAGTGAATATTGCTATTGCCTCAGAGGCAAAGCATCGGCAGCATAAGGAGCTCAAAAAGAAAAAGAGTATGCCGTCTAGATCTTATGGGAGAAATTCAAAGAGGCAGAGGGTGATTTATCATCCAGTTAATCATAATCGTCCTCCTTATCGTCTGCCGCAGTTTCAAGCCGGTAAGCAATCAAATGTCCATCCTGCTACAACTTATCAGAATCCACAACCGACAAATGCTTCTGGGGTTTCTGCTTCAACACCCTAGGGTCACAAGTATCCCTGTTTCAATTGTGGCAAGCTTGGTCATTTCTCGAGAGAATGTCCGTATCCAAGGCAGTCTAATCCCAATTATCAGAAGGCCCCTACAAATCAACAACAGGCTCAGGCACAAAACAAGAATAATAATCAGAATGCTCAGAAAGGCAAAGATGAAAGGAAGACAGGACGGGTGTTCTATATTCAAGCTGGGGAGATTCCTGAAGGAGAGCCAGTGATGATGGGTATGTTTCCTGTTGCCAATCATCCTACAGTTATACTTTTTTGATTCTGGCGCATCGCATTCATTCATCAATAGAACATTTGTGGTGAAGTATGAAATTTCAATTGGGACAACAAAGGAAAATTTCTTTGTACAGTCGCTCGGGGGACGTCTGTGTACTAAGGAAATGGTATACCAGGTGCCCATAAACCTGGGTGGGCATATTTTTCCCACTACCATGATTATCCTTAAGGATCAGGATATAGATGTAATCTTAGGAATGAATTGGATGTATCAGCATAAGGCTGTTATAGATGCTTTGAATAAAACTATAAGGGTGAGTTTGCCAGATAGAACTTCTCAACTTCTCATCCAACTTCCAACCTTAAGAAGATCAGTGGGCAGAGTTTGTGCAACTGCCGTCAAAGAGAATAGAGATATCCCGGTAGTATGTGAATTTCCTGATGTGTTTCCTGAAGATTTACCTGGTCTACCACCTGATAGGGATGTCCAGTTTAACATAGAATTGCAACCTGGAACAGCTCTGATTTCTCGAAGAGCTTATAGGATGCCACCTAAGGAGTTAGTCAAGTTGAAAACTCAGTTGCAAGAATTGATTGAGAAGGGGTTTATACAACCTAGTTCATCGCCTTGGGGGTGTCCGGCAATTTTTGTGAAAAAGAAAGATGAGACTCTGAGGTTATGTGTTGATTATCGTCCGTTGAATGAAGTGACCATCAAGAATAAATATCCATTACCTCGGATAGATTTGCTTTTTGATCAACTGGCCGGAGCCAATGTTTTCTCCAAGATAGATTTAAGGTCAGGATATCATCAAATCAAGATAAAGCCTGAAGATATTCCCAAAATGGCATTTACCACAAGATATGGATTATATGAATATTTGGTAATGTCTTTTGGTTTGACCAATGCTCCAGCTCATTTCATGTATTTGATGAATTCAGTATTCATGCCTGAGCTAGACAAATTTGTAGTGGTGTTTATTGACGATATTCTAGTATATTCCAAGAATAAGGAAGAACATGCTAAACACCTCAGAGTTGTTCTGACTCGCTTGAGGGAACATCAACTATATGCCAAGTTCAGCAAGTGTGATTTTTGGCTTAAGGAAGTACAATTTCTTGGACACATCTTGTTAGCGGAAGGAGTTGCTGTTGATCCAAGCAAAGTGAAGGATGTGCTTCATTGGAAACCACCAACCACAGTTCATCAAGTTCGGAGTTTTCTGGGATTGGCGGGGTATTACCGTCGGTTTATTCTAGATTTCTCTAAAGTATCAAAGTCCATAATCGAATTATGAAGAACGAAGTCAAGTTTGCCTGGTCATCTGATTGTGAAGAGGCTTTCAGGACTTTGAAGAGACTGCTGACCATTTGCACCAAGATAGCCCAACCCGATATCAAGAAGCCGTTTGATGTTTATTGTGATGCTTCAGATATTGGTATTGGATGTGTTGATGCAAGAAGGCGAGTCATTGCTTATGCATCCAGGCAACTTAAGCAACATGAAGAACACTATCTAACTCATTATCCGGAGTTAAATTTGTGGTCCATGCTCAAGATTTGGCGGCATTACCTACTTGGTAATATGTGCCATATTTATACAGACCACAAGAGCTTAAAATATATCTTTACTCACCAGAGTTGAATATGCGACAAAGAAGATGGTTAGAGTTGATTAAAGATTATGACTTGGAAGTACATTATCACCCCGGTAAAGCAAATGTGGTGGCAGATGCCCCGATCATAAAAAGTTATTGCGGTTGCACGACAAGAAGAACAATGGGTTTGACTTTATGTCAAGAGATGGAGAAGTTGAATATAGAAGTAATTCAACAAGGTAGTTTGACCAACATAATTGTTGAAGCCACTATTCGAGATCAATTTATTGTTGCTTTCGGAAGAAAAACAAGGTGTAGCCCATATCAAGGAAAGAGTCAGGGAATGGAAAGGCGAGAATGTTTCAAAGATAGATAATGAAGGTGTGCTATGGTTCAAGGATCGTTTGGTAGCACCAAAAGTTCCTGAGTTGCGGCAGTCAATTCTTGAAGAAGCACATGCTACTAGGTTATCTATCCATCCGGGAAGCAACAAGATGTACCATGACTTAAAACAAAGGTTTTGGTGGACAAAAATGAAGATAGAAATTGCGAGATATATAGCAAAGTGTGATACTTGTCAGAAGGTGAAAGCTATACATTTGAGGTCTGCTGGAGAATTACAACCATTACCTATTCTAGCTTGGAAGTGGGAGGACATAAGTATGGACTTTATTGTTGGTCTACCCAAGACATCAAAGGGATTTGACTCAATATGGGTTATTGTAGATCGACTCACTAAGTCAACACATTTTCTTCCTGTCAAGACTATATATCCCACTGTCCAATACACCAAGATATATTTAGCAAGAATTATGAGTCTCCATGGAATACCAAAGACCATAGTGTCCGATCGGGGTACACAGTTTGTCTCCAGTTTTTGGAAACAATTGCATTCTTCATTGGATACCAAGCTCCTGTATAGTACAGCTTATCATCCGTAGACTGATGGACAGACTGAAAGAGTCAATCAAGTGCTTGAAGATATGTTAAGGTGTTATGTCCTTAATTATTCCAACAAGTGGGACGAATGCTTACCTTTGGCCGAGTTCTCATATAACAATAGTTATCATGAAAGCATTAGAATGGCTCCATTTGAAGCACTCTATGGCCATAGATGCAGAACATCACTGAGTTGGTCGGAGCCCGGAGAAAGAAGATTCTTTGGAGTTGACCTTGTGAAAGAAACGGAAGACAAGGTTAGGCAAATATAGAGTAATTTGAAGATAGCTCAGTCCCGCCAAAAGAGTTATGCGGATAGACGACGGAGACCATTGGTGTTTAACAAAGGAGAATTTGTATATCTGAAAGTATCACCAATGAAGGGAGTTACCCATTTTGGTGTTAAAGGCAAGTTGGCACCTCGATATATTGGACCATTTCAAATTTTGGAGAGATATGGAAAAGTGGCCTATCGCTTGGAATTACCAGAACATTTATCAGCTGTACATGATGTGTTCCATGTGTCTCAGTTGAAGAAGTGTCTCCGAGTGCCTGAGCAGAATGTTGAAGTTGAAGGAGTGGAACTTGAACCAGATCTGACTTATTCAGAATATCCTATCCGAGTGTTGGATCAGAAAGATCATGTTACTCGGAGGAGAACAATAAAGTTCTACAAGATACAATGGAATAAACATTCAGAAGAGGAAGCTACTTGGGAATCAGAAGATTACTTGTTAGAAAAGTTTCCAGAGTTTCTTGCGTCATTATAGAATAGAGTACTGTAAGTTAAGCTCGGTTGTTACAAATTGTGTTTTGTAAAGGAACCTCAGTTGTTTTATGGATGAGAATTAGATGTTTTTGGATTAACACATTTCCTTTTCCATTACTTACCCTATGGCTTTGAATCTCGGGGCGAGATTTCTTTTAGGGGGAAGGATTGTAACACCTCGGGTGTTTAAATATTAAAAACCGGACATATCATCATATGCATTGCAAGGCATTGGTTATATTGTAAACTTTCATATGCATTCACTAAAACAAGTTTACATTTATGTTATAAGTCTTGCTTGGTATTGTTTGAATCAAGTTTGAAATCTTTGTATTGATTTGAAATTCCGAAAACCCTGATTTTCAATATTTAAATCCGACCCTGAAAATCCATTTCAAAATTGAAGCATATTTTGGGGTTGAGTCTTAAAGCAAAGTTGTAGATATTGTCGAGTTGTACAAAGTTTGTTTTTGGAGTTTTTCAAGTTGTTTAGTAAAATTTGAAGTTATTTAAAAAGGCGAAATTCCTTAAATATCCCCGCTTTAAATTCAAAAGTTCATTTTAAAATGTAGGCCGAATTTGGGTATGGTTTCAAAATCAAAGTTGTAGAACTTTTGATTTTGAACAACTTTTGTTTTTGGAGATTTCTGAGTTGTTATGAAAATTTGGGAGTAATTTGGGAATTTTGGCGGATGGCAATTCTGTAATTTGGATGAACAGTGTCCACCGCCGAAGCTACATGGCCGGCGATCTTCGGTTTGCTTCCAGGCGCGGTCGTGGCCGTCTTTGGCATCGCGCTGGCGTGGTGAAGGTCACAGCGTAGCTTCCTTGAGCTTCTGAGCCACTCTATTTAGCCTTGGCCGTCACCGTTCGTCCCTGCTCTCTTGCTCTGTTTTCTCCCGCCGCCACCGCCATTCTCCGTTGAGCCCTCGCCGTCGAACCAGCGTCTGCGCCATCGCAGCGATGCGTGTCCCAGCTCCGCTAGTTCCTTTCGCACCCAACCAGCTAGCTCTAGTCGCTTGATTTTGCCGTGAACTCGCCGTTCATCGTTTTCTTCCTCGCGGCCGGTAGCACCACCGTGGTGTGCGCGTCGCCGTGGCCAGCACGTTACAGTGAGCCTCTGCTATTTCTGACTCTTGCTTCAGCTTCGCCTCGATGCCGTGGTGCTTTGTGCCCGGTTGATTGACCATTTCCTCCACCGCCGTCGCCGGAGCATCGCCGTCGTCGAAATTTGCTCCGTCGTGACTGTAACAACCCGGGTTTTTGGAGAAGCCAAAAATACGAACTTTTTAAAAATTTTCCTGCAAAGTGTGAAGCATGTAGATGCCAGGTCAAACTAAGAACAATTTATAAATAAATTGTTGCATGCATATAGAATTACTTGTAGGAGTTTGCCGGAGTTCTTTTGTTGGTTTAGTGTTTTGTGTTGGAGAGCATAAGTCCGTAGCAAATCCGTTTGATCCCTTCTAGAATATCTTAAGAACCCCTTTTCATCTCTCTCAATTCACCTTCTTGCTTTTGAACCTCATTCGAATCCCTTGATCTAATTCATAAAGTCAATCGACCTTTCTTGTAAATCAGTGCCCATCGATGCCAACCCTTGACATGGACCCCACTAACCCGTAGATAACCCCTAGAGGACCCCACTAGGAGCTGTACATGTTGGCAACACATGTATACCAATTTAGGAGCGTTTGGAAGTAAATATAATAGAGGAATAAATAGATAAGGAATTAGAAAAGGGGAAAGGAAAATAGGAAAGCCAAATAGCCCAAAGCGCCAGCCCGCGGCCTGCTCGCGCGCCAATCTCTTCTCCTGGCCGTGTGGCCCAACCATCAACCGGCCGGCCCAGCATGGCCATAAGCCCAGTGGCGCTCGCAGGCCTCCTACGTAGTCGGCCCGCGTCTCCCCCGCACCAAACCGCCTTGGCCCAACCACAACGCCGCGGCCCATGAACGCGGCCTGCTACGTGAGCTAGCAACGCAGGCCCGTAACCACATCAGGCAAGCCGCCCCAGGAAACGACAAACACCGTCACAGCAACTGACCATGCGGGCCCGCCTGTCATGATCTCCACCTTCCCTATCCTCTACCTCACGAGAGACAGAGCACACGTACTCGCCCTCGCATCCGTAGATTCTTCACGCAACCTCTATGGCACCCGTTCCCACCTTCGCACCCCTCGCTTGGCTCCGTGCCCTCCACGTCGCCACCGGGTCCCACGGATCACGCGATTCGCGTGACCCTGTCAGAGCTCGCAACCGCCGCGGCAGAGGCGTGATGATGCTATAGCCTTGCACCCAATGAAATCTTTCCCGCACCCATGAATTGGAGCCCCTCGCTGTCAACTAGACCCCGCGCGACGCCCGCGATCACGAACAGGAGCACCTCGACCATCGGATCACCTTGGGCGGTATCACCAGCCGTCCGCACCCCTTCCCATGGCGCCACCGCATATAAATCCCACATTAGAGCACCATGGGGTTCCCAAACCACACGCCGCCACCCTGCGGCCTTCCACCATTTGCCCTGAGACGAAGGAAGGGAGAAGGAGGGAGGCAAGGAGGAAGGAAGAGGAGCAGAGAAGATGGAGCACGCTGCCGGAGTGTACCGCTGCCGCCGGAGCTACGCCATGCACGGGAACGCTGCAACGACATCCACACTCGCCGAAGGAGACGTCACCGTCATGATCGGCTACACCTACGAACCCGCTCGCCCTGCATGGCCACACCGCCATCGACGCCCTGCATCACCAACCTGCCATCACGAACCCACGGTGAGCTCCCTGCTTCCCCCTGCTTTTCCCTGATCACCGTGCCAGCTCTAGTCGCCGCTGCGTTCTCCCAACTCGGGAGAGCTTAGGGCCGAGCCTTGCCCCTTGGACCGCCCTAGTTGGGATATGGCCACGCGCCGCTGCGCGCCGTCGTGGCAAGCACCGTGCGCACGCTAGACTGGAAATTTGGCCACTAGATGCCCTGAACCATGAACCTTGCCGCCACGGTGCGTGATCTAAAGCGCCGCTGCGCCGCGCCTACCCTGCACCGTTCCGGTCGCCTCGCGCTGCACAAGTGAACCTCCTAGTTCTGCCTCATGTTGCCCGACCCGATCGAAAGATGAGACCTGAAACCCCCTGTATTGCCTTGACCGTGTTACCGCCCTTCTCGTCGGAGTTCCGCCGCGAGCCCGTTTCTCGCGCAGGCGCCACCGGGTGATTTGGTCATCGCCGATGAGTCGAATAGCCCCCTAGAGACCTTCCTTGCTTGGACGATGCGCCAATTTACCCGAGTTGAGACCGTAGCCGTGACTTTGATGCTCGCCAGCGACGCTGTGCCACCATCACCATGGCCGGCCGCGTTGGGCACCTCGCAGCCACCGTCGTAGTCTCTGATAAGCTCGCCCAGTCACCACGGTGCTAGCGCGCCCTTAAAGCTAGCCCTGGAAGACGTGGAAGACTCCTCATCGTGGGCCTCGCCGGTGAAGTCCACCGGGGATAGTGCGCCAGCCGCCTCCAGCCACTCTGCCTCGCTGGAAAAGCCTACCCCATTTCACCAAGCCGAGATGAGCCCCTTTTCCCTAGTCTATGCCATTGGATAACGCTAGTAACACCCTGTTGGCCGAACTCGCCGCTGGCGAGCACCGCCATGGTGGGGCAGAGGAATTAGGGAAGGAGAGGGTGGTGACAACCTGGTGGGGAAGAGGTGGACGCGGTCCACCGAACCTGAGCCACTGACAAGCCGACCCACGACTGTTTGACCATCATGGACCAAGCACATGAACCCCAGCCTTGCCTATGGACATGGTGTACGTGAGTTGGGAGTATGATTTGTAGGCCGCTGATAATAGTCCAGCATGGACCGTAGACTCATGGACATGGACCCATCTGAGCCTGATAGGGATCCAGTTGACGACGTGGCTTCACCAGAACGTGCCACGTGTAAGGCTCGACCAGCCCATATATAGGCCCAATCGGCCCAGTTTGGGCCCGGCCCGTATTGACCGTCGACCGTTGACCGGGCCCACATGTCAGCGACACAGAGCCGCTGAACCCACTTGTCAGTAGGTGACATCATGCTGACGTCATGATGACGTCACACGGGTCCCACCTGTCAGTGACCGTTTGACCCCGGACCGACATGTCAGTGGCCTAAGAGCCCCGGTCCCACCTGTCGGACTGATGATGTCGTGCTGACGTCATGATGACGCGTTAATGAACCCCCACCGTCAACCACCATGTGCGCCGAGACCATTGTAGCCGAGACCACCGCTGTGAGAGACCACCGTTGCCGAGACCACCATTGCCGAGACCACCGCTGTCGAGACCACCGTTGTCGAGATCACCGTTGCCAAGACCACCATTGCCGAGACCCATTGCCGAGACCACTATCGCCGACCACCACGAAACCACCGTTGCCGAGACCCATCGCTTGCCGAGACCACCGCTGCCGAGAGACCATTGTTGCCGAGACCACCGTTCTTTGAGACCACCGTTGCCGAGACCACATGGCCTCATTGGCCGAGACCACCATGGCCTCACTTGCCGAGAGACCGCCATGACCCCATGACCCTACTACACAAGCCGTACCCTCTGGGCCATGAACCCTAGTCATATGTCTTACTGAGACCATGGAAAGCCCCATCTCGCATCTTTCCGTATACGCGTATCTACCTTGTCGGGCCCTATTCTTACAACCTATCTGTCCATGACTGTCTTACAGGAATTCACCTATCACCCAGCTATGGAATGTGCTACTCCATAGTCGTGTTGAGTTGTTGCGCCTTTCGGTCGTGTTTGGTTCTTATCGCTGCTTGTTGGTGTTGTTGCCTGTGTGCCGAGCCTTCGAGCTGGCTGAGGGATCGTACCTCATTCGGACGTTATGATCGCGGGATCCGTCTCGCCATGACCGTGATGCCGAGTGTAACTCGACCCCTTGCTTTTTAGTTGACTTCATAGTACCACGAGTGTTAGCTCCTGTCTTTGGCCCTAGAACATGTCCGTGATGGATTCGATGTCGATACTAACATCGATGCGGATATCACCTGCACACTTTGAGCCCTCCATGACCAAGTCCTATGGGAGATGACCTAGGAGAAAAACATTCGTGGAACGATGAATGCCAACTCATAGGCATAGCTTGTGGCCGTGAGTTCACCTCGCCATGACCATGGAGCTACGCCTCTCTTCCGCTTTTAGTGGCTTCTTCGTGTTCAATACCTTGTATGCTTGTACCCCATTTGACCATCACGTTTCTCTGATTCTCGCGGTGACAACCGCACCGCTTCGAATCCGAGAGATATCTCAGTGCCAGTGCACCCAGGTCGGGTACCCTATGAGTGGTCTGCGCACTTGGTGTTTGTCGCTTCCGCCCAATGCCCCATCTTTCATCGTGGCACGAGTGTTGGAAGAAGTAGACCTTGTCCCTTGTTGTCCTTACTCTTGTTGCACCGCTAGCCCGCTCTGTTCGATTCCGTCTTGCCCATGACGATTGGATCAAAGACCGGACTATTCCCTTTGGGTTAGCGAAGCTATGGTCTATGTCGTACCTCGAACCCATGCGTGTCGACCCGATCGACCGTCTAAAACCATCTTCCCCGAAGACATGTTGGGGAACATAACATGGACATGCCTAGCTAACCCCGCTGCTTTTGCCGTGTTGAACGACTGTCTCCTCGGCTCCCGACGTTGATGTGTCGTGTGGATCGAGAGGACCCGTCGCTGTCCAACCTCTTTGCGCTACCGCTTCCTACCATAGCGGGTGAGCCAAAGTACATTGGAGCAAAGTCACAATAGTGTTATTCGTTCTTGTTTGCTTCTCATGTCCAATTGTGACTTGCGAGATAAGGCTATAAGAGCTGAACCCCGTCGTTCTTCTTCTTGAGGGCCCGACTTCCAATCCCCGTCGATTCAATGACACCGGGTCGGAAGATCGTGAGCCGTGGTGTGCTATGGATAAGCTTTGGCTTAAACCATCTATCCTAAAGCCATACTGCCTTGGCTATGACTTAAGCTTGTGCTTAGCAAACCACCATTTGTGATTCTTGGCCCGAGGAAATCGGACAACCGCCGAGAGGGCTAAGCCGTGTATCTCTTATTGCCTCACTGGTGTTATTGGAATTTTCCTGCGTCTTGTCGTCTTTTCAAGTGTTGAGTGCTCTCTTGCCTTGCATGTCGCTTCGCGGAGAAGCTGACGATCGGACCAAGAGAACATGGATGACGACAAGGACTGTGGAATGGAGTCAACGCAGGAGGAGGAGACCTCGCTAATGGAACACCAACAAATGGAGAATTGTACCACTACTACCTCTACATCGCAGGTGTCATGGCAGCACCCTCTTTTAGAGAATCCTATTAGACATTGCATAATATCTAGAACTGCTAGCGCTTTATAATTATTCCTTTGCTTGAACTTTGATGCATGCTACTACCTAAGCCATTATTACCCTGATGCAACCCACTCTACCACGTCACCCTGCTTTGCGCATTCGCTCGCTTATATATGCTCACTTGCCTGCTTGCTTGCATATTACACCACTATACTTATTATTAACTCCACTTCATATTATATCGGGGTTGTGATGCTGGTGGTGCACCCCCTGGGAATGGTTTGGCTATGGGTGCCGGACTTGGTGGTGTGTGAGCATGCTGCGTGTGTCTTGGGTGCGTGGAGAGTGAGGGTTGTGTCGACCGAGCTGGAATAACGACGAGCCTGGGGCGAGTCTTTCCATGTGGTGCTACCTGGGCACTTGGATATGGAATACCTGTGGCGGGTAAATGGTAATTGGAGGTGGCCTTGGGTGTGAACCTCGGAGAGGTGGAGCCCGGGGTGGAGGTGCTGTGGTGGCACGGTAAATGGAAACCCTGATGAAGACATTCTAGCTTGGTCACCCCTAAGGACTTACTAGTACTCAGATTCACCGGGAATCCTTTACATCCCACTCGCCCTATATGGTGCAGGACGGTCGGACTACTTGGTAGAGCGACGCCACTACTACTAGGCGAACGTGTGCAAGGAGGTACAGGGTGCGCGGTTTCCCCCCACACCCTTCCGAGACTTCAGGAGGCCTTGTGGACCGGCTCTTGACATCCGGTGGGCCCCGGCTCTGTCTATGACTCACAGTATCAGCCATCCCAGACTAGACTTGGGATGTTCCAGGGCTGAGAGGTAGGGTGGCATCGTTCTAGGCTATCAAGCGGCCGGAATCTGCCTAGACGGGGCACTGTCGAGGATGGCTATCTTGTGGGTATGTGAAACCTCTGCAGAGTGTATGGTTGATCGATCGATACATATGCCGACTCATCGGCTATGGACCTTTCATATGTTTCACTTAAACTAGATAGGAGATGAGTCCTTCTATTCTCCCTCCAGGGTTTGGGGTATTTTCCGGTCGTGAGCCTTGGGGGCTGCGGGCCGTTGAGACAAGGCCGAGAGGGAGTTGGCCTGTCGACCTGAGTGTGTGAGATGAGATAAGGTGTGTGGTGTGGAGATGGTTTGGGATGGATGGTTGGTGGATGGATATGGATGGATTTGGGTGTGTGTGGTTGGGAATGTGTTAAAAACTGGACATTATTATTACATTACTATTGTTACTTACTTCTCATGCGCTAAGGATGCAAACCACAACCAAATGTTAGGATCGCCAGATCCTCTTGTTTTATCTTTTCCACTAAAGCTCATCGGTGCTGACCATGGCCTGCACACATCTGGCGGTGTGCAGATTTCCTGCTTCTCAGAGATGCTGACTATAGAAGGATTAGGAGGTCTCGTGCCTACGGTCAAGTTTGGTTTGGAGAAGGAATTTACGCTGCACTATGCCAACTCTGATGATGCCCGTGAAGGAGGAGCCTTCACTCGATAGTCTTCCGCTAGATTAACTCTGTAATAGGTGTGTTTTCCCAGTGATGTAATATCTTGTATTCTTGTAATCTTACGATGTATGACTGTGCTATCGACTGATATATGATAATATGATGGAATCAACTATTGGTTTCATCATATTCTAATTCATTCTATGGATTTTCCCTTCGTTGAAAATTGAGGATGTTTCAGTGACCGCTGTGACCGTCGAACCGTGTCTCCGTTGCTTCTCAGGCTCGACCAGCGACTCCAGTGTGTTCGGGGTGAGCTCCTGGTTCTACCCGAGTTGTTTGTTTCATCATTACCGAGCTCCTATCGCCGGCGTAGCGCAGCCACGCTGGCGTGTCCGCCATGGCCGTCGTCATGCTCATGCACCGTTGTAATTGGTCCCGATTGTGCCACCAATCGACGCATAGGGGTGTAGGGGTCATTTTAGTACCTTGGCCGTCGCCGTTGAGCTCGACGTCGACGAGTTTTCGCCGGTTAGCGCGTGTGTCGCCATGGTCAAAGCGCGAGGTAGAAGATGACAAGTGGGACCCGGTTGTCAGTGACTCAGCGTTCAAAATGGATTTTCTATTTTTCTGAAATAAGTGAATAGTGTCTGTTTTTGTTATTTTTGTGTATATTTATTTAGAGCTCCAAAAATTATGCAAATTTTTGTGTGACTTCTCTGTGATGTGTATTATTTAGGAAAAATATGAAATATTGATTTTCAGAACTTTTTGAATGTGATAACAATTGCTCAATTAATTAATAAATGAGTTTCCAGGATTTTTCTAGGCTTATTTATATATCCAAAAATTATGAAAATTGTTTTGTCACTTAGTTATCATGTGATGAACATATACAAAAATTTTGAGGTCAGTTGGAACAAGTTGATTTATTTCATAATTATTAATTAATTAATTAATTCATAAAAGCAAATAGTAACCTTTAGTGATTTAGGTTTTGTTTGAGTTTTTGATTAAGTGATGTCCTTGGGCCATTAGTTGGTAATGATCCTTGGCAATTGTTGTGAGTATTGCGAAAATGGTTTAGTTAGTTTGAGTTGTAACTGTACCGCGAAGGAAAGTTGTATTCAAGTTGTTAAGTTTTGCATCCATCATCGAGCATCATATTTTGTATCCGCATCATGTTAAACATGGCATTGTTACTACATGTAGTGAACGAAGGTGAACACGTGGTAGTTAATCAAGTAGTTGAGGAGGTTGATCCGTCTGTGGAGGTTGGTGTTGATATCGGTGGAACGATTCCGGACCCGGACTTTTCCGTCAACGAAGGCAAGCCCCGGATGCATACAACCCTACCTTGTATTTTACAAATTGATTTCGCTTTTGCTCCTTTTTAATGCATTAAGTGATTAGGAGTCAAGTGAAAACCAAATTGGTACCTTACCAACCTTGTTATTCCATATTTACCATATTACCAGTTTTAAATTCGTATATGCCAGTTTTGCTTAGCTATGCTTAGAACGGTGAAAGTCGGGTGATTACCTGTCATCTGCAAGTTTTAAATGGAGCTTTGGTTAATTATATTAACATGTGATATGGGAATGTGGAGTAATAAATCTAGACCGGGCGGTCTCGGTGTGTGTGAGCCACAAGACATGGAGGTCTTGTGAGCAGGTTCTTTCCGCCTGTGTCGATTAAGGTCCGTCCGTTGTTGAATTGCATGAGGTGAGACTTTGTAGTACTAACCACATACTTCGGTAAGCCTTAACTTGGCTATTCTATTACAAGAATGGCTACTCGCAAGACCGGGAGTGAGAGATGATGGCGGAATAGCGTGTACCCACGTGGCAATAAATTTGGATTGGTGGAGTACTATATTCTCGGGTGGCGCGGACCCGTTCTTGTTTTAGAGGATCCGAGGGTAGGTTGGTATATGTAGGACGGGGACCTGCATATGTCGTGTGGTCTGGAATTCCTAGCTGGGTTATAATCGGTTCGAATCGTCGTTGCTCCTCGGTTTTGGAAACTCAACTCACTGTTCATCATCGTAGTAAATAATAACTGGAACCTGAGGATGGTATGAGAAAGTGTTGGATACGAAGTTTCATGATCTCAATACGGATCGTGTTAGCTTTGTATATGATCTTTATGAAGTTTTAAACGTTGATATAAAGAATTTTGTTAAAATGCTTTTACGCAAAAGAACCTTGTTTATTGCTAAAGCCATACCTTGAATCCCATGAGCCTGCATTCCTGTGCTCTTTTCAATTCTTATTTCGGTTAAGTCTTGTTGAGTACTTTTGTACTCAGGGTTCATTGACCCTTGTTGCAGGTGAGGCTCATGAGCAGATCTGTTTTGGATCGTGCTGCATGACTGTTGTTCAGTGCGATGACGATAATTAAATGTGTGGCCCTTGGGCAGGGCAGCTTATGTTGTGTGTTTTGTAATATATTATAATGCCACTCCACTACTTTGGTTTGTTTTATTATCGAACTTAGTTGTATGGTTTGAAACAAATGGTTTGTAAACTATGTTATTGTAAGTCTTCTGCTACTTTTACTCTAATGTATCT
Source organism: Miscanthus lutarioriparius (assembly GCA_904845875.1). NCBI lineage: Eukaryota > Viridiplantae > Streptophyta > Magnoliopsida > Poales > Poaceae > Miscanthus > Miscanthus lutarioriparius. The sequence continues at coordinate 93,038,027 of CAJGYO010000001.1, read as the reverse complement.
ATTTGAATAAACTGTTGTAATACTGCAATGACTCTGTAATGTGATCCTGCTCGGAAATCGTGGATGATTTGGGGTTCCCCGAGGACACCCGACAGTCTTTTTAAGTTACCGGGAACGTATGCATAGATGTCAAAGGTCGTTGGACAGTGACAGGTGCATGTGGCCCCTATAATTTAGGAGGTTCTACCACACAGGTGATTGGGATGGTTTGGAGTTCTTGTGCTGGTAAATGGGTTTGCCGAGCGTAGAACTGGCATCCTTCGCACCTGCGGATGACCTCCTCTGCGTCTCGTAGCGCGGTGGGCCAGTAAAAACCTTGATGAAAGGTTTTTCCAACCAGAGACCTTGGGGCTGCATGATGCCTGCAGATCTCGGCATGGACCTCGAGGAGGATCTGCTTTCCCCGGCTGGTGGGGACACACTTCATGAGCACTCCTGACGGACTCCGTTTGTAGAGTTTGCTACCGAGCGCGATGAAGGTCTTGGCGCGTCGAGCAATTCATCGGGCTTCAGTTCTTTCAGGTGGGAGAACCTCCTTGAGGTGGTAGGCGAGCAGTCATGCTCGCCAATCGGTTTGATCGAGTGTCAATACGGCGACGTCCATGGGTGACATCGTCATAGAGGTACCAGGATCGGAGCCCCCGATCGCTGGCTTGGCGTCGAGGTCGGAGCCCCCGAGCGTCGATCGGGTGCCGGGGTCGGAGCCTCCGAGCGCCGGCTGGCTGTTGGGGCGTGTTTGGTCTGGACCTTCTGAGATGTGGGCGGACGGCTTGTGGACGTCGTTGATGAAGACCCCGCTCGGGGAGGGATCCCGCCTGGCGGCTAGTTTTGCGAGGAAATCGGCGACGGTGTTGTCCCTTCAAGGGACGTGATGCAGTTCGATTCCCTGGAATTTGTCCTCGAGCTTGCGCACCTCTTGGCAGTATGCTGTCATGAGGGGCTTTTGCAGGAGGACTCCTTCATGACCTAATCAACGACTAGTTCCGAGTCACCACGGACGTAGAGTCGCGTAGCCCCGAGCTCGATGGCGATGCGTAGTCCGTTGATAAGCGCCTCGTATTCTGTGGCATTGTTTGAAACCAAGAAACGGAGGCGGATGGCATAGCGAAGCCTACTCCCGTCTAGGGAGATAAGAACCACTCTAGCCCCCGAGCCTGGGGCCATTACGAACCCATCGAAGTACATTGTCCAGTACTCATGGGAGACATCCGGGGTCGGTAGCTGGACCTCCGTCCACTCGGCGACAAAGTCCGCGAGAGCCTGGGACTTAATTGCGGGGGGGGGGGTATCCCTGATGTCATGGCCCATGAGTTCAAGGGCCCACTTAGAGATTCATCCCGCGGCGTCGCGGTTGTGGATGATGTCTCCGAGTGGGTATGAAGTGACAATTGTGACCTCGTGGTCGGTGAAGTAGTGTAGGAGCTTCCTAGTGGCCATTAGCACGGTGTATAGGAGTTTCTGCACCTGGGGGTACCGGACCTTGGGGTCGGTAAGTACTTCTCCGATGAAGTATATGGGTCGCTGTACCTTGAGCTGGTGTCCTGGTTCCTCCCTTTCGACGACCAGGGCGGCACTCACCACATGGTTACTTGCCGCGACGTAGAGGAGGAGGGGTTCTCCCCGTTCGGAAGCGACGAGGATTGGGGCTGATGTCAAAGATGTTTTGAGGCTTTCGAGAGCCTACTAGGCTTCCTCAGTCCAGATGAAGACATCCGTCTTTTTGAGGAGCTTATAGAGTGTCATCCCCCGTTCACCGAGCCGGGAGATGAAGCGACTAAGGGCCGCCAGGCAGCCAGTGAGCCTTTGTACGCCCTTTACATTGCGTATGGGGCCCATGTTGGAGATGGATGTGATCTTTTCGAGGTTGGCCTCGATGCTGCGCTCGGATACGATGTATCCAAGTAGCTTCCCCTTTGGAACCCTGAAAACACATTTTTCGGGATTTAGCTTGATGTTGAACCTTCGGAGGTTCGCGAATGTTGCGGCCAAGTCTGCGATCAGGTCACAAGCTCGAGCCGTTTTGACCACTATGTCATCAACGTAGATGGTGATTGTTGGTTTTGGCCGTTCAGCCTGATCAGGCTGATCAGGCGGGTCGATTTGGTCGGCGAAGCATTGCTGCATGCACCTTTGGTAGGTGGCACCCATGTTCTTCAAACCAAAAGGCATGGTCATGTAGCTGTACGAACCATACGGGGTGATAAACGAGGTCACGAGCTGATCGGAATCTTTCATTATGATCTGGTGATAGCCGGAGTAGGCATCCAGAAAGGAGAGGATCTCGCAACCCAAGGTGGAGTCAATTATCTGGTCTATGCGTGGTAAAGGAAAGTGATCCTTTGGGCACGCGTTATTAAGTCTAGAATAATCGACGCACATTCTCCACTTCCCCGTCTTTTTTCTGACAAGGACGGGATTAGCGAGCCAGTCGGAGTGGAAAACCTCCCTAATGAATCCGGTTGTCAGGAGCTTGGCGATCTCTTCGTCTATGGCCCTACGTCTCTGGTCGTCGAAACGACGCAGGCATTGCTTGGGGGGCTTTGAGCCCAAGATAAGGCGTAGTGCATGCTCGGCAACCTCCCATGGTATCCCCGGCATGTTAGAGGGCTGCCATGCGAAGACATCGCGATTGTCACGCAGGAAGTCGATGAGCTCGCATTCCTATTTGGCCGGGAGCTGGGTCCCGATTTGTACCGTTTTGGCTAGATCAGCGGGGTCGACACCCATCACCTTGGTTTCCTCGAGCGGGCGGAAGGCCATCGAGGAGGCTAGTTTGCTATAGTCTGGGACTGCTGGGGTCGACGACTCCCCAAGCCGTGGGAGCTCGGATGATTTGACTACCGTGGTGGTGGCTCGTAGTGCTCAAGGTCGCACGTGAAGGCGTGTGAGAAGGCGCTACTTACGGTGATGATGCCATTCGGCCCCGACATCTTCAGGTTGAGGTAGGTGTAGTTGGGAATGGCCATGAACCTTGCGTAGCATGACCATCCCAAGATGGCATGGTAGGACCCTGAAAGTCCACCACCTTGAAGGTGAGGACCTCCGAGCGGAAGTTGGCCCGGGGTCGACGAACGTGGATCACCCCATGGAAGGGGAGCGGTGGATCGATCTGTGGCATCGAGGGTGCGATGGGTATGCCTATGCTGAGGCCCTTGAGGATGATGGGGGATCACCCCATGGAAGGGGGAGCCCATCAAATGTGGTGGAGCTCCGACTAGGGGATGTGCATGGCATCGATGGCATCGGACCCTCCAAGATCATGTGTCGATGGGGAAGGATGTTGAGGCCGCTCCTCTCCGTCCATCGGCACCTTGGTGCGAGAGGTGCTTCTTGAGACGACGATAGGGGGTGGGGCATGGACCATCCGGGTTTTGGGTAGCCAAGCTTGTGGATCGGGGACTCGCAGTTAGTCGAAGGAAAGGAATGTCTTGATGGCGCCCACGATCCAATGACATTGGGGGAGGAGTTGCATCGTTGAGATAACCTACGGATGTAATCCCGTGAGGGTAGCTAAGCTTGTGGATCTCGGTTAGTTGAAAGGCTCTGATGATGTCCGCATCAATGACATTAGGGAGGAGTTCCTAGGAGTTCCCGGATGTAACGACGTCGTCCCCCGGAAATTCCCCGACGAAGACCCTCTTGAGGTCCGACCCTCTTGAGGTCCGCCGCGGATCTTTGTCGTGTGGAAGGAATTCAAGCCATGCCCGAACATGTTCCCCCACGCAAATGGGAAGGTATTGGATGATGAAATAGTCATCGTCCACTCCTCTGGCTTTACAGACGAGCCGGAAGTCTTTGAGCCAAATGCCTAGGTTTGTCTCCCCGGTGTATTTGGTGATGTTAGAGGGAGGTCGGAAACGCTATGGTAACGGTGCCCTCCGGATGCGCTGGCTGAAGGCCCGTGGCCCCGGACCCTCAAGGCTGGGGTTCCGGTCGTCCGGCCAACGATCGCGCCTGGGGCGTGTTTCACCGCTTCCCTCAATGGTTTGGCTAGGATCTGTGTCACCCACCACCGTGTGGCGGTCGTTGTTGCCGTGTCGGGCCCGATGCCGGTCGCTGATGATGCTAAGAGCGTCCTGGTGCGGGTTCGGGCCACTCGCGTGCCGAGCGGTCGGTGTGGAGCAGGCGCCCGGTCGGACCGCGGCGCGGCTACCGCACCTTGAGCTGAGCCTGAAGGATGTGGCGGCAAGCCCACGAAGCGATCCGGTTGGCGCGTCCCCGTCCCCCCGGGGAGAGAGGGCGCGGGTCGGAGTCGCGAAGCGGAGCTTTCCGCCTGTTGGACGGCGGCGGCCTCTACTAGAACCCGGAGGTTCCGGTAGATGGCTCGTTCCTGGGGGTCGACGGGCTCGGGAACACCGTGCAGGAGCATTGCCACGGCAGCGATGTTCTAGCCGGCTGGCTCGGGTGAATTACGGGACGTCGTTTCCCTCGTTCAAAATGTTGTGCTGGACCTGTCGAGCGCGTCCCTAGGCGCCGCCCGCCGGGCCATGCGCATGGGGCGCAACGTGCCGCGGTGATCATGCCAGCGCAGGTGGCGGGTTATGTCGTCATTGTCGTAGTTCCTCGGCGTGCGCTTGCGCAGACGCGAGGGCCTCCGCACGTGTGTCCGGAGGGGTGTGAGTTTGCGTGGACTCAGCAACCACCGGCAGTTGTGTTGGACGATCCGCCTTGGCGCATTTTCGGGACAGATGGTGGCGGGACGCCACATCACCGATGCTAGAACCATCGCTCTCGCCCTTGTTATCTAGGAGTTCGTTGGAGGCGGCAGGAGTGGAGCCTACCATTCCTACGAATTCGGACGTGAGGGGGGATGGCGCCAGCGTTCTTCAGAGCCCCCAAGCATAAGCGTCCACGGAGGACGCGAGGCCATAGGGGAACCGAACGTATGGTGTTCATGGCGTGGGTGGTGCGGTCCCTCCGGACGATTGGGGGGAGGTAGTAAATAAAGGGCGAATAAAGGTACGCATATTACTTACAGTGGGGTTTGAGCAGGGAGTTTGCTCGGAATGAAGCGCAGATGCCACGCCATTGAGGTCGCGCGTCCCAGAGTCGATGGAGAACGTCTCTCCGACGGGTGCCAGGTCACGAGTCTCCTCGCGGAGGTGGAGTACGCCGAGCCGGTCGACGACGAAGTCTAGGCTTCCGAAGAGGAAGGCCTGGGATGGCTCGAATACGAGTGGAACCCGCATGCCCGTAGGCGAGAGTGCGGGATACTCTAGTGAGCCGAGGCGAATTGTGTCGCCCGTGCCCCCCGCGGTGGGGGTGGCGGAAAAATGGGCCATCCGATGACCAAAAAGTGTTGAACGTACGGCGTCTTCCCCACGGACGGCGCCAACTGTCGGTACAGAAAGTGATCAACTAGTGAATATTTGTAGTTTTGCTGTACGTTGTGATCAGAGGTGTCCTAGCACTCAATGATAGAGGATTTAGACTGGTTCAGGCAACGTGCCCTACGTCCAGTGTGGGTATGTTGGTGACTTTATTCCTGAGCCCATGTGCTCAAAGTCTGTAGTGGGGTTACAAACGAGAAGGAGAAATGAGGGGTGTACGAGAGGCCCGGTCGGGTCCTACCAGAAGGGCCGAGGGTGACCGGAACTCCGCTATGAGCTAGGTGTTCAAGCATATGCTTGAGGGGTTTCTGAGCTATCGATCTAGTGAACCTGAGCTTGAAGAGGTGGACCTCTGGAAAATCGATCTCCTTTGTTGGAGGGAGCACATCCCCTTTTATAGATAAAGGGGGTGGCTTTACAGGTGAGAGGGAGAGAGTACGGATGTTTCTAAGTCTTGTTGCCCACGCCGAATGAGGGTAGTGATGATGGTTGGCACGCATAACACTATTGATGTCGCTGTAGAATGTCAGGTGCACATGGAGGGTTGCGTTGGCTTCTTCAGGAAGGGTGGACGTCGGTACCTGCGAAATGTTGTTCAGTATATGAGGAGCCCCACCACGTGTACCAGGTATGGTGAATCCTGGTGCCCACTATCGATGCCCAGAGGCATGTGGGGGGCCTTTTTGCCATACGGGAGCCCCAACAGCGCCTATAATACTGTAGACATAAATGCCGGCTCCTACAATACTGTAGTCACAAATGTCGGTACCTCCCATACTGTTTGTGTCAGGTCGGTTGTGGAGCACTGTTCTTGCAGGCGTATAGGGTATGGTCCTGGTACCATGTTTTGACTTTGTGCGCTGCTTTCTCCATTCGCCCCTGGTCCCTTCCGAGCGGGAATCCCGGTCGGATGGCTCCAGTTGGTACTGGCCGTGCCAGTCAGAAGAAGAGAGGTAAGCAGGCTGCCTACGAGTCTCCGGTTGGAGACGCGGGGTCGGAGTAGGAAGCAAGCGTTTTTGGTTCAGGCCTTCCGATCGGAGAGTCTGCCCGGAGGCGGCCGGCGTCTGAGGCGAGCGCTCCGGTCGGAGAGGTGGGCCGAGGAAGTTGTCGAGCGGGCGTTCGTTCTTTCGGTGGACCTTCCGGTCGGCGACCGGTCTATCCCTCTGGCCCATTGTTTTTAGACTTCCGGCCCGCCCATGAGCTACAGGCTATTCTCCTGGGCCGAGCCCAGGCATCGAAGCCGGTCCCCGAGGGACCCCGAATTTATGAACCCGACATTACCCTTCACTCTTGCAACCGGTCCATCAAGCCAAGTCGTGTCTTGATCTTTTTCACCTTGGTCACATGACTCAATGTCATGTCTCATATGCAATGAGCTTCATCATCACTTGTGTGAGCTTTGCAACATATCCAAGCCATTTTACCTCCATGGCATGTGTTGCTCACACAAGTGTTTCTTGGACTAATCACCTGTGTATTTCACTTAAACGCATATTAGTCCACCTAGGTTGTCACTCAATTACCAAAACCAAACAAGGACCTTTCAATCTCCCCCTTTTTTGTAATTGATGACAACTCTATAAAGATATGGAAATTAAGCTCTTTTGGATTCATGTTGCTTGCCCAAGCAATTTTACCATGTGTAAATGATTTTGGACAAGTACCACAAACCCAAATTGGTAGTATTAGCTCCCCTTACATATGTGCTAAAAGTGTTTGGTTTGAAGCTCGCACATATGCATAGATTGGAATTATGGGAGAGTAATTACAACCAATGATGCTAAGGTGTAAAGAATTAACCTTTGAAGCATGATACCAATCGGAGTTGCACTGTTAACACCATCCTTAGCACCATGAGTAACTAGACAACAAATACACTAGAAATCCCGTGAGATCAACATTATAGGCAAGGTTCTAGTATCACGTGTAGAAATACAAGTCTAGCTACCATCCTATGCATGCTAGTTATCAAATCATCATTCAAGTTCTACAACTAGCATACACCACACAAGCATACATATCAAATTTGAAAACTCATGCAATGCAAGCAAGCACATGAATATACACATATCAAATGCAACCAATCAAAGTTCATGAGGTTGCTCCCCCTACTTATGTGCTTCTCTTGTCCAAGAATTTGATCCTTCTTCATTCCTCAATGTTTCTCCCTCTTTATCCATTTCCAACTTCTACTTCTTCCCATGATGCATTTACATATCTTTGTGCCAACTTCTCCCACTTTGTCATGAATTTCCATAAAAGGTGTGCTTCTTATTGACACAAAGGATTGTATTGGGGTAGATGGTTGACACTTGAATCTTGCATTTTTTATGGACAACACCACATATGTTGGAATGACACCTCATGTAGGATCATTGACCTTGATACCAATTGGTGGGGCACCTCCCCCTATGTCATAGCATGGGTCATCCACTTAACAATCTTGAACTCTTATGCGTGAGGGAACTTGCTTTACTTGATGATCACTTAAGGTTGAGGATCACTTGTGGAACCATCGTCTTATATGATTGATACCATGTGTAGAAATGTGATACCACTTGGAAGAATTTTCTATCATTGAGCCACTTGTTGGTTTTGTCAATAAAAACCATTTCTTGAACATTTTCTATCTTCATGAGTACCACTTGTAGGATATCACTTGTAAGTTAATCTAGACACCACTTGTGAATTCTTCTTGAAAAATTATTTGAGTCTAGATACCACTTGAAACATACAAACTAGATATCCATTTGCATTCTTGTCTTGTTCTTGTATTCTTCTTACTATCATGAGCTTCTAATGTTAATTTGAACTAGATTGATTTGCCTAAGCTTTCAAGTCTGGTTTGAACCCTCTCTAAGCTTCTTCACACACATTAAGCGGTTATCTTATCGAGGTTATACTTGTCACTTGTTCGCAATCCAAAATAAATCAAGTACTTGGGTTCACTAGCTCATGAACAAACTCATACACTACCACTAGATTCATGTAATCATTCAAGCAATAGTGGTAGGCTATGAATTTTAAAATTTCATTTGTCATGCATGATCCTATAAGCATGTACCATACGCACTAACCACATACTAGTAAGGGATGAAAATGATCATGCACATTACAATGATACCTTTGTTATGTTGGAGAAGAGGATAATTACATAGATTCCAATTTATTTCTCCAATAGCAATGTGAAATCCAATTATAAGCTTGGTGAAGACCAATATCAATATTTGAAATCCATTCTTCACCCATATAAATTGAGAACCACTAATGATCAAGTGCATTTCTTGTTGTGGTTGGCTTGCTTCATTTCTTGATCAATGCTTGCATTAGAGAACTACTTAGAATATTACTTGAATTGTCATGACTAGCTCTCTTTTAGGTGTTGCTTGCTCTCTAGATCAATCCTTTTGATTTTTGCTTCAACTAAGCACCTCAAATGTTTCTTAGATCACCACTTCCATGTTAGCCTTCCAAGTACCACACTTGGTTTACCTATAAAAGGCAGCAAGCCCCTACACATAGGGAGAAGTGATCTCTCTAAGAACTATTCTTGATACTCACTTGAAATGACTTGATTGATTGATCCAAGTAATGGACTTGATTTGATGAGAGACTATGAATCCTTCTTTAAGTCCTTTTCTTTATACATATTTAAGTCTTTTTTATTCTATCAAATGATTTCCATTTGTCACTAGAACTTAAACTCCATCTTCATCTTGAGTTTGATCTTAATCTTCAACTTAAGTACCAAATGTGTGCCAATTACACTCCACAATCAAATGACCTTGTACTCATTGCTTGTCATGCTTATGATCATCTCAAAACCAAACTTAGGTACCTCAAACACTTATAAATATGATTCTAACTTGAGAACCTTTCAATCAAAATGACTCTTGATCAATCCAATAATTGTCACTTATCTGACAGATTTTGTACCCTTCAAAGAAATAACTATATCTCCCAATGTGCTGATCCAAATGCCATAAATTTGGTGGAGATGTAATTCACTAAGTCATCTAGTAGCTCTAAAAATTTGAACTTCATTTGACTTCTAGATTGTTACCAGATTTTAAATATTCCACCACTACTACATGCTGAAAACTGCAGCACTATTGCTGATAAGATTCACTCCAAAACCAAAGCATTTCTTATCTAATTATTATGAAATTTGTACAGCATCTAATACCATAAGTCTAGAGCATGTATACCAAATTTCAAGTCAATCCAAATATATTTGGTCACTCAAACTCAGACTTGATCATAGCTCACTCAGATTTTCAATATAGGACAGATTTCAATCACTTGAACTATTCTTCTTCAAATTGAACCAAACTTGAACAAGACTTGACAGAAATCAATTCAATCCACTTACTAAAGGTCATCTTATGAACTTATCTAATCAAATCAATCTAAACTTGATTACTAGGCATTAAATCCATTCAAACATCTCATAGCAAGCAATATATGCATATATATCCGATTCAATCAACTCATATGCACCCAAATAAATAAGATCAACTAGAAATATACCTTGGTTAGCTCGTGATCATCCATAGCAAGCTTCAACTCAAATATTTGCAAATCACCAAATATATCCAATAGATCACCTACAACATGAATTTTGCACTTGTATATTGTAGCATTTGGACTTCACTTGTGTTAACTTGGCATTGGGATAGGATATGCACTAAGCTTCATAACTTGACTCAACATATGATGAACAACAATAATTCCATTGAATCAAGCCTCCAATGCTGATAGTACCTACACACATTCATCCATTTTTTGATGGTACCCAAACTAGTTTGGGTCCTCTCAAGTTAGGTGCAACATACTTAGACATAGCCTTAGTATGAGTAGCGGGATGTTTTGCAATTGCAACCAATGAGGTATCATTGCTATCCTTCCTAAGAATAATATTTGCAGCAATTGAAATAGGCTTAGAAGTTTTACCTAGGGGACATGAATTAGCCATGTGTCCTCTTTCCCGGCATGAGTAGCAAACTCTCTTTGATTGAGCCTTTTCTTTCTTGCTCATGTGTTGCTTTTCATTGCCTTGCCTCTCATAAGTTTCTTGAGCATTCTTCTCAAGATTGGTAGGACACTTCGAGGCAAAGTGTCTCATATATTGACACTTGAAGTACTTGATGTGAGCATAATCTTTCTTCTCATCTTGATTCTTTCTCACTATCTTGGTATCTTGATCTAGCTTTGGATGCCTTGGATTTGCTCTTCCACCTCTCCTTGTTTTCTTCTTCATCATCCCTAAATCAACACTATCTTCATGGTTGATCTTGACTTGCTCTTGGAGCTTCTTCTTTTCATCTTGTGGCCTCATCTTTGGCTTTTTTATTGGTCAAGACTTGGCAAGATGACCCATCTCATGACATTTGAAGCATACGAAATGAGAGAGTTTCTTTTCTTCTTGCTTCTTCATCTCACTTTTATTTCTTCTCTTGTCCCATCTCTTGCCTTTGACACTATTCTTGTTGAAGCCAATGCCACTCTTGTCACTATATTTTCTTTGATTATCCAACATATGCTCAAAGGTAACTTTTGATTTGTAGCACCTCTCTAACATGTTGCTCAAATTCTTCATTTCATTTTTTATTTCATTATTCTCCTTCAAAAGGTTAGCCTCACAAGACATAGAAGAAAAACAAGCATCTATATTTGAAGAACGTGACATATCTAATAAATTATCATAAGAGATTGATGCATGCTTCTTGCCTACACCACAAGGGTTAGCAACATTATCTGATTGATCATTTGACCCATGTGATGAGCTCTCACTAGTTTTAATTTCTTCATTGGAAAGCTTATTTGTGAGAAAAACATTATCTTGTACTAAGTTATCATGAGCAACATTAAGTTCCTCATGAGCCAATTTTAGCTCCTCATGTGAACAAGTAGTAACATAAAGTAGATGCTTTTGTTGTTCACATGTTTTATTTAGTAATGAGTTTTTTTTTTCAATTCCATTGTTTTAGCCATCACATTTTCTAAAGCTTTGATCATGCTACCAAATTTATCTAGAAGCTCCTCAAATGAATCAAGATCAATCACATTAGCATTAGATACCTTGGTGTCACCTTGTGACATGAAACAATATGGTGATGTCAGAGAGCTTGTAGACACATCACTTTCATAGCCATCATCATCACCATCAAGCGTGCATGGAGTACAATCATCAATTGCATCACTTGAGCCATCATCATCCACCTTATCAAGTGAACTTGAGGTAGTGTCATCATCATCATCACTTGACCATGAGGTGGAGCAGTCTTCCACAATCACCAAATTGTGGTTATGCTCAACACGCTCATGTACCTCCTCTTTGGATGACTCATCATCATCAACATTTGAGACCCTTCCATATATCAAATTGAGGTACAACCAAATATCATGGGTGGTCTTCATGTACATGATCTCCCCAAATATCTTATCACTCAAAGATTGATAAATTATGTTAGGAGCTTGGCAATCGAGATGTAAGCATTTCTTTTGCGCTTGAGTTGCATTCTTTTCATCCAACGCGTGAGAAAAGCCCACATCTATGATCCATCACATTTGAGGGGATAAACTTAAAAAGTTAAAATTGCATGTCATTCAATTTTTTCACCGTGCAAAGTGTGTGCCATCAAAAATATATGGACACTCAACATCTAGCCCATAAGTCGACATCCTCTCGGGCTGGTGAAGACCACAAATGAGAGACCTTGCTCTGATACCACGTGTAGGGTCGAGATGGCGGACTAGAGCAGGGGTGAATAGTCCTTTCTAAAACTTAAACGCACCGGCTAACCGAAAACAAATGCGAAAATAAAACTATCGGTCTAGCCAAGACTACACACCTCTATTTATGTTCTCAAGCACCTTAAAAAGATCATAAACTAGCAACTAAGGTGTCGGGCTAGTTAGAGCTCACCTAACCAATTCTAGGAGCAATGTCACACAAACCTATCCCACTAGTACTTCAAGCAACGGGAGAGCTCCTACACATGCTAGTAAGAAAAAGCACAAAGACACCTAAGCTCACTAACAATGCTCAATAACAACGCTACACAAGCCAAATTATAGAGCGCAAATTACTTAGCTACACAAACTAAGCAATGTGACTAATAAGGTTACTCAAACCGAATTAGTCACGCAAGGGAGCTACTTCTATGCTACACAAGTAAGAAGGTAACTAGCAAGCTACAACTAATTAATTACAAGAGCAACTACACAAGCACAATGAATGTAAAAGTAATTACAAGCTTGTGTAGGGGGATTGCAAACCAACAGGAAGAGGATGACACGGTGATTTTTATCCTGAGGTTCACTTGATTGCCACCAATCTAGTCCCTGTTGTATCGACCGCTCACTTGGTGGTTCGGTGGCTAACTGGCATCACCCACCAAGCCCACACGTTGGTCACCGTCAAGAACCTACCCTAAAAGTGAGGGTAGCTCAATACACGCTCTACTAGTGTTGCTCTTCGCAGCTCCCATGGGGTGAGCACGATACCCCTCACAAATCCTTCTCTAGAGTACCGCACAAGCTTTCTTGCGTGCTTTGACGGAGACCGCCACCAAGCCGTCTAGAAGGTGGCAACCTCCAAGAGTAACAAGCATCACCGGCTTGCAACTCGATCACGTAGTGCCACTTGATGCAATTTTTGCAATGTAATCGCACTAGAATCACTCACTCGTAATCGGATGTAATCACTATGTGCACAAGTGAGTTGGAGGCTCTCCTAGCAATCCCCAAGCATGGACACTAAGTCCAAGGATGCCAAGCCTGTGCCAAGGCCAGCCACACACTCCTTTTATAGCCCCAAGGGCTAAAATAGCCGTTACCCCCTTCATCCGGATTTCTACGCACTGACCGGACTCGCTGACCGGACTCACACAGAGTCTGATCTAGAGTTCGGACACTGAGGTGCAGCCACATGGCCTCGCTGTTCGAAGATGACCATTGCTCGCCAACTGCTAGCTCCTATGCACGCATACTCTAGACCGGACGCGCCTAGGTCCAATGATCGAACGTGCCGAGGCCGAGTCCGGTTACCAACGTGCCTCTACACAACTGATCAAACTCCTCTTTCTCCTATGAAAGAGTCCGGTCACTTTCAGAGAGGTTTCAGAGAGCTCTTTTGATGATCGGACGCGTTAGGTCATCACTGACCGGACTCTCCTATCGTTCGGTCGGTTTTGCACGTGAAAAAAACACTGACCGAACTCGTAGGTCCTGACCGGACGTGTCCGGTCGCAGAGTCCGGTCACAGACCTTTTATCGCTAAAACGGCTTTAACTCTTAGCTCCGAACTCTAATTTTGATGATCTTTGACATTTTGGAAAGCTTATTCAGAGGAATACACATCCCACTTGCATATTTGATCCAAAGCACAATGGATCAATATAGAATTCCAATCCAAGAGCCATGCTATAGTTTGGAGTACACCGAAATACCTTTTGCTCTTCTCCAAGTTTCTCCAACTCAACTCCAACAACTTATTATTTGCGAATGTGCCAATACCACCAAATGTACATCACTATGTGAATGTGTGTTAGCATTTTAACAAACATTTTTCAAAGAACTAGTCACTCAATTCACCACGCCACTCGATCCTAGCAACAACGCAAAGTTAGATCGCTCAAGTGGCACTAGATAACCGATATGCAAACAAGTTTGCCCCTCTTGATAGTACGGTCATCTATCCTAAATCCGGTCATGCACTTCTCTACACAACCTTTGATCGGTAAAATAAAATGCCCTACAAATATAACTTTGCCTTGCGCATTCTATTCTATCTTCTCTAATGTTGATGCAACACATGCACCAACTAATCACAAATGATATGATCCACTTTATATCATCACGTGACCTTATTGGTTTATCGATCTTGACCTCACTTGCTCTTCACCGTTGTCTCGGTCCATCGGCGCCAAGTCCGCGACTTGCCCTTCACTTTTGTAACCGGTCCGTCAAGTCAAGTCTTGTCTTGATCTTCTCCACCTTGGTCACATGACTCAATGTCATATCTCATATGCAATGAGCTCCATCATCACTTGTGTGATCTTTACAACATATCCAAGCTATTTCACCTCCATGGCATGTGTTGCTCACACAAGTATTTCTTGGACTAATCACCTTTGTATTTCACTTAAACACATATTAGTCCATCTAAGTTATCACTCAATTACCAAAATCAAATAAAGGCCTTTCGAAAGGTCAATTGTTAGCACACTAGGTCCTTAAATGCATATACAAGAATCATGTCATCCAGTGACATTCGATAACCGTTTAGCCAAAGATTTTCTCTCTTTATAGTACGATTAACAATACTAAACACACTTACACCCTATATGATGTATTGAGTGCCAAAATAAAAACTTATTTGCTACTTTTGTCTTAATCTACTTAGTTTTTATTTTTCTTTCTTTCTTTCTAAGTTAGAGCTTGATCACCATCATCACAAGTCTATCTCCATCTTCATGGACCTCTCACTTACTTTATCACTTACCAACCTAGCTCATAATCACATTTGGTAACATAGGTTAGTAATTAAATTTCATCAATTATGAGAAACCAACTAGCCTCTCACATGGACCGAGAGAGCCGCACCGAGGTGCCGGCGCTGGCGCCTGCGAGCTCATGCCGGCGAGAAAGCACGCGCGACCCGTGATGCATTTGTGCCAGTACTCCTGCTCTTCGGACACCTCGTACAGCTCGGCCACCAGTGCTTGCACAACGGCTCGTCGAACAGCGACGGCGCTGACCGGCTCAGCGACTCCCAGCGGGCGTCGAGGTTGCGCTCGGCCTCGACGTAGGCGCGGCGCTGGACTGCCGCTCGAACCAGAGCGTTGTCCTCTCCCTCCTCCTCGCGGACGCGCTCCCGCTTCACCTCCACGGACGGCACCATGTTCGTCGCCTCAAGGATCCTACCAAGTCTAACGACTGGCGACTGACTTTGAATCTCCATGGAGTTGGATGACGGCGTGGTTCTCGATGGAGCAGAACGTGCCGGCTGTAATCTCCGAGATGCATACCGCGCCGGCGGACTCCGCGATCCCCGCGATAGCTGCAGCGCCACGCGCGGACTCGCGATTAAGCTGGGTTCGATGCGGATTAAGATGGGCAAGCTGGGTTCGATGCGAATTAAGATGGGCAAAGCGGCATCCAACGATAACACGTTAGTTAAACATCTACGAATACCCTTTTAGATTATTCCTAATCTTGACCAATGAAAGTAGGAGTTAGAACCAAGGTTTTCATTATCGAAAATAAAAATTTATCAGATGTCAATGATAAATAGGATAAGGATATATTGGAAATATCGGACCAAATTCAAAAGGAAATATTGGACCAAATTCAAAAAAAAATCAAATTGTTTTAAAAAAATTTCGTAGAATTTGACTTGAAACTATTCCTAAGCTATTAAACATCACTTGTTCACAGATAAAAAACAAGAATAAAACATTATAGTGTGGGATCGTTGCACGGTTGAATTTAGCTTGTCTGTGTGGGAGCAGAAAAGAAGGAAAAATTTAACCGATGTCAAATTTTATTGGACCCTGTGGATAAACGAAAATGTCAAATTGGCCGATAAAAAAAACCTGGTTAGAACACACTTACAGTTGTAGTCTATAGTCTTTTGCTTGTTGCTCGATCATAGCTCAGTACAAGACGTCAATGGTGTTTCTCTCGTTCAATGGCCAATGTTTTGTCATTTATATAAACAAGAAGGGTCAGACCTTCAGCCAAGCCAACCTGGACAATGTCCCGTGCCAATCTCCGCCTTCCATATGATCAGCTCGCTCGCGCGGCTTTCCTTGCGCTGGCCGGGAGACCCGCGCCCGGCAGGTGCCTCGTGCAGGCGTGACGGCAGGCCAGCTCCGGGTCCGGCGCGACGGTGGCCGAGCCAGGAACGATGATGGCGAGCGGAGGCAGGGGCGGCCATGTGGGAGGTGACCGACTGCGAGGCTAGCGCGGCGCCGGGGCTGCAGTGGTGAAGGCAGAAGCGCCGCACGGCCTCTAGGGTGCGTACGGCCGTGTCGGCCCCTCTGTTTGCCGTCTCCGTCGCAGCGTGGGTGGTGGATGGGCCGGGAACGTCGTAGAAGGTTCCCAAGCTGTTGATCTGCTGGCCGTTGATTGCGTTGGTTCCAGAAGGATGGACGCGTGGACAGTAATGGACGGGAAGGTGCGGAGAGGTTGAAGGATCGGACAGTGTTGGCGGACGAACAGTTCATCTATAGGAAACTAAGTCAGGGGCGATGGCGATGGTATACAGCTTTAATTAATGGTATAAATATGGTACCCTCTGTTCTAAAAAGAATGTAAATCTTATTTATTTTTTTAATGTAAGATTCGTGTAGGTATTAAATTACACATTTACCCCTACGCTATCATTCCGGAAACTAAAAAATAATGGTTATATTCTGGAATGTTCTTCTCATGGATAAATAGAATATGATAGTTTTTAGACATGCGTGGTATTTTTCACAGATGGGTCCTATTGAAAAAGTTGATTTCAAGTCTATATTTATATTTTTTTTAGACAAGATTTGAAATCCAGGATTGTGTTCTTTTTGGAATGAAGGGAGTAGATAGGGTCAATGGCCAATGTATGGATGGGTTAAAGGTTCCATGTGTCTTTTGAACCTGTGTGAAAGTATCTTTTTATATTAACTGTTTGGAATGTGAGAAATTCTTCATGTTTCTAGGTTTTTTTGTATGAAATTAAACTGATTTCCGTAGAATTCCTACATTAGTACCTATACTAACAATACTAACTGAGAAAACTAACTAATTTAATATTAATACCTATAACAACAATTCTAACTAACTATACTAACTAACTATACTAAATACACTAACTAATATTAGTACCTATACTAATAATACTAACTAACTGTATTAACCAACTATACTAACTAACTTCACTAAGTATACCTATCTAGCTAACTTTACTAATTTCATTGACTAATTTTGAATCCCAACCCTAGCTAACAACAATTCTATTGAAGCAACAAATGCACAAGAGGATTACCTCGACAAACCACAGCGAGAATGGTCGGCCGGCGGCAAGAGGATCACCACAATCCACCTAAGGTGACGAGCTGGCCGCCGGCGGCGGCCTTCTTCTGCGCCCAAAGTTGGAGGAGGGTTAAGGACAAGGGGTGGCAGGGGAGGAAGAGGATGGGGAGAGAGGGAGACCACACCACAGGAAAGCGCCGCGGACGCACCGCCAACGGGAAAGGGCAGCGGCGCAGTGGGGACAGGGAGGGACTGAGAGAGGGAGACAAGGGAGAGAGGGACATGACAGGAGAGGCGCGACGGTGCGGGTTGGGAGGCGTGGAGGCGGCTGTTGTGCGGCGGCTGGGCGGCGCGGAGTGATACAGAGAGGGAGGAAAGGGACTAGGCCGCGGGCCTCTATTTCGCTCCACCGCGCCCTGACGGGTGGCACGCCACAGCCGCGCCCTGATCGGTGGCGCATCAAGGCCTGCCATGTCAGCGACCAGTGGGACAGGACATTGCCATGTACGCACCCCTACCGAGCCGCCATGCATGGCGCGGCAGCGTTGTTTCGCCGCGCCCTGGAAATAGGCGCGACCAAAAGTGTTACTTTTAAAAGAAAAAAAGCAATGTTAGAATTAAAAATAGTTTAAAAAAGTGTTACAAATAAAAAAAATTCCTAGTTGGCTGGACTGCCTCGACCCGCGATAGAAAAGCAAGTCGCTGGAGGGTTTTACCTGTGTACCATTAAAAAAGATGGCCCTTTCCTACAGGCCACTAAAAAGGTCGGACGTACCTAGGTCCCATGACACTTTACTTTTTTATCTTCCATGCCATTCTGTCCACTTTCGCTGGTAACGGTGTCAATCTGTGTTGGAAAAAGTCCCAAATGCCCTCGGGTCTGAACGCGGTGCTGTGCCGAAGTGCAGGCGCAAGCTCCATGTCCAGTCGTCGGGGAGACGCCGGTGCGAGCTCCATCTCCGCGATTCCCCACCCGCATGTGCTCGGGTGCCTCCGCCCCCACATCCTCCAACAGCCGCGGGTGCAAGTGAGCGCCGCCCCCACCACGCACGAGCTCCACGCTGGCCGGCTCCAGCCTCACCGCTCGGCTGGCTGTGGCATCCTCCATGAACCATGGGTCGAAGCGCACGCCTCGCTCCGCGCGCACAACAGGGAGCGGCAGGTGCACGGAGCGCGCCAGGAGGCGGACGCCCCACACGGCCTTGGCAGCAAGGAAGAAGGCCTGTAGCAGCGGCTCGAGCAGGACCTCATCTTGGTGTTGGTGTCCAGCTCGAAGTCGGCATGGAAAGCGCGGTTGAGGAAGCTCTCGAGGTTCAGGCCAGGGCTGGAGGGGCTGCGGAGGTGGGTGGACAGCGCACGCGATCCAAACGGTGTGGCGTGGTGCGCGGCCTGCGGGGGGCGCGCGGCCGGAGGCATCTGGACAGCTGCGGCGGCACACGCCATCTGATGTAGCTTGGGTAGTCGGGTGCAGCGGCTGTTGCTGCCCTATTCTAGCTCGGGCGGCGGCACGCGCATCTCTGAGGTCGCGGCAGCAGCCGGACTCATCTATCTGCCCCAGCTCAGGCAGCGGCACGCACTTGTCTCTACGACAGCAGCTGCAAGCAAGCAAGGTCGAGCCGCATCTCTTCCTATGCAAACAAGCAAGCAAGGGAGCTGCAGCGGCCAGCGGCACCATGCATCAGGTCAAAAAAAGGAAAACATGGCAGCGGGGCGTGTGGCCGGCGGGGAGCGCGTAGCTGACAGCGGTGCGAAGGGGCAGCGGGCTCCGGGTGCATGTGGCTCCTCGTCTCTAGCCCTGCCCCTATAGAGGTGCATAGGCAGAGCAGCAATGGCGATGCAAACGCTCCACCTCGATGTTGTACGTGCCCGCCGGGAAGTGGCTCACGGGGCCTTTCAACCTCACCAACCACTTCACCCTCTTCCTCCACAGCGACGCTGTCATCCTCGCCTCCGAGCTACATGCGGGCAGCATCCGGCTCGGGTGACAGATTGAGGAGGAAGAAGGTGCCCGGGTCACTTACCGCTTGGGCCCATCGGGCAGAGAAAAAGAGGTGAAAGGACAGGGTTGAGCGAAGGGTATTTTGGACATCATCACCGGCCGGGCATATATGTCAAGACTGTCAAACGGTAAAACCTAATAGAAGGTGAACATAATGGCTTAGAAGATAAAAAAAGTAAAGTGTCATGATATCTAGGTGCGTCCGAACTTTTTAGTGACATGTATAAAAGGGCCATCTTTTTTTTTAATGGTACACACCTAAAACCTTGCGGTTCTCCAGCGGGCATGTTCCAGCGGACTTCCGAATCTGGCGTGTAAGGACTTCAGGCTTCATTGCTTCAACGTGGCGTGGAAGGACTTTGATACGGTGGCGCGCGCACAAAATTTTGTTTGACGATATATATATAGTATTACTATATGGTACCTAGGTACTGAATAACTATTTAGTACCTAGCGGTAGTCAAACAGGCCTGACCCACCCACCCACGATTTTTTGTGGTTCCAATTTTCATACCCCGTTCGCTCGCACTTGTAACAGAACCGACAAATTATACGAAATTAAGTAAGAAAATCACCCGTCAGAGTAGACGATTTAGCAAACTTAAGCCCATATAACCCGGTAGTCTGTGAAATCACGAAGGATTTCAAACCAACTCACATACCAGCCAAGATCGTAATAAGTTTAGCGGTCACCATCACATATTACATAAAAGTTCGCATCACAGGTACATCAGAGTTTAAACATAGTTATTACAACATGAGTTCAAATAGAAGTAGCGGAAGCCATTTGTTCAAAACCACACACACTCACACGGAGTTCAAATACAGTGCCAGCTGATGATCATCTCCAACAAAATCATTAGATGAGACATAAGGAATGACCATGCCCATGGTCCTAAGCATCACCCATCGCAGGATAAAGGCAGTTGATACAGTAGCCGTAATACATCTGCCCATCTACAACAGGTGGGAACAAAACCGTGAGTACGAGAAGGTACTCAGCTAGACTTACTCGACATAACCGAAAATAAAGTGACACCAAGGATTATGAAGGGCTTTATAGTAGGGTAGCTGACTCATTTGCAAAAAGGCATTTTTAGCATTTCAAGAACCTTTCCAAAAGCATTATTGTCAAGTTAAATATTATTAACCTGTCAACTACATTTGCACCTATACTAGAGCAAGCATGTGATTAAGCAAATAATGATAACCAATGATCATTAACAACTTCCATAATGTCATATCCATTATAACTGTCCAAGTGTTCCATCAACATTACTACGATGAAGTAACTCAAGTCAAGTGTTCACTATCCAGTGAACGATGGCGATTCGAATCGATTATTAACCAGCTGGTAATTTATTCCTTACACAAACCTCACTCACCCGCTAAAGTGAGGTATCGGTCACCGAGTCAACTATCCAGGAAAAATCTTGAGTTTGCCAGGAACCACATGTACCTGGGGGCCGACCGACTGCCTTTCAGTCTTATCATCGCGCCCCCGTGTCCTACCACACCTGCTCTGGTATAGTGCGCTGCGGGCAATCCACTCGGCCCGAATAATCTCCCATCTTCGTGGTCGAAAGGTACGTTATTCGGCCAGCTAAATGTAAGGCATGCATTCAACATGACCCGAGGCCCAACAACGGTCGGTCCTTAATCGACACAGACGGAAAGCACTACAGTCCAAAACCCTGTAAGTCTCCATCCGGTCTCAACTTCAAATTAACACTTAGTTATACCATGACTACATAGTTATCCGAGCAGATCCAGGTAACCACCTATAGCTCGCAGGTGACAGGAAATCACCCGACTTCTATCGGTCTAAGCCAGCTAAGCATTGACTCGACCATGGATACCAGGGTAACAAGGATATAGTATAACAAAGGTAAACAAGGTATAATGCAGCAATGGTTGTAAACAACTCCTGAACGTAATGCATCAATTAAAGTAAAACGTTAATTAATAATCGTAAACCAGGGAGAAAAATGCTCCAGGGCTTGCCTCTCTCGAAGGAGCTCGGGCGGTGATCGGGGCACTCCGGAAGTTCCTCAACGTCCTCCTCGTCTGCTCCGGTCACTTCTTGCGGCTGCACCTCGAGCTGCTCCTCGGGCTCCTCGGGTACGACGACCGGGCTCTCGGTTTGCGATCCTGTATGATGCGGTGCGTAAGTGCTTATGCAAAAGGTGCATCGGATGAAATGAACACAATGAATATGCTTGCTTGCAAGGTAGATGAGCATGATTCGCTTTAATGGGGAGAGTATAATACAAATCTCATACAAGGTAGTCAACATCATCCAAGAACATGTACTACAAGCATATGTCATCTACTGCATTCTCTTCTACTACTAACATGCTAAGTCAACACATCTCATTGAATGCTTCAAAGATACACCAAAGCTTCACTAATTTCTTAATCATGTATAAAGCAACATTTGATTAAACCCTAATTAATAATAGGTTTGAATAGCAACATCTATTTTTATAGCATAGAAAAATCTTAGAAAATTACCATAGCACAGTACTACCCTAAGTAGTCTACCATCAATTTTTTATGGCATTTGCATAAGTGGAATAGCCTACACAAAAATGACAAGCTTGGACCTAAATATGAGCATGAAAATACTTTGTATTATGAAAAGTGTCAAACAATAGACTTAGTATTTTTCCTAGGTTCTAAATAGTAAATAATCACTGTACAAAAATTATCACATGCATGTTTTATACAAATTTTGCTCTCTAGCAAAAATAACAAAAATCAGCCATTAAAGGCACTTGAACTACACCTCATAATTTTTCTACAGGACATGCATGTCATATATTTTTCCTAGAAAGTACATTACACAAGAAGAGTAACAAACTTGAAATCATATTTTTCTGATCTTTCTATGATTTATTATGCCTTTCTCAAGAAAATAGCAATTTCAATGATTAAATAAAACTCCACAGAAAAGTGTCACCAAACTGACATGCAATATTTTTAAACCCTAGATCTAGTCATGAGGATCACAACAAAATTTATTTCACCATTTTTGGATCTACACAGCTCCACTTATCTATTTTCAAAGATGCACATAAAATAGGAAATAAATGCACTAGCTTTCTGCACTACAGTCACTGTCAACGGGGACCCACTGGTCAGTCGGCCCTATAAGTCAGCGAAACAAAGCAGGGCAGCGGCGCTGCTTCGACGTGGGTTGGCCATGGCTCATCGCCGGTGAGTCCTCCGGTGAAGGCAAGTGGACCAACGTGATCTACAGAGCAGGGCGAGTCTAGTGACCTAAGTGGTGGCGGTGCAGGTGTGGCGGAGCTTGCTCGTCGCCGACCATGGCGGCATGGCGGCGCTGCTCTGCGGTGTGCCGGCCGTCACCGACCACGACGACCATGCGACTATGTCTAGGAGACTTAGGTGGCTGGAGGCGCTCCGACGAAGCACGGCCACGGTAGCGGCCATGGCGGAGCTCCGTCGAAGGCATACCCACGGTGGCACAACGCGAATGGCGGCTTACCTAAGGCACAATTGCGGGCGCTGCAAGGTGGAAACGGTGGAGAAGGGTGAGGCGGAGCTGCGAGCACGGCTGATTAGAGAATGGGGCGACGGTGAGCGCGGGCGAGCTCGGTGGAGCAGCTGCGACGGCAATGGCGACGACGGCTGCTACGGTGGCTGCGTTGAGGCGAAGGAGGAGGCCGAAAATGAAAATGGGAGCGCGGGGATGGAGCGGGCGAGGGCGGGGCTTATTGTAGTGCGCTCTGGCCCATCTTGGCCGCGCTGGGCAGGGCACCGGCGACGCGCGGCTCGCTACTGGCTCCACGCGGCGACCAAGCTCTGGCATCGGTCGGCCACTGAAGCCGGTTGATTCAATTAGTTCAGTGCTGCGAACCGAGCCTGATAGCGTGCTTTCCAGTTGAATTTTCTCTCGATACAAGGTGATTCAGTGAATGACTCAAAAACAAAAATTGTAGACCCAAGTACCATCTCCAATTTCTATTTATAACTCAAGCCCTAATTCTCAACCAATCTCGAGTTATGTCATCCCAAAGTCGAGCTTGTCAGACTGTCAGTGTACACGACTTGGAAAATTTTTGCTAAGTGTTGAAAACAGTGCATTGTTGATTTTTGTGGGCTCAAAAAGACTAAGCTATGCACTTTATTATTTCCTGACCCAAAAATAAAAGTTGTTCTCCATGACAAATACTACAACTTTGTTTTAGTGACCATGTACATGCATAGCCTCTATCATATGATTCAAACATGGTCAAACCTAGTACATTCAAATGATGACTTGTTCATGAACTATGACTTAGTGATCCATTTAGCCCTAGCCATGAATACCAAAGTTGTTCATAATGATACTCTAAACATGTTTAAGCTATTTGCAAGGTCACACAATCATTTACATGTATTCACTCATGATCATATGCTTATATTCTAAGAAACATGAAATAACAAGCAATGTTGCATATGTTTCAATCTCATGTTTCAATTGTAAATGCTCATATATGAATGCTCGATGCTCATGCTCATGCTATGCAAGTCAATTTATGCAAGGCTAACACCTAGGGTGTTACAGCACTACTGCCGGCTCCACCCCCACCCGCCGGCGCCGCGCCTCAACACCGCCCTCGTCGCCCCCTACTCGTCGTCGCGCCCTGCCTCCAGTCCAATCTCCTCCATCCCTCCCTCCACCGGCACCGCCCGTCCGCACCTCACCCCAACCCCGCCGCCACCGCACCTCACCCTAGCCCCGCCGCCGCCGCCCTAACCCTACTAGCGTGTGATCCCTGCCCCCTCCCGGCGGGCGAGGCTCACTCCCCTCCACCTCCCCACTGTCATCCCTTCTCCATCGAGCAGCAGGCGATGGTGGAGCGCCCCTGGGAACCGCTCATCTTCCTACGAGGCGGAAGCAGCGAGATCTGAGCAGGCGTGGTACCTGGAGGATGTCGACGACCTCACGTGCCTCGACCTGCTCAATGCCTGGCTACGGGTCAGGCGGTCACCGAGAACCGCAGCAACATCGCCTACTACGCCGCCTTCCACTCCCTCAAAGCCTCCTCCCGCTCGCTCCCTAGCCTCGGATGGTATGCGACCAGTCACTGCTTCTTCCTTAATCCTTACTCTCTGCCTCCATTCTTCTCCCTCCATTGCTCTTGTTTCAAGTGAGCATTGCTGTTGCCGCTGCTAGGATTGTATAAAAAACACATTATAAAGCTCATGTTCATGAACTATTTTGGTCCTGATTTTCTTTCTCTAATTTGAAGTTCGTTGAATTGTTATAAGCATAGCATGTGCAACTTCGAATAAAATAATTTGAAGTTCATTGAATTGTAGTAAGCATTGCATGTGCATCATTCCTAAAATCATCACATCTGAATAGTTAATTTATTGGTGCAACAAAAAAATCAGAAATGGCTTATTACTAGAGGGACGCCGATATACTATTTAGATATATTCAGTTGTTCTATATACAGTGCGCTTGATCTCTTTTCTTACAACAACAACAACATAGCTTTTCAGTCCCAAGCAAGTTGGGGTAGGCTAGAGTTGAAACCCACCAAGAGCCCCAAGTCACGGCTCAGGCATAAAATAATCTCTTTTCTTACCAGTAACAAAATCCAAAAGGATAACTAAGAAAAGATTAACCATCAAAGTTGTGACTAAATATATTTACTAATCAGACTGATGCAATTAAAATTTATCTGAACCATATTTTCTAAAGCAATTAAGTGTTGGGAGAACTTTTATACTAACCTAAATTCTTGTTTAAAAAATAACCAAGGGATGTCTGTTTCACAATCTAGTAATCTGCAATGTTAGCATAGTAAGTCAACAATCCCATCGAGATATGATTTGGCTACCAACATTTGCTGTAAACAATCCATCCACATATTGTTTTTTATCTAAACCTCAACATACGAGGTAATCAAGAGATATTATAGATACAGAAGGGTTGAACAGTAATACACTCCAAAACTATTGACATATCTGAGATATATGCTTCTATGAACAATAGCTGCTATGCTCATGCAGTGGTTAAAGCAGGATTACATAAGCACATTAATAGCGTATTTTTAGTGGTCTGTTGCCATGTTTGGGGAAAACCTAGCCTCTAGCCTCACTCATCATGGAAGCTAGTCATCATGCTGTTTGATTGGTTAGATGTCCATAAAGAAAATCATGCTAGAATATGCACAACCACCAATTTGAGTTATTTGTTCTTTGTTTTTTATGTTTAGCTAAGAGATCACTAGTGCTCAAGTCAAAAATAAAACTATACAGACATAATTTGAGTTATCCGTCCTACCTTCTCTTTGCTTGCAGTTTTCAGCAGTTCAGAAGAGCACCATGGGAGGTCCTTTGTTTATCGATTTCCTGTGGCAGCTCAGTTCTTGTGCAAAAGCAGGTGGACAGCAGCACATCAGTAGCTTTGCTCTTATCTCAGGTAGTAGCGACCGTAGCTAAGCATCAATTCACTTTTGACAGTTGTAAAAAAATCACTTTTGAGTGAAATGCCCCTTTCATAATAGTGTCTGTAGCTTCCTGCTAGCTAATACCTCGATGGTCCTGTAGTTTGGATTAGCATTACCAATGTATTGGAAACTGATCGCATATTATGAGAAAAAACCATCTTAAATGCTGTTAGAAATGTATGGTTAAATCCATCTTAAATATTATGGCATGAAGTGATTTCTAAAACATAGCTATTATGAGAAATATATTTGTTGCAATCTGAAATGAAGTTCAATTTTGTTTTACAAATGCAGGTATGCATGCTTGACACGCTCTGTCTTAGTTGGTAAGTCTATTCCAGGCTCACCACTCTATTTTAACCTTGTTGTCTCATACATGGGTTTATGACACTGACTTTATTCCTTTTATTTTGTTTAATGAACCATGACTGGTGGATAATTTGGTTTTGACTCTTATTATTAGGTGGTGCCACAGCTGAAGCCACCTTCAAACCCTCTAAATATACCGATGCTGATGTTTTGATTGTGAGTATCCACAACCAATAATTGTGTGTGTTATGACAGTGATAGGAGGGAGGGTTTGGCACTTGTAGCCAAGGATGATTATTCATCGCTCTGAATTTTGTTTCATTTGATAAATTTTCTTATTTAGTAACCTCAGAAAATCCAATTTCTCTGATCATTCTATGGCAGTCTAGTATGTGCAGATCAATGTATTTTAAGATTTTATTCAGACGAATGTTGTGGAAAACTGGAAATATCAATTCTGTAGTAGATATTTACTGCATGCAAGTGTTCCTATAACTCAGTTCATGCATAAATAGCAAACAAATTTGGTCTATATAAATTACTATTATTTACAACCGCATGTCCCATGAACTTAGCTGGTGCTCCTGCCTTCTGCTACTTCTCCCCACATGCACAGCTTAGCTGGTGCTCTTCACATGGATTATGCTCCTAAACTCCAGAACTCAAAATTCAGATTGCATATAGTGCTTTTTTCTGGGCACACATTAGGTTTCTATGCATGGTTCCCTAATTTTTTAGTTCACACATGATAAGATTTCAATTAGGGTAGTGTGCAAATAATTTTCACTATTTATTGTTTGCTCCTGTCATGTTGGACGATAAGAAGTTTTTGCATCTACATATTATCTGTGACAAGAAAACTTTAACTTGCTAGATTTGCATATAATAATTGATGTTTTCCTAGTCACATATGTGTTCCGGTGCAAATAACCAAGTTTTTATGGTCCACGTGCTTTTTTTGGAAGGTAGGTAGGTCTTCCCATCAACATATATTTAATTATTTGTTATCAGGATACCTTGCATATAATAAAGTTTTAGTGAAGGTTATTTTGCCATTCTAAATTTGTTTAGTTGGCTGATAAACGTCTGATTCCGACTTCTGTGCAGTGCATCATGCAGTTCACCATCACCATCATCTTACCAGATTTATGATTATTCAATTAGCTAGCTAATTGTTTCGCATATTTTACTGAATTTGTGCATTAATATTTCAGTTTTTAGTAGAAAATTGGGAAATGATTAATGTCTCAAGTGTGATTGTGAGTTCTGACCTGCTAGCCTGCTCTTGGCTGTGGTTTTTAGCGTGCATTATCTAAGTGTTCAAGACTTGGTGTTATGAGCTTTTGAATTATATAATGTCTCACGTATTGTGCTTTTTTGATTGGTCATACAATTTGTTTGAGTTATTCAATTATTTAATTACTATGTTGCTGGGACATTTATATGAGCACAAGACTTGGCAGTATGATTCATTAATAAGAACTGCAATATTCTTGTGGTTGTTTTATAGCTGACAATGATTCTGTTCTTGCAAAATGCATACTTCTTGATTTACATGGAAGATGTGTGCGACATTTACTGCTGCTCCAGATATTAGGTGAAATCTAGTGTAACTTTATGCATCTCATGGAGGAATTGTTGAATTTCAGGTGCCATTTGATTGTTACCAGGAGACTTGGAGAATATTGAGGCACGATGTTTTAGTTTTTTTTTCGCAAGAGTTTTAGTTAGTTGACATACTACTTTTCTTTTGGTAATATGCATCCTGTTGAGTTAAGGGTTGTCAGAATAAACTAAAATTATATCACTCAAAGCTTTTGAATATTCTTCCCCTGCTTTACATGGCATCTCACTGTATAGTTAACATATATGTCTCTTCATTATTTTCATGCAACCATTCATCAATTTCTGAATCTAATCAGTAATCAAACATGATTCCGTATTAGATCTTGAATTGTGAAAGTTCTTTTGAGCTTAGAATAAAATAGAGGTGTACATCATGTAGTAGAGCTAATAGTTTTATCAGCGCTATTTATCCTCTTTTCTCTCTCTTTGTTTTTTTGTGTAGATCCCAGGCGCATGCCATCAAAGCATCCTCCATCTACCCCCCATGATTA
Organism: Miscanthus lutarioriparius; assembly: GCA_904845875.1. NCBI lineage: Eukaryota > Viridiplantae > Streptophyta > Magnoliopsida > Poales > Poaceae > Miscanthus > Miscanthus lutarioriparius. The sequence continues at coordinate 93,009,781 of CAJGYO010000001.1, read as the reverse complement.
CTCACATAGTCACATAGGTAGTTTCTTCTTTACTGATTGTTTGTGTTGCTAATTATGCTTGAAGATTTACAAGAGTATAAATTTTGCATTTGTTTCCATTGGAGAAAGTGCTTGTTAGTTGCTAGATTCTAATTTGTACTTTTAAATGAAATTATTTATGATTGATGAGACTATTATGCCTTTTGTGCTCACACATTGGATTTTTTGAGGTCACACATTTGATCAGATAGTGTAGGTGCAGTTTTCAGTCTAAAATGTGCCCTTTGCTTCTCACTTGTCTAAAATCAGCCTTGAGCTATCAAAGATGGCACAATAGTGCACATCAAATTATGTGTCTCTGCTTATCACTGGTACCTAGGTCAATGTGAGTATCAGAGAGCATAGGTGCAGTTTTCCATTAGTAAATTTCATCAGTCAGCAAGCTGCAGTTCCAGCTTTCGCTCCTTGTATGTACGTTTGTGCATCACATGAATAAATAGTTCAGTCTAGATTTGGCAAGCCATGAATATAAACGGATGAACTTTATGTTATGTCCTATTTTTTGTTGGACCTCTGCAACTAATAATGCATGATTTGCCTTATGCCTATTGAAATTATGTTTATCCTTAAGTCCCTCCCCGGAATATGCTACTGCAATATTTTTAATTATAATTTTATGTACATTTGTTGTCTAGATGTTTTGGGACAAATGCCTTATTGTTGTCCTCGTACCGACATCGCTGTATCATCATATTCTGTATCAGAGATACGTAAGCTTCAGCTTTACAGAGATATAAAGATCAACTTTCCATGTCTGTCCTAGTTTAGTTTAATAATTTCATTAATTTGTGTCATTTGTCGTCCTATGATAGACTAGCCTCTTCAGTTCACAGGATACAAACAAGAAGATTCAAGCTGTTATTTTTGTTTCCTTAAAATCACATTAGTAAAGAATACAGTGTTCTGTACCTACACCTAAGATTCTTTATGACTGAATTTATTCTTAAACGTAAACATTCATTTTTACATTATGGAAATATGCAAAAATTGATTTGTTTTGGAGTTGTTGGCTCATAGAACTCATTTTTCTGATGATATACTTTGATCCCATTCTAATGGATTTGGTATTTTTAAATCCAGGAACAACTGAAGTAACAACACAAGATGTTGATAGGTGGTGTGGATGCTTGTAAAGGATGTCTGTGGTCTCCTTGGGCTTCTGGTCCTTTCTTATGTGCCATCTGATGTGACGCTGGCTCTCTGTCTGCTCACTAGTTCGTCAGTGTTCATATTTTTTTGTTTTATTTAGTTTATCGTGTGATTAGTGCTAGTAGCTGTCCTGCTTATTGTTTCCCTATTTTAGATAGACTTTAGTGCATAGGTAAAATAAGTAACCTATTCAAGGCATGACCATGTGTCATTTACTATATATCTTAGTAGTCATTGTTGGTGTTATAGAACAAGCTAAGGAAAGCTTACAAGAACATGTGAGATTTCCATTCTACTTTGACATTAAGATCTTTTTGTTTGTGCCTTCGTGATGTTTCTATTAATCCATCTAAACCATGGATTGCTGAGTTTTGAGCTCTCAACTGAAGATTATATCAGTCTATCTAGCTACTTATAGTCTATCATACAATCAGTTTCTATCCTGTTCTGTATTTTCCACAAATAATTATTGTTGTTGTGTGTGTGGCAAAACGTAAAGCAGCTTCATTGTATCCTGATTTTTTGTATTAGGAGACAACTTTTCCATTATGTAATGCTATTGCTATATTGAATTTTGAGCTTGGAGGCTTAGCACTAATGATGAAATGTAAATTGTAGGGCAAAGACTCATGATGAAAAGTAATAGAAGCATGTCAGACAAATGATTTCCGAGGGAAAGGGTTTTGATGGGCATGACGACAATCTTCGATGCCCTGAAGTGCTTCCATATGTGAAGTAGTGACTTTATTTATATTATTAGTTAATTATATTATTAGTTGTGGGATTGGCATCAAGTCAACCACCACAATTGCTAGTGATTGATTACATTTTTAGTTTGTGTTGCTAAATGATGTCCATTGTGTTCATGAGGTCTTGCTGACTCGTATATCAGCTGAAAAAGGTGCATGTCTGTCGAAATTGCTATGAGACAGGATGTGAATTAGCAGCTACAGTAATTCTATGGTTTGAAAAACACATTGTGAGAAGTTTTTTTACGATCCAGTGAACAATATGTTGTGGTTTGCATGATTAAAACTTGTGATCAGGTAATGATTGGAGCATGGGTTCAAGAATTTTTCTTGTTGAAGTACGATAAAATTTGCATCGCAATTTTTTATAATTGAAGTTGTAACACCCCAGGTGTTTGCCACCAGTTAAGCAATGGGTTTGAGCTCAAACATGGCATATTAAGTAATGATGAAGATGTCAAGGTCAAACCTATGGAAATGAGCCCCAACCTAAACTTGGATATTGCACCCTTGCTTTACATATAGGCCCTTTTCAAGATATATGCTTGGCTAGTGTTATTGGAATATCTTCATGTGTCTCACATCACTACCCATCTATATTAATCCATGGAAAAGTTTCATGAAGTTTGGAATCAAGAAGTCACATGAAATGACGAGTTATGTCCTTGCTTGAATTATTTTATAAAGTGAATGGAATTCTCGATCGGCAACCAAATCTTGCAACCATGCCCAAATGACTCTAGATGAACTCTACAACAAAAGTCATGAAAGGTTCATGTTGAGTAAATGCCATGAAAATGCTTCAATGGATCACGAAGGATAAATTAAGCTTTATCGTGATCCTACTTTGGTCAAAGTAGAACTATAGCTTTTGCACCTGTTTTAAGGTTGGACATTAAATAAAAGTTGAAGCTCATGTTATGTAGAAGAAACTTTGTTTTTGGAGTATACCATGGATCGGCTCGAAACTAAGTCTAGCAGTGGCTCAAAGTTGGAATCTGCTGCTGATTTCAACACTTAGAATATTCTAAGTCTAGAAATTCATCGACCTCGGCATTGGCGTCTCGCGTTCTCCGAAATTCGTTAAGCATCTCAAGTTGACCCCAAAATAAAAGTTGGAGCTAAGTTCATGGAGAAGATCATGTAAAGGGATGGCACTCATTTGACCTTGTTATGACCCTCAATTTTGGAGTTTGTTAATCGCCGTCAATGCATTGACAATGCCACTTTGGAGATTAAATTACCCACTGTTATGTTGCTCAAATGACTAGAGTGCCTTAATAAAAAATGTAGAGCAGGCCGAGATGAACAAACTTTGTTTTGGGCCTGAGGTCTAAATAGGTCCAGATCTGGCCCAATTCGGTGCCCACCTTGCCCACACCGACGCTCGCCACGTGCTCGACATTTTGCCTGCATGGCCGCCATGCACCAGAGCACGCCCCACCATGGCCGACGCGCGTCCAACCTCTATGCCACGCGCCGCCCTGCTCCCTACGCCTCCTAATGCGAACGCCCGAGCGCCCGAGCGCCCGAGTGTCACCTCGCCTCCCCACTCCTAGCTCTTCTCCTCGCCTCTCTCCGCGTGCCCTCTCGCGACCGCCATGGCCGAGCTCCAGAGCTCGCGGCCACGCTGTCGTTCTCGCGGATGTTTTTGGTCGCAGGCCAAGCTAAGCACACCACCGCGTCCGCCTCACCTTGTTCCTCCTCCTGTGCGCACTCTCCGGGCCCATGGTGGCCGAAGCCGCACCCACGTCGACCGCAGCCGCCATCGCCATGCGTGCATGTGGGTGAGCCCCTTGGGGCAGCTTCCGGTGGAGCTGTCCCCTCCCTAGAGTGCTCCCAGCAATAGGGATGCTTCACCGCGACTCCGCGGACGCCGGCATGGCCTCCTCTGGCCGGCACCGCGAGCCTCCAATGGTCTCCTCTGCTTTGATTCACGTGGAGGGCTTCGCGCAACAATTAGGAGAAAGGGAGGGTCCTATCTGCAATGTTATAGACTCATATGAATAGTGCTCCTAGGGACCTATTTGTTTTAAATCGGCTGAAAGTTTGGAAAATCATAATAAATCATAGGAAATTCGTAAAATAGTAAATAAGGACTTTTTGGAATCCTTGTGAAATTTTCTATGCAGTAGATCTATAATATTTCAGGTTTTAGTTTAAAGTTGTAGCTGTGAAAATGGATTTATGCATCTAGGTTTTCAATTCTAGTTGTATTTGTCTTTTTCATAACTGCAGTTATAGGGCTCCAAATGAAGTGAAATTTTTGTGGCATGCTACTCATGTGATGTTTGATGTGTGGTAAAAATTTCATGGTCATTGGTTGCTGCATGAGTGGGTTATTGGTTTATCTTGCTCTCACATGATTTCTTGCTTTAGCAACTTGTCCTTTTCATAGAGGTTGCTATATATATTCAAATGGAGTAAAATTTGTACATTAAACTATTGAGAGTATATGTGAGCCACTGTAATTTTTGTAGAAGTTATTGTGCACTTTTGGTATATGTTCATTAAGTCACCTTGTTATCTAAAATAAATTAAGAAATGCATTAAAAGAATTTATTTGGTCATGGACACTAGGTTTTCTGGTGTTCTTTAGTCATGTGTGACATTTTGGTAAAGTTGGTTTTGCCCAATTATGTGTTTGCAACATAAGTTAATATTTATTTTCTTGCAAATGTGGTTTATGGACAGATTTAGGAACTTAGCAAAGTTCTTCGTGATAATGTGCTTTGTTGTGAAACTTGTTTATACAAATGTTGTAGCAAATTTCATGATCTTGCTTGTATTCAGTTTGTAAGGCCATAGTCCTGATAGTGTAGGAGTTACATGACTTTTAAGTCTTCTATCAGGTTTTGATTGTATTCTGTGTAGATCTGAAAGATGCTAGTGTTTGATCTAGTTAGGATTTTAATGAGCTTTTGGTGATAATAACAAAGTTGTAGATAATTCATGTATCTAGTTTCTTTTAAAATTTGGTGGTATTTGGCCTTGTGGTTTGTGAGTTATGCCTGTTTAAAGTTGGGTTTCAGAAATGACTGCTTTCTGTCAATGGTGGACCAGTTTCTGTAAATGGGTATATTTGACTTAGTTAACTTGAGAATCATGCTAAGATAATTAAAGATGAATTGTAGAAAATTTCATAAGCTTTCTAGATTGTCTTGTTGCATGTCTTTTGGATTAGTACAACTCCTGTTATGAGTAAAAATTAGCTGCTACTGTTTGCAGCCTTGACTCTGTGATTGCCGTGAATAACTGGTTTGTCTTGAATGTTTATGTGATGCATCTTGTGTTACCATTCATCACATTCATACACATGCATCTTGCATCTCATCTAGGTGCGCTAGATGAACCACGTGAAGGACGTGATGTTGGAGCCGAACCCGAAGACGGTGTATGGAGGATCTATCCTGAAGATGGAAGGACTAAGCGAGTGCTAGGACCTGAGACGTTACCAGGACGGTGCAAGCTAACTGAACTGACTTGTGTCGGATCCCAGTCAAGCCCCGGAGCATTCTAAGTCTCCTAATTTACAAAATCAATTCTTTCTATATATATGAGTTTATATATTGTTGCATTAAGTTGTAGGAGTTGATTGAAACCGTTGATGCATTTATTACTATCCTTGCCTACCTTATTACCTTTTACCCTGTTAGGTCAGGATCGAATAACTGCTTAGCCTTGCTTAGACCGGTAGCGATCGGTGATATCCGGTCACCTACATTATAGGTGGTTACTGGAAGAATTTAGCTATGGAAAAAATGATATCCTGGAATTAACCATGTGTGATGGATAATTGGAGACCGGACGAAAAAAGTTGGAGGCAACCAGACAGGGTTCTGGGGTGTTGTTAGTTTCCGTCTGTGTCGATTAAGGACCGATCATTGCTCGTCCCTCTTATCATGTTGAACGCATGCCTCACATTTAGCTGGCCAAATAAAGTACCTTTCGACCACGAAGCTAGTGACACTATTTTGAGCCGGGATAAACTCGGATTGGCAGACTGGTGCTGAAGAGGGTATGACGGGGATGCGAAGAGTGAGCCCAAGGTGCGTCCTGACAGTCGGGCGGTCCCTGGGTAGTGCGGTCCATGACTGTTATCCCACGGCTACTTGGAAAGTGTCATTGGTGATCTAAGCGACCCTAACGGGGGAAGCGTGGTTTGTGTGAGGAATAAATCACCAGCTGGTTAGGAATCAATTCAAATCGCCATCGCTCCTGGATAGTGAGCACTTGACTCGAGCTACGGCATCGTAGTAATTATTATGGAATAATGATGGTTATCTGGATGGTATGGGATATGCTAAATCTAAATTGGTAACTGGATGTTATTGGTTAATCAAGTGATTGCTATAGTACAGGTGCTTATCTAGAGGGATAGGTTATAATAAAGATGATGCAAAGTACTTAAAATAGTTTCTTCATGATAGCTTATGCTTTTCGCAAACAAGTCAGCTAGCCTACTAAAGAGAGCCTTGCATAATCCTTGGTGTCGTTTTATTTCTGGTTTATGACGGGTAAGTCTAGCTGAGTACATTCGAGTACTCAGGGTTTATCCTACCATGTTGTAGGTGAAGTTCTTGGTCTGCTGAAGATGGTGGCTAACTGCCGGTGGGCTCGGTGATTCTATATTTACTTCTCATCTATATGCTTTTATCTGAGGACGTCACTTATGCTAGCAATGTATTTGGAATTTATATTAATGTAATCATTTGAAAGCTATGTTGTTTTCAATAATTGGTTTTGAAACCCAAACTTGTACTATTACTTGTGAACCCATTTGTAATATTATTTCTGCTGCAACTCTGCGTATGTGATGTGTATTTGCTTAATCACGCGATCTTGGTTGTGATGTTGATTTACCGAGGTTTTTCGAGACACTCGACGGACTACCGGGTTTATATAAGTGAAAGTATGCGCATGTCAACGTGTTAGCGGGGACAGCCGTACTTGATCTTGTATAAATTGGGGGTTCTGTCATAGAAGTGCAAAACACTATGCATCTATTTTGCAAGACCTTGACAAATCATCATATGCATTTCTATATATCAAAGCAGGAGAGTTTGGCCGCCTCTCAGCCTAGCCACGTCGCCACCGTCGTTTAAAGCCGTAGGATCTTCACTTCGACGTCCAGATTTCATTTCATCTACTGTTCTGGTCTGCGTGTTCTGGAGCCTTCGTTCATTCATTTACTCTCCGTCTCATTGCTGTGCCCGTCCTCATTCTCTTGCCTGTACGCTGCCTCCCTCGCTCCCCAGTCGCCGCCCGACTGAGGCGACGGTGCCGCCCGACCTCGGCGGTGGCCGGCCCTCCGCGCGGTGGTGGCCACACTCCTCCTCCTCCACCACCACGCCACTTTCTCCCGGCCTAGGGTTTGGCCCCTCCGTCGCCAGTCATCCCCACGGCCGCGTGGGCAGCCAGCTGAGGCCCTGACGCGGCGGACGGCTCTGGCAGCGGAGGGACCTCCGTGGTGGGCGTGGATGACGACGGGGAGGTCACGTCAGCAACCTCGGTGGTGGATCTGAAGCGGCCGCTCGCGGGGCCCCTCCCAGTGGCGGATCCGATGCTGGAGCATGGCGTGGACCTCGCGTCGGCAACAGAGGCGGTGGATTTGCGGCGAGCAGGCGGATCCAGTGCGAGGCCTCCCCGTCTCCACTTGATCCGGCTGCATGGGCTCCATCGTCGCGCTGGACGGTGCCACACGTCCGCCGAAGTGGCCCCATAGGTGGCCGCCATTGTGTGGTCGCCACCGACGCCAAGCCGCATCGTAGGTTCGCCTCTCTCCTCGCAGCGCCGCTGGCTGGCGGCGACGCCCCCGACTTCTGCTTGTAGCAGCGCGCGTGGCCTCGATGGTGGGCGGCCCCACGGCGGTGGACGTCCTCGGCCACGGAGCGGCACGACAGGCCCATGCCGGTAGCCGCCACCGCTGCTTCCCCCACGCTCCCCTTCCCGCCGCTCCGCGTGTGCTCCAACAAATGCTTGGATTTCTCCGCTCTCCATTCAATCTATGTAGTGAATCCGGTGAATAAAAAAACCCCTTTATTTCCTTTCTGCGGGTGCACGTGATGGACTAGTCTATCATAATAAGCCAAAAAATCTCCAACTCCACGTCCTTTTCTCTTTCCCATCATGCTACGTCCACATAAAAAAAACAGTAACATCTTTTCTCCGGTCAACATTGGAACACACAAAAAACCGGACGTGGTCATCACTTTTTCCAAAAATATCGGCTTGCGAAACCTGACATGTCTCACGGGCAGAAAAAAAAATTGGCTTTGGAAACCTGGCATGTCTCACGGGCAGCAAAAATAAATAAAATAAATAAATAATCGGCCGAGATCGTCTCATGCGCGCGTAGGGCCGTGGGCTTTGGGGCTGGTGCGGTGGGAGTAGGTACTGAATAACTATTTAGTACCGGGTAGGGTTGTCATATATATATATATATATATATATATATATATATATATATATATATATATATATATATATATATATATATAATTTAACTTTGTGCCGAATAACCCGGGCCCACAGGGCTTGCAATTGCTTCAGCACGGGGCCATCGTGCCTGCTTTTTGAACGGTCCAGCCCAGCGTTTAAGTGGGCCTAAACTTCGTGGGCATCAGCGCTGCCAGAGCCGAGCGGAGATCATCTGGAGCCGGGGACCCGGCGACTACCCTGAGCGGCGCCAATGGAGCCCGAGGCGGCGATGCTGTCGCAGCTGCAGCTGCAGCTCCTCGCCCTCGTCTCCGAGTTCCGCCTTCTCCGCGTTAGCCAACCGCCCACCCCGCCTGGCCTTCTAGACTCTTCCAGACCCGCGCACTAACAATCGCACCCCATTTCCCGTTCGCAGGAGCGGGAGCGCGGCGCCCGTGAGGAGCTCCGCGACGCCGGCCAGGTGAGGGCTTCTCTCGGTGTTTATTATAGGGTCCACTGATGAAGGTTTGTGTGTTCTGGCAATCTAGCGCAGAGGTGGGAGGCGGCGGCGGAGGAGCACCGTAGGGAGGCCCGGGAGCTGCGCGCGGAGGTGGCCGCGCGGGACGACTCGATACGGAGGCTCGAGGCCAGGGTTCGTCCTCCCTCACCATTTCTCTCCAGTTTTTGTCCTTACCGCTTGGGGGCCTCGTTGTTGGATCGTGACTGAGTTCATCTGTGAAGCTGCTGGAGGCCTGCAGTGAACTCGCACTTGGTTTACTGGGCCGCGGCTTCTGGTTTGATACGATATTATGGTTGTCTGTTGGAGATCTGTTCCTCGTTAGGTTATGGTGCCCATTTTGTCTCTATCTCCGGGGTCCTTCCAATGATATGTGTTCCTCGTTAGGTCATGATTCTGGACAGTATCCATCATGTGTGCCATTGCTTACAAGTCAGTGTCGTCATACCATATGGATAAATCTAGTTGCCGATGCCTTTGATCTATTGGCCTCCTAGTTGGTAATTCCAATTATTGCGCTTCTGTACAGATAAAGTGCCTTGAGAATGAGAATGAGCTGCTGGAGAAAAACGAAAACAACTTGAAAGAAAGCATGGAGGTGCTGCTTCAATCAAGGGAGGCTTTCATAAAACACTATGAGGCAGGTAGCTTCCCTTTTTGTTTGCCCGCTTATTTTGGGCCACTGTTTATTTGCACGCTCTCTTTCTGTATATAAACTACCCCTTCCATTCCAAATTATAAGACGTTTTGGTTTTCCTAGGTATGTAGCTTTTGATATGCACCTAGATTTACACTATGTCTAGATACATAGTAAAATCAATGTATCTGGAAAAGTCAAAACATCTTATAATTTGGAACGGAGGGAGTATTCACCTACCTTTCCCCAATTCAAACCAAGCAAAGGGATCGAACAAGCTTGCTTGTTCTCTGACCTTGCTAAGTTGCTAGGCAAGAGAACCAGACATGCCTGCATCTTTGATAACAGCTTCAATTTGTTTTTTTGTACAATGGCAATTGCCAACTATAGGTGTTGTAGAAACATTTATTGGTCAAAATTTGACGAAAAGCGGACATTGTTTATTATCATGGAATTCGCATTATTTAATTTCGTTTTTTCAGAGATTTTAGCTTAGGTTCTGAATCAACATGTGCGTGGAAACAAACTGACATTTGGCTCATATACCATGTTCATAGGCAGGACTCTACTTGTTCTATGCAATGGACAATCCAGATGAAGGACAAACAGATTGCTGTAATTTCGGAGAAATTGAATTCACATCTTGTTTTGTTTAGTTCGGTAGAAAAGGAAGTTGCTGCCATGCAACAAGTACTAGGTGATGTGCATTGTCTGGTTGGTGAGAAGGAAAATGTAGGTATGGCTATGATCACTCTTGACACTTGGATTCTCCAGCTATCTGATTGCTCAACTTAATTTTGATTATTATGTGTCACTGCTTCTCTGGTTATTATCTTTCCTTACCTTCACTTGCATTGTTATTTCAGTTGCTGACTTGAAGGATAAAGTCCAAAGGATTTCTGTGCTTGAGAAAGATTTTGTAGGTATTTCCTCATCTTGTGTCTTGCTTGATGAGATTGTGTTTTCTATATGGGGATCATGGCTACTGTATATGCATGATTTCTTTTTATCTTCTATTATGCAGTAACTCTCATGTTCCATTTATGCAGAGAAACTTAATTTCCTGGAAAGCAAAATCAGTGCATACCAGCTTGAACTCCGTAGTAGGGCAAGGATCATATATGAGTTAAAAAATCGCCTTGAGGCTGAGAAGCTTAACAACGGTTTTCAGTCCGATCTGGAAGAAATATCCATTAACTAAGTCAATAAATTGCATAAGTTTTTTTTCCAATATCAAAATCACGTGGGTTGTTTTCTACCTTAATGACGTTACCTTAAGAAAACTTTGTTGGTGAAGGATGAGATTATTGAGAGATTAACTTCAGAGAATCAGGTGATTCTGTTACCAATATTTCAACTTGCCAGTTGCCTTGAAGATCCAAACTGAATGTTTTTTTTTTTTTTGCAGGCAATGCGTTTGGAACTTCATAATATGGAAATTGCTTTACAGAAATTTCAAGATTTATTCAGTAGTATTGGGAATGAGGTAAGATGCAAATATTGTAGTAAAAAGATTTACTGTTCAAATTTTGAGTCTTGCATTATATTATAATTTCTTCATCATGTCTATAGCTAAATACTATTTCTTCTTGAACTAATTGTGTACTAGGGAATGAAGAGTTTTTCAGCAATTTCTGAAAGTCCGGGCATACAGGATGTGAATAATGAGCAGCTTGAAAGGTGAGTGATTCATTGAACATTTATTGTTCCGGTCAACAAATTGAAAAAAAAATCTGAACATGCTCTATGTTGTGCGTGGTGAAACCATTAGGATTCCAGGTTCGCAATGTGGTCTAGCAAATGAGCATACCTCGGTAAGTGCAGTTGTCAAAGAAGGTAAGTCCCCCTTTTCCTCTTTTAAGAGCTTGGTTTCAATCCGTCCGTACGAGAACTGGACGTCATTGTCATAATTTATATTTACTCTGCAGTCACACTCTTGGTCCAAAACTCTTAATAATCTTTCTTGGCAGAATAGCCTTTTTGATCCCTCAACTATTACTCGAGGCTCAGTTTGGTCCATGAACTTTCAAAACGGCTGTTTTAGTCCTCAAACTCTACTTTTAGGCTCAATTTCATCCTAGAACTATGAAGATGATTGTTTTAGTCCTCAAACTTTGCATTTTGGGCTCAATTTCATTTATAACCTATCAAAGTGTATTTTGTTCTTTAAACTTTTATTTTCAACTCACCTTTGTCTACGTTCTATGTGGAACGCTGCACTGTTGCACCTGGTTAGCTCCAACACCACTAGCAGATCTATGTAAATGGTACCATTATTATTAATAACAGTTGCATCGAACACTATTTATTCTTTAAGAATACATGGAAAATAATAGCAGATCTATAATTTTGATAATTTATGGATGAAATTGTGCCTAAAATATAAAGTTTTCTTTTTGAATAGACAAAATTGAGTTGAAAATAAAAGTTAAATGCACTTTGATAATTTATGGATGAAATTGAGCCCAAAATGCAAAATTTAAGGACTGAAACGATCATCTTCATAGTTGTAGGATGAAATTGAGCCTAAAACTAAAGTTTGAGGACCTAAACGGCCGTTTTGAAAGTTTAGGGATGAAATTGAGCCTCGACTAATAGTTGAAGAACCAAAATGGCTATTGTGCCATCTTTGTTTGTTCAAGTTCCACTATAGACTATCGAAGTTATCCAGCTTCATATCCAGTTTTGCACTTGGCATATCATTGTTGGACCAAATGTTAACATAGACAATTTACTTCCACTTTACGTTTCTGATTTCTACTTTGGGCCTTGTGTGTCAAATTGTCAACTATCTATTTCTATATTTTCTACAGCCACCACACAAAATGTAGACCACCAGTTGGAAATTGATCCAGGTAGCATGCAAGTACAAAGCCCAGTGCACTTCAAGGTAAGTCGCCTATTACTTCATTGTTTGTCTAGTCTAGCATGGGTAAGAAAATCAATTTTCCATAGTTCTGTGATCATATACTGAGTTCTCTTCATGCTTGTAGTCTGGTGCCTTGCCATCTCCGGAGCTAGTATCTGCGAATACAGAAACAGGCGACAGCCTTCTTGAACCCAAAGGAGACATTGACATGGTATGAAATCTTACGCTCCTTACACTGCGGGGTTGTTTGAAGCACAGGTTTTGTGGAAGCCAAAATTCCTAAAACAGATTTTAACCTAACTACCTGAAAAACGTTGTTTGGAAACTCTCATTTAAAGAAAACCTGTGCCCCCCAAAAAAAAAAAAAAACAGTTGTGCACTTTGTGAAAAACGATTACAACTGGTTACTTTTGTTTCTTCCTGAAGGCTGACGACTGCTTTAGCCATATTGCTGGTGGCCCGCTCAATTAGTGGTGCTGCTTCACTGAGACATGGGGAGCAGGGGAGGTGCATGGCGGACTGCTGCTTGGCTAGGGCGTGAGTAGCAGTGTTCATGTCAGCGAAACAACCACCTAAAGCTGTCTTTTCCAAAAGTTGCTCTTAAATTGTACTTTTCCAAAAGAGATTTGTTGTTCATCAGATCCAAAAACTACTATAAGCCCAAAGCCCCCAAGCATCTTCCTTACATGATAAGTGATAACTTTAAAATACAACACATTATGCTGGTTGACTGAACTTGGTCTTTTGCAGGGCGGTTTATCTCCTGCACGGCCGACAGATTGTTTGAATCTGGATCCTGACACGGAGAATCAGTCCTGACCATGCAATTTGTATCCCTTCACACCTGGAATTCGGATACGGATAGTTACTGATTCCATGGCTGGTCGTCGAGCATATTTTCTTACCCCTAGTTGATCAACACCCTTGTTTGCATAGCCCGTTTAGTTAGCCACTAAAGATAGATCAAGTAGTGTAAGGTGTATTTGGTTTTTGGTTTTTGTTCAACTTGGGGTGTCTTGAGAAGTGTCAACAGTATTATTGTACATTGCAACTGTTGAACTTCATTGATATGAATTTAAGTCAACCTTATTTTTGGTGATAAGTTAAGTATTTGCTTAATCTTGTAAGATCAAGCATAATATTTGTTTTGTAACTTTTTTTTTTGCCAACTGAGGCCAGAGAGCCTTGAAAATGATGAAAGGGGGCAAAGCGATGGGACCTGATGGTATCGCAATCAAGGTGTAGAAATGTATTGGGGATATAGCTATAGTATGGCCAATCAAGATGTTCAACAATATATTTCGATCGAACAAGATGTCTGAGGAGTGGAGAAGAAGCATATTGATACCAATCTACAAAAACAAGGGAGATATTCAAAGTTGTATTAATTATCAGGAAATTAAGTTGATGAGACACTATGAAGCTATGGGAGAGAGTCATCGAGCAACGCTTGCGAGGAACGACGCGGATATCAATAAATCAATTTGGTTTTATGCCCGGAAGGTTGACCACACAAGCAATCTTCTTAATAAGACAAATTATAGAGCGGTTTAGAGAGCAGAAGAAGGACCTCCACATGGTTTTCATTGACTTGGAGAAGGCTTATGACAAGATACTAAAAAAATATTATGTGGTGGGCTTTGGACAAACATAAAGCTCCATCAAAGTACGTGACCCTCGTCAAGGACATGTACAATAATATTGTGACTAGTGTTCGAACAAACGATGGTAACACAGATTACTCCCCGATTAAAATTAGACTTTATCAAGGGTCAGCCTTAACCCCGTATCTCTTTGCCTTGTTAATGGATGAGGTTACCAGGAACATACAAGGGGATATCACTTGGTGTATATTGTTCGCTGATGATATAGTGTTAGTGGACGAAAGACAAGCGGAAGTAAATAGGAAACTAGAGTTATGGTGGCAGACCCTTGAGTCTAAAAGTTTTAGATTGAGCGAAACTAAAACCAAATACATGAGATGCGACTTTGGCGGAGCTGCACAGGAGGGACATGTGAGTTTAGAAGATCAAGTAGTGTCTAAGAATGATATCTTTCGGTATCTGGGATCGATGCTATAGAGGAATGGAGATATTGATGCGGACGTTAGCCATAGAATCAAAGCAGGGTGGGTCAAGTGGCGACAAGCTTCTGGCATTCTCTGTGACAAGAGAGTATCACAAAAGCTAAAAGGTAAGTTTTATAGAACGGCGATTAAATCGACTATGTTGTATGGAGCAGAATGTTGACCTACAAAGATTCGATATGTTCAACAACTGAGTGTTATAAAAATACGTATGTTGCGATGGATTTATGGTCACACAAGAATGGACCGAATTCGGAACAATGATATACGTGATCGCTTGGGGGTAGCACAAATTGAAGAAAAGCTTGTTCAACATCGGTTGAGGTGGTTTGGCCATGTCCAATGGACCTCTAGAGACACCAGTGCATTATGGAGTTCTAAGATAAGCTAATAATATGATGAGAGGTAGAGGAATACTGAAATTAACATAGGGGAGGCAATAAAAAGATATTTGAAAGCTTAGGATATACGTAGATATCTATGTTTGAATAAGAGTGCTGGGAAAGCAGTTATTGAAGTGTCTGAACCGTGACTTGGGGCTTTGGGTGGGTTTCAACTCTAGCCTACTCCTACTTGCTTAGGACTGAAAGGCTATGTTGTTGTTTTTTCTACCCCTTGCACGAAGAAAAAAATAACAAAATAAGAACAATACTATTATATTTTCTTTTGAGCGGACAATTTCAGTTTTCCTTTTTTATGGGGGGCAAATTCCTTTTGATTCTTTCGAGAGGAATAGAATTGTTTACATTCAGCCTAAAACCTTTTTATTAAGAAGACGAAGGGGCCTAAAATAGCGAAGTCTCATGAGGCTGCTGTTGGCTGTCTGTCCTCTGCAGTTGCTGTCTTTAAAATGTAAACGGCCTTGGTTGTGTACTGCTTATCAAGTTATCCGACACTGCTTTATCTTTGATTTGGCTAAGAAGTATGGTTAAGAGCAATGGAAATGTAGTGTGAGTACTCATCTGGTTACAGTTTTGGTACATTTGTATCTGAATTAGGATATGCTGTCACATTGGGTAACTAGTTACATGAGTTGTTTGAATGCTTGCTCCATTGCCAACATGAGCCAAATTGATGTGTTTCACTGTCACAACAAATCCAAATATTTTGTTTGGTTATGCCCTGGAATGGACTAGCTGCATGATTGTTGCTTCACTGTCAAAACAAATCCTTTTTTTCATTCAGTTGGTTAACATGATTTGCTTTTGATTTATGTGCAATCTGAGAATGGTTTCACTGAAGTGATACCTCATATTTGCTCTTTCCATGCACTTATAAAACAGCAAGAGCTTGCCCATCAACCTATCAGTACCATTACAACGGCATTACCCAGTGTTTGCCAAATGTTAATGCTGATCCTTCTATCCTCGTCTACGTGAAGGAGTATGCTATCTCACATTTCCCTCAGTTAAGTATGCACAGTCAGCATCACCATCATTCTGCCGTGAAAGTGAAGAAGCAAGAAAAAACTGAAGGAAGCATGCATGCTATCTCAAAAGTCAAAACGCGGTCCAAGTTGCACTCCTCTGCCTGGGCTTGAGCGACGCGCGCACGCCGTCGCCGTCCGCCATAAGAGAGCCACACTTGGCCGCAGGGATGCTGTTGGGCGTGAGCGCGCCCGGCCTGGGCGACGGGAACCTCGCCGGCCTGCAGCCACCGCCGCGGGGCGACAGGCTGACCTCCTCCAGCGCCCGGAACTGGAGCTCGGACGGGTAGTCGCGGACGCAGCCGATCCGGGGCCCGGCGCCGGTGCTCCAGTGGAAGTGCAGCTGCTTCCCGAGCTGGTACGAGTGCATGGCCCGCTTGGAGTTGATGCGGCTCAGGATCAGCGCCTCCGGTACCTCCGCGAGGTCGTCCAGGTAGTGGTCCTCGTACCCGTCCTCCGCGAACAGGTTCCGCTTGCAGAAGTCGAGGCACTCGCCCAGCATGGCGGAGTCCGGGTCCACGTCCTTCACGCCGGGCGACGGCCTGGCGTTGCTGCTGTGCGTGGCGGGCGGCAGCGGTGCTATGTTGTTGGAGCTGATCAACAGCCTGGGCGGCCGCTTCCCTTGCAGCCTGTTGTCTGAGGAGGTCTTCCTGATCGTCGTCGTCGGCGTGCTGCAGGTCTCTGTAGATGTTGGCACGGTGGGTTCGTGGCTGCAGGTCTCGGCTTCGGCTTCGTCTTTGCCATGGCGTTGCGCAGATTGCGCCTCCTGTTCTTGGCTCTCCTCTTCTTGCTGGCAGAGTTGGGTCAGGTCCAGCTGAGAGTGGCTGCCCCTGAGGCTGAAATCGCCGTCTTCTTCACCTTCTGATGGGCTCAACTGTACCAAAACCGAAATGCCAGCAGAATACCAGTATCAGCTGAAGCGTCTGGGATCATTAGCTAATCTACTTACATAGGATTCACAATATATTAGGCTTCTTACCATCACATTGGTAAGATCCACACTCCTCTCCTTGAGGAAGTTCATGAACTCCTGAAAGTTCTGCTCTGTCGGCCGATAATGCCCACTGTGAGGCCACACAGCCTGAAATGAACACATCTCTAACTTGAGCAGGAGAGAAAAAACAGTAATGTTGGGATGAATGAATCCCACAGTACAAATTTCTATGCCACACCTTGAGAATTCCATCCTCCACAACCAGTCTTCCTGCAGCAGATGTGGCTCCCCCTGCAAGGAAGCTTGAGTGCTGGAATACGCCCTTCTGCTTCTGCAAACATGTCAAAGTTTCGGTCTCACTTCAGTCACTGAATTGCTCTCGGTGTTCAAAAGAATTCCATCCGAACTTGTCAAGGAATCATCATTCACCTGGCCTATGTAAAGAGTCTTGCATGTACTGAGCACGAAGATCCACTTGGTCCCCTTGGCGCTTCCGGTTGTGTCGACTATCTGACGGCTCAGCTTGTACATCAGCCTCTTATCCTCGACTATCACTTCATAATTTTCCCTTTCTTTCTGCACGAGCATGAGACGACATATTTGGTTAATGTGATAATATGACATATGCAACCTAGCAGGTTCTACTGCCTGAATGTTTCTTTTTTTCACTTTGAATCAGAGGAGGAACAAACAGTGGAACTTACAGGGCCAAGGTACTTGATACATTGCTTGTGCAACTTCGATCTAGGGCAATGTTCCTCTAAGTTGACATCTTTCCCTTCTCCTACATCCAACCTGTCCAAAGAATTACAGAACCGTCAGTACTCGATCAGTAACTATATGTTGTTCATTGGTTCAGACACATGACTTTTGCTGTGTGTGTGTGTGTGTGTGTGTGTACCAATAGAAGAATGGCTGCTTGCTCTGGCAGTGGAGCCAGCGGTGGTAGTAGAAGTGCAGGTTGTGGCCATACCGATGTCGAGGGTCAATCTGACAATCAGAAATGGATCAAAATGCAGTTTTTGATTGCTCAGAGCATAATCTGACCAGCATTATATTTATCGAGACATTTATGTTCTTGGTACATAACATACCGCCTCGAGCCAGTGCTGCAGGGCAAGTTTCTGGGCCTTTTCATCCTTGGAGAGACCTTTGCCAACCTAAATGCGACAGCAACACTACACCTCTGTCAGGAATGCAGTATATTACAAGAAAAGAAAGACTGCTGATACAAAGTTGGTATTGCACTGTACAAAATTCATAATGCTGATTGCTGAAGTTATGATGGTATATCTGAACAGAAGAATACAATTGGTACCTTGGCAGCCCTCATTCTTGCCCGGGACCATTTTGAGACAGCAGTCTCAGGCTTCTCTATGTCAAAGAATGACACCGAATTCCGCTTGAGCAGTGCAAAATCAAGCAACTTCCACCTGCATTTTATATAGGATCATCATAAATAAAATTCAGAAAAGCACCACCTTGATGGCTTGATAACAAGAACAAGCACACCCAACCCAATAAATAGCATAGAACAAGGCAGTGTCCTACCATCGTTGTTCCACAAGAACAGCACAATCCGCAAGCTGCCGCCTTGTCCTGAAGCTCTTGTACACCTTCTGCAGCCTGACGGCCGCGGCCTGGTGCTTGGGGCTGTCCATTCCGACCATGGGGTAATCATAATCTGGTGGACGGTCCCCGATTGGCCCGAATCTTGATGACCCAGAAGTAGCAGCACCAGCACTGATGATGTTGCAAGCTTCTCTATCAGGAGGTTTAGGACTCCTGATGGACAACACATTCTGCATCTGAATGCTGTCAGCCTCTCTCCTTTTGAAGCTCAGGGAGCCTTCTATGATGAGCTTCCCGGAGCCAAAGGCGGGGGGCAATGCCGAAGGCGAAGTCGAAGGCGAAGACAAAGGTGACTCAGCGGTGGCCTCCATGTCGTCGAAGCTGAGAGACCGGATGAAGAGCCGGCCCATGTTGTCCTCCACTGCTGGCAGGTAGTCGTCCGGTGGGTATGAGATTGACAACCCCATTTCCCCTGATGCCAAGATGTGGTGCCACACACACAAAGGCCTTTCGCCGTCTTTCCTTTTTCTCTGATTGGATTCGGTTGTTGGATCTCACAATCTGCGGTCCGTCTCAGCCAATCTGCATGTGCCAAGAAAGAATGGACACCAAGTTCAAGTTTTGTGAATGGGCAAGAACTGTTTCAGAAGAACACATTTGAATCCTTTTTGGGGTTGGGTTCATACTGCTCTTTGCAAACAATTTCCCATGTTCAGGAACAGATTGCAGGTCAGGATGCAAGGAGTAGAGAACAATCAAGGAAGGGAAATACGCCATGCAACTCAACAAGAACATCCTCCATCTCCTTCAAACTTTGTTTCTTCCTCGTAAAATCTGAAGGACCTATTATCTATCTAGAAAACTAAATGGTACAAACATATATAAACCAAGAAATCAAGAAACAGACCTTGCCTCCAAAATCCAAATCCTCGTGCCAAGCAAATTGCAACCACCTCAGAGGCAGGCTCCTTGATTGTGAGACAGACAGGCTTGCTGTGAGGCAGAAAGCTATTTTGTGAAGCATAGGGGCCGGCCAATGGAGAGGAGATTTAGGAGGAACAGAATCTAAATGGGGCGGTGGCCATACGGGGAAGGCAGGTGGCAGGAGCTAGCCCAAAAGCCCCTGCACTCTATAAATAACAAACAAAACTTGCGGTGTCCTATCCTAGCTAGTTCCCTGATCAAAAGTCTGTCACTGACAGATTTGATGAGTTATAAAAATAATACTACATAACAACAGGTTAACACACAGGTTATTGTCTGATACAAGGAGCTTTCACGCTGGTCCTCCTTGCCTTGAAGAATGCGTTCTGAAAGAATTGAAAAGGGGATCAAGAGTGTGCTGGCAACAGATGGCCGGTCTATTCTGTCTTTTTTTTTTTTTTGCCCTGTTTGTTCCTCCTCTCTAAAAACTAAAAAGGGTTCAAGTGAATGAATCCTATTGCTTGCTTACTTGTAGATAATAAAGAAAATGATGGATGTTTCTACTGTAGTCGTCTCTACATTATTTCAGGGCGATATACATTAGCATTTGCTTCACCTTGCTGGTACATTTTCGGTCCAAATAAATACCTGTATAGAACCTGACAATTTGTGCGTAGCATCGTGTCTCGATTTTTGTTTTGGGTATTTTATGGCAAAAAAATATATACACCAAGTCAAACTCGCAGAAGCATTATTTTGCCGACACATTGCATGGTGCAATGCAAGAGACATTAGGAAATGACCAGAGGGGTCGCTTTCGGTTGGCATGCAGTTGAATCTCATGAAGAGAGCCATTAACCCTTTGCCAAATGTTAGCACGGGAAAACAATAATAAGCTGATTAAAAAGGTGTCCACAAGTCTGCTCCAGCCAGCTCTCCATGACCAACTCCTTGACAGGGCAATCTTGAGCTGAAATATCATGAGGCCTAGCTTTCTAATTCCCTTTTTAAAAGGATCCAGCTCAACACTTTAGCCCATTGCTAATTTAACTTTTGCCCATCACAACTGGACAGCGACTTCTCAGACGCAAAGTAACTGACTGACGCACACGTTACGTTCTCGAGTATTCTAGCACTTTAAATTATTTAAATTATAAGTCATTCTAGTTTTTTCTAGATATATATTATGTCTAAATACATAGTAAAATGCTACGTATCTAAAAAGTTAAAACAATTTATAATTTAAAATAGATGAAGTATATATAGACGTTTGTATTCTAGAGAAAGTAATAATCACTGTAGAATAAAAGTTGCTGTATATATACGAAGAAAGAGCATATGTAATGACAGAATATTAGAAATGGAGTAGAAAAAAACACTCCTGTACAAATAAGGCCGGTTCGTTTGAACTTATCAGCCGGCTTATCAGCTAGAATCTACAGTATTTTTCTCTCATAAAAAAAAAAGCTTCAGCCGGCTTATCAGTCGACTTTAATACCAATCGAAAAGACGCTCGCAAAGTCTTGTACCAATAAATAATGAATTTAAAAATGGCCCATACTGAGATGGACGGCCGGCCAGGACTCAGGAGTCAAAAAGCGAGACAAGGCCAGCTGGCAAGGCGTCGGAAGGCAGATCCGATTCTGCAATCCAAGGACAGCGTGCAATTCTGTACACCGCCGTACATGCTAGCCGTACAGCATGCTGCAGTCAACCATCCCCGTTACGCGCTTTGCTGTCCTTGGATTTTCTTAGCATTAAAAAGAATTGCACGCTGGATCATACAGCTCGATCGGCTGCAGCAATGCATAGCACCCAGGGTTTTAGAGCATAGCGCATTTAGATCCATTAGTAATAAAAATTAGCTATAATACAAAAAATTTGGGTCGATCTCTGTCTCATGTAACAATCTACGGTCTGTTCGGTTGGCTGGTTCGTTTCGTTGCTGGTTCGTAAAGAAGTACTGCTGGCTGGTTTGTGTGAGAGAAAAAAACTGTTCCGGCTAAAAATTTACGATCGTTTATGACAAGCCACAGCCAAACGAACAGACTGCTAGCTAGTAGTACACTAGAGAGAGTGAGCTTTCATGTAAATCTTTACTGACCCCCTAGGCGTCCGAAGGCGTGTTGTATTGAACTGTTTCTCTACCTTAATACAAAGACGCGTAAACCTTTTGCATGATCGAGAAAAAAAATAGCTATAGTGACGAACCCGGAGATTGAGCAGAGCCTACACAAACCTTAAAGGGTTTGTAGGGTTGCAGACAAAGTTGTAAATCAACTGAAAGCTAATATATACCGGTGAATTTAGTTTTGTCATCCACCAAGGGAGGCATATGGCCATCTCCATTAGCTGACTCGAGCCAACATGGCATCTCATGATTCCACTCTTCAGCAATGGAAACAATCAAACCTTGCACTCACACAAGAATGGACTCTAGTCTTTGCATCGGTACATGCTTACAAAAATGATTCAAGATATATACAACCAGATTTTTTTTTTAATTTCTTTTAATGATGTGGGATTCTTCTAGTGTTTTAGCATTCAACATGTAGTATAAACTTTTCCTACCAAATATCTTATAGTGAGAATTCTCATGTGCTATGACTAGTGGTAGCGTTTTATTAATATTTAAAAACACTAGGAGAACTTTACCATTTTGATAGTGATATTGATAAAAAAAACTATTCAAACCATACATTGGAGTATATATTTTTTTTGTGCAATGCGACGTAACTTGAGTATGAAAACTATATCATAATTTTTGAGTTGAGATTGTCCTAACAATACATCATTTTACTATTCTCCTTGTATAGCGAAATAGCACGCACACAATATAGTGTGCTCTATTGATCTAATTTAAGCACCCGCTTTTCACTTAATTAATGACCTTCATTCACTAGGCTTTTCTTCCTTCACATCTCTTAATAGGATCTCCTGCTACCAAACCGCGGGCGTCCAATAGGGCCACGTCGCCCGTTATCCCGCAACCGTTGGATCAAGGCAGCTCGCGATAAGGACCGTTCGATGCAGATCGGTTCGGGTCCTGCCGGCTTCATATATGGATCCGAAACCTCATGGAATCCTGCTACCAAACCGCGGGCGTCCAATAGGGCCACGTCGCCCGTTATCCCGCAACCGTTGGATCAAGGCAGCTCGCGATAAGGACCGTTCGATGCAGATCGGTTCGGGTCCTGCCGGCTTCATATATGGATCCGAAACCTCACGAAGACTCGCGAACCCAAAAACTTGTCGCCTCCGCGGCTCCGCCTCGCGCCGCTAGCAGCCGCGCCTCTCCCCACGACTCCCTCTCGCTCCGCGCCTCCGCCACCGACCGCTTCTAACGCCCCTCCTCCTCTCCGCCCTCCGGCGATTGCGCGCGACCAACAATTACAGACGTGCGGTGTGGCGGCGATGGAGATAGAGAGCCCAGCTGCGACGCGGCGAGGCGACGCGATCGACGACCGCAACCACCCGACAGCGATGCAAAGCACGGCATGGCTATTCCCCATCGACGAAGCACGGCACTGGCGTGGGAGCCCTCCGCCTCCCTCCTCTCTGGTCACACTCGCCCGGGCGAGGTGGTGCTTGATCTCGCCTCGCCTCCTCTGCTCATCCTCAAATGGAGTCGGGCAAGTGACCATTATTATGGAGAAGGTGGCGTCGCCACCGCGAGGAAGAAGCCAACCCGGTGATGGCGCTGCTGCAGCTTCCGGTCCCCTTGTGCTCCCTCACTAGTACCTATGCAGCGCCCTTGCAGCTGCTAGCGACAGCCAGCGCACCACATGCTCGATGAAATGCCCACGAGATTTGGCTCTGCTGTTCAGTGAGACACTATTTTGTATATGTATATATATGTAAGTATTCTTTTTCTGATGCAAAACTTTTGCCTCTGATTCATTGCCATATAATAATTTTTCAAGTTCTCCATGATGAAAGGCCTCTCATACTGATTTTGTTTCCCTATCGGCCATATCTTTTCAGGTGTTCACTTTGGCGGTGGATCCTTACACACACACGTCTTAGGACTTAGGAGATGCGGCAATCTCAACCAAGTTTGGGTTGTAAATGCGGAAGGAGACTAATTTCAAGGACTGAGCTGGTCAACATGCCGGCAAGGAACATCTCTGTTGGGCAGCGCATTGCCGCTTATATATGGTGGTTAGTCGTAGTTGTAACCTTGTAGGTTACAATACGAGCAATACTAATTGGCACTCTTCTTTATTTCTTCTTAATTTCTTATTTCCTCTTTCTTTTTGCCTTGCATGAAGAAAGGGAAAATTCAGGATTGGCTACACGGAAAGTGGGATAAGGTGCAGTGACAGCAAAACGAGATAGGGAGGAAGAAAGAGTGAAGGAACTGAAGAAGGTTAGGGGATTGTCTCATGTTATTTTTGCAAGCACATTAATTACCTATTCCCAATTCTGTTATACTAATCTTTTGTTCTCTGCATCTATTTTACAGCCACTTAATATGTATCAGATCTAAGTAAAAAAAGTCCAATTTTGTTGTGTTGTCGAAAAAAGGTTTTATAATTTCGAATCTCCAGATCTAATATTTGACCATGTCATGAACTCAAGCTTTGAAATTCTATTTATGAAAATTGGCATGGCATGATCTAAAATCCTGAACTTCCATTTCTGCAATTTAGCAATTTTTTATATGAAAATTTTGAACTTTGAAAATAATACCATGATCCAAAGCCCAAATCTACCATTTTTAGAACTAGGCACAATTCTGTGGTCTTAAATTCTTAGCATGGAACTACCCTACTTGTAGAGCCTGCAATGCAATATCAGAATTCCAACGGTACAACTTATGCTTGTACAAGACAAGGATGTGCCTGTTCCCAGTTTGATCATAAGCACGTTGTCGTTATTTATCTATTTTTTAATTTATAAAGTATTATGTTACATTACTTACATAACACAAATGATTGCTAATAACTCAATCTGCAATTCAAGCTATTGGACTAAAATAACAACACAGGTAAAAGAGTTTCTGACGACTTTGATGATGATGTCAAAGACAGTAACCGTGGCGTTTTTGAAGTGTGCAGAATGGTAGAAGCAGACAGGTGGAACATTGGTTTGGCTCAGTCTGAAATTAGAGATTCCTACTGTATGCCATTGTGCTTGCCTTATTATGGCCTATTTTTTCTTGTATTCGATCCAGCTATCACGGTATAGTATATGGAGATTTATGAAGGTAGCATTCTGCCTTCATCCTCTTCTTCAAGAGTGTTTTCGCTGTAAAAAATATATATTCCAAGCACTGCTGCTGCCATTCCAGTATGGAACAAGAAAGAATAATGATTGGAATTCTCAAGAAACCTGGGTAAGCTTAGCTTCTAAAGGCTACTTGATTAAGATGTACAAGATAACAACCCAACCTGTAATCTGACGGAATAATGTATGCCTTTTCGATGCCACTAGGCAAATGTTTATATTTTACAGTTAGAGAAATGCACTACTTGTAATTATTTTTCGTTAAAATATACTTGTTGCTCTGCGAATGATGGGTGTGCCCACTATAATGTAACTCGTAGAACATCCTGATGTTTTAGATTGAAGCTGGCACTTAGAATTTGGAGGCCTTGCAGGTGGTGGTGTCTTGACAAATTAACATCAATTAAGCCTTGATTTGGATCACGTGGTAAATGTACATTGCCTTTGTTACGTCTTGAATGACATCAAATTGTATGCTCTAGAAACCAGCTTTTGAGAAGTGAAAAACGAGTTCACTATATTTCTTGAAAGAAAGTTTACGTGCAGCGCTCACATGTGATAGCTGACAGCGTACCCAAGCTTGTACACAAGCTTGATAGCTGACAGTGTACACAATCTAGCCATACATAAATTCAAGCATGGTTTACCCAATCCTTATTTATTTAT
Organism: Miscanthus lutarioriparius; assembly: GCA_904845875.1. NCBI lineage: Eukaryota > Viridiplantae > Streptophyta > Magnoliopsida > Poales > Poaceae > Miscanthus > Miscanthus lutarioriparius. The sequence goes on along the minus strand of CAJGYO010000001.1, from coordinate 92,984,567 downwards.
TACCTTCTTATAGTGTGAATTGTCTAAACAACTTAATGCATATACGAGATGTTCCCTTTTTCTAACCACGTTGGCAATAATTGCGGGTTATACTGGCACGACACTAAAAGAAGGGTGTGTCAAAGCCGCGCCTTGTTTTCTAGTCATTTTGGAACTACTCTTAGCATCCAAGTTGGGCAACACGTACGTATGTTACTCACTCAGCTGCCAAGGCAGAAGACAAAAGCAGCTAGCATCTAGTATTTTGTGTGGCGTGTCATGTGCGTGATCTCTCTGGCTCTTTTGTGTAGTTGCAGCGACCGGGGAGCCCGGGCAGTCACCCTCATGCAGGTCACCGGGCCCATAAACTATTAGCATTTATTGGAAACTCCAAACCAGCTATGAAATTAAACCCAACTAATAATTATCAGGTTAGTTAACACATTTGTTTGGATCGACTAGTATTAATTGTAGGTGCTAATTTATAGTGTTGATGGATACATACATGCCCTTAGGTTAACGTTAAATAAGTTTTTACACACTTCGCAAATATAATAGGAAAAAGTCTACTTAACCCCTCACCTTTCATACATAACTGTCGGTGTTTCGGAACCGGGGTCCTTAACCGACTAGTGAATTTATGCTGCGTGCTCCCAATTCCGGATGAAGATGCAAAGAGACACAAGGTTTATACTGGTTCGGGCAATGGATGCCCTACGTCCAGTCTGAGAAGGTGTTCTTGTATTCCTTGCACCGGGGTGCTCGTAGTAGGGGGTTACAAGCTAGGCGAGAGAGGGAGTTCGTCCCAGGTCTCTGTGAGGGAAGGTGATATGAATTACCGAACGAGGCGTGTTGTTCGTGCGAGTATCTGTGATTCTATCCCTCGTCGTCCCTAGAAACGATTCTGGCTGCCTCCTTTTATAGTCACAGGGAGGAAACCAGGGGTACATAAAAGAGCTACACATGGAGCAAGGACTATTCGATGACGTATTTATTCCTGGAGCAGCATGGCGTTGTCGTGGAAGTTCCCGTAGATGTCTAATCGGTATGGTCTCCACTGCAGGTAACATGCTGCACATTTGTTGACTTGGTGGATCGCAGAGGCTCGGCGGCCATCGTAGCCGGTCGTGTCGAAGGCCTGTTGTGCCGAGGCCTCTGCCGTGCAGAGGCGAGAGAAGTGACCGGTGCAGGTGCGGGTTTCAGCGGCCGTCAGGCGGAGCAGGCGAGGCGACGCGCGCCTCTGTAAAACGGTACTGTATTGTCGATAAGGGATGGTAAAAAGGTGATCGACCATTGTCCCGTCGTCGCCCTGCGCAAAGACACTTGCCGATCGTGGCTTACGTAGCGGGTGCAGCTGAGCGCATTAATTGGATGCAACAGCCTGCCAGAGAGACTTTTGAGGCGGAGGCGACGAGGTTGTGGGACGAGCCCGGCCTCGGGTGAGGCGGAGCGCGGCCAATTCATCCGAGGCCCTTCCGAGGGGGTCTCGGGCGAGGCGGACGGGCGAGGTGGAGTAAGATCAGTGAATCCGAGGCCCTGTCGAGGGGGCTCGGGCGAGCCGGAGCGGTCGGTCCGCTGATTCCGAGGCTATAGGAACCCGCTCTGACTCCCCACGTTGCGATGTCCTTGGTGCAGGAGTTAGGCAGCACAGTGGTCGGTAACCCCTACTCTGTGCCGTCGCAGATGGCAGGAGGTTGACGCGACTAGCGTGTAGTCGGTCACTTCGCTGTACTATGCCATCGTGCGTCTGTCGGAGTGGTTGGGCGCTTGGATGCGACGTTCGGTCAGAGCAGTTTGGTTGAAGAGGCGGCCACGGGGCTGGTGCCGAGCCGGCCTCATGCGAATCGGAGAATCGACACTTCTTCCGAGGCCCCGGGCGAGGGGGCCTCGACGAGGCGGTCTCGGGCGAGTCGGAGAATCGTTCGCTTCCGCTGGGGCTCGGCGACGTGGTCTCGGGCGAATCGGAGATTTCGGCCGAGACCTCGTTTGTTTATTTCGTTGGTTCTGTTCTTAGGGTCTGAGTAGTTTTTTTGATCTTTGCTTGGGGTACCCCATTTTCTGGTATCCGACAGTAGCCCCCGAGCCTCGGGCGGGAGTGTGGGATACTCTCCCCGAGGTTTTTTCGAGACTTTTGTTTCTCAGTGGCTCTTGTCGGGTTCGTTTTATACTCACGATTCTAGTGGGTGCGCGCGAGCGCACCCACCGGGTGTAGCCCCCGAGGCCCTAGAGGAGTGAGTTTATTCCTTTAGGGGCTTTTTGTACGACCCTCTCGCATCCTTTTCGCTTGGAAGGAGGGGTTGTTTGCCGAGCCCTTCGCGTGCGAGCCTAGGCCGCTGGGTCTCGGTAAGGTTGTAGGAAGAGCCCCCGAGCCTCCGCACGTAGCGAGAGGGCGATCAGGAGTTCCCCTGGCTTTTTGTACGACCCTCGCGCATCCTTTTCGCTCGGAAGGAGGGGTTGTTTGCTGAGCCCTTCGCGTACGAGCCTAGGCCGCTGGGTCTCGGCAAGGTTTCAGGAAGAGCCCCCGAGCCTCTGCGTGGAGCGAGAGGGCGATCAGGAGTTCCCCTTTTCGCTCGGAAGAAGGGGTGGAACATGCCAGGCTACCCTCGGTGGGCGCGAGCGATGACATTTCCGGTGAGCTTTTATCGGGTAAGTACGAGTGGAGGCCCATGCCCCATTCGATAGGGGTCGGCTAGTGGTCCAGAGACGCGCTCCAAAAAAGTACCAGAAGGCTTCTCTAGCGGGTGCCAGGGCCGTTCGATTGGCCCTAGGGGCTCGGTGCCTCCCTACGGTGGGATCCCCTTTAGAGATCTCCTGCTGGTCTCGGACACGACTTAGGGCATCCCGAGCAATCGCTTGCCTGGGCCTCGGCCATGTACGGGCTCGCCCATAGTTGTCCCTGACTCTGTCGTCCTAAGGCGGCTGTCGAGACCATAAATGGCCCAGCCTTCGAACCTCTGGACCATAGCGGGCTCGGTGCCCTTTTTCGTCGTGTTTTTCCGATCCTCGGGGTGTACTTCTCGGCAAGGTTTGCAGGAAGAGCCCCCGAGCCTCCGCACGTAGCGAGAGGGCGATCAGGAGTTCCCCTGGCTTTTTGTACGACCCTCGCGCACCCCTTTCGCTCGAAAGGAGGGGTTGTTTGCCGAGCCCTTCGCGTGCGAGCCTAGGCCGCTGGGTCTCGGCAAGGATTGCAGGAAGAGCCCTCGAGCCTCCGCACATAGCGAGAGGGCGATCAGGAGGTCCCCTGGCTTTTTGTACGACCCTCGCGCATCCCTTTCGCTCGGAAGGAGGGGTTGTTTGCCGAGCCCTTCGCGTGCGAGCCTAGGCCGCTTGGTCTTGGCAAGGTTGCAGGAAGAGCCCCCGAGCCTCCGCGTGGAGCGAGAGGGCGATCAGGAGTTCCCCTAGCTTTTTGTACGACCCTCGCGCTTCCTTTTCGCTCGGAAGGAGGGGTGGAACATGCCAGGCTACCCTCGGTGGGCGCGAGCGGTGACATTTCCGGTGAGCTTTTATCGGGTAAGTCCGAGTGGAGGCCCGTGCCCCATTCGATAGGGGTCGGCTAGTGGTCCGAGCGCTCCAAAAAAAGTACCGAAGGCTTCTCTAGCGGGTGCCAGGGCCGTTCGATTGGCCCTAGGGGCTCGGTGCCTCCCTACGGTGGGATCCCCTTTAGAGAACTCCTGCTGGTCTCGGACACGACTTAGGGCATCCCAAGCAATCGCTTGCCTGGGCCTCGGCCATGTACGGGCTCGCCCATAGTTGTCCCTGACTCTATCGTCCTGAGGCGGCTGTCGAGACCATAAATGGCCCAGCCTTCGAACCTCTGGACCGTAGCGGGCTCGGTGCCCGGTTCCTTAGCTCGGAAGGAATCGGCTGGGGGGTATTTCCCTTCCATCGGCTAACAACGCCCGGCGCGTCTTTTGAGGCGGTCTTCTCGGGAGCTGCCGTTGCTGCGCAACGTGGTGTTGGTGGATGGGACATAACCGTCTGCGCGATTAAATGTGGAGAAGGTGGGCACGTGGGTGGAGATATCGGATCTGGATTATATGCGCCGGATCTGAGGGAAACTTCCCCGATTTCATCGCCCAGCGGTTTCATCTTACCCCTGCATAAATACGTAAAGAGCCTCGCCCCTCCCCTCCTTACCTTGCCTGCATTTGCTTTCGCCGCTTCCAAGCCGTTGCTGAGAGCGTAAAGTGCCGGGGAGAAGAGGGGCGAGAGAGATCGATTGAAAAGAGAGAGAGATTTATCGCCGTAGCAGCGTCCTCCACCGTGCAATGGCTGGCGGTCCTGTCATTCTCTCGGCGGATCCCTGGGAGCGGTCTGACGTCACCGTGGAGAAGCTGCAGTCGCTGGTGGACGCCGGTCTCCTCTGCCCGATCACCGATTCTGATGAGCCGGAGTGGATTGCTCCGGGGAATGAGTCGGAGCCGAGACCACATGATGGCTACGTGGTGAGCTTCGTCGTCTTCCACGAGCGAGGCCTCGGTTTGCCGGTGGACCAGTTCATGCGGGCGCTCCCGCACTACTACGGCGTGGAGCTCCACAACTTCAGCCCCAACTCCATCGCACAGGTGGCCATCTTCGCCGTCGTTTGCGAGGGGTACCTGGGGATCGCTCCCCACTGGGAGTTGTGGCTCGGGCGGTTTTTACCACCAAGTCGGCGAGAGCGAAGGGGGCTCGGAAGGCGCTGAGGGCCGGCGGCTGTACGCTTCAGGTGCGCCAAGACTGGCAGCACCTCTACATCCCAGCCTAGCTGGCATCATCCAACCGTCGTTGGTATGATAGCTGGTTCTACCTTCGTAATGATGACGGTGGGCTTCCCCTTACACCGGGCGGGTTGTGGAGAGTCAGCCGGAGAAGTGGGGTACTGGCGTCATCAAGCCCGATCAGCCCAGTGGAACCGCTCCTGAGGGCCCCGGGAAGCTGCGTGATTGCGGCCTTACGGCGGCCGTGGTCGTGGTGGCTTTTCACCGCCGGAGGGTGTTGCCGTGATGGCTCGGCGGCGGCGCTGTTCAAGATGACCCGCGTGATTCGATCGAAGGCATCCAGATGTCGCCTTCGCCCTTCACTGATGAGGAGATCCTCGTCGGGTAAGGGAGGCGGTGGATGGGAAACCGAAGATTGATGGCTTGCTGCCGTTCCCGCGCGCCCGTTGCGGGGTACATTTCCTGGTAAGTTGGGTGTTGCCGAGGCCTTCGCGGCCTTCTTGCTTATTGCTTTTTTTGCCCGTTGCCTTATTTCGTCGTTTCTGCAGGGGATAAGGGACGTGCGAAGCTCCCCGCCACCCGTTCCTGAGGACGCCCAGCGGCGAGCTGTGAATAGGGCGTATGCCGAGGAGAGTAGTAAGAAGAAGAAAGACGCCAAGGTGGCAAGGCGCACGAAGAGGATCCTTGAGCGCAAAAAGCTGGACGCACGCCACCGGCAACAGAGGCTCGATGGTCTCCCGTTGGAGTCGTCTCCCTCAGTATCGGTGTCGGATTCCTCCGGCAATGTTGGCATGGTCGAGGAAGGGAAGGGTACCCTGGACCACCTCCCCGACGTTAGGGAGGTGGCGACCAGGGTGTCTCTGGTAGACGTCCGTCTCGTTGTCGAGGGCGACACGCCCGAGATGCGTGCTGTCAGCCCGGTGGGCTCGGTGGAGGAGGTGGAGCAAGCGACGCCGGGGGCGGCTCAACTGTCTCCGCGGACGGTCGTGGGGGTGTCGGGGTCCGGTGGAGACCAGCCGGTACCGGCGGATACAGAGGCCGTGCCACCACCGCTACTGCCGCCGTTGCAGAGGAGGGACGCTATCCAGAAGCGGTTGCTTCCTCGTTCGCGGTAAGTGTATTTTTTGGCAGAGTTTGTAGTATTTCCTGCTTGCCCCCTGGTCGTACGCTGACCTTTAGGAGCGCCTTTGTTTCCAGCCAGAAGCGCCGGGTAGAGGAACCTGCCTTGGCGCCCCATAAGGCCCTCAAGGTGAGCACCAGCTCCACCGCTCATCGGGCGGCGGAGGCGCAGGCTACCGTGCAGCATGGCGCGGCGTCGGGCGGGGCCAGCCCGAAGGAGCCGGCTGCTCAAGGAAATGGCGCCGAGGTGGCCACGGAACGAGCGGGGGAGGACGAGTCCACGCCCCGCGAGGTCGTGGGTCTTGGGGCGAATGAGGCCGAGGCATCCACCACTGCTGTGGCCATCGGGAATGAGGCCAGAGCCCCCAAGGCTTCCGAGGCCAGGGCGGTGGACGCCACCACCGAGGTAGAGATGGCAGAGGCCAGAGCCCCTGGGTCCGTTGAGGCCGAGGTGGTTGGGACAGAGGCGGGGTGGGCTTCGGCACCGCCCCTTGTTCAGACGATCTTGTCTGAGGATTCTTCCCGGGGGAAGGAGGCGGCGGAAGCCGAGGCGGCCAGCACCGCGGAGCGGCCAGTCCCGACTCCTGCCGAGAGGAGTTCGGTCCTTGTCCGGGTCCGACCTGAGCCCCGCGGGTGGAATCACCCATGTGTTGTATGGGGAAACCGGGCCGACCCTGAGGGGGAGCCTGTGTTTGCCCTTGAGGATGTTGCCGAGGGGGTGCGCTGGGACACCCTCGAGCAATACCACCAACTAGCGGTGCAGTCGATGCAGACAGCGATGTCTGTTATGCAAAGGGACCTGCCTGGTGTTACCCAGGTACGCACTTCCCTTTCTCGTGTCGCGTTGTTTTTTCTCCGAGCCCCCTTGCGGTGTTTGACGTACGTCTTTGCCCGTTTCAGGAGCTCGAGACCCGGTCCCTTGGGAAATCGTTGTTCCTATGAAGGTAGATGGGAGTCTGGGAGCAGCTCCGGTGGCAAAAGGGCCTGCTTGCCGACGCCTAGGAGCTATTGTCGGTGCGGAGTGCTGAAGTGGAGGACCTCCGCCTTCGCTGTGTCGACCTGAAGGCCGAGGTGGCCATGGCTAAGGAGCAGTCTGCCCCTTTGGTGGCGAAGATCAAGGAGCTAGAGGAGGAGCGGGATTCCCTCAAGTTTCGGGCCCAAGAAGCAATGGCCTCTGCCAAGGTCACCGCCGGGCAGCTGGGCAAAGAGCGGAGTGAACATCAGCTGACGAAAGTCGCTTTGGCAGAGGCTACCAAGGCGGCCGAGGCCTCTCGAGTCGAGGCCTTAGCCTGGAAGAACAAAGCCGAGGGTAAGTTCCGCTGAACCGCGCTCCTTGTTATGTTTGCTCAGGTTTGCGTTCGACCCCTGACTCTTTGTCATGGTGTAGGTTTGGAGAAAGAGGCCTCCCAGGCAGCTGAGGCCTCCGTCGCAGCGCAAGCGGCGCTGGACGTTGAAGTCTAGGAGCACGAGGCTCTGCGCAGCGCTGCTCGTACCACCTATGAGGCTCTAGAGGTCGAGGGGGTCCAATCAGCCAGCTCCCTTGGGAGCCGCCTGATTGCGTTGAGCGGCTGCGTCCACGAGAGGCTCCGGGGGGCGTTGCACATGGGTGTCAAGCGCGCCCTGGCTGTCGTCTCCTCGCACTACGCCATCAACCTCGAGGCTGTCAGCGACGGCTACGTTTTGCCGGAAGATGACGAGGAGGCCGACGCAGAGGTCGTGAAACTGATGGAGGCGGTGGAGGCGCCTGGCACAGCATTGGCCAGCCTGTTTGAAGAAGAGGTGGTCCCTCCTGCGCCAGCCGCCGATCCCTGAGTTTTGACCTGGGCCAATAGGGGCCATGTAAACGGATTGGTTTAATTGTCATACCGTGACGTTTTGTGGCCGTCGAAGCCTTTTTTAAAGTACTTGCGTATGTGCGTTTTTAACCGCTTTCTTATTCCATTTCCGAGCCTGTGCCCCCTGTCTCACTCTTGGATACCCGCAAAGAACTTCCTCGGAGCCTAAGCCATCCCTTGGCGAAGGGTGGCGAGGGAGCTGCCGTAGCCCGGGGGCGTAGGCTGTTCTCGTGGTTCGACCGGCCCTTTGGCCTCAGGACACGCTTTTGGTCCTTAGGTTTCTTGCGACGGTCCTGCCGGAGCGCGAGAGAGTTTGGCATGGAAATTTTTGAAAGACGGTTAAGAAACGGCGTCCGGGACTTAGGGGGTTCCCCCCTTTTTAGCCCCCGAGGGAGGCTCGGCTCTACAGAGGCAGAGCCGAGTCTCTCTTGCAGCGTTATTGTGACGTCGAGCCCCTATCGATAGACCAGCTCTTTGCAAAGAACTTCCTCGGAGCCTAAGCTGTCTCTTGGGCGAAAAGGTGGTGAGGGAGCTGCCGTAGCCCAGAGGCGTAGGCCGTTCTCACGGCTCAGCCGGTCTTTTGCCTTTGAGACGAACTTTTGGTCCTTAGGTTCCATACAATCGAGTTGCCTATTAAGGGGGGCCCTCGAAAGATTGTAACAACTAAAAAACGCTTTTTTATTGTATTCCGAGGAACAATATACACAATGCTTGGAAATTTAAGGGTAGAAACGACGTAGCTGTTCTATGTTCCAAGCGTTGGTGAAGATATCGCCCTTCTCATTGGCCAGCTTGTAGGTTCCGGGCTTTAGTACTTGGGCGACGATGTACGGCCCTTCCCATGGCGGGGTCAGCTTGTGGCGGCCCTTGTTGCTCTGCCTCAGCCTCAACACCAGGTCGCCCACCTTCAGGTCTCGGCTCCGAATGTGTTGGGCTTGGTAGCGTCGTAGGGCTTGCTGGTATTTGGCCGAGTGTAGCAGGACAACGTCTCGGGCTTCCTCAAGTTGGTCGAGGGCGTCCTCGCGGGCAGTGCGGTTGCTTTGCTCGTTGTAGGCCTGTAGTCTCGGGGAGCCATACTCCAAGTTGGTGGGGAGGATGGCCTCGGCCCCATAGACTAGGAAGAACGGTGTGAATCCTGTGGCTCGGCTTGGTGTATTCCTCAGGCTCCAAATGACCGAGGGGAGTTCGGCAAGCCATTTCTTGCCAAACTTTTTCAACCGGTTGTAGATTCTTGGCTTGAGGCCTTGTAGGATCATGCCGTTGGCACGTTCTACTTGGCCGTTTGTCCTAGGGTGTCCTACGGCTGACCAGACCACACGGATGTGGTGGTTGTCGTAGAACGTCAAGAACTTGTGGCCGGTGAATTGCGTCCCGTTGTCGGTGATGATGGTATTTGGGATTCCGAACCTGTGGATGATATCCGTAAAGAACTGCACTGCTTGCTCGGATTTGATTTGGGTGATTGGACGAGCCTCGATCCATTTGGAGAATTTGTCGATGGCTACGAGCAGATGGGTATAGCCTCCGGGTGCCTTCTGTAGAGGCCCAACCATGTCCAACCCCCACACGGCGAATGGCCATGTGATAGGGATGGTTTGGAGGGCTTGGGCCGGGAGGTGCGTCTGTCGAGCGTAGTACTGGCATCCTTCGCAGGAGCGTACTAGCCCCGTGGCATCAGCCATCGCTGTTGGCCAGTAGAATCCTTGGCGGAAGGCATTTCCCACTAGCGCCCGAGGCGCTGCGTGGTGCCCGCAGGCTCCCGCATGCAAGTCCCAGAGTAGTGATTGGCCAGCCTCGGTGGTGATGCACCGTTGAAGAATACCAGACGGGCTACGCCTATACAACTCACTGTTGTAGAGGATGTACGTCTTGGCTCGTCGCGCAAGCCATCGGGCCTTGGTCCTGTCCGCGGGAAGCTCTCCTCGCACGAGGCAATCAAGAAAAGGGACTCGCCAGTCCGTTCCTTGGTCGGCCTCGGGAGGCCCTGTGTCAATTGCCATGGACTCGGGCTCGGGCGACGAGGTCTCGGTGGCAAAGGGGGCCTCGGGACCTGTGGGGGGCTCGGCCGATGGGCCCTCTACCTTTGCCGAGTCATAGTCGACGGATGGCTTGTGGAGGTCTCTTGCGAAGATGTTCGGGGGGACCGGGGTCCGTGCCGACGCCATCTTTGCCAGTTCGTCCGCGACCTCGTTGAACTTTCGTGAGATGTGATTGAGTTTGAGGCCATCGAACTTGTCCTCTAGGCGGCGTACCATCGTGCAGTACGCCTCCATCTTGAGGTCATGGCAGTTTGATTCTTTCATCACTTGGTTGATGACAAGCTGTGAATCACCTCGAACGTCGAGACGCCGTACCCCAAGTTCAATGGCGATCTGCAGGCCGTTGACGAGGGCCTCGTATTCGGCCACATTGTTGGAGGCGGCGAAGTGTAGTCGGATTACATAGCGCATATGGACTCTGAGGGGTGAGATGAAGAGCAGACCCGCGCCTGCTCCGGTCTTCATCAGAGACCCGTTGAAGTACATGGTCCAGTACTCCGCTTGGACTTGAATAGGTGGTAGTTGGGTATCGGTCCATTCTGCCACAAAATCGGCCAAGACCTGAGACTTAATGGCTTTTCGGGGTGTGAGAGATAGGGCTTCCCCCATGAGTTCCACGGCCCATTTGGAAATCCTTCCCGAGGCCTCCCGGTTATGGATTATCTCTCCCAAGGGGAAAGATGACACCACGGTCACTGGGTGGGACTCGAAGTAGTGACGCAGCTTGCATCGAGCCAAGATTATGGCGTAGATTAGTTTCTAGATGTGGGGGTAGCGCGTCTTGGTATCAGAAAGCACCTTGCTGATGAAGTAGATAGGTCATTGGACGGGTAGAGCGTGCCCTTCTTCCTGCCTCTCGACCACTACGGCCGCGCTGACCACTTGGGTCGTTGCGGCGACGTAGAGTAAGAGGGCCTCATCTTCGATCTGTGGTACCAGAACGGGGGGGTTGGAGAGCAGCGCTTTGAGTTTGGTGAGTGCTTCCTCAGCCTCGGGGGTCCAGGAAAAGCGCTCAGATTTTCTCAAGAGACGGTACAGAGGTAAGCCTTTTTCGCCGGCGCGCGAGACGAAGCGGCTCGGGGCCGCTAGACATCCCATAACCTTCAGACTCCTTGGGGTCTCGGATCGGCCCCATATTGGTCACGGCAGAGACCTTTTCCGGGTTGGCCTCGATGCCGCGCTCTGAGGCTATGAATCCCAGGAGCATGCCTCGGGGGACCCCGAAGACACACTTTTCGGGGTTGAGCCTGACGCCCTTCTCCCTGAGGCATTTGAAGGCTACCTCCTGGTCATTGACGAGGTCATTGGCCCGCTTGGATTTGACAATGATGTCGTCCACGTAGGCCTCGACGGTTCGTCCGATGTGCTTGCCAAAGACCTGGGTCATACACCGTTGGTACGTGGCCCCCGCGTTTCTGAGGCCGAACGGCATAGTCGTATAGCAGTATAGGCCAAATGGGGTGATGAAAGAAGTTGCGAGCTGGTCAGACTCCTTCATTTTGATTTGATGGTAGCCGGAATAGGCATCAAGGAAGGATAGGGTCTCGCATCCCGTAGTGGAGTCAACGATTTGATCGATTCGAGGTAATGGAAACGGGACTTTTGGGCATGCTTTGTTCAGACCGGTGTAGTCCACACACATTCTCCATTTTCCATTTTTCTTCTTAACTAATATGGGATTAGCTAACCACTCCGGATGGGACACTTCCTTGATGAATCCGGCCGCCAAAAGCTTCTGTACCTCCTCGCCGATGGCCTTGCGCTTCTCCTCGTTGAATTGGCGTAGGCGTTGCTTCACTGGTCTGGAGCCGGCCTGGATGTCGAGGGCATGCTCGGCGACCTCCCTCGGTATGCCCGGCATGTCCGTGGGACTCCACGCGAATATGTCGGCGTTCGCGCGAAGGAAGTCGACGAGCACGGCCCCCTATTTGCTGCCGAGGGTCGCGCTGACCCTCAGCACTCGGTTGTTTGAGCAAGTGGGGTCGACCGGGACGAGCTTGATGGCCTCCGCGGGCTCGAACGTCCCGGCACGACGCTTCGAATCAGACACCTCGCTGCCGAGCTGGTCGAGGTTGGCGATGAGGGCCTCGGACTCCACTATAGCCTCGGTGTACTCGATGCACTCAACGTCGCAGTCATATGCATGCTCGTACACGGAGGCAATAGTGATGACACCGTTGGGGCCCGGCATCTTGAGCTTGAGGTAGCTGTAGTTTGGGACTGCCATGAACTTGGCGTAGCACGACCGTCCCAGGATGGCGTGATAAGTCCCCTTGAACCCCACCACCTCGAAGGTCAGGGTCTCCTTGTGGTAGTTGGAGGGGGTGACGAAGTAGACGGGTAAGTCTATGCGCCCGAGGGGTCATGCGTGCATCCCTGGCATGATGCCGTGGAAGGGCGCGGCGTTGCCTCGGAGTTGTGACCGGTCGAGCCCTAGGAGCTCCAGCGTGTTGGCATACAGGATGTTGAGGCCGCTGCCTCCGTCCATCAACACCTTGGTGAGTCGGGTGTTCCCGATGATCGGGTCAACGATGAGCGGGTACTGGCCGGGGTTTGGGACATGATCGGGGTGGTCATCCCGATCGAAGGTGATCGCCTCCCGAGACCAGTCGAGGTACCGGGGAGTGGCCACCTTAACCGAGAAGACCTCTCGGCGTTCCCTTTTTTGCTGTCGCGCCATGAGGCACGTCGAGGGCCCATCGAAGATCATGAAGGCATTGTGTACCTCGGGGAACCCGTTGCCCTTGTTGTTGTCTCCGTCATCCTGGCCCCTCTTCTTGGCATCGTCGTTGGGGAGCCCGAGCTTGGCGTAGTATCACCGGAGCATGGTGCACTCCTCGAGGGTGTGCTTTACCGGGCCCTGATGGTATGGGCAGGGTCTTTTAAGCATGTTGTCGAAGAGCCCTGGGCCTCGGGGATTCTTGCGGTCTGCGGCCACGACGAGCCCGGCCTCGAGAACCTCCTGTTTGCCCTGGCGTCCCTTCTTTTTCTGGGGGGGCGAGACGTCGAGGCCCCGGGAGTCTCCTCCCGCCTCTTCCCCTTGGAGTCGTTGTTGGGGAAGATGGCCCCGACGGCCTCTTCGCCAGAGGCGAAGCTGGTGGCGATGTCGAGGAGTGCGGATGCCATGGTCGGTACGCTCCGGCCTAATTCTTGGACCATGTCTTGACAGGTGGTGCCGGAGAGGAATGCCTAGACGATTTTTGAGTCGCCGATGCTGGGCAACTCGGTGCATTGCTTGGAGAAACGTCGGATGAAGTCTCAGAGAGACTCGTCCGGTCTCTGGCAGCAGCTCTTGAGGTCCCAGGAGTTCCCGGGGCGCGTGTAGGTGCCCTGGAAATTTCTAACGAAGACCTTTACCAAGTCGCGCCAGTCGTGGATTTGCATAGGGGGAAGGTGTTCGAGCCAAGCTCGCGCTGAATCTGACAGGAATAAGGGGAGGTTGTGGATGACGAGCAGGTCATCGTCCGCACCGCCTAGCTGACAAGCCAGACGGTAGTCGGCCAACCATAGCTCGGGGTTGGTCTCGCCGCTGTACTTTGAGAGATTCATTTGTCGTGAAACCGGGGGAAGCGAAGCGTGCGGACGGCCTTACTGAAAACTCTAGGGCCAGGCGGCCCGGGAGAAGGACTACGGTCCTCCCCACTGTCATAGCGACCGCCTCGGTGCACTCGGTAGCCCCGGGCGGCCCCATCGTGGTCGTGGCGCCGTCGTCTGCTGCCCATGTGGTGGCCATTTTGCGCCTCGCGTTGGTCGTTGAGGCGGTCGTGCACCGAGGGGGCCCTGAGGTGGTCGTGCACCGAGGGTTGTTTCGAGGCGTCCCCGCGTCGTCGAGACGCGGAGCTTTCGGCCTGCTGCAACGCGGCAGTCTTGAGAAGGCCCCGGAGTTCGCCGTGGACTCGTCGCCCCTCTATGGTAGAGGGCTTGGGCATCGCTCGGACCAGTATTGCCGCCGCAGCGATGTTCTGGCTAGCGCGATTGAAGACAGGGGGTTGCTCGCCCCCTTCATCATCGTTAATGTGGCGGTTGACGTCGCGAGCCCCCAGCCGGGCCGTTCCGCCATCGCCGCGCCCCCGCTGCTCTTGCTCAAGGGTGGCTCAGAGTTGCCGCAGGAGGAGTTGATCTTGCTCGACCTTGGCTTGAAGCTCACGGAGCTGCTCTAGGTCTATGCGTCGAAGTTGCTCGGGGGTGGGGATACCTGCCGCCGCTGGCGGCGACCCTGTGCGTGGTGGTGTGGCGTTGGCTACCCTTCCTCCATCATTGCTCGTGCTTGGCATTCCAAGTCCGACGTGGAAACACTCACGAGTCGGGTCGTAAGCGTCCTCGCCGTCGGAATCGAAATGGCCGAAGCAGTAGTCGCTTGCGATCATGAAGCGGTGCATCGCCTCAGGGTCATGAATCCCAGAGAAGTCTGCTCCAACACATGCCTCGTCCTCCTTCGAGGAGTCAGAGTGGGGGTGGATTGGAGTAGTGATTATGGGGTTATGGGCATGACGTTGATGAATGGAGACGAGGGCGGTGGCGTAGGAGGCGGCGACATTGGTCAGCCCGAAAGGGTACGGGGATGGCACCGTCGCCATGCTCTGCTCCGTCAGAGCCGGCTCCTTGGGAGGAGGCGGGACAGAGCTTGATGATGGGGTGCCGCTGTGCGCCACCGGCCCTTTTCCCCTGTCGAGGCTTAAGCCGGACAGGTCCTCGTGCAGGGACTCTGTGCCAGCAGCGGGGTATGGGATTTCGGTGGAGCACAGATCGGCGTTCCATACTTGCATGGTGTTAGGGTGGACTCGCCCGCGCGGCGCTCGGCGAGCTTGACGGGAGCTGCGGCCCGGGCGCCGCCCGCGCATGGGCTGCCGGTGCAAGACGTCGTCGTCGGTTGATGGCGCTCTGGGTGAGAGGAGTACCATGTCGTACTCGTGCCCTAGAGACATGAATTCTAGGCTCCTGAACCAGACGATCGTCCCGAGACGCAACGACCGCACGGGATCTGCCATCCGGAATCTGGTGGGATGACTAAGCTGACACGTAGAGGCCCCTACCTGGCGCGCCAACTGTCGGTGTTTCGGAACCGGGGGTCCTTAACCGACTAGTGAATTTGTGCTGCGTGCTCCCAATTCCGGATGGAGATGCAAAGAGACACAAGGTTTAGACTGGTTCAGGCAATGGATGCCCTACGTCCAGTCTGAGAAGGTGTTCTTGTATTCCTTGCACCGGGGTGCTCGTAGTAGGGGGTTACAAGCTAGGCGAGAGAGGGAGTTCGTCCTAGGTCTCTGTGAGGGGAGGTGATATGAATTACCGAACGAGGCGTGTTGTTCGTGCGAGTATCTGTGATTCTATCCCTCGTCGTCCCTAGAAACGGTTCTGGCTGCCTCCTTTTATAGCCACAGGGAGGAAACCAGGGGTACATAAAAGAGCTACACGTGGAGCAAGGACTATTCGATGACGTATTTATTCCTAGAGCAGCATGGCGTTGTCGTGGAAGTTCCCGTAGATGTCTAATTGGTATGGTCTCCACTGCAGGTAACATGCTGCACATTTGTTGACTTGGTGGATCGCAGAGGCTCGGCGGCCATCGTAGCCGGTCGTGTCGAGGCCTATTGTGCCGAGGCCTGCCGTGCTGAGGCCTGAGAAGTGACCCAGGTGCAGGTGCGGGTTTCAGCGGCCGTCAGTGTCGCAGAACCGACCAATTTATAAGAATACAAGTACAATGGCAATCCGCAAGCGGTCGCACCGTCATACTTGAACCCATATAAACCCGGTAGTCCGTCGAGTACCACGACGGGTCTCGATAAACGATTTACAACAACCAAGATCGTACAGGATTCAACATACATGCCACATATTACATAAAGTTCACAGATACTTTTCATCATCAGAGTACGAATAAAAGTTATTACAAACCGAGTTTGATAAATAAAGCGGAAGCAAATAAGTTCGAAGATAAAGTTTCCAACATAGTTTGATACAGTGCCAAGCTAGATCACGGTCCACAAAAGCAAGGATAGGAATTACTAAAGAAGCCTGCCCAAGGCTTACTCCTCATCCACAGCAGGATAGAAGCAACTCTTGCAATAACCAAGATACACAGTGCCATCTGCAACAATGGAAAAATAAACCCTGAGTACGAGAAGGTACTCAGCTAGACTTACCCGTCATGAACCAGAAATAAAATGACTCCAAGGATTATGCAAGGCTGTATAAGTGGACGTAACTTGACAACATTTTGCGAAAAAGGCAACTGATCCATTGTACAATTATGATTCCTTTACCAAGTTAATTATCACTATCCATTTCTAGATTAGCAACTATCCTATGCCAAACATGTGGTATATCCTTTAGAAGCATACAATAGTAACCATAGCAGGTATTGTAATTCCATTTTCATCCGAACCATCATGTTCCATAACACAGTTACTACGATGTTGGAGCTAGCCAAGTTTCTCACTATCCGGGAGAGACGGCGATTCGAATCGATTTCAACCAGCTGGGAATTTATTCCTAACACAAACCTAGGTCTACCAGCCACGATAGCCTTAGGTCACCTTTGGTACAACTTTGGTACACATTTCGCGGGTCCGTACTGTGCCGCACGATCTGGAACACCAGATGCCAGGATGCTCAGGCCAAGCCTGCCCTTGGGCTCAGTCTGATCGTTCCCCGGAAGGAGCGCACAACAGAACGATTCCCGGCCTGAGTTGAATTACTCGGCTTCGCGGTCGGAACGAATTATCCGGCCAGCTAAGTGAGAGGCATGCGTTCAATCTTGTCAGAAGTTCCAACAACGGTACGGTCCTTGATCGACATAGACGGGGATAGATCCACACCCAAGACCTCCATGTCTTGTTGCTTCTCTATCGACATCCCGCCCGGTCTCTAATTATATTAACCATGGTTCTTTTCCACGATAGCAATTTTAACCAACCGTGCTCCGGTATCAACCTATATCTCATAGGTGACCGGAAATCACCCGACTTCTACCGGTCTAAGCATGGCTAAGCATTTATTCGATCCTGGACCTATACCGATTAAAGGTGTAACATCTGGATAAGGAATGTACATGCATCAAGTGGTTTCATTCAACTCTTATAACCTAATGCAGCAATCATAAGTACTTAAGTAAATATTTGTAAATTACTGGGAGACTTATAATGCTCCGGGGCTTGCCTCATGAGAAAGGAAGTAGGGCGGTGGTCGGGGCACTCGGAAGCTCTTTAGAGGTTTTGCTCCACGCCTTCGGAGGCTGCGACTTGCGGATCCTCCCTTTGGTTCCTTCCTCCGCTTCTTGAATTCCAACAACGTGATCTCTTCCTCCGATCCTAGATGCATGAGTATGGCATAAGTATTACGAATGAATATATGTTAACAAGTGCATCATGTTTATTGAGTAGGTGCATATCTCTTCTCGGTTATTTAATTATCTTTCCATAATGCATCGATTATACCATAAAATAGCAGCTACTTGTTTCACTCATAACGGAGTTCTAAAATCCAAATCCAGTGATCCTGGACTTTCTGGAAAGCTTATCAAATTCTCTACAACTTTGTTATTAACCATTTTTACAGTACACATCATTTTCAACATGCAACTCATCAAACTCTAGAATCAGTCCGAAACTATTCAACATGCAACATAAAGTAACGATACTTCTACTTCATGTAATCATTCAAAATTTGACAACATAGAATCCACCAACAGTTTAAGCATACCAATTACATTTAGAATCATATAATGGTGAAGCCCAAACTATTTATTTAATTGCCTTTATCATTTTATTTATATATCTAGGTTAAATAATAAATATATATCATAAGTACTTAATAAATTCTCAAAATTTTACAGTGCCTTACTAATGCTATCAAAGGACTACTATAAAATTTCATGTCATTTTACCAAGTAGAACATCCTATGCAAAATGACAAGGCAGCAAGGCTTGAAATAGCATAAATGGAAAACCCTATTGAAAAGTGTCAAGCAACAGATTTCCTATTTTTCTTAGCATCCATATGGTACTAGGATTACCTCCAACAAATTTCATGAATTTTGGACTCATAAATAATTTAAAAAATTTATGCAGGATTGACTATCCATAAAAGAAAAATCTATAACTATAAATCTACCCATGCACTGGTCCCCAAATTTTTACCAGAGCTGATATATGCTAAGATTAGCTTACCACAAAAATTTCATAATTTTTGGAGCATAGGAACTCTAGATATAAAATAAACAAATTTGAATGCATTCAAAAGCACATTTCAAATCCCTATTTAAATCTCCAAAACTTTCTACTGTAAATGTTAAAAACATATTTTTCCTAAATACTACACTTCCTAAGGAACACTACAAAATTTATTTCACAAATTTAGGAGCTACCAAACTGAAGATACAAAATTCACAAAACAAGTCAAAATCTGGAATATAATGACCTATCCTATCTCTTACTGTCGCTGACCGGTGGGACCCGGTGGTCAGGGGACCCCACATGTCATTGACTCGAAGCAGAGCAGCGGCGCTGCTTGGCACTGCGCGGCTGCGGCTCGTCGACGGCGAGCTTCGCCGGCGATGACATCTATGCTACGCGATCTACGTGACCTAGCGAAGCTATTGAGCCACTTGGCCGGCCTTATCGTCGACTCTAGAGCTGACGGCGGCGACCATGGCGGAACGGCGGGGCTGGACCACGGCGGCACGTCGGTGTGGGCTACGGTGGCTCGAACGAATGCTGCGCTGAGCATCACTGAGCTACGGCGGAGCTATCTAGTGCCCTAACGCGGCCTGGGATGGACGGTGGCGACGTGGCCACGGAGACGGGGCTCACGGCGAAACTCCGGCGAGCTCGCATGCGTTGCGGTGGCTTACCAAGCTCGGTCAGCGAGCACGGGAGGAGGCAGTGGGTCGCTGGGGCACTAGTGGAGGCGTTGCCGGGGTGGAGAAGCAGCGAGGGTGAGCTGGCGTTGGCTATGGCGACAGCGGAGGTGCGGGCCGAGCTCGGCTATCGCTGCGGCGAGGAAGACGGAGCAGAAAATGGGAAATGAGGCGCGGGGTGGCTCGGACGGGCGCTGGCGGGGTTACTGGCTCGCGTCGGCCTGCCTTGGCCGCGGTGGGCAGGGTGCTGGTGACGCGCGGCCGTCGCCGCGGACACGCGGCGCGCGTGCTCTGCCGGTGTCGGCCACTGACGCCGTGATTCAGTTCGTCAGTTAAGTCCCGAAGTCGAGCCTGACAGCGAGTTTTGACATTCATCTAACCGCTAAACCGTTGCTCCAATTCGTAAACGATCTAAATGACTTTCGTAGTCCTAAGTACCAGCTACAAATGTTGTTCAATCATCTTGTGCTAATTCGCAACCGAAACTGAGAAAAGTCGTCCCCAAAGTGAGCCTGTCAGTCGGTCAGTGTTCATGACTTAGCGAAATTTGCTAAGTGCTGAAATCAGTGATTTGATGATTTTTGAAATCCAAATTCACACATGTTAGGAGCTGAATCAATCAATGACCCAAAAATAAAAGTTGTTCCTTATGTCAAACACTACAACTTTGATTTAGTGAACTCCTCCATGCAAGGTCTCTAACACATAGTTCAACTTTGGTCAAACATGTCACTTTTGAATGATGAAACACATCAAAGCGTGGCTTAATGACCAAACTAGCCCTAGCCCTAAATACCAAAGTTGTTCATGAGGATACTCTAAGCATGTTTAAGCAATTTGCAAGGTCATTTAAGCATTTCATGTAGTAGTCACTCATAGAGCTATCCAGGTCAACACATGTAATATTACTTACGTGCTTGATCATGAAAGGTGACCTTCATGAACAAGGTTCCTTTTGTTAACCTAAGTGTAGCTAAGGTGTTTTAGTGACTAACATTACCCACTTGCATTCATTTGCACATGATCATATGCATATGTTCCAAGAAACACGAAATAACAAGCAATGTTTCATATGTTTCGATCACATGTTTCAATTGTAAATGATGATTTATGAATGCTTGATGCTCATGCTCATGTTATGCAAGTCAAGTTATGCAAGGCTAACACCCGAGGTGTTACTGACCCCTCCCTTATAAAAATCTCGTCCGAGATTTGCAAGACCTACCATTCTTGGAAAAAGCGGGATAAACTTCTCAGTAGATAATCTTCTCTTTCCCACGTAGCATCTTGTTCACTATGATTGTTCCACACCACCTTATAGAACTTAATAATCTTACTCCTTGTTGTTCTCTCCATCTCTTCTAATACTCGAATTGGCTTTTCTTCATAGGTCAAATCCGATTGAAGCTGCACGTTGGTGGGTGCAATAGCTTCTTCCGGTACTCGAAGACATTTCTTTAGCTGAGAAACATGGAACACATCAAAGATTGCACTCATCTATGGTGGAAGTTGTAGCTTATATGCAACCTTCCCTTTTCGTTCCAAAATTTTGTATGGCCCTACATATCTTGGTGAAAGCTTCTTTTTCATCCCAAATCTTTTCACACCTTTCATGGGTGATACTCTCAAGTATACATAGTCACCCACTTCAAAAGTTAGTGGTCTTCTTCTTACGTCGGCATAACTCTTACGTCTTGATTGAGCTGCCTTCATGTGTTGTTGAATGATACGTACTTGCTCTTGGCTTCATTTACAAAATCAATACCAAAGTATCTCCTTTCACAGGGCTCAATCCGGTTCAAAGGAGTTCTGCACTTTTCGCCATACAAGGCTTTAAATGGAGCCATTTTGATACTCGCTTGATAACTGTTGTTATAGGAGAATTCAGCTAAAGGTAACCATTTCTCCCATGAACCTTTTGAAGATATAACACAAGCTCTAAGTAAATCTTCTAGGATTTGGTTCACTCGCTCTTCATCACGAAGTTTGTGGATGATAAGTTGAACTTCTAATTAGCTTGGTTCCCAAAGCTGGTGTAAGTGCTCCTAGAAACGAGCTATGAGCTGTGGTCCTCGATCCGAGATTATAGTCCGGGGTACTCCATGCGTCTCTCACGATCGAGAAACATATAACTCGAGTATTTCCCCACGTGATATGTGGTGTGAACCGATACAAAATGTGCTTTGATTTGGTGAGACGATCAATAATAACCCATATTGAATCATGACCTTGTGGCGTCGTTGGAAGGCTGTGATAAAGTCCATCTTGATTTCCTCCCATTTCCATCCTGGAATAGGCAATGGTGAAGTAATCCAAAGCAGTTTTCATATGGACGGCTTTTACTCTACTACAGTTATCACACCTAGCAACATAGGCTGCGATCTCTTTCTTCATCTTAGTCCACCAAAAACGGGTTCTTAAATCTTGATACATTTTACTACTATCCGGATGGATAGACAATTTGGATGAGTGAGCTTCTTCTAAAATTTGATTCCTTAGCTCACGGTCTTTTGGTACCACTAACCGGTCCTCAAACCATAATACACCTCTTTCATCCAATCTAAAATGTTTGGTTTCTTGCTCTTGCATTTTTCTCTTGATGTGACTTATTCCTACATCTGTCTGCTGTAGCTCTATGATTTTGCCCTCAAGTGAACAACTGATTGTGATATTGTGTAGTACAGCAGGATGTAACAAGTTGAATCCATCTTCC
The DNA here is from genome assembly GCA_904845875.1 of Miscanthus lutarioriparius. NCBI lineage: Eukaryota > Viridiplantae > Streptophyta > Magnoliopsida > Poales > Poaceae > Miscanthus > Miscanthus lutarioriparius. Next base: position 92,963,325 of record CAJGYO010000001.1, on the reverse strand, counting down.
AACAATGCTTCCACAGTGTTGCAATGGGACTTCGGACTGAGTGCATCGGCTACTACATTAGCTTTACCCGGGTGGTAATGCACTTCCAAATTGTAGTCCTTAATCAATTCCAACCATCTACGTTGTCTCATGTTCAGCTCAGGCTGGGTAAAGATATACTTGAGACTTTTGTGGTCAATATAGATGTGACAGACATTGCCCAACAAGTAATGTCTCCATATCTTTAATGCATGAACAACGGCTGCAAGTTCCAAATCATGTGTAGGGTAGTTGACTTCATGTTTTCTCAATTGCCGTGAGGCATATGCAATTACTGTCCCTTCTTGCATAAGCACACATCCCAAACATATTCCTGATGCATCACAAAATACATCAAAAGGCTTTTCTATGTCTGGTTGTGCTAACACAGGTGCTGTAGTCAACAAAGTTCTGAGGGTGTGAAAAGCTGTTTCGCATTCTGGTGTCCATTTGTACTTCTCATCTTTCTGAAGTAATCTGGTCATAGGCTTAGCTATCTTTGAGAAATCTGGAATAAACCGTCGATAGTATCCTGCTAACCCTAGAAAACTCCGAACTTCATGCACCGAAGTTGGGGCTTTCCAATCCATGACCTCTTGTACTTTTGATGGGTCTACTGAGATTCCATCTCTTGATAAAATGTGACCTAAGAAAGGTACTTTGCTCATCCAAAATTCACATTTGCTAAACTTGGCATATAGCTTATGCTCCCTCAGTCTGGATAGGACAATCCTCAGATGTTCCTCATGATCGGTCTCATTTTCTGAATAAATCAATATATCATCAATAAACACGACCACGAACTGGTCAAGTTCGGGCATGAATACCGAGTTCATCAGGTACATGAAATAGTCTGGAGCATTTGTTAGTCCGAAAGACATAACCAAATACTCGTATAAACCGTACCTAGTAGAGAAAGTAGTTTTAGGTATATCCTCCGGATTCGATCTTTTATCGATGGTAGCACGATCTTAAGTCAATTTTGGAGAATACCCTTGCCTTCGCTAGCTGATCGAACAAGATGTCGATCGGGGTAATGGATATTTGTTCTTGATGGTCACTGGCATTGAGTGGTACGTAATCTACACACATTCTCGGTGACTTATCCTTCTTTTTCACAAACAATCTTTGGGCATCCCCACGGAGATGAGCTAGGTTGGATAAGACCTTTGTCCAATAGATCTTGCAATTGAACCTTAAGTTACGCTAACTCATTGGGTGGCATTCTATAGGGCCTTACGGATATGGGTGCGGTACGGCACTAATTCAATCTTAAATTCCACGTCCCTATCCGGTGGTAGACACTGGTAATTCCTCTGAAAATACATCAGGAAACTCACAAACCTTTGGGATATCACATATTGTGGTGGCTTGGATAGCACAGGCTAAATGTTGGGGTTCGAAATCGCGGGAGAGTGGGACTAGAAAAGCATTCCCTCCCGTGGGTTCTCTCAACATAATAGTGCGGGTGCTAGTGTCAATAAGAGCACCATGATACTTCATCCAATTCATGCCTAAGATTACACTTATTGACAACCCCGGCAATATTATCAAAATCATTGTGTACTCCTCCCTTGTATCGAGATGAGTACATTTTTACTATCTTTTGGTAGCAACAGTTCCCCTCTTTGAACTTATGTTAAAACCCCTTTGCTTACTTCTATTATTTCTTGATCATGTCTAGATGCAAATGCGACTCATAAATGAATGAGAAGCTCTGAATCAAATAAAACAACAATGGGATGCTTGTTGACAAGAAACATACCGGTAGTGACAACTTCTCCGTGGGCACTTCCTCCACAATGTATAATGCACTTGTCCTTGGCGTGCCACGGCATTCACCGCCTCTCGATTGTTACGATTTGGGTTGCCATTCCTCTTGGGGTGGGGACATTCCTTGGACCAATGACCTAGTTGGTTGCGGTTGAAACATGGTTGATTACTTCGAATCCGGTGGAGCTATCACGATTGCCATTTCCTTTTGGTAAGGCAATAGTGAACGCCTTCCGGAATGGTTTCGTGGCCTGCTATTACGAGCTTTTGGTGGTGGAGGCCTAAACTTGGGTGCGGTGGGACGGAATTGTGGCCTAAATTTGTGATAGGCGCTTTTGACTGGAAGGATCCGGATGCACCGGCCTCATATGTCCTCTTGCGACCCTTAGCAACTGCATGCATGTTGTTGTGATTTTCTTGGGTCAAGGCATCACTAATAAACTCATTGTACGTGGCACATCGAGAATTGGCCAGGGTCTTCATCAGTTTAGTACCCAAACCTCGCTTGAAACTCTCTATCTTTTTCTCCTCGGTATCCACAAAACCTAGAGCATATCTGGACAAGTTATTGAATGCGTGCATATATTCAGTGAGTGACTTTGTTCCTTGAGTGAGCCTCATAAATTTGGATGCTTTCATGCGCATCAGGCCCCGAGGAATATGGTGTCCCCTAAAAGCCAGCTTGAATTGTTCCCAGGTCACTCGCGCATTAGCAGGCAGAGATGACAGGAAGTGTGTCCACCAGATTCCTGCTGGTCCTTGCAATTGATGAGAAGCATACTCTGCTTTCAGATGCTCCGTGACCCTCAACAGACGGAATTTCTGCTCAATGGTATTCAACCACTCATCGGCCTGCAGTGGTTCCTCAGCCACCTTGAAGATCGGAGGCTTCATGTCTAGAAACTCCTTGAATGTACTGTGCTGATTTGGCTCGGCCCCTGGTGGATGTGGGTGGCCACGAGCAGTGTTTTGCGCGATAAGGCACAAAGCTTCTTCCATTGTCCTCTGGCTCCCCAAGAACTGAGCAAAGAACTCCTAAGCAGACGGCGGCGGCGGTGGTGGTAAGTCATCACCATTGCCATCGTGACTGCTACCAGCTCTAGCACGGGTGCGCGTCATCTGCGAAGTTGCAACAATAAGCGATTATTGGTTGATGTCAAGAGATTACAGAGGAATCATAATCATGCCAAACTGAAATCACTGGAGAAATTCTCAAATTCGCAATAAAAATAGAGGCATAACAATTCATTCTCACAACATGGCATCCCCAATTTGACCACTTATCGTGCTCATAACGCATGCAAAGTTAAATCAAGATCACCAACAAGGAACGAAATTGCATTGATGTTCAACCAAAGGTGCACTTAATCAACATTACATGATAGTCTGGTTACTAATGCCAACTTCGAACTACAGGTCCATTACATGAATAAAGGTGATACATTAGTCCTTCCACTAAGTGCTAAGCGATCTAATCCTCATCATGATCACTATCGAGGTCAGACGCAGAATCATCTCCTTCCTCAGGATCTACTTCTTCTTCAGGCTCCACTTCTTCTTCTCCTTCCTCGTACCCTTCTAGATCCATTTCTACGGCTCTAGGTGGGACATAAGGGTGGAGCTGATTGTTCGATGAGATGAACCTCTTCATGTAGATTATCATTGTATTCTTCCGCATTAGCATGTTCTTGTCCCGGCTCAAAGCTGTCGAGCTCTCGGGACATCTTCCCTTGTCCAAGCCGCATTTTTATTTGGTGAGTTAACCGAGTCATCTCTATGGTGAGCCTTTCAATCTCGGCGTCGTGCTCCCTCTGAAGGCGGCGTCGGTCCGCATGAGCATGACCAAGAGCACCAGACACACGTCTGAGGCTACCTTCAACTCCATCCAACACTCTCATCATTGCGAACATGGCGCTCATGGAAGGGTTATCACTATTCTGCCCTTCTGCTGCACCAATCTCCAAAGATCTTCCTCTTGTCTGCTGCCATGAGTCAGTGGAGGGGTTACCTCTTGGAAAGACTCCAACCAAAGCGGCTGCCAGCTCCTGAGGAAAACGATCCATGATGTCCCTCGGGATCCCAAAGGCTGCCACTGGCATTTGCTTCTTCAAGCGATCCTGCCGGTTGACTCATAACACCAGCTGTCCACTTAGAATCGTCACCTCGGGGACGAACAAGCGGCCTCCACAAAGTAACTAAGAGACCTTCCCCCAACTGCTCATTCACCCAGAAATAGCGGGGTTCCATTCCATCAGGATAGCCTACATAGTGAGCACTCTCCACAATAGTGTAGGCATCCCAAACTCTCCAAGAAAGCGTGTGGCGTTGGCCAGTGCACGTGGAGCAAGGCGACGGCGGGGAGCTCGCCTCCGGTGGACTTGCTTGCGCGATACGCTTTGTGCGTGCCATCTGCACCATTAACATGTACCACTAGGTGAGACAAGACCATGACGGATAAGAGTTACATAAGCGAGTAAGAATTTTATAAGGGGAGGAACAATTTAATTATGTGCATGGTAATTATCATGATGCATGCTCGTTCGCACGTCCTCACAAACTTAGGAAAAATTTGTTTCTAGCGGTGAGACACGGTGGCATACATATCGTTCTCTCATAAATAGCGTAACTAGTCGAGCTACACGTTACGTTGTTAGTGTACTGCATAAAATTTCATTTCAGCCCTTAAACCCATAATGAATATGCATAATGTAATTGTAAATACTTCCATATATGTATACCCATACATATACTTCCGTATCAATCTACCCGACAATAATTTAACCCACAATTAAACACGTACCATATACACAGCAAGCATGCGTACATAGCCGTACTAAAGCTACTCTTCCTGACCGCATGCTCACATCTTGCGGTCATACACTCATCTTACCTTGGCGTAGAGGCATTTGATCCATACATTACCATTCAAGTGAATGGCATCCATACAATAGCACGTCGTATGGACGACGAAGTAAAAACCCCCATGTTAGTACTTAAATAGCCACCTAATAGTCCTTAATTTGGGCATAAGGAAAGTGATCATTGGCACACTTTAGATTTCAATTACCTATTATATAACGATTAGTTGCTAGAGAAGGGTTTTAGGAAAACAAAAACTTTTGTTTTAAATACACTTGTGACAATTAACGTTGAATCTTGCTCGATACCATTTGTCATGAACCGACCAATTTATAAGAATACAAGTACAATGGCAATCCATAGCGGTCGCGCACCGTCATACTTGAACCCATATAAACCCGGTAGTCCGTCGAGTACCACGACGGGTCTTGATAAACGATTTACAACAACCAAGATAAATGAGATTCAACATACATGCCACATATTACATAAAGTTCACGAGATACTTTTCATCATCGAGTCTGAATAAAAGTTATTACAAACCGAGTTTGATAAATAAAGCGGAAGCAAATAAGTTCGAAGATAAAGTTTCCAACATAGTTTGATCTGAGTGCCAAGCTAGATCACGGTCCACAAAAGCAAGGATAGGAATTACTAAAGAAGCACGCCCAAGGCTTACTCCTCATTCACAATGGGATAGAAGCAACTCTTGCAATAACCAAGATACACGGTGCCATCTGCAACAATGGGAAAATAAACCACGAGTACGAGAAGGTACTCACTAGACTTACCCGTCATGAACCGAAATAAAATGACTCCAAGGATTATGCAAGAAATTTGTATAAGTGGACGTAACTTGACAACATTTTGTGAAAAAAGGCAAGCGATCCGTTGTACAATTATGATTCCTTTACCAAGTTAATTATCACTATCCATTTCTAGATTAGCAACTATCCTGTGCCAAACATGTGGTATATCCTTTAGAAGCATACAATAGTAACCATAGCAGGTATTGTAATTCCATTTTCATCCGAACCATCATGTTCCATAACACGTTACTACGATGTTGGAGCTAGCCAAGTTTCTCACTATCCGGGAGAGGCGGCGATTGAATCGATTTCAACCAAATTGGAATTTATTCCTAACACAAACCCAGGTCTACCAGCCACGATAGCCTTAGGTCACCTTTGGTACAACTCCGGTACACATTTTGCGGGTCCGTACTGCGCCGCACGATCTGGAACACCAGATGCCAGGATGCTCAGGCCAAGCCTGCCCTTGGGCTCAGTCTGATCGTTCCCGGAAGGGCGCAATGTAAGCGATTCGGCCGGCCTGAGTTGAATTACTCGGCTTCGCGGTCGGAGCGAATTATCCGGCCAGCTAAGTGAGAGCATCGTTCAATCTTGTTAGAAGTTCCAACAACGGTACGGTCCTTGATCGACACAGATGGGGATAGATCCACACCCAAGACCTCCATGTCTTGTTGGTTCTCTATCGACATCCCGCCCAGTCTCCAATTATATTAACCATGGTTCTTTTCCACGATAGCAATTTTAACCAACCGTGCTCCGGTATCAACCTATATCTCGCAGGTGACCAAAAATCACCCGACTTCTACCGGTCTAAGCATGGCTAAGCATTTATTCGATCCTGGACCTATACCGGTTAAAGGTGTAATATCTAGACAAGGAATGTACATGCATCAAGTGGTTTCATTCAACTCTTATAACCTAATGCAGCAATCATAAGTACTTAAGTAAATATTTGTAAATTACTGGGAGACTTATAATGCTCCGGGGCTTGCCTCGCAGAAAGGAAGTAGGGCGGTGGTCAGGGCACTCCGGAAGCTCTTCAGGGTTTTGCTCCACGCCTTCGGGAGCTGCGGCTTGCGGATCCTCCTGCTGGTTCCCTTCCTCTGCTTCTTCGAATTCCAGCAACGTGATCTCTTCCTCCGATCCTAGATGCATGAGTATGGCATAAGTATTACGAATGAATATATGTTAACAAGTGCATCATGTTTATTGAGTAGGTGCATATCTCTTCTCGGTTATTTAATTATCTTTCCATAATGCATCGATTATACCATAAAATAGCAGCTACTTGTTTCACTCATAACGGGAGTTCTAAAAATCCAAATCCAGTGATCCTGGACTTTCTGGAAAGCTTATCAAATTCTCTACAACTTTGTTATTAACCATTTTTACAGTACACATAATTTTCAACATGCAACTCATCAAACTCTAGAATCAGTCCGGAAACTATTCAACATGCAACATAAAGTAACGATACTTCTACTTCATGTAATCATTCAAAATTTGACAACATAGAATCCACCAACAGTTTAAGCATACCAATTACATTTAGAATCATATAATGGTGAAGCCCAAACTATTTATTTAATTGCCTTTATCATTTTATTTATATATCTAGGTTAAATAATAAATATATATCATAAGTACTTAATAAATTCTCAAAATTTTACAGTGCCTTACTAATGCTATCAAAGGACTACTATAAAAATTTCATGTCATTTTACCAAGTAGAACATCCTATGCAAAAATGACAAGGCAGCAAGGCTTGAAATAGCATAAATGGAAAACCCTATTGAAAAGTGTCAAGCAACAGATTTCCTATTTTTCTTAGCATCCATATGGTACTAGGATTACCTCCAACAAATTTCATGAATTTTGGACTCATAAATAATTTATAAAAATTTATGCAAGGATTGACTATCCATAAAAGAAAAATCTATAACTATAAATCTACCCATACACTGGTCCCCAAATTTTTACCAGAGCTCATATATGCTAAGATTAGCTTACCACAAAAATTTCATAATTTTTGGAGCACAGGAACTCTAGATATAAAATAAACAAATTTGAATGCATTCAAAAGCACATTTCAAATCCCTATTTAAATCTCCAAAACTTTCTACTGTAAATGTTAAAAACATATTTTTCCTAAATACTACACTTCCTAAGGAACACTACAAAATTTATTTCACAAATTTAGGAGCTACCAAACTGAAGATACAAAATTCACAAAACAAGTCAAAATCTAGAATATAATGACCTATCCTATCTCTTACTGTCGCTGACCGGTGGGACCCGGTGGTCAGGGGACCCCACATGTCATTGACTCGAAGTAGAGCAAGTTTGCTGTTTAGCCTTCTGTGTGCTGCTTGGCTCGTCGACCAGCGAAGCCACCCGGCGATGACATCTATGCTACGCGATCACGTGACCTAAGCGAAGCTATTGAGCCACTTGGCGGCCTTATCGTCGACTCTAGAGTCGGTGGCGGCGACCATGGCGGAGCGGCGAGGCTGGACACGGCGGCACACCGGTGTGGGCTACGGTGGCTCGAACGAATGCTGCGCGCTTGAGCATCACCGAGCTCTTGGCGGAGCTATCTAGTGCCCTAACGCTGCACAGGATGGACGGTGGCGGCGTGGCCACGAGAGCGGGGCTCACGGCGAAACTCCGGCGAGCTTCGCATGCGTTGCGGTGGCTTACCAAGCTCGGTCGGCGAGCACGGGAGGAGGCAAGCGGTGGGTCATTGGGGCACTAGTGGAGGCATTTGCGGGGTGGAGAAGCAGCGAGGGTGAGTGGCGTTGGCTATGGCGACGGCGGAGGTGCGGGCCGAGCTTCGGCTATCTCGCTGCGGCGAGGAAGACGAGCAGAAAATGGGAAATGAGGCGCGGGGTGGCTCGGACGGGCGCTGGCGGGGTTACTGGCTCGCGTCGGCCTGCCTTGGCCGCGGTGGGCAGGGTGCTGGTGACGCGCGGCCGTCGCCCATGACCGCTGGGCGTGTGGCGTGTTTCTGCCGGTGTCGGCCATCGACGCCGTGATTCGATTCGTCGATTAAGTCCAAGTCGAGCCTCGACAATGAGTTTTGACATTCATCTAACGCTAAACCGTTGCTCCAATTCGTAAACGATCTAAATGACTTTCGTAGTCCTAAGTACCAGCTACAAATGTTGTTCAATCATCTTGTGCTAATTCGCAACCAAACCGAGAAAAGTCGTCCCCAAAGTGAGCTGTCTGTCGGTCGGTCGGTGTTCATGACTTAGCGAAATTTGCTAAGTCTTTGAAATCGATGATTTGATGATTTTGAAATCCAAATTCACACATGTTAGGAGCTGAATCAATCAATGACCCAAAAATAAAAGTTGTTCCTTATGTCAAACACTACAACTTTGATTTAGTGAACTCCTCCATGCAAGGTCTCTAACACATAGTTCAACTTTGGTCAAACATGTCACTTTTGAATGATGAAACACATCAAAGCATGGCTTAATGACCAAACTAGCCCTAGCCCTAAATACCAAAGTTGTTCATGAGGATACTCTAAGCATGTTTAAGCAATTTGCAAGGTCATTTAAGCATTTCATGTAGTAGTCACTCATAGAGCTATCCAGTCAACACATGTAATATTACTTACGTGCTTGATCATGAAAGGTGACCTTCATGAACAAGGTTCCTTTTGTTAACCTAAGTGTAGCTAAGGTGTTTTAGTGACTAACATTACCCACTTGCATTCATTTGCACATGATCATATGCATATGTTCCAAGAAACACGAAATAACAAGCAATGTTTCATATGTTTCGATCACATGTTTCAATTGTAAATGATGATTTATGAATGCTTGATGCTCATGCTCATGTTATGCAAGTCAAGTTATGCAAGGCTAACACCGAGGTGTTACGATCAAAGTGAACAAGGCGAGACATGCGCCTCTGTGAAACGGTACTGTATTGTCGATGAAGGGATGGTAAAAAAGGTGATCTGACCGTTGTCCCGTCGCTCCTATTGCGGCGCACTGCCGATTGTGGCTTACGTGGCGGGTGCAGGTGAGCGCATTAATTGGATGCGACGACTGCCGGAGAGACTTTTGAGGCGGAGGCGACGAGGTTGTGGGGCGAGCCCAGCCCTCGGGCGAGGCGTGAGCCTTGCCAATTCGTCCGAGGCCCTTCCGAGAGGGTCTCGGGCGAGGCGGACGGGCGAGGTGGAGTAAGATCGGTGAATCCGAGGCCTGTCGAGGGGGCTCGGGCGAGCAGAGCGGTCGGTCCGCTGATTCCGAGGAGGCTGTGAATCGCTCGACTCCCTACGCTATGCGATGTCCTTGGTGCGGGGAGTTAGGCGACACGGTGGTCGATAACCCCGCCTGTGCCGTCGTAGATGGCGGGGAGGTTGACGCGGTTGGCGTGTAGTCGGTCACTTGCATCTTGTGCCATCGATAAGCGCCCTGTCGGAGTGGTTGGGCGCTTGGATGCGATGTTGGTCGAGCGGTTTGGTTGAAGAGGCGGCCACGGCAGGCGGGTGCGAGCCGCCTCGCGAATCGGAGAATCGGCACTTCTTCCGAGGCCCGGGCGAGGGGCCTCGACGAGGCGGTCTCGGGTAGTCGGAGAATCATTTGCTTCATTGGGGCTCGGCGACGTGGTCTCGGGCGAATCGGAGATTTCGGCCGAGACCTCGTTTGTTTATTTCGTTGGTTCTGTTCTTAGGGTCTGAGTAGTTTTTTCGATCTTTGCTTGGGGTACCCCATTTTCTGGTATCCAACAATAGTCTACTTCACCCCCCAACTATGAAACCATCTGTTTTACCCCCTGAACTTTCCAAAACGTCTATTTTACCCCCCCCCCGGACGGTTTTTTGACAGCGGTTTTGCTACAGTACATATGTCACTGTAGCAAACCCGATGTTACTGTAGCAACCCGCTGTCAAAAAACACCCGAGGGGGTAGAATAGACGGTTTTGAAAAGTTCAGGGGGTAAAACAGACGGTTTCATAGTTGGGGGTGAAGTAGACCATGTATGAAAGGTGGGGGTTAAGTAGACTCTTTCCAAATATAATACTTCAACCTAAAGTCGACCATGCAATTGCATGTTTAGATCAAAAGGCTATGAAAGTGAATATGGTCTCCTAGTCAGGGGCGGAGATATGACCGTGTTGTCGGCACTGCAACACCGGTCCCAATCATAAATTTTCTTTATACTCTTTTTTGCTCCGGCTGCTAAAAAATTGTTTCTTATGTTTGGAATTAACACATGTTGGAGGTGACAACAGAGCTAGCTCCCTCCCAAGCCTAAGTTCTAGCTCCGCCTCTGGTCCTAGTGACTTTTGGTTGGTTAATGGCAATCAATTTAGAAACTAATCATGTGTATTGAGCTTTATAAACTTGTTAATTTAACTACAATATGTCACATTTGCCTAGGCCGCCTACATGTAGATGACAATGTTGATGATGTTTTTGACGAGGATGTGCTCGCAGTACCAATTGATAATGTAGGTAAACACATGAAAAAATAGATAAAGTCATGTTTCTTGCAGCTGTCACATTTCCCTAGCCGTAAATACTCCACATTTGCCTAGCCGGAAATGACTGCGTGGTTCATAGAGGTGGGTGGGGGAGAAATTGGATGTCAATTCATAAATTGGGGATGGAGAGAAAAATAGAGAAATTTGTACAAGTATGTGTTGGATAGGTGGTTTTTTTTAGAAAACCAAGGGACATGGGAGAATGGGAGGGCCACGCATCGTAGGGGAGGAGGGATCATATGCTTTTTTTAGTCGTAGAGAACAGAGGTAGTATTAGGACGTCCCTGTTGTAGTATTGTATTATAAACAGTAGAAAGTAGAGAGAAATAGTAAAAGTGAAGGTGTAAACTTTATTGATGAACAGTACACAGATATATACATGCCCACGATGGGGCAGTTCCTGTGAACGTGGGAGAGCCCCGCTCCCACGTCCTGTCTGTACGACGCCTTTCAGTGGTCACGGTAACTGCAATTAGCAGTTGCTAATTGCCCACTAATTGATTATTAGGGATATTAGAATATTCTTAACACTCCCCCATAATCAATTATCTTCTGGAGCTCCAATGTTCATCATAATCATTAATATTATTAATCCTTAGAAAACCCTGTGGGAAAAACTTAGGAACACATTGATATATCAGGATAAAACTCCTTAAAAAAACCCGATGAGAAAATATAAGAGAAAACACCATGATAATCACATAGCAATGTCTTAATATATCATCTCCTAAAAAACCCCAGTGGGGTAAAACTAGATGATATGACATACATAATGCTGATATTGCCTCGTTAAAAACTTTATATGAGAAAACCTTTCAAGGTAAAACTCATACAAAGAAAAGAGTATAATACGATGTGAAATGGATTAAGTATCGAGAGATACTCCCCCTGATTTCTGCAAGTCTCTAAGTCTAACCATACCAATTCCTTCAATGCATTTATGAAACGTAGAATATGGTAGGGACTTTGTGAATAGATCGGCAAGATTATCACATGATTTAGTTTGCAGAATCTCAATTTCCCCATTCTTTTGCAACTCATGGGGATAAAATAATTTGGGGGTGATATGTTTCGTCAAGTTACTCTTGATGTAACCTGATTCCATTTGCACAACACAAGCAGCATTATCTTCAAAGATAATTGTTGGTGCATCAAGTGCACCAATTCCACATGATTTCAATATGTGGTCTACCATTCTGCGAAGCCATACACACTCTCGTGAGGCTTCATATAATGCAATAATCTCAGAATGGTTGGTGGATGTAGACACTAAAGTTTGCTTGGATGATTTCCAAGAAATTGCTGTTCCACCATTTAAAAATACAAAACCAGTTTGGGATTTGCCATTATGGGGATCAGATAAATAGCCAGCATCTGTATAACCCAATAAATTTTGATCTTGATTCTTTCTATAGAATAATCCAAGATCTCTTGTGCCATTGAGATATCTAAAAAGAGTTTTAACTCCAACCCAATGATGCTTGGTAGGAGCGGCACTATGTCTTGCTAATAAATTAACTGCAAAAGCAATATCCGGCCAGGTACTATTAGCAAGATACATCAGTGCACCAATGGCACTTAGATAAGGAACCTCGGGTCCCAAAATCTTTTCACCTTCCTCCCTTGGTCTGAAAGGATCTTTCTCAACTTCCAAAGATCTAACAACCATGGGGGTTTTACATGGGTAAGCTTTATCCATATTGAATTTCTCTAACATTTTCTGGATATAGGCAGCTTGATATACAAAAATCCTAGATGAAAAATGCTCAAGTTGTAAACCTAAGCAAAACTTGGTTTGACCCAAGTCTTTCATTTCAAACTCCATCTTCAAATGATGACGTGCTTCATTAATGTCATGTTCGTTACCAATGATATTTATATCATCAACGTATACAGACACAATGCAAAAACCCGTTACGGATTTCTTAATGAAGACACACGGGCAATCATCATTATTTGTGTATCCCTTATGTTTAAGGAATTCACTTAACCGATTGTACCACATTCGGCCCGATTGTTTTAAGCCATATAACGACTTCTGCAACTTAACACAAAACATGTTGCGATTTGCCTCAGGATTTGGTATACTAATTCCATCAGGAACTTTCATGTATATCTTAGAATCCAATGACCCATATAAATATGCGGTCACCACATCCATCAACTGCATAGACAGACGATTTTGTACTGCCAAAGATATTAAATATCGGAAAGTTATGCCACTCATGACTGGAGAATAAGTTTCGTTGAAATCAACGCCAGGCCTTTGCGTGAAGCCTTGTGCTACTAGCCTTGCTTTATATCTCACCACTTCATTGTTTTCATTCTGTTTCCGGACGAAAACCCATTTATATCCAACAGGATGGACACCAGGAGGTGTTGGCAATACGGCCAAAAACACTTCCCGTTTTGTGAGCAAGGCTATCTCTGTTTCTATTGCATCCTTCCACTTATTCCAGTCCGAGCGCTTCTTGCACTCTACCATGGATTTTGGATCTGGATCATTTTGAAGGATTTCAGCAATTTGTTCAGAGAAAAAGATGTCGACAGTTGTAGCATTTCGATCATAAGATTCTCCGGTCTCTATATAATTAATAGAAATTTCATCAACCCTTAATAGATCATCATGATTTCCCAAAACAATAGATCTAGGGCCTTCCGATGTCCCAGCCTCAGTATTTATGCGCATGACTAGGCTAGGAATCAAATCAAATCTTTCTAGAAGATATTGATTAGTAACAAGGTGATTCACATCAACAGATAGTTGATCTTCATTTACCACTTTCTTTTGTTTCTTATCTTGCACCTTGGAATTGCCTCTCCCCCTCTTGCTTCCAAGAGGGATAATTTGAGTGGTTTTATTTGGTACCTCCACTCTTTCTGGCACATTCCTTGCAGGATAGAAAGATTTAACAACACCTTTATAGTTGGTAAATGCATCTGGCAGATTATTTACAATGTTTTGCAAATCTATAAGTCTCTGAACTTGATGTTCAGTTTCCATAGTACGTGGATCAGAATAGGAAATGCCTTCCGCATTCCAATTAATTTCCCGGGATTCATTTTTATGGTACAAATCTCCCCCTAATGCCGGAAAATGATCCTCGTTGAAAATACAATCAGCGAACCGAGCCTTAAATAGATCCCCGGTGAGGGGTTCTATATACTTAATGATCGACGGAGATGTAAATCCCACATAGATCCCCAATTTTCTGTGTGGCCCCATAGAGGTACGCTGAGGTGGTGAGATGGGTACATAAACAGCACACCCAAACTTACGCAAATGGGAAATACTTGGTGGATTTCCATGTACTAATTGCAAGGAGGAATTTTCATGATATGCAGTCGGTCGTAGTTGGATTAATTCAGCAGCGTGCAGAACTGCATGACCCCAACACGAAGTAGGCAACTTACAATTCATCAACATTGGTCTAGCAATGAGTTTAATTCTCTTTATCAATGATTCAGCCAAACCATTTTGAGTGTGTACATAAGGTACAGAATGTTGAACCTCAATTCCCGTTGCCATACAATAATCATTAAAGGCATGGGATGAAAATTCAGCAGCATTGTCCATTCGAATTGATTGAATTCGATGTTCAGGATAATGCGCTTTCAACTTTATTAGTTGGGACAATATTTTGGCAAAAGCATGGTTGCGTGTCGATAATAATGACACATGAGACCATCTTGTAGATGCATCTATCAGAACCATGAAATACCTAAAAGGTCCACATATTGGCTAAATTGGACCACAAATATCTCCTTGGATTCTCTCAAGGAATTTTAGTGGTTCAGCTCTGATTTTAAGAGTTGATGGCCTTAAAATCAATTTCCCTGATGCACATGCAGTGCATATAAAATCCGAAGATTGTGGGAACTTTGCTTTATGCAAATTATGACCAAATGAATTGCAGATAATTTTTCTCATCATCCCTATTTCAGGATGACCCAGTCTATCATGCCATGTCTGGAATGAATTAACATTTTGAAAAATTACCTTATATGCAACATTAGATATAGGTTTTATGTATGTATAGTACAATCCAGATTCAAGGGAGGGAATTTTCTCACAAACTTGTTTGCTAGATCCAGTAAGTCTAGTGAAGAAAATGAATTCTTCTTTGTTATCTACATGTGTTTCAACATGAAGACCATTCTTACGGATATCTTTATAGCTTAACAAGGTATGAGATGATTCTGGATACAATAATGCATCCTCTATCGTTAATTGCGTACCCATAGGGAGAATAATAGTGGCTCTACCCGAACCAACTATTAGAGCATCACGTCCAGCGATGGTCATAACATTTCCTTCTCTTTTCCTAAGAGTCTAGAAATATTTCATCTCCCTAAGAATAGTGTTTGTGGTTCCACTATCTACAAGACATAATTCCTCCTCAGGATTGACATCATAAGACATCTATAGTAAAATAAGAATGCAATTAAATTTCTTATTGAACATATAGAATCACATACATAAACACAATGTATTACAATACCAACATATGAGTATGACATTACAATACATATTTATTCTCACAATACTCCCATCACTAACAAGTATGTACAACTCAAAGAATATAGAGTTTGCACAACTTAAATTATTACAACACTTGACTTGCTTAATATAATAATTAAACAGATATCAACTACGGATCGAGATCTTCAGTTGAAGTCTCCATACATGTCATTTGAGTTGAACTCCACGATCATGTCTTCCATTCCTGGAAGCCTCTCATCCTTGTGAGCATTGTTGTTCTTTGGTTCCTCAAGAACCTTGCTTGAACAACCCACTTCCTTTATAGCCTCAGAAGCAAGATTGAAATGAGCTTCATATCTTGTCTCTTTATCTTTGCCTTGCTTTGCTTCCTTTAAGGACTTTTGGTAAAGTGCAACCAAGTGCTTAGGAGTACGACAATCCTTTGCAAAATGGTTGAAAGTTCCACACCGATGACATTTAGTGTCATTTTTGGACTTAGCCTCGCCATTTTGCTTATTTTTAGCATTTGGCTTTTGCTTTTTGTTGAACTTGCGCTTACCGGGCTTGTTCTTTGGATCATCAGAAGAAGATCCTTCGAACCTTTTATTATTCTTAACTTTTTTCTGTACATTATGAACTTCAGGAAGAGGTGCTACACCAGTGGGATGCTTGTGATGATTCTTCATAAGAAGCTCATCATGTTTCTCAGCCTGAGTTAATGTATGAATAAGTTGAGAATACATAGTGTAATTACTAGCCCGATATTGCTGCTGCAAGACTCGATCAGCGGGAAGCATGGTAGATAGAGTCTTCTCTATCTTATCAGCATCCGTTGGCTCATTCTCACAGAATTTCAACTTTGAGCAAATTTTATGAACGGCATGATTATAATCAGCAACGGACTTAAAGTCCTGCAAACGCAAGTGGTTCCACTCATGATTAGCCTCAGGCCAGATGAGTACCTTTTGCTGATCATAACGCTCCTTAAGAGCAAGCCACAAGGTACGGGGATTCTCTTCCAGAAGGTACTCTTGTTTGAGATCCTTATGGATATAATACCTTAAAATCATTAAGGCCCCGAACTTCTTTTGCTCATCAAGCACCTCCCCCGCAATGGGTTCATTTATATATGCCAAAAGTCCACGGGATGCAAAGTTTATTTTGATATCCGAAGCCCAAGTAGGGTAATTGTGGCCATCTAAGGCAAGTTCATCGAACTCCTTAGCTAAGGCCATAGCCTACAAAGTAGGACCATTTGATTCATTAGACTTATACGTGGTAAATTAAAATTCAAATGGTAAAGCAATGTTGTAATAAATGCAAATTAATTTAAATGACATAACTTATCATGATTAAGACAATCCAAGGTAGACAAATAAACATGTAAACCCAATTATAACTCTCATCAATTGACTATATATGGTTAGATAATCTCAAATGCCAAAGGACATAGAGTAGATCTTAATAGTAGGCAAATAATTTGCTGCCTAAACACGGTCTCAAGGCTGAATAATTCATTTTTGAATTAGACACAGCCAATGCTTAAGACTCTACTACACCATGTATAGTACAAATTAATGATTAAACAATGGTAATCACTACAATAGTGTAAGCCATAAATTTTCTTTAGTCTTAATCTTTTATTTTGAGAACAAAACATTATATAGGTAATCATCTAGTCCAATGGACATGATGTAGACCTTTAGTAATAGGTGAATAAATCACAGCCATGGCACGGTCTCTAGGCAAAATAATCCAAAAAGGATTAAATGCAGCCTTTGCCTGGACTCTATTACCTAATGCTTTCATCTCAAAATAATAGAGATATGCATAAATTAATTGCCACAAGTCATCAGTAATTATAAACTAATGAGAACAGCGTTAAGATGGAGTATGTGATTTAAAAATTCGCAATAATGAAATAAGTATGAAAGTGCAAAAGTATAACACGAACATACTTGCATTCTATATTAGAATTCGAAATTGCATAGGTACAATGTAAACAAACACATTTGTACATTCACATAAATATCAGATGTCTAATCTCACAAGAACATAGACACTAATACTAATGAACAGCAGTAATTAACAAAGTCTAAACACAAGGATTAAAGACTAAAACTGCTGAAATTCACAAATTCGGAAATAAAACAGATAAATGATAAATGGCTTCTGGCCCACGAGCCTTTGGTGGCCAGTGAGTCCACTGCGCCAACCCACCCAAGAAGGACTGAAGAAGAATGCCCAGCCCAGACCACAAAGAAGATACTGGCATCAAAAAGTGCGGGCGCCGTAGCCGCCTCCGTCGCCGCTCTAGTCGCAGTTGTCAGACGCCAGACACGCCGATGTTGAGAAGCTTGATTGCATTGTCATCGCGGCGCCAGAGCCACGTCGTCGCCATATGGACCGCCGCTGTCTTCCGCGCCCTCCTCCTCTCCCTCCGTCGCGCCCTCTGCAACCGGTGACGAGCGCCGCGCATATCGGGGAGGAGCCCGCATGTCGGCCCCAACTCAGTCGATGGCGACCAAGACAGAGGCCAGCGGCTCCCCCTCCCCCTCCGGTAGAAGTTCAAGCGGAAGGAGGGGCGCGCCCCCCCGAGGAGGAGGAAGCGCCACCACCGCCGTTCGCGCGTGGACTAGCGTGCCCGTTCTCCAGCGCCGGGACGCGTCCGTTCGCGCGAGGACTTGCCTGCGCGCGTGCGGACGGGCCATGCGGCACGGAGATCCAGGTCCGACGCATGGTCGGGCTCACCACCTGGTCGGCGATGTTCACTGCCGGAGGAGTGGACGGAGGTGGTGGAGGCGGAGCCTACAGGGTCGGATCTACGATCTCACCAGCCTCCCTGGAGAAGAGTCGGAGCGGTGCCGCGGACCTGCGCGCAGCGAGGGTCGTGCGAGCCCGTGGCGTCGTCGGAGATGGAGTCGCGGCTGCGGCGGTTCCGTTTAATAACGGGTCGTCGTAGCTTCTGATAGCCGACCCTGCCGCCGGTGGAGGTGAAGGCCCGATTTGGCGGAAGACGATGGGCCCGCACGGTTGAGGAAGAAGGTCCGGCGATCGGTGGCATGGCAGCGGCGCCCGGTACCCATCGGAGGATCTGGCGCCATGTTCGCCATGGTAGGTGGTATGGAGCCACGGCATGGCCCGAACTCGTGACGCAGGATCAGAATGGCCGCTGTCAGGTCGGCGCCACGGGAGCAGATGCTCCGTGACGACCACGGCATCGGCGACGAGAAGGGCCCTCCTTGGCTCCCCCACGTTCCTCCCCAAGGAGATTGCGCAGGGCGTTGAGGAGGGAATCACAGATGTTGTCGTCGTCGAAGGGGACTCCAATGCGGCGCGCGCGGTAGTACACCATGAAGACGAGGCGCAGAACGAGCGCCGCAGAAGGTACGTAGGGCATTGGTGGCATCGTGTACCTTAAATCGATCCAACGATCTCCTATCTTCACGAAGTCCTTCAGGCACTGTTCCCGGCCTTCTCGCTCAGCGGTAGAACGCTGATAACGTGTTGTAGTATTGTATTATAAACAGTAGAAAGTAGAGAGAAACAGTAAAAGTGAAGGTGTAAACTTTATTGATGAACAGTACACAGATATATACATGCCCACGATGGGGCAGTTCCTGTGAACGTGGGAGAGCCCCGCTCCCACGTCCTGTCTGTACGACGCCTTTCAGTGGTCACGGTAATTGCAATTAGCAGTTGCTAATTGCCCACTAATTAATTATTAGGGATATTAGAATATTCTTAACAGTCCCCAACAATATTATCAGGCGATTTGGATGCCATCTCATCAAGAGAACCCTATATATGTGTTTTTTTTTATTCTACTTTCTCTCTTTGTACCTTTTTGTGGGGGCGCTCTCTTCCGTCAGCAAGACTGTATAACTCTGCAATTCTCTTCCTTTTGACTAAGTTTTCTTAAGGCGCACAAATAGACTAGCGAGGTGTTCATCGCTAGCGTGGGTGTTTTTTGATTTTCTCTTTTTTCCACGTCGGCTAAATTCCTGCTAAATTCCAGCTCAGATAGCTGGGAGCTATGCCGTTGACTTGTGGTTTGACACCTAGAGTTGAGAGCCCCACATTCATAGTGAAAGAACCGGTGACAGGCTCACAAGTCACAAGACCCCATCTAAACCAACGGCCTTGATCTCTTCGCCACTCCTCTTCTCGCACAGCCAACACCTGACAGACATAGCTCATATTCCTCCGCCGCCGCCTCCTCTCCACCGCGGCCGCCGCCCGCGGCCCACCGCCGATACGCGTGTCCCTAACGGAGTCCGCGGGCCGCGGCGTTTTCGCCACCCGCCCAGTCTCCTCTGGCGAGCTCCTCCACTCGGCGCAGCCCCTCGTCTCCCACCCATCCCACTCACTGCTCCACGAGGTGAGGTGACCGCTCCTTGCCCCTGCCAGTGGAACCAAACCAACTGGACTGTTCTGGGCTCAGGTTTGCTACAATTGCCTCAGAAGGAAGCCCGGGGAAGGGAGCGCTTCAAGCGGGGTTTACTACTTCTGCAGCGACGCTTGCAGGGACAACGCCAAGGTGATACCTGTCTGCCCATTTCCTTAGCGATTTTTGCATATCTTCGTGTGTTTCACCTTGGTGCATATTCTTGTGATTCTTAGTCTGCCCTCTTCGACTTACTAACTGTTAGTGGCGAGTGAAATCTGTTCTGTCTACAAGTGTTCATGTCTCAACATTCAGTAGGTCGTAGTATAATAGTGTGTTCTAAGTTCGAACACTAGGTGATGGTACGTGTTTCCAGTTATGTGTTGCGTTTGTGGAAATGCAATGTGGATTCTACCTCATGGATCTTTGAACGAGACATGTTAATTTTCCTTTACATGTCAGAAATATTGAATAATGCTGCTTATTTGCCTGCAGTAAGATAAAAGAAAGAAAAAATGTTCAGCATTTGAGGCTGGATTTTGCTAACAATTCGTGTGGTTTCCACCAATCTAGGGTTTCCATGACATCGACAAGAACGTAGATTGGTCTTTATTCGATTACCACTGCAGGTATGATAGTACTCGCCTTTCATCTTTCTGCAGATGTGCACCTCTTGACTTGTTCATCTTGTGTTTTTCTGTTCTAAAGTTCACGTGGTCTGAAGTACCCATACATGGCCAAGCGCCTTGCTTGCATGGTTATATCAGGAGCTGCTAATGCAGATTGTCTTAACATACTTCAGCCAGCTCGGTTGCACCAGGGGACATTGATTGAGGTAGTGACTCCTCTCCTTCCAGGTCACCCTGAACTCAGTTCTTTTATTATTGTTGTTGTTGTTATTGTCACATCATAATACTAATACAGTAATCACAAAGTTATTTGGTTCAATGCTTATTGTAGCGATGTTATATTACAGATGGAGGAGGAATTTGAGTTGTTGGGGTCCACTTTTAGAAAAGCTGGGTTTCAGGAAGAAGTCACAAACTGTATCCTCAAATTTTGTTTCCTCTCATTGCGACTATTCTTGGTTTCTTACAACTGAGTGTTGAGAAAATTGGGTCTTTCATAGAGTTCTTGTCTCAGTCCTCTTCAAATTTGGTTGTCTTTGACAAAATTAGTTTTGACCATAGATTGGTACATCAATGTATTGGCAAGAATACGCATAAATGCATTTCGTATTGAATTGGTTGCAAGCTCATATGAGGATCTCTTATCCTCAGCGGCAGCCTCCGTATCATGTGATTCATCAGTTGGCAATGCGGTTTATATGCTCCCCTCTTTCTACAACCATGACTGCGGTACGCTCTTCACCTATACATTTGGAATGAATGCATTTTTTTATCATCTTCGCTATTTAAATTTCGTTTTGCTAGCAGTGATTTAGTTGATAGGTTGACCAGCCAAATTCCAGGATTTGTCACCATCCTTGTGGTATGGTGCTTGTTCACTACTCCCTTTGTCCCTTTTTATTTGTCGTTCTCACTTCCCGAGAAGTCAAACATATTTAAATTTGACTAAATATATAAAATAAAATATTATTATTTATAGTACATAATTAGTATCATTAGATAGATCGTTGAATCTATTTTCATAATAAATTTATTTAGAGATATAAATGTTGATAATATTTTCTACAAACTTGAGAAAATTTGACTGACATGAATCGCACGGCGACACTTAAATAGGGACGGAGGGAGTATGCTACGTGCGCCCAGCCGCAGCAGCGGCGGCGCTGAAAGCGCGGCATCCAATTTCGTCGCCTGACTTTTGGCAAGTTCAGGCGTGGAAAATGACTTACGTGCAGTTCAGAAGATGCGGCTGCGCCGGACGTCTGGGAAGCAACCAAACAGCAACCGGAAGTGCGTCATCGGAGATGCGGCGAAATCTGGCGAAGTGTGGGAACCAACCAAACACGCCCTTAGCTTCTATTGCATTTGATAGTGGATGTCTCTGCTAAACTACTCTCAATATAAGAACATATTTAGTTAAGCTTTTGTATGTATGGTAATGTAATAGTGACAGGAGTATACTATTTGATACGATGGCAGAAATTTTTAGGCTGCTTAATATAACCCTTTTTTCATTATGCATTAATGATTCAAATATGCACTATTGTTTGTGTTGACTATCAGATCCAAGTGCTCACATAGTTTGGCTGGATAATGCGGATGCGAAATTGAAGGCCCTCCGTGACATTGAAGAAGGTATGGAGAAATGCAGTGATACCTTTATGGCTATACAGGAGTTCTGTTACACTGGCAACCTTGTGCACAATTAAAAACAAAAACAAAAGTCACAGATGCTAACAAAATTGTTGTATTGAGTTGTTGCATCTGTTATAGGCGAGGAGCTGCGCATCTGCTACATCGATACTAGCCTAGACGCCGACACTAGACAGAAGATTCTTGCTGATGGATTTGGCTTCAAGTGCCATTGCCTTCGGTGCTTGTCTGGAGACTAGAAATCATGTTTACTTTCTCCCAGATCATGAGGATATTGTCTTTGATTGAAGCAGCTTGAGGTTGGTGCTGAGAACCATCTTGCAGAATCTTACAGAGTTGCAATCTTCTGTACACTAGTTACAGCCACGCCAATTGAATTCTTGTGGTTAAGCATTACTTTGGCTTTTGCACTTCCCTACTACGACATGCTAGAAAGCCAGAAATGCTGATTTATTTACTTGAAAGTGCTGAAAGTTGTGTTGTAAATGTTGTAGCCGTTTTTGTTTTGCTTCTTTTTCAGTCTTTAATGTCAAATAAAATTTTGATTAATACTCAGATCATATGAATATCAGGAGACTTTGTAGCTATAGTTGGGGTAGCATTACATATAAATATATCTACTAAAGCAAGGTAGTGTCGGGTGCCTGGCCTGCATGTGCATAGAAGGATTAGGAGAACTGGTGTGCATCAGAATTAAGAGTACTCGTTATAATATTACTAATGAAGCAGGCAGGTGATTGAGGCTTCTGCTCTGCTCTATCTTTTGTTGCAAACGGATTACGCACTGTGAAATACAGAAGAGGCATGTGTATTGTTTTAATTAAGATCCGATCTGGAATAGGTGATTGTATTTTCCAGCCAAGAACAAAATTGTTGTGATTTTCTAGAGAATATCGACGCTCGTCAAATTTTTTCAGTGTGGAAGGCTACCCGAAACAATGAACCTTTTTTTGGTTAATCTGTAGCTGGAAAGTGCTTGCTGAGAGAAAAAAAAAATATATAGTAGTAGTGATCTGAACTCTGCACATTTATCTCATTACCTGCCATGTCCATGGATGAAGAATGATTTAAGCCTAACTAGCAGTAGTAATCTAACCCTTGTATTCACATTTATCTCATGAGTTGCCATGTCCATAGATGAAGAAAGATTTAAGCCAAGATAAGTTAATAACATATCACGCCTTTTTTGTTCTTGAATGGGCAAATGTCGATAAACTGCGCAGCTGGAGTAGAAGGGCCAAAAATACTGATGAATCGAAGGATCCGACAGCATCTTGTTTTGCTGCAATAGTGAATGAGTTCGTTGCAAACATACACGGATCTGGATTTCACGTATGCTTCAAAAAAACACTCCCGCGCGTCGTTCTTAACCATCCTTTTTTACGACAGAAGTGGTGTGACTCTTGG
Organism: Miscanthus lutarioriparius; assembly: GCA_904845875.1. Taxonomy (NCBI): domain Eukaryota; kingdom Viridiplantae; phylum Streptophyta; class Magnoliopsida; order Poales; family Poaceae; genus Miscanthus; species Miscanthus lutarioriparius. The sequence goes on along the minus strand of CAJGYO010000001.1, from coordinate 92,939,798 downwards.
ACCTAATCTCTCGGGATAAAAGTAAAAGTGACGTTTAACTTTTGCACTTGAGTCTTCGTTTTGCTTGCATTGCACTGATTCAGTCAGTACATTGCCAGACAATCTCAAGAATTTGTCGCCCTTTCTGTTGTGGTATAGTAGTGGTTACCAAATGTAACAGTGCCTGACATCTCAATAACATCTTTTTTTTTATAACAGGCAATTTATTTATTTCAACAGCATGATGCTGTTAAGAGGGAGAAGCACTCCCAGGTTACAGAGTTCAGAGCCTCTCTTAGAGGGCATCTGTTTACATGAGACAGGTTTGAACACTGAAATGATACTTCATTTGCAGACCTATTTGTAGACTGAAGAGCTTGAGAAGCTAATGAGTGTACCGTGCAATTCTGGTTTCTTGCAACCTTGTAAACCTTGCGATTGTTTGTAGAGTAGTAGTTGAGGAAAGTCTGTGTGTAATATCTGATGTTCCAGTGAGGTGGCGAGTAAATAACATCTTTGTTGTTTGGCCCATGTATCGACACAAGAAAAGACTTGCAACCATTCTTTTTTTTATCAGGTACAACTCACATAACTCACGTACTCCACACTTACACCATAAGCACAAACACACATGCTCGTCCGTACACACGTAAAGAAGAGATTGGGAGGCATCGCCTCCAGTGTAAGGGAAATGCGCAGCACTACCGAAAGTGCACGCGTGTGTATACTCTGAAAATTCTGGAAAAAAATCCAGAAAAAGATGGAAAAAATCCAAAAAAAGGTGCTATCATCGGGGTTTGAACCCTCGTGGCTGGACCACAGGCCCATTCGCGAGTTGCAACCATTCTGCATACTAGCAACAGGCAGACGCAAGGAAATATCCGAGTTGAAAGCCCTGGATGATGGTGAGCAGTAGCGAGACTGAGATCACTTGTGTAATGAACAACTAAAATTTCGAAGCGCAGGCGACCCACATTGTTCTGGAATTTAGGCCATACATCTGTACCACACTAAGCCATCGTTTTGCTGTCGCAGTTTCCGTTGAGCTCAGAAAAGATAGTGCAAGAAACATGAGAATCAAACATTGTTCATTTAATTACCACGAGCATTAACATGACAAAAATGAGATGCGAACTTGACTGTAACGTGTGACTGCTACATGAGAAGAGTGGCCAACACTCGTGTATCAAGGGCATGGATAAAGAAACAAAGGAAGAGCTAGCAGAATTCATTGAACTGTATCCAATTCTTGCAACAAGATCAGCTTGTCTGTTGTCATTTAATCACAGAAGTTACAACTAACAATCACACAACCACAAAACTAGCTGACGCGGAAGACAGAACTGAGGCAACTTACGCTGAAAATGTAAGCTCTGACGTCCCAACGCCCTTCGAAACAGTGAAGGTCTATGGGGCCAAAGCCCAAGGGAGGTGCCAATTCACCACTGGGTAGAACAAGCGGATCTTTTGACAGCTTGAGATGTAGGTCGATCTGATGCACCTTTTTTAAATGACAAACGTGGATATGCAGCTTCCGCATTTTCTTACTGTTGCTGGTCGGTTATCATATAGATCCAACAAAAATGTTACTGACCAGCATCACTATTACAATATTGGACAAAATCCAAAATAGTATGTAGAATAACTCAAAGGAAATAATCAGGTGTCCTCCGTGTCACATCTGGTTCACCTCTCCTAGGAGCTGGCTCAAACTGCAGGAAAGAATCCAATGTAACTTCAGACGCAACAGTAATGCAATCAAAAAAAGGAAAGAAAAGAAGAGGCATTTCCTTGTTATTCTGATTTTCAAGCATGTGAAATTACCAATTTTCTATAATGTTACATGTACAGACTAAAGAAAGCAGCTACACCTAACCCTGCCGACTACCAATAAGAAAAAAATGTAACCTGAAACAATGAAGAACCAGTTACCTGAATAAATGTGTGATTCCTGCAATCATCAACCTCGAGGATGGATGCCATGTTACCACACCGGTAACAGTAATTAGGTGCGCTGAATATGGTCACCACCTTTTGTTCCTGTGAATTTGGATTAAGAAATCATAGGATCATATCAAGTAAACAAATGCTATATGCTAATCCATGCTGAAAAGTGAAAACTTACATGTGCCCAGTTGTATCCCTCCATAACCAACTGGTGAGCCCGAGCTACAAGTTTAAGATTGTTGGTGTGATTAAACTGTTCCGATATGTCCTGAAAATGAAAGCCACACAGTTGAGAACAAAACTGAAGAAAGAGTATGGCAATAAGTAGAAGATATGGTATATCAAGTACTTGGCCAAAAGTGTATCCAGCGCCCCGAGGAGATATGCCCCAGCCACATCGATCGTCAGGATCAGACCATAGAAGGTCACACATAGGTCCCTCATGAGGGACCTCTTGGACACGATCTAAACTACGAACACTATCAAGATTCTCAATGGATGGAGATAAACCGCCATGGAGGCAGAAAATTTCTGATTCCACCTTCAAGCAGAGAAAAAATGCAACGTCAAAATGATTTCTGAACGAAAAAAAAAAACAAACGACCATTAAATTAAGCCATGGAGCTGAGAGAGTAGAAATCTTAGCATAAAGATTTAAACATCAAAAAGAATGTGTAGCAAGTCCATCAGACCATTTCTAGTATTTCAAATGTCATATTCACATACATATTTATCTGGACTGCAAAGAGAATGGAAAACAAATATGACAGGTGGGTGCTTCAGCACATCATCTCCATAGCAGCCTTTCTTCTATCTTTTTGAGAGTAGTTAAGCCTTAAGTTAATAAATAGCACATGTGTGAATGACGAAATAAGCTTAACCTCGCAGCACTTAATGTCTAATAGATGAATGATAGTGTCATCAACGAAAGACAGTTGCAGAATTAAGTTGGCAAAGTAGCAGTGTAGCACGTGTGGAAAGTAGCTTAAAATCTCAGTACTTTAACAGGTATGATGGATCAATTTCATAAAAGAAATACAATTGCATGAGTCGAGGGACTAAGGGTTTACAAAGAAAGGAAAAGGGCTTAAAGCTGAGCGAACGTACCAATGCTGTCAACGGAAAATAATCAAAAAGATCGGTGAAGATCTTCCAGACATTTGCACTGCCATATCTGTTTTGAAGAATCAAAGACAGTACAACAGAGTCAAACAAAAAGAATCAAGCTAAACACATTGTAGTCAACAACGATAAACAGAAGAACTAAGGAGTTTTTTAGTTTATCCAGAATATGAGTAGAAGAACAGCATGATGAATCAGAGCACTACAATAATAATCAGACAGATTTGAACTTCCTTTACTAATGTTATAGGACATGATTAATAGGACATTTCAAATATACTAGACAACAAAAAAAAATACTCTAAAGGCTCCATGCCAAATGCACTCTACAGAGAAAAGGAAGCATATACATTGTAACTATTACAGTGGAGAACTGAAATAACACTAGGTTGGCAGTCTCTTATCATGGAGGCAGCCCACATGAGCTCAAAACCAGGCACTCGCAAATGTGGGTACCTCCCTGAGATTTCTGGCTAGCTTGTTCCAAGCAGGCAAGGGTTAGGTACAACACCAACACCCCTCTGAGCAATGCCAGGAGGTCATCTTTCCCCCATGATTGTTTTTTTATATATATAATACAAGAAGGATGCCCTGGGCTTTGCTGCGGGGATCGTGGATGATTTAGAATGAAAATTAGATGGCTTATTTTGCTGATGTGGACAACTAAATGCATGTTGGTGGATGATGTGGCTTGATGAAATGGATAGCTTGCACAAACAGATAAACATCATAACTGCATGCTAGTGGGCTGCTGATGTGGATAGCTTGCATGTAGAGATAGATATGCATCCTTAGAGCACCTCCAAAAGTCTTTCTTAAATCACTCTCTAAATCATTTGGAGAGCCATTTAAATAAAAATCGCTCTATATCTTTCCACCCTCCAACAACTTCTTTATACCTTGTGCGTACTCTGTTGGTCCCTGGGATCCCTGCACAGGTAAGCAGAAAGCTTACCAGCACACCCACACACACTCATTCAGCTGAAAGATTGAAGAAGAGGTGAGAACAGCACACACGCACACACAACACCAGCAGCTCGGCTGCTTCTGAAAATGTGAATGGCTGAACTGAACTTCCATTGCCTTTTGGTGTAGTATATGTACATACTACAAGTACCATATAAGGTACAAAATGTACTACTCCTATGTCCTCTAGGACGTGGCTGGTAGCAGCCCACTATATGTACAAATTTGACTAGATGGCTTGCTGCCATTTTTGCTACAGCACCTGCAAGAGGACAGCAGGCTGACTAGCTGCCATTCTTACTAGCTGCCACTCCCGATCTGCAGCAACCAACCAAAAGAGAGATTGGGGAAGCAGCAGATTATGTCTTACAATTCTTCCCCTAGTCCTGCTGCTAACCCGATGCCTTGACCTCAGCCATGCCAATCATCATCCTCAGTTCCGTGAACCGAAGGCGTTCGAGTGACTTGGTGAGGATGTCAGCGAGCTGTCTGCCGGTCTCGACGAACTCGATGACGATTTGTCCTCCATCGACGCAGTCCCGAAGGAAGTGGAACTTGATGTCGATGTGCTTGCTCTGGTCGTGGAGGACAGGATTCTTGGCGAGGGCGATGGCAGGCTGGTTGTCCACCATCAGCGCTGGCGGGCGAGCTTCCTCGCCGGTTAGCTCGCCCAGTAGCCAGCACAGCCAAACAGCCTGGCACGCCGTCGTGGCCGCTGCAACATACTCCGCCTCACATGTTGACAGCGCCACGATCTTTTGCTTCAGCGACTGCCAAGAAATGGAGGTTGTTCCAAGGAGGACGAGCACACCAGAGGTGCTCCGTCGCCCGTCGATGTCGCCCGCCATGTCTGCATCGCTGAAAACCGTGAGCTCTGGCTCACCTTCCTCGGCCTTGGGGGGTGCCTCACTGAAGACCGTGAGGCGCAGCCCACCCTTCCCGCCGTTCTTGGGGAAGATGATCGCTTGATCGAGCGTCCCCTTGACGTAGCGCAGCAGCCTCTTCACTGTTGTCCAGTGATCTTCACGCGGGTCCTCCATGAACCGGCTGACATACCCGACCGCAAACGCGATGTCCGGCCGAGTGTGCGTGAGGTAGCGCAGCCCGTCGACGATGCTTCGGTAGCGCGTCACGTCCACCTTTGCCGCAGTGCTGTGCTTGGACAGCTTCAGCCGCTCCTCCATCAGAGTCGCGCACGGCTTGCACTCCGCCATGTCGCCGCGCTCCAGCAGCTTCTCCACATAGGCGCACTGGCCCAAGGAGATGCACACCTTCCCCTGCTTCACCTCAATGCCGAGGTAGTAGGAGAGCGCGCCGAGATCGCTCATCCGAAAATGAGCCGCCATCTCGCGTTTGAAGTTGTCGATGTCCGCCGCACGCGCTCCGGTGACGATCAAGTTGTCCACATACACGCCGACGATGAGCTCCTCCTTCCCCCGTCGCCGCGTGTAGAGCGCGTGCTCTGTGGCGCATCGAGTGAACCCGAGCTCTCCCAAAGTGGCGTCGAGCTTGGCGTTCCACGCTCGCGGGGCTTGCCGAAGCCCGTAGAGCGTCTTGCGCAGCTTGAGCACCTTGTGCTCCGCGCCCTTGACAACGAAGCCCGAAGCTTGCTTGACAAAGACCGTCTCCGCGAGCTCGCCGTTGAGGAACGCAGACTTGACGTCGAGGTGGTGGACGCGCCAATCCTTTGCCGCTGCCATGGCCAGCAGCAGGCGGACCGACTCCATGCGCGCCACCGGCGCAAAGACTTCCTCGAAGTTGATGCCCTCGCGCTGGACGAAGCCACGGGTGACGAGGCGTGCCTTGTGCTTAACGATGGCGCCGCGCTCATCCCGCTTGACCTTGTAGACCCATTTGAGCCCAATCGACCGACAACCCGCAGGCGGATCAACCAACTCCCAAGTCTGGTTCTCCTCGATCGCCTTCATCTCCTCCAGCATCGCCCGCCGCCAATTGGCGTCGCGCTCGGCCAGCGCGAACGTGGGCGGCTCCTCCGTGCTGACGAGGAGCAGCTCTAGGTCGTCAAGAAGTCGACTGGCCAGCCCAGGAGCTCCCCCGTCGCCGACGATGTTGTCCACCCGGCGAAAACGAACCTCCTCGCCGTCGTGGAAAGTGTCCACGCACTCGTCGATGTTGGTGGGCGGTGAGGCGAACTCGAGCGGAGGTGTCCCTTGTCCTATTGTCGCAGGGGACTGAGGTGGAGGCGTGTGGGCGGCTGCTGGTGGAGGCTGCTCGCCCGCGCTCGCCATGGCCGGACTTGGCGACTCACCCGGTGCTGCCACAACTGCTGGACTTGGCGCATCCACAATTGGCTCCTCTGCTCCAGCATCTCTGCCTCCGCGGATGACCATGTGCTCGATGACGAACATACCGCCAACGCCACGGGCTTCCCCCGTGCCCGGATTCTCCCAATCCCAGGTCGCCATTTCGTCGAACACCACGTCCCGCGAGACCACCACCTTGCCTCCTCGCGGATCATACAGCTGGTAGGCCTTGCTGCCCTCCTCATAGCCCAGGAGCACCATCGGAGTGCTCCTATCTTCCAGCTTGGTGAGGTTCGGCTTCGTCTTCTTGACATGGCCGATGCACCCGAACGTCCTGAGGAAGGAGACGACAGGCTTCCTCCCGAACCAAGCCTCGAACGACGTCATGCCCTTCAGGCACTTGGTGGGCGCGCGGTTGAGGATGAACACCGCCGTGCTCACCGCCTCTCCCCAGAACTCTGCTGGCATGCTCTTTGCTTTCATTATGGAACGAGCCATGCCCACCACCGTCTGGTTTTCGCCGCTCCACCATATGGCGCGGTGGTGGCGCACCACCCCTTGATTCGCGCAGTACGCAGCAAACTCCACCGAAGTAAATTCGCCGCCGCGATCCGTCCTCAGCACGCGCAGCTTCTTCCCAGCCTCAACTTCAGCTCGCGCCTGGAACCCGCTTGATCGCCGCCGCCGCCTCGTCCTTGCTCGTCAGGAGCTGCAGCCACATGTAACGGCTGTAGTCGTCCACGAGCAGCAAGACGTAACGCCGCCCGCCGTGTGTGGCTGGCGTGATTGGCCCACAGAGGTCGCCATGGACGAGCTCGAGCGCGTCCGCCACACGATATTTGGTCGTCTTTGAAAACGGCTGCTTCCCTGCCAGGCAGCTGTCCCACAGCTCGCCGACGTGCTCGATGTGGGGCAGCCCACGCACCATCTTCCCCAGCCGACCAAGCGCATCGAAGCTAAGATGGCCGAACCGGGCATGCCACAGCCACGGCTCTTCGGTGTGGTGCGCCGCCAGGCACACCGGCTGTTCCACCTTCAGGTCAAGCAGGTAGAGTCGGTTCCGGTAGCGCTGCACCTTGGCGAGTAGCCTCTGCTCCCGGTCCCGAATCCTTAGGATCCCGCTCTTGACCAACACCTCGCACCCGCGCTCGTCCAGCTGCCCGATGCTGACGATGCTCGAACGCAGCTGCGGGATGTAGTATACACCCGTCAGCGCGCGGTGCTCGCCGTTCTGGCACCGGAAGATGATGGTGCCACGGCCTCGAATCTCCACCTTCGAGCTGTCACCGAACTTCACCGTGACGGTCACGTTCCCATCGAGCTCGAAGAAGGCCGCCTTGGAGCCTGTCATGTGGTTGCTGGCGCCGAAGTCTAGTTACCACCTCTGCTCCTGCTCGCCGCCCACACGTCCGAGATGGACTTGGGCGCGCGGCTCGTCGAGGTCGACGGTCTTCGAAGCCTTCCCCTGCTCCGCCATCGCCACCTCCTCTGCTTTCTCCTCTGGCTCGACGTCGTGCAGTGCACAGAACGACGTAATCAGGAGAGTGGCCTCATCATCGTCGTCAGCCTGCGCCAGAAGAGCCTCAGCCTTCTTCTCCTGCTTGCGGTTTGGGCACTCCTTTGCCCAGTGGCCCGTCTTCCCGCAGCGCCGACAAGAGTTGGGGTCGACCTTCTTCTTCTTCTCCGAAGAAGCCTTGCCGCGGCGCTTGCCATCGCCGCCGCGACTAGAGAAGGCTTCCCCAGACTTCTTCTCCTTCATCCGGGCAGCCCACTCCTCGGTCAGCAGTAGCTTGCCGTTGTCCGTCGTTGCCGTGGCCTGCTCCATGCGCTCATCCACCACCCGCAGACGGCCAGTCACATCCTCAATGGTGAGGGTGGACAGGTCCAGCATCGTCTCTATGGAGAGAGCGATCTGGAGGTACTTCACCGGCACGGAGTTGAGGTACTTGGAGACCGCTTCCTCTTCGTTGATGGTGACGTCGTGGCTCCCCAACTTGCTGATGAGCGACTGCAGGTGGAGGGAGAAGTCCTCCACCGACTCACCATCGCGGAATTTAAGGTTGGCGTACTCTTGCTTCAGCAGCTAGGCCGTCGCCTTCTTTGCGCGATCAAAGCCGACGTGCATCGCCGCGATGGCCTCCCACGCCTCCTTAGCAGACTTCTTCGGCCCCAACGGCTCCCTGTACTCCGCTGGCACAGCAGCAAGAATAGCCTCCATTGCTGACATGTCGTCTTCTTCGCTGTCGGTGCTCGTCAATGGCATTCCAGAGCCGTCGGGCTCTGAGCTTGACCTTCATGGTCACCGCCCACTCGCCGTAGTTGGTGCGAGTCAGCGTCGGCCAACCGGTGCCGCTGACCTCTCGCACCGTGCGCACAACGACCTCCTGTCGTGGCTCGGCAGCCCCAGCAGCGCCGCTGCCGTCGCCCGTCTCTGAGCCATGATCACCCGCCATCGCCGGCGGTTAGTCCGGCGACGCAGCTATACGGCTCCGATACCACTTGTTGATCCCTGTGATCCTGCACATAAAGCTTACCAGCACACCCACACACACTCGGCTGAAGGTTGAAGAGGTGAGAACAGCACACACGCACACACAACGCCAGCAGCTCGGCTGCTTCTGAAAATGTGAATGGCTGAACTGAACTTCCATTGCCTTTTGGTGTAGTATATGTACATACTACAAAGTACCATATAAGGTACAAAATATACTACTCCTATGTCCTCTAGGACGTGGCTGGTAGCAGCCCACTATATGTACAAATTTGACTAGATGGCTTGCTGCCATTTTTGCTACAGCACCTGCAAGAGGACAGCAGGCTGACTAGCTGCCATTCTTACTAGCTGCCACTCGATCTGCAGCAACCAACCAAGAGAGATTGAGGAAGCAGCAGATTATATCTTACATACTCTAGAGAGCCAATCCCGCTCTCCATCTTTGACTAGCGAGAAATCCGGAATAGATGATGACAATATTTGGAGATCTAATTAAAGAAGCTATTGGAGGACATTTTTCACCAAAATCTCTATTCCTATCTCCTACAACTAAAAAGAACAAAGCGTAGACACTTTTTGGTGCGATATTTGTTTTGTTGCTCGACCCCCGGTTCGTGTGTTCCACGTCGCGCGACGATATGGGAAAGGATGGAAACCTCGTGCAGCGTCAGTTTGCCCCATGCGACGCCGCCGCTCACGCGTCCCTCCCTCCCGCGTGCAACAATTCCTCCGGTAAAAGTGGAAACAAATCAGTCAAACAACTCAGGAATAAATCAATCAATCAATCGCATGCCTACTATCCGTGCCCACGCCCTCTCGAAGTCGCGACTACCGCCAGCCTCGCGAAGTCACGATCCAAGATCGCGCGTTCACAGACCGCGCTTCTTCGCAGAAACCCACGCGGCGCTGCCGCCAGGAGGGAGACACGAGGAGCAAGGATCTCATCCTCACACCGCGCACGACCTCTTCACGCACGACGCCGACACCCGGCCCTGCTGCCCTCCCGCATCGGGACTCCCTCCGTGCCTCGCTCCGCGCCGCATGGGGCGGCGCCCTCCGGCTTACCTGCTCCCTCACCCTCCTGTTCGCCACCGCCCCCACGGAAGCGAGGAGCGAGGAGGTGTCGGCCGCCCCCGCAAGGCGCCGATCCATCGGGCGCATTGCACGACGGGCCGACGGCCGGCCCAGCCAGGTCGTGGTGCCCTGTGGCCTACTGGCCTCTCGTGAGTGCTTGTTCTTCTCCATTCCACTACTTTCCCCCAATTCACAAATCTCATTCTCAGTGTTAGGGTTTGGACATCATTAGAGAAGAAGGAAGATTGAACTGTAAAGGCTTAGGGATTGTGGATCTGTCATCTGTGAGCCTATAATTGAATGGAATCTGTTGTTATTTTTTCAGAATACATTGTATTATCACATCACCACGGAACAACGCCCATGCTCGTCGCCTGGTCAACTAGGGACTCGGTATATACGATAGATGGTGTCTCGATGCGCCAATCACCATAGCAAGAGACACATCTTAGGAAAGAATTGATCGAGCGCAATCATTGTATTAGGCAAAGGTGATGTGTGCTATTGCTTGTTTTAATCAGAAATGCAAAGCAGACATGTGTGCCAATAATCAGTTCCTTGATCTATTACACGAATGAACCAAACATATTTTCTGATATGTTCCACGAATTAACAATACTCTGTCTTGGATTGGAATGCATCAGCACCTTGCAACTTTTGTTCCACGCATAACCACTGATCTGTCCCCTGGTATTCCACGCATAACCACTGATCTATCCCCTGGTATTTGTTCCGGGAACAACCACTAATTTGTTCTTGGTATCCCCTAATCTCACGGGCATTATCATGGCATTATCAAAGGCGCCACAGGCCCAGAAAATTTCCATATGACTGCTATCTATTGAGTTCGCGCCTGTGGATGACTTCGGTTTACGCCATTAGAACACAAGGGTCAAGAGCTCAGGGCTGCAAAGGACTTGGATGTGGCTCAAATTTTCTGCATTGGCTTACAGTTATTATCATGTAAAAGTGTTTTTGAGCTTTCCTTTCAAGGATATCTCATGGCTGTGCTGCATATTCATAATATAAGGATTTGTGATATACTGCTTGCCAACGCCCACCAGGTATTCGCACCCCTTCTCTTCCCTTCCTTCTGTCTGAAACCGAGCAGCGAGCACCCAAACCCTATTCGGATCTGATCTGATTAAAGTTTATATATGTATTTGCCTAATGAATACGATTTTTTTTGCAAAAATTATTGGGTGTACATGTGTACACCATGTTCTTTACTGGGTCTGCCCCTGGTTGCGATGATTGGTTGATATATTTGTTGATTCTTTCAGGTTCATAGATGGCAGAGACGGTGTTCATCCCATCTTTAGAAGGGATGGAGCATGTCAAGGCAGAGAACAGAGTCATTCTAACCAAGCCCTTCCTTGATGTCTGCAAGCAAATCTTGCCTGTCCTAGGTAACTCATCTGCTTCGCTGTCAGCTGCATATAAACTTGGACTTTTGGATGGTTGCAAACAGTTCTGTGTTCCTTTATGCTTGTTTGGGATGGAATATGCACGGCACATTAGTACTCATTTTGGTTCTTTTATTTAGTTAAATTAGATGAAAAAATTAAAATAGTTGACATTGGTTTTATGAATGAAATTTATTTGCACTTTAACTGAACAAACAGTCATCATAAGCAAGTGCCACAAGCACTTGGTTGTCACAGAGGTTCACATCCTTTGTTCAGATTGTGACAATGAAGATTGCTAATTATTTTCTTTTGTAAAATTATTTGCCACAGTTTTGGTCCATCCTTTTATTTGATGCTTCATTTGCCATAGCCTTGTGATGTCCAAGTGTATTCAAACTGATCTTTGGCCAACTTAATGTAGGTGTTGGCAGCTTTTGATATTGTTCGTCAAGGTGTTGATGTTATGCTAAGGAAGTAGCTAAATTCAGTCCTTGATGCCGAGCTTGGTCCTAACTCCTGACTGGTCCTCCAAGTTGAGGAGTTTCGACTATGAACTGCTAGCTGCAGCTAGCATCGGTCAGGTTGGTTCAGCAGAGAAAGTTGTCTTATGTATGCTAAAAAAGGTTCACCAATTCTATTTGTATTTGTGAGTTTCAACTAAAAAAGTTTGATTTGCATTTCTTTGTATTTCTAATTCCTACCTCTTCTTTATTGTATTTGTGAGTTTCGTTTAAAAAAGTTTTGGTCAAGGTTTAGCATGTGGCACTGGTATATGAAGCAATGGCGAGGCCAGAAAAGGATAGACCCAATTAAATTCGAAACTTATTTGTTCTCCTAAATCAAAAGTACACAATGGATTCAGAAGATTTAGTGTTTGCTTAAGTTATTTTTCTATAAATCCTTTGACTGTAAATGAGGTATGATATTTTCAGAAAACTACTGGAGAATTTAGAATATTCAAGGAGTCAATTTCATGATTTTTAATTAAGCTTTAGGTTTTATTTCTGTCAGTGTTTGCATTTGTTTCAGAATTGCTCTTTCAACCAGCAAGTGCCTGGTAAATTTACTTCCCCTAAGAAATGTATCAAGTAGTGAAACCATGTAGGCCCTGAAGTTTCCTGCATTCCAATTTCAGGCTGAGGGGATCTTTCGCATTAATCCAGAGAATGACCAAGAGGAACACGCGAGGGACCAGCTGAACAAAGGAGTTGTACCTGAGGACATTGGTGTTCACTGCTTGGCCAGCCTGATTAAGGTAGGACATCTGTCAACTTGAAACAACCATGAAACTATGTTTAAATTGGACATCTAAATTGGACAGACATTCTGTACATTTAAATTGGGCAGGCATGGTTCAGGGAACTTCCAGAGCAAGTGCCTCAATGCAATTCTGAAGGGGAGTTCCTTGAGCTTGTGACGATGGCCTCTCCACGTTCTGAATTGTAAACATGGATGTTTTGTAACTTATTGATTTAGTGATCATGATGCCATAAAACTTGCTTGAAAATGCCTCATTTTGTGAATCCGTTCTTGGCCTCATAGCTACTTGAACATGCCTCGTAGTCCTGAACATGCCTCGTAGTCGTTATGCGACATTTATTATGTGATAAAAATATTTGGTTATATAATATATGAGACGTGAATTTTAATGAATTTGATCGTTTGTTTATTTTTTACAAATTTTATCTTGTTTTATTTTTACGAACTTTGCCTTTTGGATTAAATGTCACTTTTGATGGATAAGTCTATGTGGTCTTTGTGGGGCTGCAGCAGTCTTTGTGGGGTTTTTGCTGCCATCAAGGACAGCATCCTTGACTGGGACAGCAGCAGCAGCAGCATCCTTGACTGGCATCTTAGCATCTAGGACAGCATCTAGGATAGCATCTAGGCATATGCTTGGCTGGCTAGTAGCCTATAAATATGTATCCCCAACCCCTCAGGTTGGTATGGCATTTGTGTGAGTTTGTGTGAGAAATAAACCAGAAAATTGCCCCAACTCCTAGTGTCATCCTCTCTCGATGAGTAAGAATTCTGCTACTACCGAGAGTGAGAGTTCAACGACTAACAACTGGTATCCGAGCCGTACTATCCTGAGCATCTCCTGCTCATCTCCCCTCCCAGCCCCACAACAGCCCATTTGTTGGCGTAAAGAGCAGCTCCTCCGCCGCCCTGCCACTCCTCTCCCTCTGACACTAAATGCAAGCAACCCTCTCCCCCGCAGCAGCCCCCCAGTAGCGCGTCATGTCCGCAGGCGATCTCGGCCTTCGGTCGCCTCGAGCACTGTGGCGTCGGCAGAGAGGCCTAACTTGCATGCGCGGCAGAGAACGAGAGACGGCGGGAGAGACAGCTGGCGGCGGCAAGGGCATCGAGGCTAGCAATGGCGGAGGCGGGGCAAGCAGAGCGGAGGGAAGCAGGCGGCGGCGGCAAATGCAAGCGCAAGGCAGCGGCAATGAGGTCGAGGCTCTGCGGCAAGATCGGTAGCTCCATTTTCGACGACGACACCGCCGACGCGGACCTCGAGCTGCTAGAGAGGAGGAAAGGCAAGCTTGGCGGCGCGATGGCAGCGCGCGACGCCACGAAAGCGTGGCGGCAGCCAGATTTGCAGCGCGTGGACGCTACCGGGCGGCGCCTGGAGGAGGCGCGCATGGCGGTGGCGCTCTGGGGCAGCAGCTGCGCGCCCACGAAGCGGTGGCAGCCCGAACGGAGCGGCGCGGACGCGCCGGCGCGCTCCTGGTGGAGGCGCGCACGGCGGCGGCGCTCCTGGAGGAGGCGCGCGCAGACGGCGGTGGCGGGACGGACGGTCGATGGAGAGCGCGGCCTTCACAGCGGCGTGGCTTTTCTCTCCCGGATCGGTACCGACGGGTCGATGGAAACCACGGCCTTCACGTGCACGTGACTCTCTCCCCGGATCGGTACCGTGGTTACCACGGGCTCCGAGCTATTGTCGGGGACGCGTCGGTCCCGGCGGTGGGTGGCCTACCCTCACCAAGACCAACTACGCCGAGTGGGCTGCGGTGATGAGGGTAAAGCTCCAGTGCGGCACATGTGGGAGGCGATCCGAGTGCGGCGAGCGGCGACTACGACCTAGATCGACGGGCGCTGGATGCCCTCATCATCGCGATCCCGCCCGAGATGCGATTCTCGCTACCAACAAGCGGATCGCCAAGGAGGCTTGGGACGCCATCGCCGCAAGCACGCGACGGCGGCGATCCGCGCGCAGAAGTCCACACTGCGCAGCACTTCGCGCAGAGTGTGGAGAACACCGCCTTCAAGCCGGTGAGGACGTTGATGACTTTGCTCTCCGTCTCAACACTCATTGCGGAAGATGGTGCGATTCGGCGATGACACCTACGGCGAGGAGAGAGGCGTCGAAAAGCTCTTTCGGCTGCGGCCCCCGAGAAGTACAAGCAGATGGCTCGCTCGATCGAGTCCTCGCTTTGGATCTCTCCACGATGTCGATCGAGGAGGCGATAGGTCGCCTCAAGGTCAAGGTCGTCGACAAACGACGATGAGCCACGATCTCTCTTGGGGCCCATCACCACTAGCGGAAGCTCCTTCTTCTCACTCGGGTGCGGTGGCTTGCCGGTAAGGTGACCGGAAGAAGGGGAGCCTTCTTCCACGACAAGTGATCATAGCGTGGCAAGCCACGCAAAGCATGCAGAGACGCCTGTGTCGGGCGCGAGGACGCGTCCGAGGGTGATGCCATGAGGCGCCTAAAGCGCAAAGGCCGGCCGGCAGTACAAGCCAAGACGAGCGGACTTTCGCCGCTGCGGCCGGCTTGGCCATTAGGCCAAGGATCGCCGGCACCACCACGCGCAGCCCACGTCGACAAAGGAGGAGGAGCCGGCTCTGTTCATGGCACATGCAAGCATCGAGCTACCTCGGTAACTGCCGGCCGCCGCAGCTGCTCTCCACCTTGACGAGCCAAAAGCACACGCCTCCTCCTCGGCGATGACAGCTCAAGAACGACAAGATCGACGGGTGGTGCCTCAACACGCGCGCCACCCATCACATGGTCGGTCGACGACCGAGCTTGACTCTAGTGTCCGAGGCTCGTCAAGTTTGGGGATGCCTCCGGCGTGATCAAGGGGCGTCGGCTCCGTCATCTTCATCGCTGCGTGTGTCGGTGAGCAGAGGTTGCTCACCGGAGTCTACTACATCCCGCGTTGAGGAACTCTATCATCGACTTGGGACAATTTGGATGAGAACGGTTCACAAGCGTGGTGGTTGAGGATGGAGTCATGATGATTTGGGATCGCCGGCGTCACCCTCTTGCCAAGGTAACCAGAAGCGCAAATCGACTCTACGTCCTCAACGTGCGGTGGCACAACCCCCTCCTCTCGTTGCTCGTCGGATGATGAGGCGTGGCAATGGCATGAGCGTTTGGGCACCTTCACCGAGGCCCCTGGCGGCTCGGTGCCACACGGAGATGGTGAGGTCTGCCGTGCCTCGACCATGTGGAGCGACCACTGCCGTCTGCGTGTTGACGGGCAGCGAGGCGACTCCCCTTTCCCCTGCGGACGAAGCTTCGAGCCAAGGAGAGGCTCGAGCTTGTGCACGGGACTTGTGTGGCCCGGTGACACCGCCACACCGGAGGACGACGCTACTTCCTGCTTTGCTTTCGTCGGCGACCTCTCCCGCTACATGTGGGTGATGGTCCTCGGTAGCAAGGAAGAGGTCGCGGACGCCATCAGCGTCTTGCGCAGTCAGCCGCGAGGAGGATGAGTCGACGTCAAGAAAGCGCTGCAGGTCGCGCGACCGAACAACGGCGGCGGCAATTCACGACGGTGAATTCGCGTCGTCAGATCGCAATACCGACAAGGGCATTGGCGCCTCTACTCGCTAGCCGTCTGACCGCAGCAGAAGCGGCGTCGTCGAGCAGCGCAACCAGAGGCGGTTGTGGGGATGGCTCGGCCCCTCTCTCAGCGAGGGGATGCTGCATTTGTCTTCTAGGGAGAGGCGGTGGTGACGCCCCTACCAAGGCGCCGACTACGGTCTACATCCTCAACCGCCGCCTACCAAAGGCTCGGCGGCGGGGCGTCGTCAGACGAGGCTTGGCATGGGCGCAAGCCGGCCGGTCTCCCACTTGCGGGTCTTGGTACCGCTTTCGCGTTCGCCAAGGAGCTTGGCCACATCAAGCAAGCTCGACGACAAAGAGCACCGGAGTGTTCATCGGCCACGTGGAGGCTCGAAGGCCTACCGCATCCTCGACCAAGACACGCGGTGTGTGCGCGCGGCAGCGCAACGTTGTGTTCGACGAAAAGGGCGAGGATGGGCGTCGGGGACAAAGCGGTGGGCGGCGGCTCGGCTCCGACGACGACAACTTCTTTGCGAAAGTACGCCCACTTCGAGGGGAGCTGGGGGAGTAGGCGGCTCTTCTTCGGCGAAGCGCGTCTACCCCAAACCCCCCGAGCCTCCACCAACCCCGACGCTGCTACTCGACAAAGATCACGCTCTCCACCGGGACCTCGGCTGCGATGAGTTCTTATTTGGCTCCACCGGCCCGCAACGCCACGCACTCAAAGACCGACAGCACCACTCCGCACGTCTACCCCACCACCAACTCGCGGTCGAGCACGGCCCGGTTGAGCTCGCTTCTCCGCTCTCTCACGACGAGGAGGCGCGTCGGCGCAGCGTACCACGGCGGCGAGCCGCGATGCGATCCGTCTGTTGGAGAACCTTCTCGGCGATCAGCCGGTGCCTCACGACCTGGAGGCGCAGTTGCACCTTGCGTGTGACGACGGCGAACCTTGGTCGTTTGCAGAGGCCGAGAGACACGCGGCATGGCGCGCCACGATGCAGTTGGAGATGGATGCGGTTGAGAAGAACCGCACCTGGGAGCTTGCTGACCTTCCTTGTGGTCACCGCGCGATCACCCTTAAGTGGGTGTACAAGCTGAAGAGGGATGAAGCCGGTGCCATCGTCAAGCACAAGGCTCGCTTGGTGGCACGAGGCTTCGTGCAACAGGAGGGGGTCGACTTCGACGACGCCTTTGCTCCCGTGGCACGGATGGAGTACGTGCAACTCCTACTTGCGCTAGCTACCCAGGAGGGCTGGCGTGTTCATCACATGGACGTCAAGTCGGCGTTCCTTAACGGCGACTTGAAGGAGGAGGTCTGCGTGCACCAGCCACCGAGATTTGCGATCCCCGGCAAGGAGGCAGCAGGTGCTCACGCTGCGCAAGGCCCTCTATGGCTTGCGGCGAAGATCGAGGGCGTGGAATGCCAAGCTGGATTCCACGCTAAAGGGGATGGGCTTCGAGCAAAGCCCGCACGAGGCGGCCATCTACCGACGGGGCAGTGGAGGAAATGCTCTGCTGGTGGGTGTCTACGTCGACGACTTGGTGATCACCGGCACCAAGGATGCGGAGGTGGCGGCATTCAAGGAAGAGATGAAGGCCACCTTCCAGATGAGTGACCTGGGACCTCTCTCCTTCTACACCGGGATCGAGGTGCACCGGGATGACTCGGGATCACGCTCGACAGACCGCGCCACGCCAAAGCGCGTCGTTGAGCTAGCCGGGCTCACCGATCGCAACCCGACTCTCACTCCGATGGAGGAGAGAGGTGGTCGAGCCGCACGACAAAGACGGGCGGAGGAGGTGGGACGCCACGCGAGACTGCGGCGTCTTGTGGGGAGCCTTCGCTACCTCGCCCACACACGGCCGGGACTGGCATTCTCCGTCGGCTCACGTTAGTCGGTTCATGCAATGACCGACAACGGAGCACCAAAGAAGTGTGAAGAGGATCATCCGCACGTTGCGGGGACTCTCGACCACGGCCTCTATTACCCTAGGTGCCACTGGGCGGCACACGCCGTTGGGTACACAATGACCACGTCGGCGACATCGACACCAAAGAAGAGCACGAAGCGGGATCCTCTTCTTCCTCGGCAAGTGCCTTCGTTAGTGGCGATCGGTCAAGTAGCAGTGGTGGCCTTGTCCGGTGCGAGGCCGAGTACATAGCGGCCTCCACCGCTTCGACTTCAGCGCCTGCTCGCTGATCGCTTGGTGATCTCCTCGGCAGAGACACTAGAGCGGTGGAGCTCAGGGTGGACAGCAAGTCCGCTCTGGCCTTGGCAAACAACCCCGTCTTCCACGAACGCAGCAAGCACATCCGGGTGAGGTACCACTTCATCCGAGGCTGTTTTGAGGAAGGGAGCATCAAGGCGAGCTACATCAACACCAAGGACCAGCTTGCGGACCTGCTCACCAAACCCCTTGGGAGGATCAAGTTCCTTGAGCTCTACTCCAGGACCGGGATGGTTCAACTTCCCCACAAGACGACGCACAAGACTTAGGGGGAGAATGATGGATAAGTCTATGTGGTCTTTGTGGGGCTGCAGCAGTCTTTGTGGGGTTTTTGCTGCCATCAAGGACAGCATCCTTGACTGGAACAGAGGACAGCAGCAGCAGCATCCTTGACTGGGACAGCAGAAGCAGCATCCTCTTAGCATCTAGGACTAGCATTTAGGACAGCATCTAGGATAGCATCTAGGCATATGCTTGGCTGACTAGCAGCCTATAAATATGTATCCCCAACCCCTCAGGTTGGTATGGCATTTGTGTGAGTTTGTGTGAGAAATAAACCAGAAAATTGTCCCAACTCTTAGTGTCATCCTCTCTCGATGAGAGTAAGAATTCTGCTACTACCGAGAGTGAGAGTTCAACGACTAACAACTTTAACGTCGTATTTAATTTCACAGTATTGTTATTTTATTGTGTGATCCGTGTATTTGTAGTACAAAAGTTTAGCTGTCCCGTAGCAACGCACGGGCACGCTACCTAGTCAATAAAGAAGGGTATAAAGAGGCTCTTGGAGTTGCTCTTACAGTATTCAACTATGGTATAAGATTTGTCATAGTCTTATGATCACCGTGGAGCAACTAAGTAGCCTAAGGTTAGGTGCTCTAAATTTCTGCCACACTTTCCTAATCCAAAGTCATTGGCGGTCTTCTAGTATGAATGTGATGCTGCAGTACACAGACTACACAAGGAATAAGAGTAGATGAGTAGGTGATTTTCAAGCACCTAAATAACTCACTTTCGTAGGCATTCATCATAGAAGCCATACACCTGTGTGATCTGCAAAATTGAAGATTCCTCAAATGAAATACAGAATTTGAGTGAGATTTACAACAAAGAGCAGGCGTGATTCTATATGCATTCATATCAGAATATAGCTAAAGAAAGTAACACTAATAAACAAAATGAGAAGGTTTGTATTTTTGTTAATGAAGGAGCAAATAATTTCAAGTGAGATATATGTAAGAGTAGGCACGATTCTATATGCATACAAATCAGACAGTAGCTAAAGAAAAGGTAACACTAATAAACAAAATGAGAAGGTCAGTATTTTAACTAATGAAAGAGCAAATAATTTCATAGGTGTTGTGGAGTTACCGTACCTGCCTACTCTCATGGTTTCCACGAAGAATTGTGATGCGTTGTGGGTACCGCACCTTAAGTGCAACCAAAAGCTGCACGATGGACACTATATCATGTCAACAAATAATGACTAACAGAAAATTCATTAACATAATAGAATCAACAGATATGCTTACTTTCATAAATAGTCCTATTTTTGGTAATGGTTGCTAGAATTGACACACATTTGGTTTAGTTGAAAATATTCTACAAGGATTTCATTCCATTTGTATCGGCAGGGTGCACTGGGGCGCCGATCAAACATATCCATAGCACCCTTGCAACAAACTGCTAATGCCAAACTTCAGGGGAAATTTGCGGAGTGAAAACTGGCACTAGCCAAATCATCTGCAACTTATGTTCTGCTCTTGTTCTTGTTTCTAGATAACAAAAGCAATAGAACAAAAAGAAACAATTTACAGCCATTTACTAAACAAAGGAAATAGAGAAAATCACACTAACAGAAAAGTGGAAAGAGATAAGGAAAAAACATTCTATGAACAGTGGAAAGGAAATTAGGGTGACAACAACAGCGGTGATTTGTGAGTGTCCACACGACAACATTGACTTATCAATTATGCATGCTAGACTTAGACTATAGATCTCACTGCTATTCAAGAAAAACACTGCACATATAACTTGTGAATTTTAAAGTTAAATGAATTAGATAGAAAATTAAAAATAGGGGTGGAATGAAACCAACACAACAGCAGATGGAAACTAAACATGGGAACATTGGTCTTCTATTATCATAATTCATAATTCATAAAAAAAAACAAATGCAACTATCAGGCTAGATCTTACCGTTACTGTCTCAACAGAGTAATAGCCACGATCCACATAATCACCCATAAACAAATAATTCGTATCTGGACACTGGTAAACAACAAAGAATGATCTGTCAGCTCTCGGAGAATGAAATGAACAGCATCAAAAGTGCAAAGAGAGATATAATGCACAAAGATTGCACAGTGTACTGAGTACCTTCCCACCAATCCGGAAAAGTTCTACAAGATCATGGAATTGGCCATGAATATCACCACAAATTGTCACAGGGCTTTTAACTGGCTGTACATATATAGCATAAAAAGGCCAAGTTAAAACAGCTTCTGCTGGAACATAAAACAGCATAGTTGCATGCATGTCAAATGTACATAAAGCATGCACTCTTTGGCTGTGGCCACAGATAAAATTCTACTTGGCACATCAAACTTCACACCAGAAACTAACAGTTAATCAAATGGAATAAAGAAGTGTAAACACATCAGATCATCCTTTTGGTTGTAGCTATACACACAGCACTAAGGGGTCAAAACTTACCAAAAGAAACTTGAAACATTAAACAAACATGCAAATAATAAATACAGCATTATTAGCTTGAAAGTACATGCACAAACTTGGGATTACCTAGCCAATAGTGAGGCACCCATACTTTCCCTCTCGTTTGTCATTAAATCACTTTTGCATGCCAACCAGCACATTGTGTTGACTGTATATTCCACAGGTGGAAGGTACCAGTACCCTTAAGGTATTAAACTCCAAAAAGGTCAACTTCTTTCATGGGACGCCCAAGAAAAAGGGCACAAAATTTTCAATTCTTCCTGCATATGATGTCGGTTCCCTCTATACATATACATAAATACTAATATAATAACATTCAATTACAAATTACAAATAGATTATCACTGAGGATGATGTTACCCAAACTAAGTAGAGCATGCATTCAGTATATTCCCCAACCAACCTTAGGCCCCAAAACCATTGATGTCGTGATAGGCAGTGAAGAGACAAACATTGTAGCACCAAAAACAAAAAGTCAAGCTGAGTAATTGTGTGAGAGATCTGCCGTACCTGAACATTGCTTTCCTCCATTAATATCTCCTTGGCCTTCTCACACAGTGTTTTAACCTGACAATGCTCCAGGCAGTTAAAAAAGCATTCCAATCCTACCACCGGAACTAAACAGCAGCGCAGGCCATAAAGTAGCAAGAATGTCGATGCAATGACAAATACAGCCACCATAAATTCAGGTTTAGTAGTACCAAAACACAGAGCAGAGCTAGATTCGGCATCTATGGCATAAGCTGCTATAGCATATTCTGATCCAGAAACCATAGGAGCACAAAAAACTGCAGGATTTATTCCACTCAATGACGTAAAGACATGAGAGATCTACCGCAGCCGGCGAAACCCGGACCACAGAAAGGCGTCATCTTTCCCGAAAACGATCTAACCCTAAAGAAACTCCCCCGCCGAAACCGGCCGCCATAAGCCGAATCAAAGAAGCCAGATGGAAGGGGATTGGGTGGCACGCCTCACCTCCGTCTCTGGGAGCGGGCGGCACTCCATGAGCTGCTCGATCTGCGCGTCAAGACCACCGCACCCCCCGCCGCCACGCGAACCCGCGAGGTCCTCCATCCCTTCCACGCGTGCCGGCACAGCACCCTGATCTACCTAACTCTGGCGGGAGCTTGTCGCCGGCGGGAGCGCGAGGGGCAGGGAGCTCGCGGAGGGGCGCGGGAGGAGAAAAGCGCGGCGGCACGGAGGAGAGAGGGTGTAATGGAGAGGAAGCGGGCGGGAGAACGTGGGGCCTACCAGTCAGTGGCTCCCGGTATCAATGGGACCATGTGACAGTGAGAAACGAAGGGTGCGGGGCCCAGCTTCAGTGGGACTAGGTGGAGAAAGAACGGGAACTGGAACGGAACGGACGGCACCACGGCAAAACCAGTCGCGACTCGCGAGTGGAGGGGAAGAGGGGGACTGAGGCCTAAAATTCCTATTCACATCGAATGTTCGACACATGTAGACTATTAAATATAGACTAATTACGAAACTAATTGCATAACTTATGACTAATTTGCGAGACGAATCTTTTAAGCCTAATTAGTTCATGATTTGACAACGTGGTGTTACAGTAAACATGTGCTAATGACAGATTAATTAGGCTTAAAAAATCGTCTCGCAAATTAGCCACCGTCTATGCAATTGGTTTTGTAATTAATCTATATTTAATGCTCGTTATTAGTTTCTAACCATTCGATGTGACATGAATTTTAGGATAACTAAAGAACCAAACACTCCCTAAGCAACTAGCAAGTGGCAAGGGGTTGGGCACGTACAGCCGATCAAACACGTGGGGGGCATCAGCAACACTCCTAAGATAGGGTTGGACATTTGGTATTGTTGGATCATTTCCTCCTAAAATCAGTTCGTTCCAAAAATCGGTACCGAAAAAATTCGGTTTCAGCAGTTTGATTTTGGTTTTTACCAAAAAAAAATATGAATAGATTACCAATCGTCACCGAAGGAGGGAGGGCAGGCGTTGAGTCAACCTACAATCGCTCCTCGTCGCCGCTCAATGTTTGGTTGCTTGGAGCCTCGGTCCTCGGAGGGCAAAGCTGCGGACATGCCCAACCCACAACCAAAGGGCTCGCGCGGGCACCGGGTGGGGGTGTGGAGCATCGATTCGAGCGATGGCGGCGGCACCATGACACGCTTGTTAGTGGTGGCGGCTAGGTGGGGAGGAAGAGTGGTCACGTGCTGGCACTCAGGCAGGTGGTGTGCGGCCCTGCTTGCGGTGATGGCCAGCGGCGCGGCGCGGTGGCCTGGGGCTAACTGGGATGTCGGATCAAATTGTCACTGCATCAATGTACATGATCACTTCTCGGTGTGTTTCTTGGCTTATCACAAGAATTGAACCTGGATGGACTCATAGCCAGGTTGGCCAATCTATAGGAAGGTTGCTCGACCTTCCAACATCTTTCTCCACGACTCCACCTCTCTCTCTCTCTCTCCATTTCTCTCTCCATTGTTGCATGTAACGACTCATGAGTATGATAAATAGAGACTACTAAAACTTGTTTCACCAATTTTAAACATGGCCTACATTAAAGGTGAACTAACAAGGTTAACAAAATTAATAGCTTGTCTAACTCTAGACATTTTAAGAATTAAAGGCTAACTAACCTCGATATAAACTAAAGAGTAAAATACACACCGATCCTTGAATTTTTCTCTATGTGTCATTTAGGTCTCAGAACTCTAATGTATTTTAAGTCCACAGATTTGTCTTTATGTATTGTCTAGAACCCAAACTTCGAAATTCATGTCCTCGGACATGTAAGTGTGTAATCCAGGAACTTGTCATAGTGTCAGTTAGGTCTAAATGGACCTGATCTACTTTGCATCACGATGCCATATGCCATAGCGGTTGGATCCATACCTCATTCTTGACCGGGGAAGAAACTTAATGGCAAAGCAATCGTTCACCTACCTCTTCTGTCTAAGGAGCACTAGCTTTGGCCTTGTTGTCACCACTATTGATGATGCCGTGAGGCATGGGTCGAGGATGGCTAGTTGGCGATTGTGATGTAATGTCATACTAGATTGGAACACAGAGAGGAGAGCATGGAGATGGAGCTAAAAGAGAGGGAGAGCATATAGACGGAGCGCCAGAGACTAGCATGTTGGCTAGTGTAACACCTCTGGTGTTACGAGCTTGCTTAGCACCGAGATTTAGACCTAAGAGGATTTACCGAAACGATTTTCTCGGATTTTAAAATTTAACTTATGTTTAAAAGTGTCAATTTTGGCGAATTATATTGAACAATGGGTTAATTAGTTCCTAGATGTTTTGTTTCTAGGAGTTAGTATGACGTATGGACTAGTGCTTATAAATGCCTGATGGCAAATAAATAGCGAATGGCTGGTTTATTTTATTAAGTATGAAAAACAATTTTTATAAACAAAAATAAAATATAACTTGTAATTGGTACTTAAATAAAATTTCAGGTGTAAGTTTAGTAGATAAGAATGCAACTGTTGATTTGGTGAATAGAGGTTGTTCTATGGTATTTCTGATGGCACAAAAATGAGATTGGAAGTTAAACTCCGATTAAAATTCTTAAACGCTTGTGTCATGTTTTATTTAGTAATTTGTACCACGGTGAGTACTCGAGAACGGTGTAGGTTGGGGTGGGAATGGGTGTCACGGCGCCCTCGTAGAAATTGACCGAAATTCGCTAGAACGCATTGAACCGTATCGTTGGCGCTCTGTTCGTGAATTGGCGCCTGTAGCGAGCAATCTCAGCCGCTCACCTCAACTACCTCGCCCCGCTCGCACTCGGCCGTTCATCCCACCTACCGAGCTACTGCTGCCGCGTACTACCTTCACCCTGCTTTTTCTCTCTCTTGCTCTGCTCATGTCTGTGTCCTTGCCACGAGGCCTGTCTGCTGTCTCATGTGTGATTCAGTCGACGCCAAGCTGCTGCTCTCGCCCTGCTCACCCTCTCTCTTGGTCTCTCCCCCTCGCGTTGCTTCCCCTCCCGCTCTTTTCTGCTGTCGAGGAGGTGGCGCCCCAGCTCCTGCCCGTCGTCGCAGGCTCATTCCCCTTTCTCTCGTGCGAGCACGCGCATGACCCACAGTGCTGCCCTCCCTGCTCCTCCGCCGCTGCGCAGCCACCGAGCCCAGGAGCACCGCCGTCGTGGCCACACCGTCCGCCGCCGTCCATGGCCTGGCCCCCTCGTGAGCGCATGCACACCCCCACGGCCCTGTGCTGGAGCTGCAAACCCTCCGTGCTACCCCTTCCGCGTCGCAACCACCCCCGGTGCGCCGTGGCCGCCTGCCGTCACTCGGCCACCATGTGCGAGCGCGCGCGCCCCTCGGCCCCGCGATAAAACCGCTGCTCCGGGCGACCTCCTGCTGGCCGGAGCCGTCGATGCCCACGTGTCGCCCCGCCGTCGTCCGTGGCCGGGCCATCAAGCCCCACCGTGGCCAGCCCTCCTTCTCGGCCAGATTCTGGCACGCCGCCTTCCCTATCGTGGCCGCGTGTGGCCACCGTTCGGTGCCCCGCCTCGGTTCGTGCCGCGGCTAGGTCATGGTCCAGGCATGGTCCGCGCCCCTCCCCACGCCGTTCTATTTCCATGGCTGCCGTCGCTGCCCCTGTGCACCGCCTCCGTCGCCGTCGGCCGGTTCCTCTGCCCTACGTTGCTCTGTTTCAAGGTAGCAGGTGGACTCAAGTGTAAATAGAGATAAAAGTAAGGGTCTAGGTGTGATAATATTGACTCAAAGGAATAGTAGAAACGGTAGCATACTAATAGATAGAAGCATGGGGTCCTTTTTGCATAATTGCGCGCCCGTGTCTGGGCCACGCCACGTGGGCTGGCCTGTTGGGCCGCTCGCCTTGCGCCTCCGCGGTCGCGGCCTGCTCCGCGCCTCGCCTGGGCCGTTCGCGCCGTGATGGGCTACGCTGTCGGACTGCCGCCACGCCTGGGCCACGTGTGTGTGGACTCCCGCCTTGGGTCGCTGGGCCGAATAGGTGGCCGCTGGCCCTTTAGTTTTCTAAACAATTGTTAATTTAGTTTCAAAAATAAACTTATAAAATTAATATAACTTTGTATAGTTGTCCAAAAATTATGAAACCAATTTTGTTAGGCTTATAAAATCATGATCTATCTATTAGTGTAATTGATTCATCTAGTTTGAAAATGTTTCCAGGGTTGCTCTAATTATTTTAAAATATTTAAAATTATTAGAATGTGAACTTGTGGGAATTTTTGTGAGAAAATGGTGATAGTGTTGACTCTAAAATTTTTATAGTAAATTACTAATATTATTAGCTGCTCAGTGTAATGTAGTAAGAACTGGAAGATAAAAGATGGTAAAAATGATTCTGATTGCTTACCACTTGCTTGAAAGTAGCACGGGTGCTTACATAGAATGACTAGTTAATGAACTAATGATGGTTGCTAAAAAAATTGAATATAAGGACACACGCTTAGTAATGCTTCCTGCAGATGCAATAAACCCACAAGCCAGATAACCTTGCATATCCTTAGAGTCTTTTCTTTCCTCCTGCCGGGTAAGTCTTGTTGAGTACAATTGAGTACTCAGGGTTTTATTTCCCCCTGTTGCAGGTGACAGGTGGATGCTAGAGTTGACCTTTGTGTGTGGATTCCTCCTGGTGGGCTCAGAGAGAATTTTTTTACGCTGTGATCATAGTTTTTATTTATAACTCTCACTAAGTGTTTTTATAAATGAAAATTTTATAATCTGTTGTCATAGTTTATATATCAATGCTTCATCATGTTATGAATAGATATTTATTTTTGTTGTAATTCTGATCACATGTTTATATTCCGCTGTTAAATTAAATTGTTCATAACTCTGATAACATGTTCATATTCCACTATTATAAATGATAAATATTATACTCTGATGTTACATGGAAAATGATGTAAGAAATAGTTAATAATGATGTAAGCTTTATTCTCTCATTTGTGGTCCTGATGGAAAAACGTGGATTTTCGGGTTTTTCCTTAGGGTGTGCCTGACGGAACTACATAATTTGGTGTCCTCTCTTGAGTACTTAGTGTCTAATGGAAGACAAGTACTCTTGGGCGACATTAGATTAGGCGGTTCTGCCATATGTGGTATCGGAGCATAAATGAGGAAATAAAACTTCAGAACCTCTTTCTAAATAAAATTTGACGACAAATTCTTTTCAAAGAATAGGACGTCTTTATGCGAAGCTATATAAGTAGCCCTATTATTATGGTTATGTACCTAGGATAGATGGCACTATGCTGACTTAGGTAGGCTTAATCAAGTTTTTTGCGGGTACACTGACCCCGAGCATAGTCCGATAGTGTCGACTACCTACAGGGAGAGAACGATGTGCAAAAAATCTAAGAACGGTTGCCCTATGTGTTGGCAATGGTGGAAGGACGTATATGATGTGCATTCATGCATATCCTGCTTGTGCATTGTAGTCCCATATTGCTTGCAGATACACCACCTATAGGTGTCGCGCGTGTCGTATTGTGCAAGACTGAACCGTTCCTGTTTTGGAGTTATTTTTGCATTGTGGCTTCGTGCTCCACGTTCGTCTATGGTTCACACCGGTCATGACCCACGTCTTTCCATACTCTTTTCTGCACTCTTGCCGGATCCTTGCCCTGCAGTCATACTAGTCAGTAATGACCTCGGACATCGCTCGCCTCGAACGCGCAAAAAATTTGGTCGATTCATTCGTAGTGATTCCACGTAGAAACTTTGGTGGACCGCGCCAGGACCACTGACCGCTCTACCTTTATAAGTAGAGCCTAGCTTAGCAATTGGTGCCACCACTCAGCGCACTTTAGCTCGTCTAGCTTTTTGTTTGAGCAAGCTTTTTGCTCAGTCCTTCCTCACCACCACCGCCAGGGATGGCAGGAGCCTGGGTTAGTAGTTACTACCTGAATGTTGAGGGTTTTCTTAGAATCCTGCATGCCACCCTGCAAAAACTCAGAGTCAAAGATCGTCCTGAGTATGAGGGTCGTGAGTATGAAAAGAATGGCACTGAGCGGTGTGAGCTTACCGTCTATATTGGAAAGAGTGAAGAGTTCTCCGACCTCACTGAAGCCTAGAATGTGACCGCAACCGGGTTTCGATTCGTCGACACCTACTAGGTTGTGGCTCGCAAAACACTGCGGTACCTTTGCTAGATCTATGAAGAGCCCATAGCTCATACCCTCATGAGGTTCTTTCCACCTTTGGAAAAGAATCGGTGGGCATAGAGGGCTCGCATGGAGGCTTTGCAAGGGCGAGATGCGTAAGAGGATAGTCCTACCGTGGTGCACTTAATCATGTACCTGCTTACTCTGGATGAGCAGTATGATCGGCAAGCCTCGGAGCTGAGGAAGTGCCTCCGTCTAGCTGAAGAAGCCGATATCTTCAGGATGCTCCAGGTGCAGCTCGTCGAAGCACATGCTAGTGTGGCAGCCGCAGAGAGTTGGGAGACTGCCATATCAGAAGCCCTGAAGGAGGCCGAAGATCGGCATGCCCATCAGTTGGGAGAGGCCTACCTAGTCACCAGGGCCAGGCAGAGGACACTGGCTGCGGAACGGCAGGATCCCTTGATCATGGAGGGAATCCCTATCCATCCTCTAGAAAAAGAAGGAGAACCGATGTTGCAGTACCGCTAGCACCTCCACCCTTGAAAGTGTCAGAAGTAGAACCCTTGATTCCTCTCACTTAGCCATTGCTAAGAGAAGAGGTAGATCCATAGCCAGGGCAGTAGAAGAATTCGTCGAGCCTAGGAATGAAGATGCGTGGTCCTGAGTAGATTAGTTGCCTTGGGATGTTGTACCCGTAGTAGTAGTACTTTTCGTCGCTGTTCTCCAGTATTGTACTCTTGCCGTTGTTTTTTGTCCGTAGTTGTTGAGATCGTCCTCCAATAGGGAAGGTGAATGATGTGTAGTGAATGGGAGACTGAATGCATATACATTGTACCCGTATAAGACCGTTGGAACGTGCATTTTATTTATTTTGCGGTGGTTATTGTGTCCATTTGCCCCTAGGTCCCAGTAGATGTGCTTACGGTTTTCAAGGACGATGTTAAGCGGGTTACAAGAGAAGTTACCATTCAAATGCCAGCAAACCAGTTATGATTGGATAACAAAGGACACTGTATCGACTAATTGTGGAGGTCCCAACAGAACACTTGAATCTCTTTAAATCAAATCTACCGTTGGATTTGAATTCCTTGTCCCTTATTGTGAAGGGAACCCTTGTTGTTTGAATCTTCCCTTGCAATACTCCTTTGAATCTGTGGTCTATGACCCCACCGCCTTCATGGCGTGTAGGTTGGTAATAGTTGCCTGGTTAATAGCTTGTGGTGCCGCGACGAAACCGAGGGCCCCTGTGGAACAGCTGACACACGGTGACGCTACTCAGCACGTGCTGGTATCGAGGTTGTTGACCAAGTACCTTTACCAAGTTACACCACCGTACTGCTTTTGCTACAAAATATTCTCCTTAGGAATATTCGGGTGTTCAAACGGGAAATCCACAATAGGTTGATGCAATGGTGTTCTCTAAAGGTAAGCAAGAGAACGTGGTTTTGGAGGAAGAACGTATGACATGGTCCTGGTCTGCATGAAAGACGGATGTGGTCAAGGAAAGGAAAGAAAAAGAAGAGTAGTAAGGAAAGTTAGCCGTGGGTAGTCGGGAGTGATTGTAAAAGCCTGAGTGGACGTCATGTCCTAAGTCCTGTGTCTAGCTTGACTATGCTATGCATGCTGGGTTATTTCGCTGCGTGCCCTGCGGACGCTGTCTGTGT
This sequence comes from Miscanthus lutarioriparius, assembly GCA_904845875.1. Classification (NCBI taxonomy): domain Eukaryota; kingdom Viridiplantae; phylum Streptophyta; class Magnoliopsida; order Poales; family Poaceae; genus Miscanthus; species Miscanthus lutarioriparius. Next base: position 92,910,019 of record CAJGYO010000001.1, on the reverse strand, counting down.
CGGGCCCTTTAGCACCCCATTCTCACGTGGCCGCAGCATCATGCCGCACTCGCTGTTCTCGTGCACTGTGCGTTCTCTTTTCCCCGGCATTCGGTCGGCTCTCGACTCCCACACCCTCGTCCCCATATCGGACCCCCCTTCCCCTCTCTCTTTTTCTTCTTTTGGGGACACGGACGCCTACACGCCTGCCTCGTCGAGAGAACCCTCTCCTTATCCTCTCTGTCGCTCGCGCAGCGGAGGCGCACCATGGCCGACTTTATCCCCATATCATGAACCACCTGTGTATCCCATTCACGCTGCCTCCACTTCCGGTGTGTTACGCCACACCTCCGTTCGCCACTATAAGATGCTCTTGGTCCTTGCTCTTCTTCATCCTAATTTCCCTTGCATGCGGAGTAGAGCTACGAGATCTAGTCGTCGTCTGAGGAACTAGGTTCATCAGTCAGAGGTGAGGGTGTAATCTGAGAAGAAGAAACGATCTGGTTCATCGAAGAAGTTCAAGTTTCCTTTGGTTAGTTTAATCTTAGGGTTCACGATGTTTGACTTCTTAGTATCCTATTTCTAGATCTATTGGTCATACGTCATGTTTTGGATAATCATTATCTTATTTTTTCTCCATTACCCTCGTCTATCTCGACTTTTGGATTAAGCCTCGGTTGTATTAGGTTGCTCTTAACCATATATCTCTAAATCCATGTGGGGTTTAGTATTCGAAGTCGTGTAATCTTTCGTGTAATTTCTGATCCACGAAATGTAATCGCGTTTTCCCTCTTCTTGTTCTTGTTCCGAATCTCGGAACGAGATTTTTTAGGGGGGTTGGTTGTAAGACCTCTGGTGTTACGAGCTTGTTTAGCACCGAGATTTAGACCTAAGAGGATTTATTGAAATGATTTTCTCGGATTTTAAAATTTAACTTATGTTTAAAAGTGTCAATTTTGATGAATTATATTGAACAATGGGTTAATTAGTTCCTAGATGTTTTGTTCTAGGAGTTAGTATGACGTATGGACTAGTGCTTATAAATGCCTGATGGCAAATAAATAGCGAATGGCTGGTTTATTTGATTAAGCATGAAAATAATTTTTATAAACAAAAATAAAATATAACTTGTAATTGGTACTTAAATAAAATTTAAAGTGCAAGTTTAGTAGATAAGAATGCAACTGTTGATTTGGTGAATAGAGGTTGTTCCATGGTATTTCTGATGGCTCAAAAATGAGATTGGAAGTTAAACTCTGATTAAAATTCTTAAACGCTTGTGTCATGTTTTTATTTAGTGATTTGTACCACGGTGAGTACTCGAGAACGATGTAGGTTGGGGTGGGAATGGGTGTCACGGCGCCCTCATAGAAATTGACCGAAATTTACTAGAATGCATTGAACCATGTCATTAGCGCTCTGTTCGTGAATCAGCGCTTGTAGCGAGCAATCTCAGCCGCTCATGTCAACTACCTCGCCCCGCTCGCCCTCGGCCGTTCATCTCAGCTACCGAGCTACTGTTGCCGCGTACTACCTTCACCCTGCTTTTTTTCTCTCTCGCTCTGCTCATGTCCGTGTCCTTGCCACGAGGCATGTCTGCTGTCTCGTGCGTGATTCAGTCGACGCTGAGCTGCTGTTCTCGCCCTGCTCACCCTCTCTCTCGGTCTCTCCCCCTCGCGCTACTTCCCCCTCCCGCTCTTATCTGCTGCCGAGGAGGTGGCGCCCCAGCTCCTGCCCGCCGTCGCCGGCTCATTCCCATTTCTCTCGTGCGAGCACGCGCATGACCCACAGCGCTGCCCTCCCTGCTCCTCCGCCGCTGCGCAGCCACCGAGCCCAGGAGCACCGCTGCTGTGGCCACGCCGTCTGTGGCCTGGCCCCCTCATGAGCACATGAGCACCCTCACGGCCCCGCGCTGGAGCTGCAGACCCTCTGCGCTGCCCGTTCCGCGCTATAGCCACCCCTGGTGTGCCGTGGCCGCCCGACGTCGGTCGGTCACCGCGTCCGAGCGTGCACGCGCACCTCGGCCCTGCGCTGAAACCACAGCTCCGGGTGACCTCCTGCTAGCACCCGTGGCCGCCCCATGCGTCGGTCGAGCCGTTGTCACCCACACGTGCGGTCGAAGCTGCTGATGCCCACATGCTGCCCCGTCGTTGTCTGTGGTCGGGCCGTCAAGCCCCATTGTGGCCGGCCCTCCTTCCTGGTCGGATTCTAGCACACCGCCTTCCCTGCCATGGCCGCGTGTGGCCGTCGTTCGATGCCCCGCCTCGGTCCGCGCCGCAGCTAGGTCCGGGTCCGGTCGTGGTCCACGCCCCTCCCCACGCGCGTTCTGTCTCCGTGGCCACCCTCGCTGCCCCTATGCACTGCCTCCATCATCGTCGGCTGGTTCCTCTGCCCTACGCTGCTCTGTTTCAAGGTAGCATGTGGACTCAAGTGTAAATAGAGATAAAAGTAAGGGTCTAGGTGCGATAATATTGACTCAAAGGAATAGTAGAAATGGTAGCATACTAATAGATAGAAGCATGTGGTCCATTTTGCAAAATTGCGCGCCCGTGTCTGGGCCACGCCGCGTGGGCCGGCCTGTTGGGCTGCTCGCTCTGCACCTCCGCGGCCGCGGCTGACTCCACGCCCCGCCTGGGCCGTTCGCGCCGCGATGGGCCGCACTGCCGGACTGCCGCCGCGCCTGGGCCGCGTGTGCGTGGACTCCTGCGTTGGGCCGCTGGGCCGAATAGGTGGCCGCTGGCCCCTTTAGTTTTCTAAGCAATTGTTAATTTAGTTTCAGAAATAAACTTGTAAAATCAATATAACTTGGTGTAGTTGTCCAAAAATTATGAAACTAATTTTGGTAGGCTCCTAAAATCATGATCTATCTATTAGTGTAATTGGTTCATCTAGTTTGAAAATGTTTCCAGGGTTGCTCTAATTATTTTTAAAATATTTAAAATTGTTAGAATGTGAACTTGTGGGAATTTTTGTGATAAAATGGTGATAGTGTTGACTCTTAAAATTTTACAGTAAATTACTAATATTATTAGCTACTCACTGTATTTTTTTAGCTCCAGAATAATTAGTTTGCTAGATAGATAATGATGCCCTATTTCGAATAAAGATTAAATTGACAGAATGGAATAAAGAAACAATTTGGGTTTATATAACTAAAATATTTGTTGGGAAATAACGCCTTATTCGACAATATGGATATATAGCCTAAGTACGGTCATCGTTAGAACTAGCTCGTTAACTTGAGAGGCGTAAATCGTATTTTACGAGTCACGGTTGCAGTCGATTAATTACGTCTTTGCATTACATCGCATTGCATATCATAATAGGGACGTCGATGGATCGCGGAGTCATCGGGAGTTGCTGGAGAAATGGTGCTTTTGGAGATCATGTCGCCATGATGCAAAGCTAGCTTCTGATTAAATCTTACACAGGCAAGCCCCAGTGCATAACCTCTACTTTTTCTGCACTTTAAATTATATTTGTGCATTAAGTTTTAAGGAGTTTAATGGAACCCACTTTCATATATAAATCTTTATCCTATGAGTCTTACTAGTATGACAGAATCATGTAGATTGCTATGCTACAGGACTCCGATAGAAGTCGAGTGATTGTCTGTCACTCGCGAGAGATAGGAAATATATTATTGTTGATTCTATATTATTATCACTCATGATAAAATTGTGGAAAGGAAAAATAGAGACCGGACAGGGATATGGTATGGGTATTGGTGGGTGTAAGAGGTTGTGTCCTACGGCCAACAGGGCATAGCTTGGTTACACTTTTTCCCTATCTGTGACGGTTAAGGACCGACAGTTGCATTGGGTTCTAGGCAGGTCACAGACTTATTATCCTGAGCATATACTTGGATAAGGGCGTAGGGAAGACTTGTTACTCTCTTGTCATGGGTTCCGGCTCTTTCCGGACCGACTTTCAGGGTGGTTTTTGGGTGGAGGTCCTTGCACGTCACTGAGTTCGGGACTCAGGGGCGAGGGCTTGAAGTCCAAGTTTGGACGGGGACCTAGACCCCGTAATAGGAGGGTAGTGGGTTGGTTCTACTTGTGCCTGGGGTACAAGCGGGCGTGTGTTTTGGGGTACCCAGCTGGGCACATTGATTCGCGAATCGTCGGGCGATTCGGTACGACTTGTCTACAGTCTAGCAACATAGTAAGAACTGGAAGATGAAAGATGGTAAAAATGATTCTGATTGCTTACCACCTGCTTGAAAGTAGCACAGGTGCTTGCATAGAATGGCTTGTTAATGAACTAATGATGGCCGCTAATAAAATTGAATATAAGGATGCACGCTTAGTAATGCTTCCTGCAGATGCAATAAACCCACAAGCCAGATAGCCCTGCATATTCTTGGAGTCTTTTCTTTCCTCCTGTCGGGTAAGTCTTGCTGAGTACAATTGAGTACTTATGGTTTTATTTCCCCCTGCTGCAGGTGACAGGTGGATGCTAGAGCTGACCCTTGTGTGTGGATTCCTCCTAATGGGCTCAGAGAGGATTCCTTGACGCTGCGATCATTGTTTTTACTTATAACTCTCACTAAATATTTTTATAAATAGAAGTTTTATAATCTGTTGTCATAGTTTATATATCAATATTTCATCATGTCATGAATAGATATTAATTTCCGCTGTAATTCTGATCACATATTTATATTCCGCTGTTAAATTAAATTGTTCATAACTCTGATAATATGTTCATATTCCGTTATTATAAATTATAAATATTATACTCTGATGTTACATGGAAAGTGATGTAATAAATGATTAATAATGATGTAAGTTTTATTCTCTTATTTGTGGTCCTAATGGAAAAACGTGGATTTTCGGGTTCTCCCTTGGGGTGTGCCCGACGAAACTGCGTAATTTGATGTCCTCCCTTGAATACTTAGTGTATAATGAAAGACAAGTACTTCTGGGCGGTATTAGATTAGGCGGTTCTACCACAGCTAGCTGGAGCTCGTTTGGACCTAGATGACATAGTAGTTTGAGGACCCAAAAATAAAATTTTGATAGTTATGGACTTACACATTGTTGTATCGAGCATCGCTTGAGAGCAATAACGCGGGCCTCTATGAACCAATTTGGTTTCATGCCCGGAAGGTCAACCATGGAAGCCATTTTCTTAATAAGACAAGTTATGGAGCGGTATAGGGAGAAGAAGAAGGACCTACACATGGTTTTTATTGACTTGGAGAAGGCTTATGATAAAATACTAAGGAATGTTATGTGGTGGGCTTTGAACAAACATAAAGTCCCAACGAAGTATGTCGGGCTCATTAAGGACATGTACAACAATGTTGTGACTAGAGTTCGAACAAGTGATGGAGACACGAATGACTTCCCCATTAGGATAGGACTACATAAAGGCTCAGCTTTGAGCCCTTATTTGTTTGCCTTAGTGATGGATGAGGTCACAAGGGACATACAAGGGGAAATCTCTTGATGTATGCTTTTCGCGGACGATGTAGTGCTAGTTGATGAAAGCCGGACAGGAGTGAATCAGAAACTGGAGTTATAGCGGGAGACTTTGGAGTCCAAAGGTTTTAGATCCAGTAGAACTAAAACTGAGTATATGAGATGTGACTTCGGCACTACTACTCGGAAGGAGAAAGATATTAGTTTGGAATGTCAAGTAGTGCCTAGGAAGGATACCTTTCGATATATAGGATCAATGCTACAGAAAGACGGGGATATTGATGAAGATGTTAGCCATAGAATCAAAGCAGGGAGGATGAAGTGGCGGCAAGCATCTGGTGTCCTATGTGACAAAAGGGTACCACAGAAGCTAAAAGGTAAGTTTTATAGGACGGCGATTAGACCTGCTATGTTGTATGGTGCAGAATGTTGGCCTACGAAAAGATGACATATTCAACAGATAAGTGTCGCGAAAATGTATATGTTGCGTTGGATTTGCGGTCATACAAGATGGGATCGAGTTCAGAACGATGATATACGTGATAGATTAGGGATAGCACCAATTAAAGAAAAGCTTGTCCAACACCGGTTGAGATGGTTTGGACATGTCCAACGGAGACCTACAGAGGCACCGATGCGTAGTGAAATCCTAAGCTAGGATAGTAACGTGAAGAGAGGCAGAGGAAGACCGAAGTTAAATTGTGTAGAGGCAATAAAAGGAGACTTGAAAGGATGGAATATACCAAAAGACTTAGCCTTAGATAGGAGTGCTTGGAAGACAACTATTCACGTGCCTGAACCTTGATGGCTTCTGCTGGGTTTCAACTCTAGCCTACACAAACTTGTTTGGGACTTAAAGACTTTATTGTTGTTGTTGTTGTTGTTGTTGTATAGTTATGGACTTAGATGGCACCTCAAGACAAGTTGGGTACCTAAAAATGAATTAATTTTGAGAGTTCGGGGACCTAGGTGACATCAAAAGACAAATTTAAATTACATGAAAATGTATTCTGAGAGTTCAATGGCCTATTCGACACCGTGTGACAAGCTTAAAGACCGCTCGTGCATTTTACTCTAAACTAAATTGGACAACATCGTTATTTTAAAGTTATTCCATGGTATTTTCATTTCTAAATAGCGTGGTGCTTTCCTAGGAAGCTAACAAAGTTGTGTTCATGTTTTTTCTCAAATCCGAGCATATATACATAGATACTCATATGATGCACATGTGCAACCCTACCTCTAACCCCCTGTAAGCACCTCCAAGACCTCTAAGAGATCAAGCCGACATATCTTATGATTGATATAAAATCATTATCGGCTCCATGCTATTGACAGGCTTGTTAACTATATATACCACCGAAATAATAGTGTTGTTAAATTCTGGAATAGTTTTTTTTGAAAAAAAAGAAAATATAAGTACTGGTTCTAGGCTGAAAACTTAAACCGATAACTAACTCAGTTTCCGTTCGGTTCATCTTTCTAGGAGTACAAATAACTTCGTTACTTTAACTAGTTCTTAAACAAACATTTCATAAACTAAACTAACGTACAACCAATTTCTGAGCTTTGTAATTCTAAACATGCAACTATATTATGCTGATAATTTGTAAAGTATATCATGCCACCGCTAGATTAGGAAAGATAAACTTACTGATTCTTAGGCTACACGCAATGCGAATGCAGTGTTTGTACTTTGTAGGAACCAGCAACTTGTAGAGACAACACCTTTGCTGTTGCAAGATGCAGCCATGCAACACGCATCATTGCTCGAATGACCGTTTTGTTAATAATAAGGTGTCCGACTAAAGTCATGCCAATGCATGCTAGGAACTAAGAACTCCTAATCATTTGTTTTTGCTTTCGTGTCATGTAAAGCTTTCGTGTCATGTAAGATTCAAACATCAATTGTCCCCATAAGTTAAAAGGGACCACGAACAAGTTTCGAGAAACTTGTTTTATTTCAGGAAAATAATAATGAAAGACTGACCTAAGTAAAAGCACAACACACAAAAACGCTAAACAAGTAGGTATTAATTTGTAAGGACACTCAACCTTAACTAGAGAATTGGTAGATGTGGTTTTTGCACGAGCTCAGGAGCAGTTCCGCTGAAGTAGCAGTGGTTCACGTATGATAACAAGCGAGTGTTTGTTCAGTCTTGGGTTGTTCTTCCATTTCCATTCTAGCAACTCCTTTTTTTTTCGGAGGGCTGGTGCCTGGTGGAGAGCTTTTCAAGAAGCTGCTGGTGCAGGAGCTTGCGTTCTTAGGGCATCACACTTGGACAAACAATTAGTTAGTACCTAAAAAGTAGTCTAAGAAGTTGCTCTTCTGAGAAGCTCCTGTTTTTTTTAATAAAGGAATACAAATATTCTGGTCTCCCTATCCATGCGTGAGTATAAACGTCCGATACAGAAAAGTTGTTTTTTAGACCAAGTTCCACTAAGCAGAAAACAAGATTAAACAAAACTATCAAACGTGACCGGTCCAAACTAAACCGAATCAACTGAAACCAAACAGAGACACAGCCCTCAATCCTTCACGATCTGATGATGCCAACCATGTTTCCCAAACGCTTGTAACATCAATATTTCCAAGTGTTTGCACCCATCCTTCAACGCTCTTCTCGCTTCCTCTTTAGACAGCAGTGACCAATGCCTGATCCAGTAAGTTCTCCTGAAGATTACCTGCAAGCAAGAATAAGACATTTTTTGTTGAACACTATATCATTTCTATTCAACCATAAAACTCAGCAAATTACTACTAGCACCACTATGATCAGACCCCTCAAACTTGGAGCAAAGCTCCTTACCCAAGCACCAAACATATGAGCCGTCCACTTAGGTGGTTGAAGATTAAAAGCAATTAGCAAGGAATTCCACATAGATCTAGCCAAGCGACAATAAAAAAGGGATGTTGCACGGTCTCCTCTAAACCGCAGAGGTTGCATCTAGTATCCCCGTTAGGTCGTTGTTTTCCAATGGGTTCTTCTTGTGTTCATTCCTTTTCAATCCTTAATTAAATGCTACCTATTCAAGCTTGTTCGTGACAATCTTGCCAATGATCATCCTCATAATCTATTTAGGGAATGCTTAATCGGACAAAAATTACCTGACCTAAATAACTCTCCTAAACCTTCAGTCTTAAGTGCATAAGGTCAGACATTGTTGCCTGGTTAACAAGCATATCAAGGCAACAATTAAACATGCTCTTAATCCTTTGTAACGAAACAAGTTTCAAAACTTAAAGGATACATGTTTCAACAAGGACAAATACATCAAACCAATTATCTTTTTTTTCTATTCCTATATAATATAGTAGTACTCTCAGTCACAAAAGAAGATTTATGATAAGTAAAAAATTTGACTAAGTTTATAAAAAAAAGTTCTAAATAGTTTTATTATAAAATTATGTTTTATAATTAACCTAATAAATGATGCTTATTCGGTATTATAAACATTAGTAGTTTATTAATAAATTTGATTAAATTTAAATTTGTCTGACTTCCCAGAATTTGATTTTTTTTTTACGGAAGGAGCACTGGTACAGCATAAAATAAAACATGGAAAGGCAGCCGAAGTGTCGAACACGGCTTGAGTCAGACACGCAAAAGTCAAAGCCAGCTCCCTCACAAAACCCATCGATGAAGAAAAGGTTGACATGGACCGTGACCGGTGTCCGGTGACTGGTGTAGTGAGACCTGACAGACTACGCGCGTCCACAAAGCTGTCTACTGCTCGCAATTACTTGATCAAAACCCCCCTCATTTCCACCCTCTTTTCCCTGATCCCACCGAGACCGAGGTTTTTGTCCAAAAAAACCAACAGCCCCTCCTCCTCCCCTGCCTTCCCTGCTCCTCCTCTCCCGGCGACCGGCTGGCCCCTCCTTTGCTGAGGCGAGAGACCCCCGCCCGATCCGGCCATGGACGCCGCGTCCAGGCCGCCACCGCCTCACGGAGCAGGGGTCCGCGTCCGCGCCCCGCTGGTGAGCTCCGCTCCTCTCCGCCTCCCTTCCCTTTCCTCTTGTTCGTCGCTTAAAGACGCGTCTTTTAGGCGGGATTTATTAGACCGGGTGTTGGGGGTGAAGGTGCCGCCTTTCGGCTGGAAGCTTCGACCTGTGGGGGTCGAGGATGAGGATTTCGTTGTACGGATTGAGGGTTTTGGTCGATCCTGTCGCGGTTGACGGCCTGGATCTGGCTGCTTGCCTACTTGGTTGGGGCTGGGGTTGTTCGCTGAGTTTTTTTGTGTGGTGTTCTTGCGCTTCATGGCCACGAGGGAATCGCTAGTAGTTGTAGGAATGGACCGGGGAAACTCTCTTATCTACCATAGCCTTTGTTTGTTTTATACCGCGGAATCCGGCGATGATAGTGTTGCCTGACTGCTTGTAGCAAGTGCAGCTTCAGTTCTAATTTGTGGATGGTGCTGATTACTGTTAAGTACGAAAGGACTACCATATGGGTTTGCATATTGCGCATGCTCAAGTTTTGTTTTCTCTAGTTGTGATTGTTCAATCTTTAAGTACCACCGTAAATTGCATGAACTTTCGTTATGCTGTAGCAGTGTAGGTGGTGCATTGTCTTCTCCTAATTGATGAATTGAGATTTCATTTTGCATATATCCGGCTCACGTGTTGTGATATGTTCATTAATTTCTGAACATTCCACAGATTATCTGCTTATGTTTTGTTAATTTGAAGGCTACACAAGTTTTATAATGATTTTGGTCTAACTGATAAAACCAGAGATAACAAACCTTTCCTGAATTCCTGTACCATTTCATGAACAAGTTCAACACTAGTTCAGTTGATGGCTGTCTTTAAACTGCTTCCACACTCGTTCAGTCTACCTGGGACATTGGCCCATGTTTTTCAAACCAACTGCATAATCTTTCAGTTGTGCAGATTTCCAGAACTGAGCTAGCCCCTGTTGGGGACATTGGTTCAGGTCCTATGTTGATGAACTTACATGTATTGATATTTTCCTTACTGAAGTTAGTTCCATGAATTTAACATTCTTGATTTGGGAGATCTGATTCATGAAATCCTGACATATTTTTTTACAAAGTAATGCCTTTAACCCTCATATAGTCATAATGTTGAACTAGTGTCAACTCAATTTGAAAACATGATAGTTCTCTTGTTCATGATTTTACGTGCCAAATTTCACTTGATTTACTGATGCATCAATGCCCAAATCTAAATAGATACATTAAATATGAAACTGTAATTTATAGGAAACACAGTTCAGAATTTTTTGCTGCAATTGAAATATCCTACAATTGCAAATAATCTTGGGGAGCTGATTATTGATGGTAACATTTATTTGAAAGATTTGAACAAAAAGAAATTCTAGATGTAAAGAAACGAAGTTATCCATGCTGCTATGTATCCCTGATGCTTCATTTGTGGTATTTAGGTTTTATTGTTCATGTCATTGTTTTGTGCCTAGAATTGAAGCTCCTAATAATATTTTGGTGTTTTATTTATTTACCATTATTTATGATATCATTCTTTTCTGCCAATACAACCTCTAAACATTCTTTTTATCATTGGCTGCCAGGTGGAGTCTGTCTCCTGCTACTGCAGATTAGATACAGGCCTTAAAACTGTTGTTGATGCTAGGAAGTTTGTTCCTGGCGCGAAGATGTGCATGCAACCTGAAGTCAAACAAAACAAGCGCAAGTCAAGGGGCTCAAGAAAGGAAAGGTCCAGGACGCAAGCACCACTTTTACCAGGCCTTCCTGATGATCTTGCTATTGCCTGCCTTATACGAGTTCCTCGAGTTGAACACCCCAATCTCAGGATGGTTTGCAGAAGATGGAACCGCCTTTTGTCTGGGAATTACTTTTACTCCTTGCGTAAGAAAATTGGAGTGGCGGAAGAATGGGTGTATGTCTTTAAAAGGGACCGTGAAGGGAAGATATCCTGGCATGCCTTTGATCCACTACACCAGCTATGGAAGTCACTCCCACCAGTTCCACACGAGTATTCAGAAGCATTGGGCTTTGGGTGTGCTGTTCTGAGTGGTTGCTATCTGTACTTGTTTGGTGGGAAAGATCCTTTGCGGGGTTCTATGAGGCGTGTTGTATTCTACAATGCTCGGGCAAACAAATGGCACCGTGCTCCGGATATGATGAGGAAACGTCACTTCTTTGGTTCTTGTGTAATAAACAATTGTCTCTATGTTGCTGGTGGGGAGTGTGAAGGAATACAGAGGACACTGCAGTCTGCAGAAGTTTATGATCCAAATAGGAACAGATGGGCCTGCATTACTGAAATGAACAATGGGATGGTGCCTTTCATTGGAGTTGTATATGATGGCAAGTGGTTCTTAAAGGGGCTAGATTCCCATCGCCAAGTAACTAGTGAGGTCTACTTACCATCATCCAATACATGGTCAGCGATTGATGATGAGATGGTTACAGGTTGGCGGAACCCAAGTATTTCCTTCAATGGCCGGCTCTATTCAGCTGACTGCCGCGATGGCTGCAAGCTTAGAGTCTATGATGAGAACACAGGAACATGGACAAGATTCATGGACAGCAAGCACCATTTGGGCAGCTCACGTGCCTTTGAAGCTGCAGCTTTGGTGTCACTAAATGGGAAACTCTGTGTTATCAGGAACAACATGAGCATAACTCTTGTTGATGTCTCAGACCCAACAATGAGTGTTGAGACAGGTAGTGCACGCATGTGGGAAACTGTTGCTCGGAAGGTCCAGCATAGGTCGTTTGTGGCTAACTTATGGTCCAGCATTGCAGGACGGAACTTAAAGAGTCACATTATCCATTGCCAGGTGCTGCAAGTTTGAATGCAGATTTTGTTAGTGGGAACATGATCAAATGTTAAAAGAAGCAACATGTTCAGAATTCAGATCAGTGATACAACCCTCCATTTCGAAGGTAGTAAGATTTCATTGCAGAATCATGGGGAAAAAAGGTCATTGGCGTGCCACTGTGGCTCCCAAAGTCCCAAATAGTTATTTGTTCTCTTTGAGAACTGAACTCCAATTACATTCTGGCAGCGTTGGAAGACCATCATTCATGGGAGAAGTTTTTTCATACTTTGAGTGCAAACCAGAAAGTGAGAAGGAATTCCCTAGTGTAATGGCATTTTCTTTTTCTTGGTGGCAGGCTGGGAAAATTGTTTGGTGGGGATATATTGTTCTCTTATCATATCTATTCTATCTTTTCCATCGCGTAATAACTGGCATCTTACTGTGTAATGTTGATGTATATTGTAGCAGCAGACTAGGTAAGACTCTAGGATTAGGGTAGTCAGGATTATGCCTATTATACTTCAAATTTTGGTTGAAATTCCTGATATTTTCGTATACCTTATCTATGTAGATGCTGGATAAACGCAAGAGAATCCGCTGTTTTAGTCATGCAATCGTAGAAACACAAAGCCGTTGTTTTCCAACTCAATTTGAGATATGCAGTCGATGACCTCATTAAAAGAAGGTAAATTGTATCGAGATGATCGGAGAGTTCTGGTTGATGTTTCATGGAGCAGTATGACATTATTGTAATATGGTTGGCTCGTTGGTAACTTCGCCGGTGTACGAACTATGGCGCTCCTCTCGGCAAAATACCTGATACCCGATCCCCGAACCCAGACTCAGAAGTACCTGAACCTAAAATACCCGATCATAAGGTGATCTCCTTTCAGAAAAAGGTATAACTATCGCGGTTGCTAGTCTCGGTGCCCGTGCTCCAGGCGACTCGAGCCGGTTGCCAGGCGGTTCTAGGTTTCGACATCCTTCTTCTCCGATCTTCTCCGTTACTGCCCTGATCTTGTCCTGATCTCAGGGTTTGAGTCCACAATCCCATCCTCCACTCGCGTCCACGGTCAATTCTCCGCTGTTCGGAGCCCAGCCAAAGTTCTGCTAGCCTTGGTCCTCACCGTCTGGTGACTGTGGGCGTCTGCGCTTCTTCGTCTCCCGGGAGTCCTATGTTGGAGGCAGGCAGGAAGAGGGGTGTGGAGGACTTGATGGTGGTGGATACTGATCTGGTGTCGAAGAAGGCGAGGAAAGAAGAATCAGAGAAGTTTGCTTCGGAATCTGAAGTCTTGAAACTGCCGCAGGACCAATGAAGATCATTGCGTGGAACTGCCGCGGGCTGGGGAACGGTGCGGCAGTACGTGGCTTTCTGAGCCTTCGGAAGGAGGAGGACCCCGGTATCTTGTTCTTGTCCGAAACCAAAATGGACGAGCGCAAGATGGATGGCTTTAGACGGACTCCAACGGGATAGCCAAACCCAAAAATAAGTCTTGTACAATGCATATGCTTATCAAATCACGGCTCTAATGGACGACCCATCCACGCGACGCATTTTGCCTACAAGTCCAAGCGAAACGCAAAAAAGCGTTGTCTCTCTCCTCGCTACTCAAATCTCCGATGGTGGCCGCGGCGGCACGCGATGGAGAAGCCGGACCACTGCCGGAGCTTGAAGCCGTCGGAGCGCCGCACCCTCTGCCGCTGAAGCCGCCATCGCGCCGGGGTCGCTGCGTCGTAGTGCTATGCTTCCTCCCCCTTCTCCCCCCTCTGCTCTGCTCTTCCTTTCTTCCCCTGCCCCTTCTCTCTTGCCTCCTCCGTCCGTTGACCGCAGAGCACCGCCGGCTCCACTCCGCTGCCGGGCCTGGCTGATGCCGCCGCGGCCACCCTGCGCCCGGGCTCGGCCGGATCTGAGGCCCCACGGTGCCACGGCCCTTCTTCCTGCCCGGCGTTGTGACGGGCGGCGGCGGCGGCGAGAGAGAGAGAGCGCTCGGGAGGAGAGCGCCGGAGTCCACGGGCCGCGAGCTGCTGTGAAGTGCTGATGAGAGTTGCGCGCGAGCGCAGCGAGCTTGGCTGATGCGTGGCGGCGGCCTTGTTCCCGCGAGCAGGTCGGAGGAGGCGGCGGCGCGATGCTGCGCGGCGGTGGTGCGCGCCGCTTGTGGCGCAGGGTTCTGGCGAAGGAGGAGGACGAGGCGCCGGCGGGGAGCGGGGGCGCCCTCTCGCCGCCGGATCTCGCGGCCACCGGCGCTAGGAACTTGGAGATGGAAGCGATTTGCATCACAGCACTGGCTGATTTGCGTCGCCTGTTGGAGAATCGAAATTTTAGGTACGGACCTTTTCTACTGTGCATAACCTAAATCATACAATGCGTGTTGTGTTTAGGTCTCCATCGTTGGAGACAGTCTTCGGTGCAAGTTGGGGCTAACAAACATGATGGCAAAGGACTGTGAAGGGACAAGTGGGGGCTTGGCAGTCTTCTGGCGGAGGGGGGGTGAACGTGCATGTTCGTAGGATGTCTAAACTATACATCGATGCGGACGTGACAGAGGAGGATGGTTTTGTGTGGAGATTCACGGGCTTCTATGGGGAGCCGAGGACGGATCAGAAGCCCCTGTCGTGGAAGGCGTTGAGAACGCTGAACGCGGCGAGGGCGACACCCGTGGTTGTGTATGGGGGATTTCAATGAGATCTTGTTGGGATGTGAGAAGGAAGGGGGCCCGCCGAGATCGCAGACATGTATGGATGCTTTCAACGAGGCTTTGGATGATTGTGGCATGACCGATCTAGTTTTTTCTGGAGATCCTTTCACTTGGTGGAACAACAAGCATGATGATGAACGTTATGTCCTGTGAGAGATTGGACCGAGCAGTGGCGGATGTTGAGTGGAGGGCTTGGTTCCCAACTTTCAAGGTCACGAATGGTGATCCAAAGCATTCGGATCATCGGCCGGTGATTATGGAGACTGACTTGGGGGAGACCCATCTAGAAGCGATAGCCCGCCTTTCCGTTTCGAGGCTGGGTGGGATGCCCTGCAAGGTGTAGCTCTTGATCTTCAAGATTGGAGTAGAAATCTTCTGGGCGACCTAGAGAGAGAATAAAGAGAGCTCGTAAGCGTCGGGGGCCATTGAGGGAAATCTAGCTAATCGAGTGGAGCTGCTGAAATTTAAGTTAGAAAGGTTGGAGGAGAAGAGAAATTTGTATTGGAGACAGCGGGCGAAAGTACATTGGCTGGACAAGGGGGATAGAAACACAAATTTTTTCCACCAATATGCCATTGAGAGGAAGCGTAGAAGCAGAATCCGGAGAATAGTTTTGGATGACGGGCGTGTAATGGAGGAGGATGGAGATTTGTTGGGGCTGGTGACCGATTTTTACCGTGACTTGTTTACTTCACATGCAGGTGGCGACACAGATGAGCTGCTGCGTTGTATTGATGCTCGTGTCACGCCCGAGATGAATGATATATTGTTGAAGGAGTTTTCGGATGAAGAAATTAAACTAGGACTGGATAGTATTGGCAACCATGGTTTTCTTTTTCGGCCGAAATCTCCTGATATTTCCGATATATCTTTTTTATCCGTATGTGCTGATAAGAAAATATCTATCTTTTTCGTACAAATTTTGTTTAAATTTATTTAAATTTACTTAAATTCAAATTGAATTTTATTTGAATTTGGTCCGATATTTCCGATATATCATGTTTATCCTCTTTATCTGTGACCCCCGATAAATTTTAATTTCCGAAAATGAAAACCTCGTTGGCAACCTGAAGGCACCAGGTGATGACGGGATGCCCGCTATTTTCTATAAATCCTTTTGGGAGACAATAGGAGATGATGTTATCAGAGAAGTGAGGAATTTTCTGAGAGGGGGGCTGATGCCAGATTCATGGAATGACACAGTGGTGGTGCTTATCCCTAAAGTGCAATTACCGAAAAAACTCAAAGACCTTCTTCCGATTAGCCTATGCAACGTGGTATACAAAATTGCTTCGATGGTTCTTGCAAATCGCCTGAAGATTATATTGCCAGAGATTATCTCTCAAAATCAGAGTGCTTTTGTGCCAGTCTGATTACTTACAACGTGCTCATTGCCTATGAGATGAATCATTTCATGCAGAATAAAAGGAGTGGAGTTGATGGTTATGTGGCGCTCAAGCTTGATATGAGCAAGGCATACGATCGAGTGGAATGGTCGATCATGGAAAGATAATGAGAAAGATGGGGTTCCATGAAAGATGGATCAGCCTAATTATGCAATGCATCTCAACAGTTACATACCGTATAAAGGTTAATGGGAGTTTAACAGAGCAAATTATAGCATCCCGGGGGCTACGACAGGGGGACCCACTTTCCCCATACCTTTTCTTGTTGTGTGCTGAAGGTTTTTCTGGCTTGATCAACGCCGCTGAGGAGAGAGGAAGTATACAAGGGGTGACTATATGTGCTGGAGCCCCAAGCATCACTCATCTTTTGTTCGCTGATGACTTGCTGGTTGCTGCTTCTCCTGAAACCAGATGAAGAGAACACAGCCCATTTGCGACAAGTGCTACAAATTTATGAGACATGCTCGGGGCAGAAAATTAACAAGGACAAATCATCCATCGTATTTAGCAAGAACACAAAATCCCAGGATAAAAGAAAGTTTATGCAAATTATGGAGCTCACGCAGGAGTCTTTGAATGCGAGGTATTTGGGTTTGCCAACCTATATGGGGAGATCTAAGGCAAGCTTATTTGCATATCTAAAGGAAAGGCTATGGAAACGCATTCAGGGGTGGAAGGAGAAATTGTTATCAAAAGCAGGCAAGGAAACCTTGACAAAAGCAGTGGCGCAAACAATTCCTTCCTACGCTATGTCCTGCTTTGACTTGACAAAATCTTTATGTGATGAGATGAGCAAAATGGTTTGTCAATATTGGTGGGCGCAGCAAGACAAAGAAAACAAGATGCATTGGGTTTCTTGGGAGGAAATGTGCAGAAGGATTGAGGAAGGTGGGCTGGGATATAGAGATCTCCATTTGTTCAATTTAGCTATGTTGGCACGTCAAGGATGGAGGATTCTACAGAACCCGGACTCCTCGTGTGCGCAGTTGTTGACGGCGAAGTACTGTACCAACATATCCTTGTTGCAAGCCAGGGAAGGGCCGGGCATATCCTATTCTTGGCGCAGCATTGTGAGAGGCCTCCAAGCGCTGCAAGAGGGACTAATATGGCGAGTAGGAGATGGATCTCAAATCAAAATCTGGGAGGATCCATGGATACACAATGGAGTCTCTAGAAGGCCGATAACTCCAAGGGGTCGCACGTTGGTGACAAAAGTTGCGGAGCTACTGCATCCGGAATCGGGCACATGGGATGAAGAGATGGTACGTGATATTTTTTGGACTGAAGATGTGCGGCACATCCTGGCAACCCCTACAAGTCCAGGACACGAAGATGCTTTAGCTTGGCATTTTGATCGTAGGGGCCAGTTCTCGGTTAAGAGTGCTTACCATATGCTTGATGATGCAAAACACCGGGCGAAGGTCCGTCAGGCTGGCGAGACTAGCAGCTGTGGCAGGGAGAAGAAGGAGAATGGGGCGATCTATCGTAAGATCTGGAGACTCCAATGCCCGCCAAAGGTGAAACAATTCACATGGCGCCTGGCGCATAATAGCCTGGCTCTGAAGATGAACATCCGTCGTCGGGGATACTACTCGATCGATACAAGATGTCCTGTATGTAATCGTCAAGATGAGGATGGGGGACATTGCTTCCTCAAATGTAAATTGGTCGGGCGCTGCTGGTCCAGTCTTTCGCTTGAACCAGTCTGTCAAGTGTTGTTGATGAAACAATCAGCCTGGGAGGTGATTACAGAAGTGCTTCAGATGAGGAGGATGTCTGCATCAAGACTTTGCTTTTGCTCGGGAAATGGTGGAGTGTGAGAAATAAAATAAATAAAGGAGAGAAGGGACTGACGGGGGAGGAAGTAGCAGCTGTAGTGACGCAGCTCATTGGCGATCTGGGCAGAAAGGAGCAGCAGCAGCCGGCCAGTTCGAACCTGTCCATGCGTAGATGGTGTGCGCCACCACCAGATCAGCTGAAGATTAATGCGGATGGTTCCTTTATCCCGGAGACCTTGCAAGGTAGTTGGGGCTTTATAATTCATGATCATGAGGGGGAGTCGATCCTGGCAGGAGCTGGACGTCTTGGTGCGGTACCAGATGTGCTCACGGCTGAGGCGGCCGCATGCCAGCAGGCTTTGCAAGCGGCCACTGACTATGGTATTTCACGCATTCAGCTAGAGACAGATTCTGCTGTTCTAAAGCAAGCTCTGCAATCTGCCTCGATGGACTTGGCGGCGTGCGGAATGTTGATTAGGGACACCCGCTTCCTGCTGCGGGAACAGTTTGTTTGTAGTGACATCTTATCGGTCCCTAGAATTTGTAACTTCGTAGCTCATGATTAGCCAAGATGGCTATGAGTTAGGACCTGGGTGAGCGCTATGTTTGGGCAAACCCCCTCCTACAATTTGTAAAAACTCTTGTTGCTCATGATTCGGTCGAGCCCGTGGTTGCAATGGAAAGGCCATAGAGCCGAATATTGAATAAAAAAATACCCGATCATAATTTTGGGATAGCAATGTTAAAACCCGAATTTAGTTTGGGTAGTTTAGGTAATATTTCCTGTGAAAGCATCTAGGTCCCTAGTTGAGTTTCGATGATTAATGACAATACGTGATTACTGTGACTAACGTGTGTTTTGCGGATGCAATTAAATTAGGTCACGATAATGGCAATTGATTGGGCAATCATGGTTGTCATGCCCCTACGATGGAAATCGTTTCGGTTTTCAAAGGATGGACGACAAGGTTAAGGATAGACTAGTTCTAAGTGTCGTTTGGTGTTGAGGAGACACTTAGAGTAGTTTATGACTTTAGTTTTCCTTTAGCCATACTATTAAGGGGGTATGGACGGGTAGCTTGACTTAGGTGAGTCTAGTGAGTTATGTGTGGTGCACATTTGCTAAATCTAGCACTAGGTACCTCCTAAAAAGCCCTTAGATCAATTGAAGCAAACTTCATTTACATATGATTGAGAGTTGAAAGTGAATGGAGGGTTAAATGCTGACCGGACGATGGCGCAGAGTCCGGTCAGTTCATTTGATCAAGGTGCGACCGGACACTGAGAGGTAGCGTCCGGTCGACTCTAGTAAGGTTCCAGAGAGGGAAAATCATGACCGGACGCGTCCGGTCAGTGCCGGAGCGTTCGGTCACCCCGCAGAGGCACATAACGGTTTGCTTTTAACAGGGTGTATAAATACTTTCTTCATTCGTGTGAGGGGGTACTTTTGCTCATTCCAACAGCTGAGAAACACTCTTGAGAGTGCCAAGAAGAGCAATGTCCTAGTGAGGTGATTGAGATTTGAGAATCCAGAAGAGAGCCCTCGTTAGTGAAAGCAAGAGTAGCAAAGTGTGCATCCACCCTTCTCATTAGGCTTGTCATGGTCAAGTGAGAGTTCATGCTTGTTACTCTTGGTGATCGCCATCACGTAGACGGCTTGGTGGTGATTGGAAGCTTGGTGATCATCCGGTGGAGCTTATGAATGACCCAACTCAAGTTGTGAGCGGTTGTGGGAGATTCACCGCGACGGAGTGTCAAAGAATCAACCCGTAGAAAGCACTTGATCCTTGCGCGGATTAAGGGGGAGCTACACCCTTGCGCAGGTGCTCCAACGAGGACTAGTGGGGAGTGGCGACTCTCCGATACCTCGGCAAAACATCGTCGCGTTCCTCCTTCTCTCTTTACTTTGAGCATTTACTTTGAGCAATTCAATTATTGTCTTTACATTCATAAAATTGCCATGCTAGAGTAGGATTAGAACTTAGGTTGCAAGACTTTTTGTGCGGTAGAATATTAGAAACACTTTCTAGGTACAAGGGGTTTAGTGGGCTAACCGTAGGGTTTAATTATTGCAAAGAAATTTAGAATTAGCCCAATTCACCATCCTCTTGGGCATCTTGATCCTTTTAATTGGTATCAGAGCCTCGTGCTCATGTATTTAGGCTTAACCGCCTAGAGAAAGATGTCTCACGGGGATAGACATCCTCCTATCTTTGAGAGGGATGATTTTCCTTATTGGAAAATCCGCATGGAGGCGTATTTAGAAGCTCTAGATGTTGGAATACTTAGAGCCGCCTCACAAGGATTCCCAAAACCCCGGGATCCCACGCACCTACAAGGCGATGAGGTCAATTATGAAAAATGGAATGCAAAGGCTAGAAACACCATCTTTATAGGCCTTTGCAAAGATGTGTTTAATTGGGTGAGGAATCACAAAGACGTCCATGCACTATGGTTAGATATTTGTGCGCTCCATGAGGGAACAAAGAGCGAGCATGAGGAATGCTATCATCTTGTCATGAAAAAGCTAAATTCATTTGAGATGCTTCCTAAAGAGAGTGCTAATGAAATGTACTCACTCTTGAATGTTCTTGTAGAGGAAGTCAATGGGCTTGGACTTACTCAAATGTAACCATCCGATGTTGTAAGAAAAATCTTGAGTGTCCTCCCCATTGACAAATATGGGCATATTGTGACCATGCTTCATCAAGGTGATCTTTTCACCGCTACACCAACATAAATCTTGGGAAAGATCAATGCTCATGAGATGTACATGCACATCACACCACAAGATGGCTCATCTTCTACTAAGAAGAAAGACAAGGACTTAGCATTCAAAGCTAGCCAAGAGAAGGGCAAAGCAAGGCTTGAGCATGAGAGCTCAAGTGATGATAAAATTGATGATGCAAGTCTTGCTCTCATGGTGAGAAGAACCACCAAGATGATAAAGAAGCTTAACAAGAGTGGCATCAAGTTTGATGGCAAGAAAAAAAGTTCTTCACTAGCACAAGAAGAAAGCCAATCTCGGAGATGGATTGCTACAATTGTGGAGAACTTGGTCATTTAGCACATCAATGCAATAAGCCCAAGAAAGACAAGTACAAGGGCAAGAAAGATGACTCAAGCAATGAAGATGAAGATGAAGATGAGAAGAAGAAGAATAAGCCATACAAGAAGAAAGATGGCAAGAAGGACTTCCACAAGAAGAAGAAGAATGTGAAGGCATACATCGTCGGTGATTGGCTCACGGACATTGATTCATCAAGTTGCTCATCCGATGATGATAGTGATAATGAGAAGGTGGCTGCCATTGTGATTGACTCTTCATCATCTTCACCGACACCACCTCCGTCATCCTCTACACACCTATGCCTTATGGCCAAAGGTGAACGCAAGGTATCAAATGATGATGATAGTAGTGGTGATGATCGTGCTAATAATGATGATAGTGATAGTGATAGTGATGATGATGAATATGAAACACCTTCATATGATAATCTTGTTAAATTGCTAAATCAATATACTAAGATCATTAGAAAGACTAGATCTAAGAATGATAAGCTAGAAGCTAAGAATGATTCTCTTTTAGCTAAATGTGATATAGCCAAAAAGGTTAGTATTGAGCTTAGAGAAGCAAATGATAATATGTCATCCAAATTCAAGGAGCTCAAATCTTCTAAGAAAGAGCTCAAAGATAAACATGATAAACTTGAGAGGATACACAATGAGCTCATCACTAGCCACAACATGCTAAAAGAAGAATATACTACTCTTAAGATTAATTATGATAATCTTGTCATTGCTCAAGAATTTTTATCCAATGAGCCACATGATGCTACTAATGATGTTGTTAAGATTGATATAGCTACATCATGTGATGATTTGATCATTAAGAGCATTGAGCAAAGTTCTAGTAGCAAGGGCAAGTAAGTGATTGAGACCGATAATTATGATGAGTTTGTCAAGCTCAAGAATGACAATGAAAAGCTCAAGAAAGATCTTGAAGAGATGAAGACCCACAACACTATTGTGCTAGAAACTCTTGATCATGATGGTGATTTGATTCTTAAGAATGAGAAGCTAAAAGAAGAGAACAAGAAACTCAAAGAAGAGAAAAATAATGATGCACTCAAGGAAGAGAACAAGAAGCTCAAGTTGGAGAAAGAGTATGTCAAGATTGGATTGAGCAAGTTCACAAGAGGCAAGCATCTTCAAAGATGAAAGTCATGTTCTTAGGACCTCCCAACAAGAATAGGCCTAAGAAAATTTGGGTAGCAAAGTCACTTGTTGAGAAGGTGAAGGGCCCTCAACAAGTTTGGGTTCCTAAAGCTTGATCTCTTGTGTGTAGGTGAACTACAAGACCGGTGGAAGTCATTGGGTAATTGATAGTGGTTGCACACAACATATGACCGGTGATCCTCGTATGTTCACCCCACTAGATGAAGAAGTAGATGGACAAGAAAGAATCACATTTGGAGATAAGTCAAAGGGCAAGGTTAAAGGTTTGGGTAAAGTGGCAATATCAAATGATCATTCAATCTCAAATGTGCTATATGTTGCTTCATTGAGCTTCAACTTGCTATCCGTTGGATAATTGTGTGATCTTGGCTTCCAATGCTTGTTTACCAAGAAGGAAGTTGTTGTATCTAAGAAGGATAATGATCAAGTGATATTCAAAGGATTTAGATACAACAACCTATATCTAGTGGACTTCACCTCCAAAGATGCTAATTTGAAGACTTGCCTATTCACCAAAACAACACTTGGGTGGCTATGGCATAGAAGACTTGCTCATGTTGGGATGAGCTCACTCAAGAAGCTAACGAAGAATGATTTGGTGAGAGGGTTGAAGGATGTGAAGTTTGAGAAGGACAAGCTTTGTAGTGTATGTCAAGCCAACAAACAAGTTGCAAATACTCATCCAACAAAAGCCTTCATGTCAACCACAAGAGTGCTAGAACTCCTTCATATGGATTTATTTGGACCAACAACATATAAGAGTTTGGGAGGAAATCTTTATTGTCTTATGATTATTGATGACTATTCAAGATACACATGGGTATTCTTCCTTCATGACAAATCCGAAGTTGCATCATGCTTCAAGAAGTTTGTCAAGAGAGCACAAAATGAGTTTAAAGTGAAGCTAAAGAAGATAAGAAGCGACAATGGAAAAGAATTTGACAACACAAACATAGAAGCCTATTGTGATGAAGTTAGGATCAAGCATGAGGTCTCTGCAACATATACTCCTCAACAAAATGGTGTAGTTGAGAGAAAGAACCGGACATTGATCACTCTTGCAAGAACAATGCTTGATGGGTACAACACTCCTGAAGCTCTATGGGTAGAAGCTATCAACACCGCTTGCTATGCATCCAACCACCTATTCCTTCAAAAGTTTATTGGCAAGACACCTTATGAGTTGCTCAATGGAAAGAAGTCGGACGTCTCCTTTAGGGTGTTTGGTTACAAATGCTACATCTACAAGAAGCGGCAACACCTAGGGAAGTTTTAAAGATGTTGTGATATTGGTTTTCTTGTTGGTTACTCATCAAAGTTCAAAGCATATAGAGTATTTAATCATGCCACCGGCTTGGTTGAAGAAACATATGATGTGAAATTTGATGAATCTAAAGACTCTCAAGGAGCACATGAGAATCTTGATGATGTAGGTGATGAACCATTGAGGGAGGCTATGAAGAACATTCCGGTTGGAGACATCAAGCCTAATGATGATAAAGATGATGTACAAGTGATTAATCTACCTTTTTCATCAAATGTGCCACAAGATGGTGATAAAGATGGGAGAGTAGAAAATGAAGACACTCATGTCTCCCATGAGCAAATGGTGACACAAGCACATGATGTTGATGCTCCACCCCCTCAAGTGGTTGATAGAAGAAATTCACCTCTACTTCAAGCACATCCACAAAATCTCATCATAGGGAGTCCATCAAAGGGAGTAATGGCTCGCTCTCAAAAGCTTGCTTCGTTTATTGAACATCACTCTTTTGTCTCTTACTTTGAGCCTACTAAGGTAGAAGAAGCTCTTCAAGATCCGGATTGGATCAAGGCCATGCATGAAAAGTTGAACAACTTCACCCGCAATGAAGTTTGGACTCTTGAAGAGTGACCAAAAGGTGCAAGAGTCATTAGAACAAAGTGGGTGTTCCGCAACAAGCAAGATGATCAAAGCATTGTTGTGAGGAACAAGGCAAGACTAGTTGCAAAGGTGTTCTCTCAAGTTGAAGGTTTGGATTTTGGAGAGACCTTTGCACCGGTTGCAAGACTAGAAGCCATTCGTATCCTCCTTGTATATGCATCACATCATGAGATGAAACTATATCAAATGGATGTGAAATGTGCATTTTTAAATGGCTTTATTAATGAACTAGTCTATATTGATCAACCTCCCGGGTTTGAAGACCCTAGATATCCTAATCATGTTTATAGGTTGTCCAAGGCATTATATGGGCTTAAGCAGGCCCCAAGAGCTTGGTATGAGCGCCTTCGGGACTTCCTCATTGAGAAGGGCTTCACCATTGGGAAGGTTGACACCACACTATTCACCAAGAAGCTCGATGGACATATCTTCATTTGTCAAGTGTATATTGATGATATCATATTTGGATCATCAAATGAAGATTCTTGCAAAGAGTTTGGTGAATTGATGTCGAAGGAGTTCGAGATGTCAATGATTGAAGAGATTACATTCTTTCTTGGTTTTCAAGTCAAGCAAATGAGAGAAAGGATTTTCATCTCTCAAGAGAAATATACAAATGATCTTCTCAAGAGATTCAAGATGGATGAATATAAGCTAATCAAGACACCAATGCCAACTAATGGACATCTCGACCTAGATGAGGGAGGTAACACGGTTGATCAAACTCTCTACCGCTCTATGATTGATAGCTTGTTATATTTAACCACATCTAGGCCCGACATCATGTTTAGTGTGTGTATGTGTGCTAGATTTCAAGCTAATCCTAAGAAAACTCATTTGATTGCCGTTAAAAGAATCCTTAGGTATCTTAAGCACACACTAAGCATTGGCCTTTGGTATCCCAAAGGAGCTATATTTGAATTAGTTGGCTATTCTGGTTCGGATTATGTCGATTGTAAAGTTGATAGAAAAAGCACATCCGGAGGGTGCCATTTGCTTGGTAGATTACTTGTGTCTTGGTCCTCTAAGAAACAAAATAGTGTGGCTTTGTCTACCGCCGAAGCGGAATACATTGCCACGGGTGCTTATTGTGCACAAATTCTTTATATGAAACAAACTTTGCTAGACTATGGTGTAGTTCTAGAGAAAGTACCTCTTTTGTGCGACAAAGAAATTGTGGTAAAACTTGCAAATAATCCGGTTCAACACTCTCGCACTAAGCACATAGATATCCGCCATCACTTTCTTAGAGATCATGTTGCAAAGAATGATATTTCATTAGATGGTGTAAGGACCGAGGATCAATTGGCGGATATCTTTACTAAACCGCTAGATGAGGTGACTTTTTGTCGATTGCGGAATGAGCTGAATGTTCTTGATTTTAGCAACTTCACTAAAAATGAGCTTGTGTTGTCCTTTGCATTGCATTGTAATATACAACATGTTTACTTTATGGTAATGCACTTAGGGCTTGTCTAACATGGTTAAGATAACCGCCATAAAGCATGTGAAGAAGCTTAACCTTGGATCAAACTTGACAAGCAACTAGATTTACTTTCAAGTATAGCATTGCATATGCATGAATGTTGCTTTGTCGTTTATCTTCAATTGCCCTCTTATTGCCTATTTTCTTAAAAGGAATTATAGCATAAGGCAAAATATTTTTGAAAAATTTGAGGGTTTGAGAGAGGTCACTCACATCAGTCCCAATTGGTGTTTATTTGGATCTTATTGAAGTTGGGACTTGATTGGGAATAGGCAGCACGAAGGACTCTGAAGATTTGGTGGAAAAAGAGTGACCGGACGCTGCACCGGACTCTGAAGTCTAGCGTCCGGTCAGTTCATAGGAGGTGAACCTGCTACGATGGAGTGACCGGACTCTGCTGTTCAGCGTCTGATCAAGCAAAGGCGATCAAGGCAGTGAGGACCGGACTCTAGCTGCGTCCGGTCAGGGTTCACTGGACGCGTCTGGTTGCGGCTCCAGAGGTTTTGGACCTCTCTGGAGTTGACCGGACTCTGGGTGGCAGCGCCCGGTCGTTGCCACCGGAGCATCCAATCAGTAAATAACGTGCGGGATTCCAACTCTTTTCTCTGTTTCCTTATCTATCATGGTGGGCCACCTCATATAATCGCAGCGCTGCCTTGACCTAGCCCCGCATCCACACCGACATCACCGAACCCTAGCCGTGCCATGCTCCACGCCACCGCATCCCGCGCTGCTCCCTTGCTCGCGCCTCGGCTACGCACCGTCGATGTGCCAGCACCACCGCACCGCGCCTTCCTGAGCCCGCGTGCCACTGCACGCCCCATGCGCCACCACGTCCGCGCCACCGTAGCTTGCCCGCGCTGTGCCCCAGTGCCACCCACGTGCCAAGAATGTCGGAGGAGGTCCTGGTGATGAGGGTTCGAGGCCCCCCGCCTCACCAGCCCGCAGATGCAAAAGGCAAGGCGACAAAGAAGCTAGCGACGAAGAAGCGCAAGTACCCTGATGCAGATACAGTGAGAGCAGCAGCAGTTGCAGAGGCCATAGAGCGCGCCAAGAGAGGAGGTGCTAGGAGTGATGTTGTTATTGTAGATCAGCTTTCTCCAGCTCAGAGGGCTGCTGTCCAGGAGGTTGAGCGTCATCATGGTGGTCCAGCTAGGATAGCCATGGTTGGAGGATGGCATGTCGCTATAGATGAGAGTCAGTCTTAGGGGGAGTCACAACAGCAGCCACAACCAGCAGAGCAGACTCAGGAAGGAGAGCAGGCTGAGGAGACAGAGCAGGCACCTCAACCACAATTACACCGCTCTGGTCGTACCCATGCTCCAGTCACACCGAGGCCAGAGACACAGCGGAGGGGCTCTTGTCCACCTCCTAGACCACAGAGTCCGCCTCTAGTGACTCATCTAGATTTGAGGGCCGCCACGGCCAAGCAGGTGCAGCAGCTTAGATTTGTGGACTTTGAGCAGTGGTTCCCACCGAGGAGGGATGACCGAGCTTTAGAGGGCTTCTACACACCACTGCAGGAAGATTTTATAATGCATATCTAAATTGTGGGGCAGTATTCAGATCTTAGAGGGTGTGCAACATTGAGTCCATTGTAGCAGCAGCTGGAGAGCATATTCGCCCTTACCTATCTTACTTGCTAGGGCTGACAGACTTACTAGGACGGATAGGCTTATATGTTTCATCTTGGGTCCATGAGTTCTACGCTACACTTTGGATTGACCCACAGCACAGATTCATTCACTTTGCTTTTAGAGGCAGAGATTACAGGCTGATGAGCTTTAGGGTCAGAGACCCATCTGGCTACATGAGGTTTGCTATGGACAGACAACGCCTCCCAGACGCCCTCACGGCGGTCTTGTGCCCCCTATAGATCTAGTCCGCCATTGCTTCATAGAGCCTTTCGGCGAGGGGTCGAGCAGGACACCTAGTGATCTCACTCCTACTACTAGAGTGCTTGATGCTATTATAAGGAGGACCCTGCTTCTGAGGATGGGGTATCGTGAGGGCTTAACTCGCATATAGTTATGGCTACTAAACTCTCTGATGAAATAGACTGTGTTTGACATTTGGAATATCCTTCTATCAGAGATGGAGGATACTATTGCTGAGGGGTTCAGGGGTCACAGGCAGCTGCCATATGCTCACTGGATTACTTTTCTGATTCACAGGGCAGTTACTGTGAGTCCACCTGAGATGCTGGCAGAGTATAGTGGTGCTACTACAGAGTTCCCTGCATACAACATGACTCAGATGATCTACCATAGTGTAGTGAGGACACCCAGCCAGCCACGCCATCGTCTAGAGGTGCCAGAGACTGCAGCTCAGCATGATGAGACTATCAGGGTCATTGCAGCTATAGTGCAGG
This sequence comes from Miscanthus lutarioriparius, assembly GCA_904845875.1. NCBI lineage: Eukaryota > Viridiplantae > Streptophyta > Magnoliopsida > Poales > Poaceae > Miscanthus > Miscanthus lutarioriparius. The sequence continues at coordinate 92,881,941 of CAJGYO010000001.1, read as the reverse complement.
AGCAGTTAGATGCTCAGCAGGAGGGGATGGTCGAGAGCGACCCCAGCGACAGCTCAGATGATGACTACCAGGATATCCCTTAGATGCCTCCTTGACGACATGACCATGAGGCCGGTAGCTCTAGTTTAGCTCCACCTGCACCGCAGACAGACCCTGCTCTACTTGCTATACTTGAGCGGATGAGGCAGGATCAGGCTCGCCAGGCTCAGGAGACTGCTGCTACATTTGCATAGTTTCAGACCAGGCAGGATGAGTTCTAGTGACAGTAGCAGGCGATCCAGCAGCAGTAGGCTATACAGCAGCAGCAGCAGCAGCCATGCATCATCAGTAGCTTCTCATGCAGCAGCAACTACTTGGATTTATGCAGCATGTAGTCACTGCTATTGGGGCTCCACCACCACAGCCTTCACCCTAGCTTGGTCAGCCTGCCACCACTTCTATGACTCCAGCTTTCTAGCCTAGTGGGCTTCAGAGTCAGGGACCGCCAGTGACATAGTTTCCTTCACCTACAGAGTAGGTGTCCTAGTGGTTTGCTTTGCTAGCCCTAGCCCCATAGTTCACTCCTCTTCATACGGGCTTTACTCCGCCTTAGAGTTCGTCAGTGCTCACCCTAGTTTCTAGGAGCCTTGGTGCTTCATTTAGTGAGTTGACAAGGCAACCTACACCACCAGAGCTATATGTCCCTGGTCCTTCCACAGTTGCTCCTATTACTGGGACTACAGAGATGCTCCCATCTTTAGTTGCATCATCAGAGCAGGCATCACTAGTTCTAGATCCGACCCAGTTCGCTTCAGCTTCCCTTCTAGCCACAAAGGGTCAGATTGCTCAGAGCTCAGGATTAGATGATGATGGCACACAGTTCCAGCTCGCTCTCACACCTTAGCTCCCGCCTCGTCCGCTGCAGCCCCGCCGACCGACCCTTAGGTTTTGGTGTTTGATGCCAAAGGGGGAGAGGGATCGAGTATGTTAGACTTAGGGGGAGCGACTTATTTAGGGGGAGCTTATCTATTAGCTTATCTATTATATTTGGCTTTTTATGTGTGATACACTATTATGCATTCGTGTGTTTACTTTCATGCATTGAACCATATTTATGTGATAGTGATATCTATGTGACCATGATATTATGTGATATGTGACATGTGTGCTCTCTACTTTGAATTATTTATATGTCATATCACTTGTGTTATGCTCATTTGCTTTGCTTCAACGTTTTATTCGATGCAAATGAGCTTTATTACTTGTACTCATGCTTATTTCATATTTTTGGAGTACATTATGTTGGCTTGGGTCATATAAGCTTGCCTAACTCTTTTGTTCTTATTGCTAAAAGCTTATATGAACCAAGCATGTTAAAAACCTCAACTCTTTCACATACTCGAGGTTGTATTGTCATCAATCACCAAAAAGGGGAGATTGAAAGCATCTAGGCCCCTAGTTGGGTTTTGGTGATTAATGATAATACATGATTACTATGACTAACGTGTGTTTTGTAGAGGCAATTAAGTTAGGTCATGGTAATGGAGATCGATTGGGCAATAATGGCTGTCATGCCCCTACGATGGAAATCGTTTCAATTTTCAAAGGATGGACGACAAGGTTAAGGATGGACTAGTTCTAAGTGTCGTTTGGTGTTGAAGAGACACTTAAAGTAGTTTAGGACTTTGTTTTTGCTTAGGCCATACTATTAAGGGGGGTATGGATGGTTAGCTTGACCTAGGTAAGTCTAGTGGGTTAGGTGTGGTGCACACTTGCTAAATCTAGCACTAGGTAGCTCCTAAAAAGCCATTAGATCAATTGGAGCAAAGTTCATTCACATATGATTGAGAGTTGAAAGTGAATGGAGGGTCAAATACTGACCGGACACTGGTTTAGGTGTGACCGGACGCTGGCGCAGAGTCCAGTCAATTCATTTGATCAAGGTGAAATCGTCTGGTGCGACCGGACGCTGAGAGGTGAGTGACCGAACGCTGGGTGCCAGTGTTCGGTCGACTCCAGTAAGGTTCCAGAGAGGGAAAATCGTGACCGGACACGTATGGTCATAACTTAAACACTGGGTTTCGGGGAGAACTGACCGGAGCGTTCGGTCACCCCGCAGAGGCACATAACGGTTCGTTTTTCAACCGAGTGTATAAATACTTCCTCCATTCGTGTGAGGGGGTACTTTTGCTCATTCCAACAGCTAAGAAACACCGTTGAGAGTGCCAAGAAGTGCAAGGTCCTAATGAGGTGATTGAGATTTGAGAATCCCAAAGAGAGCCCTCATTAGTGAAAGCAAGAGTAGCAAAGTGTGCATCCACCCTTCTCATTAGGCTTGTCATGGTCAAGTGAGAGTTCATGCTTGTTACTCTTGGTGATCACCATCACCTAGACGGCTTGGTGGTGATTGGGAGTTTGGTGTTCATCCGGCGGAGTTTGTGGATGACCCAACTGAAGTTGTGTGCGGTTGTGAGTGATTCACCATGATGGAGTGTCGAAGAATCAACCTGTAGAGAGCACTTGATCCTTGTGTGGATCAAGGGGGAGCTACACCCTTGCACGGGTGCTCCAACGAGGACTAGTAGGGAGTGGCGACTCTCCGATACCTCGGCAAAACATCGCCGTGTTCCTCCTTCTCTCTTTACTTTGAGCATTTACTTTGAGTAATTCAATTCTTGTCATTTACATTCATAGAATTGCCATGCTAGAGTAGGATTGGAACATAGGTTGCTAAACTTTTGTGCGGTAGATCAATAGAAACACTTTCTAGGCACAAGGGGTTAATTGGGCTAATCGTAGGACTTAATTATTGCAAAAGAAATTTAGAATTAGCCCAATTCACCCCCCTCTTGGGCATCTTGATCCTTTCAGGGAGTTTATCTATAATATTTGTCTTTTTATGTGTGATACACTATTATGCATTCATGTGTTTACTTTCATGCATCGAACTATATTTATGTGATAGTGATATCTACGTGATCGTGATAGTTGTGTGATATGTGACATGTGTGCTCTCTACTTTGAATTATTTATATGTCATATCACTTGTGTAATGCTCATTTGCTTTGCTTCCGCGTTTTACTCCGATGCAAATGAGCTTTATTACTTGTACTCATGCTTATTTCATATCTTTTGAGTACATCATGTTGGCTTGGATCATATAAGCTTGCCTAACTCTTTTGTTGTTATTGTCAAAAGCTTATATGAACCAAGCATGCTGAAAACCTCATCTCTTTCACATACTCGAGGTGGTATTGTCATCAATCACCAAAAAGGGGGAGATTGAAAGCATCTAGGCCCCCAGTTGGGTTTCGGTGATTAATGACAATACGTGATTACTGTGACTAACGTGTGTTTTGCAGATGCAATTAAGTTAGGTCACTGTATTGGCAATTGATTGGGCAATCATGGTTGTCATGCCCGTACGATGGAAATCGTTTCGGTTTTCAAAGGATGGACGACAAGGTTAAGGATGGACTAGTTCTAAGTGTCGTTTGGTGTCGAGGAGACACTTAGAGTAGTTTAGGACTTTATTTTTACTTTGGCCGTACTATTAAAGGGGTATGGATGGGTAGCTTGACCTAGGTGAGTCTAGTGGGTTAGGTTTGGTGCACACTTGCTAAATCTAGCACTAGGTAGCTCCTAAAAAGGCCTTAGATCAATTAGAGCAAACTTCATTCACATATGATTGAGAGTTGGAAGTGAATGGAGGGTTAAATGCTGACCGGACGCTGGTTCTGGTGTGACCGAACGCTGGCGCAGAGTCCGGTCAGTTCATTTGATCAAGGTGAAATCGTTTGGTGCGACCGGACGCTGAGAGGTGAGCGATCGGACGCTGGGTGCTAGCGTTCGGTCGACTCCAATAAGGTTCCACAGAGGGAAAATCGTGACTGGATGCGTCCGGTCAGTGCTGACTGGACGCTGCCCTGCGTTCGGTCACAACTTAAACACTAGGTTTCGGGGAGAAATGACCGGAGCATCCGATCAACTTGACCAGGGCGTTCGGTCAACCCGCAAAGGCACATAACGGTTCATTTTTAACGGGGTGTCTAAATACTTCCTCCATTCGTGTGAGGGGGTACTTTTGGTCATTCCAACAGCTGAGAAACACCCTTGAGAGTGCCAAGAAGAGCAAGGTCCTAGTGAGGTGATTGAGATTTAAGAATCCAGAAGAGAGCTCTCATTAGTGAAAGCAAGAGTAGCAAAGTGTGCATCCACCCTTCTCATTAGGCTTGTCGTGGTCAAGTGAGAGTTCGTGCTTGTTACTCTTGATGATCGCCATCACCTAGATGGCTTGGTGGTGATTGGGAGCTTGGTGATCATCCGGCGGAGCTTGTGGATGACCCAACTCAAGTTGTGAGCGGTTGTGGGTGATTCACCGCAATGGAGTGTCAAAGAATCAACCCATAGAGAGCACTTGATCCTTGTGCGGATCAAGGGGGAGCTACACGCTTGCGCGGGTGCTCCAACGAGGACTAGTGGGGAGTGGCGACTCTCTGATACCTCGTCAAAACATCACCGCGTTCCTCCTTCTCTCTTTACTTTGAGCAATTCAATTCTTGTCTTTACATTCATAGAATTGCCATACTAGTGTAGGATTGGAACTTAGGTTGCAAGACTTTTTGTGCGGTAGAACAATAGAAACACTTTCGAGGCACAAGGGGTGAAGTGGGCTAACCGTAGGGTTTAATTATCGCAAAGAAATTTAGAATTAGCCCAATTCACCCCCTCTTGGGCATCTTGATCCTTTCACCCTGGTATCCGAACTACCCAAATTACCCAAAATATCTTCTGTTCCTAATATGAAGACATGGAGTGGTTCAATGCAATATAAATTCATTATTTGGTATGAATTAATGTAGATTTATGCTAACTTGATAATTAAGTTGTTATTAATTGATATGAAGACATGATATGATTTGAGGGACCGTTGTTTACTGCCTTAAAATGCTACTAGAATTCTTCCAGAATGGTTGGTTTTTGTCAATTTCGGGTATATTCGGGCAAAATCCGAACCTGAGCTCAAATTATCAGGTATGCGAAAATTCTAGTAATAGGCCAAAATTGGGTAACAATTTCTAATATTGGAACTTTTAATTACCCGATCCAAAATTTTCAAGTAACCCGAATGCCCAGCCCTAGCTCTTAGGATCAAACATGGGCTTCCACTTTTGATGCTTCTAGAACCCAAGTAGCATGACCTATTGGGCCTGCTTGGTTCAGTCTGGCCTCCATTTGGTTGGAGGCTATACCTTATTTTTGAAAAAAGTCCATTTTATCTTTCTAAACCTTAGATTTTATTTTAAAACAAGACATCTTACCCCTAAACTACAAAACTATTCAAATTACCTCCATATCCTGTTTTGAAGTTTTCAGTTAAAAAAATATAGTAAATACTCCAACCAGTGCATTCTGTTAGGCGTTAGCGGGTTTTGGAAACTAGTGATATTTACACGGCATGCAATGGTACTGAAGAGTCCAAGGGGTTGAGAATTTTCCTCGCAAAAAAGGGTTTGACAATAATAAGCCTCACATGAGGCTAAGAGCATCTCAAGGGTCTTTCTTAAATTCACTCTCTAAATAATCATTTCGAGAGTCACTTGAACAAAAATTGCTCTCTATATTTTTTCATCCTCCAACAGTTTCTCTATATCTTGTATGCATTTTAGAAAGTCGGTCCCTCACTTTATCTTTGGCTAGGGAGAAATTTTGAAGATTAAATTAGCTGGAGATCTAATTAAGAAAAGATATTGAAAGGTATTTTTTAATCAAAATCTCTATTTACGAGGAAGGATATAAAGAGTCTCTTGGAGTTGCTATAAGCATTGTTTGCATGTTGTAGTTAAGGCATTGTTCATATTTGTGGGATGGATCTCTAACCATTTTGTGGCGAGTTGTGCCCCTACGGAGCCGGTGAGGGGATACTCCAAGCACAACGATAGACACTCTATTTTGGTATTCGTTTTTCTACCTCTCACGGTTGTCCCTAGCAGCCAGCTCAGTAACTGATGCCACACCTACAATGCCCCTATCTAAAGCTTCAGTCCAAAAGTATGAGAAGTCATGAATTATGTATCCATTGATGCCAAGCTCATTCGGACACATTCTCATAGCATTTCTCTTAGCAGTTCTTGCATTTAGCACCATCGTTCCTCAAGCGCTAATTTCAACGATCTGTTGAGGTCCATCCAATTTTGAAGGAATGTTGAAGGATATATATGACAATGAAATCCCTCTCCAGCTCCCACGATGATAGTATGATGTCTAATATCAATAATACCGAGAAACCAAAGTGTACTTCGAGCCATATAATCGGCTCAATCATTTAAGTTAAATTACAAAAATGTGTTTGGATGAAATAGAAAATATGTTAGATTGAGCATAAGAAAAGATTTGGCGCAAAGAGAATATACCTACTATGGTCACAAAAGGGAATCGTGCCGGCTACAAATTTGGCGCAAACAACGTAGCTCTAGGGAGGAGTCCAGGTGCCTAAGGAGGAAGTGAGAGACCCTGCATGTCCGACCATGAACACACAAGTTATGTTTCTAATAGTAGTCAGAATTCGGTGCCAATAATTTGGTTCACCCTTCATGATATATACTTTCCAAAATATAAGCACATCATGGTAACTGATCTAACTAGAAAGTAGCTTTAGATTTATTTAAATAAGATACAATAATCACAATCGCAATGCTGATATTTACATGTTTTTTTTCGGTTTACATCATGTTTATAGGAAGGTTGAAAACAATACACTAGCAAATTATTGGGGTTTAGGGTTTATAGCAATACACTAGCATAACTGATTTGTTAACTCATGCTCAAACAGACATTACATAACTCTAACTCTACATCACATTATCTGTTTAACACCACATTCAGATATATCTACAACATAATCACATTCTCATAGTGAATCGAAGGAGAGGATGTAGGTTGGGAACTTTACTAAAAGTTGATGGAGAGGACATGGGCGGTGATGCTCCTAGGGCCGATGACAGGGATGACACGATGTCCGGGTATGATGGGGACGACATGCGGTGAACGAGGGACAGGGACCGTGCGTGATGGATGGGGACAGGGACGACACGACAGATGGGGATGACGCGGTCATAGCTCAGCGGGAACACTCTTAGGTCTCGTGCAATTGGCGTAGATGTAGAAGGCAGCGCAAGGGAGATGAAATGTTAGTGCTAGGGAGACAAATCAGATGGCGAGGAACAGAAATTTCAAATATATAGGGGAAAGGACATCACTGTCGGTTCTTTTCTTGAACCAACAGTGTTGTTCCCGTATCGCTACTAGTTTAGTTATGAAGCTTGCAGGGATGATCACAGATCATTGCTGGTTCAATAGCAACCGACAATGATGACCCCTTGATCACTGCCGGTTCAATTTGTAGCTAGCAGTGCTTGTTGATGGTTGTTAATGTCTGTCGACGATGAAAAAGTGACGGGTCGATCCCCCCGCCGACACGCTAGCAAGCCGAGAGAAACCACGTGGAGCAGATCCTGAGCTCTCCTCGGACTTAGGAGGACACCGAACCGGATGGTCATGACCTAGGACGTGCCAGTCAATTTGACCCTGCAATTGACACGGAGACAAGATTGATCATTAATTTAAGGTGGAACATGCCGGTGTTTAGCCGATGAGATAAGGCTATCGACTAGAAAGTCGATATCCAGCATGTCCATGATGCATGATAAGTAAAACAAGCATATCAACAATTATCAGTTACTCATTTATATAGATCTAAGCAGCCGATGATCATGAAAACATGCAAAAGGTGTAACAAAGTAGACGTGGAAGCATTAGATGAGAAACATACTAGCTTTTAACCAAGATAAAAACAAGTAAAAGCATGTAAATAACCAATATATTCTCAAAGGATAGGTTATTGGCTAAAATAGCCGATTCCGATGAAAGAAGAGTCATAACATGTAAACACTCAACTATTAAACATGGATAAGTCCATACACTTATCAGATCCAATTTGCCACCTCTAACAGTGGGGATACGAGCTGGACCGATGCAACCAGGATAAATATAATAGGTTAAACCTTCAAAGCATACGAATTTATGCGCGCTTAACAGAATCGTGAAAACATGGTATGATCGTGGAAGCACGGGCAATCGACTAAATAGCCGATGCAGATATAGCATGCAGCTAGAGGCTATGTTTGACCATAAGCAAGACTTGCTACCTGGTGATTTCCGATCTGTAGTGCTAACAATGGGGGTCGACCGGATCGATGACAGCCATAATAGCGGTTCTAGACCAGATTTCATCAACTAGCAAGCCTTACCTAGGGCTAAACATGTCCTGACCACATGCTATCTTGGATCAAGATTGGGTTAAAACGACTAAACTAACCAAAACCATCATCAAAGTGAGATGTAAACAGGAAAAAGCAACAAGACGATGGATTTGAAAAGATATAAAGCCGATCCATTTCAATCCTAATCGGGCAAGGAGTGATTTTGTTATAAGTAGTAAGAATAGTAGTTATAACAAGATCAATAGCTAGAAAATCTATTAAAAACAACAAGGAAACCCTATCAATCTTAATAGATTTAGCCGATAACTAATCTGTATCAAAATTTGCATGAGATACGAGCCGGACCATTGCAACCGTGCAAATTTTGATAAGAATCAAGGGTAACTTGTATAAGTAATTGTAAGAGATACATGCTGGACCGATACAACCTTACGATTAACTAATGATAACTAACTTATGCCATGCTTGTAAGAGACCAGACTTAACCGAGGGCAGCCTTGCAAACAAAGTATAAGTCATGATGAATACTCACAGACAAATCGGAGGTCAGACTTAACTGATGGTAGCCCTGATTGATCACTGAGATGTTTGTTACAATAGCCGGGGTTCAATATTTATACCCGAGGCTTGACTACGAGTCTTGGTCGAACAAGACCAGTTACAAAGAAAAGAAAACAAACCTTCCTAAATTATGATAACTTGGACCTCAATCTTTCCCTTCTATGAAGTCCAACATGTCTTCTTGCTTCATGCCTTGCCGTCCCTGCCAACGGGGCTCATTCCCTTGAAATGATGACGTCATCTTATCTAGTTGATGGCAATTTAGTTAGCCAATTTTGCTGAATATTTTGGCTTTCCCTTGATAAGTTTATGATCTTATGGCCTCCTTATCTTGAACCAAAATTTGGTGTCAAGACATGCCCCCAATTTTGGGATAAAATGATTTTATTCCAAAATTACTTCTTATGACCTTTGCATGTGCCGCACTTCTAGCCACCTACTCTGATCTTTGGCCCTTTTGCAGATCCATTCCATCGGCCTTTCTTGATCAAGGACATATCGAAGATCATGACGTTTGGTTACCCGATGGCGATCATCCTCTTGACCTTTCAAGCCATTCTTCTCCCCTTCCGACTCGTGCTCATAGCCGATCTTTTGTCATCCCTTGAGTTTAGCCGATACCTATTCTACAAATTCTTCTACCCTTGCTCATAGCCATTCTTTTGTCATCCCTTGAGTTTAGCCGATCTCTCATTCAGATCAAGATACACCACAAGAGAGAAATCTCCACAAAAGCTTTCAAGATGTAGAAGTAGAATAGCTCTAGTTGAGAGTTAGAGAGAGTTGAGCCATGCTTAGGTTCTAGAGAAATGTTTAAAGGTTGGGTATATCTTTGTATCTTACATTTGCAAGAATTATGCTTTAATATAGTTATCTTCTCTATTTACTTTTATGCCTTTCATGTGTATGGTTAATATAGTTATCATATCTTAGCATGGGATCTTTGCTCGCATCGAGTGCTTTAGTTATCATATGTGACTAGAGTTGTAATCCATAGTATAGACATGGTGTCTAGACTATAGGTTACCTGAGATTGCGCTCAGTCCTATGGTTAGTTGTGGTAGCTCCAGGGGTGACAACTCTGTTAGGCTGTTGTAATCCACCACATTAGGATTGGTGTTCATAGAGCTTTAGGCAGCCTTCCCCCAACTATGGCAGAACCTCCTAAATTATAGGGCCCACATGCACCTGTCACTGTCCAATGACCTCGGACGACTATGCATATGTTCCCGGCAACTTAAAAAGACTGTCGGGTGTCCTCAGAGAACCCCGAATCATCCACGATTTTTTCAAGCAGGATCCATTACAGAGTCATTGTAGTATTACAACAGTTTATTCATTAATTTACATCAGAGCAAAATAGCGGAAGTCTTACAATAACTTAGTTTACAAAATAGTTGTTTCAAACCTTACAAACTAAGTATGATTATTATTATAAACCATAGTAGTGGAGTGGCATTAGTAACATAATACAAAACACACAATTAAAGTACCCTGCCCAAGGGCCACACATTTATTTGTCATCATCGCTTTGAACAACCGTCATGCAGCATAGTCCAAAGCAGACCTGCTCATGAGGCTCACCTACAACAAGGGTTAACGAACCCTGAGTACAAAAGTACTCAACAAGACTTAACCAAAATAAAAACTGATAAGACTCAGGAATGCAGGCTCAGGGATTCAAGGTATGGCTTTAGCAATAAACAAAGTTCTTTTGCGTAAAAGCTCTCTAACAAGATTCTTTCTTTCAACATTAAAACGTTCATCAAGATCTTATATGAATCTGCCATGATCCGTATTGAGACCATGAACTTCATATCAAACTCTTTCTCAACACGTACTCAAGTTCCGGTTATTTACTATGATGATGAATAGTGAATTGAGTCTCCATAACCGAGGAGCAACGACGATTCAAACCGATTATAACTCAGCTGGGGATTCCCAACCACACGACATATGTAGGTCCCTGACCTACATATACCAACCTACCATATACCAACCTACCCTCAGGTCCTCTAAAACAAGAACGGGTTCGCGCCACCCGAGAATACAGTACTCCACAAATCCAGCCCATTGCCACATGGGTACATGCTACTCTCGCCATCTCTCCACTCCCAGTGTGCGAGTAGCCATTCTCATAATAGAATAGCCAAGTTAAGGCTTACTGGAGTATGTGGCTAGTACTACAAAGTCTCACCTCATGAAATTCAAGAATGGACGGTTCTTAATCAACACAGGCGAAAAGAACCCGCTCACAAGACATCCATGTCTTATGGCTCTCACACACCGAGTCCGCCCGGTCTAGATTTATTACTCCCCATGCTCATATCTCATGATAACCTAAATAACAAGTCATATCTAGAAACCCTTTTATATCTCACAGGTGACAGGTAATCACCCGACTTTTATCTGTCTAAGCATGGCTAAGCATAACTTGACATCCTCGAATTTAAAACTGGTAACAAGATTGATATGGAAAAACAAGGTTGGTCATGCACCAATTAGGTTTTCACTCAACTCCTAATCACTTAATGTAGTACTTGAAAGCAAAAGTGATATAAATTTGTAAAACACAAGGTTCCGGAGATGTTTCACAGATATCAAATCCGACTTCAACCGGTGGATTAACTTCCTCAACAACTTGGTTAACTACCACTTCTCACCTTCGTTCACTACATGAGGTAACAATGCCATGTTTAATATGATGCGAGATATAAAATATGATGCTTGACGATGGATGCAAAAGTTAATAACTTGAATACAACTTTCCTTCGCGGTACAGTTGCAAACCAACAACTAACTAAACATTTTCATAAACTCAAACACTTACTTTAAGTGCCAAGGATCATTTTATACTAATGACCCAAGGTCATCACTCAATCCAAAATTCAAACAAAACCTAGGTCATTAAGGTTTACTATTTGTTTTTATGAATTAATATTTAATTCAAAATTATGAAATAAATCAACTTTTTCCAAATGAGCTCAAATTTTTTTTGAAGACTCATCACATGACAACTAAGTGGCAAAACAATTTTCATAATTTTTGGATAATTATTTAAGCCTAGAAAATCATGGAAACCATTTATTAATTAATTTGAGCAATTTTGATCACATTCAAAATGTACTGAAAAGTATCATTTAATATTTTTCCTAAATAGTTTACATCTCATAGAGGTCACACAAAAAAATTTTTCATAATTTTTGGAGCTCTATTTAATTCTACACAAAATAAACAAAAACTTACAATATTCATTAATTTCTAAAAAATAAAAATTTCCATTTCTAAATCAAATCGTCACTGGCAGCGGGGTCCCACTCATCAGTGAGAGCAATGCAATGGTGAGGCTCTAACCCGCAATTTCTCGCCGCCGGCGAGGTCTCCGGCCACAACCGAGGCACTACCTTGTTTCCCCACATCATAGCGCGTCGATTGGTGGTACTAGCTGAACTGAAAATGGCGGGGTCCGAGCTCGAAGGGCCATGGCGGTCTGCAGGCGGCGCCATGGTGTTCTAGCTGCTAGAGCTTGCTAGAGCTCCCTACAACTACTCGAATAGCATCAGTGGATTACCTAGATCGGGCTAGAGCACTTGGTTGATTGCGAGCAGCAAAGGTCGCGTCTAGCGGCGTTGATGTCGACGACGGCAACGACAAGCACGACTTCCGGTGACTGCAGCGGACGAATGGATCAACTAACACGACATAGAGCATCACAGCAACATGGAGAAGCTAGAGCTATGCTTAGCAAGGACAGAGACGGACCGTAGAGCGCCGGCCACGGTGAAGCGAGGTCGTCGGTGATGCAGCCGGCCGTGAGGAAGAACGACGGCGTGCAATGTTTCTCAGTGAAATTAGGCGCCTAGGACTAGTCTGCTGGGTTCGCAAGGAGTAGGCGGAGCTGTGGTATGCTTTGCTGAGACTGGGAAGGCGCTACGGCGATGGTGCGAGCACGTCGGAGTTGGGCGACGCAGACGGAAAAAATAGAGGAAGGAAGCGGAGGAGGACGGCGACGGCGTAGGCTTTAAAGCGTGGACAAGAACCATGGAGAAGCCACGCAACAGCCTTCCCCATGCCAGCGTGAAGCCGGAGGTGGCCACGGGCGCGACTAGAAGTCGATGGAAGCTCGCCGTCGATGAGGTGTCGCCTGCTGGCACTGTTCCCACTAATTACCGAATTGCCACTCGATCCATTTTTCAAATTACTCTCAATTTTTTATGGTAAATCAAAAATCTCCAAAAAAAAAGTTGTTCCAAATTCAAAGTTCTACAACTTTGCTTTAAGAACCATACTCAAATTATGTCTACATTTTAAAATGCAAGTTTAAAATCAAAAGGGGACACTTTAAGAATTTATCCCCTTTCAAATTACTTCAAATTTTTCATAACAACTTTGAAAACTCTAAAAACCAACTTTGTACAAAATGACAAGCTCTACACTTTGCCTTTTAGGCTCAACCCCAAAATGTGCTTAGATTTTGAATTAGGTTTTCTAGGGTAGAATTAAATGCTGGAAATTAGGGTTTTCGGAAATCCAATTCAACACAAAGGTTTTGAACTTGATTCATCCATAGAAGTCAACACATATATTATCATAAAAGTAAACTTGTTTTAGTGAATGCATATCAAAGTTTTTTACTAACACAAGAATGATGTGCAATGCATATGATGACATGGTATGTTTTAGGGTTTAAAACACTAGAGGTGTTACACCAACTACACTTTCTCACCCCCCTCGAGAGTTGGAAATGTACTATTGCTCCAAAGTGTTATTGTGTATGATTGCTATGTTTACCCATGATTTAGTTATACCCTATGGAACCAAAGTAATAGAGAAGTATTTAGGAATCTTGAACTCACATGTTGTCCTCTCAATTTAGCTAGACTGCTCATTTATGGAATTCTCTTATGTGTGTGTCATTATTCATAACTCTTATCATAAACAACACTTACCCCCACTTTAGTTTAGTTAGTATACTAGCTAGTAGATACATGATGGTGAACTATCAACTTCTTTAAACATTGTTTCCCTATGGATAAATATGATACCTTGTAATATTCCTAGGTGAAAGCTACAACGGTATCCATACGCTTGTGGATTTATCTGTGTGCGTCTAAAAAATACCAACAGTGATACACCTCTATCACCGCGGGTTTATATTCTAACCCGGCAATGATATGTGGTCCAAGACTTTATTTGCTTGGTCTGACCAGTGGAATCATGCCCAATCTCCTATCCTTGTCTCCCATTGTCACAGCTAGTTTGCTGAAAAGGGAGGTGCCCTCACTGTGTAGATGGTGTCCCCGTCCAAGTCCTCGGCCTCGCATGTTGTTCATGAGCGACTAGGCCAGAGCTCCATCTTATTACGTGTGGCAAGTGTAAGTAGAAAACTATGTTGGAGTATAGAGTGAAGAAGGAATGTCCCAACTGTGGCCTCATCTTATACAAGTGTCTATATAGCAATGTGAGGTGTATTTGGCTGCGCTTTTTATGATTTATAGCCATTTTTTGTGATGATTCTGATTCAAAGTTGTTGATTTGGTGTTCTAATTTTAGTGGGATGGTAGTGGATGTCTCGGTTAGTACTAGAGGAAGCATATGTTAAGCATGTGCAAAAATTGACTAGAGGCTGATGAGAGTGCACTAGCGCATGAAGAGGTGAATCAGAAGAAGCCCGTCGATGGAGAACCAATGAAAAAATTTCTTTTAGTTGGAATTGGACGCAAAATCCTTATTTTATTGAAGTGCATTATAGGTTTAGTTTCTTTAGTGCTATTTGAGATTGTCTATATTGTATCAAGGCTTTAAATGTTCAGGTTTGTAGCTAGAATGATTCGAAATAATTCTAAAAATTATGAAACACTCCGTTGCAATTAGTAAAACGACCGACAATGATGCTACACACACAATACTCAATTTAAACTGTAGTCATTAAGGAATCATTTGAAAACTACAAAATAGTACAAAAACTACAAACATATTACAACATTTTACCAACTAGAGTGTTGTTACAATCAAAGTCTACAAACACATTACAATATAAGCACCTCACAAACATTCTTATAGAACCCGAGTGGGGTCTCAGAGGTGTAAGAGCATGCCGGAGGCGGTGGAGAGAGCCAACCGGGGTGCAAAAGGGTTTGGAGCCCGTGATGTCCAAGGTGGTTGATGCTAAGTCAACGCAAACTAATAAACCATTAGATTCATGATGAGCAACTCCGCCCCACTAACTTAGTGCAGTGCCAACAACCTACCGGGGGTCCGAGAAGCAATGTATAGCTAACAACACCCAATCTTCAGCATTGTCTCCATCTTCACAAACATTCTTCTAGTACCTCATGTGCATCATCATGACTACACATAATAAAATGTGTATGTGTAGGGCCTCACACAAAACAACCCATATATGTGGATAATATATAAGTGGAAAAAGCATTATGTGTGCATACTAAATCGGTGAAAGGTCCTAAATGGCTAGAGGGGGGGGGTGAATAGCTAATAAAATTTTCTACAAATACACTAGAGCAAGTGGTTAGTACACTAAATGGTGAAATAGCGTTTTGCTCTAGCTCTAATAAAAAAGCTAGCCACCTACCAACAATTCTAGTTATCTATGATCACTAAGCACCTAATGGCTATGTCTCTACTTGCTACTCTAGTTGAGCTAACTAGAGGCTAATTACAACTAGCCAAACTAAGCTACTCAACTAGCTAAGCTACACTAGCTACCTCTACACAAGATATCTCTAGGAATATAAATACAAGAGAGGTAGAAGGGATATACCACCGTGGCAAGAGACAATCAATCAATATATCAATGGAAACCTTGGAGACAAGATGGCACAATGAATTTTCCTCCGAGGTTCACTTGCTTGCCGGCAAGCTAGCTACGTGCCTGTTGTAGTGATCACCCACTTGGAGGTTCACGCGCTAATAGGCTTCACACGCCTAACCTGAACTAGGTGCCACACAACCAACACAAGATGGAGATCCACAAGCTATGAGCAATCCACTAAATATGCCTTTCGTGATCTGCCATGGGGAAGGCTCAAGAACCCCTCACAATCACCACGATCAAAGCTGGAGACAAGCACCACCCTCCGCTCAACGATCCTCACTGCACTAAGCCATCAAGGGGGCGGCAACCACCAAGAGTAACAAGCGAATCCCACAGTGAAACACAATCACCAAGTGCCTCTAGATGCAATCACTCAAAGCAATGCACTTGGATGCTCTCTAATCTCACCAAATGATGAATCAATCAAGCAAGATGAGTTTGAGAGGATTGGCTAGGCTCACTAGGGTGTATTCTCAATATAAATGGCCAAGAGTGTGAGCCATGGCTGACCAACCACTATTTATAGAGGCCCCATCAAAATAGAGCCGTTGGCCCCCCTTACTGTGCTGAATTTAGGGCGTCCGGACGCGCTGCACGCGATGATCGGACCTGCTGCCCCAGTGTCTGGTCAACAGATGTGCGCCATGCTTCCCCCACGTTCAAGCACAACCGTGCGATCCCAACGGTCAAATCCCTTCTCTCGCGCAGTTAAGTGACGACCGGACCCACCAGTGTCATGACCGGACTCACCCTAACGCAGGGTCCAGTCGGGTCAATTTTTACACAGAGAGGTTCCAGATCGCATTTTTCATGACATGACATGTCCGGAGACCCTCCCAGCATCTGGTCCTTTCTTGTACACAAGCTACCATGCCACATCACTAAGATCTGACCCGGGAATAGTGTTGTACCAGGGTCTGGTCCTCTCAATCTCTAGGGTCCGATCGTGACCCCTGCACGTGCCCCTCTACATGCTAGAACCGGACTCTCTTCATTAGGGTCTGATCATGCCGACAGTATGGCCTGGTCCCTGTTTTTGCCTCCAATTCTTCTCCAAGTTCACCACCCTTGCTCACAAGTGCTAGTCACCAAGTGTGTCACCATTTGCACGTGTGTTAGCATTTTCACAAAGAATTTTCAAGGATGTTAGCACTCACCAGAATCTAAATGCATATGCAATGAGTTAGAACATTTAGTGGTACTTTAATAACCGCATTTCACGACAAGTTTCACCCCTCTTAATAGTATGACTATCTATCCTAAACCCACTCACACCCGCTTAGTGTCTTGAGTGGCAAAACAAAATGGCCCTATCAAATATACCTTTGCCTTGAGCCCATTTTGTTTTTCTCTTTCTTCTTTTCCAAGTTTGGAGCTTGATCACCATCATCACCTTCATGGACTTCATCTTTGCTCCAACACTTGGTGTGTACTAACCTATCTCTTATTCACTTAGAGCCAAAGGTTAGTACCTAGGGTTTCATCAATTAACTAAAACCAAACTAGAGCTTTCAATCGGTCGGTAGAGGGACCTCATCTTTGGCCGTGGAGGCATCAGGATGCCGCTTTTATGACCAAAAGCAATGGTGGTAGGTGGGATCAATGATGAAGAATCAATGTTGTGATAGTCTGGTGGATCCAATGGCTAAAGACAACTAATATTGATGGGCCAGAACGAAAACTAGTAGTGATATGAAATATTTCAGTGCTGGGTTGTGGCTTAACCATGGGGGACACCAGCATCTGCAGGGAGGCCACGACAACGCCTGGGGAAAGATGCGGCCACGACGATGCCTTGGAAAGAGGAAGTGATGACGCTTATAGGGAAGTCAATCGTGCACATGTATGTATACCACTATATTAGATCCGATCCTATTTCAATACCTAAATGGGTTCTACATTATTTTGTATATGTTCCTGTGACTACTAATAACACAAACACATATATGGTGTAGTGGTAAGTACCTATCTTCTAAACTTTGATGGGGTCTTAGGTTCAAAACCTATTGGTGATTTTTTATTTAATTTTCTTACTTAAACATTGTGCTCCAGAACCTTAGGTATTGCAATGATTTAGTCTTTCATTGCTATATGTACAATGTTTTTTTGGAACGCAAGAGACTATTACATACAACAAAACATAATTTTTGCAACATAGACGTGTTATTAATTTGTATAAACTTATGTGGCTATTAATGACAAGAACACAATTATGGTGTAGTGGTTAGTAGCTTTCCTTTAGTGTTAGAGGTCTTAGGTTCGAAACCTAGTTACACATCTTTTTTAATTTTTTCCTAAAAGCATCATGCTCCCAAACCCTAGTGATTGCAATGATTTATTTTTTTGTTGCTATATGTACAACTCTTTTGCAATGCAAGCGACTATTACACACAACGAACCATATTCGTTGCAACATAGACGCACTTTTGGAACCATCAACTAAAGAGTTGCAATATCATCTTAGTATTGCAACGCCAATAAAACTGCCCGCAATGCAAATCAAATCGTGGCAACATTGACTACTTATTGCAACTGGTTCAAATTGGTTGATAGAGCTTACTTATTGCAATGATCTTCACACTTAGGGCCACGGAATAATTTGCGTGGCAAAAATTCCACCTATCGCAACTAAAAGTGCAAATGGTTGGGATAGCACCCTTTACTGCAACCAAATCTTGCCGTTGCGACAAAAAAGCATGGCATAAGGGTCAGAAGTTAGTAGTGTAGGATAATCCAGCAATGATATGGTACCTATCCTTGCCGGCTCATACAACGAACTTGTAGTGATACATCGTTGCCTAGTGGTGGTCTCAACCGGTAGTGATGGGCTCTATCACTACCGGGTGTTTAACTTCCCACCAATTTTCTAGATCTTCATCTTATCACCTGGCTATAGGTCCAAGCACACCTAGTAGTGACGCTCCGAAGTGATTGAGTGTTCTAGCTAGTGAACTTTCAACTGAAATAATATGCAAATATAGCTTTCATGTTTCCAAACTACATGTTATAGATGACATGAGATTAGCAGCTTTTACAAAGTGTTCTGAAAGTTGGCCGAGTTGTAACTTTAAGTATATGTAGTACATAGTACTCCTAGAGCTAAATATAGAAAATTTTAGTGGGAGTCCTTTGATTTCAACCACATCAATTTTTTTGGCTTTGATCATCTAACTTATGTTTCACTTAAGGACAGGCCCAGCTTCCATTGGAAGTTTTGATGGGTACAATGCGCGATGCTCCCTTCCCTAGAGTGCCCCCAATGGGTGACTCTAGGGCGACATTGTTGGCACCCTAGGCCCCCTTCCCTGGCTCCCCTCTGGCCTCCGTCTTCGCCTTCCAGCGTGCGGCGGCGGCGACCCAAAGTGGCCCAGAAAAAAGGGTGTGGCCGCAGCATGCCTCCCTCCCACTCACTTCTTGACCACCCCCTTCAACTCCAGCCACTAGGTTCATTGCTGGTGTGGAAGCATAGCCTGCCATGGGGATCCGGGCCTCCCGCGGCTGGATCTGGCGCTTGCACCTTCTAGCGACCCTTCTTTGTCTTGCGTGGTGATGTAGCTTCATCCAGCCCTTCTTCCAGCGTCCTAAGAGCTTCTCACAGTGGCCAGCCAGATCTGAACTAGAGCCGGCGGCTTGCACCCCTCTAGGGTCGCCGGCGGTTCCCTAGGGCTAGGGCCGGTGGTGTCCTGGCTAGGACGCGTGATGAGATCCTAACGTATGGGTATCTTAAGCCTCGGGATTAAAAGTTCTCGACTGAGAGACCCCTCGACCGACCCTTCTAGGATCACTCAGGGGCTCAGGGGGCTATACCCATCGGGTACGCTTGCATGCACCCTCAAGTCAGAGGATCGGATTGAGCCCGAGTCAGCCTGCTGGCTCTACTCAGCGCTTGGGGGCTCGCCCGAGCCCAGGGCTCCTAATCGATGGGAGCTTGGACCTGATCCTTGGCCTCCCCCTAGCCTTAGGCCCTAGCCGAGGCTCGGGCACAAGAAGACATGCCCCAAGCCATCAGAGATCGAGGGCTCCTAGGCGCCGCCCTGTAAGCGCGGTGCTATTAACCACTCCTCCGATAGGGTCACGCATAGGGCGTGACACTAGAAGACAAGCTTCTCGATGACCTCTAGGGGATCAGGAGCTCCTAGGCCCACATACCAGCCCCTCGAGCCGTGGCCTCCTTCACTACCAACATGCCTAACACTTGGTGTGTTAGGATAGAGCAGCCGGATGACGCCTAGAGCTTCTTTGGCTCCATGACATCACCACGGTCTATAGAGCACCGCTACAAGACCCTCCTAGACTCTAGCGCATGTAGACCTTAGGCTCATCCCCCAAACCACCATGTACCCGACCTATCTCGATATTTATGGGATAGGTCAGAACCTAGAGGGGGGAGGAGGATCCGAAATAGATCCTTCCATTCCTCACCGATCTGCTCCTGCTCAGCACTGAGAGTAGAGCAACCCAGAGAAAGGGGCACCGAGAGCTCCTCCACTGCACCCATCGTCTTCCTCCTCTCTGACAAGGGGAAGACTCCACCTATGGTGAGGCACCCTTAGGATTAGCACCGAGCTAACCCCCTACCAAATCTCTCTCTTTCTCCTATACACTCTGTTGTAACCCCCCGATTTTGGGTGCTCTTGAGTATAAGGATCATCAGCTGCTGGACATAGGGCACCGATTAACCTGAACTAGGATAAACTATTGTGTTCTCTCTATGATTCTTGTGTTCTTAAGTCCACCCGAGCCACCGGAGACACGTACTCTGACACCACCTCGAATGATGTTGACATTTCTTTGCATCTCTACTAAGAACAGAGTTTTAAATCTAGTCCCTGGCAACGGCGCCAGAAATGTTTGTTGGTATTTATTAACTTGTCACTTGTTTAAGTAGCCACCTAATGTTGTTGACATTTCTTAACATCACTTTTGCTAAGTTATCATCCCTAGCTATGATGCCAGAAATGCTTGTTGGTACTTTCTAGCGTCACCTCTAGAATGACACTAAGAAGTAATTAAGTAATTTATTATGACTAGAAAGAATGCAAATATGTATATGAAGGGATCTGCAAACGCACAGATAATTTACCTTTGTAGCATTTCACCCGGGAGTATTCCAGGTATCGTTATTTATATTTTTACCATAGGGAACGACTGACGGATGGAATATATTGATAGCTTATACATATGATGGAGAGATATACCATAACCATTACTCTACTCACAACAGGGGTAAGTCAAGAGATAAATATATATGAATGGTAAATGATAAATGATATTGATCACTTAGAGTACTCCTTTCTATGGCATTAGCATGACTAAGTAGATATTAGAGAAATAATTCCTAAGTTATTCTTAATTACAAGTCAAAGCATACTATGATTAGTGCAATTACACTTAATAATCATAGCTAAGATCAACTCTATATCTACACATAAGGGATATTACTAAGGAAGATCAAGAATAGAGCATGACTTCCTTCATAACTAGATCCTACTTGACCTATATTCGGGGAGTGGACTACTGTAACACCTCTGGTGTTTTGACCTAGCACTAAAATTTGACATGTCATCAGATGCATTGCAAAGCATTCATAGAGTAGAAAATTTTGAATGCATTCACTAAATAAGGTTTATGTCATACTGTTGTTATTTCATGTGATGTGATTCAAAATCCTAAATAAAGATCAAGACTACAAGGGTCAAAATTTATGTGATCATGTGAGGTCATATGTCATTTGACTCAAATAACCCTAATGGGCCATGTTACTGGTCAAAAATCAAAATTTAAGTAAAAGGAAGACAAATCAAATTTGAATTCAAATTCAAATCACAAAAGTCCTTTTTGCCCCTTTTGACTAATTCAAAATTCATGTGGAATTTAGGGTTGAGGCAAAAAGCAAAGTTGGAGATTATTTTATGTGGATCAACTTTGGTATTCAAAGTTTTTCAAGTTTACATATAAAATTTGGAGTAATTTTGAAATGATTCAAATACTCAAATGCACCCCAAATTTAAATTTCAAAATGGAGGCAGAATTTGAAAATGTTCATTGAAGCAAAGTTGTAGAGTTTGAAAAGTTGAGCAACTTTCATTTTTGGAGATTTTCATCTTCTTTAGAATATTTGTGAGTAATTTGTAAATTAAATGCAGTGGCAATTCTGTAAATAATGCAAAAATCAAAATCCAGCCGAGAGCCACTTCCCTGCTTGCCGTCGGCGCCACGCAGCTGCCGCCGCCGATCATTTTGTGCCGCTTTCTTGCATGTTGACACGCAGCAAGCTCCGTGGCGAGCTCGTGCGTGAGCTGTCGACGCCGGGCGCGTTCTCCCCGGCTATAAATAGGAGCACCGCCGCCATCGTCCTCCGTTTTTCTCCTCTGCCCTACTCTGCCACCGCGTAGCTCCACCGCTCGTCGTAGCCATCATCAAACCATGTCAGTCGTGCCCAGCTACACCAAAGCGATCGCCTCGACCTTGCGCTCATCTTCGACTTGCTCGCGTCGCTGGTGTTGGCCGGAATCGCCCGGCGCAACATGTTCTTCCCCGAGACCGGCCGGAGCTCCACCACCATCGACCTCGCCATGGCTAGGATGTTCCAGCCCATCTCCGCCTTCACCAAGTACACCAGTGTGATCGTGGTGAGCTCCTGAGCGTGATGTTTGCTTCGCTTTTACCTCTATTGCATCGTAACCGTAGTTGCGTCATGCGCCGTCGTGTCCGCGCCGCCATGGCCGGCGTGGAGCTCTCTTCGGTGCACTTGCTGCCTTTCTGAAGGTTGGGATGGATTCATGGGGTAGAGTAGGTCATGTAGGTGCGGTCTGCCTCGCCGGAGCATCACCACTGGCGCGTTTTGGCCGACCGGTGATGGCAGCGCCGCCATGTTCTGTGTCTGTGTCACTGACGAGCGGGACCGCCTGTTTGGAAAAGATTCGTGGATGATTTGGGTTTCCCGAGGACACCCGACAGATCTGTTAAGTTGTTGGGAACTTGTGTACACTATCTGAGGTCTGTTGAGACATCGATAGGTGCATGTGGGCCTGATTTCTTAAGAGGTTCTGCCACAGCTGGTATCAGAGCAGGTCCTATCTAAGATCATTGTTGGTTGCTTTTGAAAACCTTCAAACTGATTTGGATCAAAGAAATTAAACTGGATATTTTGAGTTCAAATTTCTTTCTTCTTCCCTCTAATCTAGCCTCAATCTTATCTTATTTGAAAGTTTGTGGTGGATAATATGGTTAGGTTTGTCCTATGTATTAAAAATCTAGTACTTTTGATTGTATAAATCTTTTGTACTTGGATTCGTAAGATCGATTCATGCATCATGCTTGAACACCTTGCATAAATAATTCCCCTTAAAAGTGGTTGGGTAAGTAATGTCAATCCCATTCTTGCTAACCTCTATTATCCTCAAGCTATCCTTATAGTCCTATCCTAAATTCTACAGGCTATGGCAAAGACCAAGATAACCGCACGCAAGTCCACTGGACCTCATGGAGTCCCTCGTCACCAGTTGGCACCGCGTAACCGTGAGCTTGGTGAAGGAAGTTCCAAGACCGTAGGAGATGAAGGATCTGCAAGCAATCCCGCCAACATTGAGAACCTTACCAAGGAGCTCAACACTCTTCATCGAGCTCATGCCAAAGATCAAGAGAAGCTGGCGGAAATGGAAAGGGACATCACCAAGAATACTGAGTTGTGGAATGAAGCCTGGACACGAGAGGATGCGGCCAATGAACGCATCCATGAGTTGGAGTTCTACGTAGAAGACCTGGAGATGGACAATGCCATTCTTCATGAGAATGTCCACATAATGTACGCTCAACTTCATCCTCCTCATGGGGATGGTGAAGTTACAGATGAAGAAATGATGGTAGACCCAAGAGAAGTCGAGAATGGAGAGGAGGAGGATCCCGAGGAGTTAGTGTACTTCTTCGATGAAGATGAGGGTTCGTCCGATATGGGCACGGATGCCGATGACTAAAAGCTTGGAGTAGTAATAGTTCCTTTACTGCTTTCCTAGTAAACTAGGGTTGTCTTGTGGGATACAAGACATGTAACATAAATAAGAAACCATTTGTAGCATGAAACCTTTTAACTGCTTTCAATAAAATAATAATGTAAATAAACATGTCTCTCTGACAGATGCCTCACATTAACACCCGAACTGGTGCTAGTACTTCGCAAGACAATGATGAAGTCCCAAATCCTCCACCAATGCCTCCGAGTATGGCAGATGCCATAACTGCACTCGTCTATGCAACGGCCGAGAATGCTAGGTTGTTAAGGGAAATGGCTCAGAACCAACAAGCACCACACCCTAATCATGGCCACCGTAATAATGGAAATGACGAGACAACCTATATTGATTTTACTGACACACGTCCGCCTGTGTTCTCTAAGGCAGAAGAGCCTTTAGAAGCTGACGATTGGCTCCGGACAATGGAGCAAAAGTTTGAGCTGATTCATTGTACCGAGATTCAGAAACTAAGGTTTACGGCACAGCAACTCCGAGGAGCTGCTGGTGCCTGGTGGGCAAATTTGGTAGCTGTACAGCCCGCTAGTCACCAAATCACCTGGATGGAGTTTAAGGATGCCTTCAGGGCACACTATATTCCAAATGGTGTGATGACCATGAAGTTAGAAGAGTTCCTGGCTCTTAAGCAAGGGGAGCACCCGGTGATGCACTATGTTGGGCGTTTCAATCACCTGTCGCAGTATGCTATAGAGTATGTAAATACTGATAGGAAGAAGAAGAATTATTTCATGAGAGGTCTGAACACCAAACTTCAGACCATGATGGCAACTTGTGGCAATGCAACTTATCATGAGACTGTCAACATTGCTATCGCTTCAGAGGAGAATTACCGCCGACACAAGGAGGCAAAGAAAAAGAGGGCATTTGCTTCCGGATCATCGAGTGGAAAGCATCAAAAGGTGATCTACCATCCTCAAAATCATGGCCATGCACCATTCCGCCCACAACAAGGCCAAAGCAGGCAGCAAATCTTTATTCGCCCTGCAACTAATACGCCTTATACTCATCAAGCGCCGCAGCAGCAAAACAATACAAATAATGCAAACCGCAATGCTACTCCCCAGAATCACAATTATCCATGCTATAATTGTGGTAAACCCGGACACTTTTCCCACGAATGTCCATATCCTAGGAAGAACAATCCTGATGCACCCAAAGCCCCTGTTACTCAAGCTCAGAATCAGTACAAGGGCAATGCTCAGAATAGTCAGAAAGGTCAGGCTAAGAAGAAATCTAGAAGGGTCTTCTATACTCAGGTGGAATCTATTCCCAGAAGGAGAACCAGTAATGATTGGTATGTTTTCCGTTGCTAAGCACCCTACAATTACCTTATTTGATTCCGGTGCATCCCATACATTCATCAATCGTACATTTGTTGTGAAGCATGGGATAACTATTGGGGAAACAAAAGAACCATATCATATACAGTCGCCCGGGGGACGACTCTGTACAAGGGAGATAGTTCAGCATGTACCTATTGATTTGGGAGGACATGAGTTCCCTACCAGCATGCTGATATTAAAGGATCAAGATATAGATGTGATCCTTGATATGAACTGGTTAACTCAACACGGGGCTGTCATAGATGTCCTGCGTAGAACCATAAGAGTAAATGTACCTGGCAGCAAAACCCAACTTCTCATCCAACTTCCCTTTCCTAAGAGTACAGTTGGAACAGTCTGTACAACTACTGTGGAAGAAGCCGAGAATATTCCTGTGGTATGTGAATTTACAGATGTTTTTCCCAATGATCTACCTGGACTGCCACCAAACCGAGATGTGGAGTTTAGAATTGACCTAAAACTAGGAACGGCACCTGTGTCCAGAAGAGCATATAGGATGCCACCCAAAGAACTAGCAGAATTAAAAATGCAACTACAAGTGTTGTTAGACAAGGGTTTCATTCAACCTAGTTCATCACCTTGGGGATGCCCTGCTATCTTCGTGAATAAGAAGGACCAAACCTTAAGGTTATGTGTTGACTATCGGCCGTTAAATGAAGTCACCATAAAGAACAAATACCCCTTACCCCGAATTGATTTGCTTTTTGATCAACTTGCGGGAGCTAAAGTGTTCTCGAAGATAGACTTGAGATCAGGCTATCACTAGATTAAGATCAGACGAGAAGATGTGCCGAAGACAACGTTTACTACCCGATATGGTCTATATGAGTATTTAGTCATGTCTTTTGGGCTGACCAATGCCTCGTCTCATTTCATGTACCTGATGAACTCAGTTTTCATGCCCGAGTTGGATAAGTTTATAGTGGTATTCATTGATGACATTCTTATCTATTCTAAGAGCAAAGAAGAACATGCGGAACATCTCCGCATTGTTCTACAACGATTAAGAGATCACCAATTATATGCCAAATTAAGCAAATGTGAATTCTGGTTAGAGGAAATATAGTTTCTAGGTCATGTGTTATCTGCTGAAGGTATAGCTGTTGATCCGAGCAAGGTAGAAGAAGTCCTTAACTAGAAAGCACCTACCACTGTTCATCAAGTTCGTAGTTTTCTAGGGTTGGTAGGTTATTACCGTCGGTTCATCCCTGACTTCTCCAAAATTGCGAAGCCAATTACTGGACTGCTGAAAAATCAAACTAAGTTTGTATGGTCAACTGGATGTGAGGAGGCCTTTCAGACATTGAAGAAGTTGCTGACAACTGCACCAGTATTAGCACAACCTGATATTGAGAGGCCATTTGATATCTATTGTGATGCCTCTGGAATTGGTATTGGCTGTGTTCTTATGCAAGAAGGCAGAGTCATAGCATATGCTTCCAGACAACTAAAGAAGCATGAAGAACATTATCCCACCCATGATCTTGAATTAGCCGCTGTTGTTCATGCACTCAAGATTTGGCGACATTATTTATTGGGCAATATATGTCATATCTATATGGATCACAAAAGTTTGAAATATATCTTCACTCAGCCAGAGTTGAATATGAGGCAAAGAAGATGGTTAGAACTTATCAAAGATTATGACTTAGAAGTGCATTATCATCTGGGCAAGGCTAATGTGGTTGCCGATGCCCTGAGTCGCAAGAGTCATTGTCATTGCCTGATTGTAGAACCTATGCAGCGAACATTGTGTCAAGAGATGGAGCATCTGAATTTACAAATCATAGAACAAGGTTCCCTGTCCAATATTGTAGTTGAGTCCACTATCAAAGATCAGATCATTGCTGCTCAACAGAAAAGTAAGGGCATAGCCCATATCAAGGATAAATTCAGATATGGAAGATCAACATGTTTCAAGATTGGTGAATCAGATGTCGTATGGTTCAAGGATAGATTGGTAGTACCCAAAAATTTGGAGCTGCGAAAGCAGATTCTTGATGAAGCTCATTCTACAAGATACTTCATTCATCCAGGTAGCAACAAAATGTATCATGATCTGAGAACGAGATATTGGTGGACCAAAATGAAAATAGAAATAGCTCAATATGTGGCCAAATGTGATACTTGTCAGAGAGTCAAAGCGATTCACATGAAGACTGCGGGTCCATTACATTCCTTGCCAGTTCCATCTTGGAAGTGGGAAGATATCTGTATGGACTTCATAGTAGGGTTGCCTAGGACATCTGCAGGCTACAATTCAATATGGGTTATTGTTGATCGCCTAACCAAGATAGCTCATTTCTTACCAGTCAGAGATAAATATCGAGCGGAGCAGTATGTAAAGCTTTATCTTAATAGAATCTTCAGTCTGCATGGGGCACCCAAGACCATCGTCTCTGACAGAGGGTCATTGTTCGTATCCAAGTTTTGGAAAAGTTTACATGAGTCTTTGGGAACCAAACTTATCCGTAGTTCTGCTTATCATCCGCAAACAGATGGACAGACAGAAAGGGTAAATCAAATTCTTGAAGATATGTTAAGAGCATGTGTTCTCTCCTATGGTGCTATGTGGGATGAATGCCTTCCCTTAGCTGAATTCTCATATAACAATAGCTATCAAGAGAGCATTAAAATGGCACCATTTTAAGCATTGTATGGCCGTAGATACCAGACACCTTTACATTGGTCAGATGTTGGAGAACGTTGGTTCTTTGGACCGGATGTGGTCAAGGAAGTAGAAGAGAAAGTTAAACTCATACAAGCTAATATGAAGGTAGCTCAATCCCGACAGAAAAGCTATGCTGATAAGAGGAGGCGACCTCTAGAATTCATAGTGGGAGATCATGTCTACCTCAAGGTATCACCAATGAAAGGAGTTCATCGTTTTGGGATTCAGGGAAAGTTGGCGCCCCATTATGTCGGTCTGTTTCAAATCCAACAAAGATGTGGACCAGTCGCCTATCGCGTCAAGCTACCAGATCACATGTCAGCTGTGCATGATATTTTCCATGTATCCCAGTTGAAGAAGTGTCTTCAAGTACCTGACCAAGTGATCGACTTTGGTGATGTAGAACTAGCACCTGATTTGACTTATGCCGAGTACCCCATTAGAGTCTTAGATCAGAAAGATCGAGTCACTCGAAGGCGTACAATCAAGTTCTACAAAGTACAATGGAACCAGCACACTGAACATGAAGCTACTTGGGAGTCCGAGGATTACTTAGAAGAAAACTTTCCAGACTTCTTTGCTTCTCTCTAGTTGCAATACCTTGTCTATATTGTAACTTGTTTCTTTTGTCAAAAGAATGTAAAACCCCCTCACTAGTCTTTTGAATAAAGTTATGATGTGTTAGCTTGACACATTTCCTTTTCCATTACTTAGCCTTAAGCTTTAAATCTTGGGACAAGATTTCTTTAAGGGGGAAGGGTTGTAACACCTCTGGTGTTTTGACCTAGCACTAAAATTTGACATGTCATCATATGCATTGCAAAGCATTCATAGAGTAGAAAATTTTGAATGCATTCACTAAATAAGGTTTATGTCATACTGTTGTTATTTCATGTGATGTGATTCAAAATCCTAAATAAAGATCATGACTACAAGGGTCAAATTCATGTGATCATGTGAGGTCATATGTCATTTGACTCAAATAACCCTAATGGGCCATGTTACTGGTCAAAAATCAAAATTTAAGTAAAAGGAAGACAAATCAAATTTGAATTCAAATTCAAATCACAAAAGTCCTTTTTGCCCCTTTTGACTAATTCAAAATTCATGTGGAATTTGGGGTTGAGGCAAAAAGCAAAGTTGGAGATTATTTTATGTGGATCAACTTTGGTATTCAAAGTTTTTCAAGTTTACATATAAAATTTGGAGTAATTTTGAAATGATTCAAATACTCAAATGCACCCCAAATTCAAATTTCAAAATGGAGGCAGAATTTGAAAATGTTCATTGAAGCAAAGTTGTAGAGTTTGAAAAGTTGAGCAACTTTCATTTTTGGAGATTTTCATCTTCTTTAGAATATTTGTGAGTAATTTGTAAATTAAATGCAGTGGCAATTCTGTAAATAATGCAAAAATCAAAATCCAGCCGAGAGCCACCTCCCTGCTTGCCGCCGACGCCACATAGCTGTCGCCGCCGATCATTTTGCGCCGCTTTCTCGCGTGTTGACACGCAGCAAGCTCCATGGCGAGCTTGTGCGTGAGCTGTCGACGCCGGGCGCGTTCTCCCCGGCTATAAATAGGAGCACCGCCGCCGTCGTCCTCCGTTTTTCTCCTCTGCCCTGCTCCGCCACCGCGTAGCTCCACCGCACGTCGTAGCCACCGTCAAACCACGTCAGTCGTGCCCAGCTACACCAAAGCGATCGCCTCGACCTTGCGCTCATCTTCGACTTGCTCACGTCGCTGGTGTTGGCCGGAATCACCCGGCGCAACACGTTCTTCCCCGAGACCGGCCGGAGCTCCACCACCATCGACCTCGCCGTGGCCAGGACGTTCCAACCTGTCTTCGCCTTCACCAAGTACACCGACGTGATCGTGGTGAGCTCCTGAGCGTGATGTTCGCTTCGCTTTTGCCTCTATTGCATCGTAACCATAGTTGCGTCGTGCGCCGTCGTGCCCGCACCGCCATGGCCGGCGTGGAGCTCTCTCCGGTGCACTTGCTGCCTTTTTGAAGGTTGGGATGGATTCGTGGGGTAGAGTAGGTCATGTAGGTGCGGTCTGCCTCGCCGGAGCATCACCGCCGGCGTGTTTTTAAGAGAGCCGATGGTGATGATGGCAGCGCCACCGTGTTTTTTAAATCGTGTCACCGACGAAAGCGGGACCTACTATGCGAGGAGAGAGAGAGAGAGAGAATAGTGAGATTTGTTATTTTTCTGAAATATGAATAGTGCAGTAACTTTGAAAATTTATAGGAAATTAATTACAGCTCTAAAAATTCTGAAAATTTGTGTGTAGCTTCTGTACATGTTCTAT
This sequence comes from Miscanthus lutarioriparius, assembly GCA_904845875.1. Lineage (NCBI taxonomy): Eukaryota > Viridiplantae > Streptophyta > Magnoliopsida > Poales > Poaceae > Miscanthus > Miscanthus lutarioriparius. Next base: position 92,851,931 of record CAJGYO010000001.1, on the reverse strand, counting down.
TATGGTTTAAAAATTTGAAACTTGAAATTTGAATAAATTTTTAATGTTCAAAAATTTAGTCAATGAATTGATAATGCAATTTCCATAATTTTTGTAGGTCACTGTATAGCTCCAAAAATTATGAAATTTATTTTGGTACACTAATTTGTTATGAGGAAGCTTACATAAAATTTTGAGGTCATTTGGAACAAGTCCATTTTTGGGCTTATTTCCAAATTAATTCAAAAATAAATAAAAGCAAACTTTAAGTGTTTGACTAGTGTTTGATCTTGTTTTGATCATGTTTTGTGACTAGTAGGGTTTCAAGATTAGTTTGGTCAAGTCACATGTGTGATCCTTGACGGTAGATTTATAAGTTGGTTTTGTTGGCTTGCAACTGTACCGTGAAGGAAAATCACATTCGGGGTGTTGTTACATTTCATGTACCGTGAAAGCATCATGTTTACATTATCATCATGTTAAAGCATATGTTATCATTTCGACTAGAACCCGAGAGTGAAACGATTCTAGTTGAGCAAGTCCTGGAAGAATCCCCGGTTGTCACGGGATTCGATAATTGTGGTACTGATCCGAAACCTGAGATCATCAACGAAGGCAAGCCCCGGTTTATGCAATAAACCATTACCTTATTTACTTTGAAAAGTTTATCACTTATGTTACTTATTGCATTAAGTTGATTTACTTCAAATGTTGCCTACTTGATGCATTGCCTACCTTGTTAATTGTTTACTTTCGTTGAAGATGTTTTCATTTACAAAGGCGTAGAATGCTTAGAATGCTTATGGTAGGTTTTCAAAGTAAAAGTTTCGATACAATCAAAGATGGCATACTGACCAAAGAAAGAAAGAAAGAAGGTAGAATGAACTAGAGACTATTCGGTTGACTTATCTTGAATGTTGGGTAATGTTCCCGACTATGTCGCTTAAAGGCCACTCATTGTGGATCTTCTGAACGAGACACTTTGTAGTACTAGTCACATACTTCGGTAAGCCTACTTCGGTAAGCGTCACCATCGGCGCATTTTGGGTCGGCCAGTGATGGCAGTGCCGCCGTGACTGGTATGAGTCACTGACGAGTGGGGTCGGGCTGTCATTGAGAAGGAAGGAGAAGAACAGTGAGGTTTTGTTATTTTCTGATTTTGAATAGTGCTGAATTTTTGGAAATTTGTAGGAAAATAATCATAGCTCCAAAAATTCCGAAATTTTGTGTGTAGCCTCTGTACATGCTCTAGTATGGTTTAAAATTTTGAAACTTGAAATTTGAATAAATTTTTAATGTTCAAATATTCAGTCCATTAATTAATAAATGTAATTTCCATGATTTTTGTAGGCCACTATATAATTCCAAAAATTATGAAATTTGTTTTGGTACACTAATTTGTCATGAGGAAGCTTACATAAAATTTTGAGGTCATTTCGGACAAGATCATTTTTGGGCTTATTTCCAAATTAATTCAAAAATAAATAAGAGCAAACCCTAAGTGTTTGATTAGTGTTTGATCTTGTTTTGATCATGTTTTGTGACCAGTAGGGTTTCAAGAGTAGTGGTTAGAGAGTTCACCGTAGTGGTTGGAGAATTCGCCGTAGTGGTCGGAGAGTTCACCGTAGTGGTCGGAGAGTTCACCGTAGTGGTCGGTGCTGACGTGGTCACATCCGTTACGAATATGGTTTGGTTAGTTTGGTTTGTAACTGTACCATGAAGGAAAGTTGTATTCAAGGTGTTGTTATATTTCATGCACCATGAAAGCATCATGTTTACATTATCATCATGTTGAAGCATATGCTATTATTTCGTGTAGAATCCGAGAGTGAACCGATTCTAGTTGAGCAAGTTCTGGAAGAATCCCCAGTTGTTACGGGATTTGATAATAGTGGTGCTGATCCGGAACCTGAGATCGTCAATGAAGGCAAGCCCCGATTTATGTATTAAACCATTACCTTGTTTACTTTGAAAGGTTTATCACTTATGTTACTTATTGCATTAAGTTGATTTACTTCAAATGTTACCTACTTGATGCATTGCCTACCTTGTTGATTGTTTACCATCCTTGAAGATGATTTCATTTACAAAGCATAGATTGCTTAGAATGCTTATGGTAGGTTTTCAAAGTAAAAGTTTGGATACAATCAAAGATGGCATACTGGCCAAAGAAAGAAAGAAAGAAGATAGAATGAACTAGAGACTAGTCGGGTGGCTTATCTTGAATGTTGGGTAATGTTGCCGACTATGTCGCTTAAAGGCCACTCATTGTGGATCTTCTGAACGAGACACTTTGTAGTACTAGTCACATACTCCGGTAAGCCTACTTGGCTAATCCGATACTAAGATTTAATGCCCACGACCGGGAGTGGTGAGATGGCGAGAGTAGCGTGTACCCTCGTGGCTTGAATGTGGCCGGATTTGAGGCGTCTTTGTGCTCTCGGGTGGCGTGGAGACGACTTAAATGCATGGGAGGATCCGGTAGCGAGGTTGATATATTCAAGATTAAGTTCTACATATGTCGTGTGATAAGGAATCCCCAGCTAGGACTTGAATCAATTCGAATTGTCGGTGCTCCGCTGATATGGAGACTCGATTCATTATAGAAGCAATGCAGGACTGGTGAATTACTAAAACATGAGAAAAAGAATGGAATGAGAAGGATTGGAATATGGGATATGAACACTTAGTTGAGATAATGAACTAAAGTACTTAGGGGTAAAACTCGAAAATAGGATCAAGAATAGTAAGCTTTTGGCAAAGAACTTTTGATTCTTTCTACATCCTTACCTTGACCCAACACCTGCATCCCTAAGACATTCACCCTTTTTGGTCGGGTCAGTCTTGTTGAGTACTTTTGTACTCAGGGTTTGTTAACCCTTGTTGCAGGTGAGTCGCATGTGCAAGCTTGTTTTGGTCCCTGCTGCATGTTAGTGTTTGAAGTCGATGACGATGAGGAATGATGAATGGCCTTTGGACAAGGCACTAGTTTGTGTGAAATAAATAATGTTAATGTAATATTAGCCCGCTACTATGGTTGTATGACAATTATGGTTTTGTAAGTTTGAAACAACTGGTTTGTAATATCAAAACTTAAGTCTTCCGCTTTATAATCTCTGGTATGTATATTGAAAACTATTGTAATCTGCAATGACTGTGATTGGGATCCTATTTGGAAAAGATTCATGGATGATTTGGGTTTCCCAAGGATACCCGACAGATCTGTTAAGTTGTTGGGAACTTGTGTACGCTATTTGAGGTCTGTTGAGACATCGATAGGTGCATGTGGGCCCAATTTCTTAAGAGGTTCTGCCACAACTACAAAGGACTCAACGAGAGTGTCACATCCACGATCTACCACATGGTCCGAAATCACTACTAGAAATATCCACTTCTATGACGAATAGATTTCATCACTGAAGGAGCCAAATTTGTCATAATTTTAGTTTTTTTGATGAAAACCGGTTCGTCATAGAAATCGCTTCACTCTTGCATATCTATGATGAATCTGACAAAATCATCATAGAAGTGCCTTGATCTGTGACAAAAAATAGATCGTCATAGAACTGATTTGGCATGCATGGCAGGGGGCTGCCACACTGGTGGGTGCTTCCATTGGAGATGCTTTCCACGTGTACATGCTATAGCCCACGTGTACATGCTATAGCCGGTTGCATTGGAGATGGTTCGGGTACGTGTCACCTTCTTATTGCACAACGTGGCCATCTCTAGTTCTTGCATGTTTCAAGTTTTTATTGGATCATGTGTCATTTCCCTATTGTTCCACATGTCAGTTTTCTACTAGCACATGTGTCGTGTTGCCGTTGGATCACGTGTCACTTCTTCATTTGACCATGTGTCATATTTTTATTGGTCCACATGTCTATTTCTTATTTGACCACACATCACTATGCTGTCTGTCCATGTGTCATATTTTTATACGTCCACGTGGCTTGATGATTTTCTTCCACGTGTTAGATTTTTAATAGCCCACCTATCGTGCCCTGGTCAATTCATGTGTCGTGCACTGGTTCGTCCACGTGTCGCATTTTTATTGATCACGTGGCCTGTCCTGGTTCTACCATGTGGAGTACAATCAATTTGTCATAGATGTAATTCGAGATCATCACTACTGCATAGACTGACTACATAAATATTTAGCCTAGCAATCAAATAACAATTTATATTTCACACGTCAGCAGTGAACCACTGATAGAGTATCACCACATTAAACCAGCATACGAGTCCACACATCAAATTGGCACATGAGTCCACACATCAAACCACAAATGTTCACTATATAGTTGGTATTTATTAACACACATAGATAAATCCGCAAGCGCACGAGTACCGCTGTAGCTTTCACCCGGAAGTATTCCAAGTATCGTATCCACAGGGAAAGTGTGAGATTAACTATGTCTAACTTAACCCGGAGCTGCAATAAAACTTAAGATAACAGGAGTATAGAGGAGATCACAAAGGTCTTCTAGTCCTAACTTCGGTAAGCTATGTCTTCTATTGCTTAACTGGGGATATTACTAAGGGAAACATAGGCAGAATATGTTTCCTATAGTAACTAAATCCTGCTAGGCCTACAAACAGGAGGTGGACTATAAAGGATTCCATGAGGCTATAAGAGTCACCCTTGCGAGCTACCACCAATCCGGAATGTTGGGTACATCCACAAGTAACCCGGTCTAAGCACCACGCTTACACCTATAATTACTACTTTAACCTAGAGCATCCTATAGATTAAAGTACTCAAAGAGTTGTGGACCTAATGAGCAATATAAACACGATGCTTACTTGAATTAGAAGTTGATTACTAGAGAATCCTCAGAAGCAAGCTCAAGTAGAACTTGATTCCACCAGGGTACAAGTCGTAGAGAGAGCACCAACAAGCCGACACTTCCTCCAAACTCTTCCCTCACACTCTATCTCACTATTATTTACAAGACTAGATCCTATGGAGGACTAATCTTCTCTTAATAGCTGGCTCTGATCCTGACAAGGAGAATATGAATTAGGGTTTTAGGATGGCTCTAGGGAAGGGGGGTACATGGCTATAAATATAGGAGGTAGCGTCAATTCTGGACCCTCGGACCAAACCAACTTGAATAAACGGCGTAGATGCGATCTTTAAGGCAGTGGGAAATCGACGTAGCGAAGCGAGGAGGGGCTGACCAGTGGGTTCCATAGGCCAGCCGGCCTGCAATTGGGGCCAATCGGCCCCCATGTCAGCCTCTCATGGTCATCTTTGGTGGAGAGTCCTCTGATGTCCTTTGGAACCTTCTAGAGTTGTTTACGCCATGGTTAAGCGTGATTTACTTTGACGAATAGGTCCACCTTGACGGTTGTCTAGATAAACCCTGGTGAAAACACAGATTCACTAGAACTCATGGAATTTGTTAGTTTAAACCCCTATACCTATGTTTGGTGATGGAATTAAGTATATATGCATGTTATGTTGATGGTTTATGATTGATGTTAGTGACCATCAACAAGCTCCTCCACACTTACCCTTTGCTAGTCCCTGAGCAAAGTTAAACTCAGCAATGGATCAGGAGTTGCTACAATATTTTCACGCCTCAAAAGTACATAGGCATTCAATCAAGATTCTCCTCCAGATTAGAATAAACTGATCTAACTTTGAAACTTACCCATATTACCTTCAACCATGGGGCTTCTTAGCCTTCACTTGGGTCTTGAGCAATTGAAAGACAACGATCAAGTCAAGCACTATGTCTCGAGTTCTTTGTTCCACCATTGTTCTAGAGTTTTTATAAGTTTTCAAAATAAAACTGTATGACACTCTCAAGTCTCTCAATATATGTGGTATTTGTGGATCCTCACCAAGGCAATAAAGATGTTATGCCTTTTCTCTTCCTACCGCTAAGGCTTATGTGGAGTTCATAGGTAGGGAGAAAGCTAGAACATACTTGCAATGAGTATATTGTAAAGTTAAACAATGGAACCAAAGAGAGTTGAGTCATATAATCAAATCAAGATGTGCATGTGTGTGGATATATGGTGGATATATATATATATATAGTGGCTAACCTAATTCTACTTTGCTCCTTGAAAACTTATCTCTCTTTTGAAACTTGGAAACATTTGCTAGAGAACAGGGGCTATCTTATTCATCTCTTTTTTTTCAGGTGGGTATCTGAGTACCCGTTGTTTTAGATATCTTGGACACTTGTCCATTTTTCTCAACTCTTTTTTTCTTCTTTTCTTTCTTTTTTTCATGAATAACTTTTGCATAGCCTCATGTTTCTTTTTTTTAACAAAACTTTGAGAGACAGCAACAAGAACTTGGAGCATTTATTTGATGAATGAAAACCTATCAGACATGTTTTTGTATTTACCCCTAGTATAGGAGTAGAACATTTTTGGGTGGATCTAAATGAAAGGCATGTTTTTGTGTACTCCTAGTGTAGGAGCAGCATGTATATGTGGTGTGTACATGATCTTGATTTTAAGAGCATGACAAACCTCTCATAAGGGTCAATAAAGCTTGATAAAACTCAATGCAATACAAGCAGCATATATGGGAAAGTTTTCCTAGCTTAAATAACATGTATGACTCTGGTGGGAATTCAAGCTTTATCATACAGGAACTCATCATATAGCATTTTTGTGTTTTTCAAAAGATAATATCTAGAACTTTAGTGTCACTTGGGACAAGATAAACAATAGCTCAGACCTTCTCATATCATATCCATCAATTACCTAGACTTAGATCAAGTATTTGCTACCCACAAGTTTTCAGTTCAGAGTAAATCCTTATATCAAAACAATCTTATCCAAAACTCGAGAGAATTCAAGGCTGAAAGCTAGGTACTTGAAAGGAATTACAACAGAGCAACTATTCATTATTTCCATTTAATAAATAATTCTGAGTCCTCTTTATTTGCTAACCAACTCTTGAAAAATAGAAATTAAAGCAAACTAGATACACACCTTTTTATTTTGTTTCTATTTTTAGACCACACATTATTACTATAGCTATATATATTTATTATAAGGATAAGTTTTTATTTTGTTTCATTCATCATTTCTTAACTATTTAAAAGAAACTAAAAACTAAAACAAAAGGGGAAAGAATACTTACCTAGATACACGGGAGTGCTTCTCCTCCAATCTAGCTCTTTTGGCGAGCGTTTGGTGTTGTAAGTCCTTCGAATCGGACTTCTCCTTGTGAAGTTCATTGACCAAATACCTTGGTTTACTCTGAAAAGATTCTTGTGATGATGCATCTAATGGTCATGTCATCTTCTTCTGCCAAACCTATCATGGGTTTTGAATTTAATTTCTGTTTGACAGGTTCAAAACACTTGTAGAAATTTGGAGAATCAACTGACTCTCCCATACTTTGCTTGAAGTGTGTTCTACTCATAAAGATAAGGTAGAGATCAAGTGCATGGGCTCTGTTGGTGGGAAAACACCAATAGAACCAAAACTTTATTTATTCCTCTCTAACCTTAGGCACATTGAACAAGATGAATTTGATGTTATGCGCTTTATTCAATTACAACATTGGTGATAAGATCGAAAGATTGAGTATGAATGTAGCACTTAAATACATTTGGTCAAAAGGGTTGAATTGCTTAACCCTTGGAAGGATTGTCTATCTATGAATAATGTATCAATCTTTACATGATTATGACTATCATCTTCCAGAGATAAGGTGTGCAACTTTTTAGCTCAATTGGTTAAAACTATGGGATCAAGAAAGTGGTGCTAGAAACAAGCTTAAAGAACATGTTGAGTTTGTCAGGTTGGATCAAGTAATGGAGTTGTAACTCAAACATGTTTGTTTCTTATTTATGTGCCTACCAGAATCAAGGAAAAACTATCTTTCTCTCTTTTTAAATAATGACCATTTACCTTAGGATGTTAACTTTGTCATTGGAGCGTGATGACACCATATGACGAAGGGTAGATGACTCGTGATGGTCCTTCTCTTTTTGCTTAAAGTTTTTTTTGTTTGGCTAGCCTCGCAGTTTAAACTATTCATGAGCTTCTTATTTCCTAGATTGCACCCTTTCTTTCTCATCCTTTTGTCATGTCATCTTTTTGCTCTTTGATCTTGACATCTTGGTCCTTGTTGCTGACGTGCGACCTAGTCCTTTTGAAGATAATGAAAGCATGCATATTCTGTCTAATACGAGGTGTGTTGCATCCTGCTTCTCATCAGCATCCTAGCTTGAGTCTTAGGTAGACTCAATGCTATGTTGTCTTTGATGTTGTTCATAACCTATCGATTTGTTCATCCACTTCCTCATCTTGATTCAACTCCGATATGAATTCATCACTTGACTTACCTAGATTGGATTTGAGAGTTTCCTGAAGGGGTTAGTCCAACAAAATATCTAGTGTCTACACAAGCAATTTTTAGTTCAATAACCAAACTAGACTCCATGTCTAATTTGACTAAGGGAGGATATTTAACCTAAGCACCATGCTTAATTTAAATGCCTATGGAAGTATGTGCAGTACTTCCAAACCAAAACTTACTATGGCAGGCAAAGGTAGCATGAAAGCATTATAAAGATTTATTCAATTGGAGATGAAAGAACATGATTATTATTTAGCAAATTGAGCATGGCTTAAAGTTAGAGACAACCAATATGAATTGGCAACATGTTATTAGATTTTTCAGAGAAGCCCATCCCCCATGCTTGATTTTTGTAAATGCAAAATTTGAGTTTGGATGGATGTGATTAAATGTTGCATGATGATTGGTTGGACATACCTAGCGTTGTCATCCTCCATTCTTTTTGCTTCAAACCTAAAATGGTTAGTGACAAAAATACCCGAAGGAATATTTTCACAATTATATTTCTATGCTTGTTTTACAAGGGCATTACAACAAAAGATGAAAACTCATGTTATCTCCCGAAAGTGCTTGCTTTAGGACAAAAGCTCATCCTTGGGAAACCTTCGAATTGCATTTCTAATTGGTGAAGTGGTTTTCCCTCCAATACCAAACTTTGTGTACCTATCTCAAGATTCATGCCCATGAGATTTGCAATATTTATGATAAACATATGCATCTACAACCACCCTTTCAAAGTCTTTATGAATAGGGAGTATGATGGGGTTGAAGATCTCATGTGTGGCAATGTTGGAGGGACTAATTGATTCAGGAGATTTCTCATGTGAGCATGGATTTGATGAGGTGTTCATGAAATAACTTGCATGCTCGTCTATGTCATCTTCCTTTTCAAACTCCAAGGGTGATCCTTCATGAATGTCTATAGGCGAAAACATTGTCTCCACCATTCCATGCCTATGACATTCATTGGTCATTTTATTGTCCTAGATTTCCCTTGGATTGGTGACTCTCGGGTTGATCTTGTCCAAGGCCTCGTCCATCCATTCAATGGCAATGACACATAAGTTCTTAATATCCTCTAGCCATTGTTGTTGCTCTTTTTGGTCTTCCATGTGGCCTTCATAACTCCTATGCTTTGGGTGTCTTAGTAGATTTCTAGGATCATCATGAGTCTTAGGAAGAAGAGCATAAGAGGAGTCATCGAGGTCAAGGATGGGTTTGAATGAGGCATCCAATGTGGGCATAGAAGGGGAGAGGATAGGAATAGCTTTTACATGGCTATAATGAAAATGGACCCTAGGCTCATTTACTTTGGATTTTGGTGTTTGATGATCAACACAACCAAATTGGACTAATGTGTTTTCTAGTGCTTATTTTATAGTTCAATAAGATGCAACGTGGACTTGGATCAACTTTGGAACATGAAGAAAATGTTCAACACTCAAAAGAAGACATTGGAGGTGGTGTTGACAGCCTAGAAGTGAAGGAGTCCAAGCCACGAAGATGTCAAAGCCTAAACAAAGCCATGAGAAGAAATGGAAGCAAACCATGGCTAAGTGGGCACCATCCTAGGGGTGGCAGTGCCACCAGAGAAGGGCTGCATCAGCTGGAAAAGAGGTGGGCACTAGACGTGACTATGTGCACCACCCTAGTCACCGCCCTAGGGGTAGCGGTGCACCGGACAGGGTGGCGGTGCCACCACCCTAATTTTCCAAAGAGCGGCCAAAATGTGTTGGGGCACCGGACATGCTATGGTTGGTGCACTGCCCTTCCCATGGTGGTGACCATGTGTCCTAATGGTTGGCCTATTAATGAGCAATGGCTAGTCCATGTGGCGGTCACCGCCTTGTCCGGTGCCAGGCATCGCCCTGTCCGGTGACCTTGCAGAGAAGAGGATCTTGGCCACAATGGCTAGTTTTGATTTGGGGCCATACATACTTGCCCCAACCAGCCATTTGTAGAGTGGGAGCTAAGGGAAAATAAGAGGGTGTTGCCACACCGCATTTGTGCTCTTGACTTGCATGGGGCTTAAAGAATCACATGGTGATTAGCATAGGTGCTTTGCGAAGTGCTTAGGTTAGTTAGACCACTCTCATATGTGCTTGCTCTAGGCTTAGGCCTAGTTGCTAGTGAGGGTTGCATACCTCTCATCCAAAGGTGCTCGGCAAGGCTTGTAGTCTTGCAAGACCACACCAACCACATTTGTGGTGTTGCTGCCACTGTGTAATGAAGGGAACAAGTCCCGTGGTGTTTCGACCAGAAGCTTGATAGTGAAGACGGTGGGGAGCGGTCTGGGAGAGGCTTGTTGGAAGGCACACCAAAGACCCACTTGTATGTGGGGAAGGCCTAGGGCTATCCATAGAGTTACTCGATTGGGATCTTGGCCCTTGTGAGGGATTCCTTGCGAGGGCCTCCAACGATGACTAGGGACAAGCTTGAGCGCTTCTCGATACCTCGGTAAAAATACTAGAGTTATCGACAAGAGTTTGCATCTCTACCTTGCTCTTTACCTTTCGCATTTATTCTCCGTGCCTAGGTTGTGTGTTTTACTTTGCTAGCTTAGTTGATAGGCTAGTTGATAGGATTAGAACCTAGGTTGCATAACTCTTTTGCGGTAGAGATAGCAACACACCTAGCAAAACCATAGTTGCACATTTAGATTGATTGCTTTATTGCATAGGTTTTGACTAGGTGGAATTAGAGGCCTTAGTTAAAAGTAGAATTTTAAGTTGCCTAATTCATCCCCCTCTTAGGCGTCACGGTCCCCTACAAGTGGTATCAAAGCCGGTTGGCTCAATTTGGACCTTTGGCTTCACCGCCATTGAGCCAACGCTATTTAGAGTGGTTGGGATGGATACCTCTAGGCCTCCACACTTTAACAACACTAACTTCCCCTACTATAAAGCATAATGGCTTGTCACCTTGAGGTGGTAGATTTGGGTGTTTGGAGAGTCACTTGTGACGGGATGAAACCTATTAAGAATCCCGATAAACCCACAAAGAGTGAAGAAAAAGAAATTCATTTCAATGCTAGAGCTAAAAATTGCTTGCTTGAATCTTTTGGCATGGATGTGTTTAACCAAGTGTTCACTTTAAATATGACACATGAAATTTGGTTAAAATTACAAGAGCTCCATGATGGCACAAGTAATGTCCGTGAGCAAAAACATTGCCTAGCTCAACAAAGTTATGATTATTTTGAAATGAATGATGATGAGCTTGTTCGTGATATGCATTCACATTTGAATCTAATTATCAATGAGCTCAATTCTATAGGATTAACAAAGCTAGGTGATGCGGACATCGCGAGGAAGATCATCTCCTTGCTACCACAAAAGAAATATGCAAGCATCATCACCATCCTTCATAACATGGAGGACTTGAGCACCATGACCCCGGCCATAGTCATTGGCAAGATAGTGGCATTTGAGATGTCATGTAAGATGGGTCATGAAGAAGCTTCTTCATCAAGCAAAGGAAAAGCTCTCGCTTGTAGTGAGCACAAGAAGATGAAGGGTAAGCAAGTTGAGACAAGCTCAAGCTCAAGCTCCTCAAGTAAAGAAGAAGAAGAAGATGATGATGAGGATGATGATGATGATGAAGAATCAAGTGATGATGGTCAATCTTCCTCCTCCACCTCTGACCTTCATGAAGAATCAATCAAACTTATCAACAAGGTGGAGAAGATGATCCAAAGACTCAATGTCAAGGGTGTGCCCATCCAAATTCAAGATTTCATTTTCACCAATCAAAGAAATGAGCAAAGGAAGAAAGGATGCTATGGATAAGGTGAGTTGGGGTACTTTGTGGAAGTTTGTCCAAACAAGCCCATACCCAAGACAAAAAAGAAGGCGTGCAAGGACAAAGCCATTACATCAATAAGGGCATGGGATGATTCTTCAAGTGAAGAAGAAGACCATCACATGAGGCGAGGGTACGAGCACTTTATGAGTGTGCCTTATGGCACGAGGTAACAAAAAGTCTATCCCTAGTGATAGTGACAATAATAGTGAGAGTGATGATGAGCTACCTTCTTATGAGCAACTTGTGCAAGAAAACCTTAAATATGCTAAAAGTTGCACTAGTCAACAAAAGAAGCTAAAAATGTTGCAAGAAAAGTTAGATAGTTCACAAGAAGCATATAAAACCTTGCTTGAACAATATGAGACATTTGCTAATCTCAATATTGAACTATCAACTAAAATTAAGCAACTTGAGGCTAGTGCAACAACAAATACATGCACAATCATTGATGAGCAACTTGTAAAGAAAAATAAAAAATTAAAAGAAAAGTTAGCTAGCTCACAAGATGCCTATAAAAGTTTGCTTGCTAAAATAGAAACCATGTGCAAACATTGTGATGAGCTAACTAATAAAGTTGTAAATCTTGAAGCCATCGGTACAACCCCCACCAAGGCACCTAAAAAGAAAAATTCAATTTTTGGCATGCCTAAAAAGGATGCCTCTACTTCTTGCAATGATTTATGTTTAGACTCACCCTTGTGCAACCAAGTTTGTGTTAAGAAAGTTATTGTAGATACGTGCACACAAGAGGTCGCAATGGAGAATGAGCAACTCAAGCAAGAAGTGGCTCACCTTACCAAGGACTTGACTCAAGTAAAAGGCAAAATGGAGCAAGCCCAACTTCATCAAGATAACACCGTCAAGGGAGTGAAGAAGCTTGATGAAGGACAAACCGTGGTTTGCTATGTATGCCACAAGAAAGGCCACAAGTCCTATGAGTGCAAGGTGAAGAATGGGGGAGGAGGTAAGAAGAAAGAGAAAAACAAAAAGGAAACAAGCAAGCTCTCCAACACCTACACCAACAAGGTGGACAAAAAGGCCTCCACACCTTATCTCTTCAAGAAGAAGAAAAATGACATGGTGGGGGCCATTAAGGTGAATAAGCAAGCCAACAATGGGGCCAAATACATTTGGGTGCCAAAGGAGATCATTTTCAACATGAAAAGCACAAAAAAGGTTTGGATCCTGAAGGGGAAGTGAGAAGTCCGATGGTCTTCGGGGAATTTAGAGACTTGGCAAAGTTTGGGTGCATTTTATGGGGTGCATCACATCGGATCATGTAATTGCCAAGTAGGTTAGTGAATATAATGGACCCAAATTCCCCTCCCCATGTTAGGTAACTAGATTTAATTTCTTGCAATCTCAATTAGCATCTAGTTCCTTTTCGTGCCTAGGTTTTCATTTGCATGTTTAATCTTTTGTCATGCACACACAAGGTATATCTTATGGTAGGCTTGCTCGGTTTCACTCTTACCCTTGGAGCAAACCTACATGGTTTAAATTGCTTAGGAGCATGGCACATAGCTTGTTTTTCAATTGGTTATCTAATATGTGCCAAAGTCCAAATTGTAGATAATTTCCCCCGAATATCATTTTTGAAAATGATTCTCACATTCATGTGATGTCATTTTTCAAGTGGTATTTTTTTATTCCAAAATCAATGTGCATGTCTCCTACAAGTATTCTATGCTTGTATGCACAAATTTAGGGGGAGGTTATTCTACAAGTTGGATTCTTTGAGACTAACACTATTTTGAACTTATCATGTGTGTAGCAGTCTCATTGCAAGGAAAATGGAGTCCCCAGAGTTAAGCATCATACTTAAAATATCCACCACCTATTGCAAGTGGAGCAAAAGCAAGCCCGATCATAATAATTACAAGTGGTAATGGTTCGAGAAAGGGAGAATAGTGGATTATGGAGTTTGGGGAGGCTTAAGTCCATAATGCAACTTGGAGAAATTTGCAAGGGCAAGATAAGTTTCCAAAGTTTTTCACAAGTGATATCTTTTTGCTTCATTTAAACTTGCCTTTGCATTGCATCCTAGCAAGTAGATATTTTTTAAATTCCGCATCTATTATATTTGCTTGCTTTGTTCATGTTGTCATCAATCACCAAAAAGGGGGAGATTGTAAGGAAAATGGACCCTAGGCCCATTTACTTTGGATTTTGGTGTTTGATGATCAACACAACCAAATTGGACTAATGTGATTTCTAGTGTTTATTTTATAGTTCAATAAGATGAAACGTGGACTTGGATCAACTTTGGAACATGAAGAAAATGATCAACACTCAAAAGAAGACATTGGAGGAGGTGTTGACAGCCTAGAAGTGAAGCAAGGAGTCCAAGACATGAAGATGTCGAAGCCCAAACAAGCCCACACGAAGAAACGGAAGCAAATCGTGGCTAAGTGGGCACCACCCTCGGGGTGGCGGTGCCACCAGAAGAAGGGCTACATTAGCTGGAAAAGAGGTGGGCACTAGACATGACTGTGTGCACTGCCCTAGTCATCACCCCTAGGATGGTGGCTGGGACAGGGGGTGGCGGTGCCACCACCCTAATTTTCCAAAGAGCAGCCAAAATGAGTTGGGGCAACGAACATGCTATGGCGGTGCACCGCCCTACCCATGGCGGTGACCATGTGTCCCAATGGCCGGCCTATCAATGAGCAATGGCTAGTTCACATGGTGATCACCACCCTATTTGGTGACCTCACAGAGAAGAGGATCTCAGCCACAATGACTAGTTTCGACTTGGGGGCTATAAAAACTTGCCCCAACTGGCCATTTGGAGAGTGGGAGCTGAGGGAAGATAGGAGGGTGCTGCCACACCTCATTTGTGCTCTTCACTTACATGGGGCTTAAAGAATCACTTGGTGATTAGAGTAGGTGCTTTGCGAAGCGCTTAGGTTAGTTAGACAACTCTCATATGCGCTTGCTCTAGGCTTAGGCCTAGTTGCTAGTGAGGTTTGCATACCTCTCATCCAAATGTGCTTGCATGCACCATGCTTGTACTCGGTAGGGCTTGTAGTCTTGTGAGACCACCCCAACCGCGTTTGTGGTGTGGTCACCACCATGTACCGAAGGGAACAAGGCCCGCGGCGTTTCGGCTAGAAGCTTAATAGTGAAGATGGCGGGGAGCGGTCCGAGAGAGGCTTGTCGTAAGGAACACAGGAGATCCACTTGCATGTGGGGAAGGCCTAGGGCTATCCATGGAGTTACCTGACCGGGAGCTTAGCCCTTACAAAGGGTCCAATGAGGACTAGGGGGAAGCTTGAGCGCTTCTCGATACCTTGGTAAAAATACTGGAGTCATCGATGGGAGTTTGCATCTCTACCTTGCTCTTTACCTTCCGCGTTTATTCTCCATGCCTTGGTTGTGTGCTTTACTTTCCTACCTTAGTTGATAGGCTAGTTGATAGGATTGGAACCTAGGTTGCATAACTCTTTTGCGGTAGAGATAGCAACACACCTAGCAAAACCGTAGTTGCACATTTAGATTGATTGTTTTATTGCATAGGTTTTGACTAGGTGGAATTAGAGGCCTTAGTTAGAAGTAGAATTTTAAGTTCCCTAATTCACCCCCCTCTTAGGCGTCATGGTCCCCTACAATGGCTTAGCTCTCCTTCTATGGGTTCACTAGACATGCCATCCTTGAATTCTTCCCAATGTCCTACATGGGAATAAGGACACTTTCTAAGAGATCTCCTTTTGAGAGGATTTAAATTATATTCACTCGAAGGTCTCTTATGTAGCTAGAAGTTTAAGCTTTTCCCAAAATCAACATAAAAAAGATCATCCTTAATTTCATCAAGGCTTTCAAGCAAAGGTGGAATTTCTTCTTCCCTTGGAGGATTTTGGGGTATTGATGATTCAGGATTGATGGCTAAATTTTGGGATTGGAGTGGTTGTGATTTGACTATCAAAACTTCCTCTTCTTATTCGGGAGATGATTCCTTCTCTTTCATGGGGAATTCATTATGGATGCTAGTGCAGGGAATCTTTCCACTAATTCTATCAAGCATTGACCTTGCTTCACTAGCAGACAAATCAAGGAAAGCTCCTCTAGAGGCTGCATCAAGGGATTGCGCAGAATCCTTGCTAAGACCCATATAAAAATGTTGAAGGAGCATCGGGTCTCAAATAGCAAGGTCTGGGCTAGTGATAATGAGGTCATTAATATGATCTCACGATGTGCCTAGAGATTCTTCTTCTAGTTGTCTAATATTTAGAACCTCTTTTTGAGGGCTAACCACTTTAGAGATGGGAAAGAAACGTAAACAAAATTTAGAGCATAACATTTCCCAATCTCCTTGCATACTTCCTACGGTTCGACTATGCCATTGTTTAGCTCTTCCCCTCAAAGAGAACAGAAACAACTTCCATCTTAAGGTCTTATTAGACATGCCAGCGATACGTAGGCATGCACAGGTCTATGTAAATTCCTATAGGTGTGAGTATGGGTTTTCATTGCCTTCTCCCAAGAAGGATTATTCCCGAATCAATTTTATTAAACATGGGCATAGCTCATAACCAGGTGTTAGGATAGGCTCTAAAGATTTTGGTGGCTTTAGGCTTGCGCTTGTGGGTTTAGCATATTGATATAAAGGAGTGAAATCCATAATGAAAAGAATAAAAGAATAATAGAAAATAAAAGATATAATGTACAAGGTTAAGCTAGGTTCGAAGTTAACTCAGCGACCGTTTTCCTAGCAACGGCGCCAGAAAGCTTGTTGGTATTTATTAATGCACACAGATAAATCCGCAAGCGCACGAATACTGCTGTAGCTTTCACCTGGAAGTATTCTAAGTATCGTATCCACAGGGAAACGTGTGAGATTAACTATGTCTAACTTAACTCGGAGTAGCAACAAGACTTAAGATAACAGGAGTATAGAGGAGATCACAAAGGTCTTCTAGTCCTAACTTTGATAAGCTATGTCTTCTATTGTTCAACTGGGGATATTACTAAGGAAAACACAGATAGAGTATGTTTCCTATAGTAACTAAATCCTGCTAGGCCTACAAATGGGAGGTGGACTATAAAGGATTCAATGAGGCTATAAGCGACCCTGATGAGCTACCACCGATCCAGAATGTAGGGTACATCCACAAGTAACCCGGTCTAAGCACCGCGCTTACACCTACAATTACTACTTTAACCTAGAGCGTCCTATAGATTAAAGCACTCAAAGAATTGTGGACCTGATGAGCAATATAAACATGATGCTTACTTGAATTAGAAGTTGATTACTAGAGAATCCTCAGCAGCAAGCTCAAGTAGAACTTGGTTCTGCCATAGTACAAGCCATAGAGAGAGCACCGATAGGCTGGCACTTCCTCCAAACTCTTTCCTCACACTCTATCTCACTATTATTTACAAGACTAGATCCTATAGAGGACTAATCTTCTTTTGATAGCTAGCTCTAATCCTGATGAGGAGAATATGAATTAGGGTTTTAGGATGGCTCTAGGGAAGGGGGTACAAGGCTATATATATAAGGGGTAGCATCAATTCTGGACCCATGGATCAAACCAACTTGAATAAATGATGTAGATGCGATCTTTAAGGCGGTGGAAACCGATGTAGCAAGGAGGGGCTGACCAGTGGGTCCCATAGGCTGGCCGGCCTACAAGTGGGGCCGGACGAACCCCCATGTTTGCCTCTCATGGTCATCTCAGAGTTGTTTATGCCACGACTAAGCATGATTTACTTTGATGAATAGGTCCACCTTGACGGTTTTCTGGATAAACCCTGGTGAAAACACAAATTCACCAAAATTCATGGAATTTGTCTATTTAGACCCCTATACCTATGTTTGGTGATGGAATTAAGTATATATGTAGGTTATGTTGATGGTTTATGATTAATGTTAGTGACCGTCAACATGCATCAAGCCGCAAGAGTTGAAAACTAGGAGTTACTAGAAGAGCTGAAGCGCGTGCATAGCTCACACGGAGATTGTTGTACTCCTCCTATTGCTGTTTCTTATATTCCTCAAGCTCCCTTTTAGTCTTTTCTATCTTCCTCTTCAGTTCATCCGCTTGATCGATGAGGGTAGCAAAACTTTCCTGTTCAGCAGCAAGTTGTTCCCGAAGCATTCTCTCCGCCAATGTCTCTGTTCTGGTCGAGCTTTTCTAGATACTAGCATTCTTCAAAAAAAGTTGTTGCTGCTTCCCTAAGAGGGGGCCTTGCCCTAGTGGACACAGAGGACCTTGCAAACAACATCACTAGTAATTGGTGGCTTCCCATCAGCAACAGGTTATGCTTGCAGTAGATTTCAAGGGAAGCGAAAGAAGGTACTTACAACTGCTGCTCTTGCAGCATCACTCATGCCATTTTTCCTACTGGTATTCCATAGCATTAACATCTTCATCAAGTAGACCATTTTCTTCTTCAAGTCCTTGATGTTGTTCTGCTGTATTCCTCTTGTTCTCCTTCTGTTCATATTGCACATAAGTTTTGGTTTATATTTATACAAAGACAAGAGGAACAATAAAAAACAACCATCACTTACAAATTTTTGCATCTGGACAACATAGGAGTGAGATCCTATAGCCTGGTGGTACTTCACTCTTGCACAGTTTCGCTTGTTCTTCTTAGATGTTTCCTATAGCTTTATTTCTGTTAGACTACAGCACAAGTGGACCATAACATGACTAGACAGGAAATCGATGGGTTCACACACCTTGTTCTTAGCACTAGACCAAATCTTGACAAGTTCACACCACTGTGCATCATTCTTGGACAAGACAGGAGAGGTCATACGGATCTAATTAGCAGGGATGCCATTGAAGTATGTTCTCTTCAACCTATAGCGTTCCTGCCATAGCACAGACTACATTACATTCCGTCAAGCTTTTTTGTCGGTGAGTGAGCATCATTAACGCGCAGCCTTCCCTGTACATAGTAGTGTGAATGAAAAGTAAATCCATTAAAGTTGCTCAAAGCAGAGTTGAATATCAAGAGGGGATACCCATACATACATTTAGCCTTTCCACAAATCTTGTGGAATAGACGGCGCTAGGCTTCTCCCCCTTGTATTCTTTCCAATGTGTCAAAATTGGTACTTCCTTCCTAACTACTACATCTTCCTCTGAGGCAAACTTGACAGCTTGCACTGGATCATGTGGCCTTCTGTTCCCCTCGGCAACAGAGATGCACATTCTTGCTCCTCCTAGTGATTTGCTCATTTTGTCAAGCATAATTCCATGAGTTTGAGGCCTCGGTTTCCTCACTCTTCTAAGCAATGGTACTACATAGTTTTCATACATTTAGATTATTAGAAATGTTACATGGATATCAAATAGCTAGTGCAAATTGATTGATAGACATCTGTAAGGTAATACCAACCTAGGCAACTTTCATCATTCTATGGGTGGGGGGAGACGGGAGTTTGCTGAGAGGGCTCCTCTTCAGTAGGGCTATCATCATTTGGCTTTGAGCAGTCTCTCTTAGGGCTAGGTAGGATGCCATCCCAACCAATATCTCTAGTCAATTGATGAACTTGGAATTGATCCCTGGGTCCGGGTGTCGGTCGTGATGGAGAATTATGTTTACCTACTGCTGCTACCTCCACCCTTTTGCCAGCGGAAGACCTCTGAGTACAAAATCCATGAGTAGCCCCTTATGGTGGCGTTGACCTCACTCACTTGGAGAGCCTTCGCCCAGGACTCATGGCAGCACTGCCTTTTGTCTGCTCACAGAGCCTCCTCTATGGCTTCTTTGACCCAGACACTGAAATAGGAGATACAAACTTAAGCAGCAAGCATGTACAAATTCCATTGATATCCAAACAGTAAAGCATTGCATGGCTACTTACCCCCTCACCCCCTCTCCCTCCAAACTAAATACAAGATAGAACAAGCACCTCATTAATTGATAGGGGCACTGGCTCATCTTCTAAATCTGAATCTGTTTCATTTGTATCATCAAATCCCTCAACTACCTCCTTTGGTTTAGGGATATATTCCAAATCTTCACCGTGTCTACCCTTTGTGCTTGACTTTTTTGCCTTTGGAGACACAGGTTTTGGGCCCACACATCGTATTCCAAGTTCTTCCATCTTTCTATGATTCCTTGCGATTTGTGCATCTCGTGCTCGTTCATAAGCAGTTAGTGGCTATTCATCTAGATTACAAAGGCGTTTATTAACTAAAGCTTCTATGGAATGTCAACATAGGAGAGCAAGAGTATGCAAATAAGGGCCTAACTAGTAACTATGGCTTATACAGAAGTTGTTAATCCAATAAAGCACATGTCAGCTACACTCAACTATAGGAAATATGTAACCCCATCGCTATCTACATATCCTTGGTTCAGCCACTACAGTAGAGCACACATCATAAAAGGCATTTGGGTACCTCTTCCTTCGTGTTCCCTGGCTTTGCTTTGTCATCGGTACTGTCATCCTGTCATCGCAGTCATGGAGCTAGTGCGACAGGCGTTGATGAAGGGGTACCAGATCTGGCTTCAGCTAGGGATCAAATCCGGTTGGTCATGACAGGTGCCAAGATAAGTAGGGGATTTGGATCTGGCTTGTACCATCATCGAGGTGGTCCTTCCACCATCAGCTGATGGACCTGTTGTCGATGAATCGAAGGGGATCCAACTCTAGCTAGCGTTCGGAAATGTATGAGAGAGGGTGCGGCTAGAGAGTAGAGAGGGAGTCGAGCTACTATTCTAATGGTGCTTAGTGTCTAGAGTAGGGTGGCAGAGGGGTGGCTGGAGAATGGAAAGGGAGGCCATGGGACTAGGATTTGGAGCTAGAGGAGAGATGTTGCGGCTAGAGAATGGAGATGGAGGTGGAGACGGTGACTCTTTGTGCTTTTATGTGGCCATCACATTACCACAAATGCCCTTTTCTGAAATTGATGGTGTGGTAAACCTATTGTCTGCGCAGAGGGAAAAAGAGAAACATCTAATTTTCAGTGCATGTTGGCGGGACTGCTCGGCTCGGTGAAAAATCAAATTTTTGGGCGGGCAAATCCCCCTATCTGCTCAGTAAAGACCAGAATTTCTGGCAGCCTTAGTTGTTGCCTTTTTGGTTTTTTCATAATATAAATAAACATAAAACTAAAAGAGGATGATAATAATAAACAATTAAAAGATCCATGAATTTGACACCTAATGATTACCAAAAAAAAAAAAAAATGAACCTGCTCGCTGCAGCTTATTGTGCTACAACTGGTGATTTTTGTGGTGTGTGTGACTGCATCTACATCTATTTGAACTAAGACCTATAATTAGGAAGCAAGGGGAAGGCATGCCCAGGGATGAAAAACCCTTCAAAAAACTAAATGGGTTATTCAAATAATATCCCCATGGATTTTCCACCCTAAAAAAAGTAGTCATGGATTCTAAGGTGCTTTGAGTTTCTAGAGAAGAGAAAAAAATTAAAGCATCCTCCTCCTAGCTAGCACTCTTGCGATTCGCCGACTCACTAGTACACCGGATTCGTCCTCCTCCTCACTGGAGTCATAGTCAGTGCTGTACTTTCCATCGCTTGAGTATGTCCCCATTGTTCGTGAGCCTCGAGCCAGTCGCCAACACCGTCTTAGCGAAGGTGAACGCGAACGACAACATCCTGCATGCCCGCCTCGACCCTTGATCTGTGGGACATATTAGTAGTACAAGTCATGACTAGGCTTGGTCTATGGGATGACCGTATGTGAAGTATTATTTGCATGCATGTATGTGTTAACTTTTGTTGAACTTTGTATTAGGCTGGTTAAACTCTGTTGAGCGTTGTGTAGCTCAGGTCCTTTGGTTATTTGGTAACTAGTTATACTAACTGTGTTTGCCCTTTTTGATCGGAGGATGTGGGTGTATAGATGTTGAAATTTTTTGGACCCTAAGACAGGCCGACCCTACAAAATATAGACAATCCGGATCACTACGAAATACAGGGGCCATCTAAGTAGTCCATAGAACCTAACTACCAGGGGCTAACAACTAGTTCTAATCTATAGAACCCAACAATTAGTTGAGGATACAAATAGGTATGGACTAATAACCCAACTAATTGGCTGATTCTTAATTGGCTATTTTTAGCCTTGGCTAACTAATCGTAGTCCATCCAAACAGGGCCTAAGACAGTTTGATACTAAAGAAATCTTGATAGGCCGGATCATAGTTTTGATGAAACAACAAAATACAGATCGTGTCAACTCTTGGACCGTATATGTGGGGTCATGGGTGTGCAACCACGTACGTGTGGGTTGTGGGGTGGTCCACGACCCGTGAACTATATAATAGCAAAGACAAGGGGTGAGAGGAAGGCTCTCTAGAGCTCCTGCTTTAGTTCCATCCTAAAGCTTTTGCCCTCCTCCCTACTACTAGGCAACTTTGTTCTTCATTTTTTTTTCATATTGTTTTTTTTTTTACATAGATCATGGAAAACTATGATCATTCTTGGGACATGTATATGTATTGCTATGTCTTCTACGAGCTTCGTATTTGCCATGGCCTACAAACAAGGGTTGTAGTGCTTGTAGTGCATTCTAACTTTTACAGTAGGTGGTACATTGCTTTTGTAGTTGTTCATCAAGTTCTTGGCCATCAAAACTACCGTCTTGCTGAGGATCATCTAGGACCCTATGTGTTTGTTGTGGTTTGTTCAAATACAGATCTCTAGACTTTGCTTTCATACCGTTATGAGTTCTGTGGTGCATAAGTATTTTCTCATCGTATCCGTTATATTACAATCCATCCGAATGATCCAGAGATTGGTGGAGTTCATGCAGTTCCTCTCAACTGAGCAGTAGCAACATGGTCAGATGATGTTAACATTTAGTATCTCATAACATTGATGTTCTGATTTGTGTTTTCAATGTTCACTAGAGACAATTGTGATGTTCTTTAGTTTATCTTGTTGTAATAATATCCATGTAAATGGACTTTTGTTGAACTTTGTATTAGGTGGGTTAAAGTTTGTTGACCAAATATATATAGACAAGTACAATATTGATGAAATGATGTTTACCTATTTCTTGTAAATTGTATGCATGCCTCATAGTCCGAGTCGTGTAAATTTGACTAGCCCAGACATTTTACTCTGCTACTGAGCTGTGACTAGAACTTTTGCCAAAGTTGGTTGTGCTACAAAGAATAGCTGCACTAGCTGTGGTTGCATGCATGAAGTACTAGTAAGGTAGTTGGATTTGAAGCAGCATCTTCAGCCATAGCCGAGCGAGTGCAGATGATCAGGACCTATGAAACCATGTAGCCATCTCTAGCTTGATGCTGCTCAACAAAACCAAGTAAGAGAAATTGCTTATGGAAGCAAGAGCAACTTGTCTTCACTCTTCAGTCTACCCCTTGACTGCTATGAATGCTTGGAGTGAAATAACTGCAGAGGCTTTCCTCATGCATTCAATTCACTCATCGCAACCGTGCAAGGGTTGCTTTGTGCCTCGGTTTGTTGAACCCAACATGTATTAGTAGTACTAGTAGTCAAGAGTGGCTTTGATCTTGCAAGAACCAAACATGTATCAGTAGTTTTGATAAAATTTGTTGAACTTGCAAGAACGATGCAGTGAGGAGTTCATCTCAATAAGTATTGCCTTAGATCTAATGCATAACGGATGAGACATAGCTGTTGAATTTTACTATGAACACAAGAAAGTCCGATCACTGTATATTTGATCTCATAGGACACAATATAAAGGGTCATCAATTTTGAATGTCATAGCAACCAGTCTGCCCCTCGACTGTTGTGACTTCTTGGATTGGAGTAAAAAAAGTACAGAAAAGACCCATCACAACCGCACCAGGCATTCAAGTCTCAAGCGTGTCATGGTGGTCAAAAGCTCCTTTTCTCGATTCCTTCTTCTATCCAGCTTTCCTACCGCATTCACTTCACTCTCATCAACCGTGTAAGGTCTATATGAAAGGAGCATCCCCCTTCCCTCGTCCGATAGCATTGCATCAATCTGCTTCCTCCCCCGTTCCCTCACCCATTTGCATTTTCCTAATCACATTCCCTAGTGGTTTTAGGATTTGGATAAAGTTAATGTGCTTCATATCAAACCATACTATTTGTATGAACTTATTATTGTGTCTGCTAACCTCATTGCTTCCCCTCTTTCCTCGATTGTCATTTGTTCTAACCGAAATCATGTTTATAGATGGCAACTACTTACCATACCATGGATGTGTACTCTACAACAAATGATGTGTTTTGGCAGCTAGGTGTGGAGCCAGGAGAATAGAATAGGTTGTTTGTGACTTGGGGGCATCGTGTACATGACCAAGCTGCGTGATGCCTAATCGTTGAAGCTGCTGTTCGTGCGGTTGTTGGGCAACAACGCATTACTAGAGTTGTTGAATACCATGTGTCCGGTGTTTCGAACAAACACTGGCTAGTAAATTTATACTTGATGCGCGTTAGGCACGGATGGTGCACTAATGGACACAAGGTTTATACTGGTTTGGGCCAAATGTCCCTACATCCAGTCTGTTGCTGCTCGTGTTATTAGCACCGAATGAGGTTCGTAGTAGGGGGTACAAATGGTTGGGAGAGGGAGAGATCCCAAGTCCCTGATGGATTAGTCGAAAGAACGCCAAGAGCTCTATTGCTGCTAGGTTGTATGGTGCGTGTGCGCGTGCTAGCCCATCCTCTCCCCTTCCTCTAGTGGGGAGCCCCGCCCTCCCTTTTATAGACAAGGGGGGGGGGGCGTTTACAGATGGGGGAAAAGAGAAGATACTAAGAGTGCAGAAGGTCCTTTGAGAGACCCGAGTCTTCCTTCTTCTCCACGCCTGCCCTGCCTATCATGGCAGACTGTGTTAGAAGTAGCGTATCCATCGATCTTCGTAGGCCATGCCCTGGCCTTTTTTAGCAAGTGGGGCGTCCCATCCCGCCCCCGCGGGCGGTGGGTCGGATAGAATTGTCGAGCCCCAACCCCGTGGGGGTCGGACGGTGTGGTGACTGTTGGTTGGCCCTTGGGACGTCGTGGTTGTCATATGTCCGTGTCGGGTCCTTCGTCCGGAGGCTGAGGGTGGCGCCTATGATACTGTAGGGCGGAGAGCAGGCGCCCGCAACACTGTTTAGGCTCTGCCACACCTGGGGGGAGGTCCCAGCGCTTGTCCTGTCACATCCTGATGGTACTTCCTTGCAGGGGTGCAGGGCACGGCGTCTGACGCTGTGGTGTAGGGCATGGCATCTGACACTGTGGTTGACCCAAATGTCTTGTCTTACCCTATAGCCGTCATCATGAGGGTTCACAAGACACGGTTTGTTAGGTGAGACAGAGTCAGCCTCCGAATATCGGGTGAGGCGAGATCCGTCATCGGTCGTTTGGATGAGGTAAAGGTGGCCCTTGGGCGTTTGGGCGAGGCCGAGCCCAGCCCTCGGTGGTCGGGCAAGGCAGAGTGTATCCCTTGGGGGTCGGGTGAGTCATCCTCCAGCCGTTGGGTGAGGCAGAGTGCCGGGTGAGTCATCCTCCAGCCGTCGGGCGAGGCGGAGTCGTCCTCCAGCCGTCGGGCAAGGTGGAGCGGGTCCATGGGCATTCGGGTGAGGCGGAACAAAACTCCCATTGTTTGGGCAAGAAGTGCAGCCGTGCTCTTGTCCATTTGGGAGCTTTTAACGTTCGATGGTTATTAGTTCCACCTCCTTGGGTACCCTGGTATTAGGTCACCGACAGTAGTCCCCGAGCCCTCGGGCTTTTTTCTTTTCGATCTCGTCGGAGTTATCTTTCCAGAGGGTGCGCGCGAGCGCACCCGGTGGGTGTAGTCCCCGAGCCCTTGGGTGATTAGAGTAGAATCACCGGGGGGTTTTTTCTTTTCGATCTCGTCGGAGTTATCTTTCTAGAGGGTGTGCGCAAGCGCACCCGGTGGGTGTAATCCTCGATCCCTCGGGTGATTCGAGTAGAATCGCCCGGGGGTTTTTTCTTTTCGATCTCGTCGGAGTTATGTTTCTAGAGGGTGCGCGTGAGCGCACCCGGTGGGTATAGTCCCCGAGCCCTTGGGTGATTAGTATTGGGCCCTCCACGGGTGAGACCGTTAGATTTAGGTTTCTTCTCAGCTAGATATTTTTCCGTGGGGGTCGTGGTATCCCGGTCGTGGGGATCTCATTTAGGGCTGACCTGACTAGGGCTTGACTGTGGATCGAGACCCCAGTAATGCTTGTGCCCTTGATTTTGGATCGTTCATGGACCCATCCTTAGTTGGGTCGGCTGCCGAGCTTCTAGGCCCTAGGTGGGCCAAAGAGAAAAAATCTTTGTGACTTGCGTCCCCCAGGTGGGAAGAGAGTCCGGATTCACTTGGGAAGGCGAACCGTCCACCGTGATTTTCGGTGGGAGAGGATAGGGAATGCGGGTGCGTGTCCCGCGACGTGACGCGACGGCGCGCGTGGCAGGCCCATGGATCAAAGCGGACGGTTGCACTTCTCGCATCCATCGCCCCTATAAAACCACGGATTCACCCAGGGTCCTGTATTCCGCCTTCTCATCTTTGTGTCTAGAACCTTTGTCGCTAGTCGCCTTTAGCCTCCTGTGCCCGCACCGCCACCGTCAACCGGCTTGCATCCGTGCTGCAGCCACCGTCAAGCTTGCGCCCGCCTCGTAGCCATCGTTGAGCTCGCACCCACCCACCTTTCTCCCCAATCGCTTCAATGGAGTTGTGGGGTAGATCTGGCATCACCTCTCGGTGTTTGGAGGGCCTTGTCCGCCATGGCCTTCTCCATCCACTGTCCGCCGTCTAGGAGTGGCTGCTGCCTGGTGACGAGGATGAGCCGGCCCGCCCGAAGGGTATGTCGTGTCTTTCGCCATCTTCCATGAGCGGGGATTTGCCGTACCTGCGCATAGATTCCTTCGGGGGCTGCTGGATTATTATGAGGTGGAGCTGCAGCATCTAACTCCCAATGGGGTTTAACATATGGCGGCGTTTGTTGCTCTGTGCGAGGGTTTCCTGGGGATCGATCCCCATTTTGATCTGTGGCGATACTTCTTCACCGTCAGTTTGTCAAAGAGGTGGATCGGGGGGAAGGAGGTGAATGTGCCAATGGGATGTGCCAGCGTTCATCTGCGCCATACCCGGTCAAGGGGTTACCCGTTCATGCGTCTGGCGACCTCTAACAAGGGATGGCACTCACAGTGGTTTTATGTCTGGAATGACCTGAGTGCCGCCCTGCCGAGGTACACCGGGCGCCTTATTGAAGAGGCTCCGGAGTCATGGACTTGGGGCGTCCAGCTCAAGGACAAGAAGCACCTTACTAACCTTCTCTCCGCCCTCCAAGCTCTAAAGGAACGGGGCGTAAAGGGGGCGGGGATTATCGGCGCCTACCATGCGAGGAGGGTGGTGCCGCTGATGGCGTGCGCGCTTCCCTTGTATCGGATGGTGCCCGGGATGTTGTTCGAGGGGATGGTGCTTGTCGACGAGGTGCTCCCTTTCTCCGAAGTGGCGCAGCGCATTAAGGAGGCGATGGAGCCGACGAAGGATTCCACTGGCGGCGTCCTCGACATTGTGTATCCGGTGCCTGGACATCCCCCAATGCGGCCGGAACCTGGGTTCTTCGAATTCGTAAGCCTTCTTTTCCTGTGCTCTTCCTTTTTCCTAAATCTCCATATTTTTGATACTCGTTTTTGCGACGTTGGGACCAGCCGGGGGTGCTAGCCTTCAAGGACAGTCCAGTTCCGCTGCCAAAGAACAAGGCCCTGGCGGCGGCGAATCGCCTCGCAGCCGAGTGGGACAAGAAGGTGAGGGAACAGATGAAGAAGGAGAGACGACTGAAGTAGGAAGCATGGGACGGGGAGAGGACGTGAGCAGCGATGATGATGATGACGATGATGACGATGAGGTAGCCGTCGACGTGGATTGGGGCGTCCTAGAGGATGAGGATGTGCTGACGAGTGCCCACCGTCCGTGCAGGGACCCTTCCCATTCCACACGGAGGGAAGTGAGTCGGTGAGGTCGGTGGGAGTGGAGAGTCCACCGCTTCGCATGGCGTGCCGGCCGAGGATCGGTGGATGGGGGGAGGCGGGCCTGCCGCCGCTGACCCGAGGTGATGGTGGAGAGGAGCGGCTCTGGTGCCGCATCCCATGAGATGGGGCAGGGGAGCGGTTCTGGTGCTGCGCCCTATGAGACGGTGGAGGGGAGCAGCTCTGGTGCCGCGCCCCATGAAGTAAAGGAGATGAGCCCCCCTGCCTCAGAGGGGGAGGCTCGAAATGGTCCCGCCCAGACGAGTCAGGGCAGGGATCCGGGGATCCATCCCCAAAACGCTTCCGCTGGCCGAAGGCGTCAGCGTAAGCCGCTGATTCCCCTATTTTTCCTCCTTTTTCCTTTTCTATTTTGACATGATGCCTTTTACCTTTGTGTAGGTTCTTGTGGATGGGCCACCCCCTGGGGCCGGCGCCTAAGAAGAGCCTCGCCATTCAGGTGGGATGGATGGCGCTCCCCGGTGTTGGGGCCATGTTGGCCGATCCGACGGCGCCTGTGGTGGCGCCCACGCCCTCGGTGGTCGCCGAGCAGGCGGCATCTTCCGTGGTGGGCGTGGTGCAGCCGGCCGAGGGTCTGGTATCGCCGACGGAGGTGGTGCCTGAGGGCGCAGTGCAGTCCGTGCCACCGGAGACCCAGGTGGAAGTGGCCGTGACCGCGCCAAGCCTCGGCGGAGCTGGATGTTGCTGTGATGGCGTCCGATGGGGTGGCGCAATCGATGCCACCGGCGGCCCCGGCCATGGCGGACGAGGCGGATCGGATGGAGGCGGACGTGGCCGGAGGGTCATCGGGCGTGGTGGTGGTGCCGTGTAGGATCAGGAGGGAGCCGCCCCTGGCCCCTTTGTCGGGAGGCAGCCGCTCCCCCATGCGGGGGGAGCCATCGCTTCAATGGATGGCCGCTCAGGATCCGACGTCGGCACTTTTCTCGCTCGATGATCATGTCGAGAGCATGGAGCGGGAGGGTCTTGATGTTGGGATCTCGACCATGCTGGAGGCTCTGGACCAAGCCAGGGGAGCCTGCATGAGATCGTTGTTCCTACTACCTAGATATTCGCTTGGTTTTCTTATTTCTTCGCGTGTTTTTGTGTTTTCGTATTTCTAATACCGGTCTTCTTCTTCTTCAAATTCTCGTTGCTCATAGTCGGAATAAATCCCGATTCCTCCGCGAGCAGAAGGCGGAGTGGGATCGCCTATCCGAGGAGGCCCGGTTGCGAGTAGGTATTGCCGCGCAGCTTGCTGCCGCCTAGGAGCGGGAGGCTGAGGCGCGCCAGGACGCGGAGGAGATTCATGGGATGTTCGTGGACCTATCAGTGAAGGTGAAGTTGGAAGAGGAAGAGGTCGCCAGGATTCTGAAGGAGCGGGATGAGCTGCTCAAGAAGAATGCCCAGGCCAGTAAGCGGGCTACCGAGGTCCTCAAGGAGCTAGACACGGAGCGGGATCTCAGGCAGAAGGCCGAGAGTAGGGCCATGACCCTTCAGCAGAAGGCGGACGAGGATGTCGAGGTGGTCCGCTCCCTCCGGGTGGATCTTAGTGATGCGGTGAGCCAAAGGTTGAGCGCCGAGAACGTCTCTGTCAAGCTAGAAAAGGAGCTTGCCCATGTGCGAATTACCCTTCAGACTGAGAGTGATGAGCATGACCTTCTACAAGCTGCGGTCGGGGTGGTCCTTGATGCCCTAAAGGTGGTGGAGCCGGTGGAGACCAGCCCGCTTGCGGCTCGCGCCGCAAGTATCACGGCATGGGTGGGCCAACTCGAGGAAGACGCCTTTCACGCCGGGATCATCCAAGCCTTTGTTGTTGCCCATTCTCATTATGATTGGGAGATCAACTTGAAGGTGATGAGCCAAGGCTTCACGCCTGTGTATGAAGATCCTGAGCTGGACGAGATGGAGAAGGTGGTGACACCTCTGGCGTGGGACCTGGCGGACAGATTGAAAGAAGCGGTTCTCCCTTCGTGGAAGTAGTTTAGCTGGAGAAATTTGATGAACCCTTTTATGTAATATGTGAACAAGTGTCGATGCTTTTGCGTGCTGAAAACAGTTTCATGGATTTGTCTGGTGGTTTTTCCTTTCGTTTGTTTCTTCTTCCATTTTTGTAATGAAAAGAAGTTTGCAAGGTCCGACCCTTTCCCCTTGTTAAGACCGTATGGCCTGAGGTGCTTTTTAGAGGAACAAAACATACCGTCGTTACCTGGTTGTGGGCTTTCTGTGGTTGGAGGGATTGGGGCGGCATCATTTGCCTTGGTGGCTCGAACGACATGCCCGATGAGCTCGCTAATGGGTGCGTTCGCGTGAAATCCGTGTCCATCATTTGCTGACGGGGTCGGTAGAGCCCTCTGGTGGCATTTCACTACTTCCTAACCCACCTCCCGGCAGATGCCCGAACTATTTCAATAGGCTTAGGGGGCCCGTTGGCCTCTCCTCGACGGAGATTCTGTGGGTTTGGCCCGGGGTTAGAATCGAACGAGAAAAGGTCAAGACACCCCTATCCGCTTCTAAGCGGGGTCAGGCAGGGCCGGGGCTCGTCTCGGTTATTTCTCCCTAGCTTTGTTTGACATGAGGCGACCTCGGACCCTTCACGGGCCGGCCTACGAACCTCGGTCGTTTGTCGTTTGTGTCGAATGAGGCGACTGCCACTTCATGACGCGATACGAAGTGTTTGGATGCAGTGGTTGCATAAGTTTAGTATATGGTGAGCTTGAAAGCGGGGTTCGGTAATGTTACCTTGGTGGTGTGAGTGACAGGAAGCTCCTACCGATCATGTCCGCGTGGGGTTCGAGTCAGATGGCGTGGCCTGCATGAGCATCGTGATTTTTCGTTTGTGTCTCTCGGTGGTGATTTGAGCCGTTCGATTGACTTTTAAGCGAGTGAACCCCTCCAAACCTCTTTCGAGAAGGTGGGAGCTGAGGCTCGTGGTGTGAGGAACTGTGAAACCTGATTATGCTGGTGAATAAAAGATACCGTAGCCGTCGGGGCGTAGGGTTTGAGGGTTCAGCCAGTTGTAACCAGCGTTTTATCCCCACGCGCCGAGCTCCTGCTTCCTAAATGTAAGGAGGGGTCGGGCGAGGAGAATGTCTAAACTGGTAGACATTCTCGAAAGCCCCTGAGGGATGTCCGTGCCCCTGCTGTTGCTAGGGTCGGACGCTCGGAAATGGATTTAACGCGTAAAGTGAGAGGGGAGAGGTGCTTATCTTTGTGTAGTTTTTGTCCGTTCATTGTAACAGAACCGCCCAATTTATACAAGATCAAGTACGGCTGTCCCCGCTAACACGTTGACACGCGCATACTTTCACTTATATAAACCCGGTAGTCCGCCGAGTGTCACGCAGGACCTCGGTAAATCAACATCACAACCAAGATCGCGTGATTAAGCAAATACACATCACATACGTAGAGTTGCAGCGGAAATAATATTACAAATGGTTTCACAAATAATAGTATAAGTTTGGGTTTCAAAACCGATTAGTGAAAACAACAGTTGCTTTCAAAGGATTACATTGATATAAGTTCCAAATACATTGCTAGCATAAGTGACATCCTCAGACAAAAGCATGTAGATGAGAAGTAAATATAGAGTCACCGAGCCCACCGGCGGTTAGCCACCATCTTCAGCAGGCCGAAACCTCACCTGCAACATGGTGGGATAAACCCTGAGTACTCGAATGTACTCAGCTAGACTTACCCGTCATAACCAGAAATAAAATTGACTCCAAGGAGTATGCAAGGCTTTATAAGTGGAGGTAGCTTGACAATATTTTGCATAAAAAGCGATTAACTCAATTATACAATTATAATTCTGTCATCAAGTTAATTAGAACTATCCATCTCTAGATTAGCAACTATCCTGTGCCAAACATGTGGTATATCTTTTTAGAGCATACAATAGTAACCATAGCAGGTATAGTAATTCCATGTTTATTCGAACCATCACATTCCATAATCCAATTACTACGATGTTGGGACTAGCCAAGTTTCTCACTATCCGGGAGAGACGGCGATTCGAATCGATTTCAACCAGCTGGGAATTTATTCCTAACACAAACCCAGGCAGACCAGATCAACGGTCACCTTAGGTCACCTTTGGTACAACTCCGGTACACATTTCGCGGGTCCGTACTGCGCCGCACAGTCTGGGACACCAGATGCCAGGACGTTCAGGCCTAGCCTGCCCTTGGGCTCAGTCTGATCGCCCCCCGCAAGGAGCGCACAACAGAACGGGTCCCGGCCTGAGTTGAATTACTCGGCTTCGCGGTCGGAACGAGTTATCCGGCCAGCTAAGTGATAGGCATGCGTTCAATCTTGTCAGAAGCGCCAACAACGGTACGGTCCTTAATCGACACAGACGAAATCACATGAGTCAACCTACACATAGACTCCGCCCGGCCTCGATTTACTTTTACCCCATGGTTCTTTTCCACGATAGCAAATATAGCCAACCATGCTCCGGTTTCCACCTATATCTCGCAGGTGACAGGAAATCACCTGACTTCTACCGGTCTAAGCATGGCTAAGCATATATTCGATCCTGGACCTATACCGGTTAAAGGTGTAATATCTGGACAAGGAATGTATATGCATCAAGTGGTTCCATTCAACTCTTATAACCTAATGCATCAATCATAAGTACTTAAGTAATCATTTGTAAAATACTAGGAGACTTAAAATGCTCCGGGGCTTGCCTGGGATCCGACACAGGTCAGTTCAGTTAGCTTGCACCGACTTGGTGACATCTCCGGTCCTAGCACTTGCTTAGTCCTTCCATCTTCGGGATAGATCCACCAAACACCGTCTTTGGGTTTAACTCCACATCACATCCTTCACGTGGTTCATCTAGCGTACCTAAATGAGATGCAAGATGCATGTGTATGAATACATGGAAGTGCAGTAGACAATACATCGCATGTAGTAAGTAAGACAAGCACAAGGTTACGTTAACATGCACAAGCACTTCGCATTGCTTACTTTAAATATCACACAATTTATCATGCCACGATAGCAAAGAAGACGACAACACCAAGCATGACACAAGTTTCCCAAGATTTCAGGTACTCTAACTCAACCATCATCAAAGGTATGAGCCACACTTAGCAATATACAAGCAAACAACTATAATTGGAATCTGTCAATTTCTGGACATGCAAACAGCAGCTACAAGATTTAGCTATAACTGGAGTTACACAAATCCAAATGACTTGCAAGAAGACATTCTGGAAAGCTTATGAAATTTTTGACAATTCATATTTAATCATCTTAGCATGGTTCTCAAGTTAACTAAGTCAAATATACCCATTTATAGAAACTGGTCTAAACAAGACAGAGAGCAATTAATTGTATAACCCAACTTTAAACAACTGTAACTCTTAAACTACTTGGCCAAATGGCACCAAATTTTAACAGCAGCTAGATACATGAATTATCTACAACTTTTGTATAAACAAGTTTCACAACAAAGCACATTATCATGAAGAACTTTGCTAAGTTCCCAGATCTGTCCATAAAACACATCGGCAAGAAAATAATTATTAACTTATGTTGCAAACACATAATTGGGCAAAACCAACTTTACCAACATTTCCCATATGACTAAAGAACACCAGAAAACCTAGTGTCCATGACCAAATAAATTCTTTTAATACATTTCTTAATTTATTTTAGATAACAAGGTGACTTAATGAACATATACCAAAAGTATACAATAAATTATACAAAAATTACAGTGGCTCACATATACTCTCAATAGTCTACTGTACAATTTTCACTCCATTTGAATAGGTATAGCAACCTCTATGAAAAAGACAAGTTGCTAAAGCAAGAAATCATGTGAGAGCAAGATAAACCAATAACTCACTCATACTTCATCCAATACTCATGAAATTTTTACCACACATCAACTATCACATGAGTAGCATGCCACAAAATTTCACTTCATTTGGAGCCCTAGATCTTTAGTTATGAAAAGACAAATACAACTAGAATTAAAAACCTAGAGGCATAAATCTATTTTTACAGCTCAAACTTTAAACTAAAACATGAAATATTATAGATCTACTACATAGAAAATTTCACAAGGATTCCAAAAAGTCCTCATTTGCTATTTTACGGATTTCCTATGAATTACTATGATTTTCTAAACTTTCAGCCGATTTAAAACAAATAGGTCCCTCGAGGTACTATTCACTTGAGTCAATGACAATGCAGTTAGGCCCTTGACCTTCGTCGATTCGGCATGACGCCCCTGGTCGGAAACCAGGAGGAGGATGGCCGGACTCACGGATTCCGCGCCCGGCTGCATGTCGACGGTGGAGAAGATGTTTATTGGCTCGCCACGCAGCAAGACAAGGCGCCCAAGTGGCCCACGACAGAGGAGGCTCGAGGAGGGTTCCATGGCGGCCATGAGCTTGGTCCGGACAGCCATGGTGGCGGCATGGAGTAGTGTCAAGAATGACGGCTTAGCAAGAACGCCAGCCTGGGGAGGAGGAAGGGCGTAGGAGGGAGAAGATGGAGGAGCTGGAGGGGGACGCTGCAGAGGAGGAGCAGCGGCCCAGTAGGGAGCTTGGTGGGTAGGCAGCCATGGCACTCGGCCTCTGTGTGCTGTGAGCGCGAGAAAGAGAGGGAAAGCAGCGAGGAGGAGAGCTCTGGGCGAGGGAGGAGCAGGCGCTCGGCCTTATGCAGGTTGGGTGCGGTGGCGTGTGCTGAAGCGAAGCGAGGCCACTGGGCGCTTGGCTCCTACCGGTGGTCGGCCAGTGATGCTGCTGCTTATCAATTCAAATTTCTGAAAAGCTAATACTACCTCAAATGTACAACTGAACATCGTTTTTCTCCCCTTCATAACTCATAAACGGAGTGACGAAAACCAAACCAATTGCACGGTGTCGTCAGAGCTACATGAGGACGACAACTTTGCTTAAATAAGTTTGGCCAAGTTTGACACGGTTTGCAAACTAAAAATCACCAAAGGAAGGTACATGGAAACGGAATCGAGAATTTCGGTCATTCCGGACTTAGCCGATTTTCGAACCCCGAAAACAAAGATGGATTCGATCTTACAGCGACATTTGACTAGGCTAGGCACTAATTTAGCTCTTGATCCTTAAACAAAATTTGTTCTACATAATATGAACTCCAACTTGTATTTAGGGCCCACCACCATGCAAGCACTCCAAACAGTTGGTCAACATAGGTCAAAATCCTATCATAAAAAAAACAATTTTAGCTATTCCCACACTTAGAAACATTTTCTGGACATTTGCTCAACATGAACCTTTCACGACTTTGGTTGTAGAGTTTAATTAGAGTCTTTTGAGCAAGGTTGCAAGGTTTGGCTAATGACTTATATTTCCATTCACTTAATAGTGCAATTCCAACACTTAGTAAAGCCATTCCAACAAGGATATAACTTATCATTTCATGTGACTTTTTGATTCCAAATGTCATGAAACTTTTCCAGTGATCACTATAGATAGAGAGTGATGTGAGACACATGAAACAAGCTTCATTAACATCACTCGCACATATATCTTGAAAAGGGTTATCATGTAAACAAGGTGTTTTATCCAAATTCTAGCTGAACTCAATTTCATACATTTGACTTTGACATCTTCAACACCACTTGATCGGTCATGTTTGAGCTCAAACCCACTACTTAACTGGTGACAAACACCTAGGGTGTTACAGCCCTCCCCCCTTAAAGGAATCGCGTCCCGAGATTCGGTGCGAAAGACTTTTAAGGGAAGAGAAACTTGTCATCCAGTTCCCAACATCAGTGATAGCATTAGGCTACTTAACTTCGGAGTATCAGAGAGGCTAATTTGGTCATGACACTTTCTGATACTTGCTCTTCGTCGTAAGCTATTGTCTGAAGAATTTTCTTCGTTGGCGTCATAAAGCATTGTTACATTAGGAGGAATCCAAGATAGCACTGTCCGGTGTACTTCATCCTCGATGTACGAAGAGTGATTCAAGTGTAGACTAAATACTTGCAACATCTACTTCCCTAGTGGATATAGCATAGACCTATGGACTTTGCACTAGACCACAGTCTGTTGACAGATATTCCTTGCAATGGTGCTATATTTGTTCCCAAGGGTTGAAAAGCAGTTCTCTATAACAGTGGCTGGAGCACAACTTCTCATAAAGGATGTGATCATAGACGGGTAAACATCCTTTGAGGGCATGAGAAGCTAGTTAACCAATATCCAAACTAGTGGTAGCGGTGCAATCACTCATATGTCAACTGATGAAAAGCTACATAATGTTCCATGTGTGCAGTGCTCTTTCCCTGATAACAACACTGTATTATCTGAGTCTGTTGAGTGAGTGGTAAACGTAATGGTTGACTCAGTCGGCTCAATGTTCCCGATGATCATTCCTTAGGGAACCTTT
This sequence comes from Miscanthus lutarioriparius, assembly GCA_904845875.1. Classification (NCBI taxonomy): domain Eukaryota; kingdom Viridiplantae; phylum Streptophyta; class Magnoliopsida; order Poales; family Poaceae; genus Miscanthus; species Miscanthus lutarioriparius. The sequence goes on along the minus strand of CAJGYO010000001.1, from coordinate 92,815,496 downwards.
GGATCCAGGTTGCAACAGGGATCTGGGTGGAATCTGATGCAACCTCTTGGGTAAAAACACATATAAGGTACCAAAGGCATGTCAGCATTGGAAAACCATTGACGCAGAAGGATGTTAGAGAGGTTTGGAGGACAACACAAGTTGCAAGTAATCACAAAACTAGGGACTAGTTCACTACCAAGCAGGTTGAGTACAATTTGCCTTCGTGGTGCAGTTGCACAGCAAGTTGGGTTGACTTGTATCGTAGCAAAACTAGCCTTCTTAAACTATATTTGACGTCGAGGCTTCCATTCTTAGGCCAATCAATATCTCGAAAACCATAATCCAAAAATCTATGGTTAGACACCTTTCCAATTACTTCGAATTGCAAGGGCACAATTTGGCTTCTAGAACACCTTGACTGCTCACGCATTGCTGATCTAAGAGGGCAAAAGCAAGGCACATAGGGGTGCAATTAGTCTTCTCAAGGGTATGGAGGGTTGTCTAACAGCAATACACCTACAAGTTGTAATTTCTTGGCATGAATTTCAAACATAACCTTCTAATGCAAAGGATGATCGCAGTCACAGCGAAATTGCAGATTTTGTACCTTTTTATTTTCTATTCATATCTCACAAACTACTGCTCCAATATGCACAAATTTTGGTGGGCATGTAGATCCATGGGTCTTCTAACTACTCACCAAAATTCAACTCAAGCGGACACCGTTTGACCATCCAAACCATTCATCTATCAAAACTGCTCTGTTCTAAAATGACATCAACCGAGCCGACAAGATATCTCTCAAATCCGATGTTTTACTCAACCAATACTCAAACCAACTTAGGACATTAAAGGGTCCTAAGCAAGGAATGAGATCACCAAGTTTGGGGTCAATCCAACTTCGTTTGGGTCACTAATCGCCGGCTTGAAGATAACCGGTTTAGTGCCACAAAATCTGGACATATTTCTCGTTCTTCCTTTATAACCGTGGTAGCTTTCTCGCTGAGGATGGAGGCTAGGGTTTTCCATACATGCCCCTTAGGAAACAACCTCAACCGTTGATTTGTACACCAACTCGACGATGCACAATCATTGGACTTGTGGGCTATTTTCACAGGGCACAAAGCATTACTCCACATGGAGGGCATCCCTATATAGATAAGGAACCGTTTCTGAATATTCTCTGGCACCTCGTCCAATAGAGCCTTGAACAAATACGTTTGTGGTACCTAGGGGCACAATGATGCTGATCGAAACTAGGGATATGCTTTCTCTAGTTTTGCACTTAGCTAACACAACATCTTGCACTATATACGTGGTCGTCCAAGATGGAATTGACTCGATAGCACATTTGGAGAAGAAGTAGCACTTGCATTGTAGGGCCAGGTTTGCTGTTTCCTTGATCAACATTGTTCTGTGAGATCTAGTCTTCATAGTTACCAACTAGTCGTTACCTAACTGAAGACGAACTTTCCTACTGGTAACTAATCAGTTGTCTCTCAACACTAAAAAGGTTCCAAATCTTCACTCTTGATAATAAAAAAAATTGTGGTCGAAGCATACAGATGGTCGCCATTGAAGTCAGCAGAAAGGGGTCACACCAAAGAAGGTCGGTTAGCCTACATGATCCTTATGCACCTAAAGATTGAGAACTTGGACAGGAACTCATATATACTAGGTGACCTATTACAGCACATAATATATTGGTCCATTTATCATCCGACTGATAACTTGTTCAACCTTAAGTGTGGTGCACCTTTCTGATCCAATGAAAATGACATAAGTTGCTCACTAGATGATCGACGTCATTACAGGGACAGTCACGTCGAGTCACTTGCCTACCATCTCTTGCAGTCTGTTTATGTTCCTATTAGTGACCCGTTCTTCAAAGGTTAACTGTTGGACGACTCCAGAAGGAAGTCCTATTGCATCTAGTTCGACATACAGATCTCTTGACATGATAAGGAGAGATAACCAAGGAAGAGCTCACGTGAAAGTAACACATCGGTGCAGTTTTGCAATGGATCATGACTAGAAACCTCGATACCAGCGCGTGCCGAGCAGCACAACCTTGTGGCTGCAGTCCACAGGATGCCCTCGGTTTCGTCGCGGCACCGTAGATTGCTAATCGTGGCACCATTACTGAACATACAACCCACACGCATTCTCTCGTAGCACAAATTTGGTTGCATAAGAGCAAGCACAATGAGAAGGAGGGATAGCAACAAAGGTAGTCACAAGGTTAGGAGTCAACAAGGAAGCGATCTGAAGATCAAAACACAACGCAAGAGAACATAGCTTAATTTCCAAAGACAACTGAGCAGGGGACTTCTTGCCGAATTTCCATATACGTCTTGTGTCCACCCAAGTGATTACTAGATAAATATTAACATGAGATTTGGTCTTGTCGAGCAGCAACATGAGATCAAAAATGATAAATGTTCAGAGACTTGAAAGGGTTGGAGACAAAACAAACAAGATTCAAGGGACAGAGCCATTGCACTGACTAGGGATTCAGTTGATAAAGCAATGACAGGATCTGCGAGGATAAGGTTCCAAAGCCAGGGTAGATAGCGATTAGCGTTGCACCAGATCATCTATAGGAGAAGGAGCAATGAAGTCCGACAAGGATTTTGGAGCAAGGTCCTTCCACACAAGAGTGGGACAACCACAAAACATGCGAGCAAAGAATGGGGCTAAGCTTGGGCCTAAGGTCAAGCAAAGGCATGGATAAAGGTCTTCATAGCACAACGTTCAATGGCTAGCAACCACGTGTACCGGCTCAGGCTCCTAAGAGAGAACTTAATTGAAAACGACAACCATGAGATTACCAAAACTTAGACGTTGTTCCAGGATAGCGCTCTTCAACACTCATATGCTTTCCGAGGACAAAAGGAGTGACAGCTATGACACTACCTAGATTACGAGCATCCACACCTACATCATGGTCTTAAGCAAGCATTTCGAAATACTCAATCTAATTAGCTTAAGCGACTATTACTAAGCACAAAGCTCACACCTAACAACTAGTCACCTACAACAACACCGCTACACATATCATGCAAAACATGGTGGTAAAGTATTGTTATCTTTTATTTCCTTTTTACTGAGTAGGTGGATATCTCTACAAAACAAGTTTTACTTACATTTAGCAATTTAGTTTTCAAAGGGGTGAACCTTTTGCTAACTATTAACTTGTCATCTATTTCCTTTGGAAACACACATATAAGGCAAAGCTAATCACACACTATCTTCAAGCACAGCTATTCAAGCAGCATGGAACAAGGCATTTTGTCTAGCTTCACACAAGGAAGACAAGAGCATCACATTGGTCACAAGTTACTTAGTATTAGAACAAGGTGAGGGAAGCATATTTATGCACAAGCACAATCATGATGCATGCTCGTCCTATTCGCCCTCACAAAATTGCCAAAGGCGACAATCACGTTCTATGTCAGTGGCATAACACGTACTCTCTCGATATATATCTAGTCATCAGCTATATTCAATCTACGCATTCGTGGTTAGCGTACCTGCAGGCAAATTCATTGCAGCCCATCCCCATAAGAGATAAATAAGCACACAATGAAAGCGATAAACTAAGATACTCTCCATATACACATCCCCGGATATATATACTTTGGTATCCATAGCTACCCTACAGATGTACCCACAATTAAGTACCTTCATATATACATGTGTATAACACGTAAATATTCCAAAGAACCATAGCTAACTCTCCCTAGACCGATAGATGGACGGTCATGCTCTCACAACTCACACTTTCATCGAGGCGAGAGGCAATTGATCCATACATTACCATTCAAGTGAACGGCATCCATACAATAGCACACGCCGTATGGACGATTTAAAGTAAAATTGCAATAAAGTACATCCCCAAAGTTAGTACTTAGATAGCCACCTAATAGTCCTTAATCGGGCATACGGGAGGATGTCGCTAGCATAGTTTTGTAAATAAGTTTTGATAAATTTTTTCCTGTAGCTAAAGTTTTAGTTAAAATAGGCTTTTTAAAACCAAAACTTTGTTTTTAAAACTATGTACATGACAGTATTATGCTTAATCTCGCCTCGATACCAAATATGTAGAATCGCCTAATTTATACAAGATCAAATACTACTGTCCCCGCTAACACGTTGACACGCCGCATACTTTCACTTATATAAACCGGTAGTCCGCCGAGTGTCACGCAGACCTCGGTAAATCAACATCACAACCAAGATCGCGTGATTAAGCAAATACACATCACATAATGAGAGTTGCAAAGTGAAATAATATTACAAATGGTTTCACAAATAATAGTATAAGTTTGGGTTTCAAAACCGATTAGTGAAAAACAACAATTGCTTTCAAAGGATTACATTGATATAAGTTCCAAATACATTGCTAGCATAAGTGACATCCTTAGACAAAAGCATGTAGATGAGAAGTAAATATAGAGTCACCGAGCCCACGGATGGTTAGCCACCATCTTCAAAGCAGCCAAAACCTCACCGCAACATGGTGGGATAAACCCCGAGTACTGAATGTACTCAGCTAGACTTACCAATCATAACCAGAAATAAAATTGACTCCAAGGAGTATGCAAGGCTTTATAAGTGGAGGTAGCTTGACAATATTTTGCATAAAAAGCGATTAACTCAATTATACAATTATAATTCTGTCATCAAGTTAATTAGAACTATCCATCTCTAGATTAGCAACTATCCTGTGCCAAACATGTGGTATATCTTTTTAGAGCATACAATAGTAACCATAGCAGGTATAGTAATTCCATGTTTATTCGAACCATCACATTCCATAATCTAATTACTACCATGTTGGGACTAGCCAAGTTTCTCGCTATCCGGGAGAGACGGCGATTCGAATCGATTTCAATCAGCTGGGAATTTATTCCTAACACAAACCCAGGCAGACCAGATCAACGGTCACCTTAGGAAATTTTTGACAATTCATATTTAATCATCTTAGCATGGTTCTCAAGTTAACTAAGTCAAATATACCCATTTATAGAAACTGGTCTAAACAAGACAGAGAGCAATTAATTGTATAACCCAACTTTAAACAACTGTAACTCTTAAACTACTTGGCCAAATGGCACCAAATTTTAACAGCAGCTAGATACATGAATTATCTACAACTTTTGTATAAACAAGTTTCACAACAAAGCACATTATCATGAAGAACTTTGCTAAGTTCCCAGATCTGTCCATAAAACACATCGGCAAGAAAATAATTATTAACTTATGTTGCAAACACATAATTGGGCAAAACCAACTTTACCAACATTTCCCATATGACTAAAGAACACCAGAAAACCTAGTGTCCATGACCAAATAAATTCTTTTAATACATTTCTTAATTTATTTTAGATAACAAGGTGACTTAATGAACATATACCAAAAGTATACAATAAATTATACAAAAATTACAGTGGCTCACATATACTCTCAATAGTCTACTGTACAATTTTCACTCCATTTGAATAGGTATAGCAACCTCTATGAAAAAGACAAGTTGCTAAAGCAAGAAATCATGTGAGAGCAAGATAAACCAATAACTCACTCATACTTCATCCAATACTCATGAAATTTTTACCACACATCAACTATCACATGAGTAGCATGCCACAAAAATTTCACTTCATTTGGAGCCCTAGATCTTTAGTTATGAAAAAGACAAATACAACTAGAATTAAAAACCTAGAGGCATAAATCTATTTTTACAGCTCAAACTTTAAACTAAAACATGAAATATTATAGATCTACTACATAGATAATTTCACAAGGATTCCAAAAAGTCCTCATTTGCTATTTTACGGATTTCCTATGAATTACTATGATTTTCTAAACTTTCAGCCGATTTAAAACAAATAGGTCCCTCGAGGTACTATTCACTTGAGTCAATGACAATGCAGTTAGGCCCTTGACCTTCGTCGAATTCTGGCATGACGCCCCTGGTCGGAAACCAGAGCAGAGGATGGCCGGACTCACGGATTCCGGCGCTCCGGCTGCATGTCGACGGTGGAGAAGATGCTTGGCTGGCTCTGGCCACGCGCACAGGCGTCCAAGTGGCCACGACAGAGGAGGCTCTGAGGAGGGGTTCCATGGCGGCCGCGAGCTTGGTCCGGACAGCCATGGTGGCGGCAAGCAGAGTGTCAAAGAAGAAGCTAGCAAAGAACGCCGACAGGGAGGAGGAAGGGCGAGGGAGGGAGAAGATGGAGGAGCTGGAGGGGGACGCTGCAGAGGAGAGAGCAAATGCCCAAAGAGGGGAGCTTGGTGGGCAGGCAGCCATGGCACTGCCTCTGTGTCTTGCGAGAGCGCAAGCAGAGAGGGAAAACGAGCGAGGAGGAGAGCTGGCGAGGGAGGAGCGGGTGCTCGGCCTTATGCTTGTTGGGTGCGGTGGCGGCGCGTGCGAGCGAAGGTGTGAGGCCACGCGGGCGCTTGGCTCCTACCGGTGGTCGGCCGGTGATCTGATGCTGCTGCTTATCAATTCAAATTTTGAAAAGCTAATACTACCTCAAATGTACAATGAACATCGTTTTTTCTCCCTTCATAACTCATAAACGGAGTGACAAAAACCAAACCAATTGCACGGTGTCGTAGAGCTACATGAGGACGACAACTTTGCTTAAATAAGTTTGGCCAAGTTTGACACGGTTTGCAAACTAAAAATCACCAAAGGAAGGTACATGGAAACGGAATCGAGAATTTCGGTCATTCCAGACTTAGCGATTTTCGAACCCCGAAAGCAAAGATCTGGATTCGATCTTATGAGCGACATTTGACTAGGCTAGGCACTAATTTAGCTGTTGATCCTTAAACAAAATTTGTTCTACATAATATGAACTCCAACTTGTATTTAGGGCCCACCACCATGCAAGCACTCCAAACAGTTGGTCAACATAGGTCAAAATCCTATCATAAAAAAGACAATTTTAGCTATTCCCACACTTAGAAACATTTTCTGGACATTTGCTCAACATGAACCTTTCATGACTTTGGTTGTAGAGTTTAATTAGAGTCTTTTGAGCAAGGTTGCAAGGTTTGGCTAATGACTTATATTTCCATTCACTTAATAGTGCAATTCCAACACTTAGTAAAGCCATTCCAACAAGGATATAACTTATCATTTCTTGTGGCTTTTTGATTCCAAATGTCATGAAACTTTTCCAGTGATCACTATAGATAGAGAGTGATGTGAGACACATGAAACAAGCTTCATTAACATCACTCGCACATATATCTTGAAAAGGGTTATCATGTAAACAAGGTGTTTTATCCAAATTCTAGCTGAACTCAATTTCATACATTTGACTTTGACATCTTCAACACCACTTGATCGGTCATGTTTGAGCTCAAACCCACTACTTAACTGGTGACAAACACCTAGGGTGTTACATTCATCGTTTTACCTGGGCCGGCCGATTGGCCCAGGAGGCCTGCTGGGCTTCCTTTGGATGGAGGGTCCGTCGTTGGGTCGTTCCACGGTCCTGCCCTGTAAAGCGGAGAGTCGCGTGTGCGGGTGTGCCCTGGCTCTCGCACACAGTGGGTGGTGGTGGGCCATGCCTGCCTGATCAGGCGGTGTCTCATCAACCAAGCTATGTCCCGTTAGTTTAGGCGCATCCCCTCGGGTTCCTGTCAGCATTGATTTGCTGCCTACATTGAATAGGGGGGGGAAGGCAGAGAGTTTTTTGCCCACACCTTTCATCCTTCCATATCTGCCATGCCTCTTCCTTAAATAGGGAGGGGGGGTGGGGGTGTTCTTGGCCTAATGCTCACCTTGCCTCTGAGCCGCTCCCTCTTCTCCCTTTTCCTCTCCACCAAAAATACTCGTGCGTCGTGGCGGATCCTGAGTGAGAGAGAGAGTGATGCTAGAGAGAGAGACTCACAGATCCGCTCATGAATCTAGGGCGTGATGTAGAGCTGGAGGTCATCCAACGTAGATGAGGTGGTGTGGGCCACCTTTGCCAAGAAGTGCTTGCTGCCGCCGAAGGAGGAGTACTGGAGGGTGCCGGGCGTCGTTAGCCTCACCGTCATTCGTTGCGGCCTCCCCATGGCGGGAGGCGCCTCCCGTTCGGGCGCCGTTGTTGGGGTTGCGGCTAATGATGATGGCGTAGTCCCCAGATACCCTGGCGGAGGGGTACCACAGTCGCCGACGTGGTGCTCGATGTTGCAGATGATGGTGCCTTCGAAGGTCCTGCAGAGCGGTAGGGCGGCGCCGATGGGGAGCATGACGTGGCGGCCACAGTAGGTGAACTAGCCCATGTACATGCCCTTGGCGGCGACGAAGAGCTCCTTCTGGTGCTTGTGCCTGAAGAGGTTGGCACTACGATCGTAGTAGCAGTTATAGTTGAGCTAGGCAGAGATTGTAATCGAAAAAGTTTTGTGGGGGAGCCCCCGAGTGGCTAGTCTTTTGAATTTTAAGAGTACATTAGCCCTTTTCGTGATGAGATTGTTTTGTAAGCGGTGAATTTGTACAAAAATGAACAAATCTTCGTATTTTGTTGTGGCAAACCATTTTTTTAGTTTCCTCTTTTTCGAAAGAGGTTTTTAGTGCCTTCCGATTCTTCTCATGGTCCAGTTCGCAAAAACTTGGGGTACGGGCGAAACGATTTTGATCATGCTGGTGAGCGAGGAGCCCGTAGCCGCTGGGGTGTAGGTTTCCCGCAGTCCTACCAGTTATACTCATAATCGGTTCCCGAAGTCCTAGTTTTTGGGAGACGTTTATGAGAAAAAATGGAGAACTTAGAGAGAGTTTTGACACATGGGGTGTTTGCAAGGTAAACATACTTATATCGTTTGTTCTAGCCCTCTGGGTGAGGTCTGACCCCTTGCATTTTGCTGGGATCAGATGTCGCTAAAGATCAGGGATTTGTAAAGACAAAAAACTAATAAGGACCAAGTAAGCGTTTATTTAGGGGTAGAAGCGACGTAGCTGTTCGATGTTCCAGGCGTTGGTGAAGACCTCGCCGTTGATGGCTCCATTTGTAGAGTTCGCCCTCTACAAGAACGAAGGAGTTGGCGTGGCGTGCGAGCCGTCGAGCTTCCGCCTTATCCGTTGGTAGAGTGTCGTGGAGGAGGTAGTCGAGGTAGAGTGTTCTCCAGTCATTCGGAGGGTCGGGCGTCGGGCCTTCTTCAAGCTCCATGACCTCGGGGTCGGACGGAGCCATTGGTCGGTCAGCCCCCAGGGCTGGATCGGATGAGCCGTCGTTGGCCTGCTCCGACCCTTCGTAGCGTACCGAGGGTTTGTGCTGGTCGCTGGCAAAAACTCCCATTTGTACCGGCTCTCGGCCAGACGCTGCTTTTGCAAGCGCGTCGGCTGCTTCATTGAGGCATCTTGGGACATGATTGAGTTCTAGGCCATCGAACCTGTCCTCCAGCCATCAGACCTCTTAGCAGTACGCGGCCATCTTGGTGTCATGGCAGCTCGACTCCTTCATGACTTGATTGACGATTAGCTGGGAGTCACCCCGAATGTCGAGGCATCGGATGCCCAGCTCGATGCGATTCGTAGGCCGTTGATGAGCGCTTCATACACAGCCACATTATTTGATGAGGGGAAATGGAGACGAACCATATACCTCATTCGAACCCCGAGGGGTGATACGAAGATCAGCCCCACGCTGGCGCCCCTCTTTATCAGCGACCCGTCGAAGTACATTGTCCAGTACTCTTGATCGACGACCGCCAGTGGTGTTTGGATTTCGGTCCACTCCGCGATGAAGTCAGCCAACGCCTAGGACTTGATCACCATTCAAGAGGCATATGTGATGCCTTGATCCATCAGCTCGAGTGCCCACTTCACGGTTCTTCCTGTGGCGTCTTGGCTCCGGACGACCTCGCCAAGGGGAAACAATGTTACGACTGTCACGGGGTGTGACTCGAAGTAGTGACGTAGCTTCCTTTTGGTCATGAGGATGGCGTGCAGGAGCTTCTGGATCTAGGAGTAGCGGGTTTTGGAGTCGGATAGTACCTCGCTGATGAAGTACACGGGGCGCTGCACCTAGAGTGCGTGCTCCTCTTCTTTCCATTCTACTACCAGGGCGGCGCTAACCACCTGTGTGGTGGCCGATATGTATAGCAGGAGTGCCTCTCCGTCGTTTGGGGGGACTAGGATCGGGGCCTTCATCAGAAGCAGCTTGAGCATGTCAAGTGCCTCCTAGGCCTCGGGTGTCCACTCGAAGCGGTCGGCCTTTTTCAGAAGGCGGTAAAGGGGGAGACCTCGTTCACCGAGGCGTGAGATGAATCGGCTGAGAGCGGCAAGGCACCCCGTGATCCGCTGGACCCCCTTTATGTTTTGGGTTGGGCCCAACTTCGTGATGCCAAAATTTTGTCTGGGTTGGCTTTGATGCCGCGCTCGGAGACGATGAAGCCGAGCAGCATGCCCCTCGAGACCCCGAAAACACACTTCTTGCGGTTGAGTTTGATACCATTTGCCCGAAGTTTCGCAAAGGTTTGCTCAAGATCAGTAACGAGGTGGTCAGCCCGCTTGGACTTCACTACGATGTCGTCGACGTAGGCCTCAACGGTTCGCCCGATGAGGTCTCTGAAACATCTGAGCATACATCGCTGGTATGTTGCCCCATCATTTTTCAAACCAAACGGCATTGAAACATAGCAGAACGATCCGAAGGGAGTGATGAAAGAGGTCGCGAGTTGGTCGGACTCCATCACAATTTGATGGTAGCAGGAGTATGCATCGAGGAAGCAGAGGGTTTCGCACCCTACGGTGGAGTCGACTATTTGATCTATGCGCGGCAAAGGAAACGGATCCTTCGGGCATGCTTTGTTGAGACCGGTATAGTCAACACACATCCTCCATTTCCCGCTTTTCTTTCGTACAAGAACGGGGTTTGCCAGCCACTCTGGGTGGTGCACCTCCTTGATGAATCCAGCGGCCAATAGTTAGGCTATCTCTTCGTCGATGGCCCTGCGCTTCTCCTCATCAAAGCGGTGCAGGCGTTGTTTCACCGGTTTAGAGCCTGGATGGATTTTTAGGGTGTGCTCGGTGACCTCCCTCGGAATGCCTGGCATATCCGAGGGTTTCCACGCAAAGATGTTTTTGTTGTCGCGGAGGAAGTCAACGAGCGCGCTTTCCTATTCGGGGGAGAGCATGGTGCCAATGAGCACCATTTTTCCCTCGGAGCTGCTGGGGTCTATGATGACCTCTTTGGAGCCCTCTACCGATTTGAATGACCCGGTCGACCTTTCGGCGTCGGGCGCCTCTTCGGTGACCTTTTCCCTGAAGGTGGCGAGCTCCCCGGAGGCAACGATTGCTGTGGTATGGCCGCAACACTCGACCTCGCATTCGTAGGCCCGCTGGAAGGAGGTGCCGACGGTGATGACCCCGTGGGGTCCCGACAGCTTTAGTTTGAGGTATGTATAGTTGGGAATGGGCATGAACTTCGCGTAGCATGGTCGTCCTAAGTGTCGATGTGGGACCTACAGGATACCCCGTAAGAGAGATAAAAGATCTAGTTCAACTAGGATTCTTCCCATGTAATCTTAAATAGAAGAACTATTAAGTAATCCTACTAGGAAATCTTATTGTAAACCGACTAGGACTCTGGCCTCCTGATAATATAAAGGAGGGCAGGGCTCCTAAAAGAGGGGACAACAATTGTACAACATAACACTTCATAATCAATCCAACGCAAAAGGCAAACGCCAACTGGACGTTGGGTCGTTACTCGATCTATGATCGAGGGCCTGAACCAGGATAAATCGACTGTCTCTTGCGTTTACCATCGAGTTCAGCATACGCCGAAGCCCGAATGATACTGCCACGGTACCCCTGTGGTAGGCTATCGGTGGTAAAACATCGACAGCTGGCGCGCCAGGTAGGGGATTTCGGCGACTTTGCATCCGAGACCTCGATGGACCTCAATAACATGATCTTCCCGACGGGATCGATTTTCATCTTTGGCTCATGGATCTGCGAGGCGGACAACTACGGCAAGCTTCAAAGCCATCTCCTCAAAGATCCGGACCATCATGAAGAATCCTCTATTTTGACAACTACGACGGATCAGCTCACCAGAAGATTCGCGTAGCCCATAATACCCGATTCGAATAAGATTCCACGGCTACACGCATCCGACTCGAATTCAAGCTCCGTGTCCGAGATGAAGTCTTATTCGAGTGCTTTCAAGAAATCGAGTTCCTTTTTGGCAAGATTCCAGGGCACAACCCAAAACAACTCGGATTATCCTCAGAATTCTTTCAAAAGGCCGAGTTCTTTTCCATTTGGGCTCGACAACACGACAAAATCCTATCAGGGACAGTTTGAAAGGTCTTTCAAATCAACACTTGGGATACCACTGACAGGAGCTCAGGAGGGTCTCGTACTAACGATAACATCGCAAGACTGTATCATCCACTGGCCGGGATCCGTTCCTGAGGATATCGGAACCCAACTAGTCGGCACAACAACAACAGCTATTCTACCTTACCAAGAAGGAGACTCAATCTACGACGTCGAGGCGCATACTAAAGTCATCAGCAACTCCGACAGTATGAAAACTAACACCAATAACGGAACGGCTCACGCACGGGAAGTGCTCATGGTTCGACGTCCTCGGTCACCATTAAACCCCCCAGAAGCACCCGATGTCAGGTCATCAAATGAATCAGAATCCAACATATCACCCTTTGCCCAGGGCTACGATGGAGAAACCGAGAGTCAGAGACAGGCTAGAGAAAGGAAAAACAAGTTGAAACAAGGGCGCCAACACCGCGCTCGACAGCGTAGAGAAGCCTGGACCAGATACGAGTCAGAATTGGCTGAATACGACAAAAGAAAATCACAACAAGAGGCCGAAGAGAGACGCACAGTGAGTACGCCTTACGATAAGATTCGAGAAGCATTAGAAGAACTCAGGGCAACTTCACATCACGGAGAGAAGTATGAACAGCTCCAGGACTTGCTCCGGTCAACGATCCCAAGAACGCATGAAGAGAGAACCCAATCAAGACTACCCGCCAGATCAACAACCCGCAGGCAAGAAGATCAAAATCAAAGGAAGTCCGCTTTTGAAAGACTTGGACTAGGCGGAAGCCATAATGGAGAAAGTAGGAGGGAACATAGTCAGGGTCACCAATTTGAACAACCAAGGAAGACCAGGAGTAGAGGGCCTACCCAGACAGCCTCGCAGAATTATTCCCATCAAAACAACACTTGGCCAGAAGAAGGAGCCGAATCCGAATTCAAGGAAGCCGGAACGCATGACAGATTCCCCTATTTTGCAAACAGGTTGGCATCAGTACGATTACCTCACAAATTCAAACCGTCTAACCACTCCAAGTATGATGGCAAGACCGAACCAAGACAATGGCTCAGAATATATTCACAATCAATTGAACTAGCCGGAGGAGACGATGATATCAAAACCTTGTTCTTTCCCATGGCACTAGAAGCGATGCCCCTCCAATGGTTCGATAAATTGAACCCAGGATCGATCAGAACTTGGGAAGACTTGCAAAGAGCTTTCTGTGAAAATTTCGCGGTATCATCACACACCGATCACTCATCTTTGAATCGAAAGGACTCAAGCAAAAGGGGGGCGAAAGTCTCAGAAATTACTATCGGCGATTCGGTGAACTACGGGCTCAAGTGCATGACATCACCGAACGAGAAGTAATTGAAGCTTTCTCTCACGGAATCATGGCTAGGTGGCAATTTCAAGACTTCTGCAAAGAAAATCTGAGAAACAATGAAGAATTCAGACGAACAGTAGAAAAAATGATTACTGCAGAAGAAAAAACACGAGAAAGGTTCCCGGATAGAAGCAACCAAGACAACCCGGATAGGCAAAATCATCGAAATAGCAGACATCAAGAAAGAAAGCGTAGACCAGACAATACCGTGGCAATGGCCGACAAATCAAAGAAGTTTTCCAAACCCAGAAGATATGATGACATTGAAAACATACGTTGCCCATTACACCCTAACGGGAGACACACCATCGGAAACTGCTACACTTTCAATGATTGATACACAAGAAAAGATAGTAAGGAGAACACCAAAGAGGACAATCACAAGAAAGAAGAAGACAACCACGAGGACAAAGGATTTCAAAAACCCAGGGGAACGGTAGCAGTGATCTTCTCAGGGGCCCCAGATTGCACAAGCAAACGTCAAGAAAAACTAGCACTATGGACTATCATGACGGCAGAACCGGTTACACCAAGATATCTCAATTGGTCACAATATCCAATCCAATTTTCAAGAGAAGACCAATGGACTAGCGTAGGGAACGCAGGCCATTACCCACTAGTCTTAGACCCAACTATTGCCGGTATGACTGTCACCAAAGTACTAATCGACGGGGGAGCTGGACTCAACATCATCTTTTCAGAAACACTAAGGAAGATGGGACTACAACTCGCTGGGATGATTACACCAACAAGCACTCCTTTTTACGGAATAGTACCCAGCAAAGCAGCCATGCCACTCGGACAAATTACTTTACCCGTCACTTTTGGAACTCCTGCGAACTATCGAACAGAGTTTATCAAATTTGAGGTCGCAGACTTCGATTCGTCATATCATGCGATCCTCGGATGCCCAGCACTAGCAAAATTCATGGCAATACCACATTATCCGTACTTATTGCTTAAAATGCCAGGACCCAACGGTATCCTTTCTCTTCGAAGCGATTTGAAGCGTGCTTTTGACTGCGACGTTCAGGCAATCCAAATTGCGGCAAAAGCACAAGCCGACAATGGAAGAAAAGAAATAGCCACAATTGCTGCGGAGATAAGCCAAGAAGAATTAGAAATACCGGCTAAAAAGCCCAGCATCATCACACCACCAAAAGAAGCCGACGTCAAGCAAATCGATTTGAGCCTTTGGCGATGCCTCCAAGACAACAACCATCGGTGCTCACCTCTCGGCAAAATAGGAACTCGCGCTCACCAACTTTCTTGGGACAACAAAGATATCTTCGCTTGGAAGCCGGCCAACATGCCAGTGTCCCAAGAGAGTTGGTCGAGCATGTAATTGATGTTAATGAAAACTCCAAGCCTATAAAGCAAGCGGCTACGATGATTCTCACCCGACAAAAAGGCAAAAAGCGATTAAAAAGAAATCACAAAACCGATGGCAGCCGGATTCATCGGAGAAATCCTTCATCCGGATGGCTAGCAAACCCGGTCCTTATGTGAGAAGAAGAACACGTGACGAGTGGCGTAAATGCCGACTACACGGATCTCAACAAACATTGCCCAAAAGATCCATTGGGCTACCACGCATTGACCGGATAGTCGACTCAACAGTGGGTCGCACTATTATCCTTTCTCGATTGCTATTGAGTGGTATCACCAGATCGCATTAAAAGAACAAGACCGAGCAAGACTTCTTTTATTACTCCGTTCGGTGCTTTCTTGTTACAAGACCATGTCGTTTGGACTAAAAACGCCGGTGCCACATACCAAAGAGCTATCCAAACTTGCCTTGGAGATCAAATCGGTGAAAATGTGGAGGCATACGTGGATGATGTAGTGGTGAAAACAAAGAACCCAGACACTATGATTGAAGACTTAAAGCAAACATTCGAAAACTTGAAGAGATGGAGATGGAAATTGAACCCAAATAAATGTGTATTCGGAGTTCCTTCAGGGCAACTACTCGGATTTTTGGTCAGTCAGCGCGGGATTGAAGCCAGCACCAAGAAAATTCGAGCTATAACAGAAATGGGACAACCTAGAATTATCAAAGATGTTCAGAAACTAACAGGATGCATGGCGGCCCTCAATCGTTTCATATCAAGACTCGGCGAAAAGGGGTTACCCTTCTTTAAATTACTAAAGAAGACAGACAAGTTTGAATGGACAAAGGAGGCTAACGAAGCTTTCAAGAAACTTAAGGCATATCTCACATCCTCACCAATTCTCACACCCCCAAGGAAGGACGAAGACATGATGCTATACATTGCGGCGACTACTACTGTAGTCAGCACGACAATAGTCGTAGAAAGAGAAGAAGAAGGACGTGTGTATAAAGTACAACGACCCGTGTACTACATCAGCGAAGTGTTATCTGAATCAAAAATCCGGTACCCGCATGTACAAAAACTACTCTCGCCCTACTTATCACCTCCATAAGCTTCGCCACTATTTCGAAAGCCACAAAATTACCGTGGTGACAGACTTCCCGCTCGGAGACATTTTACACAAGCAGAGATGCGACGGGGACGCATATCAAAGTGGGCGATTGAACTTGGAGCTCTTAACATCGACTTCACTCCACGGAAAGCAATCAAATCTCAAGCCCTTGCCGATTTTGTGGCGAGTGGGATGAGAGATTCATGACCTTTATCGGATACAATCCTTGACCAACGGAAGATGTACTTTGATGGGTCGCTTAAACTAGGCGGAGCGGTGCGAGCGTTCTCCTCATTTCTCCGGAAGGAAAACAACTCAAATCGCCCTTGAGATATTATGGCAAGCTACAAATAACGAAGAAAGAATATGAAGCCCTCATCCACGGGCTACGAGTGGCAATTACCCTCGGAATAAAGAGATTACTCGTATATGGCGATTCAGCGAAGAGTCATCAACCAAGTAAACAAAGATTGGGATTGCACAAAAGAAAACATGGGTGCTTCTTGTCTTTGAAATACGGAAACTTGAAAAATATTTCCAAGGATTAGAAATTTTACACGTCATCACTTGATTCCAACATTGCGTGAGATGTCCTTGCCAAGCTCGGATCGAGATGAGCAAAGGTTCCAATCTTGGCGTATTTATAGAAGAGCTATCGGTTCCCTCTATCAAACAACCCGGTGAGACATCCCACGAAATTCAAGGCTAAAGGCGTTCAGATCTTGGTAATCAACACCTCATGGAGCCAAGTTTTCATCGACTATATCAAAGAAAAAAAATTACCAAGCAGATAAAGCGAAGCCACCCAAGTTGTTTCACGAAGCAAAAACTACGTTTTAGTAGGAGATAGACTTTCTAGGAAGAAGAAAGACATCATCGAGTACTCGAAATGTGTTTCATTTGAAGAAGGCAAAGAGATCCTAGATGAGATACACTCGAGTTTCTCTGGGAATCATGCCGCTTCAAGGACACCTTTGGTTGGAAAAGCATTTACGACCGGATTCTCTTCGCCAACCGCTTTGAAAGACGCAGAAGAACTTGTCGAGAAAATGCAAAGGTTGCCAAATGTTTGCAAGACAAGCCCATGTGCTGACTCACAATCTTATCGCATCCCACCCGCTTGGCCTTTTTCTGCTGAAATTTGGATCAAGTGGGACCCTGAAGAAAGCAAAAAGGCGGCTTCGAGTACATCTTTGTAGCAATCGACAAGTTCACCAAGTGGATTGAATACAAACCACTCGCGAAGTACAGCGCAACCAAAGCAGTCAAATTCATCCAAGAAATTACGCACCGCTTTGGCATGCCCAATCGAATCATCACAGATCTAGGCTCCCCTTCATTCACACTCTGAATTTAGAAAGCGGGCACAAAGGCGTGGTTTCAAATATAGACTATGCGTCTGTTGCACATCCGAAGCCAACGGACAAGTAGAAAGGGCTAATGGACTCATACTAGCGGATTAAAACCAAGGTTATCTGAAGAACTAGTGGACTATGGGTCCAAATGGATTGAAGAATTACCAAAAGTAGTATGGGGGCTACGAACTCAAATAAGCGAGCAACAGCCATTCACCCTTTTTCCTAGTTTATGGGTCGAAGTCAGATCTTTTGCTTGCCGACTTGATCTGGACATCACCAAAGATAGAACAATACGATGAAGGAGAAGCGAGAACACACAAGAAGATTAGAACTCGACATGACTCGGAAGAAGTCGAGTAAACGCTACCCTCCAATCACCAGATACCTACAAGGTTTAAGACGGCATCGCAACAAGAGTACCCATCCTCGATCACTACAAATTGGAGACTTAGTGCTAAGAAGGATACAAAAAACCGACAGACGACATAAGCTTCTCGGTCCATGGGAAGGTCCGTTCATTATCACAAAAGTCACCGGACCGAGCACATACAAGTTAATAACCGAAGATGGAAAAGAAGTTGACAATACATGGCACATCACCGACTAAGAAGATTCTCTGGCGTGAAAACAACTCAAGATATAAAGCAGATATGCAAGCCACAAGGGACCAACATTCACAATCGATTTAAAGACGATATTCTTCGACAACATATGTATTAGTTCATATTCATGATCAATAAAGATGATATACATCCACGGCATGTCTTGTCATGACTTCCAACGAGTTGTTTTCCCGAAACGAAAAGCAAAATGGCTGAAAACATGCCTGAGCATCCCGGCCGAGAGCAAAATAGCTGAAAACATGCTTGAGCCCGCCGATGAGGGTAGCTAAAAGCTAACACCCGAAATGAAAAGCAAAATGGTGAAAACATGCACGAGCATCCCGGTAGAGAGCAAAATAGTGAAAACATGCTTGAGCTCCCGCCGATGAGGGTAGCTAAAAGCTAACACCCGAAACGAAAAGCAAAATGGCTGAAAACATGCCTGAGCATCCCGGCCGAGAGCAAAATAGCTGAAAACATGCTTGAGCCCGTCGATGAGGGTAGCTAAAAGCTAACACCCGAAACGAAAAGCAAAATGGCTGAAAACATGCCTGAGCATCCCGTCCGAGAGCAAAATAGCTGAAAACATGCTTGAGCTCGCCGATGATGAGGGTAGCTAAAAGCTAACACCAAATAAAAAAGCAAAATGGTGAAAACATGCTCGAGCATCCCGGCCGAGAGCAAAATAGTGAAAAAGACGCTTGAGCCCGCTGATGAGGGTAGCTAAAAGCTAACACCCAAAACTAGTCAATCGAAATTGAACTTCAAAAGACCCTCCAGCTCCTCGTTCAAAAAGCAAGAGGCTCGGGGCTACATCCAGATAGGAATACTTTTTCCTCAGAAAAGTACAAGCGCCACTAAAAAAGGCAACATTCTATGCCGAGTCATTTTTTTATAGCGTGGTGTCAACACAAAGATTTACATCTAGCAAGTCACAGCGTGGACAAAGTACTCGACAAATCGAGGGGTCTCGTCAGGATAACACACAGAGTTGTTTGGTGGAGCAGAAACGAAAACGGGACAAAATACTCAGCAAGTCAAGTAACTTCGACCACACCCAGGCAAAGAATACATCAACGAAAACAAAGAATCTTCATTTAAAGAGGAGTGTAATATTACAAGAAGCTGGTCAATTAGATCAGGCATTGTCATCAGGAAGGGAAATGTCAATATTTAGACTATCTACAACCCTACTGGCTAAATCTTCGACCTCAGGCTCCATCCTCTCAACGGCATCAAGGTATTCTTGGCTTTCAGCTTCCTCGGCTATCTTGGACAGAGGCGCCTCTGGAGCAAGGACCCGGACCTGGGCTAGCACATTCTTGGTACATACTTGGGCACACTTCTTCGCGAACTCTTGGAAACGAGTCGGAATCCGGGGAATGAACTGCGCCCAAGATTGCCCAATCATCATTGGAGTCAGGAGAACATCGCCTCTTGAGCGAAAAAGATTTCCACAAAACGTTCCAATTTTCAGTAGCCGTCGCCAGCTTCCCGGACAAGCCTTCAATAGTTTTTTGGGCCTGCACAAGATCTCTGTCAGCTCCGCGCCTAATCAGCTTAGCAAGGGCGAGTTCTTCCTCAGCATGAGTAATTACCTCCTCAGCCTTATTATGACTAGAGCGGACAAGAGCCTTCATTTCATCGATACTCTCCGAGAGCTTCTGCTTCTCAGCTCGGAGGACTAGACAAGACACCCAAGAACAAGTCAGCGAAAATAGAAGTCAAAATACAAGAAAAAGCAGGCAGAACCCGCGACACCTTTGCATTCATTCTTCGCAGACTCCACCGCGGTCTCCGTCTCCACTACCCGGGCACGAAGGGTCTTCTCCTCCTTTTGGTGCATTTGACGCTCTGTCTCCAACTCAGCCCGGAGAAGGTCGAGATCGGCTTTCAGAGCGTCCACCTCAGAAGACAACTTTCTCTCATTTTCAGATGAGAAAAAGAAGCCAAAATGATCATGAGAGAAAGACTGAGCCAAAAGAGGCAAAGAAAAACAAGGCGTAAGGACAGAAGAAAAAACGAGCATGCAAAAGGGGAACGGCAGTAAAACCTACCTAGAGCTTTTCACCAAAAGAAGTAGCGAGGGTCGACAAGCTCCCCCAAGCTGCGGTCAGCTCCGACAATCGATGGGTGGCATCGAACTGTTGCACCACGTCATCGGAAAAAGAAGGACCGCCGGATGCAAGAGAAGGGGAAGGAGAGGCCGGATGAGGAGAAGAAGGAACGACCAAAGAAACCTCCTGTGGAAGCCGGAGTTAAACCCTCGAAGGACCCAAAGCGATGGCCACAGTCACCTCCGGTCGCGGCCAAGACCCATAACTTCGCCAGTAGCTTCTGAAGCCCCCACAAGAACTTCATCAATGAATCTTTGTGAGTCCCGAGGCTTGGAACTCGTTGCTGGCACGGCGGGGAGGGAGAGAGAAGAAGTCGATGAAGGAATGAGAGAAGACGAAACACTGAAAAGTGATAAAAGGAAGCACCGATAAGAACCAGAGGAAGGAAAATAGAAGCCAAAAAGATAAAGCTAGAATCTACTCACCCAACCACTCTCTTCTTCGTGATGCCAAGAGAAGGCCTCGCAGGAGGAACCACGACGGTGAAAACATCCCTGCCACCCGGCGACGAGAGCGGAATAGCCGACAACGGAGCCGCGGAAGGAGTTGGGGTTGGAGACGCGGAAGAACTCCGTACTGAAGGAGCGGTAGAACTCGGTACCGGGGCTTCCAAAGAACTCGACACCGGAGTTTTAGAAGAAGTCGACATGGGAGCCTCGGAAGAACTCACACCCAGCCTCCGATTACTTCAAAAAGATCAAGACTAAAGGTCAAGACAAAGAAGAAAAATTCAATGCAATAGGAATATGAAAAGCAACTCACCGCCGCATGATGAGGGGTACTTCATCATCTTCTTCATCCTCAGCCAAGGAAACCAGAGCACCTGCTGAAAAAAGGATAAAAAGTAATCGGATCATGAGAGAGATAAGAAAATAAAAGAACAAAGAGCATTAAATGTGCTCACCTAAGAGCATGCTAGCAACAACTGGAGTACCTGAGAGAGTACTTGGTTTGCGGGGCTTCTTGGAGACAGGCAGGCCAGATGAAGACCCATCCATTCGCCCCCTCTTCAGGACACTGCGAGGACCGCGAGGGACTAGACGAGGAACATATTCTTCATATACATCAACAAATCTAGAAGAAACCCTAGGAAGGGCGGTAGAGGTTTGGGACTTACTAATTGCAGAAGTTCCAGCAAGTCTATCTCCAGTCTCCGCCATGGTGGGGAAAGCGTCAGGAGAGACCGGGTCGACAAAGTTCCGCCCAAATTCCTGCGAAAAAGGATAAAACACCGAGACAAAGAAAAGCTAAGCAAGAACGAATGCAGCTAGAGTGCATAAAGTACTCAAACAAAAAGATAGACAACTCACAGCTGGGGGCGGGTTGTTGGCTGAGAACTCGGTGATAGCAGGGGGAATGACGCTCACCCCTTTCAGCATCTTCTGAAGACGCTCGAGTACCTCCTCACCGGTCAGCTCAAGAGCTGGGACCATGCGTGAAGGATCCTCGGCCCCAGAATACTCAAAGCCAAGATGCGGATTCTCGCTCTTTCAAGGGTGAACCGGTGACAAAGAAAGCTCGAAACAATACCAAAGCGGTCAAACCCTGCTTTGCTTCAAAGATGCTAATCCTATCAAGGAGTGGTGGATCACTTGAATCTCAAAGAAAGCGATTCAAGTTTCTTGTCCCATCGGTCATTCACCACAGGACCAGATCCGGATGAATGGCAAGGGAAGGATTAAATTGGCAACAGAAACCACTCAAGACGCCAATCTTTACTGAGAATCGACCAGGTCATAGTCAAAAACTTAATTTTGAGACCTCGACAAAACTGAATCCCAAGAACCGCCAAGAACGCCTGGTTTCTTCACGGCGGGGTTGAGGTTTCAGCACGAAAAAGAAAAGCGAAAAAGAGACAGAGAAGGAGGATTCCAAGGAAAGCTTCGCAAAGATGAACGAAAACAGAAAAGATGGAGAATGGCATTGGGTGTTAGGTGGTTCAGACTAATCCCGAAATAACCAAGAAACTGATGAAGGAAAGCGGAAGCGAGAAGGCAAAGTCCGGCGGACAAAAGAAACGAAAGGACAATCTCACGGGACCGGAGTGGAACCCGATGCTCGCCGGAACCCTCCATTCAGCGATGACTTTGCTTTGGATCAAGCCATCGCTAACGAGCTCAGCAGAATCTGGTCTTCGTTTGTTGTTGGGGCCGCCAAACCGTCTGAAAGCGACCCTCATAGCCACAAACTCTGGCTTTCGATCAAAGAAAGGGATGACTCCTCGTCACTGAAGGTCGCTGAGACTTGCTTGCGGTTTTCTTCTTTCCCATGAACTGGCGGAAGCAAAAGAGGCGCTAAAGAAGATGTAGGATGATGGTGCTCAAGTTCTGACGACGGTGGACGTGGCGATTTCTGAAAGCTAGGGTTTAAAGGCAAGAGTTGGGCAGCAAAGGGTCTTTAAATAGGCTTCTCAGCGATACAAACGGCCCACAAGGTCCGATAAAACACAATGTGGGAACGCGACGGTCCATTTATCGACGCAGCTAAAATGATGGAGGGCACAAATCCACACAACAGTACAAACCAACAGGCAGATTTCAGACTTATCCGTCCAAAGACCACGGATTGGGTTATCGAGATCGCTACAAGAACAACTCGTCAAAACAAGAAGAAAGAAAGAAGAAAGAAAAGGCTACCTCACAAGGAACAAAAGAACCGGTTATTTGAGAAAGAACCGGTAATCTCATGGACAACGGGGATCGCATAGCGAGAAAAGTAAAAGACAAACTCGAAGACAAGATTCGTTACATTACAAGCGAAGATTACAAATCTTAAAGACAAGATTCGTTACATTACAAGCGACTTCAAAAATAGAAGATTACAAATCTTACAAGACCCAACGAAATCGGCACCACGAAAAGCAAGGTAGCAAAGAGGAACGCGGACACGGCTAGGCTCTGGAACGACTACGTGTCCCAAATTGCTACTCGGAAGGACAAACCGCCATCAGCTACACTGTTTTCTTCAAAGGAAGGACGCAGTGCACTCAAGGCGGAAATCGGCAAAGACGGCAGACAACATGGAGCGAGAGAAGGCGGCGGGGCATCTGTCTACCCAAGACCGATGTGATATCGCATATGGTGTTGATCTGCTACGGATGGGCGATCTCCAAGACAAAGCGACGAGGATCAACCCGTAAGCGGCGGATGAAGGAAAGCCCACATCACAAGACTTCCTCCAACTACCACCACATACATCCCGGCACAATCTTTGTCGTCATGGGATTAGCCTACCTCTAATCCCTATCACAAGACTTCCTCCAGCCACGACAAGACACACAGGAATTACAAAATATGCCCGGGGGCTGCTCTACTTCACAAACTACCATGCTCATGTCCACGAAGGTTTCAACGGAATATCCAATAGATGAAAACAAGCACTCCAGGACAGTATTTATAGACCAAAGGAGCGGCGCACATGGACCAGGAGTACCGACGAAATAAGCCTGACAAAGAACACAGTGAAAGGACAGGACTCAATAATGGACGACTTAGGCGAGAGGAAAATAGTACTCGAAGACGGGCATATTCGGAAGAATATACCATCACAGTACAACCCGTGAACAAAAAGCATTTACACTCAACCACCACCATACAACTACATCTGACAGCAGCAGACTATCAAAGAATACGCCAAGACCTCACATCTGAGTTCTTCCTGAACAAAACAACACGGATATACGCTCGGGGGCTCGGCCAGCATCATAGCTTAATCAACACTAAGCTAGGGAATTCGGCCCTCATTTCAACTACTCCCGGGGGCTCAGAACCAAAGACAAAAGACAAAAAGTACAAGAAACTCAAGACTACAACGACGACGACGCATCAAGACTCTTCAACCGACTTCTTTTTCAAAAGAAAAGAACTCGGAGAAAGCACAGGTCAAGGATACATAGCCCTAATTTTTGAAGATAGGAATCTGGACCCTCCAACTTTTGCAAGCAAAAGCAAGAGGCTCGGGGGCTAAACTCAGTGAGTGCAATTTTTATGAAAAATTGCACCCACCAAAAAAGAACCCGGGCATAGGCTCGGAGGCTGCACGCTGCGAAGCTCCTTTTCTCAAGTATGAAGTCATGTTAATCATCTGTAGTTAGAACTAGTATGTATTGGTAGTAGTTGGATGACATTGAGTAGTGGGAGTGCACTGCTCTCCTCTTATTTGCATTTATTAGATAAAATTTGTTGAACTTGCAAGAACCATGCAGTGATGAGTCATACGAGCAAGTCTCATTTTTCCTCATTTTCCTATGATGCTTGTTACTGTGTCGTTTACAATTTTAAGTTTGGGCCCTATTTTTAAATCTAGGTCGATGCGTAGGATTGTCTGGCCGCCGAGAAACAACATGGGCCGAACTTTAGTGCACCATGTAACATGACATACATCGAATGGAACTTTGTTTACTCCTCTGCTAATTTTCCAAGAATAGGGAACATGGAGCCCCCTGAACAAGCACCTCGCAAACTTGAAGCACACCCAATCGAGTATGGAGCACCTAAATAGGAGAGAACAATGGGAACAAGATTTGCTATGATTCACTTTCCTAAGACACATTTACATGAACGCCTA
This sequence comes from Miscanthus lutarioriparius, assembly GCA_904845875.1. Lineage (NCBI taxonomy): Eukaryota > Viridiplantae > Streptophyta > Magnoliopsida > Poales > Poaceae > Miscanthus > Miscanthus lutarioriparius. Next base: position 92,790,746 of record CAJGYO010000001.1, on the reverse strand, counting down.
GAACTCGAGTGAGGCGCCGTTTGGTTCCTCGAGAAAGAACTATCACATTGGACGATGCATTTCCCCGAGACACGTTTACACGGTATATGTGATCCTTCAAGAACATGGAGTCTCTGCCTCGTCGTAGTTGTGCATTCATACTCCACTCCGATGCCGCATCCATCATCGTTCATCGTGCGCACACTCCGACTCTGCTTCTTCCTTGGCTACGTCGTGATGGATCGGCTCTCGATGGAGTTGGCCGCATACATCATTGGCCACGTCACTAAATAGTCATGTGCCCCCATGGACGACCTTGCTAGCCTACGGGCAACCTGCTCATTCATGCGTAGGGTATGCGGCACCGTCGAAGTTGGCCAGTGCATACCTCTGCATCGGGTGCTGTAGCGTCAAGGTTTCTGGGAGTGCCACTAATACTACTTTGACTATCGCACCGCTCACCACCAGGCTGGCCAACGTGGGCAACCTGGAGGCCTGCTTCATCACCAGCTTGTGTCCTGTCTTCATGTCCACCGAGGTAGGCTATAAACTTGGTATGTACATCTATGCCCTCATGCTCTATTGGTCCAATACCGGTGGTGGCAATGATGACATTGCCCGGTGCCTATTGAGGGAGCTCGAAGGTGCTAACGAAGTAGGGCTGGTTGCACTGCCGTGGAAGAACTAGACCTTTCCATAGTTTCGCCGAGACGTGTACTGGCGGTTGCAGGACATGGTGCCACTTGATGTAGTGCCCGGTCTTCACCCCATTTGTCGCTAGGACGGGCATCATCAGTGCACAGGTGGTGGCTACGGTGAGCCCATCAGATTTGAAGTATGGGAGTTGTGGTCTAGGTTTTGCAGCGAGGAGTGTAGGATTTCACGGGACTACGATAAGTTATTCACATCAATGTGGTAGATTAATTCTGAATTAGTGCATGTTAAGTCATGTTAAACATCTATGCATGTATATCTGTGGTTGGTGACTTTATTTTAATTTGGCAACAACATCAACTATATGTGTATCTTGTTATTCAAAGTCTACTAGTGCTGATCGTTTTTTTTTCATATGAGCATGCACCCCTACACGCGTAAGAAAGTCGAGCCTCGGTACATTTGAATGCGTTGGACAGTATCCTCCGTAGTTTTCCTCTTTTTCCTATGATGCTTGTTACTATGTCGTTTACAATTTTAAGTTTGACTAACTTTATAGGAAATAGTAACAACATCTATGACATAAAAGATCACACCAATTTCAACATAATCTTATCTAATTCGCGTGAATGCAATCACACGAGTACAATCCAAAACATGACAAAAGATCTCGCCGAATCATGCAAATAGAACAACATTTTATACCGAACCTGACAATGAGCTTAATCACGAATCTTGATCCATGAAGTGCCACCTGTGTATACATAAAGCCTATATACTTCACAGCATACAGAAGGTCCACCTGTGTATACATAAAGCTTGGCCTCGCTCCCATTGTTTGATTCCACCTTGCATTGCGTAAAAAACCCTCGCCTTGCCTCGCAAAGTCTTGAACTCTGCCTCCCCGTCGCTTGCAAGTAAGGTCGTGCCCATGAAGCACTACTCGAGGAAGGGTTGCCTAGCTCCGGTCCCTGCTTCATCCAGTGTATTGGCTCTCCCGCTTCGGAGGAGGCGGGGCCAATGGTGCGCCCTGCTTTGGTGTCGGCGGAGGTAGTGTCGATGTCTAGTCACGGGAGACTGGTGTTCCTATCATGCTCCCGCCCACCGTCTCCTAGACTACCATTGCTCTCCCCATCGCCCTCGACGATGATCGCTGGTGCCAGTAGCATCGGTGGTTCCCAAACCACCGCCACTCCTAGTGCGCTCCACTTCATCGCATCGTCGTAGGTTGCGTGGACTCCTCTGTTCTTGCTGGCCCACGCCACCGAGGACATGTCCAAGTGCTCTCTGGCCTGCATTATGACAGACTTAGAGGACGATCATCAGCACTGATATGCAACTCCCATCCCCGAGAGTCAGAAGCTGATGATACACGCCAGTCGCTATGACTTGCTGGTTTGCCCCTTTTGCCGAGAGAGTACGCCCTGTGGTTTGACATAGTTCATCGTCAGGGAGCATGTCCTTGCTTGGGCCAACCACCGCCCACAAGGGATGTACGCCGTCGACAAGAAGATTGCCCAACATCGCACACTGGTGATGAACCAAGGCTGGATCGCCGATGGGGGCAGCCACCGGCGATTCTGTGCCCTACGACGCTGGTTAGATAGTTTAATCGTTTGCCTTCTAAATCTGATCGCTCTCCCGCTTATCATCTAGGCTTGACTTGTCTTGCATTGTGTAGCGATTCCTCCATGGTGACACTGCCCCCTGTCATGGGGCTTCCCATCGGTGGTGCCGGAGAGTCGTCCCATCGCCGTTCACCGCCGCCGAGCCCGTCTGTCCCCGCACAACCCTCTGGTTCTTAAGTGGGTGAATCTTCAGGTGATGAAAAATATCGTAAGTTATTGAAGCATTTCCACGAGGTTCGAGCAGTGTTGTGTGCATCCAGGCTACACGCCGACATGCTGCGTGGTGACTTGGTGGCCATGCGCGCCACACTTGTCATGGCCCAGCAGGAAGCCACCCAGGTGTGAGAAGACAAGGCAGTTGTGGTGTCTGAAGCCTTTCGTTAAGCGGCTGCCACGGCGCTGGCTGCTGCCTAGCTATAGTTTGGCGAGGCGGTGAACATCCGGGTGGTGGAGCAGGATTTTCTGCTAGGGTCAGATGATAATGAGATCGATGATCTCATCGAGAGCCTCCGTCCAGCCGCCAATGGCATCTTAGCAAAGCTGAATGTGGATCAGCTCCTGCACGCCCGGCTCGACCCTTGATCTTTGGGACGTATTAGTAGTACTAGTAGTCATGACTAGGTTTGATCTGTGGGACACCCTTGCAAATATGTGAACTCTTATTTGCATGTCTATGTGAACTTTTACTGCACTTAAGTATTAGGTGGGTTAAACTCTGTTGAGCATGGTTTAGCCCCTATTGGTTGCTTTTTGCTACAGATTTCTTTCTGCAGAGTTCATATGAGCAAGTCTCAGTTTTTCTCATTTTTAAGTTTGGACCCTGTTTTTAAATCTGGGTCACGTAGGATTGTCCGGCCGCTGAGAAACAACATGGGCCAGACTTTAGTGCACCACGCAACGTGACATACATCAAATGGACTTTGTTTACTCCACTACTAATTTTCCAAGAACAAGGGAACATAGGGAAGGTAGTAAGGTTTGCTGACGAACTCTGGCAGGACGCGAGGTCTACCATACAAACATGTATGGACTAATAACACAACTAATTGTCTAATTATTAGAAACTCTTGGAGATTGCCTTCTTTGTTCCTTCTAATACTTTATTAGGAGTTGTAAAACTTCATGTTTTTGGGAATAAAATATTGGGTACTCTTGGAGATGCTCTAAGCACCCAATCTTGAAGAATGAGCACCTAGCAAACTTGAAGCACCACCAATCGAGTATGGAGCCCTAGAACAGGAGAGAACCAGGTGATTACAGATCTTCTATTAACACAAGATCTATAAGAAGATCTACAATCATCAAGGTCAAGCTCCTATTCAACGGCAGCACGTCGCAAAGGATGGAGAAGGAGCACCTCGCAAAACTTGCACCAGCATCTCAGTGAGGTGCTTTATATTCCATAATCTTGTACCTCTGAGGATAGAGGGATGCAAATCTGTATCTCGATGCTCAAATGCAACAAGATTATGGAATCTAAAGCACCCAATCTTGAAGGACTTCTCCAAACACTAGCATCCCTGTGAGGTGCTTTATCTCCATCTTGAACCTCTCATGGGCTCCAGGCCGTGAGAGGTGCAAGGAGGAAGACAAAGCACCTCTAGGCGATGAAGAAAGATGATTGCCTCATGAGTGTGTGGATTCAAGAGTGTGTGGGTTGAGCCCAACAGGTGCATCCAGACCTAGGTTAAATAGGCCAGCCGAAGATGGAGAAGTGCAAGTAATGGTGATGCAAGTAGTTGGGAATTAACTCACGGTGACTTTACCATAGATAGACCAAATCTGACCGAGCCGATAGACCAAATCTGACCGACTGCTGTGACTGCTTGGATTGGAATCAAATAAGCATAGAAAAGACCTATCACAACTGCACCAGGCATTCATGTCTCAAGCATGTCAGAAGCTCTTTTTCTTGATTCACTTCTTGTGTCTAGCTTTCCTACCGCATTTGCTTCATTCTAATATTTTACTACACTCGTAAGAAAGTCCGATGTGACACATTTCATCTTGTTGGACACAATACAATACAATACAGATCTATGAGTAAAACTATTGCCTACGGAGTGCACTCGGTCAATTTGTATCAGTTGTAGTAGTAGTCATGAGTGGCTTTGATCTGTGTTGAACCCAACTCATCTTATTTTTGTGTATTTGATAAGATTTGTTGAACTTGCATGAACCATGCATCAAAGATGATTTTTATTTAGAATTTTTATACTTCACAGGATCACACAAGGTCCGGCCATCTAAAATCTTAACTACCCGGACAATGTGCTCCTACATTCCCATGCAGGCATGTGCACATGGGTGGCATCAGCAGCTTGTTACAGCAGGGGACATCGCTTTTGGCCCATCGCATTGACATGATGGGGCGAAGCCCCATCGCCCACCCACACAAACATCTCGGGCGTGGGGTGGTCGACGGCCCCCAAACTATAGCAGTAGAGACAAGGGGTGAGAGGGAAGGTTATACACCTGCTACCTTCTCTCTCTAGAGCTCCCGATTCCAACCTAAAGCTTTTTCCTTCCACCCTACTACACTGCCGATGCCTCCTGCTAGGACCATGGCGGAGCCAATGAGGTCATCTGTCGGCACCGACAGACGGACCTTTCTTCGGTGTGGTCTCTCACCCGCTAGTTCCCCCTTTGGAGGTGGATCATCACCATGCACTGTTCATGTTGTTTATGTTCATTTAACTAGAGTATATGCGAGCAATGCTCACACTAGTATTTGTGTTCATGCTATTTAATTTAACTAGTATTTGGAATTCGCCTACTATCTCAATGGGAGGACATGGGCGTGGCGGCGTCCCAAGCCTCATCAAGCCCTGGAGCCTAGTTTTTTGTTCATGGTCTCGCTCAAAAAGCCACCCCGCAACGCATCCCCTGGTGGAGGCAGCCATCCATGATTCGTGCCATGCTACGCCGGTCAGTTCGGTAAAAGTTGTTTGCCTTCTCAATCAGATCGCCCTCCCCCTTATCCTATATGGGCTTGAACTTGGCTTGCATTGTGCAGTGCTTCCTCCATGGTGGCGCCATCCCCGGTCATGGGTGAATTGTCAGAAGAGCGTGAATCCTCAGATGACATAGACTACCATCAATTATTGAAGGATTATCGCGAGGTCCAAGCGAATTTGTCATCGACTAGGCTGAACGCCGAGATGCTGCGTGCTGAGGTGGACACCGCATGTGATGCACTTCATTTTTCCATGACTGAGGTCTCCAAGGCGTGAGTCGACTAGGAGATCCACCTAGAGCAGGGCCAAAACATGATGAACCTTCTTGTAGATCTGAGGACACAGGTCGAGACCCTCGTCCTATGCGTGCAAGCCACCATTGACTCGGGTTTCCCCATGTGAGCAGTGGATAATCTGTTCACCACAGAGGAGCCATTCTAAGCCCTGCCAGCCTGCCTTTGAGCCATGGTGACTAAAGTCATTCATTAGGGGGCTACCACTGCGCTGGCTGCTGCCCAGCTTCAGATTAGAGCAACGGTTAACGTCCGGGTGGTAGAGAAGAGTTTTCTGCCGAAATCGAAGGACGATGACATCGTGATCTAGTCAAGAGTTTTGAGCCAACCACCAAGGTCATCTTAGTGAAGGTGGATGTGGACAAGATCCTACACGCTTGCCTCGACCCTTGATCTATGGGACATACTAATAGTACTAGTAGTCATGACTAGGTTTGATCTGTGGGATGGCCTTGCAAATATGTGAACTCTTATTTGCATGCATGTCTATGTGAACTTTTGCTACACTTTGTATTAGGTGGGTTAAACACTGTTGAGTGTGGTGTAGCTCAGCTCATTTGGTCATTTTGTAGTTGTTTTTTTCACTATAGATTTCTTTCTGGTTGTCTTTGATCTGAAACTTAATTTGCTAAACATTCATGAGTGCCTTTGATCTTTGTTAAAGCGAACTCGTGTCTTTGATAAAATTTGTTAAACTTGAAAGAAGCATGCAGCGAGGAGTTCATCTAAACAAGTCTCACCTCGATCTAATGTAGAACGGAGGAGCCAAAGCTATTGACTTTTACTACGAACGTAAGAAAGTCCGGCCACTATGTATTTGATCTCGTAGGATAGTAGAGTGTCGTAGCAATCAGTCTACCCCTCAACTGCCATGACTGCTCGGATTGGAGTGAAATAAGTATAGAAAAGACCTATCACAACCGCACTAGACATTCAAGTCTCAAGCGTGTCATGGTGGTCAAAAGCTCCTTTTCTCAATTCACTTCTTGTGTCTAGCTTTCCTATCGCATTCGCTTCATTCTCATATTTTACCATGTTTGCAAGAAAGTCCCAATGCGGCACATTTGATCTCGTTGGACACTATCTAATACAAACCAATGAGTAAAACTATTGCGTATGGAGTGCACTCAGTCACAACATTTGTATCAGTAGTAGTAGTAGTCATGAGTGGCTTTCCCTTCCATCGATTGACACTAACCGAAATCATGCTTACAGATGGCAACTAGTTACCATACCATGGAATAGATTTCCCTATATAATTTAACATGAGATGTGTCCGGCCCGGTCAGATTTACAATGCTTGGACTTTCTTGCGTGTGCTGTAAAATTTGAATAGCTATGTGGCTCCTCCATTAGGCATTACATCGACGCGAGACTTGATCGGATGAATGCCGTTATGCATGTTTACCATACTATAGATCAAAAAGAGTACCAGAAAGAAAATTGTAGGCAAAACCAACCAACAGGGGCTAGAAATCGGCTACCAATTGACCAAAGGATCTGATCTACATCATGCTCAACAGAGTTTAACCCACCTAATACAAAGTTCAACATAGTAAACATAGACATGCAAATCAAAACCTCTGTACATTTGAACGTGTCTGACATAAAATGCAAGGGAAGATACATAAGGAAGAGTAACAACATAAGGAAAGAGTAACAACATGTACCCAGTCTATACTCCAAACATATGGAAGATACATCAAATGCAACATGAGATACATCAAATGGAACTTTATTTACTCCTCTACTCGTCGTCGGTATCTCTATCCTTGGCCTCATCCTCATTGTTGGTATCAACATCATCATTGTGCTCCTCTATAGCCATGAGGCCCTTTTGCTCGTCAGCGGTGAAGCGGTTGGCCACCTGCTCAGCATCGGCATGAACCAGGTTGCACCAGTGCTTTTCTCTATGTTGTGGGTGGTGCTGATTCCTTGTGTCATGACGCTAGCATCAAAGCCATCTATCTGGCTCTAGTAGTAGGCGAGGATGTACTCCGCGTTGTCCGTGTGATTCTTGTTCAAGTAGGCTAGTAGTTCTTCTAGGACATCAGCGAGTTGGTGAAAAATGAAGACATAACTACTCACCTTTTCCTCCCGAGGCAGGTTGAGGGTGCCCACCCCCGTGTTTTGTAGCACATGCCTGATCTTTAAGAAAGCCTTACTCATGATGCCAATGGCTCAATCGTCTCTATCTCCAAAGGGATCCACCGGAGCTTCATCTTAATTCACCACGGGCATGGCATCATCCTCCTTCACCACAGGCATGGCGTCATCCTCCTTCATAGAAGGCTCACCCTTTACCATGGCGGTGGCTAACAGTGAAGTAGGTTTGGAGAAGGTAACCACATGTTCCTAGCGATTTTAGCTCTGTCGTGGGAATTAGAGGGCTCGGGGAAGGAAGGAAAACAAGCGGAGTTGTAGAAGAGATCACGGTGGTTAATATATCACTACTATAGAGGAGTCATTGGTGTGTTTTTTGGGGAACAAAGAGGAGCCATTGGTGTTGAAATGTTTCTACACACGCAAGAAAGTCTGACCTCTGTATGTTTGAACGCGTCTGACACACTCCATAGACCTTAGCTTACATTACAAACAAGTTAAAGTTGCTGCAAAATAATGACAACATCCATCCAAGAGGAAATTAACATGTCCATAGACAATCAAACAACATTGATCCATTTAAACTTGTCATGACAGAGAGATACATCAAATGCAGCTTTATTTACTACTTTGCTAATGACTCCAACTCCGAGAACAAGGGAACATAGGAAAGATAGTAAGGTCTACCTATTTACACCAAAATTTGGAAAGAAGAACACGGGAACTCGAAGCTTCCAAGATTGTGTCATCAAGGAATCAATTGCATAAGGGTCGATATCAGCTGATTCAGATGCGGCACTAGAATCGGCTCTCTTCAGATGACGTCAGCAGATAACGACAATAAGCTACGGTTGGCATCGAGAAAGACATATCAGACTCTATAAAAAGGGAAAGATTAGGGTCCAAGTTATCTTAAATTAGGAGTGTTTTCTCTTATGACAGAGATTGTAATGAGTCGTACTTGAGTAGGATTCATGCTTAGGTTCCGGGTATAAATATCGGACCCCAGCTATTGTAAAGGACATCCAATCAATCAATACCAATTACTTTTTTTGGCTTTACGCCAACCCTTAGGAGTAGGAGTAGTGTAGATCTCGGCGAGTTCTTCAACAAGCAGGGTTGCATCGGTCCGGCCGACCTCTAGCTTGTCTGTAAGTACCATCATGGCTTATACTTCTATTTGTAAGGCTGCATCGGTTAAGTTCGACCTCCACTGTGAGCTCTAGTATAAGCTAGTTATCGACTCTTATCTAATTCAAGTACGGATGCATCAGTTAAGTTCGACCTCCACTGCTTGAATTAGATTAAGGTCAAGTTATCAGCTCTACCTAAGGGTGGCGTCCTTCGGGTAGATTCATTAAGTTACTGATCTTGCTGATGTTCTTATTGTCATTAGTTTTAGCAACATCAACCTGCCCGATCGAGATCGAACTAGATCGGCCTCACATCCTTTTAGTCCCTCGTTTATTTTGCCACATTGTGATGATTCTTACTTTAAACGATGGATTATGTTTCATCGGTTGTTCTGCTTCGATCTTGATCATGCATAGTACGTGGTTAAGGCATGTCTGATCTTGAGAAGGTTTACTAGCTAGTTAAATCTGGTCTATAGATCGCTATTATGGCTGTAATGATCCGGTCGATCCCCACTGATGGCACTCTAGAACGGAGGATGCTAGTTGGTAGACTTGCTTTCGACTAGGCATGACCCTAGCTGTTTGCTATGCCTACATAGGCTAAATAGCCGATCGCCTATGCTTTAATGCCTACAGTGTGTCTCCATGATTCTATTAAACGTGAATAGATCTGTTTATTTTAAAGGGTTGATTTGTTGTCTTTATCATGGCTACCATCGATCCGATTGAACCCCACTATTAAGGATAACAGGTTAGGTCTGATGAATTTATAGATCTATCCATGTTAAATAGTCGATTGTTCACATGTTGTAGTCCCTTTTCTACCTGAATCAGCTATTTTAGCTGATTTGTTTGTGCTTTCACACACATAGCATGTCTTTCAGAAAACCTGTCAATATATAAACGGTTTTGTGGATTCTTTGGTTTTAGTTTGTCATTATCATCATAGCTTCCATCGATCTAGTCAAACATCACTATTAATGGTAACAGATTAGATTCAAAGCATTTGTAGATCCATTTGTACTAGACAGTCAATTTATTCGCATGTTATATCCTTTCTCGCTAGGATCATTGGTTCAATGCTTTACACTGGTTATATCCACCTAGCTGATGATTTTACTTATATCTGCGTGCATTGTACTTGTCATCATAAAATCAATCGCAACCCATGAGCTTTATAGTACTTAATAGCTAATTTCTTCATGTATCGGCTGTTTAGTCGATTTTCCTGTCTGGCTGCTCCTAAAGCGGCACACTTGGAACTGTCTGGGCAAAACCCAGCATGTTCCACCTTAAAGTACTGATAAACTTTCTCTCCTTGTCAATTGCAGGTCAAATTGACTGTCACATCTTTGGGAATTCGTAGGATCGGCTACCCCTGCATTGAAGCCAAGTGGATCTCCAACCTTGCTTCATCAAGCAGATCCTTCCAGCTTGCTGTGTGCTAAGCGCATTGACACGTTTTTGCGTCGACACACGTTCTGGCATGCCCGGTGGGACCCCACAATTGTCATGGCAACTCACGACAATAGTGACATCCTTATGGTGCCTTATGAAGACCTACCTGATGAGGATAAAGATATCATCAGTAAAGCTATAGAAGAATTTCAGAACAAGTGTTTGTTGTCCTACACTAAGTCACGCAACAATAAAGTTGTTGAGAAATATCCACTACCAAGAGTTTTGTTACATGGGCAGTCATATATAGATGAAGCTGAGGATAGGCATTTCTTCGTAGAGGCTGTAAACAAATATGTTCATGATGCCATATTGAACCATAATATAGTTTTCTTGACCACATTCCACAACACCATGAAAGAGGTGTTTTATGGATATCCAATTGATCAGTTTGGACCAGTTTACTACAATATTCCAAATCGTCGACTCAGGGGATTAATCAAGCGGGTACTAGGCATCAAGAAGCAGTACCAGCTGGTAATGATGATGTCCAGGTAGTTCAGAGCTCATCTGAGTAAGTTCAGGGTGATACTACTAATCAGATGTAGTATAATCCTAGATCATCAGTGCAGCATGTGCAACAGCCGATGGGGCAAGTTTACAATCAAATGGTTAATTTTGGCATAGCAGGCCAGATACCATCGTCGGCTCAAAAAATAGCGTCATTAGTTCAAAGGATTCGTAGAGATATAGATCCCAGCATTTACAACCAGAGACTTCAAGCAGCCAACTAGCAAAGGACCCAACAGATAGAGATTTTGCAAGGGTATCATTATGGCACATGATTATAATACCTTTCATATGATTCCAAATCCAGGGTATCAAGTTACCTAGAATTTTAATCCATAGATGGATCAACAATTATAGAGAAATCTAGAATCAAGTGCTGATGAGTTGTTGCTCAGAGTGACCGAGATGATGAAGAATCAGTTCGGTTTGAAGCCATAAGGGAAGACCTTCTCATACAAACGCCCATATCTAGAGTGGTATGATTTGGTCGCTCTTCCTACAAATTACAGGCTCCTAGAGTTTGCTAAGTTCACTGGCCAGGATAGCACAAGCACAATAGAACATGTCAGTCGGTATCTTACATAGTTGGGCAAAGCATCCATTGAAGAGGCTCATCGAGTTTGTTTCTTCTCCTTGTCCCTATCGGGACCAGCCTTCACTTGGTTTTCATCATTGCCAGTTAATTCCATTGCTAATTGGGCCGACCTAGAGAAAAAGTTGCATACATATTTTTATACTAGGAAAGGGGAAAAGAAAATTACCGATTTGATGACCATAAGGCAGAGAACTAATGAATCAGGTATCGAGTTTCTTCAGAGATTCCGAGAGACTAGAAATTTGTGCTTCTCATTGAATCTAACTGATGATCCGCTTGCTGCTTTGGCCATTCAAGGAATGTTGCCAACGAGTGGCAGCACTCAATAGCTAATTCTAGAGTATGCTTAGAGATACCCGATTCCAAAAGAGCACCGCAATTGCCGAAGCCTGTAATCCATATTCAGTTGATGACGGCAATGAGTACAAAGAAGAGGAAGAGATTGCTGCAGTTGAATGGAATTGGGGTAAGAAGACAGTAATGGTGCCAAATCCTTGGGGAAAAGGAGCTGAAGAAAGCTCTAATTTCGACGTCACAAAATCAGACAAGCTCTTTGATTTCTTGCTTGAGAAGGGACAGATCAAGTTGCCTACCAATCATGTTATGTTGCCTCCTGATTAGTTGAACAATAAGAAGATCTGCAAGTTTCATAACACTACTTCTCATTCCACTAATGAGTGTAGAATCTTCTGGCAACATATACAAAGAGTTATTCAAAAAGGAAGGCTCAAATTCGATACACCTAAGAAGATGAAAGTCGATGATAATCCATTCCCAAGAGATAAGAACATGGTTGATGCTAAGTTGCTCAAAGGAAAGACTAAGGTCCTGACATCAACCAGAGCAAGAGAAACTGGAATAGTCGATCCTAAGATGCAAATATCGGCATATGAATATAGAGAGATTAGAAGGTGTCATGACCAACAAAAGAGCCAATACGAACAGGGAGAGACATCAAGGGACGGGGCAATAAGGCCGCGTGTCACATCTCGAATTTTGTTGAACAAATGGCAACGATAGAAGGAGAAGGATTATCAGCGCTGGCTAGAAGAGAAAGAATACCAGCATCAACAGGAGAAAGAGAGGTATGAAAGAAAACAAGCCGAATCGCATTGGAATTGTCCTTTCTTTAGGCATTGCTGGAACGAAGGTTTGAAATTGCCTACCAGAAATAACTGCTCGGAGTGCAGTGAGCAATATTGGGAGTTTATGCAATCTCAAGCCAACCGCCGGTCTGTCCATGCCCGAGATGAGTATCATCATAATAATATAGATCGGCACTTAAAAAATACAAGTGTTCATGATCGACTTGGGAAGCAAGTTGTTGATCAAAACTGGGCTGATTATGAAGAAGAAAGTAATGAGGAAGAGTATGTTTGGCAGAAAGGCCAATGGTGTCTAGGAGGTTTGACAAGAAGCCAAAAAAGAAGGGTGCAACGCCTGAGGAACAGAGACTAGAACAGGCTCAGACATCTGGTAGACCTCAAGTGTGGCATGCTAAACAAATAGCCGATAGGGGTCAACCATCGGCTAATATTCAAATGGCTTTTCTATTGCCGTTAGAATTCAGGGCTCTAGCAGATCAAGAAGTCTATTCAGATTTCAATGAATTGGAGTATGAGGAGATAGTTGCCAAGTTGATAGTGATACAGCAAGCTATATTCGATAAGCCAGTCAAGCATCGGCACTTAAAGGCTTTATATGTAAAAGGTTTTGTTGATGGGAAGGCGATGAGCAAGATGTTGGTGGATGGAGGTGCTTCTGTCAATCTTATGCATTACACCACTTTTTGTAAACTTGGCAAGGGACCTAGAGATTTGATTGAGACCGACATGATGTTTAAGGATTTTTGGGGTAATGCATCTAAGACCAGGGGGGCAATGAACGTCGAATTGACAATCAGAAGTAAAACTTTGCTCACCACTTTCTTCGTCATTGATGGAAAAGGGTCATACAGTTTACTCCTTGGTCATGATTGGATTCATACAAATTGTTGTGTACTATCAACTATGCATCAATGCTTGATTCAGTGGCATGGAGATGATGTTGAGCTGGTTCACGTTGATGATTCTGTGAGTATTGCAACAGCTGATCCAATGTATTGGGAGCTAGAAGACTTTGAGTGTTTTTTTGGCAAGCTATGGGAAGGAGGCTTCATTAAAGTCAATGATGAAAGCCAACAGCCGATCCAAGCAGTCGGCTTTGAGAATTTGTTTTAATGGATAATCCAATAGATGGTACAGATGGTAAACTAGGACATGGCTTTACGTCGGCCGATGAATTAGAAGAGATAGATATTGGTTCTGGAGATACGCCTAGGCCGACATATGTAAGTGCTAAGTTGGATCCTGAGTATAAGCAAGAGTTGGTGGATTTATTAAAGGAATTTAAAGATTGTTTTGCTTGGGAATACTATGAGATGCCTGGTCTAGACCGATCGATTGTTGAACATTGGTTTCCAATCAAACATGGATATCGGCCATTTAAACAAGCTCCAAGGAGATTCAACCCAAATGTTCTTGATGATATCAAAAAGGAGACTAAAAGATTACTAGAAGTGAAATTTATCTGACCGTGTTGATATGCGGAGTGGATATCGAATGTTGTTCCTGTGTATAAGGAGAATGGGAAGTTAAGAGTTTGTATCGATTTCAGAGATCTGTACAAGGCTACACCCATGGATGGTTATCTGATGCCGATAGTCGATATGTTGGTAGATGCAGCAGCTGGGCACAAGGTTATTAGTTTCATGGACGGTAATGCAGGATATAACCAAATTTTTATGGCTGAGGACGACGTAGCAAAAATAGCTTTTAGATGCACTAGTGCAATTAGCTTATTTGAATGGATTGTGATGACCTTTGGTTTGAAGAATGCCGGTTCAACTTATCAGAGGGCGATGAATTATATTTTTCATAAGTTGATCGGTAGGATTGTTGAAATCTACATTAACGATGTGATGGTAAAATCTAAGGGGTACAAGGAACATCTAACTGATTTGCGGGAGACTTTGGAATGCACAAGAAAACATGGTCTAAAGATGCATCCCAATAAGTGTGCCTTTGGAGTATCAGCTGGACAATTTTGGGGTTTTACGGTCCACGAGAGAGGAATAGAAATTGGTCAAAAAGTATAAAAGCAATTGATGAAGCAGTGCCCCCGACTACTAAAACAGAGTTACAATCTTTGCTTGGTAAGATTAATTTTATCAGGAGATTTATTTCAAATTTGTCGAAAAGAGTTCTGCCATTTTCTCCCTTGTTGAAGTTGAAAAATGATCAAGAATTTAAGTGGGGTGACGTACAATAAAAGGCGTTTGAGGAGATAAAAGAATACATGAAATGTCCACCTATGTTGGTCCCTCCTCAGCAAGGTAAGCCTTTTAAGTTGTACGTATCGGCCGATGACCAAACTATTGGATTGGCCTTGATGCAATAGTTTGAAGGGAAAGAACGAGTTGTTTTCTATCTAAGTAGAAGGCTTTTGGATCTAGAAACAAGATATTCTCCCATCGAAAAGTTATGCTTGTGCTTATATTTCTCTTGCACTAAGTTGCGACATTACTTGTTATCGGCTGAGTGTACAGTTGTTTCCAAGGCTAATGTGATCAAGCACGCGCTATTAATGCCAATATTAAATGGAAGAATGGGGAAGTGGATTCTTGCGTTGTCGGAATTTGACTTGAGGTACGAATCGGCTAAAGTAGTCAAAGGGCAAGTAATAGACGATTTTGTCACCCAGCATCATAAGCCAAGTATTAGCTATGTAGAGCCAGTACCTTGGATGTTGTTCTTTGATGGGTCATCATGCAAGCAAGGTGGTGGCATTGGTATTGTTAGTATTTCACCTCGGGGGGCAAGTTTTGAGTTTGCTTTTCCAACTGAACCAATGATTACCAACAACCAAGCAGAATATGAAGCTATTCTTAAGGGGCTTCAACTTCTTCATGAAGTAAAGGCCGAGGCAACTGAAGTATTTGGAGATTCACAGTTAATTATTAATCAGTTGATTGGCCTATATGAATGTAAAGAAGATACTCTAAGAGGGTACTATGATGAGTGCCAAAGGTTACTCAAGGAATTTCCTCATGTTTCTCTTCAGCATATTCCGAGAGCACAGAATTAAGAGGCTAATCATTTAGCTCAAAGCGCGTTAGGTTATCGAGTGTTTCAAGAGGTCTTAAGTAGTGAGACCTCGAATAATGATTGGAGAGTTGAAATAGCCGGTTACCTTAAGAATCCATCACAAAAGGTTACCAGGAAACTAAGGTATAAATCGACTAAGTATGTTTTGCTAGATGATTAGCTATATTACAAGACAGTCGATGGGGTGTTGCTTAAATGCTTAAATCAAGAAGAAGCTAAGGTGTTGACGGGTGAAGTACATGAAGGGATATGTGGAGCTCATCAATCGGCTTATAAGATAAAATGGATTATTAGCAGGACTAGATATTTCTGGCCAACAATACTAGAAGATTGTTTTAAATATTATAAGGGGTGTCAGAATTGTCAACGTTTTGGTAATATTTAGAAATTTCCCGCATCGGCTATGAATCCTATAATTAAACCATGGCCGTTTTGAGGTTGGGGAATTGATTTAATTGGCCAGATTTTTTCGCCTTCAAGCAAATGACATAAGTTTATATTAGTAGCAATAGATTACTTCACTAAGTGGGTTGAGGCAATTCCTTTGAAGACGATAACCTCAAAGAACATGATTGGTTTTGTCAAGGAGCATATTGTGTATCGTTTTGGGATTCCTCAAACTATTACTACTGATTAGGGGATAATGTTCACATCAGAAGAGTTTGGAGATTTTGCTGCCAGTATGGGAATTAAGTTGTTAAATTCTTCTCCTTACTATGCTCAGGCTAATGGCCAGGCAGAGGCGTCCAATCAAAGTATGATTAAGCTAATCAAGAAAAAGATTGAAGAGCAACCAAGGAAGTGGTATTCAACGCTTAATGAGGCACTATGGGCATATTGGATGGCCTGTCATGGATCGATTAAAGCGTCACCTTATGAACTTGTGTATGGTCATAATGCAGTCCTTCCTTGGGAGATTCAAACTGGATCGAGGCGTGTCACATTGCGAAATGATTTGTCAGCCGAAGTCTATAAGAATCTTATGATAGATGACTTAGAGGACTTGAGTTGCCATCGGTTGCGTGCTCTTGAGAGTATTGAAGCCAATAAACTGAGGATTGCAATGTATTACAATAAAAAGGTCAAGAGCAAACAATTTTCTAAAGAAGACTTAGTCTAGAAAGCAAAATTGCCGATCAGGTCAAAAGACAACAAGTTTGGCAAATGGTCACCTAATTGGGAAGGACGTTATCGGATTAAACGTTGTGCGCCTGGCAATGCCTATATTTTGGAAACACTAGGAGGAGAAGAGGAGTTTGACAGAGTAATCAATGGAAAATATCTAAAGAAATATTATCCTAGCATTTGGATTAATACTTGATAGCCAATTTGTTCGGTCATTGGCTCTAATAGCCGATACCAGAAGGGTATCGCCTCTAGTTCAAAAATAAACCCGAAGGGGTAAAAGCCGGTATGATATGTATCGCCTATAGAGCGAAAACAAACATAGACAAATTGGTACATGGAACATGAGTACAGGGCAAAATAGAAACCACTTAAAACTAAGAGATTGTCTGTTAGCTTCTCGTATTACAAGCTAAAGGCCAGAAAACACTTTGTTCACTGTGTCTTCGGGCTAGGAAGCAAGAGCTACGGAGTCGGCGGCGTTGAAGAAGTCCTTGACCAGGTGCTCATGATCCTTAGGGTGTTCGATGGCTAGAAAACTATGGGGAAGAAGTCGAATCTCATGGCTAGAGCGAGCTTGCGTAATAGCCAATGCCATGGTAGCACCATGACAAACACCGTGAAGGGCAACCTCTCTGACGTGGTTTGGGACATCGTACAAGCAAATCACCGGCATGGCACCCCTAGCGTTAATGAATCCTACCACATACTCTATAGCTGATCGAAGGCTTTCCAACTAGGCTAATAAATCTAGAAAGACTCGAGGAAGCAAGTAGAAGAGAAACATAACTAAGTTGTTGAGTTGCTCTCACCAGAGTCGGATAAACATTTATAGTCGGTCTGGAAAGATGGATCCAAGCGCCCGTGAAACAATGGTGCTCTCATGAAGCTTTGAAGCATGGGCTCTAAGCAGGCAAGGACAGGGACATATAGTAGGCCCTAGATCAAGATTCTGTACCCATGACTACGAACCTATCGGGGGTATAGACGTGGTAATTTTGGAGTAAGATTACTTTTATCCCAAAATTGGGGGCATGTGTTTACACCAAAATTTGGGAAGAAGAACGCGGGAACTCGAAGCCTCCAAGATTGTGTCATCAAGGAATCGATTGCATAAGGATCGATATTAGTAGATTCAGATGTGGCACTGGAATTGGCTCTCTTTAGATGACGTCAGCAGATAACAACAATAAGCTACGGTTGGCATCGGGAAAGACATGTCGGACTCTACAAAAAGGGAAAGATTAGGGTCCAAGTTATCTCAAATTAGGAGTGTTTTCTCTTATGACAAAGATTGTAATGAGTCATACTTGAGTAGGATTCATGCTTAGGTTTCGGGTATAAATATCGGACCCCGGCTATTGTAAAGGACATCCAATCAATCAATACCAATTACTTTTTTTGGCTTTACGCCAACCCTTAGGAGTAGGAGTAGTGTAGATCTCATTGAGTTCTTCAACAAGAAGAGCTGCATCGTCCGACCGACCTCTAGCTTGTTTGTAAGTACCGTCATGGCTTATACTTCTGTTTGTAAGGCTACATCGGTTAAGTTCGACCTCCACTGCGAGCTCTAGTATAAGCTAGTTATCGACTCTTATCTAGTTCAAGTACGGCTGCATTGGTTAAGTTTGACCTCCATTGCTCGAATTAGATTAAGGTCAAGTTATTGGCTCTACCTAAGGGTGGCGTCCTTCGGGTAGATTCATTAAGTTACCGATCTTGCTGATGTTCTTATTATCATTACTTTCAACAACATCAACCTACGTCCGATCGAGATCGAACTAGATCGGCCTCACATCCTTTTAGTCCCTCGTATATTTTGCCACATTGTGATGATTCTTACTTTAAATGATGGATTACATTTTATCGGCTATTCTGCTTCGATCTTGATCGTGTATAGTACGCGGTGAAGGCATGTCTAATCTTGATAAGGTTTACTAGCTAGTTAAATCTAGTCTATAGATCGCTATTTTGACTGTAATGATCCGATTGATCCCCACCGATGGCACTCTAGATCGGAGGATGCTAGTTGGTAGACTTGCTTTCAACCAGGCATGACCCTAGCTGTTTGCTATGCCCGCATCAGCTAAATAGCCGATCGCCTACGCTTTAACGCCTACAGTGTGTCTCCATGATTGTGTTAAATGTGAATAGATTTGTTTATTTTAAAGGGTTGATTTGTCGTCTTTATCACGGCTGCCATCGATCTAATCGAACCACACTGTTAAGGATAACAGGTTAGGTCTAATGAATTTATAGTTCTATCCATGTTAAATAGTCAATTGTTCACATGCTGTAGTCCCTTTTCTACCTGAATCGGCTATTTTAGCCGATTCATTTGTGCCTTCACACACATAGCATGTCTTTCAAAAAACCTGTCAATATATAAATGGTTTTGTGGATTCTTTGGTTTTAGTTTGTTATTATCATCATAGCTACCATCAATCTGGTCAAACCTCACTATTGATGGTAACAGATTAGATTCAGAGCGTTTGTAGATCCATTTGTACTAGACAGTCGATTTATTCGCATGTTATATCATTTCTCGCT
Organism: Miscanthus lutarioriparius; assembly: GCA_904845875.1. Classification (NCBI taxonomy): domain Eukaryota; kingdom Viridiplantae; phylum Streptophyta; class Magnoliopsida; order Poales; family Poaceae; genus Miscanthus; species Miscanthus lutarioriparius. The sequence goes on along the minus strand of CAJGYO010000001.1, from coordinate 92,771,613 downwards.
AGGATCATCAGCTCAATGCTTTACACTGGTTATATCCACCTAGCTGATGATTTTACTTATATCTGTGTGCATTGTACTTGTCATCATAAAATCAATCGCAACCCATGAGCTTTACAATCCTTAATAGCTAATTTCTTCACGTATCGGCTATTTAGTCGATTTTCCTGTCTGGCTGCTCCTAAAGCGGCACACTTGGAACTGTCTGGGCAAAACCCAGCATGTTCCACCTTAAAGTACTGATAAACTTTCTCTCCTTGTCAATTGTAGGTCAAATTGACTGGCACGTCTTCAGGAATTCGCAGGATCGGCTACCCCTGCGTTGATGCCAAGCCGATCTCCAGCCTTGCTTCATCAAGCCGATCCTTCCAGCTTGCCGTGTGCTAGGCGCATTGACACGTTTTTGTGCCGGCACTACCAATGATTTCTGGCATGATGTCACGTCTACCATACATAATGTAATGTGTAGGGATGACATGAACTTTTCTGCTATCCATGTTATATGTGATGATGGCTCTTTCCACCCCAACCCCAACAAAGAAAACCAAATTCCATTCTAGGTGAACTATAACCGCTGTGTAGCACGACTCAAAATCAAAGTAACCCATTTGTTTCTTAGTCTTTCCAAACAACTTATGCAGACTAATAGTATGCTTCAATGTCCATTTATTATTAGTACAATAGTATTCATGCATCTAGATTGAAAGCTTAGACATATTGTGACCACCAATAGTACATTGACACAAGTGACCCGAAGCTTGGTGGATGGAGCATGAAAAACCACGCAGCCATTTAGGAATTTTCCTCCATGCCTTTCCCTCCATATCCACAGCAAGTATATGATGGTAACACTCGCAGAACCCAATATAGTGTAGACAACCATTAAGAAACATAGTTGCTGATTTTGACAATGTCCACTCAGCCTTCGCGCCCTAGTTAGATTCCTTAAAGATCCGTGCTGCAGTTTTAGATGAGTAGATGTCCACACCCACACACTGACCATCCTCCTCCATATATTCAAACACATGGAAGTGTGAGGAGGCTGTTGGATCGAACCCCAATCGAGCCTCACCAACAAAATGGATTCTAGGTGGTAGTACCTTCAACTCCTAGGTTGTCGGATTGCAAATGACATAGCGGTATCCATCAGCCCCAAGGTACCAGCATAGGATGAGGCCATTGCAGCAATCTAAGATAGCTACATTGTTCATGGTGAAGGACAAGAAGGACAAGGAGGGCTAAACACCGATGATGCTGGTGAAGTTTCTTTGGCCATGGATTCCATCGTAGAAGTAGCCAGCTACAGTCTAGGGCATCAACTTATGGTTGTCCGAGATGAGGCATCTCTAGGAGTGACAAACACATTTGCAGCAGAACAAGGAGTGGGGTTGACATCACTGCTGGTCCTTAGAAACCGACACTGATCTACAGGAAACAGTGTCGGTTCCTGGCTCCACCCGGCAGTGTCTAGTTGAACAACACTGCTGGTTTGTAGTTCCAATCGACAGTGATGGTTGCTTCAAGAGTGTCGTTTCTTGGTTCAAGCCAGCAGAGTTGAGCAAGCCTACACTGTCGGTTCATAGATCAAACTAGCAGTGTTGTGGTAAATATCAGTGTCAGTTCGTGGAACAAACTGGTAGTGTTGTAGTAAATCTCAGTGTCGGTTCGTGGATCAAACCGGCTGTGTTGTGGTAAATATCAGTGTCGGTTGGTGGATCGAACTGGTAGTGTTGTAGTAAATATCAGTGTCGGTTCACGGACCAAACCGGTAGTGTTTGTTGTGACCATCAGTGTTGATTCGTTATTCACGTCGGCAGTGTTGATCAAGCCAACACTGTTGGTTTGTTTCTAACCGGCAGTGATGGTTATGACAACACTGCCGGTTTGTTGCTAACCGACGGTGATGGCCCGTTCGTATTTTATTGTTTTATAATTTATTTTAATTTATATTTTTTCATGAAATCGGGTTTCGCTTTATATACGCTACGTAGACGACAGGTCCATCAATATTAAACATTACAAATGTTACGATTACAATTCAAATGTTCTTATCCACATCTCACATCTCGATCCCTCAAAATAAAAAAGAAATGTTCTTTGACTTCACACATGCTTCTCGGACTTCCTATAATAATCTGGCGAGCTGCTCTGGGCCATACTGGTCCTTGTACTTCACGGATTGTGCAATGGAAAATACTCCATCTTTTTCCAATACCTTGGCTAAGATGAATTTTGCCAGCTCCGATTGTAGTGCGACGATCTCCATGTCTAGCAGCCTTTCGTGCTTATATTTCTTGCGCTGTCGTTCAAAAAAGATGATATCCAAAGAGGAACACTAAATCATTTTGTTGAATTATTAACAGACATAAATGAAATGGGGATTATACACACCAACTTATCGGCTTCTTCCGATTTCCCGCCGATGTAGCGAAGCATTGCCCACATTACATAAAACCCGCATTCATTGTTTCCCGCCGGCTGTGATAGGTACTTCCCCTAAATTTCGACAACCTTGAATGGGACCGGCGTCCCACCGATATGACTTCTTCGGACACTGAGCAACATTAAAAGAAGAAACATTAGAAAGCGGTATGTGTGATTAGAAAATAATATGTTATTAGGATCGCTTACTAATTCAGCACTGCCACCAGTGCATCTAGATGATGAAATGGTTTTTTCTTTGAGTCCCACACCTCGAGCAGACTTTTGGCAAGATTAACACAAATGAAGACGAAATGGTTGCTGCAATCACAAAATCCTAATTATCGAATAATCTTAATGAAAAAAGAAGCATAAAATTAAAAGCCGAGAACACATACTCGCAATTGTAGGCTAGAAGTATGTGGGTTTTCTTCTTCATCGTGAATTCATCGAAAACAACAATCAATCTCTGTTTCAGGTCTTCCACGTCACATCCATAGAGGCCCAGACATGTCCTCTCATTGACTCGCATGGGGTCCAAGAAGCCTATGTAATCCCATTTGCTTTTTAGAATGCAAAATTTTGCTATACACCTACATAAAATTATGGGAAGTGCTCAAAAGTTAACAATTTATGTCTCAAGAGAGTAGTTAATTGTAATATCGTGCGTGTAGGGTACTTACATAGTCCACAGCATCAACATTTGAACATCGAGAGAGCATTTCTGGTATAGCTGGAACAAGCACTCCCACTCGACATCGAACTTCTCTTCTTCAGGATATTGGAAAACATGTGGCGAATGGATAATAAACTCAAAACCAAAGTCATCCGTCTCTGTTGCTTGAGCCACATAGTATTCATGTAACTCACGCATATATGTTGTCAGATTTTTATACTCATGATCGGGAACCTGATTGCCCCTTTCATACTTCATTGCCGGTGTTCTCGTCCCTTGTACATCATAATAGATGTTCGCGGCCTCTTCCATGGTTAAATCAGGGTTGTCTTCGACTAACTTCATAATGTCCCTTAAATCTTTATTGTGTATTTCTTCATCTCTTGTTGTAGCGTATTTATTCTGTGTTTGCCTTTCGAATTCGGACTTCAACATACACGAAGGCAGTGAGGCACAGAGATTGAAGAAACTAATACAATCTTCCTTTGAGATGTGTGCTGTAAATTTTTCTTCCATCAAGGTGGTAACGCTGCCACTAAACGGCCTTTTTCTTTTCTGTTGGTCCACTTTGGGAGCATTAGCGACCGAATCCAAGGACCTTTTCTATGACTCCGAGGATGTCCTTGCTCTTGTTTTGGGCTGAGGTGGAGGAGGAGGATGACGACGAGAATTCTATTTTCCCGGCGCTGATAATGATGGAGGAGGAGGAGGAGTCTCTTTTCTCGGGGATGATGAAGATGGAGTCGGACGAGGAGGAATAGAAGGAGACCTCTGTCTTCTCGGGGGTGATGGCTCCGGATGAGGAGGGGAGTGATCTCAGTTGGGAGATGGTGAGTGCTCATCGTGGGTGGGAGAAGACTCGCAGTCGTCCTCATCATCAGAGGACAATTGGTGGTCAAGCTTAATGAAGCGCTTGCGCCAGGCCACTTGAGAGCCCTTATTTTGACCAAGTTTCGGCCTGTCTTCCGCTACGGTGTACTCAATGGGTATCTTGTTAAACTTCTTATCAAGTATTCTGTCAATGGTGACGCGAGCGTACCCAAGTGGAATTGGGCGGCCATTAATTGTCCCGTCACCCGTAGGCCAGGCCTGGCCGAGCGCCACCTTGTCCTTTGTCCATTCCTGATGGATGTACAACCTAACATTAACGGGTTCAATGATGTCGTCCACCGGATGAGGCACATTCGCCTCTTCTTCGTCGAGCAGGGTCGATCTGCAGCTGCTGCAACCCCTAAACTATGGGCTAAAGGTAGTAGGAGTAGGGTTTTGTGGTACTACTGACCCCTTGGATAGCAAAATTTGCTCGACTCATGCTTCAACAGTCGCCTTAATCCGTGCTTCCATTCTATCTTCCATCTCTTTTAGTCTCCTCAAATACTCTACCTCATGTTCCTCTCTACCCCTCGAGTGGCTCCTGTAAGTGTTAGATTCTTGGGGGAATGCTAGTTTCCAAGAAACAACACTGGCTCCTCTAGTGCGACCAGGGTGCTCCTTGGTTCCGAGTGCTTGGGTGAGCACGTCTTTCTCCCTATTAGAAGTGTGAGTCCCTTGCCTCACCTCCTCAGTTACCTAGGAGATCCTCTGGATGAGTTCGCCCATGGGTTGATTTGAGGAGCTAAAGCTCCCGTCCTCGGCGTGCTATACATTCCTCCCCATACAGTATATTACCGATCTGGGCTCCCAATCGGCGGTCTCAACCTGAACACCTTCCTCAGCAAGGCGATCCATCTTTTGAAGTTCTGCTTCAAATTCTAGCATCTTTTTGGCGTAGCCACGAGAACCAAGATGATGAGGATTCATCGCTTTCTGTGAATTCTCCTTATTCTTCCTGCTCAGTTCTAAGTACTCCTCGGATAACCTGTATTCCTTGAAAGCCTGCCAGAAGTCCTTCTGCTTGATAAACTGTCCACCATCGAAATCTAGCTCTTTATTTTGGAGGACAATATTCTTGTACAATGTCCCCTTGAAATTCTTGAAGCATGTCCCCATGATTTCTTTTGCTTTTTTCTTGACTAACTCCCTGTCATACTTGGCTGGGAAAGTGAAATACTCTGGGATCTTGACATCCCATATGTGATCCTTCTCGCTTTTAGGAACCCTCCACTGGTCATCATCTTTCCCAATCCACTTCCTATACTTAATTGGGATGAAGTCCCTAACAAGTAACCCGAGGATAGTCTTGTATTTGGTCAAAGCTATAGGTGGTGAGAGTGGATCCCGAATTCATCGAACTTCGAATGTAATGTGCAGTGTGCATTCCTACCAACAGAATCTTTGACACGCCTCGCTTGGATCTCGCCTTCTGCTACCCGAACCCTCTGGCTCCTCGGCCGGGCGGAGCTCTCTGCTAGAGACACTAAGTAAGCTATGACCCTCTCAATTGATTAGCGTGTGTGGCTACATAGTGACATGATACCAAAGTTACCGCCATCTTGGTCATTTTGACCCAGATCGAGCGAGCCAAAGCGGGTCCATGGTCGCTCGTTCTCACCGACCGATTGATTGACACCGTCACCGCTTTGTCGGATCATGCGGCTCTCCCGTCCCCAAATGATATTAGCCGCTTCTTGTTGCCGATCAGTTCTTTGGTGATGGGGTAATGAGCAACAATGAGTCATGGTCGTGTGACACGATCGTGGTTAGTTTTGGCCGTGGACAACTACTAATAGCATATGTTCATATATATATAATATGTTTAATGCAAAGTCTAATAATAAGTCCACATACAACAAAGTCAAATAATAGCATATGTTCACCTAGAACAAATTCATTGTTTGATTGACCACATACAACAAAGTCCACCTACTCTTCTATGAAACTAAGCCTACATCAACTTCCAAATAAGAAAAGCGATGACCATAGCCATAAATAAAAGCATGACATCTTTCCAAGACCAAGGAGCAATTCTCCTAATCTTCACATCTCCGGCAGGTGGCTTCTCTTCGATCTCTAGTGCCAGCGGATGGCCATGGTTTGCATTCATTGGACCATAGTAGGCCGGTTGCCCATGGTTTGCAAGGTAGGCCGGATGACTATAGTAGGCCCTCAAAGCTTTAGCTTCTGTGTTGTATTTTTTGTGCAAATTACCAGGGTAGCGATTGACTTGAGCATAGCAATCTTCCCAGGTTCGATAAATCCCAGGCATGTGACCAACATGCACTACATACCATACCATGGTTGCCTATACATTTAAGTAACTTAGGTTGTCATTCAAACAGGATGTATTCTTATACAATTTAATATATTTATGAATAACATACGACCATTGCATAGATAGGAGTGTTTGGAAAATAGCTATTCATGTGCCTTAGTAATAGTTGTTAGATGTAGGAAAGATATAAAGAATATTTTTATTCGTTAAAAACCAAATGATGATTTAGAGAGCCAGTTTAAGACTTTTGGATATACTCCTAGAGATGTCTAAGAGTCTTCAGTCTCACTATAAATCCCCCAACTGATGGGAGCGCAGTTGCAATTGCAAGCTACGAGGTGAGGCCAGCCATTGGTTTCACATATGTATCCGGCCAAGCTCCAATGATGCACAAGATGGTTTCACAGAGAAAACGTAAGTTTGTTTCTCAGAGAAAATGCAAGTACTCCAAAAACAAACTACCATTAACGTTCAGAGAGCAATTTCTATTAAGTATTACGAGTCCCTGCTATGTTTATCCTGGTAACCAAAAATAAAATTACGCTTTTGTTCTTATCAGTATACTGATGAATAGAGCTGAGCAACGTGCTACTAAGTAACAATGTACTACTTACTAACAATGCGTCCAAAAACACAAAGAAACAGATAGCACACACAGTGTGGCAAACCTAGGTTCTAGCATTCACAGCTGCATGATCAAACTGTATGACAGCACACACTGCATGATCAAACTGATTCAAGTAAGCAGCTATGGGACATTTCATCAGACATGTAGCGGGCAGTGAGCCACGCACTCACCGTGGGGGTGGGAAAGCAGCTGTCTACACGCTCCTGAAGGCCTCGGTGCTCCAGCTTGGCACGGACGGTGCGGTGCTCCGGCTTGGGGCCATGCACGGCATGGGGCGGTGCTCCGGCATGGGGAGGTGCTCCGGCGTGGGGCGGTGCTCCGGCGTGGGGCGCTACTCTGATGTGGGGCGGTGCTCCGGTGTGGAGTGGTGCTCCAGCATGGGGCGGTGGATGGCGTGGGGCGATGGACAGCGTGGGGCGGTGCTTCGGCATGGGGTGGTGCTCTGGCGGCGCGGGGGGACGGGTTGGCGCGGGGTTGAAATGAATTGGGATAATTTCATCCCGCGCCACTTTTATAGCAGTAGCTCATCACTGTCGGTTCTGCTTGTAAACCGATAGTGATGCGGCACATCACTGCCTGTTCACTCCCCAAATCGGCAGTGATGTGCTGTAACAGTTAGATGTTAAGTTAGGTGTTAAGTAGGATAAGTTTTTATTTTCTTTCGAACTCCTACTACTAGCGCAACGGTTAAGACAACTCAACTTAGCCCCCGAGACCCGTGTTCGAGTCCCAGGCGGCCTAAATTTTTTTGTTCTATTTTATAAATTATTAATTTATTTCGGGAAATATCTCATCACTGCCGGTTTTTCTTGCAAACCGACAGTGATGGTGTACATCACTGCCGGGTCCTTGCTTTGCGCGTAGGCCCTTCAACTCCCCGGCCATGCTGGTCGCGTGGTTCCCATATGAAGAGCCGCTGTTTTAATTACCCGTCCATCGGCTGCTCGCGCCGGTTCCCAATTAAATGCAGGCGCAATGGCGGTTCAACTGCGGTTCCCAACGCATGCGCGCGCGCTCCATCCCAACGCAGGCGCAATGGTAGTTCAACTGCGTGGCGGTTCCCAACACAGGCGCGCGCGCTCCGTCTTCCCAACGTAGGCGCAATGGCGGTTCAACTGCGGTTCCCAACGCAGGCGCGCGTGCTCTGTCTTCCGAGGGGTGCGAGTTATTGCACCGTGATCAGTTCCACCACCGACGCGCCTATATAAGCCAGGCCCAGCCCCCATGCACACAGTCGGCCGCCACACACCACCGCGCGTCAAGAAAGCGAAGCACCGCCCACGCACACACCTCGCCCTGGCCCTCGACCCGCCGCCACGCACAATGCCTCGCCGCTTCAAGACAACATGGGCGAAGATGAACCCGTCGTCCTCACGTCGCCCCCCGACGCCTCCACCGACGCCGTCATCCGAATCGGACCGCGAGGTGAACCTCGAGGATGACCCAGACCGTGAGACCGCATCGGAGGAGGAACCGGAACCTCTTTTGGTGGAGGAGGTCGTCTTCAACTCATTGGAGACGGCTCGGAAGGAGGAGGAGGACCGGCACCTCCGCACCATCACAGAAGGAGACCAACGACTGCATCCTGAAGCACGTCGTCGAGATCTCCAAGGAGGAGGAGCGCTGCCGCGAGGAGGAGGAGCACCGTCGCGAGGAGGAGGAGCGCCGCCGCCGCTAGGAGGCGGAGACCGAGCTCTGTCTCACGATGGACGTGGAACGGCGTCGGTGTAGGGCTGAGCGAAAGAAGCGCGAAGATGAGCACCGGCAGCAGGGGGACGACGCATGCGGCAGCATCGGCAGTAATTAGTAGCACTAGTGATTAATCAATGCTTTAGGTCGATGTAATAATTTACTGGTGCTGAAAAAAACCGTGTCGTCATCGAATCCTTTGTTTGATCATCATTACCTTGGGTTTTGCATTGCATATGGACCTCTCGTTTTATTTGCTTACATATTGGATGTTGCATTTTGTATAACCTCGTTTTGCTTACCTCGTTGTCACGAGGACCGTAGTATATGATATGCTACGTACTGGAGATCGAGGGACCAACAGGACTGTTGCTCTTCTAGATAATACCGTGTATGTCTATCATCTGTTACATGTAACTTATCTTTTCCACATCTTTCGAACACCTCCTACTGGCTCAACGGTTAAGACCCCGCAACTTAGCCCCGGATACCCGTGTTCGAATCCCGCGCAGCCCAAATTTTTTGGTTTAATTTATAATTTATTAAGCAGTCTAAAGGTCAAAACGATAAAATAAATAAACCATGGCACACATCCTATACTAGCGCAGCGGTTAAGTGTTTGAACTTTGTAGCCCGAGACCTAAGCTCAAACCTGAGGGCTGGCACAATTTTTTTTAAATTTTTATATATCACTGTCGGTTTTTAAAATAAACCAACAGTGATAACAAGTATCACTGTCGGTTTCTTCTCATCACTGCCGGTTTCTTAAAATCGACAGTGATGTTTATATATATTAAAAAAATTCTTTTATATACTGAATAAATAGAAGCATATGTATTCCTATGTCGAAATGGGTTGAATTTTTTTTGACAAGCGTGTACACCCAAATTAAGACCCCACACAGGATCTTAGGTTTTTCTGTTCATTTTTTTATTTATTATATTTTTCTCTGTGCAAATGAGACAAAAGAGGGTGAATTTCATCTTGGACCCAATAGATTTTTTCATCCACCTCCACAATTTTTTATCCCTAGGGCACATTAGAGCATGTGTAAAAGTTTGGCACCATTCCGGATCTTTTCGTGGGTAGACTCAGTTCAACCTATAATTAAACGGTGTCATCGCGCGAAAATTCAATTAAACCTCATAAAATAGCAAACCTTTTCGGAAAATCCCAAACTTGGTGTTTCCTTCACACGTGGCACGTGTAAGCCTGAGAATAATTTTGAGACAAATACGACACTGGAATGCCTATGAACCACAGAAACCTTGATAATCTATGTGTATAGTCATGGTTCGATGAAAGGGCACATGTACCTCTATGAAGCATGTATACTCCGACTATGTCGAAATGGCTTAAAATTTTTTTGGCAAGCATGTATACCCAAATTAAGACCCCGCATAGGATCTTAGGTTTTTCTGTTCATTTTTTTATTTATTATATTTTTCTATGTGCCAAATGAGACAAAAGAGGGTGAATTTCATCTTGGACCCAATAGATTTTTTATCCACCTCCACAAAATTATTATCCCTAGGGCACATTAGAGCCTATGTAAAAGTTTGGCACCATTTAGATCTTTTCATGGGTAGACTCAGTTCAACCTATAATTAAGCGGTGTCGTCGCGTGGAAATTCAATTAAACCTCAGAAAGTAGCAAACCATCTCTAGAAAATCCCAAACTTGGTGTTTCCTTCACACGTGGCACGTGCAAGCCTGAGAATAATTTTGAGACAAATACGACACCATAATGTTACACGAATTACATGCATGACAATAATTAAACACACAAAGCCGTACATATTAAAATTAGAACCCAATTAAACTATGACCTTAAAAACCTAGCTAAATAAATATTAATTACTATCGGAATAACTGCCGGGATCAATCGGGCCACGCACACTAACATGCCTCTGTAGACATATATGGTAATTGAAGTCATGGATTATGTATCCGCTTGTATCGATGAAGTCCAATGCCCGTATGAGTGCACTCTCTCGTGCCTCAAAATACCGAAAGAATGGTCGGCCATAGATGTAACCTACTGAACGACCACTACACCTGTTAGTAATCCTTATGCAGTACTAGCGTCCTTCTATAGTGAGCTGGCCGAGGTTTCCATTGCAGAAGTCCCAATCATACCCGAGTTGCTCCGTAGCTTGGTCTAGAACGGCCCACAAGCCACATGTTGCATAGGTAAGGTCCTGTAGCACAATCTGCATGTGGAGAAAAAGAAAAAAGTTAGAGAATGTTATTACAATAATAAACAACAAATAACCACGACTCAGGTATAAGTGACCATTTTACCACATCCGCATGGTTGTAGCTCTCAAACCATTCGCTTGCTTGCGGGACGGGGATATCACCAGCATTCAAAGCAAGTGCCTTGAAATACGAGAAATCAGGCACATCATAGCAAATACGTCGAAGTGCCTCTAAACAGATGCGCATGACACTTAATTGGGCGCTTATCACGTCCGGGTTCTGTATTCCTATCCCGTGGATATGGTTCCAATGATTTGAACCCCTCATAGGGATGAAAAAACTGAGTTCACACGTCCATAGCCGACCACTTGCATTAGATATCGTGTTCTCGATGATGCCCGAGATAAAGAACCAGCTAAGTGTTGTTCACAGCCAATCTATTGGGATATAGTCTGTGATATATATGCATGCAACAATGATATTAAACTAATTACAGTTATTTGTTAGCATCAAAAAACAAAAGATGTTGGAAAATATTTCATACAATAGCTGGAACAGAGAACCGTGGAATGGCCACATTAGGAGCGAATGGCTCATCGCCAGGGTGGAAACCTGGTTCTTATGGTGGGGGAGGTATGTTGTTCATACCACCTAATTAAATATAGATCAAATATATGGAATAAGAATATATATAAATGTAGAATGCAAAGAAACATGAATATAAATATAGATCAAATGAATATAGATAGAATATTGGAGAAGACAACATATCAATACCATTGAAAATGCAGGAGCCATGACCAAATCACGTAGAGAGAGTGGATGTCTTGAGAAGTGAGAGTGAAATGAGAGAATGAGACTGAGAGAGTTCGTGGGTGGGTGGGATCGATGTATGTGGCCGGCAGTTTGTTTTATATAGGGGGCATGGACATCACTGCCGGTTTTTAAATAGAACCGATAGTGAAGGTTGCTATCACTGCCAGTTTTTAAATAGAACCGGTAGTGAATGTGACTATCACTGCCGGTTTCTAAATAGAACCGACAGTGAAGGTGCATATATGTAAAGGATATATTTATTTAGATACTACAGTGGGAAAGTTTTAACAACAACAATATATTTATTTAGATAGTAATGAAATACATCAAAAAATTACAAAAAAATTAGAAATAAGTTACATATACAATAACAAAGGCCTTACACTAAAATTCCATATACGATAACAAAGACCTATTTGCATACAGGTCAATGTTACCATCAATGTGTATCAACACATTATAATTTAACCACCTCAGTAGCATTCTTCTAGCACCAACTAGGGTCAAAAACAACAAAGACCGAGGTGGTCACGAGCTATACTAGGTTGGAGATGATAAGGTGGCATCGATGAATCCATGCCTCTGCAGGCCATGGTCTTTTTCCCAGTATAGTCCAGAGCACATCGGATTCAGCTCGGCACCGCACCGATGAACCAATGCCGCTTTGGGGCAGGAAATTGCCTAGAGCACACCAGGTCTCTCTAGACATACAGTCCAGGGCGCACCACATAGCGGATGGCTCTATGAACCTCATGGCATCTCCAATCTTTGGCGCTGCTCTATCTTCAGTAGCATTCTTCTAGTACCTCTTGTGTGAACCATTTTTGTAGACTACGATGCATAACAATATATGTGGTTTGTTATGAGAGAAAACATTGTATCATGGCTGATAAGGCCTGGCTAAAACCAATATGCATGGAGAGGCTAGCTCCTGGCAGAGGGCCATTTTATAGGGGCTAGCAGTCATGGTACATTTTTATTTCTAAACTAAAGTTGTCGGGGTAGGTGGGAGCAGTGTTCGAACGGTTGTGGTCATGGGAGCACTACTGGTATGTGAGGAGCATCTACACATCACTGACGGTTTTAGTTTAAAAACCGACAGTGAATTGGGCCTTCTGTGTCGGTTTGAGCAACCGACTGTGATAGAAGCTATCACTGCCGGTTTTAAAACTAAAACCGGCAGTGAATGGCCCTGCCGCCAACTTTAGGTAAAAAAAAAAAAAAAACAGTGTCGGTTTGGAGCCTGCCATCGCAGTGTTTTGTAAAAAATATAAAAAAGTTTGGCCCGCCTGAGATTCGAGCGCGGGTCATCGGGGTCGAGAGTGCGCGGCCTTAACCGCTGAGTTATGATAGGGAGTTCGGTTAGAATGGTTTTATTTTTTCTTTTATCCCATTGTAATGCACTATTAAATAATAAATGCAAAATCAAAAAAGTTTGGTCCGCTTGGGATTCGCGCGTGAGTCTCAGAGTACAGAGTGCGTGGCCTTAACCGCTGAGCTAGAATAGGGAGTTCACTTATTTTTCTTTTCTTTCCTTATTTATTAATAGAAATAATGCAGTTAGTTTATATTATAAAATAACACAAAAATTTGTGTCTTGATTATTTAATTCTATGATAATTAATGGTCTATAATTATCAAATAATAGTGTTTGTGAACATCATCTTAATATTTGATTACATAGTCAAGAATTAAATTGTAGAGATGCGCACAAAATATAAATTAAATATTCAGTGTGAATTACTAATACAACGTCTGCATTAATGATTACATAGTTAACAATAATCTAACTATCTTTAGGTCCATCAACAATGAAGGCCTCATTGTGATCAATTCGTACGTAAGCAGGTTTGTCACCCTCTTGAAGGATAGGTAGGGGTACGTTCGCCCCGAATGGAGGCATTTTCTGATAGCCCATGTAGTCTTCTTCGTCCATCACTCCATCGACACCGACAATCTTCCTTTTTCCTTCTAGGACTACTTTTAGCCATCCTTTTGTCTTGTTGTCCCTTGCATAGAAGACTTGCATAACATCTCTTGCAAGGACGAAGGGGTCGTCTCTGTATGCGGTCTTAGTGAGATCAACGGTAGTGAACCCTTCGCTGTCAGTGTTGATTTCCTCAAGCCAGACCCACTGGCAGCGAAAAAGAGCTGCCTTCAATGGACCATAGGCTAGCTCCCATATCTCCTCTATGAAACCATAGTATGTCGCCTGCACGTTGCCATTCTCGTCGTGAGCATCAAAACAAACACCAAAATTTTGGTATGTGCTCTTTCCATCTTGCTTGTTTGTGTAAAATATGAATCCATTGATCTCACACCCTTGGTACTTAAGATATGTACTCGAAGGTCCCTTGGCTAAGGCATCCAGTTGATTACCCAACTTTATTCCAAGCAAGCGACGTCGCAACCAGCTGACAAATTCCTCCTTATGTTTTTTATCCAGCCAAGCCTGTGACCTGCTCGGATATAGAGTTTGCAGCGATTGCCTATGCTCATCAATGTATGGCATCACACCCTCGGCTTGCTGGAGAACAGCGAACTGTGCCTATCTGAAAGAAATAGGGTCGTCTACTGTAACAGATTTCTCCCCGATCGTTCCTTTGCCACGTAGTCTTCCCTCATTACGAGATTCTGGAACTCTGACCCTTTTGATGTCTAGATAATATGTGCATAACTCAATGGCCTCCTCCGTTGACCATCCTTCAACCATGCCCCCTTTCGGCTTAAATCTATTCCTAACATACCTCCTGAAAACTTTCATCAATCTTTCGAAAGGAAACATCTGATGCAGGTACATTGGGCCAAGGGCTCTAATTTGATCAACAAGATGAATGAGTAGATGCAATGAGATATCAAAGTAAGTCAGCGGGAAATGCATCTCAAGCCTAAAGAGAGTTTCGGCTATGTCCCGCTGCAGCTGCTCTAGCGTGGACACATCAATGACCTTTTTTGAGATCGCGTTGAAGAACGAGCAAAGCTTTATGATTGGGGCGTGGACCTTTGGGGGAGGATACCATGCAGGGCAACAGGGAGCAGCTGAGTCATAATGACATGATAGTCATGGGCCTTCATAGGGCCATAGTTGAACTTGAGTTCTCTCATGTTCACTAGCCTCTTCGGGTTCGCACAGTAGCCCATCGGGACTTTGAGTTCATTAAAGAAAGAAATAAGCGCACACTTTTCTTCCTTCTTCAATGTCCATGACGCAACCGGAAGTTCGAACTGGCCAGTCTCTAGCTCCACGGGATGTAGCTCCTTCCTAATTCCCAAGTGTTGCATGTCCAGGCGTGTGGCTAGTGAATCCTTCGATGTCCCCCCGGTGTCGATCAAGGTGTTAAGAGTGTTAGCGCACACGTTTTTAGTGATGTGCATGGGATCAAGACTGTGGCGTACACTTAGAAATGGCCAGTAAGGTAGTTTCCAGAAAACCAATTTTTTCTTCCAAACGCTCCCATCAGGCGCTGCTACTGCATTGTCCCCCTTCCCAAGGACAACCTCTAGTTTGTTGAGTTCTCGAAGTATCGCAGGCCCGTCTCGATATTTTGGAGCTAAGCGTTTCTCAATAGTACCGTTGAAATCTTTTCTGTTCCTGCGGTAAGGGTGATCCTTAGGTAGGAACCTACGGTGTCCCATATAAACTATCTTTGAGTTATTTGGCAGATTTACCGCATTGGTATCATCCAAGCACTCGACACATCCAGTATAGCCTTTTGTCTTCTCTCCCGACAACGAACCTCGACCTGGTAGGTCGGTGATTGTAGCGATAAGTACTCCCTTGATCATGACATGTTCCTTTTTGTACTCGTCCCAAACATCCGGCACACCCTTTTCAAACATCTCCACTAGTTCATCTATCACTGGTTCCAGAAACACATCGATGTCATTCCTAGACTGTCTTGGCCCTTGGATCAGTAGTGGCATCTGGATGTACGACCGCTTCATATAGACCCAAGGTGGAAGGTTGTATATACAGAGCGTCACTGGCCAGGTGCTATGATTGCTTCTAACCTGGTCGAAAGGATTCATCCCATCTGTGCTCAAAGCAAACCAAAGGTGCCTTACCTCTCCACCGATGTCCTTATAGAACATAGTATTGATAGTCCTCCAGTCATGCACATCGGCGGGGTGCCTCATCATTGTATCTTTCTTACGCTCTTCGCCATGCCAGCGCAACAGCGTGGCTGACTTTGCACATGCAAACAGCCTATGCACCAGGGGAGCTATAGGAAAATACCAAACGACCTTTATAGGACCTCCTCTGGTCTTGGTACCCTCATCTGACGGCCCTTCCTTGTACCGTGGAGCTTCACACTTGGATCACTTGTCCAAGTCTTTGTATTTTTCTCCACGGTACAATATGCAATCATTGGAACACGCGTGGATTTTTTCAACCTCGAGGCCGATGGGGCAGATCATTTGCTTGGCCAAGTATGTCTTTTCTGGCAACTCATTTTTTTTCTAGGAGCATTTTCCTTATTATACCTAACAACCGATCGAAGCCTTTATCGCTCAATCTATTTGTTGATTTGAACTCTAACAAAGATGATGATGTAAACTCCGCTTGCTCATTGGACAATTCCTATACAATGGTGTTTTGCCATCTTGTCTCATCTTCTCTAGCTTTATCGGCTGTCTTTCACTAAGACATCTAGTCTCTACATTACGTAGCAGCTGAGAAATGCCATCGTTTTCCTCGGTGCCGTCAGCTAGCGTGTTCCTAAACACATTATTAACTATGGCCATAGGTTCCGTGTTGACACTGGGTTCCTCGTCAACATCGTGGATGGCTACGTCAGGCATGTTCACATCATCATCGTTTTCCTACAGAACATTCACACCAATCTCGCCATGCATAGTCCATATCGTATAGTTTGGCATGAACCCCATGGTAATCAAGTGTGATCGTATAGACTCAATTTGACAAAAGTTCCTATGATTCTTGCAATCTTTGCATGGGCAGAAGACAGGGTTCCCATTCCCAGCATGGGCTTTGGCATCGGTGATAAACTGGCTGATGCCATGCATGTACCGCTTGTCCGTTTGGGACAGATGCATCCACTCTCGATCCATCTCTGCACAAAAAAAATATTGAGACAGTAATTACAAAGAATTAATAAGAAATCAAGCTTCATGAACAAAAATTGTAGCTCGAAAGTACCATTTTTGGAAAACATTATTGTACACTAATTATTGAAAGATTGAAATTGGTAGCACCGGCCCTGTAAATTGAATATCGTAGTAAAAAACAATTATTGCACAATATTGAAGAACAACTATTCTACTCTACTTCTAAGAACAAATTATAGCATCACATACTAACAATGATGATCTTGACTACCATGGAATAATTAGCTAGGAATTTAAATGTGTTCATAAACACCAACCTTTTGGATGATGGATTCACCACAATTTGAGTCTTGCACAAATGTCCAATTGGAAAAGTGCTCTCTAGAATGGAGAAAGAACCGGAATAAGAATCAAGCAATGTAGCCATCAAAACAAAGCTAAATAAGCAACAAAATCAAAGGAGTGGATATTTGTTACTAACCTTAAAGCAAAAAGATCAAGCTATTCTTCAAAATCCAAGCACTAGCTTCATGGTGAAGAGCAGCCGCAATAATGGAGGGAAGGGCCCAAAAGCGCGCCTCTATTCTCGGGATGGAAGAGGGGAGGAAGAAGAGGACGGTTGCAGCCTTTTTATGCTGTCGGCTTATCACCGTCGGTTCTTGCCTAGAACCGACAGTGATAGAGCTTAATCACTGCCGGTTTGTAGCTTGAGCCGATAGTGATGAGTGCCCGCCAAAACACTGCCGGTTCAAGCCACAAACCGGCAGTGATGTGGTGCTTCACTGCTCGGTTTTAGCCCAGCCCCAATCATTTTTTCATTTTCAAGCTCATAACCGGCAGTGAAGGTACATCACTGCCGGTTCTCACAAATCCGGCAGTGATGATGTCGGTAGTGATGTGTAAATCTGGCGTAGTGTCTTGTTGGAGGCCTCCTCCATTTTGTCATGTGCATGCAGTAGGATGAGAGCTTGCTCAGTAATGAGATCATTGAAGAGGAAAATAATCCAACAAAGATCCATTAGTGAAGTCCACAGCTCATACCAAAGTGCAACTTTAACAACCATTAACAATTTTCATGGTACGACCTTATCTAAATTTAGAGTAGCACCACATAGATATATATAACTCAAACTAGAGTAGTAGTTAATAGAGTTGTAACCATAACAATTCTAGCTAAATCAAGTCTAACCATCACACTTACAATCAGTACATGAGCTCAGAGCTTCTTTCATAGGAGATAGACAATGATTAATAGGACTACAATTACAACAAATTTGAAGGACAAAGAGGGTGGAGCAGCTGTTGGGTTTTGAAGATAGAAGTCATCATCATGAGCTAAGGCTAGATTTGAGTTGGTTCTTGACTTGAAGGCAATAATTCCTTCTTCATAGGAATTGTACTTTTTATAACAAGCACCACGAAACCTATGAACTTGTCTATGGCAGTCAGGCGGTTTGTAGTAAACTCCTGGCTCATGGCCATCGAACACAATATAGCAGGGACGACTCATCTCAAATCTATAGAACCCGAACAGGTTGCCTCAATTTTCCCAAGTAGAATGTCAGTGAACAAGTGGTAGTGATCATCATTGGCATTAGTAGCAACATGTGCAGCTCAGTCATGTGAATGATGGACACAAAGCATTGATTTGCTTTTGATGCCTTCATCTTGTTTGGAACCAAATGGACAACTTGGTTGTCAACAAGGAGAAGACATAAAAGCAAACATATGAGCTACATCCTAATACATCCAACATCCATGTAGACATCAATGGCACAGAAATGTGTCCTCATATATGTAACAAGTTCAAAATACCATAAGGACTCATTGGTGCCACTGGAGCATACAAAACAAAAATGTAGAATCAAGCAAGCATTGAATACAAAAAATAGTTTAAGGCAGAAGCAAAGGGCATGTTTGTTTGCCTAGATAGATCTGCAAGTGTCGACACAGAATTTTGTCCCGTGCTGAGGACACACGCAGCAAGCCGAAAGGGTCCGCTCGATGGAGCAGATCCGCCTAGCTTTAGCGCAAGGGTGGTCGATCCTACGCAATCCTCCCGAGATGTGCCAGTCAATTTGACCCCGCAATTGACAAGGAGAGAAAGTTTATCAGTAATTAAGTATGAAACATACCGGTGTTGCCAGACAGTCCCGAATGTGCGGCTCTAAGAGCCGATATGAGAGGAGATCGACTAACTAGTCGATTCCGGCATATTCATAAGAATAAATCGGTTAAAGCTCATGGGGTTGTGTAAGAAGAATCGGTTATCATCCAAGATAGATATAATTCGAGCAATAATTTAATCAATGGCAATAAGATATCGATGATGATTGGTTTAAACTGAGCCAATGATTACAAGTAACCGAACCCCTTTTTATATAAATAAATAATTCAACACCACTTAATCATTTAATAAAGATAAATCTAATGAACATGTTAGATCTCATCTATCACCATGATCAGTGGGGCATGAGGCAGAATCATGCAGGCCATAGAAACAACAATAGACTCGACGACCCTAACTCATTACTAATATCAGTGGGGCATGAGGCAGAATCATGCAGGTCGTAATACAATAATAAGATCATGGGGCTAACATATCTTTCGACTTATCTCTACTTCAATGATCTCGTGATGTGAACTGTTCGTGAAAGCATTCGATATCGGCTAAACAGCCGATTCAGGCATAGCGCATAGTTAAGGTCATGCCATCTCAGGAACGGATCTATCAACTAACGATCCCCACTCCACAGGGCTAACAGTGGGGTGAGAGGCAGAATCCCACAGGCCGTGATAACAAACCATGGAACGGTTCTCGCTAACCAATAGATCTACTCAAGATTGAACATGCCTTAACCGTACACTATGTACAATTAAGATTGATATAAAACAACCGATAAAAACATAACTCGTCGTTTAAGATATAGATCAGATCAGTTTTAGATTAGCAAACGATGGGTTAAATAAGATATAAGGCCGATCCAGATCAATCTCAATCGAGTAGAGTAATATTGCTGTAATCAGATAAACAATGAAAGCAATAAGCAATATCGGTAACTTAATGAATCTACCAAGGACTGCCATTCAAAGGTAGAGTCGATAACTTGACCTTAATCTAATTCAAGTAGTGGGGTGTGAGGCAGAATCACACAGGCCATACTTGAATTAGACAAGAGTCGATAACTAGTATATACCAGAGTCGCAGTGGGGGTCGACCGGATCGATGTAGCCATACGAACAGAGGTATAAACCATGACGGTACTTACATACAAGCAGTGGAGGTCGACCGGATCGATGCACCCATACTCCTGAAGAACTCGTCGAGATCTACTCTACTCCTACCCCTAAGGGGTGGCGAGAAAAAAAAAGTAAATTAACTTATATTTGATTGATTGTGTTTTACAATGACCCAGGGTGTATATATTTATACTCTGAAACTAACAGAGTCCATACCAATCTTGACTAACTACAGAAATCTTTAACTAAGCAAAAGGAAATATTTAAGATACATAGACTCTATTTCCCTTACCTAGAGTCCTGGCCAATAAAACCTCTTTGACTGACGCATCCTTTCTTGTTCGGCTCAACCGGCAAAGCCCTGCAAGTACATTATCTTGCTAATGAATATACGTATATTCCTAATAGCCGAACAAGCAAGCCTGGTGATCACGTATATGCATATATATCTCCTTTGCTTTAATCAGCATCCACGTCAAGCCCCACATGCATGTACGTGACTCTTTTATTTGCTTGCCTCTTCCTTGCATGTCATTTAAATTTCCTTGTGCAGCCCGGCCGGATAATATAAAAATACTATCTTTCTCAAATATCTAAGCCGGACTCCTTTCTTTCCCATCTCCTTGCATCGTCTGCTTTCTCTCGTCTGGCCGAGCCTAGATACGACAATTATTGCAAGGTACATATGGTATGCATCTTGCCTATATACGTATCTTACAGTGCCTGTTCGGTTGGTTGGTTCGTGTCGTTGCTGGTTCGTGAATAAGTACTACTGGCTGGTTTTATATGAGAGGAAAATACTATTCCGGCTAGAAATTTACGATCGTTTACGATAAGCCACAGCCAAACGAACAGGCTGTTAATTCAGACACGTATCTTAATTTAACCATCTTGTCTGGACACATATCAAAATTGGCCATCTTGCTTGATTGTCCCCAAGTATAAGTATGATCTAGCGAGCATGCATTCCTCGAATCGGCCTTTTAAACTCAATACTCATCAAATTATCAGCTTTCTTTTATAGTCTTTCATTGGCAATAATATTATCAAATTTTGGTGTCAACATAGGCCCCTCTAGTTCGAAGTATGAATTTTCATGCTTCGAACTATTTCGATCCGATGGCCTTCTTTTTCCCAGCCGATGACATTTGATCACAATCACTAAAAGCTGCATCGGCTCCATCTTCTTTTTGATCTTGATAACTTCAAAATTGATCTTTCTCTACATCTCTGTTCATCTGCTTTAGCCGATTAGAAGCTGGCCCCCCGAGTTCGATCATAGCAATACAAGTTAACCGGCAGCACGGGAATATACTGCATAAAAGTTGAGGTATTCTAGCCGATAGTCTTCTTTCAAGGAGCCGAGAAATTTATTGGCAGCAATATTACCTTATTCCAAGCCTCACCTACACATGTGAACTTTGAAGTGTCTACCATACCGTCTTGGATGGTTGAGGAATGGAACGGATTAGAATCCAGTCATTCTCGAGTCCTCTGCTCAGAAAACTTGGGGTTTTTGAAAAATTTCAAATTAAAACATAGCTTTGCTCCTCAAATGATTCTCAGATCGCTCAATGTGTATAGTTTTTCGTCAAAGCATTGTTTTGTCTCTTCTTATCCTACTTCCAAAAAGCTTATGTGGAGTTTTAGGTAGGGATAAAACATGTAGCGTACTTACCTTGCATATATTGTAAGGTCAAATTCGGATCCAAGGAGAGAAATATCATACTCTTAGATCAAGATGTGCATGTGCGTGGAATATTTGGTGGCTAACCTAATTCTACTATGCTCTTTGAAATATATTTCTCTCTTATGGAATATTTTTACGAGAACATGAGCTATCTTTTCTCATCTTTCTTTTTTCCCTTTTTATTTATTTATTTTGGAGTTCTTTTGCATCCATCTTTTATATATTTTTTTGCATAACCCATGTCTCTCTTTATAACAAATTTCTGAGAGAAATATTATCAAGAACTTGGAGCATTTATTCTAATAAAACCTAACATATTTTGTCTTCTCCCAGTGTAGGAGCAGAACATTTTGAGATGGATGAAAAACATGTTTTTTGCGTACTTCTAGTATAGAAGCAGCATATATATGTGGCGTGTACGTGATCTTGATCTTACAAACATGATAAATCTCTCAACAAGGGTCAACAAGACTTGACAAAACTCAACGCAAATTAAGCAGCCTATGTGGAATGTCTTTAATGAGACTAACATATGGCCTTGGTAGGAAATTCAATATCATTGAGGAGACAAGCTATTGATTTTGATTTTTTTATAAGAAAATTTCCCAAGCACTCTGCAGAAAGAAGCAAGGTTCCTTTCATCATACCATATCTCATTCATCAACTACTTAGATAGCATGCTTTTCCTATGATAGATTGTTCACAAATGATAGGAATATAAGCAAGGAATAAGAAACATACGAGCCAACCATAAAAAGCATACCTCACATTCGTAGCACATACTCCATTCTGAGCCGATGAGCATCTTTGCTCGAAATTATCTTGACATCGGTTGTTGTTCTTGCGAATTTGGTCATATCGGCTGTCTCTAACGACTCGACAGATTCCATATATTTTCATGGTCAGTGTGTATACAACTGGCCCCAGATTGCTCTTCAGTTAATGCTTGCTACTGTTCATCATGGCCGAACCATTTATATTCTTGGCTGCAATTTGCTGACAAAAGTAGGAATCGGCCTTGAAATCTTTGATTATTAATGAAATGTTTTAGCCGATGCAACTCTAAATTGAGCTGTGGTGGCCTTTTCCGCTCCGATTTTCCCGGTGAACAACAAGAACGATGAAGGCCATCGGCTTCCGGGCGACGCGGCAGTGACGCGATAGTTGTGATCGGCCTTCGGGCTAGATACAATATCAATGAGAAGATTGAGCCGCAACAATATGATATATATTGATCGTCGAGGGTCCATAGATGATCGGCTGATGGCTGTTGTCGATGGTTGGAGAGGCGACATCGGCTGACTTTGTATCGGCTATTCACTACTGTCAGGTCCCACTACTAGAGAATAGACTTTAGAACGATGTCCCAATTTGGCATTAGCTTGGACATTTTTTGCCCCCGGGACTAAAGGTCCCTTTAGTCCTGGTTGGTAATACCAACCACCAATCGGGACTAAAGATTTCTGCCCAACGGTCGTCCGCGGGGCATGGATCTTTAGTCCCGGCTAGTATTACTAACCAGGACTAAAGGTAAATCTTTAGTCCCGGTTGGTAATACCAGCCGGGACTAAAGCTTTTAGTCCCGGTTTGGTTGATTCCCTAGGAATAAAGATTAATCTTTAGTCCCGGTTTGGCCCCCGAACCAGGACTAATTATCCCGGCCTATAGACCAGCTCATTTCTTTCTCCCTGAGTCCAAGCCATTCCATTCAAACTCACTGCCTCTGTTCTTCAGCTTGCTGTTGTTCTTGCTCTCTCCCCCTCCGTTGGTGTTGCTCTTCGATTTTTGAGGTAACAAACTTAATCCTCTTATGTTTTATCAGTAGCTTATCTTATTTTGCGATGTAAATGCATGTGTAACTTTATATGTTGGACTTTATTATGATTTTATGTCTTTTTTAGTTCAAAATCACATGATGATTTGCATATATGTTTGGATAAACAAAAGTTAAATTAGTTCATCAAAATCACTTGATAGTTTAGTATTGCTAGTATATGTAGTACATTTCATGGTTTAGTTAGATAAATAAATATTTTTAGTTTTTTTAATATATTACTTTAGAAATGAGAAATTTACAATAGTTTGCAAAAATAAGTATAGAAAGTAACTTGATATGGTGGATTTGATTATGATTTCTATGTCATTTTTAGCTCAAAATCACATGATGATTTACAATAGTAAAATCACTTGATAGTTTGGTATTTTACTATTATACATAGTACATATTTTATGGTTTAGTTAGATAAATAAATAATTTTAGTTTTGTTTAAATATATTATTTTAAAAATATGAAATTTACACTAGTTTGTAAAAATAAGTATAGAAAGTAGATGACAACTGGTACTGGATCCTCGGCCTCTCGTTCGGTTGCGAAACGACTGAGGCCAGAACTCCCTCTTATTATCTACGGCAAGTGTAAGCAGAAGATTATGATGGAGTACCGAGTCAAGAGACAGGGACCCAACAAGGGTCGTGTTTTCTACAAGTGCCCGGATCGCGATGTGAGTTTCTTACATATTTGATTATTATGGCTAATTGACCTACTTTTCTTAAATATTTTTGACTAAATATTGTTTGGCTTTAATTTCAGTGGGAGGGCAATGGATGCGATGGTTGGTACTGGGAGGAAGATTATGCTACATACGTGCAGAATTCGGGTGCGCTTGAGGTAGCGGCTGCTGATGATGAGGCAGTGAGCCAGCAGGAGAAGCTTATTGATATTCAACAGACGAATGATTTGTTTGTTTTAGTTGCGTACGGTTACGAAATAATTATGTTACTGAAGTGCATTGTAGTTTTAGTTTGTTTAGTGATACTGGGATTCCTTACGTTGTAGCCAGGCTTAGTTAATTAATCAACCGTGTGTGTGTCATCTATGTTGTGTAACAAAATACTTAATTATGTTCAAGGTTTTCATAATTTGTCGTGTAATGTAGATTATGTCACGCTATTGGATGTACAATGCCGATCGCCGCTCCCAAGACTTTATTGAGGGCGTGCACTATTTCTTAGGTGTGGCCGAGGCAAATAAGCGGGATGGTTTCATGTGTTGTCCATGTGCCCTATGTAAGAATTTAAAGGAATATTCAAGCTAAATGAGTCTTCATTCACATTTGCTTAAGTCAGGTTTCATGTCAAACTATATATATTGGACTAAGCATGGAGAAAGCGGGGTCATGATGGAAGAAGGTGAAGGAGAAGATTTAGACATTGATGACATTATTGCTCAGTATGGTGCCTTTGATGATACTACAATGGGGGGAGATAAAGAAGAGGTAGCGGCAGAAGATGATCTCGGTGATGCTTTTGGCGATGCCATTCGTGATGCATAACAAGAATGCGAAAGTGAAAAAGAGAAAGTTAAGTTCGAGCGCATGCTTGAGGATCATAGGAAGTTGCTATACCCGACGGTCGAAGAGGGGCAAAAAAAGCTGGGTACAAGACTGGAATTGCTACAGTGGAAGGCAAAAAATGGTGTATCCAACAAAGCATTTGGGAATTTATTGAACCTCATAAAGAAGATGCTTCTGAAGCCAAATGAATTGCCCACCACTACGTACGAAGCAAAAAAGGTTGTCTACCCTTTGGGATTAAAAATTCAGAAGATACATGTATGTCCTAATGACTGCATCCTCTACCATGGCAATGAATACGAGAATTTGGATGAATGCCCGGTATGTAAAGCGTCACGGTATAAGATCAGGCGCGATGATCCTGGTGACATCGAGGGTGAACAACGTCCTAGAAAGAAAATCACTCCCAAGGTTATGTGGTATGCTCCTATAATACCACGCTTAAAACGTTTGTTCAGAAATAAAGACCATGCAAAGTTGTTGCGGTGGCATAAAGAAGACCGTAAGGTAGACAATATGCTGAGATACCCAGCTGATGGATCCCAGTGGAGAGCGATAGACAGGGAATTTCCAGAGTTTGCAAATAAGGCTAGAAACTTAAGGTTCGCCTTAAGTACAGATGGTATGAATCCTTTTGGGGAGCAGAGCACTAGTCATAGCACTTGGCCAGTTACTCTATGTATCTACAACCTTCCTCCATGGTTATGCATGAAGCGGAAGTTCATTATGATGCCGATCCTCATCCAAGGTCCGAGGCAACCTAGCAACGACATTGATGTCTATCTGAAGCCATTAGTTGAAGAACTTCTAGTTTTATGGAACAAACCAGGTGTACGTGTCTAGGATGAGTACAAACAAGAACACTTTGACCTACGAGCAATGTTGTTCGTAACAATCAATGATTGGCCTGCTTTAAGTAATCTTTCAGGCTAGACAAACAAAGGATATAATGCATGCACACATTGTTTTGATGACCTTGACAGTATATATTTGAAAAGATGTCGAAAGGTCGTGTACCTTGGCCATCGTCGATTCCTTCCTTTGAATCACCAAGTAAGAAAGAAAGGGAAGTATTTTAAAGGTAAGCCAGACCACCGGAAGAAGCCTCATAACCAAACCAGGGAAGATGTACTCGCAATGGTCAAGGATGTGAAAGTAGTATTTGGAAAGGGACAAGGAAGCGAATCTATTCCCAAAGATGCTAAGGGACACGCACCCATGTGGAAGAAGAAGTCCATCTTTTGTGAGCTACCCTATTAGCAAGTCCTAGAGGTCTACAACGCAATCGACGTGATCCACCTGACAAAGAATCTTTGTGTGAACCTGTTAGGATTCATGGGTGTGTACGGGGAGCCAAAGGATTCACTTGAAGCACGCCAGGACTTGTAGGGCATGAAAGAACGAGACAACCTTCATCTAGAGAAGACAGATGATGGCCGTCATTACTTAAGTCCTGCTAGCTACACGCTTAGCAAAGAAGAGAGGGACAGCATGTTCGAATGTCTAAGCAGCATCAAGGTCCCATCGGGATTCTCCTCCAATATAAAGGGTATAATAAATGTGCCAGAGAAGAAATTCCTAAACTTAAAGTCCCACGACTGCCACGTGCTTATGACGCAATTGCTTCCAGTTGCTTTAAGAGGAATTCTACCTCCACATGTACGTCTAGCCACCGTGAAGCTATGTGCATTCCTCAATGTAATTTCTCAGAAGGCAATCAATCTAGTGGAACTAGCTACTCTACAGAATGATGTGGTTCAATGTCTTGTCAGCTTTGAGTTGGTGTTTCCTCCATCCTTCTTTAATATCATGACACACCTCCTAGTTCATTTGGTGAAGGAGATTAGTATTCTTGGACCTGTGTTCTTACATAACATGTTCCCCTTCGAGAGATTTATGGGAGTATTGAAGAAATATGTGAAAGTTCGTTCTAAGCCTGAAAGAAGCATCGCCCAGGGCTATGGAACAGAGGAGGTCATTGAGTTCTGTGTTGACTTTATTCCTGACCTTGCCCCGATTGGCATTCCCGGATCGTGACACGAGGGGAGACTCAGTGGTAAAAGGAACTTTAGGGAAGAAAACATATATCGACATGAAAGACGATTATTTCAATAAAGCACACTACACAGTTCTTCAGAACTCGTCATTGGTGCATCCGTACATCGAGATACATAAGGAGTTCTTACGATCCAAGTTTCCAGGGAAGACTGAAGCTTGGATTAGGCATCAGCAGATGGAAAGTTTCAGTGGTTGGTTGCGAAAAGAATGTCAAGGCGATGACAATATTGATGAGCAACTGTATTTGTTGGCTAGGCAATCATCGTGGCATATCCTCACGTACCAAGGGTACGAGATAAATGGGAATACATTTTACACAGTTGCCTAAGATAAAAGGAGCACCAATCAAAATAGTGGTGTTCGCATATATGACACAGATTCAAATGGGAATATACAAACATATTATGGCCGCATAGAAGAGATATGGGAACTAGACTACGCACCTAATTTTAAAGTCCCTTTGTTCCGGTGCCAATGGGTGAAGCTGACTGAAGGAGGGGTAACAGTCGACAAAGAGTATGGAATGACAACAGTGGACCTCAACAATATTGGGTACAAAGACGAACCATTCGTCCTTGCTGCCGATGTGAGTTAGGTGTTCTATGTGAAAGACATGTCTACAAAATTAAAGAGAGGAAAGAACGAAGACATCAACTCAATGATCAATGAGCCAAAGCGCCACATAGTTCTTTCTGAGAAAATAAATATAGTGGGAATTGAAGACAAGTCAGACATGTCAGAAGATTATGAAATAAATGTCCGAATTCCACCCTTCATAGTGAAGAAAGATCCAAGCATCATGTTAAATGATGAAGATACTCCATGGTTACGACAAGATCATAACCAAGGGTCATACGTCAAGAAGAAATTCACTGTTGTGCCCGCATGATACAACGATGCATGTTTAATATATTATGTTTTAGAGACGGATATTATGTAATATGTTATGACTTCACATTGTAATATGTTTAATATATGTTTCAAATTTCACAAGTGTGTGACATAGTTTCAGAAAGTCTATATGAGATTCAAGAATTTGTGACTAGTGTTTAATAAAAATTTCTCAAATGGGAAAATGAGCTATGTAACAATTGTAGATCTTGCTGAGATGATCAAACTTGGTACTCAGAGTTTTTTCATCTGAGGTCATTTAGTGTCTCATTTGAGCAAGTTTGACTAAGTCAAATTTGGTCAAACGAAAAAACAACACTTTGACTCTAGTATTATGAACTCTAAATGACTTCAAATTGAAAAGTTTTGAATACCAAGTTTGTTAAAATCATCAAGATCTACAATTATTGTTTTGGTCAACTTTACATTTGAGAAAGTTTGGATGGTTCAAATTTGTGATTTTTAAATTTCGACGCCTACAAACTAGTTTTCGGAATCCTAAATTGTCTCAAATAGAAGAGTTTTGAATACCAAGTTTGTTCAGCTCATCAAGATCTACAATACTTATATAGGCCATTTTTTCATTTGAGAAAGTTTGAACAAAATGTAGTTCAAATTTCACAAGTATGTGACATAATTTTAGAAAGTCTATGAGATTTAAGAATTTATGACTGGTGTTTGATAAAACTTTCTCCAATGGGAAAATGAGATATTTAAAAATTGTAGATCTTGCTGAGATGATCAAACTTGGTATTCAGAGATTTTTCATCTGAGGTCATTTAGTGTCTCATTTGAGCAAGTTTGACCAAGTCAAATTTGGCCAAATGAAAAAACAACACTTTGACTCTAGTATTATGAACTCTAAATGACTTCAAATTGAAATGTTTTGAATACCAAGTTTGTTAAACTCATCAAGATATACAATTGTTGTTTTGGTCAACTTTCCATTTGAGAAAGTTGGGACGGTTCAAATTTGTGATTTTTAAATTTCAACGTCTACAAACTAGTTTTTGGAACCCTAAATTGTCTCAAATTGAAGCGTTTTGAATACCAAGTTTGTTCAGATCATCAAGATCTACAATCCTTATGTAGGCCATTTTTCATTTGAGAAAGTTTGAACAAAATGTAGTTCAAATTTCACAAGTGTTTGACATAGTTTTGGAAAGTCTATATGAGATTCAAGAATTTGTGACAAGTGTTTGCTAAAATTTTCTCAAATGGGAAAATGAGCTATGCAAAAATTGTAGATCTTGCTGAGATGATCAAACTTGATAGGTCATTTAGTGTCTCATTTGAGCAAGTTTGACGAAGTCAAATTTGGTCAAATAAAAAAACAACACTTTGACTCTAGTATTATGAACTCTAAATGACTTCAAATTGAAAACTTTTGAATACCAAGTTTCTTAAACTCATCAAGATCTACAATTTTTGTTTTGGTTAACTTTCCATTTGAGAAAGTTTGGACCGTTCAAATTTGTGATTTTTAAATTTCGACGCATACAAACTAGTTTTCAAAACCCTAAATTGTCTCCAATTGAAGAGTTTTGAATACCAAGTTTGTTTATCTCATCAAGATCTACAATCCTTATATATGTCATTTTTTCATTTGAGAAAGTTTTAACAAAATGTAGTTCAAATTTCACAAGTGTGTGACATAGTTTCAAAAAGTCTATATAAGATTCAAGAATTTGTGACTAGTGTTTGATAAAACTTTCTCAAATGGGAAAATGAGCTATGTAACAATTGTAGATCTTGCTGAGATAATCAAACTTGGTATTCAGAGATTTTTCATCTGAGGTCATTTAGTGTCTCATTTGAGCAAGTTTGACCAAGTCAAATTTGGTCAAATGAAAAAACAACACTTTGACTCTAGTATTATGAACTCTAAATGACTTCAAATTGAAATTTTTTGAATACCAAGTTTGTTAAACTCATCAAGATATACAATTGTTGTTTTGGTCAACTTTCCATTTGAGAAAGTTGGGACGCCTCAAATTTGTGATTTTTAAATTTTGACGCATACAAACTAGTTTTCGGAACCCTAGATTGTTTCAAATTGAAAAGTTTTGAATACCAAGTTTGTTCATATTATCCAGATATACAATTGTTGTTTTGGTCAACTTTCCATTTGAGAAAGTTTAGATGGTTCAAATTTGTGATTTTTAAATTTCAACGCCTACAAACTAGTTTTCGGAACCCTAAATTGTCTCAAATTGAAAAGTTTTGAATACCAAGTTTGTTAAGCTCATCAAGATATACAATTGTTATTTTGGTCAACTTTCCATTTGAGAAAGTTTAGATGGTTCAAATTTATGATTTTTAAATTTTGACGCATACAAACTAGTTTTTGGAACCCTAGATTGTCTAAAATTGAAAAGTTTTGAATATTAAGTTTGTTCAACTCATCAAGATCTACAATACTTATATAGGCCATTTTTCCATTTAAAAAAGTTGTAGAACAAAAATACTACATTTTCTTTATTTTTATAGGTTCAACAAAAATTCCCTGTCAATTTTGGTCAAAAACCAAGAAAAAATTTAAACATTAACGTTACAATAATATGATAATAAATTTCCTATCGAATAATATTAGTTTTATTAATTTTAAGTTACAAATATATTTTTGCATTAACAAAATACTTAGTATTAGTAACATTTATATTCTATATTCATAAAAGAAATTAAAAACTTTAGGTTACAAAATTTTTCTATTTATAATAAATAATTAGTTAATCAATAGTATTTTTTAAAATAAATATTGCAAAGTATTGAAGTTACTATAGAATTAATTGATTAACCTAGTATTAAACAAGGATAACAAAATCAAAATCTCAGTCCTTTTCACTTACTCTGGCGGGCTGCCAAAATTTTTAGGCCTTCGGTCCTACCAAAGCCAGAACAGGGACTAAAGGGTGGGCGGTAATTTCGGTGTTCCGCTAAAAATATTTTTTAGTCCCTATTGGTAACACCACCGAGACAACGTCATTTAGTCCCGGTTGGAAAAGCCGAGTTGGGACTAAAGGGTTGGACCTTTAGTCCTGATTTGCTTTTTATCAAATAGGAACTAAATGACGTTTAGTCCCGGTGGTGTTACCAAATGAGACTAAAGGGTCCCAACCTATATATATCGAATGGTTATCGTTTCATTCATTTTATACTTTTCGATCTACACGTCGATCATCGCCACCGCCACCGCCATCTTCGATCTCGCCTCCGTCGCCTAACCGTCGAGCTCGTCTCGCTGTGCCGCTGCCTTCTACCTACCTCCGCCACCGCGCCATCCGCCCAGCCCACATCATCAAGGCTGCCTCTCCGCCAGATCCCATCTCCACCGCAGACCCGAGCCCACCTCCATCGCCGACCTCTTCCCGCCTCGGCCTCGTCATCGAGCCCCGCTGTCTCCGCCAGACGTCGTCCTCTCATGAGGTGCTCACACCGCCTGGTGGCGGCCAAAGACGCCTCGCCTGCCCGCCATCCTGGCCCTCAATGCTAGCTTAGCTAGCTAGCTCATGCCATATATATATATATATATATATATATATATATATACCATATATATATATGTTAGATTAAAATGTTAGATTTAATTAGTAGTTTAATGTTCCCTCGCCAGTATTAAAATGTTAGATAGTTTTTGATATATATGTTAGATTAAAATATATTAAAATTTAATTAGTAGTTTATTGTTAGTTTTTTAGTTAGTTTTTTAGATAGTTTTTTATATATGTTAGATTTAAATGTATTAAAATTTAATTAGTACTTTATTTAGATAGTTTTTAGATAGTTTTTTATTATAGTTTTTGATATATGTTAGATTAAAATGTATTATCTATTACTAGTTTATCTAATTTCATGTTAGATTTATTTAATTGGATTTAGTAATTATATATTCTATCTCTCTATATATATGTTAATTAGATTTAATTTTGATTTAGTAATTCTATCTATGTATATATGTTTATTATATTTAATTGGATTTAGTAATTATATATTCTATCTCTCTATATATATGTTAATTAGATTTAATTTTATTTTAGTAATTCTATCTATATATCACTTGGATATTTTATTAGTAATTCTATCTATATCACATGCATATCTAGAGAGAGATTCTATATATATACATATGTACTTAATTATTTCTATGTGTATATATACATGTACTTATTTCCATGTGTTGAGAGAGAGAAAGAAAATTGTATCTAGAGAGACATTCTATGTGTTATCACATGCATATTTAGAGATATATACATATGCACTTATTTCTATGTGTTGAGAGAGAGAGAAAAAATTGTATCATTCTATATATACATGTACTTATTTCCATGTTTTTGGATCGAAAGTGTTTTTGATTCGATTCCAAAGCCTATACCTTATTATTGTTTATTCTTATGAAATATTATGTGTTATTATATTTAATTGGATTTAGTAATTCTATATGTGTTATCATATGTACTTATGTTATGTGCCATAGTAATTCTATCTATGTGTTATCTTGAAGATATAAATGGCTGCTCCGGATGATAACTTGAATGATGACATAATGGCGGATATTATCAATGCCGGCACCAATGCGGATGTAGATGACATGAGTTAGTACTTTGCTGATTATAAGGATATCCTGAATATCCCGGTGGTTGAAGATCAACAAATTGTCGCGCAAGAAAATACTAGCGAGGTATATTCGATTATCTATCATCTCTTATAGATGCATGCGTACGTATATTTGTTGTTAATCGTTGTGTTTCTACTCATGTAGCCAGTCTCTAGATCTACATCAACCACTGGCAAGAGTAGGAAAGTCCGAGGGCCAAAAAAGCCATTAGAGGGCCGTTTCATAATATCAGAATTCGACACCGACACCGGCAAACCATTGGGACCACATGCTCAGACATATGTTAATCAATGTGGGGTCATTGTAAGGGATAGGATCCCAGTTAGTGCTCGTGAATGGAAGCAGAAGATATCCGCTCCTAATGTTAGTTTTGTATCTGATCGTAACAAGAACCTAGCTTGGAGAGATATCACTCAGCATTTCACATTACAAGCAGATGATGCTTTGAAGGAGCTAGTGAGGGATTGGACAATGAAGAAGATGGCAATATTGTTCCAGAGTTGGAAGAAGATATTGTATAAAAAGTTTATCTTGAAGAATAAAATGCCGGATTTCAATGTTAAGACGTTTGTTAAGTTGGAGTCCCATTGGGATGACTTCGTACAATACAAGACATCTCAAGAGAGTGAGGAACGTGTGATGAGAAATTAGCAGAATGCCCGACAGAAGCAATACTATTATCGCATGGGATCAGGTGGTTATAGGAGTGCTATTCCCAAGTGGCAGAACCTAGAAGCAGAGATTACTGCCAAGGGAATCATACCTGAAACAATAGAGAAGAACTGGCCTCAACGCGCAAAGAATTGGTTCTACGCTCATGGGGGAAGCCTAGACCCAGACACTGGCAAGCTAATTTTTGGCCAAAAAATTGAGAGAGCAACACAGAGACTAGCTCGTGCTAGGGAAGAAGCTGATAGTGGTATTTTCAAGCCCAACAGAGAGAAGGATGAATTGACATATGCACTAGAGAATCCCGAACACGGTGGTCGAACAAGAGGCTATGGTGCGGTTCCGTGGCTACAAGCATTCCTAGTAGACAAGGATGCCTACAGAAGCCGCTAGAGAAAGAAGGATGAGGAGGCAGACCGAATCCGTGTATTGGAGCAATTTGTTAATGTGTCACGACAAACATTGCTTGAATCACGTGAACGAGAAAAATCTCTTGAGGCAAGAATGCAGGAGGAGATCAAGAGGCAAGTGCAGCTAGCAATGAGTCAAATGCAATCGCAATCAACGCCGGGAGTCACCATTAGCCCCGTTGGTCAGATGAAAAGCACTTGTGCTTCCACGGAGCTGCCAGTTATTCAAGATGACGCTGGGTTGCGCTTCCCTATTGATGATATTACCGAGCCTCTAACAACATGTGAGCTGCACATTCTAGATGGTAATAATGCATCAATCATGGTGGCTGTCGGGGTTGTATCTCCAATAGACCGAACGAAGACACCAAGAATCCATGGATCAGTTATTCAACCTGGATATGCTAGCGTCTCAGTCGATAGAGTGCTCAAAGGTTACAACAATGTTCCTCTTGACATTGAAGGCGGTGATGGGGAGAAGACACTAGGAGAAGCAGAGAAGACATTTATTCAATGGCGCAAACGCTTCATCAAAATTCCTGGGGTGCCACCGCTTCCCCTACCTCACCCTAGGTACGAATGAAAGTGAATGAAATATTAATTTCCATTAATTTTCTATTGGCTTTAAAAATAATTGACTCACAACTTGTTTTTGTAGCAGGGTCTCCCCCCAGCCTAACCCAATCATTCATTCCCCATCTCATCACAGCGTCGCGGGGGGCGAGACGACTTCATCCCCACGGCGATCTCCAACTCCTACACTGGCCCCATCGCCTCCACAACGATCTCCAACTCCTACACTGGCCCCACTGCCTCCACAACGATCTCCAACGCCTCCACGCCGGTCTCCAACACTGGCCTCATCGCCTCCACGCCGGTTGAAAGCTCTAGTTTGGTTTTGGTGAATTGATAAAACCCTAAGTGCTAACCTAGTTTATCAAGTGATCATGATATAGGTAGCACACTCCAAGTGGTGAAGCAAATGAAGATCATAGCATGATAAAGATGATGGCATGGTGATGATCAAGTGCTTCGACTTAGAAAGAAGAAAGAGAAAAACAAAAAGGCTCAAGGCAAAGGTATAATTTGTAAGAGCTATTTTGTTTTGGTGATCAAGACACTTAGAGAGTGTGATCACATTTAGGATTGATAGCCGTACTATTAAGAGGGGTGAAACTCATATCGAAATGCGGTTATCAAAGTGCCACTAGATGCTCTAACTCATTGCATATGCATTTAGGATCTAGTGGAGTGCTAAACACCCTAAAAATGTTTGTAAAAATATGCTAACACTTGTGGTTGGCACATTGGAGCAAATTCTTGTGGTTGGCACATTTTCTATTGCGCCGGATATAAATTCTTGTGGTTGGCACATTGGAGCAAGGGTGAAGAAGTTAGAAGTGAAAACGAGTTGATCGCGAAGACGCTGGCTTCGGTCTTCTGACCGGACGCTGGGTCTAAAAGCACCGGACGCTGGGTCACTCAGCGACCGGACGCTGAAAGGCTACGTCCAGTCGTGATGTCAGACGGCACAGTGGCTAGGGTTAAGCACCGGACGCTGGTCTGTGTCCGGTCAAAGTGGACCGGACGCGTCCGGTCGAAGAAATACGCCTCGGGGAGCTTACTGGAAACGACCGGACGCTGAAGTCCAGCGTCCGATCACTTTCTAACTGACGCGTCCGGTCAGTAGACGACCGTTGAAATTTGACGAACAACATTTGAAGCAGGGGACACGTGGCGTGAATCACGTGACCGAACGCTGAGGGCCAGCGTCCGGTCGATCGCATCGAAAGCGTCCGGTCACCCCGCGCAGCTGCCAAGTGAAGGGTACAACGGCTATATTTCGTGGGGGCTTCTATTTAAGCCCCATGGCCGGCTCAAGCTCACTCTCTTGGCCATTTCTATTGACATAGCATACTTGTGAGCTTAGCCAAAGCCCTCCCACTCATCTAGATCATTGATTCATCATCATAGTGAGATTGGGAGTGAATCCAAGTGCATTGCTTGAGTGATTGCATCTAGAGGCACTTGATGACCTGTGTGTTTCATTTGTGGATTTCGCTTGTTACTCTTGGTGGTTGCCGCCACCTAGGCGGCTTGGAGCAAAGCAAGGATCGTTGAGTGGAGGAGGTGATTGTCTCCGACTCCGATCGTGGTGATTGTGAGGGTTCTTGACCTTTCATGAGCGCCAAAAGGTACTCTAGTAAATTGCTTGTGGCTTGTGTGATCCTTATCTTGTGTTAGTTATGCGGCACCCTATTGAGGGTTTGGCGAGTGATGCCAATCGTAGCGTGAACCTCCAAGTGAGTGAATCGCCTAACGAGGACTAGCTTTTCTTGGCAAAGCAAGTGAACCTCGGTAAAAATCATTGTGTTCATCATTTGATTCGAGGTGATTGGTCTACATTGGTATTCATTATTGTGATTGATTGGTTCCTACCACTATATACTGGCAGTATAACTCTCTTGTTCACTCTTACATTACCAAGAAACTAGTTATCAAGCTCTTTAGTGTAGCTAGTTGTGAGAGCTTGTTTGTTTGATTAGTGTTGCTCTTTAGTTAGTCTTTGAGAGCACACTAATTTAGCTAAGTG
Source organism: Miscanthus lutarioriparius (assembly GCA_904845875.1). Classification (NCBI taxonomy): domain Eukaryota; kingdom Viridiplantae; phylum Streptophyta; class Magnoliopsida; order Poales; family Poaceae; genus Miscanthus; species Miscanthus lutarioriparius. Next base: position 92,735,444 of record CAJGYO010000001.1, on the reverse strand, counting down.
TCATAGCTATTGTGTGGACATACACTATTCAAATAGAATTGTGGTAGGTGGCTTGCATTTTAGTAGACTAGCGCAAACACTCGCTTCATTAAAATTGTCTAACACATTTTGTTAAGTGTTGTTGTAGAATTTTATTAGGCTATTCACCCCCCCTTTAGCCATTAGGACCTTTCACCGGTCTCCAACACCGCCCCCACCCCCTCCACAACGACGCACTATAGAGACGTCTAAGGTCCCGGCGGCAAAGAAGACCCAAAAAAAAGAGTTATTTCTCAAGAAATACTTCCTGAAAAGACTGATGAGCAAATAGCAGCTGAAGAAGACAAAAAAGTGAAAGATTTTTTTATAGATATCAAAAAGCAGAGACAAGCGAAGCTTAAGGAGAAGCCGTACTTTTACATACCATGAGATCTGCTGAGGCAGAAGGTCGAAGATCACAAGAAAAAGATGCTTGAACTTCGTAAGCCTCCGCCACTATCAGACTATGACCGCTCCCTCGTGAAGTCACATGATGCAGATAAGAAAAGGAAAAGAGCATCAGGGAAGGATGTCCCACAGCTCGGACAACAGAAGCAACCAATGCAAAATCTTGTTGTTGCTAATGAATATGGTTCCAACATAGAAGTCTATCGACCAGATAACTCTGGAGAAGTGTCGGTTCAAGACCTTAATGCTTTTTTTAAAGATACTGGTTTAACCTTGGATCAATTAACGGGCAAAGCTCCAATCCAGAACCTGGAAGTTGATACCTGGAAGACTTATAAATTTGGCAAAAGTTTGTACAACCCTGCGGCTCTGAATGAATTGGGTATTAAATGTACTTGCTCAATAAGTGGTACATGCAGGCGTGTGGCAGGGGTGAGGAGTGGATCTTTGTCAAATTTAGAGACCATCATTACTTCCGTGGCAATGACATCTTACATATTAGTTTCGAAGAATTGCATCAACTATACCACATGAACGCTCTGGACAAATCAATCATTAGCTCCTTTTGTTTGTAAGTGATTCTTACTTTTATTTAATAAACTCACTTACATGCGTACGTGTATATAATTATCCTCACATGTAACTTATATTTATATACAGATTCCATATGTCAGAGCTCCAAAGAATACAAGACACCAGTGTTGGCTTCATTGATCCTTATATCATATTCAAAACCGATATTATTGCCAAGGAGCATTGGGTATCTGAAGCACAGAAGAATATCATGAGGTTCTTCGTGAAGCAGCAAGACAAGACAACAATACTTTTCCCGTACAGTTTTGAGTAAGTGTTAATAATAATGTAGTCTACACATTTTATGTAATATCAATACAACTTATATGCATGTATGCGTGTGTATAAACCAATGCAGTTTCATAATCGGATATTCATTGTCATTGAGTTAAACTCAAGTCGGTTAGTAATCTTGGACTCGTTGAGAAAAGAGCGGGCACTATACCAAGATATGATAGACATTATCCAGAGTAATTTCGATCTCTCTCAAGCACAACTATTATTGAATAGACTTTGCCATAATTTATTAACGATCGTACATTATTGGTCGCATGTGTTTAGAAAGAGTTTATTCGGCAACACCGCAAGGATTGCAAGGCATCACTTAATGTAGTTGAAATACCGAAAGAAGTTGTACTATATATATTTCCCCACGTGTTTAATTACTATATCGTACTTCAATTTACGTGTGAGATGATGAGAATAATCTTCTTCTCAATATAGTGGTGTTTTGCGGTAAACAACTGTGTAATAACTTGTGTGGATACTACGTTTGTGAATTTATCATCATGCTACATAAGAAGAACTCCTAAAGATGTCCTCGTAGTACGTATATATTAATTTTTATTTATTTTTTTAAATGAATATATATATATATGTATTAATACTTTTCCTTTTATTTTAAATGCAAGACTGAATGGTTGAAACAAAGGGTCATGCAAAAGACCATCTCAAAAGCAGTTTAAAAGTCAATAGCGAGATTTCTTCTAGAAAAGTGCTAAATCCCAACAATGAAGTTCTACTTTGATCCTAAGGAATAAATGATATAAATTAAATGTTTATTGATATCGTTATTTTCGAGAACAAGATTATGAAAGTGTTGTATATATACATATATATCTATAATATATATAGTTTGATACTTTATTCGAATATAATAATACTCGAGATGAGAATTAGATGTAATTATATATATGCGTGCGTGTATTTATATTAGCAGCGTAGAATACGTACATAAAACATATTATATATTAAACAAATATGTGTAACTGAACTGAAAATAAATTAAACAAAAAAAAAAGAAAAAAAAGGAACCTTTAGTCCCGGTTGAGGTTACCAACCGGGACTAAAGGGTGCGGCCACGTTTCCTCGACTGAAAGGCCTTTAGAGTCCCGGTTGGTAACACTAACCGGGACTAAATGTCCATCTTTAGTCCCGGCTCGATGACCCGTGACTGAAGGTTCCATCTTTAGTCCCGGAATCGTTGTCCCGGCGTGGTAACCGGGACTAAAGGCTGTTACCGCCCGGGACAACAAGGCCATCCTATAGTAGTGTCCAACAACTGATACTTCTCCTGTATATTTTCCATTTTTCTTTTGCTGCTTATATTCTCCTCTAGACGCAAGTGAGTAGCTTCAATCGTGTTCGGAACCCCTACGCCTCCAAGCTTTTCCTGTCGCCCTCGTTCAGCCACTGCCGGGGTATCTTTGCTAGTGGTTGCTCTGAGCCAGCCGCGTTACGTCGTCGCTTGATGCTTCGACCGAGGTGGAGATTGGGCCAACACTGTCCCCTCAGCCGATCTCTCTGAACCAGCCGATCAGGCCAGTACCTGGTAGAAGTTTATAGCTCAACATGTTTGATCTCTTTTTATTGTCTGGCCAGCTAGCTACGAACCCAGGCAAATCAACGTTGCCGTATGCTCTTCTCTGCACAGGAATCTGGGGCCGATCAGATTTTTTCTGACACCACGTACATCGGCTGTGGGTTCCACCTTGTCCAGGCATGCAGTAGCCGATTGCAGCACAGGCTTATCGGCTATATAGCCGATGGAAAACATTATTCGCAACAGCCGATGAACGTCGTCGCTTGCCTAGTGCGTCAGTTATACTGCGTGGTCACAAGGCGGCAGGAGCCATCGAGTCTTCGCGTGTGCGATCTTCGTGAGGTGGTGGCCGATGGCTGCTGTGGCTTCATATGCCACTCTCGCTCTCCTCTTCGCGCGGCATGAGGACCTTCACAGAACCTCCATATCAGCCCAGTAATCCTTTAGAGCGCATTTTCAGTGACGCCTTCCACCATGTCGTGCTTCCGCTGCATGCGCCTCTCGGGTCTCGGCGAAGCTGACGCGGATACTGCTAGAGCATTCACCCGCTGCTGCCCCTTCATTTGAAGTTGTAGCTTTTCTTGATGGTGGCACCGTTGATAAGGTTATCCTTGCTGGTATCCACTTTCTCCGTTTTCTTTCTTGTATATAAACAACAAAGATAAATGCAATCGGCCTCTAGGCCTCTGCATCTTTCAGCCGATAAAGTCATCATCACATAAAGAACATCATCATCAGCCTGATAACATATCAAATATACCCTTTTAGATATAGGAATGCTATACAACACATGTGTGTTTTTTGGTTTGTTGGCACATGGATTTTGTGTCCGTCGGATGAAGAATGCAACGTCCGATCAGTGCTGGTTGTTCTGTGTCTCTGTCATATGGGTCTGGACGTCGGCGTCACTGTTTAATTTTTGGAGTCGCACCTGATTTCCCCCATTTCCCCATTTCCCCATTGTCCACGCTCTTCTGACCTCGCCGCTCCGCCCCTCCCCTCCGACGCTCTCTTGCTAGGAGAGGCGACCTCGCCGCTCCGCCCCTCCCTGTCTCTGTGCGTCTCCCCTCTCTCCCTCTCTACCGGTCTCTCTCCCTCTCCATCCCGACGTGGACAGGGCAGCGACGGCCAGCGCGGCGGGTGCGGCCACCCTCCTCGTCCTCCTCCTCCGTCCTCCCTCACCTGCCTCTCACCTCCGTTTCTCCCTCCCCTTCATCACTCTCTCTCCCCTTCCCTCTCAAGGCGGTGGTGGGCGTGAGGCGGCGGTGGCTGCCAGGCGACGACGCCCTTGCAGGCGCCTTGCCGGCACGGGAGGGGCTCGGTGGCCTCCTCTCTCTCCCCCATCCTCCGTGCGGGCTCCTCAATGCCTCCTCCCGCTGGGGAGCTTGTGCTCCTCTACTCGACGAAACCCTAGGTTTGTGTGCTCCGGCGGAGACGGACGTTTTGGTTCATTTTGTGTTCATCTGGTTTGTGGAGGCGGAGGCGGACGTTGAGGCCAAGGCCGAGGCCGAGGCCGAGGTGTAGCCGGAGGCGGAGGTGGAGTCTGATGTGGACCTGGAAGAAGAGTCTGAGCTCGAGTCTTCTCCATTGTCGATTTCTCTCGCCGGTGAGTTTTTGGATTCAGTTTTCGATTAGATGTTGCAGATCCGGTTTCTGTTGATATGATTTTTGCTCATGTGTTGTGTATGCTGATGCTTAGGCTTAGGTTTAGGCGTCTCCTACTGCAGATGGTGTCTTCGCCGGTCGGTACCTGATCCTCCAGTCCGTAGTAGTCGGACTCCTCCATAGCCTACTCTTCTATCCTTTGTTTTCCCTGCACTCCTGAGACTCATGTCCCTGCTGTTTGGTCAGCGCAAATAGCTCGTCGGAGCTGCTGTCGAGCAGTCTCTAGAACTAGCACGGCTGGTAGAACACAAAGGAAGAGGTAGTTTGTGGCAGCCCGATTTCTCAGGTAATTACTAATGGTCTTGACCTGTTCAAGAAGGAGTTAGATCTAGGTTGTCCTCTGGTCGGTGCTGTCAGTTTGTCAGAGTAGATGAATTTAAGAGCTGCAATAGAAGTGAATTCCTGGTTAGCACTTGGATCGTGAAATTAATTTTTCCGTCCATGTGTTTGTCCGATTGGGCAAATTGATGACCAATGGGAAGATTTTCTTTACTTGAAATTAATAGTTAATTCGTATGAAAAGGAGCAGGGGGGGCTTGCTAATGTTTATGACAGTAGAAGCTTATTCATCTACTATAGTGCCGAGGCTCTGGAGGGGAAAATATACGTTGAGTTAATTTTTTTTTGACCTGTGTCACAGGCCAACAGTTTGCCTCGTTGTGGTTGGGATAAAAGTGTCGTTTGTATGTGTTATTCCTGTGAGCAATTTTATCTTGTATGTGTTATTCACCTTTAGATTTATCTGTTTCTATGCTTGTTATTCTACTATGTGCTTTTTTGTCCAACGACAACTTCACATCATCTGAAATTCTTATTAATAGCAATGACAACAGCTGGTCTTATTATTCTGAAACATTGTCTGTCCATTCTTTGCTGCAAATCTCTCCATGTGGACTTTCACTTCCGGTGCTTCCAGGTACACTACATTCTCAACATCGGAATTTTGTTTTTTTGATTATTTGTTTGTTGAATATGATCTTTCTTTGTTGGCAAATTTACTATTATATGTACTATGAATTTGATTTTTTTCATTTACACTAGAATTCTTCTATACTTAACGTGCTTAATCTGTTTTAATTGCTAGGTATTATTCTTGTAATTGCTAGGTCAACAATACTAAGTGAAAAAGTTTATTAGGCTCATGTCTGATTCATAATTTGATTTCAGTGTATTTACTTTGATTTGGTTGTTTGGTTCGTGCACTGCCCTCAGTAAGTTTTTGGTTTTTGAATTGCATACAACTTTTTTTCTTTTATTTGTTTGGTTCAAGCAGTTTGCACATGTTCTGCTTCATTTTGATATTAGTCTTTTATTTTGGTTCGGATTGTCCTTTGTACTTTGTGAAGCTTTCTTTGTGGAATGCTGGTTATGGAGCCGGTAAACGTAGACCAGTTGAGTGCTTTTACGTTGTACTTTGTTTGTTTATTTGCTTGTGTGTTTGTGTGTATGTGTGTGGAGGAGGCACAGGTGTGTCAGTGTTACCACGGTTTGCTTGCCTCTAAATCCCAATTGATGCACATTCTTTGCTTAAGCTGCAGTAGCCATCATGCCTAATTGAGCTCGGTCCTCCACGAACAATGACATTGATGAAGCATTTTTGTTTTACCCTGTACTGCTTGTGTATAGCCTCATCCTCCTTTAGTTTTGGATAGCTGGGCTGTCTTGTGGCTGTTGTAGTGGAATAGTAGGAGCTCACATCTTTTAATTGTGTGTTGCATATACGCATACACTATACAAGAAAGCTGTGTTTAGTATCCATTTCTTGATTGCACATTTATAAGTAATAAATTGCACACTTAAAATACTGCAATTATGGTTTAACATGTGCAATATCCTGTCTTTATACATAGCTTTGGCACTATTTTATTTTCCTTTTTACATTTGATTAAGCAGTAAAAACATATGTTCAGAAAGCTTGCCTCTGTGGTTGAATCAGTTATTTGCCTCCACATTTTGGGTTCTCTGATCTGTTTTTGTTTGCCATCTATAGATATTCGATAAGTGTTATTTTGATGACCTGTTTTTTTGGTAGTATTTCTATATATGATTTTCCCCACTGTAACAGGAGACAGAGGATGTTGTTTTTGTAAAAGAGGTGAACCTAAAGGATAAGCTGAATAAGGTCTGCAACAGTATTGATGTCATGTATAATGAAGACATTTTGCATGGAAAGAAAGTTCAAGAACATTTTACTAAAGACAAGAAGCAGCGATCCTTTTTTTTGTCTTTTGTGAGTGAAGATGGACATATATCTGATGCTGCCTAGCCAAGTAAATTTCCTGTGACACCTCCCTAGAGAAGAGATACTACAACGCAGTCTGCTCGTTAGCATCTGGCAGTCATGCTAGGTAAGATTTTGTCATTTTTTTGGGGTACATGCTGGTTACTGTCATAGGTCTGAATTTTTTCCCCTGGACCCAACAATGATGAATTTGTTTTTCTAAACTTTTTTCTGTGATAGGTCTGTTGTAGTTGATCTTGGAGGTTGCAGTTTGAAATATTTCGCTCTTGGTGATTCAATGGCCCTTGGAAAACAAGTTTGCAGTTTTGTTATTAATTGCCTGTGCCGGAAATTCTTTATGGATGAGCGTCCAACTGTATCAAGGAAGCATTATTTCGTTTCGTCTATATCTGTAAGTACCCCTAAAATAATTGCAATGTGTTATATTTTTTGTTTGTTTATTGTTTCTAATATTTTTTCTTTTGCATTTGTGGTGTAATATTTAAAATTTTATATTTCCCCTACTCAGGAAGTGTTTATGAGTGATTTGCCAGACTACTCCTATGTTGAGAAGTGCTTTAGTGGGGCTGCTTCTGTGTTGATTTTGCCACTGTGTGATGAGGTATATTTTTCTTCTAGTTCTATATTTGAGTTTTGTGGAGTAAAGCTTTAACGTTACTTCTTTATAAATGAATAAATCATTCCGTCTAGCTGCGATGTGTGTGACCATTTGAGCTACTGCTTGATTTTTCATGGTTTTGCTTGTATCATTTCTTTTTTGTCCCTACTGTCATCTGAAGGTTGCAATGAGTTTTTTTCTCAGCCAAGCCTTTGGTTCCATTTGTTTATCTGAAGTAACTTTCTGTAGCCAGTTATATTTTTTGCTGCTTTCAGTTTTAAAGTAATGTGATGTTTAGTATATTTGATTAGTTAGCTGCTGTTAATATTCCATTCTAATGTTTGAAGCTATTTTTGCTGCTGTTCTATATACTAAATCTATATAGAAGTATAGTAAAATGCAATTTTGTACTAGTCTGATGTTTTTAGGTATACTGTGATGTTTAAATCTAAGTTTCCCATTTTTTTTCTGCCCAGCTATTCTTTCCTGTGTTACATGGCAAGCACTGGTTCCTTTTTGTTGTTGATTTGAAGAACAAGATGTTCATAATTCTTGATTGGTATTATTCAAAGGATGATGGTTTTTGTGTTTACACAAGGAATAAGTTGGTAAGCTTCAATGGTTTCCAACTCAGTTTTTTTTGCTATTATTGTTAATATTTTGTGCGACCTGCTTGCTCCCTGTTATATTTTCTGATTGTCCTTTTTTTTGTTCATAGAAGAAGAGCTTTTGCCATGCATGGGCCATGTATGTTGGATTGGACCCAGGTTTCAATAATTTCCGCACTTGTTATGCTCATGTTCCAAAACAAGCTAACCAGTAATATGTTCTTTTCTCCTCTTTCACATCTTTTATTGTGTTTTTTGTTATAGTTATAGTATTTTTTGACAATGCATTTTTTAGAGTTGATTGCAACGTGCAGATGTTCTTTTTTAGAGTCTTTATGATTAAATTCATGGAGGTTTGGTATTTCAGGTGCAACATGCTTGAAGTTTTCTCTCAAGAGGACATACCAAACATTCGTGTTCAAATAGTAAATGATCTCTTATTCAGCAAGCACAACACTGCAGATGTGAACATAGTAAAGAACTTCAATGCAAATGTTAGTTTTTCTTTTACTGTTCCTTTTCCTTTTTTGCATTTTTTATTGAATGTAGTCATGTGTATGCTCTGTTTCTAAGTCTGCATTTTGTCCTTTTTACCTTTTTTCATTTTTGTAACAGGTTCTGTCTTGTTGAGGCCAATCGAAGTAGGTGCTTGATCATGGAGGGTGATGCCCCGTTTTTTTTGTATAGCCCGATGAGGTTTAGTTTTTCGTTTTCGTGCAGATTTTTTGCAAAGAGGGGTTTTCCCAATGAAGAATATGTAATAGCAAAGAGCAATAGCAGTTTTTTTCCTGAATGATACATCAGTTGTTTCACTCTGATATTAGCTAAGAGACGTTACATGAATAGATACTTGCACTGATGTGCAGTACAATCAATTCATTGATATCTAGTAAATGCACCCTCTCTTCAAGTCTTCTTTTTTGTCTCTGTTTTTGATGCTTCTTGCTTCTTCTTCATGTCCATTGCCACTTTCAATCAACTGCACAGAAAAATATCAGAAATTAAAATTTAGTTTTGCTCTTTTAAGTTTTTCTAGATGTGTATATATCTTTTTTGTATCTAATTGCTTTTAGGTGCTTGCTTTAGGACAAAATAAAAATTACCTTTTGGTTGTCTTTCCTTGTTTTTTCTCTTTTGATTTGCCAGGGCATGTACTTGTGTTGTGGCCTAAAGCCTTGCAATTTTGGCATGTGTATTTTTTCTTCTGTGTCTCTTTTATTCTTTCAACCATCGGCATTGGTCTTTTGTTTGATTTTATTGGCCTTCCTTTTGTTTGGGCAACATCTGGATCTATTAGCTGTATATTTTGGTTGGACGGGATGTTTTCATCTCTGGTGGTGCCTTCCTCTTGTTGTTTCTGCTTGTCTAATCTCATTTTCTTCAATTCCCCTGTGATTCTTTCAATCTCTTTGCTGAGATAGTTGTACTGTTCTGCTGTTTTTTATCCTTAGGCCACCATTTCGGCTGACATCAAAGAGAGAGTATTGTATCTAAGGGCGCTAGCTTCCTCTGGTAAGCTTCCTGGGCTTGTGAAAAACATCTTTGTTTCTTTTTCCCTCCACCTTTGTATAATATATTTGTCTGGTTTCTTGCTGATATCTTTTTTCATCATCACTTTCAGGATATGACTGCATATGATCCCATCTTTTTTTGGAATTTGCAACATATACAAGAGTAGTTTTCAGCTTGTGTGTCCATGACAACTATGTAAGTTCTATTTCTGGACTCGTTGATTGAATGCTGTTGTTGTGCATATACTTTGTATATCCTGCCTTCTTCCGCTCGCAACCTTGTTGCTTGCCTTAGTTGCCACTGAAATTTCAGAAAAATTCTCAGGTTATAAGCTTCTTGTGCTTGCTGTTCCATGTAATAGTGTGACCATGGCTTTGATTTTTTTGGTGCTTGTCTCATGATCAGCTTGTGCCTCATTGTCATATATAGTTTCTTGAATCCTCTCATACTCCTTTAGGAAGCTTGTCATGCTGTATTGAGGCCCAACATTCCTCTTGAACCTCGCATTTGTACTCTCACTCCTTGATGTCGTATTTATAAATGGATAAAATTCTTGCTTGAACCATACCGGTGCCCATCTCTCTCTAGTGTTATACATGATTTGGATATATTTGACATGCTGAACACCATATCTGTTTATGAGCTGATGCCACTGTGTTTCAAATTCTTCCTTTGTCAATGAGTTGTCGATGATGTCATTTAGCTCTTCCCTTAGTGTCAAGCAGTTTTCTATAGTGTCTTGTTTTTTATCTAGACACCTTCCACACTTCATCTCAGCTTTGTACTTAATGTGAAAAACACAATTTCTGTGGTTTGCTGTTGGGAAAATCTCTGCAATTGCTGTCCTCATCGCTCCATCTTGGTCTGTAATTATTGACTTCGGTTCTTTTCCTCTCATTGCTTCTAGGAAAGTTTGGAACAACCATTTGAAAATATTTGTTGTCTCATCTGAAATCAGTGCACATCCAAAGATGCAAGTAAGCCCATGCCCTGTGATCCCCGCAAATGGTGTAAATGGCATGCGATACTTGTTTGTCAGGTATGTCATGTCAAAACTCACACAGTCGCTAAATTCCTGATAATATCTGACTGATCTAGGGTCTGTCCAAAAAACACATTTCACCTTGTTATCGCTGTCCACTAAGAACTTGTACTAGAAGCTTGGATCCTCCTCTTTTTTCTTTGTGAAATACAAGAGTGCTTGTGTCATGTCAGTTTGACTTGTTTCTCTTTTGATTTTGTTTCTGTAGTTGCTGATGTCCTTGTCCCTGTATGGTGTTGTTCCCAGGCCACCCCGAAGGAATGATAATAGGTACATCATCTTCTTTGTTGGTATGTTGCACTCGTTTAGTGTCTTGATCATCTTCTTCTCTTGTTCTGTCATATCCTTGTGGGCTCTGAAATATTTTGCCCCTGCATTTGTGTCCCTCTCTGTGTATCTCTTCCTCTTGTGTGTTTCCTTCTTTGGATGTATCTTGCTGCCCTTGCCTGTTGCATTTGTAGGTCACTCGCATGACTTCATTGTTTCTTTTTTTTTGCTTTGTGTGCGAGCATGGTGAGCTTTTACTGCTACAAAACCCACCAAACAAGCATACTTGTTGAAATAGTTATGTGCTTCTTCAGCTGACTCAAACTCCATGCCCTCATGAGGAATATATTGGCTGTCAATTCCACCATTATCACCTTGACTAGATTCTATTCTTTCATTTTCTAAGAAGTTGTTTACATCTTCTTCTTCAAGGATATTTGTTTGATGTGTTGTATGCTGTTGACTTTCACTCCTTTGGGGCTCCTCGCTGTCATGATTTCCTTCTGCATCATCTGCACATAATTAAAAAGACAATGTCAAAACTTACAAGATAACTCACATTTTCCTCTGTTTATTGTGATTTGTGCCTGCCCACATCAAGTTTTTGTCCTTGTCCTTTCATAAAAAAAATTGTCTCTTGTGATTTGTGCTAACTCACCTTTTCCTTTGTTTATCGTGGTTTGTGCTTGCCCAAGCCAAGTTGTTACTCTTGTCCTTTCATAATAAAAAATTATCTCTTGTGATTTGTGCTATCACTTCATGAACTTTGTTAATTCTGATTTGTGCCAATACACATCTCATTTTTGTCCTTGTCCTCGCACATCAATATAATACAAACCCTAGAAGCACCATTTTCCACCTGTAGCTTGTTTTATTAGGTGGTTTTCTATCAATGACACTGCTACATGAGCACTTATGTCTTATGCCAGTTGTACTTTAGTGATATCAAAGAACTATTTCTGATCAGACAACTTAAAGATTCAGTAAACCAAACAATTTAAAAATTCAGTTACATAATTGCAGTTTGCTATAATGTAGATTGCAAGTATCAGGCACTGTAATTTTAGTTCTAAGCATATGCAATATGCTGTTGTTGAACCGTTAGCCTCGTTGTTACTAAATTGTTACTTATGATTTGTGCTAGAGCTAGTATATTTGTTACTAAATTGTATTTTATATTTGTCATGATTTTGTGGTTGTGTCCTAGTTTGTCATCTATCTTTGTTAATACTGATAAACAAGTCATCCTTGCTGGCTTTACCAGTGTTGTGCATGTCTGCTTCATTGTCCAGTAGCAGTAGGTGCTGATGATGAATGTAGCTTTGGTTTCACTGCCTCACTAGGTTCTCAGGACCACAATGCATCTTTCCTGTGAACCCTATTTGCTTTAGAAAACTGACAGTAAGCGAAAGGTATCTATTTGTCTTCCTTGATTTTTTAGGTTAACACCAGCGGATAGTTTATTGGTCTGGCTGAGATGGTGGGTTGAGTTGATTTTAACAAGACAGTTGAATATTTGCAGCAGGACAAGTGGACTAGTTGGTTTCCTGTCAAGTGGCACATTATGAAGGACATTCCTAACAGCTTGTTGAAGCACATCATTCTTGAGTATAATGAAAACAAACCAGTTACTAACAGCAGACACACGCAGGAGGTGAGTTAAGTTGCTTTTAGTTTTTCTCTTGTTTTGTCAGTTTCTCCACTGATTGTTGATGGTTTCATATTGTAGTAGAAATTCTTGTCCTTGTCATTTCATAGAATAAAATTGTTTCTTATGATTTGTGCTAACACATCTTAAACTTTGTTAATTGCGATTTGTGACAACACACCCCTCTTTTTTCTCCTTGTCATTTGTGCTAGCTCACATTTTCCTTTGTTTATTGTGGTTTGTACTTGCCCAAGCCAAGTTTATGTCCTTGTCCTTTCATACAAAAAAAATTATCTCTTGTGATTTGTGCTAACACTTCATGAACTTTATTAATTTTGATTTGTGCCAACACACATCTCATTTTTGTCCTTGTCCTTGCATATCAAAATAATACAGACCCCAGAAGCTAAACTCCTCCTTGTTATTTTTTGTAGAAGTTTTTTAGTTTTTTGTGCATGATATTTGCTCATGATAATTTGTCTACAATAGTGTACCAGTGTGATCTCTAATAGCTGCATGTGCTTGTGGCAGCTTACTCACATGCAAGAATGGTTGTAGTAGTGTGCTAGTAGGATCTGCTAGTGGGTATCTACTTCCTCAATGTGGTAACTTGTTTGTGTCATTGTGTGTAAGGTATCATAAGGAACCTGGGCATAGGAAATGGTGATCGAGCTGCATGCCAGAGCCATCTGGAGGTGTGCAAGTACTTGGTTGAGGAACTATGATGTCATCTAAATATGGCTGTAACTGGAGGCTCATGTTAAGGTTCTTTCTACATCTTTTGTGCTTTTGAAAATTGTATTATCTCATTATGTGAACCTTTGGCATCTGGCAGTGGCAGTATGAGGTATTTAAATTGTTCTCTCATATGTGTTGTTGTCTCCCAGTTTGTCATTCTTTTTATGTACACATTCCGTGTTGTTTAATTGTACTGTGAGCAGGCTCCACATTCATGAGCTGGATTCTATATTTATATACATATACAGTATAATTGCATTAACAACATGTAGTATTTGCACTATTTGAAACATGCAATTTTTATGTTCTTGTTTTGTAATTTTTGAAGATCATAATCATTGTGCATTTTTCACCGAGAACATCTCATTATGTGTGGGTAAATATTTTATTTCGTAGTAATTTCATCGATATAATGCATTACACTTAATTTGCATATAAGATTGCAAAATCTAGCAGCATTTGAAATAGTTGGGTGCTATTTAGTTACCTAGTGATTTATTGAGGTGGATTATGTATTTATATACATATACAGTATAATTGCAATAATAATATGTAGTATTTGCACATTTGAAATGTGCAATTTTTGTATTCTTGTTTTGTAATATTTGAAGATGATATTCATTGTGCATTTTTTCACCGAGAACTACTCTTTGCTGATATTGGGCCTCTCTGTCTTCTTAGATAGTGGACCTCTCTGGCACGTCTTTATTGGGCTGAACGACAGTTGTGGGCCTTGTTTGCCTGATGGAATTTGTGTGTTGCATTCTCTTAAAACATGTTTTTTTTGGTGTTTCAATTTGTGTGTTTCTTAGGCATCTAACAACCATGTGCTAACTAGTCTAAAAACACGTGGTTTTTTATATGTTAAAATCTATGTGTTTTATATACAGCAAACAACCATGTGTTGGCTTATGTTAAAACACACGTGTGTACAGTAGACGGACTCTTTAGATATTTTGGCTTTGTGCATGCACGTAGCAGATTCCGATCAATCTTTCTCGTATGTGATGGTAACCTCCAATCGGCCAGAGCATTTAAACTCGCCCGTAGCAGCAAGATAATCATCAATCTATGGTGACTCTATCTTGTCCTTGACTTCCCAGGAAACGATGAATTTGCTGGCATGAATCCGATTGCACCAAGGCTTGTAGGGAAATTATTCTCTCCTTTGCTGATCCTGGCCATATTAATTTGCTAAATCTGAAGCAATATCACCTTGCTGCATGTGGATTTGTCTGACATACGCATGAAAAGCCTTCAATTTCCAGCCAGCAATATTAATAAACCCACGCTTTCTTGAGGCTGGCAGAGGTGAGCAGCCGATGGAGGTGAGCAACCGATGGAGGTGAGGGAGTAGCCGATGCTTTTGCCTGCAAGTCCGAACACAATATTGCTAATCCTTATTTGCTCGGCCATGTTATAAGATTTTTCCTGATTCCAGTACGAGGACAACTTCTTTTTTATTGACCGGGCCAATTAATTAATATCATTTTGCATCTCAAATTTTTTCCCTCCGAGCCATGAAGTAAGCAAGATAATCCGAGCTTTTGAATCATGACCGAGTTCCTCTCCGAACCACCTCCGGCAGCGGCGGCGGTAGCATCAACCTTGGTGGCAGCACCATCTCGCTATCCAGCCTGATAGCCTTGCGGCGTCACTGTCTTGGCAGCACAGCGTCCTGTTCTTCCTCGTGACTCATGAGCAGAACAACACCGTCGTGTCCAAGCGGTTCTCCTTGGACTTATGCATGGATATGTATAGGACACATGCAAACATTCTTGCCGCTACTAGTTTTTGCTTCTTTTTTCTTCTTGCCATCGGCGGAGCCGATGCGCCCAGAGCCCTGGAACTGTACCGGGTCGTCATCGGCCTAGAACAGGATCTCCTTGGACCGGCCTTGAAGCTCTGCACACCGGCATCACACGGCGCACCGCCGTCAATCATGTAGTCGTCGAATGACGACCCATTGAGAACACATCGCTGGATCGGTAGTTTTCACAGGAGGGAGTCTTCGGCATCGGCGCATCCATGATGTCATCGTTAGTGCCGTTGCTGCTGCTGTCACCGGTGGCCATGCTCAGCCGTGTCTGCGCCGATGTTGAATGGGAGATATTCCGGACTATCCCCCAGCAACGAAGTGGTCGTGAGGACATGGGATAAGCACTGATGCCCGATGCGTTGTTTGTATCTTCTATAAGCTCAACTCCAACACTAGTAGCTGATGCATTGTCTGCGTCTCCATATCGGCTCGACTCTTTAGGTCCAACAGCGTGTAGAGCATCCCAACAGAATCTTTATCAATCATTGGCTCTTCCGGAATTATGATCCTTCTTGCTTCGACATGTTGAATAACCTATCGGCCCAAGAATATACTGATGCTACCCTGGCTTGTGCCGATGGTTATTACTTCTGATATGACATTAATCATCTCCTGGTCCAAGATTAATAACGCATCACTATTTTATACTATCCAATCTCTGACATAGCACGATCCACCTTAGAATCCCCAGGCACATGGTCAAAACAATCCTGGGGTGATGCATGCTTGAGCCGATGCTTCATGTGAATTCGATCTTTAACTATATTTTGAATGCAACAGCCAACTCCCATCTGCTGCTCTTGTAAGAATATTGTATTGATTGGAGCCGTTGCATCATCGGCTTCAATTATCACTGGCTTCAACATCCCGGATATGATGTATCGTTTTCCTTGGATACGGATCATCAAAACTCTCCTTGTCAATTGCACCTGCTGTCACTAGATCCCAACCAGTGAATAAACAATATGAATGGACCGAGCTTATGACCTCGTGCATATCAATATATTCATATATATCAGCTCTGCTGGCTCTTGATAAGGACGTATACTCTGCAGCCGACATACTGAAAATACATCGTATTCGCTCGGCAATGGCAACTGAGATTCAGCTCCTCGCTGGTTTTAATCAGGATTGGTGATTTTCAGATGTAGTTGAAATTGGTCTTGGAGCTTGACTTGTCGTCCATTGATGTAAGATGTTGAGGCCTTGATGGATAATGCCTTGGTAGATGGCCGAATAAACTCTGACATCGGCCTTTTGTTGTAGATGAAAAATTCAGCTTCATCATGATTTAGAAGCTAATAGAATATCCAAAAAGCATTGACTTCCAATCAAACGATTATGGTCCCACCGGGCGTGTCAGAAACGTGTGTCGACACAGAATTTCGTTCCGTGCCGAGGACACACGCAATAAGTCAGAAGGGTCCGCTCGATGGAGCAGATCCGCCTAGCTTCAGCGCAAGGGTGGTCGATCCTGCGCAATCCTCCTGAGACGTGCCAGTCAATTTGACCCTGCAATTGACAAGGAGAGAAAGTTTATCAGTAATTAAGAGCGGAACATGCCGGTGTTGCCAGACAGTCCCGAATGTGCGGCTCTGAGAGCCGATATGAGAGGAGATCGACTAAATAGTCGATTCCGGCATATTCATAAGAATAAATCGGTTAAAGCTCATTGGATTGTGTAAGAAGAATCGGTTATCATCCAAGATAGATATAATTCGAGCAATAATTTAATCAATGGCAATAAGATATCGATGATGATTGGTTTAAACTGAACCAATGATTACAAGTAACCGAACCCCTTTTTATATAAAGAAACAATTCAACACCACTTAATCATTTAATAAAGATAAATCTAGTGAACATGTTAGATCTCATCTATCACCATGACCAGTGGGGCATGAGGCAGAATCATGCAGGCCGTAGAAACAACAATAGACTCGACGACCCTAACTCGTTACTAATATCAGTGGGGCATGATACAGAATCATGCAGGCCGTAATACAATAATAAGATAATGGGGCTAACATATCTTTCGACTTATCTCTACTTCAATAATCTCGTGATGTGAACTGTTCGTGAAAGCATTCGATATCGGCTAAACAGCCGATTCAGGCATAGCGCACAGTTAAGGTCATGCCTTCTCAGGAACAGATCTATCAACTAACGATCCCCACTCCACAGGGCTAACAGTGGGGTGAGAGGTAGAATCCCACAGGCCGTGATAACGATCCATGGAACGGTTCTCGCTAACCAATAGATCTACTCAAGATTGAACATGTCTTAACCGCACATTATGCACGGTTAAGATTGATATAAAAACGCCAATAAAAACATAACTCATCGTTTAAGATATAGATCAGATCAGTTTTAGATTAGCAAACGATGGGTTAAATAAGATATAAGGCTGATTCAGATCAATCTCAATCGTGCAGAGTAATATTGCTGTAATCAGATAAACAATGAAAGTAATAAGCAATATCGATAAATTAAATGAATCTACCGAGGACTGCCATTCAAAGGTAGAGCCGATAATTTGACCTTAATCTAATTCAAGCAGTGGGGTGTGAGGCAGAATCACACAGGCCATACTTGAATTAGACAAGAGTCGATAACTAGTCTATACCAGAGTCGCAGTGGGGGTGGACCGGATCGATGTAGCCATACGAACAGAGGTATAAACCATGATGGTACTTACAGACAAGCAGTGGAGATCGACCGGATCGATACAACCATACTCGCTAAAGAACTCGCCGAGATCTACTCTACTCCTACTCCTAAGAGGTGGCGGAGCCGAAAAAAATAAATTGACTTGTATTTGATTGATTGTGTTTTACAGTGACCTAAGATGTACATATTTATACTCTGAAACTAAAGGAGTCCATACCAATCTTGATTAACTATAAAAATCTTTAACTAAGCAAAAGAAAATATTTAAGATACATAGACTCTATTTCCCTTACGTAGAGTCCTTGCCAATAAAACCACTTTAACTGACGCATCCTTTCTTGTTCGGCTCAACCGGCAAAGCCCTGCAAGTACATTATCTTGCTAATGAATATACGTATATTCCTAATAGCCGAACAAGCAAGCCTGGTGATCATATATATATATATATATATATATATATATATATATATATATATATATATATATATATATATATATATATATATATATATATATATATATATATATATATATATATATATATATATATATATATATATATATATATATCTCCTTTGCTTTAATCAGCATCCACGTCAAGCCCCACATGCATGTACGTGACTCTTTTATTTGCTCGCCTATTCCTTGCATGTCATTTAAATTTCCTTGTGCAGCCCGGCCGGATAATAGAAAAATACTATCTTTCTCAAATATCTAAGCCGGACTCCTTTCTTTCCCATCTCCTTGCATCGTCTGCTTTCTCTCGTCTGGCCGAGCCTAGATACGACAATTATTGCAAGGTACATATGGTATGCATCTTGCCTGTATACGTATCTTAATTCAGACATGTATCTTAATTTAACCATCTTGTCTGGACACATATCCAAATTCGGCCATCTTGCTTGCTTGTCCCCGGCTATAAGTATGATCTAGCGAGCATGCATTCCTCGAATCGGCCTTTTAAACTTAATACTCATCAAATTACCAGCTTTCTTCTGTAGTCTTTCATTAGCAATAACATTACCAAAATTTGGTGTCAACAACAAGTGACACGCGCCGACAGAAAACCAACCAGTGTCACCTCCTAGTTTTTTTCATCATCATTGGTTTAACCAGATCTGAAATGCTACAATATTTCTTATATACCTCAAGTTCAAGGAAGGACCAAAATAGTGAAGCGAACAGAAAAAGACAAGAAAGGAGACCTGTGGATCGGATCTGTCGCCTCTGCCGTGGCACACGATGGACACGGATGCCAATGCCACCACGCTCCACCAAGAAGACCCACCGCCTAGCCTCCAAAAGGAAGCCTGAGCCACCATAGCACACTAGGGATCCTCCATTGCCACCGTCGCCGCTGTCGCAAGTCCAACGGATATAGATTTGTTTCCACTTGCAGAGGATAGGGATATATCCAATATATAAGTCAACCTATCCACACAGAGAACATATACTACTCCAAAGACAATTCACCACAACCAAGCATCTAGCGCAATGGTGAAGACAATCTATTCTTTGTTCTGGGTCCCGGGTTTGACTCCTAGGTGTCATGGTTTTTTGAGTTTGAATATCTTAAACCCTGGCGGCAACAAGTGACACACAAGCCATCGGGTCCCATAGGTCAGATGGAGATGGAGAAAGGTCCCACAGGTACACGTGACACGTAAGCCGTCAGGTCCCAAAAATCAGATGGTCCCATAGGTACACGTGACATGCAAACCGTTGGGTCCCACAGGTCGGATGGAGATCAAGAAAGGTGTCGTCGTGTCCCACAAGTCAGATGGAGAAGGGCCCACAAGCAAAAGTGACACGCAAGCCGTCGGGTCCCACAGGTTGGATGGACATGGAAACAGGCTCCATAGGTTCGGGTCCCATAGGTCAGATAGAGAAAGGGTCCCACATGTACACGTCGCATGGAAAAAGGATCGAACAGAGACTTTTATGATGAACTACAAGCGTCATGGATGAGTAATTGTAGGTCCCACAAGTACACGTCGGATGGAGAAAGTACCATGTGGATATCTATGATGAAGTGCCATCATTATAGATCGAATATTATTCATCATATATCAATAATTAATTCAATTACGAAGCCCTGTTCGTCACAGTTCTGAATAAGATCATCATAGACGAGCAGGAATAGTCGCACAAGTGATCTGTGATGAAATCATGTGCTGTTCTGTTACATTTTTTGTGATGATACCTGATTTCATCATAGATAGGGGGGTTTGAGGTTTGTCACGGTGACCTATGACAAAACCAAAATTTTCGTCATAAAAAGTGATTTTTTATAACGGTTTTGGATTCGTCATTAATTTTTTTGTCATCAAAGTGGATATTCCTAGTAGTCAATATAGGGTGTGTGACAGAACCACCCAATTTATACAAGATCAAGTACGGCTGTCTCCGCTAACATGTTGACATGCGCATACTATCACTTATATAAATCCGGTAGTCCACCGAGTGTCACGAAGGACCTCGGTAAATCAACATCATAACCAAGATTGCATGATTAAGCAAATACACATCACATACATAGAGCTGTAGCGGAAATAATATTACAAATAGGTTCACAAATAATAGTATAACTTTGGGTTTTAAAACCGATTAAAGGAAAACAACATAGCTTTTAAATAATTACATTAATATAAGTTCCAAATACATTGCTAGCATAAGTGACATCCTTTGATAAAATCATATAGATGAGAAATGAATATTGAGTCATCGAGCCCACCGATGGTTAGCCACCATCTTCAGCAGGCTGAGAACTTCACCTACAACATGGTGGGATAAACTCTGAGTACTCGAAAGTACTCAGCTAGACTTAATCATCATAAATCTAGAAATAAAGTGACTCCTAGGAGTATGCAAGGCTTTATAGGTGGAGCTAGCTTGACAAAATTTTGCATAAAAGCCACTAGTTGAGCTATACATTTTATAATTCGGTAACCAAGTTAATTATAGCTATTCATCTCTAGATTAGCAACTAACCTGTGCCAAACATGTGGAATATCATTTAGTAACATGCAATAGTAACCATAGCCGGTGTAACATTTCTATATTCATCATAACCATCAAATTCCATCAATTAATGCTACATTGCCGCTGCTTGGTCAAGTTCTCACTATCCGGGAGAGACAACGACTTGAATTGATTCCAACCAGCTAGGGAGTTATTCCTAACACAAACCCAGATATACCTGCACTAAGGTAGTCTTAGGTGATCTTTTGTACAACTTAGGTACAATCGTGGGTCCGATCAGTGCCGCACACTCAAAGATTCTACCAGTCTGCTAGGAAGTTTAGGCCTGGCCTACCCTTAGACTCATGCCACTGGCTCCCCGCACATCCTTACTGCCTCTAGTGTGCGCACTTTCACTTACCGGGTCCTACCCTGAGTTGAGCTACTCGGCTTCACGGTCGAAATGACTTATCCGGCCAACTAAGTGCTAGGCATGTGTTCAATATGACATGAGGACGTACAACGAATTGGTCCTTAACCGACATAGACGGGGATAAATAGGCACCAAGACCTCCATGCCTTGTTGCTTCTCTATCACAATCCCGCCCGGTATCCTTTTATTTATCAACATATGGTTATTTCCACGATAGCAAATATATCTAACCATGCTTTGGTATCCACCTATATCTCGCAGGTGACAGGAAATCACCCGACTTCTACTGGTCTAAGCTTTGCTAAGCATACATTCGATCCTGGACCTACATAGGGTTCAAGGTATATTTCTAGACAAGGTAGTTCTATGCATCAAGTGGTTCCAATCAACTCTTATAACCTAATGCATCAATTATGAAGGACTCAAGTGATATTTGTAAAAACATATGAGGCTTAAAATGCTCCAGGGCTTGCTTAGGATCCGAGACAAGTTAGTTCAGTTAGCTCGCACTATCTCCGTGACATCTCCAGTCCTAGCACTTGCTTAGTCCTTCCATCTTCAGAATAGGTCCACCAACACCATCTTCTGATTTGACTCCATCATCACATCCTTCACATGGTGCATCTAGCATACCTAGATGAGATGCAACAATGCAAGTGCATGAATGCAAAGAATGGCAATGAGATGCCTCACATAAAAGTATTCAAGATGAGCACAAAGTTACACCAAACATAAATAAGCACTCCACGTTACTTAATTAAACATCCCACAACCAATCATGCTACAATAGCAAGGATGGTAGCACCAAGCATGACACAAGTTTCACAAGGTTTTAGGCATGAGCCACACTTAGCAACATACAAAGCAAAGTAAGGTGAAGTAAACAATTTTAGGTACAAACATAGATTCTAAATAGCAACACCACAGTCACTTATTTTAATCATACCTAGAGTTTTATGCATGAAAAAGTGTTATTCAAGACTTTTTGGAAATCTAATGAAATTATCTAAAACTTTGTTATTAACACCAAAAGCTGAATCAACAAATAACAAGGTCAAAATACATCATGAAGCAGAGCTTATACAACTAAGGACAGAAAATTGATATTAACTTCAGAAATGCATAACTAGAGTTCTAGACATTCAGAAAACATGATTCTTAACTTTATGAAAAGATTATTAAGTTATATATAACTTTCTCATTATTATTTTAAGATAATTCTACCACTAACAAGGCCAAACAACACCAAGAAGGCATCTCTGTCCAGATTTGGATAGAAATCTGCCATTCCACTTTAAACAGCTATAACTGGAGTTCTAGATCACCAAAAAGGTCTTCTCTAACATTTTGGAAATCTTAGGAAAAGCACTACAACTCTCTTATTATCACCAATACAAGATTCTATGTTTAAATGAGCTAAACAATACAATCATTCAGATCTGTCCAGAGGACATGCAAAACCTGATAGCAAACATGTAAAATCTATAACTCCTAAACTATCAGGCTTAAAATCATGAAATTTTAGGAAAAGAAATATAAGGAAATTATCTACAACTTTTGTATTCAACATATCTACATAAAACATCATTTGCATCATGAAGTTATCATCACAACAGAAAATGCACATGCAGCCATTTTAGAATATAACAATTTGATGTTTCACATGTTTGCTAACTAAGAGCATACACACATGAGCCATTCAAGAACTTTAACCACCACTAACATACTTAGCAACACTTTATTGAACACCAATCACTCAAAGCATCACCAAATACAATTACAAGTTTTATCTACAATTATGCTTTTATTAATCCTTTCTTCTAATAAACATATATATAAATTTTAATGATGTATGAGAACAACTAGTTTGGGGCTGAGATTTTTATGAGTGGTAGATGTTATCAAAACATGGCTACTGTACAAATTTCACATGCTTAGGTTTTATAATTTAATTACTATGAAAAAGACAAATTGCTATTGCAAGAAAACATGTAAAAGCAAAATAAATCTAAAGATCATTATTTTCTATAAACATATAGCCATATTATGGTTTCTTAGGTCACAATATCACCATGCAAGGCCAAATGAACCACATTTTACATTTTTGCATATATAAATGTTTTATAAAGCGTTTAAAACCATTTATCAAGCATTAATCAAGTTAAATCAATAACTCAACCATGCTGCATCTAATGAACACAAAATTTTTACCCATCACACATATAGCATCAGTAGCCTACCATAAAAGTTCATAATAATTGGAGCACCACAACTTTAGATATGAGAATTACAAGCAAAATAAGCTAAAATTGTCTATTTAACAAGATTAAATCAAAATATTATCAAAAATAGTACACAACTAGCATGTTTAATATTTTTATTAGCTAGATAATGTCATCACAAGATTAACACAACTGGAATTACCATTTTTCGATTTCTATAACTCAAGATATGCATCCGACAACTTAAAAGGATTTTTAAAAGCACTTTGCAAGAATAAATAAAAAAATAGAAACTTTCTACTAACATATATCATATTATGACTCTACTACATATATCTACTCACAAGGATTCCAAAAAGTCCTCATCTGCTATTTTACGATTTTTCTATGATTTATTATGATTTTCCAAACTTTTAGCCAAATAAATGCAATAAAGAAAACACAATTGCATCGAGGCCCCTGAATTTCCACGATAATAAATTCCAACGAACAGATCCTTCTCTGTACTATTCCCCTAAGTCATGGCTATTCATTTCACCCCCTGCCTTTTCTTCTATTGTTGCACGAGGTCCAGCTTCTTCTTCTCCTCGTCGGGCAGAGTAGAGGAGGCCGGCGGGATGGTCGATCTCGGCGGGTGGTGGCCGGCAGCGGTGGGGAAGGGGCAGTGGAGCACCTAGGGGCCTGCGCGCATCCGCTGATCTGCTCAGCTCAGCCAGAGATGGCCCAAGGTAGCCCGGCCACACGCGTGCGCGGCACATAGAGGTGCATATCCGGCGGCGGCTGCAGGGTTGGCCGGCCTTGGCCAGCAGGAGCTAGCAGTGGTGGGAGCACCTAGGGGCCAGAGCGCACCTGCAGGGCTACCTGGTTCAGCCCGAGGTAGGCTAGGATGGCCTGGCCACGCGGCACCAATGGCATAGCTCGGCGGCGGGCTGCTCGGTGACGGATGGCGCAGGAGGGGCAGCGTGGATAGAGGATGGCGAGGTGGGGTGCAAGGGGGCTAGAGCCGCACTCGGCTGAGGATGGGGTGGCTTGATGAGCGGCGGCCACGAAGCATGGCTGGCCGTAATGG
Organism: Miscanthus lutarioriparius; assembly: GCA_904845875.1. Lineage (NCBI taxonomy): Eukaryota > Viridiplantae > Streptophyta > Magnoliopsida > Poales > Poaceae > Miscanthus > Miscanthus lutarioriparius. Next base: position 92,711,129 of record CAJGYO010000001.1, on the reverse strand, counting down.
TGGGCGAGTTCTAGCGCGCGTGGCACCGAGGGCGAGAGATAGCGCAGAGGGAGTGTAGGAAGCTCGGGCATCCACTTTGGAGGGCGCAGAGGCGTGGTAGGGAGGTAGGCACATGCGGTAGCGGCAGTGGGGTGCGGAGCCGTGCATGGCCGCCACACATAGGGCATGCGTTGCCCTTTGGAGCATTTCCCCGAGCACGTGGTGGGCAACGGTGTGGCTGGTGTGGGAGGCAATTTTGGGCTAGTAACAGGCTGAATTGGACCTTGGGCCCAAAAGCAAAGTTGAAGCCCATGAACTGCTCTACATCTTTCATTAAGGGCACTGAGTCATTAGAGAAACAGATTAATGGGTAATAAGCTCGAAGTTGACAATGTTAGCGACTAATCAAGGATTAAGCCTTTTTCTGTTTGAGCTCGAATTTTTTTGGTCAAAACGTGGTCAAATTGATTCCAATTTTTTTTTGTCCTTCTCCAAAACATATATTACAACTTTTACTTTTGGCTGAACTTGAGGTGTGGCGATAGAATATCATCGACAGTCCTCCGAGGGGTATCCCACGAAGGTAAATTGATCAACAGAGATGCGTGTAATCGAGAACAAGAAGGCAATAGAGACACACGAGTTAGACAGGTTCAGGCCGTTAGTATGACATAATAACCTACTCCTGTTGTCTGTTGGATTGTATTGGCTATCGTATGATATTGCGTGAGTTTGGAGGGGGTCCCTGCCCACCTTATATAGTCCGGGGGGCAGGGTTACAAGTCGGTTAGATCTGAGAGATAACCAGAAAGTAATAACAGATTACAGGAATCATGGGATCATACGTATCCTAATAGATCTTGTAGTATCTTCAGGATATCTTCCCGGTGTCTTGCGGGAGGCGTCGAGCAGCATCGTGCCCCGCAAGGCTTCGTCTTGTGGGCTGGGCCGCCCCTAGTGGCTTAGCCCATGTGGTCTGCCATGGGTATCCGAGGTCATACCCCCGATAGCTAGTCCCCGAGTGCCTTGTATCTGTTGTGCAATGCTGTCTTGAGCTTGTTCGAGCAGGTGCAAACAAAGCCGATCTATCAAAATCATGGTCCGACCACCGTGATGAGTTGTTGTGCAGTCGCCAAGCAGCGTGAACCATCGCCGAGCAGCGATGAATCGTCACCGAGCAGCATGAACCATAGCTGAGCAGTGTGAACCATTGCCGAGCAACGTGGCCCAAGTATGGCTTGCCATAAGGATGTAAGGAGTTCAAGTTCAGAATCGAAAATTTCTTCACATCGAACCAAGTGTGCCCACTTCGAGTCCGACCATGAGAAAGGGAGATAGTCGTCTTCAGCTTCAAGAGGCGCGGAGTCTTCTAGATTAAAGCAACCACACTCACAGCGAGGTGAAGTGTGTCCACTTAGTCCCCAAGCCTGATAGTAGGTGACGTATTCACGCGGTGCCAGGGTCCAAAGTAGGAGCAAAGTAGAAGACCAGCCGAGCAGGCAGTCAGTCCCTGGGCATAGCCTCGAGATGAGAAAAAGCACATTCACCACAAGGTGAAGTGTGCCCACTTAGTCCCCGAGCCTGATAGGAGGTGATGTAGTCACGTGGTGCTCGGACATCTACACGTGGTTGCAAGCGGGCATGCAACAAGATGGCACAAATCGCTCAGGTGCTGGTGTGCAGCGTTTTGCAAGTACATCGACACACGGCAGCATCTCGGCGGATCGATGTGCACATCAACGCTATCCAACCCCGGTCGACTCTGTCCTATCAAGTATGACTCCTATTCCTAGGTCCTAGCTCTCGCCGACTCTGCCTCGACCAAGCCTGACTAAGACTCCATGCACTTGTCCAACGAGGACTCTACATACTCGCCCGACTATGACTTCGCGCACTCGTCCGACTGCATCAAACCGGCTAAATGAGAAGCAAGCTATCTGCTTATGTCAAGCCATCAAGCGAGCCGTCGAGCCCACATCCTTTTACTTGGATACTACAGCTCAACAACTCCTCAACTCGGTCATGAATCAAGCTAAGTCACAGATTTAATATTCTTCATAATATTCTCCAATCTTCGTATATCGCCATAATATTTCTCTGAGCTGTTTTCTCCATGTTTGCTCTCCAAATGATTTTCTGAATCCCCGAATAGTCATGTTGATGCTCGGATCTCCCTAGAGATGGCCCTGTCTTTGGCTCCTCCCAACACGTGCACGAGCATCTGCCCTCTACATTATGGGTGGTCGGCAGCGGCTCCTTAGCGACGCTTTGTTCTTCCTACACGCACTCGGGCGCCGCGCTCCGTGTTACGGTTAACAGGCTAGCTAGGGCTAGAGACTTAGCTACACACTAACTAGTCAGGCGGTTTATATTAAATATAAATACATCTTCAGAATAACGCTAAGTGTTCACACCAACTGATCACCGAGCTGCATATGCTGTTTCATCACCATTACTAATTTTCTCTAGAGATCATATATTTTTACATCATGTACTACCTGTTCTACATATTTGTATTGCAGGATCATCGTCCAGGTGATCGGACCACCTGGTGCTCGGACTTCTCCACCAATCAACTGGTCGGACCGCTAGGTTCATGGACTTTGTTGCCGACCAGTTGATCGGACTATTCGCCGGTCGCTTCTACTCAATGCTCACTTCGTCGCCGACTAGTTGACCAGACTATTCGTCTCTCGTGCTTCATCGCCAGCTACGCTGGGGGCTCCTCGGTGCTCGAACATCGCCAGATACACCGAGGACTCCTCGGTGCTCGGACATCGCCAGCTACATCGGTTACTCCTCGGTGCTCGGATTCTTCATCCTCAGGGACTTAGTGGGCACACTTCATCCCACTTCACCTTGTGAACATTGCTAGCTACGCCAGGGACTCCTAGGTGCTCGGACATTGCTAGCTATGCCACGAACTCCTCGGTGCTCGGACATCGCTAGCTACGTCGGTTACTCCTCGGCGCTCGGATATTGCCAGCTACGCTTGGGACTCGGTGCTCGGGCATCGCCAGCTATGTCGGGAACTCCTTGGTGCTCAAACATCACCAGCTACGCCGAGGACTCCTCAGTGCTCGAACATCGCCAGCTACGTTGGTGACTCCTTGGTGCTCGGACATCACCATCTATGCCGGGGACTCCTCGGTGCTCGAACATCGCCAGCTATGCCGGGGACTCCTTGGTGCTCGGACATCGTTAGCTATGCTAGGGACTCCTTGGTGCTCGGACCTCACGAACTATGTCAGGGACTCCTTGGTGCTCGGACATCACCAGCTATGCTAGGGACTCCTCAGTGCTCGGACATCGCCAGCTACACCGGGAACTCCTCGATGCTCAGACATCACTAGCGACGCTGGGGACTCCTCGGTGCTCGGACATCGCTAGCTACGCCAAGGACTCCCTTGATGGTTGGATCTTGCTACGCCTCATTGATGTGCTATCAAGCTGCTCCATGTTGTTCGGATCAGGGTGCTGATCTTGGGCAGCACGTCTGGGGTCTTGATACGTGCATGTAAGATGGCGTCGGCAAGCTTTTAGACTTATTTTTCTTTGACCCTACTACAAGATTCATTCTTCATCTTCCAGCAGGCTTGGGGAATAAGTGGGCACACTTCACCTTGTGGTGAATGTGCGCTTTTCAATTCAGGGCTTTGCCCGTGGACTGGTTGCCTGCTCGGCTGGTCTTCTGCCTTTCTTCTACTTTCTAACCTGGCACCATGTGACTACGTCACCTACTATTAGGCTCAGAGACTAGTTGTGGGGGTATGGCCCCGGTACCCATAAGACAAGACATGGGTCGCACCATCAGAGGTGGCCCAGCCCACAAGATTAAGGCGTGCACGACACTAGTCGACGTGCACCGCAAGATATTGTATAGTACCAAATAGGATACTTTCCTTGTAACCCTACCCCTCTAGAGTATATAAGGAGAGGTAGGGGACCCCTAGTCAGCTACTACATCTCAATACAATACACTAAAGACATAGGACGTAGGGTATTACGTTGATCAGACAGCCTAAACCTATCTAAATCGATGTCTCTGCGCCTTGTGTCACCATCCGGTTCCTATCACGTGCACCTCCACCGATCAATCTACCTTCATGGGATGCCCCTCGGAGGACTGCCGAGCATCTTCTGTCGACAAGGTGTTTAACAAATTTTAGAGAACGCTGAACACCAATGTCAATGATGATGAATTCCGGACTTAGAATTATTTAGAGCCTAGAAACAACAGTTGATTCCATCTTGAGTCCTCTGTTTGAGCCACTTAGGAGTTGAATCAGGTCTTGGTCTAAAAATAAAGTTTGTTTTACTCCACTCAAACCTCAACTTTTATTTAAGGTCAAACTTCATATCTGGTACAAAAACCATTTCTTCAACTTGGTCAAAGCAGCACCTCGTTAAACCCTAGAATTAGGGTTTTTGACCAATTGAGGCCTTTTCTTGACATTTGCTCAACATGAACCCTTCATGACTTTTGTTGTAGAGTTCAATTAGAGTCATTTGGGCATGGTAGCAAGGTTTGGTCGACATCTTATATTCCCATTTATTTAATAAAGCAATTCAATCAAGGTTATAACTCATCATTTCATGTGACTTCTTGGCTCTAAAATCATGAAACTTTTTCACTGGTCAAGATGTATGCATTTTGATGTAATGTTCATGAAATAAGCATGTTTAACATTACTCATGCCTAATCTTAACCAGGGTCCACATGTAAGCAAAGTGTATTGTCTAAGTCCAAGTTGGGCTCATTTTCATAGGTTTGGCGTCAATACCTTCATCATTACTTCCAGATTATGAACAAGAGATCATAAGCATTGCTTGACATAGTCTACTTAAGTACAAATCCACTACTTATCTCATGACTAACACCCGAGGTGTTACAGGGTGCATCCTGTAGGTAGAAAACGTATAAGCACCAAGCTTACACAATGTCAACCACTCACCCTGTGTACTTTAGAGCGAGCGCTATATGAACTTATGCTTGAACATGATGATAATCTAGCTATACTAAACATATAATCAAAGTAGATGATGAACATGAGAACAAGGAACATGAATAATATTAAGAACAATGTCAAATCAATTATAGCAAACATATGAATAATGAAAGATACAAAAGAGGATACGAGGATACAAGTGGCTATACCAAGCCATGCTCTTGACAAGATTAGGATTCCAAGCGAAGCTTGCCAACCTCTAGATCTAGCCTAGCTAGCTATGCCCTAGAATATGATGGAGCTCTGAGGATGATCAGGGTTTGATCTCTTGATTGAATGACTTCTTGAATGATGTAGGATACCCTTGGAGGGGTGGCAGGGGCTGGTATATATAGGAGGGAATATCAATCCTGAGCCCTCGGATCAAACCGACTTGAAAGAATGGCGTAGATGCAAACCCTAAGGTGGTGGAGAACCGACATAGTGAGACATGAATTCAAATGAAAAGGCTACAAAGTTGTATAGGTGGGTCCAAAGGACAATAACGTGGTTCATAAAATATACATCCCACAGATATATATGATTTGTGAACAACTACCACCGCCTCCACTTCGGTGGTTTACCTCCTAGTGTCTTCTGGAACCATTTGAAGTTGTTTTCTTCGTGGATAATTATGATTAATTTTGACATTTAGGTCCACCTTGATGGTTTTCTAGATAAACCCTGCAGAAAACATAGATTCACCAAAACTTGTGGAATTTGTTAATTTAAAACCCAAAACCTATGTTGGTGATTATTTTATGCCCTTATACAAGTTATATTGATGGTTTATAATGGTTGTTTTTTTGGCCCTCGGCAAATCATCAACAAACAACAATGCTTTCTCAAGATCTTTAATGGTTTCAACACCACGACATCGCGACAATAACGTTGTTCGGGTAGGGAACAATGTTACTACCACTATGTCGGATGAACAAAACATCAAGTGTGATTCAGCTCTATTTATTTGAAAAGCGACGTTTGAATTTGAAAATTTTAAAATTTGAATTTTTCAAACGCCACCGCCTCATCACTAGAGTTATGGGTGGCGCCACATATCATGCAAAAACGTTTGAATCTCTCAAATTTAAAATTCAAAATTTTCAAACGACCTCGGATGGAAAAACATAAATGAAAATTGTAGATTCTCCAGTTGACCACTTTTTGATTTGAATTCAGTTCTCCATCACTCGGTTTAGTATAATATATTGGGAACTAAGCGGAATCGATAGCTGGTAGAGGAGGTTTTGAGCTAGGTCCTCAACTTTGGGAGCCACGGCCACGCCATTTTTTGGGTAAAAATTCATTTTTTTGGGTTTTTTCGGTTCCAACGCCATCATGAGCTCCACCCGCTCAATGAGGTCCTACCAGTGAGCAACGAGCCCCGGCAATGCCTGATCTGCCGGGCCTCCTGGGAGCAGATCTTGAGGTCTTGGCCCAATAGATCTAGCGTGGTCTGGGTTTGCTCCCCCACCATGTCAGATCGGTGCCAAATGTTCTACATGCTAGCCAACGTCCATCACCAGATCACCACCGGTGAGGTGCTCCCATCGCCTAACCGCTTCTGGTACTACCTCTCGGACCTACCTTTTTAGGATCTAGAATGCTTTGAGCTAGGCAACTTTGGGATCCTGGCCTACGCTTCTAGCTAGAGCTCCAGCACCATCATCGAAGATGACATGCCATGGAGCGTCATCCTGCATCTCGAGGAAGATGGCGGGGGATGTTCTACATGCGCCCCTCGCTATGCACCTTCCTCGAGATCCTCTTAGGGAATGGCCTAGAGTATGACTCCGACGACATCGACTGCTACGCCCCTCCTCTCATGTGCTACCACATCGATGGCAAGGACCCCATTGAGGAGGCGCCTATGCTCACGCCACCGGACCAATGCCCATAGTTGTGCGAACTACCTTCGGGAGAAGGCAGCTCACCTATAGGCTAGGCAAGTGGACCTAGAAGTCACCGAGGCAGAGCTTGAGCTCTGAAGGCAGGAGCTTCCATGGCTAGTATAGCACATGGGTTTAAGAACAAAACCAGATACACACCATATGTGAGTCCCAGGAAGTCGAATCTCACATATAGCTACAAATAAGGGTAATATCAAAAGACAAATGCTCAATATATAACATACTGAGTATTAAAAGTTATGACCTTAGACAACAACCAATGGAAAGACAACTCTGATCTTCGGGTGAAGACTCCAATTCCACAGGGACAACTGACTGGTTGATCACAAGCCTAATTCCTCCAAACTCTAGCAATCTGGTACCCATCCAGGATTTTTATCCATATATTTAAAAAGTAAAGCAAGCTTAAGTACATGTCGTACTCAACAAATATAACATGGGGTTCATGAGGCTCAAAAAGGCTAACATTGGTTCAACTGCGATTAGCGTTTAATGAGTCATCTTTTAGCAATTGGGTGGCAACAAGTTTATTCACAAGCCCATATAAACAAATGATCAGGTAAACATGAATAATGAATAGCAAAAACAATAATCATTAGTGAGCATCAGTATCATCAGTGTTTATCATCATTAACCATTAATGATCATCTATTCCGTAAGGGTTCCAAGGCCGCTCGTGACCGTGAGCACGGCTGATATACCAGTTTTACACTCTGCAGAGGTTGTACACTTTCACTGTGAGTCGTGATTTACCCTTTCGCCCGAGGTCTTGAGCCTCTTAACCCACTACCAAGAAAGGTCGGTAGGGTTCACTATGAAGCCTTTCAAAGGTTCATCTAACAAGTTAGGGCCACTAGGTTTCTATGCCCTACGAATGTAGAGCTCCCCTTCCGACAGGCACAATAACACATAGCCTATACACTAACGGATAGAGGCCACGCTATATCCAACCTAAAACACACCCCTCTTGAGCCATAAAGGTAACCTCTAACAAGCTAGAAAAAGTCCTTGTACTGAGCTAAAGCCAGAGCCATGTAGCCCTCATAGTTGTACTATAAGTCCCGGATGATCACTTACAGATAAGTCCTTAGGGAGAGGAATCTAGAGCACCATAAAATAGCCCAATGCTCTAGCCCCCTTGTTCCATGTTGCTAAAGTCAAACCTCGGATCCAAAGAGAGTTGAGTCATACAATCAAATCAAAATGTGTACGTGTGTGGATGTATGGTGGATATATATAAGGTGGCTAACCTTATTCTACTATGCTCCTTGAAAACATATCTCTCTTTTGGAACTTGAAAATACTTTTGCAAAAAACATGGGCTATCATATTCATCTTTCTATTTTTTAGGCGGGCATGAGAGTACCCATTGTTTTAGATATCTCGGACACTTGTCCATTTTTTCTCTTCTTCATTTTTTTCATGAATAACTTTTGCATAGCCCAAACTCCTTTTATGCAACAAAACTTTTTGAGAGATAACAACAAGAACTTGGAGCATTTATTTGGTGGATGAAAAACCTATGAAGAATATTTTTGGTGTTCTCTCCCAGTGTAAGAGTAAAACATTTTTGGGTGGATCTAAATGGAATGGCATATTTTTGTGCCTACCCCCAGTGTAGGAGTAGTGCATATATGGGTGGTGTGTATGTGATCTTGATTTTAAGAGCATGACAAACCTCTCATAAGGGTCAACAAATCTCGACTAACCTCAATGCAAAACAAGTAGCATATAAGAGTGAAAATTTTCCTAGCCTAAATAATATGTATGGCTCTGGTAGGAATTCAAGCTTAGTCATACAGGAACTCATCATGTAACATTTTTATGTTTTTCAAAAGAAATCTCTAAAACTTAGAACAAGATAAACAACAGCTCAGAGTTTCTCAGATCAAGCATATGCTACCCACGAGTTTCAAGTTTAGAGTAAATTCTTATATCAAAATAGTCTAATCCAAAACTCGGTACTTGAAAGGAATTACAATAGAGCAACTATTCATCATTTCCATTCAAGAGATTACCTTCAGAGTCCTTATTATTTTATTTAGCTCTTAAAAATCAAACTGCTAGGTTCATAAACCCGGGGTCCCTCATGGACTGGCTTCCCAGCAAAAAGCTTGGCCCAACAGATGACATTGTGAACGACGCGCAAACTCCTGGGCTGGCCCAAACACCTAAAAATGACAGGCCAGAAGGGCGATCCAATCTCCGACCAAAAGGCCTGTCCAAAGAGGAACAACGCTCGCTTCTGACTCTAGCCCATCTCTCCGACCAGAAGGCCTGGCCAAACACCGCTTCTGAACTCCGAACTATGTCTCCAACCGGGGATGCACCGAACCCCTGCTTATAGCTCTTCTTTGACTAGCGCAGTCAGAGCCAACTGGGACCAACTGACCAGGGACGCTCACTCGGTGAGGACCAGGAAACGGACGGAGCGAGTAAGGTAGGGCACTCAAGTCAACCGCAAAACCGAGGACCATACCCTGTACACCTATAGGACTGTACCGATAGGACATGTCAAAAGGGTACCCTGCAACCTTCTAGGCATGTCGAACCTCAAGGAGTGTTGTGGGTGCCGACATTTGCCCTACAGTGTTGTGGGCGCCCACAAAACTCCCATACCAGATGAGTACAGTAAAACCCCTTGCATGCCTCTGGGCATCAACAGTATGGTAGGCACCGACCTCTGCCATACCAGAAGAAGATGACACAACCTCCCACATGCATCTGACATTAACAGTGTTATGGGTGCCTACAATCATCTTGTACCGACGGCGTGGGCAACAAGACTTAGCATACGTACACTCTCTCTCTCTCTCACTTGTAAGGCCATTCCCTTCATCTATAAAAGGGGATGCGCTCTCTCCCAACAGATAGATCCCTCAGTTCACTCACACACAACAGGAGAACCACTAGGTTCAAATCTCGAGCACACGCTCAAACACTTAGCACATAGTGGATCTCATGTCACTCTTAGCCCTTCAAACCAGAGTTCTGACCGGACCTCTTGTACCCCCCATCTTTCTCCCTTCCATTTGTAACCCCACAACAAACTTTGAGCACCTGGGCTCAGAAATAAAGTCACCGACTGACTCAAACTGGATGTAGGGCATGTTGCCTGAACCAGTATAAACCCTATGTCATTGAGTGCTAGGCCACATCCGATCACAACGTACAGTAAAACTACAAATATTTACGTGTTGGTCACTTTCTACACCGACACAAACTTAAAGAAAACTAGACACACTTTTTATTTTGTTTTCATTTTTTTAGATCACATATATAACAGAGCAACTATGCATTTTTATGACTTATAAATAGTAAAAGCAAAGGGAAAGAAACACTTATCTAGATACACGAGGGATGCCCTTCCCCCAAGCTAGTTGTTGGCATGGTTGTTTAAACTTGTACTTCTCATAGTGGGTTCGCCAGCGGATGTCCTTCTCATCCATCAGGAAGTTAGATTTCTCTAGGGGACACACTCCTAGTGGAGCGAGATAAAGATGACTGGATGAGCTTGCTCATGACCACCCTACAAAATACTTCAACAAGAACAACAAAACTCATGGAATGGATTAGAATAAAAGGGTTAGCGATCAGGCATCCAGGGGTTAGTCATTCTTGGAGTTAGAAAGATTTTTGAAATTGGCACAATTTTAGCAAGATGTCTATCTAATATTTTTTTTGATTTTATAATGTATGCATGGTATTTTTATTTATTTTTATGCCACCACAGTGAATATTCTTGCAATAATGGAATTTTTACACACCGTAATGATTATTCACATGGGGCTTAAGGTTTATAATGCAATAATGGAATATTTATTTTCTTTTTTAAATGTAATGCCAAGTGCAGAAAGAGTAAATATGCTATTGTGAAAATAATTTATGCAATACGAAAGGGTAAACATGGATAACTACCGATTTTACCTCTTGGCGAGGGTTTGGTGTTTTGAGTCGTTCGAACAGGACTGGAGGAGTCCTTCATAGCTTCTACTTCCTCTTTATTCTTGGGGAGTTGATTCCTTCGGCGTTGGGATGATCGACCTCTACTCTTGGAGCGGATCTTCTTTGGTTGTTCATAAGTTGTATAACTATTGTAATAGCATCGTACCTTTTGTCCTAGAAATTGGAAGTGGATTCACCCGATCCAATGTAGATGATTGCATTTGTGGTGTTGAGGAACGGTCTTCCAAGGATGATAGGCACATCTTCTTCTTCTCCCATGTCAAGGATCATGAAGTCAGCAGAGACATAGTTATCTTGTATTTTTACCATGATGTCTTCTGCTATTCCCTCTAGAAATTGGATTGATTGGTCTGCCATCTACAATTGCATATATGTAGGGAACAAAGCTTTGTCACCAAACAAATAGTCATATGTTACCTTAGACATTATGTTGACTCTCGATCCGATGTCGCAGAAGGTGTTGTGGAAGATTCTTTGTCCTATTGTGCACTCGATCATTGGTACACTAGGATCTTCCTTCTTGGTAAGGAATGGTGAAGCGAGGAGGTGGTCATACTCTGATTGGAGTGTGTTGATCATCTTCACCGATTCTTCTCTTGGCTGCCTGGCCTTGTTCTTCCTTCTTCTCTGGTTGTTTCTCTTCTTGGTCACTGTTGTTTCTTCGGGCAGGTACACCTTTTATGGATGACTAGGAGAGTGGTGTATACGATTCTTGAACATGAATTTCTCCTTTCTATCCTTAATTGTGAAGCAGATCTTGGCACTATCAGCATAGATGATAGCTTTTGCGGTGCTTAGGAAAGGTCGGCCCAAGATAATGAGTGCCCTTACATCTCCACCTCTTTCTAAAACCACAAAGTATATGGGTACATATGATTGTCCAACTCGTACATAGATGTTTTCAAGAATTCCCTTAGGGTAGCAAAGTGACTGATCTGCAAGTTGCAAATGCATATTTGTGTACAACAAAGTATCTCCATTAATTTTATCATAAATTACCTTTGGCATAATGTTTACACTTGCTCCGAAGTCACAGACAACTTCTTGGAATATGTGAGGTCCAATGGCTATGGGAATGATAGGTCTTCTTGGATCACCTTTCTTGACCAGAATGGAATAATCTGTAGCAGAACCGACTAATTTATAAGAGCACAAGTACAATGCCAGCCCGCAAGCGGTGGATCTATCATACTTGAGCCCATATAAACCTGGTAGTCCATCGAGTACCAAGAAGGTCTTGATTAACCATCAACATACAACCAAGATCGTACATGATTCAACATACATGTCACACGTTACATAAAGTTTACAAATACAGTTCATCCATCAGAGTACAAATTAAAGTTATTACAAACCACATTCAGGTAAGATAGTAGCGGAAGCAAATTAAAAGTTTGAAACCAATATCTGCAACATTGTTTAAATATAGTGCCAGCTCACTATCACACTTCCACAAAAGCATAAGAGAGGGATTAATAAGAGATGCCTGCCCAGGGCTTTACTCCTCATCCACGACGGGACAGAAGCAGTTCTTGCAATAGCCATGATAAACTATACTTGTTTACACCAAAATTTGGGAGGAGAGCGCGGGAACTCATAGGCTTCCAAACTTATGCCAATCAAGGAGTCGATAGAGTAAAGATTGATATCTGCTGGATTGAATGCAACACTGGATCCATTCTCTTCGAATGACGTCAGCAGATAACGATGACAGGATATGATTAGCGCCAAGAAGATACATATTGGACTCTACAAAAGGGAAAAGATTAGAGTCCAAGTTATCTTAAGATAGGAATATTTCCTTTATACCGAAGAATTGTATTGGGTCGAATTCGAGTAGGGTTCGTTTTTAGGCTCCGGGTATAAATACCAAACCCCGGCTATTGTAAAGGAAATCAATCAATCAAATACAAAGTCAATTAGTTTTTTGGCTCTGGCCACCCCTTAGGAGTAGGAGTAGAGTAGATCTCAGCGAGTTCTTCAGAAAGTATGGCTGCATCGATCCGGTCGACCTCCACTGCTTGTCTGTAAGTACCGTCATGGTTTATACCTCTATTCGTATGGCTGCATCAATCCGGTCAACCCCCACTACGACTTTGGTATAGGCTAGTTATCGACTCTTGTCTAATTCAAGTATGGCCTATGTGATTCTTCCTCACACCCCACTGCTTGAATTAGATTAAGGTCAAGTTATCGGCTCTACCTCAGTATGACAGTCTTTGGTAGATTCATTAAGTTACCGATATTGCTTATTACTTTCATTGTTTATCTAACTATAGCAATATCACTCTGCCCGATTGAGATTGATCTGGATTGGCCTTATATCTTGTTTAACTCATCGTTTGCTAATCTAAAACTGATCTAATCTATATCTTAAGCGATGAGTTATGTTTTTATCGGCTGTTTTACATCAATCTTAATCATGCATAGCGTGCGGTTAAGGCATGTCCGATCTTGAGTAGATCTATTAGTTAATGAAAACCGTTCCATGGCCCGTCATCATGGCATGTGGGATTCTGCCTCTCACCCCACTGTTGGCACCGTGGAGTGGGGATCGTTAGTTGGTAGACCCGTTCCCGAAAAGGCATGACCTTAACTATGCGCTATGCCTAAATCGGTTGTTTAGTCGATATTGAATGCTTTCACAAACAATTCACATTATGAGATCATTGAAGTAGAGATAAGTTGAAAGATATGTTAGCCCCATGATCTTGTAATTGTATTACGGCCTGCATGATTCTGCCTCATGCCCCACTGATATTAGTAATGAGTTAGGGTCGTCAAGTCTATTGTTGTTTCTACGACATGCATGATTCTGCCTCATGCCCCACTGGTCATGGCGATAGATGAGATCTAACCTGTTCATTAGATTTATCTTTATTAGATGGTTAAGTGATGTCGAATTGTCTCTTTACATAAAAAGGAGTTTGGTTACTTATAATCATTGGCTCAGTACAAACCGATCACCGTTGATATCTTATTGCCATTGATTAATATTTGCTTAAATAACATTTTATCCTGAATGATAACCGATTCTTCTTATACAACCCCATGAGCTTTAATCTATTCATTCTTGTGATATGTTGGGATCGACTATTTAGTCGATCTCCTCTCATATAGGCTCTCAGAGCCGTACATTCGGGACTGCCTGACAACACCGGCACGTTCTGCCCTTAATTACTGATGAGCTTTCTCTCCTTGTCAATTGCAGGGTCAAATTGACTGGCACGTCTCGAGAGGATTGCGCAGGATCGACCACCCTTGCGCTGAAGCTAGACGGATTTGCTCCATCGAGTGGACCATTCTAGCTTGCTGCGTGTGTCCTCAGCACATAGACGAAAATTTTGTGTCGACACACATTTCTGGCATGCCCAGTGGGACCCCACAATCATCATGGTGGTTCACAACAACGACAGCATCCTTATGGTATATTATGAAGACCTACCTGATGAAGATAAGGATACCATCAACAAAACTACAGAAGAATTTAAGAAGAAGTGTTTGTTGTCCTACACCAAAACACGTGACAGCACAATTATTCAGAAATTTCCACTACCAAGAGTTTTACTACACGGGCAGACAGATACGGTCGAAGCTGAAGATAGGCGTTTCTTTACGGAAGCCATAGACAAATCTGTTCATGATGCCATATCAAGCCGCAATTAAGCTTTCATTGACGCATTTCACAACGCCATGAAAGATGCGATTCATGGGATTCTAGTCGGTCAGGTTGGATTGACTTGTTACAACATTCCAGATCCATCGACTCAAGGGACTAATCAAGTCGATACCAGCCATCAAGAAGCAGTACCAGCTGGTAATGGTGACGTCCAGGCACTTCAAGGTTCATCTGAACAAACTCCAGGTACTGCTACGAATCAGATACATTACAATCCTGGACCGTCAATATAGCGTGTACAACAGCCGACGGGGCAAAGTCAGAACCAGATGATCAATTTTGGCACATCAGGCCACATACCGTCGTCGGCTCAAAAAATAGCACCATCAATTCAAAGGATCCATAGAGATATAGATCCTTATATCTATAATCAGAGACTTTAAGCAGCAAGCCAGCAAAGGGCCCAACAGATTGAGATTCTACAAGGCTATCACTATGGCACGGATTATAACACCCTCCACATGATGCCAAATCTAGGATATCAAGGCATGCGGGATTTCAATCCACAGATGGGTTAGCAAGTACCGAGAAATCCAAATCCGCAAGCTGACGAGTTGCTGCTAAAGGTGACCGAGATGATGAAGAATCAGTTCGGTCTGAAGCCAAAAGGGCTGACCTTTTCGTACAAACGCCCATATCCAGAATGGTATGATTTGGTCGCTCTTCCTACAAATTACAGGCTCCCAGAGTTCACCAAGTTCACTAGTCAAGATGGCACAAGCACAATAGAACATGTCAGTCGGTATCTTACACAATTGGGCGAAGCATCAGTTGAGGATACCCGTCGAGTTTGTTTCTTCTCCTTATCCCTATTAGGGCCAGCCTTCACTTGGTTCTCGTCACTACCAGTCAACTCCATTGCTAATTGGGCTGACCTAGAGAAGAAGTTTCATACATATTTTACACTAGGACTGGAGAAAAGAAGATAACTAATTTGACAACCATGAGAGAGAGGACTAATGAATCAGGCATTGAATTTCTTCAGAGATTCCAGGAAACTAGGAATTTGTGCTTCTCATTGAGCTTGGCCGATGATCAGCTAGCTGCTTTAGCTATCTAAGGAATGCTGCCAATGTGGAAGGAAAAGCTGCTAGGACAAGAATTTGACAACTTGGGTCAATTGGCTCAACGAGTAGCAACGCTCAATAGCCAATTTTAGAGTATGCGTAGAGATACCCGATTCTAGAAGAGTACAATAGTAGCTAAAGCTTATGATCCATACTCAATTGACAATGGCTATGAAGATGAAGAAGAAGAGGTTGCTGCAGCTGAATGAAATTGGGGCAAGAAAACAGTAATGGTGCCAAATCCTTGGGGAAGAGGAATCAAGGAGAGCTATGACTTCGACGTCACAAAATCGGACAAACTCTTTGACTTCTTGCTTGAGAAAGGCCAGATCAAATTGCCGGACAATCATGTTATGTTGTCCCCTAAACAGTTGAAGAATAAGAAGTTCTGCAAGTTCCATAATGCTACTTCTCATTCCACTAATGAGTGTAGAATTTTCTGGCAGCATATACAGAGGGCTATTCAACAAGGGAGGTTCAAGTTTGATACGCCTTGGAAGATGAAAGTTGATGATAATCCTTTCCCAGGAGATCAAAATATGGTTGATGTTGAGATATTCAAAGGAAAGACTAAGGTCCTAACATCGGCCAGGTCGAAAGAAGCTAGAACAGTTGATCCCAAGATGCAAATATCGACTGATGAATACAGAGATATTAGGAAACATCGTGATTAGCAGAAGAGCCAATATGAACAAGGGGAAACATCAAAGAATGGAGCGACGAAGCCGCGAGTCACATCTCGGATCCTGTTGAATAAGTGGCAGCGGTAGAAGGAAAAAGATTATCATCGATGGCTAGAGGATCAAGAATACCAGCGTCAACTAGAAAAAGAAAGGTATGAAAGGAAGCAAGCCAAATCGCACTAGAATTGTCCTTTCTTCAGATACTACTGGAACGAAGGTTTGAAATTGCCTACCAGACATGACTGTCCAGAATATAGCAATCAATATTGGGGGTTTAGGCAATCTCAAATCAACCGCCGGTCTATCCATGCCCGGGATGCATATCATCATAATAGCATGGATCGACGCTTAAAAAATAAAAGTATTCATGATCGGCTGAGAAAAGGAGTTGTTGACCAAGACTAGGTTGATCATGAAGAAGGAGGCAGCCAGAGGGAACATGTTTGGCTAGAAGGCCAATGGTGCCCCAGAGGATTGACAAGAAGCCAGAAAAGAAGGGTGCAACGCCTAAGGAATAAAGAGATGGAACATGCTCAGCCATCCAGTAAAACTCAAGTGTGGCATACCAAGCAAATAGCCGATAGAAAGCAACCATTGGCTAATGTCCAAATGGCTTTTCTATTACCATTAGAATTCAGAGCTCCGGCAGATCAGGAAGTTTATTCAGACTTCGATGAATCAGAGTATGAAGAGATAGTTGCCAAGTTAACGGTTGTGCAGCAAGCAATATTTGATAAGCCAGTCAAGCATTGACACTTAAAGGCTTTATATATGAAAGGTTTTGTTGATGGGAAGCCGATGAACAAGATGTTGTTGGATGGAGGTGCTTCTGTCAATCTTATGCCTTACACTACTTTTTGTCTGCGATCTTGGCCATCCAGTACAGTCTACGATCTTGGCCAATCTCTTGGAACTGACACTCAAATACTCATAAGGTTGCACCGATCCAGTAATTCTAAGGCCGGTCAACATGTATACGTCGGCCAGAGTGATGGTCATTGGGCCATGACAAAAAATGAAAGCGTTCAGGGCATTAGACCAGAAATAAGAAGCGGAGATCAAAAGTGAATCATTCCTCTCCATTTTGGACAACGAAAGTGTTAAGCATTGGTTCAGATCATAAAGCTCCCTGTCTCTGCCCTTTTTCGCAGATACCCTACAGAACCAATCTCTCCGTCCCTTAGGTGCGTTAGGCCAGTTTCTAAAGGAAGTTTTGTCCCAGGAGGATGAATCCACTACAATGTTTAAAGGGGATCTAGTTGGTTTCTTGGCGGATAATATCAGATGATAGTTCACATTATGAGATCATTGAAGTAGAGATAAGTTGAAAGATATGTTAGCCCCATGATCTTGTTTTTGTATTACGACCTACATGATTCTGCCTCATGCCCCACTGATATTAGTAATGAGTTAGGGTCGTCGATTCTATTGTTGTTTCTACGGCCTGTATGATTCTACCTCATGCCCCACTGGTCATGGAGATAGATGAGTATTAACCTGTTCATTAGATTTATCTTTATTAGATGGTTAAGTGATGTGGAATTGTCTCTTTACATAAAAAGGAGTTTAGTTACTTATAATCATTGGCTCAGTACAAACCGATCACCGTTGATATCTTATGGCCATTGATTAATATTTGCTTAAATAATATTTTATCCTGAATGATAACCGATTCTTCTTATACAACCCCATGAGCTTTAACTGATTCATTCTTGCGATATGCTGGGATCGACTATTTAGTCGATCTCCTCTCCTATCGGCTCTCAGAGCCACACATTCGGGACTGTCTGGCAACACCGGCACGTTCCACCCTTAATTACTGATGAGCTTTCTCTCCTTGTCAATTGCAGGGTCAAATTGACTGGCACATCTTGGGAGGATTACGTAGGATCGACCACCCTTGCGCTGAAGCTAGGCGGATCTGCTCCATCGAGCGGACCCTTCCGGCTTGCTGCATGTGTCCTCGGCACATAGACGAAAATTCTGTGTCGACGATACTATCTGCAACAATGGGAAGAAAACCCTGAGTATGAGAAGGTACTCAGCTAGACTTATCCAGCATAAACTAAAAATAAAGTGACTCCAAGGATTATGCAAGGCTTTATAAGTGGAGCTAACTTGACAACATTTTGCATAAAAGAGACTAATTCAGTTGTACATTTATAATTCGGTCATCAAGTTAATTATATCTATTCATCTTTACATTAGCAACTAACCTATCACAAACAAGTGGTATATCATTTAGTAGCATAACAATAGTAACCATAGCCGGTATAATAATTCCATGTTCATCATAACCATCATTCCATAATACAGTTACTACGATGTTGGAGCTAGCCAAGTTTCCCACAGTCCAGGATAGACGGCGATTCGAATCGATTTCAACCAGCTAGGAATTTATTCCTAACACAAACCCAGGCAGACCAGATCAATGGTCACCTTAGGTCACCTTTGGTACAACTCAGGTCCATATTTCATGGGTTCGCCTAGCGCCGCACAATCAGGGACAACTAGCTATTAGGACGTTCAGGCCCGGCCTGCCCTTGGGCTCACGTCTAGCTCCCCGCACATCCTTACTATCATCCGGAGTGTGCACTTTTATAGAACGGGGCCCGACCTGAGTTGAGCTACTCGGCTTCGTGGTCAGAATGGGTTATCCGACCAGCTAAGTGAGAGGCATGAGTTCAATCTCAACAGAAGTTCCAACAATGGTATGGTCCTTAATTGGCACAGACGGAATCACACGAGTCAACCTACATATAGACTATGCCTGGCCTCTAGTTACATTACCCCATGGTTCTTTTCACGATAGCAAATATAGCCAACCGTGCTTCGGTATCCACCTATATCTCGTAGGTGACAGGAAATCACCCGACTTCTACCGATCTAAGCATGGTTAAGCATATATTCGATCCTGGACCTACACAGGGTTAAAGGTGTATATATATGGACAAGGTAGTTCTATGCATCAAATGTTTCCAATCAAATCTTATAACCTAATGCATCAAACATAAAGGACTCAAGTAAAGTTTTGTAAAACATAGGAGACTTAGAATGCTCCGGGGCTTGCCTTTGAGGAAAGAGGTTGGCCGGTGATTTGGGCACTCAGAGAGGTCCTCAAGAGTTTGCTCCTCTTCTTCTGGAGCTATGGCCTAAGGTGTTTCCTACTGCTTCTCCTCTTCTTCTTCGTTGAACTCCAAAAGAGTTGTCCCTTCAAACAATCCTATATGTATGAGCATGAAATAAGATATCACGAATGCATATATAATGACATGTATAAGATGATATGATGTGATGAATACATCCTCATAAGTGTTCTCAGCAGCATTGCATTACGGTGATAACAAGTTACATTTTCTTTTACTGAGTAGGTGCATATCTTTTCTCTAGTAACTTAAACAAACGCTTATGTAAATCATTTTCTGAACTACAAGACAACAACCACTTGTTTTGATCATAACTAGAGTTCTACACAACAAAATAATATGGTTGTAGACTTTCTAGAAATATTATGAAATTTTTTACAACTTTCTTTTAATCATCTTAAGGTGATTCAGTAGTTATATAGGTCAAATAATTCAATCATTCAGATCTGTCCAGAGAGTAAGCATTTCTGACAGCAGATTTCTAAGAGCTATAATTCTTAAACCATAAGACCAATGACTATGAAAATTTAACACAAGGTAGATAAGTAAGTTATCTACAACTTTGTTATTAACAAGTTTTACAGAAAAGACTATTATCATCATGAAATTATTATTACAACAGAAACTATATATGTAGCCATCTAGTTGAATTATAAAGCAATAATTAACTAGTTGCATACAACCAATTACTTCTAAGCCTAACTAATAACATCAATAGATCATATGCATCACAAGCACCACAAAAAACATCATGGTTAAACATAACTAATTTATTTATATTCATTTATCAATTTCCTTATATAATAAGGTGATTTAAAGGATAAATATTTTAGTGGTTAATAAATTATGAGAAAATTATAGTAGCCTACAAATGACCCTAATAGTCCACTGTACAAATTTCATGCTATTTGGACAAGTATAGCTATGTCTACAAAAATAACGAGTTACATATGCTTATTTTAGCAAAAATAGTTTAGCATAGTGAAAAGTCTCAAGCAATAGATTTAATATTTTTCTTACTTTCATCCTAGCATAATAATATTGTGTAAAAATTTGTATGATCATATGTTATGTATTTTGACCATAATTAATTTCACTAGAAACTAACAATTAATTAGGATTAAATATGAAGACCATATTTCAAGTATGCCTACTGTTGGTTTAGTATTTTTCCTATATAGAGCATGTCAACACAAGACCTGCAAAATTGTAATAACATTTTTATCACTTTTCTATCTCAAGTTATGCATTTTATAAGATATAAACAACTTTAAAAGCACTTATGTTGCTCAATTTAATTCTCCTAGAAAAATACCCTAAACAGTAGATTTCATATTTTTATCAAATAGTACACTTCAAGATGAATCCAACAAAATTTGTTTCACCACATTTGGATACTCCTTGCTCTAGATATATTTTTTGCAAGTTTGCATTCAAATCTGTCAAAATAAATCAGGAAAAACATTTAAAAAACCAACTGACAGCTGGGACCCACGGGTCAACGGGACCTACATGTCAACGACACACAGAGCAGGGGCGCGGCTTGATCGGTGAAAAGCTCATCGATGACGAGGTCACCGGCGTCGTGTTCCCCACTCTCCTGCGCACCTACTGGTACCCTAGGTTTGCTCAGGAGGGATCATCTGAGCTAGCTCACGATAGCAAAGCATGGTGGCTCGGCTGGCGGCGTGGGTGCTCCGACCATCCACCATCCTGATTGATGGCATGGCTAGGTGAGCATGGCTATGGCATCTACAAACCTAAGCAGCTCTATGGTGTGGATTAGGTCGAGGTGGAGGCGGCTATGGCGAGTGGATGCTTGGCGTGCATGGCGGCATGGCTTCTTGAACTCCAAAAGAAGCGCAAAGCGCATCCTAGCACAAATCGGCGCTCTGCCGACAAGGCCAGATAAGATTGGTAGGCTCTTGCCTTGAGCTAGACCGAGCTCTAACCTAAATCTAACATCTAGAAGCATGCAAGGAAGAGAACTGGGCATGCATAGCCACGACGACGTGCATGGCGGCGGCGCTCTCGGCTAATGGTGGTACAACCCGCGATTTGGCACCGATGACATGGTTGCGGCTCAACGAGCTATGGCTATACCTTTTAGGACCTACGACGAAGATGAATCAAGAGAGAGAGATGGGAGGAGTAGTGGATAGGCCTAGCCATGGTGAGCTCGGAGCTCGGTGGCGCTCCATGACCATGGCGGCGACGGCGACGTAAAATGTCGCATTACCTAGGCTCTAACTAAGGCAATGGCGGGTCGGTGAGGTGGAGGAGGTGATGGCCGAGCGGTGTGCGCAAGCAATCGCACAATGGCATAGTGGTGGTGGTGTGCGAGCTTGGCAAGGGTGTGGTGACGACGGCATGGTGCTCAGTTCCGCTCGGGCGTGACAAAGGCAAGAGAGAGGCAGAGCAAGGCAAGTGAGAGCGAGTGAGGAGGGAGGGCACGTCACTGCCGTTTTGATGCTCGCATCAGCCTAACACATTGGCCTGACACTGGCAAATGGCCTCCATGTGGCAGCCGCGCCCTATCTCTGGTCGGCCATGATGCGCACGTGGCGTCAATTCAGACGCCTCTGAACCCGACTGACAAAGCAAGTTCAAGCGATCAGTCCTCCTAATCCGTGGCGATTTAGCAAAAACTACCTTAATAAAAATTGTAGAGCTAGGTGAGTACTACAAGATTCCTTTAAGGAGTTTTGTCTAATTCTTAATGGTTTTCAAACTACAATGTTCCAAAGTAGAATACATTGAAACTAAAACTCAGTTAAAGACAGCGAAATTTCAAGTTTTGAAAACAACATTTTGTTGATACTTGTGAGCTCTATTTGACCATGTTAGACAATGAATTAGCTCATGACCCTTCAATAAAGTTTATTACTCATGACAAGAACTACAACTTTTATTTAGGTCACACAGCCATGCAAACATTCTAAGCTAATGTTCAACTTTAGTTAAACTAGCATCATGAAAATGACATTTCAAATGAAACCAACACTTAGAAGCAAAATTGGCTTAAGTCATGAATATAAACATTGTTCCAATTATCATTCTAGATGTGTCTAAGGTGTTTTCATGACCTCACCACCATCTCATACATTGGTCATACATGATTGCGAGCATAAGCATATATATAAAATCAACATTTCATGTGATAAGGTATAAGAATGAGATGAAATTTCATATGCTCATGTTCATGAATGCTTGGATGATGCTTGTGCTCATGAAATGCATGTGCCAAATGCAATGCTTAACACTAGGGTGTTACATAATCCTTCCATCCTCCACTAGAAGGTTCTATGTAGTATCTTGTAGCATTGTGAATATTGACAAGATTTGTAGTTTTAAGATCTTCCGGCTGCCCTAGTGTCAGATTGTTTAGCTTCAACAATGCCTAGCAATATGATCGCATAGATTGATCTAGATGGTTACACACAAGACACAAAGATTTATACTAGTTTGCCCCCCAGGAAGCGAGTAAAAGCCGTACGTCCAGTTGCTACTTCTTGTATTCGTATGCTCGGTTATAGGGGTTGTTGCTCCTAGCTATGAGGCAGATTGGAATGAGGCGATGGTGTCATGGTGGACCTGATGATCACAGAGTCCTTACTCCTCTTTATATAGGCAGAGGGATAGGATTACAACGAAGGTGATCGACGCTACAGATTGGATTCCTAGTCGGTTACAACAAATCAATTCTATCCTACCATAGTTGTGATGGCGGCAGATATCCTTGATACATCATGATCTCCAAGTTGGTAGTTGTGCCTAGTCCTCATAGGCTTCCTCCTCGGTTGTCCTCCATTGATGGGACAGATATATGGTCGGTAAGGGTACCTCGGGCCCATATCTCTAACACTTGGAATCTTACCTTTGTCGATAGAAGGAACAACAGCTGCCAGATGAGCTATTTGTGATTCTATCATTTTATTAAAGCTATGCCGGTTTTTAATGGCTGAGGAGAATCAATCCATTCTATTATTTATATTTCCAAGATTTTATCATTGGAAGCTAGTTTTCTAGATAAGCCCTCCATAATTTTAGCTTGCCTAGAAACTAAATCTCTCAAAGATGGTTGATTATTGAAATTATTGTAATTATTACCTTGATAGTTACCTTGGTTCTATTGAGGACGATAGTTGATATTGTTGATGAAGTTCACATCCTCATGGTTTTTGGGATAGTTGTTCCCTGAATGCCCAGTGTTTCCACATCTTCACAGGTCATGCAGGAATCATGAATGTGCATGACTTCTTGCTTGTCATTAGCTCGCTCTTCAAGTCTTTTCATCAGCAGATCCATTTTGGCAGACAGCATGCCTACCTCTTTGAGTTGATGCATACCTCCACCTCTCTTGTGGGTCTAAAGATGTTCTTCATTCCTACCTTGGTTGGAGGCCATCGTCTCCATGAGAGCCTATTACTTGTGCGATTGTGAGTGATAAAAATGCACCTCTAGTAGCGGCATCCATGTTTTCACGGGTGCTGTTTGTCAACCTGTGGTAGAAAGTCTGCATGAGTAGCTATTGATGGTTCGTATGTGTGTATATAACAAAGGGGATTCCACAAGCGCATAGAACTATCGTGTAGCACTTTGCTTGGTGAGAACCAAGTGTCAAATTTATATTTTCCCAAAGGAAGGCAGGAGGACATGTTGGTAACTAAGGTTAGGTAGACTAGATAAGTATGTCTAGCAACATGGGGGTGATGATGGTAGTATGGATGATGGATGGAAAAATATAAAAAGGATTTTTGATCACACAGACAGAGGTAACTAGAAGCATAGTGTAGCTTAGTGTAAAAAGTAGAGTATGTAATCTTAGAGCAACAAAAGTAACTTAATGATAGTGAGAACGTCCTTAGTACAAGGGCGTACTTGCCCTAAATTCAATCAGGCACAAAGCACTACGAGCCCTATGTTTTAATAACTAGACACAACGTGGTGGAATACAAAGGAAGGATAGGGTTGTCACCACCTGATAACTACCACAATCTATCCGGGGATCTAGCCATACCTAGAGGCAAGATATAGCCTAAGCACCACGCTTAATCTATAAACTCAGCTGTTTTGATCTGAGCTTTGGTGAAATAAGATCGAAACAACCTAACCAGATGGTAGAACAAGAACTAATGATGGAACAAACTAAACACTAAGATAATAATGATGCAAATGCCAAAGAACAAGCACCTAGGCTCACTAAAGATAAACAAGAGCAAGACAAGACTTGAACTAAGCAAAGCTATATTACTGAATAAAGTACTTGACAAAGTAAAGTACTAAATAAAGTAATTGCTAAAAGAAAGATAACAAAGGAGCTATACTAGACCAAAAGACTCTTCTAGACTTTGAGGCGAGCTCCGCTCTACTCTATCACTACTAGCTAGGTACTACTCTTAGAGAGCTTTTGAGAGATTGGAGCACTTGGAATGCTTGAGAGTTGCTTGAGTGATGATCTCCATCGAGCACCAAAGTTCCTTTATAGTGTGTAGAGGTCATGGGGGGTACTTGTAGGCGAAGATGAGGCGGTAGAGAGGAAGAGGGGCATCGGGCAATGCCAAGAGGCGTCGGGCGACGCCAAGGGGCGTCGGTTGACCATCCATCCCACCGCCTTGCCATCCAACGATGATGGTTGACCCTTGGAGGTGGTTGCATGGTAGGTAGGTTGGTTGCCGTGGTCAGAATGGTGATTTGGAGATTGGTTTGGCCCCTCCGAGTTAGTGACAGTGGACCTGGTGATCCATGGGAGCTCAACATCCACCTTTGGACCAAACCGATGTAGGATCAAGCGTGGAGAAGCTTCCTAGAGGTGACACCTTGGAAATCATGCGAATCGGTGACGTAGTAGGGGGTGGGGCCATCGAGCGATGCCCCTAGGCATTGATCGATGTGGCACTATGGGTCCACGGCCCCCTACCATGTCCCATTGCCTCCTATGCACGCCATTTGTCCATTTTTGTGATTTTTCTTGCATACAAATAAATTTTCCAAGTACAAGTGGAACTAGGTGAATTATAAACATAATATGGCACATAAGATGATGATTTACCTTAGTTTTGGGTGGAATGTTGATGGTCAAATTGGGTGTTAGTGACCATCAACAGTAGCCAATCCTCCATCCCATGGTGAGGACATTCTGATATGTAGTCTTGAAACTGTTCCCATGCCTCAGGGATAGATTCATCATGTTGCTGCTGAAAGCTTGAGATTCTTCCATGTAGGGCATTGGTTTTGCCCGTGGGAACGAACTTTGCTAGGAAGGTAGTGGAGCAGTTTTCCCATGTAGTATTTCTATCTTTTTTGGCGTAGAACCATTGCTTAGCCTTCCCCAAAAGTGAAAATGGGAAGAGGCAAAGTAAAATAGCATCTCTAGTAACTCTTTTGATGGTGAAAGTGTTGTAGATCTCTAGGAAGTGTTGGAGATGAGCACTCACATCTTCATGTGCCTTTCTGCAAAACTGTCTAGCTTGCACCATGTTGATGAGAGTAGGCTTGAGCTCAAAAGCATTGCCTCTAATGTTAATCACTGGTCCAATATGGATGTTGGCCGTAGTTGGAGCAGAGAATTCATAGAGAGTCTTGTCAGCCATTGCTTCAAAAACTTTCTTGAGCTTTGCCTTGTTTGGTTTCTTCCAATTCTAAAGCTGAAACTTTCTTGAGCTTAGCCTTAGTCCTCCTAAGTAGTGCTTCTGGACTTTCAACGTAGTTTGTCAGAAGGTCAAAACCAGTCATACATTACCCTGCATAAGATATAAAAGTAGATGGAACAAAGGTAATCCTGCTTGAGCAGAGGTATATGGTTTCCTCGATCACATCAATAGGTAAAAGCTTATCAATATTCCATAATTGCCTAGCTATCTTCCCCGGCAACGGCGCCATAAATGCTTGTTGACATTTCTTAGCTTCGCTACTAAGAATAGAGTTTTAAATCTAGTCCATGGCAATGGTGCTAGAAATGTTTGTTGGTATTTATTAACTTGTCACTTGTTTAAGTAGCCACCTAATGTTGTTGACATTTCTTAACATCACTTTTGCTAAGTTGTCATCCCTAGCTATGATGCTAGAAATGCTTGTTGGTACTTTCTAGCATCATCTCTAGAATGACACTAAGAAGTACTTAAGTATTTTATTGTGACTAGAAAGAATACAAATATGTATATGAAGGGATCTGCAAGCGCACAGGTAATTTACCATTGTATCATTTCACCCAGGAGTATTCTAGGTATCATTATTTATATTTTTACCACAGGGAAGGACTAGCAGATGGAATATATTGATAACTTATACATATGATGGAGAGATATACCATAACCATTACTCTACTCACAACAGGGGCAAGTCAAGAGATAAATATATATGAATGGTAAGTAGTAGCTAATCATTGATCACTCAGAGTACTCCTTTCTATGGCATTAGCATGACTAAGTAGATATTAGAGAAATAATTCCTAAGTCATTTTTAATTACAAGTCAAAACATACTATGATTAGTGCAATTACACTTAATAATCATGGCTAAGATCAACTCCATATCTACACATAAGGGATATTACTAAGGAGGATCAAGAACAGAGCATGACTTCCTTGTAACTAGATCCTACTTGACCTATATTCGGGGAGTGGACTACAAAGGACTCAATGGGAGTGTCACATCCACGATCTACCACATGGCCCGGAATATAGGGTGCATCCATAGGCAAACAACGTATAAGCACCATGCTTACACAAAGTCGATCACTCACCTCGTGTACTTTAGAGCGAGCACTATACGAACATATGCTTGAACATGATGATAATCTAGCTATACGAAGCATATAATCAAAGGAGACGATGAACATGAGAACTAGGAACATGAATAATATTAAGAACAATATCGAATCAATTGTAGCAAACATATGAATAATAAAAGATACAAAAGAGGATACAAGGGGCTATACCAAGACATGCTCTTGATAAGATCAGGAATTGTAACACCCTAAAATTTCATTTGCAAATTAATAATTAAATTTGAGCCATTACTTGATTTTCTATGCATTTTAACCTAGGCCAAATAATAAATTTTGGTTAATTAAAATTAACTATAAGGTTTAAAAACATGTTTGTTGCATTCATGCCAAAGCAAACTATTTTTGGTTGACTGTAGGGCTAGGTGGTTTGAGGTTGAATTCAAATTTCATTTGAATTTGATCAATTTTCAAAGCTCTGAAAATAGGAAAGGATTTTCTTTTAAAAATTTTCTGCTTTCTCCTTTCTAGCCCAACTCTGGAACTGGCCCAGCCCTTTCCTCCTTCCCCTTCCCGCGCTTGGGCTGCTGGCGGCCTAGCCCCATGCCTCCCCTTCCTTCCTTTCTTGATGCAAGTGGCCCATCGACGCGGCCTGCTCGGCGGCCCACTCAGCGCCGCCGCTTCGTGCCTTGGCTTCGCTCTGCACACCCGTGCAAGATAGCGGCCTAGTTTGGCACGCTTGGCCCAGCTTCGGCCTACTCCATGCGCTGCCGAACCCCCTCTCCCTCCTCTTTCTCTGGCAACTAGGACCCACTCATCTGCCGCCCGCCTCACTTTCCATCTTCGTCCCCAGCGATGGCGCACGCCGTCTTCGGCAACTCGCCGCCGTGCCCGCGCCAGCATGGAAGGGATTCGAAATCCCATGATTTGTAGCCTGCCGCGCTTGCTTCCCATCTCTGCACGCCCGCTCGCCTACAAAACCCTGAGCTGAGCGCCTCCCTCTCTCCCTTTTCTCCGGCCGCATCCGAGCTCGCACCGTCGCTACGCAATCTATCGCTTTGATGCCAAATCGAAGTCACCAACGCACCCGTGAGTTTCGCCGTGACTCACCGGAACCGTAGGTGCCCTCATTTCTTTGATTTGGTAACGAATCGCTCAGATTTCATTCACCCATGCCCTTTTTCTCTCTCCAGCTCAACGCCGCCTCGACCGAACCTTCGAAGCCCTCTCGAACACCGTGACCACCTCCATCGGACTCGTGGTGAGCTGCTCCATCTTCCTGTGCCCCATTTACTCGAATGTCGCCCTAGAGGGCCGTATCGGTGAGCTCCAGTCAGGCCGACCATGGCGCCGCCATGGGGGCCATCGCCTCGACGTGCTCCTAGTCCCTATTTTGGTACCTGATCGAGTTCATGAGAGCCTGTACTTCATTTCCATGTGTTTGGTTTTGATCGAGGTGGTCCGGAATGTCGTATCGGCGTTCGCCATGGTGCTCGGCTCGCCGTCGGCCATGGCGGGCTCGCTAGAGTCACTATGTAGATGGTGGGGGGTTATCCTGTTCATTCCTTGCCATTAGATTCACTTGAACATCCGGGATTAAAACATACCCCTTCGGGGTCATATCGGTCCACCGTGGACCGTGGACTCGATCCACAGCGTCCACGTCACCGGTTCATGCACACACGTGGTGCACCGCACCACTCACGCGCAGCCGCGTGGCGCCCAGTCAGTGGCCACGCGGGTCAACCCACAGACAGCCAGGGCGATTTTGTAGTTTAGCCCTTCGGTTTTCAGTGAATCAACCCGCGGTCCAGTACAGTTCAAAAGAATTACTTTTCAGTCCTATTTTTATTCGTTTTAGTCCCTATAGTTTTAGGAAATAGTGCGCGCCATCCATAATTAATTTAAATTCAGATTTTAATTGTTTTAATTAAAAAAATTAGTTTGGGTTATTTACAAAAATGCCATTGGAACCTTATTTCATGCATAACTTTTGTGTTTTAAGTCCGATTAGAGTCATTCTTTCGCTCATGTGTTCATAGTAGTATGTAGATTAGTTTTATAAGCTTTTCAATCTATGTTTTTATATTTGGTGTACTGTTCTAATAGAAGTATATTTGTATGCAAGTAATGATTAGATTGGATGTTTGATTGGTGAATTGGAACACGTTTAGAGGGTGATCAGTTTGAGGCTTCTGAGGAACAGTTGGGAGATCAATAGTACCAGGAAGACTTTGAGGAAGGCAAGTGTAGCAAAGGCCCCTTGTACCTATGAACTTTACAATTCATATACATGCATGTGTCTAAATTTGAATTACCTTTAAGGACTTTACCTAGATTACTACTTGTACCACATATCCTTGTTACCTATGGTTTGGGATGCATTTTGGATAGATGCTGCAGCGCTCAACATAAATAATTGTTACACATGATTAAAGGTATTATGCAATGTGATAAAATGGAACTTTTTAGCAACAATTAGGGGGCTAGAGTACAGGGTTGAGTGCTCTAGTGCCTCTCCATAAGGACTTAATCCTAAAGCGGCCACCCAGGAGGTTTCGTACAACCCCGAGTGTCATATGGCTCTGACTTTAACCTATTATCTAGATTGTACTAGCTCGTTTGTAGCTTTCTGTAAGGGAAAGAGGGGGGCACTAGTTGGTATGTTTCTTTTCCTACTAGGGTGTGTACCATGCCACGACCATGCGTGCCACTCCTAGAGGAGGGCCACATACGGCTAGAAGGGCTAAAACCTTAGCAGCAATGACTTGTTAGTGCGACTAGCGAATGGTTACATAGTGAAACCCTACCACACTTCCTAGATAGAGGTGTTGTGGTCTTTGCAAACCCCAGCATTGGGAATCATGGCTCGGTGGGTAAAGTTGTACAATTTCAGTAGAAATATTTAACCTATTATAACAGTCATGCTCACGGATATGAGCGATCTGGATCCTTCATGATTAGTGATTACTATGGATGGTTGGGGACATGATATAAGATTGATTATTCATTAATAACAATTCAGGATGCTAAAACTTGAACAACTAAAATTGCGAACCGCAGTCAAACCGTGTCTAGCCTTTGAGCCTCATAGATCCCTTTGATACACTTGATAAGCATGGTGAGCTTACACTTGTTTTACATTCAATGAAAATCCTAGATGTGTAATAGATAACGTGTATGAAGAGTTTCTAGAAGATGTCCAGGACTACTAGATTGATGTTCACCAGTTGGACTCCCTGTGGCAGTTTGGGCTTAGATTTCCGCTTTGTGTAATAATGTTACCAATGAGCAAGACTATGTGATAACAGTATGATGAGATATGTGATGTAATAAAGTACTTTACTTTGATATTTTTACAATTTGATGGTATATGTGTCTTTGGACATCCTGGGCGCACATATATGAGTACTTGATTTTGCTATGCAAAATTAGGTGCGACAAATTGGTATCAAAGCTATAACTGACTGTAGGATGATTAACCTAGTTAGAAATGAATGTTTTAGGACCACATTATCTTTATTTTGCTACCTTTAATTTACTATAATTTTTTGCTTATATTCTATCTTTTATCTATTGCAAAAATTATCTTATTCTAATACTCAACCCTTTCAATATTATAGATGGCCCACACCAAGCTGACATCCCACAAGCGTACCATTGTGATGCCAACAAGGAGGATGAGGTTCATGCTTGGCAAGTGTGTTCCTGCACACCTGGTGGAGGCTCTGAGGAGCATGGAGGAGGAATCGCCTATGGAGGTGCCCATGGATGAACCTCTAGAGGACCAGATGGAGGATGAACCCATGGATGAAGAGACTGAATAGGGGCCCATGTATGAGGAGCCCATAGAGATAGAAGAATCTGAGGAGAAGCCAATGGAGAGCGATGAACAGGGGGGGTCAAGATGGAGCTGGTGACCCTGATGATGGTGATGATTCTGACAACTCTGATTCTGATGATGGGGGTAATGATGGTGGTGATGGAGATGGTGGAGATTATAATGGAGATGATGGTGGTGATGGTGATGGAGAAGGAGGAGACGGTGGAAATGATGGTGATGATTACCATGATGCACTGTTGGCTTAGGGGTGGACCGCAGAGATCCACTATGATTTGCAGGGAGATGCCTACTACCACCCCAAGCTTCTCTCACTTGTATGTCGCTACCACACCAGGTGCACTGTGTAGTACAGGACAGAGCATTGGACCCACCCCGACTACACCGGCTTCTGGGAGACAGAGGTGTACATCCGCGAAGGGACTTGGGTGCGCTACATCTACCATGCTATCACTGCATGGCTCACACATGTAGCCACCATCTATGATGCTGCTCGACAGGCATTGGTGGTCAATTGCGACCGCCACTCCGCCGTCGGAGCGACCAGTCCAGCTGTAACATCGCCGCACCACTTGTGGAGGAGAACCATAGGCTTAGGCCTACCCTAATGAGCTTGGCCTAGACCAACACCGACTTGGATCAAGCCTTGGATGAGCTAGATGTCATGGGGAAGGCCTACCTATAGCTTGCCCAGGAGAATGCTACATTGAAGCAGCATCAAGGAGGTCTCGATGTGGAAGCGCCAGGTATTCCTGCTCAATCGCCCCCAAGGAACAGAGGAGGCTTTGGAGACCCCAACACCAGCACCAACATTGACCCATAGGAGGATTTCCAAAATATGTAATAAACACACATAGATGTGCGAGAGTGTGTTTAGTTTCTTTTCTTTTTAATGGTTGAACAATTGATACTTGAATGGTTGGATGATTGTCATAATGAACAATGTTTGATTTGGATTTTTGTCATGATTGTGATGATTTGTGGGTATGTCCACAGTCATTTAGTTTATAGGCCTAAGGTACAAGGATCAGTGCAATAAATAGTTGGGTTTTGGTTTCTCCTATTACCTCTATCTTGTCTTTAAGAGCAACCTGTCTTTATCAGCTCATATATCTATTCTTGGAAGACCAAAAATCATGAGAAAATTTTGTACAATAGTGGACTTCAACATCTTTCTCTGAACACAAGAATCACCTTGATAGCTATGTTGGTTATAGAATTATGAAAATTACAAGGCGATGCACCTGTTCTATCTGAAGCCTAGAGTAGATTCTGTTGTGCACTATTTTTGACTACTTAACTGTAGAATTTGGAAAAGTATTCTATA
Organism: Miscanthus lutarioriparius; assembly: GCA_904845875.1. Classification (NCBI taxonomy): domain Eukaryota; kingdom Viridiplantae; phylum Streptophyta; class Magnoliopsida; order Poales; family Poaceae; genus Miscanthus; species Miscanthus lutarioriparius. The sequence goes on along the minus strand of CAJGYO010000001.1, from coordinate 92,678,818 downwards.
AGGAAGTTGAGGAGGATTCAATAAGCTTTCAAACGGTATAACTTACAACTTCATTGGACAAACAATTTGAGAGTAACGGCTGTTTTACTATGCTGCTATTTTTCATCCCGCAAGGAATTTTAGATTTCTTGTCCTTGCCCACACACAAGAGTCTCATTGGGATATCAGAATGTCTTGATACTAATTAGCTCATCTAGAAGAAGATGGAAGATACCTTTTTGTGTCCCCTAGTTGATCTTTTCTTAAGGGGGTAGCCAAAGTGAAGGTGGTTTTGTAGATTCTAGCTCTCATTGGGAAGGAATCCTGCCAATTCTAATCCACCGCCATCAAATCCCCCATCTATAGAGCAAGCTTTGATGATGCAGACTCAGTTATTACAAATTATTGCTCAAAGAGTGTCGAACAACCCACATCAAGCACCACCTATTGACAAGCGTGTTGAATTTAAGAAGGGTCCGAATGCTCAAGGTGTCATATAAAGTTCAGTTATGCTCTCTAGCTCTTACTTGGAAGAATCGGTTAATCTGATAAGAAAGGTGGTACCTAGAGGATGTATATCACTTAAGGGTTTCATCATCCATAGTAAGTATCCTTTGCTTGGTTGATAAATTTTTGGATCATCTACGAGGAATGGATGCATTCGTCAATATGGCTCTGCAATTCGAGCTATCCTCAGCTGGGAGTCCAATCTTCAACATATCTAGGACAAGTAGGCATTGATGACATAAGAATGAGATATCTGATAACTATAGATGGTTCTATGGAGTCTCAGGAAATCCCAATGATATACTAAGCATGACAAGAAGGTTTGGATTGGAGCAATCAAGGTTTTATGACTTGGAAAAGCGCTATCACTTGGAGAAGCAAAAGTCGTTGCTAATGTCTTTAGCAAGAGAGAGTTATGCTAAGAAGATTTGGACGACACCATGGACTAAGAATAGTCATTTGAGAGTTGAGCAACTTGATCTGAGCATCTGAAGACATTAATGTTTTAAAGTTGGCAATAGAATCTACTTTATACTAAGAAAGTAAGGAAGCTCCGTTGGAAGGTGAATATTTTAAGAAAAAGAATTGATATTATGGACTAAAAAGGAAAGGTCGCACAGTCTCGATAGAAAAGCTATGCTGACACGAGAAGAAGGGATTTGGTGTTTGAGATTGGTGATTTTGTTTATCTCAAAGTTTCACCTATGAGAGGAGTTAAGAGGTTTCATACCAAGGGAAAGTTGTCGCCTAGGTATGTGGGACCCTTCAAGATCATCAACAGGAGAGGAGAAGTTGCTTACCGGTTGGAATTACCGGAACACTCTCTTAGGTGTTCATGATGTCTTCCATGTATAGCAGCTTAAGAAATGTTTGAGAGTACCTAAGGAATAGTTACCCTTGGATGAACTGGATATCCAAGAGGCTCTATCATACAAAGAATATCTAGTGAGAATCTTAGAAATAGTTGAGAGAATCACAAGGAGCAGGATCATAAGAATGTGTAAGGTTCAGTGGAACAGACACTCTGTGGATGAGGTAACCTAGGAAAGAGAGGATGATCTGAAATCAGACTATCCTAATCTTTTTGAACCATTCGAATCTCGAGGACGAGATTCATCTTAAGGGGGGTAGGTTTGTAACAACCTAAAATTTCATTTGCAAATTAATAATTAAATTTGAGCCATTACTTGATTTTCTAAGCATTTTAACTTAGGCCAAATAACAAATTTTGGTTAATTAAAATTAACTATAAGGTTTAAAAACATATTTGTTGCATTCATGCCGAAGCATACTGTTTTTGGTTGAGTGTAGGGCTAGGTGGTTTGAGGTTGAATTCAAATTTCATTTGAATTTGATCAATTTTCAAAGCTCTGAAAATAGGAAAGGATTTTCTTTTAAAAAATTTCTTCTTTCTCCTTTCTAGCCCAACTTTGGAACCGGCCCAGCCCATTCCTCCTTCCCCTTCCCATGCTTGGCCTACTGGCGGCCTAGCCCCAAGCCTCCCTTCCTTCCTTCCTTCGTGCAAGCGGCCCGCTCAGCGCCGCCGCTCCACGCCTTAAGTTTTCGCCCAAGACGCTAGCGAAAGATATGCCCGATTCAGTAGCAACAAGCGGCCTAGCTCTAGCCTACTCCATGCCCATGCCCGCGCGGTGCCGAACACCCTCTCCCTCCTCTTTCTCTAGCAACTAGGACCCTCTTGTCAGCCGCCCACCTCACTTTCCATCTTCGTCCCCAGCAATGGCACACGCCGTCTTCGGCAACTCGTCGACACGCCCGCACCAGCATGGAAGGGATTGAAATCCCGTGATTCGTAGCCTGCTGCACTTGCTTCCCATCTCTACATGCCCGCTCACCTACAAAACCTAGAGCCAAACCCTCCCTCTCTGCCTTTTCTCTGGCCACATCTAAGCTCACACCGTCGCCCCACAATCCGCTGCTCCGATGCCAAATCGAAGTTGCCGACGCACCTGTGAGCTTCGCCGTGACTCACTAGAATCATAGGTGCCCTCATTTCTTCGATGTGGTAATGAATCGCTTGGATTTCACTCACCCACACCCTTTTTCTCTCTCCAGCTTGTCGCTGCCGTCGACCTGGTCCTTCAGAGCCCTCTCGAATGCCGCGACCACCTCCATTGGACTCGCGGTGAGCTACTCCATCTTCTCGTGTCCCCATTTACTTGAATGTCAGCCCAAGAGCACCGTATCGCGCGAGCTCTAGTCATGCCGGCCATGGCGCCACCATGGGGGCCATCGCCTCGATGTGCTCCCCATCCCTATTTTGGTACTCGACTGAGTTCGCGAGAGCCTGTACTTCATTCCCGTGTGTTTGGTGTCGATCGAGGTGGTCTAGAACACCGTATCGGCGTTCGCCGTGGTGCTCGGCTCGCCGTCGGCCATGGTGGGCTCGCCGAGTCACTACGTAGACGACGGGGGGTTATCCCGTTCATTCCTCACCGTTGGATTCACTTGAACGGCCGAGATTAAAACATACCCCTTTGGGGTCATATCGGTCCACCGTGGACCGTGGACTCGATCCATAGCGTCCACGTCACTAGTTCACGCACACACATGGTGCACTGCACCACTCACGCGCAGCCGCGTGGCACCCAGTCAGCGGCCACATTGTCAACCCATAGACAGCTGGGGCAATTTTGCAGTTTAGCCCTTCGGTTTTCAGTGAATCAACCCGTGGTCCAGTATAGTTCAAAAGAATTACTTTTCAATCCTATTTTTTCATTTTAGTCCCTATAGTTTTAGGAAATAGTGCGCGCCATCCATAATTCATTTAAATTCAGATTTTAATTGTTTTAATTCAAAAATAAGTTCGGGTTATTTATAGAAATGCCATTGGAACCTTATTTCATGCATAACTTTTGCGTTTTAAGTCCGATTAGAGTGATTCTTTTGCTCATGTGTTCATAGCAGTACGTAGATTAGTTTTATAAGCTTTTCAATCTATGTTTTTTTTCTATTTGGTGTACTATTCTAATAGAAGTATATTTGTATGCATGTAATGATTGGATTGGATGCTTGATTGGTGAATTGGAACACATTTAGAGGGTGATCAGTTTGAGGCTTCTGAGGACTAGTTGGGAGATCAACGGTACTAGGAAGACTTTGAGGAAGGCAAGTGTAGCAAAGGCCCCTTGTACCTATGAACTTTACAATTCATACACATGCATGTGTCTAAATTTGAATTACCTTTAAGGACTTTACCTAGATTACTACTTGTACCACATATCCTTGTTACCTATGGTTTGGGATGCATTTTGGATAGATGTTGTAGCGCTCAACATTAATAATTGTTACACATGATTAAAGGTATTATGCAATGTGATAAAATGGAGCTTTTTAGCAACAATTAGGGGGCTAGAGTATGGGGTTGAGTACTCCAATGCCTCTCCATAAGGACTTAATCCTGAAGCGGCCACCTAGGAGGTTTCGTACAACCCCGAGTGTCATATGGATCTGACTTTAACCTATTACCTAGATTGTACTAGCTCATCTGTAGCTTTTCATAAGGGCAAGAGGGGGGCACTAGCTGGTATGTTTCTTTTCCTGCTAGGGTGTGTCCCATGCCACGACCACGCATGCCACTCCTAGAGGGGGGCAACATATGGCTAGACGGCTGAAACCTTAGCAGCTATGACTTGTTAGTGCGACTAGCGAAGGGTTATGTTGTGAAACCATGCCACACTTCCTAGGTAGAGGTGTTGTGGTCTTTGCAAACCCCGGCATTGGGAATCACGGCTCGGTGGGTAAAGTTGTACAATTTCAGCAGAAATATTTAACCTGTTATAACAGCCGTGCTCACGGATATGAGCGATCTAGATCCTTCATGATTAGTGGTTACTATGGATGGTTGGGGACTTGATATAATCTTGATTATTCATTAATAACAATTGGGTTGGTATTATTCACTAAAGTAGTAATTCTGGATGCTAAAACTTGAACAACTAAAATGGCGAACCGCAGTCAAACCGTGTCTAGCCTTTGAGCCTCATAGATCCCTTTGATATACTTGTTAAGCATGGTGAGCTTACACTTGTTTTACATTCAATGAAAATCCTAGATGGGTAACAGATCACGTGTATGAAGACTTTCCAGAAGATGTCCAGGACTACAAGATTGATGTTCACCAGTTGGACTCCCTGTGGCAATTTGGGCTTAGATTTCCGCTTTGTGTAATAATGTTGCCAATGAGCAAGACTATGTGATAACAGCATGATGAGATATGTGATGTAATAATGTACTTTACTTTGATATTATTTCAATTTGATGGTATATGTGTGTTTGGACATCCGAGGCGCACATATATGAGTACTTGATTTTGCTATGCAAAATTGGGTGGGACAGGAATCCAAGCGAAGCTTGCCTCCCTCTAGATCTAGCCCAGCTAGCTATGCCCTAGAATATGTTGGAGCTTTGAGGATGATCAGGGTTTTATCTCTTGATTGAATGACATCTTGAATGATGGAGGATACCCTATGGGTGACAGGGGCTGGTATATATGGGGGAGCATAAATCCTGAGCCCTCGGATCAAACCGACTTGAAGGAACATCGTAGATGCAAACCCTAATGCGGTGGAGAACCGACATAGTGAAATGGAGGCTGATAGGTGGGCCCATAGGCTGGCCGGCCTGTGGGGGGGCCGGCCAGCCCCACTTGGTAGCCACCTACCCTCTGCTTCGGTGGTTTGCCTCCTAGAGTTTTCTGGAACCATCTAGAGTTGTTTTCATCGCGGATAATTATGATTAATTTTGACGTTTAGGTCCACCTTAATGGTTTTCTAGATAAACCGTATTGAAACATAGATTCACCAAAACTTGTGGAATTTGTTAGTTTAAAACCCTAAACCAATGTTGAAGATTATTTTATGCCCTTATACAAGTTATATTGACGGTTTGTAATGGTTGTTACCTACCATAAACAAACAACAATGTTTGTCATGGTTCTAACCCCGCGATAGCTGGCACACCAGGTAGGGGGCAGCATCAAGTGTGATTCAGGCTCTATAGTGGTTGAAGCCACCTGCCTCATCACTAGAGCAGGCGGTGCCACACCAGACAGCGGCATCTGCTTCCCCAATGAGTTCTCCATCATAGTCGGCACCTTTGCTCTGAGCTAGGTCCTCAACTTTGGGAGCCTGGCCTACATCGCTGACTGCTACGGCGAGCTCCACTCGCTCAACAAGGTCCCATCGGTGGGCAATGAGCCCCCGGCGCTGCCTGGTCTGTCGGGCCTCCTAGGAGCAAATCTCAAGGTCCTGGCCCAAAAGATCCAACGCGGTCGGGGTCCGCACCCCATAGTGTCAGACCAGCGCTAGATGTTCTACAAGTTGGCCAACGTCCATCACCAGATCACCACCGGTGAGGTGCTCCTACTGCCTGACCACTTCTGGTACTACCTCCTGAACATGCCTTTCGGGATCCAAAATGCGGTGGCATCCTTCTAGCTAGAGCTAGAGCACCTCGTCAGTTGCGAGGTGCCACGGAGCACCATCCTGTCTGGCATGGTGGGGACTGACGTCCCCTCGCTGCGCACCTTCCTCGAGATCCTCTTGGGGAATGGCCTAGAGTACAACTCCGATGACATCGACTGCTATGCCCCACCTTGCATGTCCTACCACATCAATGGTGAGGACCCCATGGAGGAGGCGCCTGTGCTCATGCCGCTGGACTAGTCCTCATAGCCGCGCGAACTACCTGTTTACACCAAAATTTGGAGAGAGAAAACATGGGAACTCAAAGCTTCCAAAATTGTGTCGATCAAGGAATCGATTACATAAGGATCGATATCAGCTGATTCAGATATGACTCTGGAATCGGATCTCTTTATATGACATCAGCAGATAGCAATGATGAGCCACGGTTGGCGCCAGGAAATTACATATCGGACTCTACAAAAAGGGAAAGATTAGGGTCCAAGTTATCTTAAATTAGGAATGTTTTCTTCTATGCCAAAGATTGTAATGAGTCGTGCTCAAGTAGGACTCATGTTTAGCCTCCAGGTATAAATATTGGACCCCGGCTATTGTAAGAGGACACACAATCAATCAAATACAAGTTACTTACTTTTTCAGCTCCGGCCACCCCTTAGGAGTAGGAGTAGAGTAGATCTCGACGAGTTCTTCAGCGAGCAGGGCTGCATCGGTCTGGCCGACCTCTGGCTTGTCTATAAGTATCATCATAGCTTATACTTCTATTCGTACGGCTGCATCAATCCGATCGACCTCCACTGCGACTCTGGTATAAGCTAGTTATCGACTCTTGTTTAGTTCAAGTATGGATGCATCGATCCGGTCGACCTCCACTGCTCGAACTAAATTAAGGTCAAGTTATTGGCTCTATATAAGGGTGGCGTCCTTTGGATAGATTCATTAAGTTACCGATATTGCTTATTGCTTTCATTATTTATTTAATTACAGCAATATCACTTCGCCCAATTGAGATTGATCTAGATCAGCCTTATATCCTGTTTAACCCATCATTTATTAATCTAAATTGATCTAATTTGCACCTTAAATGATAAGTTATGTTTTATCGGCTGCTTTATGTCAATCTTGATCGTGCATAGCGTGCGGTTAAGGCATGTCTGGTCTTGAATAGATCTATTGGCTAACGAGAACCGTTCCATGGCCTGTGTGATTCTGCCTCACACCCCACTATTAGCACCATGGAGTGGGGGTCGTTATTTGGTAGATCTGTTCCTGATAGGGCATGACTTTAATTGTGTGGTATGCCTGAATCGGCTGTTTTAGCTGATATCGAGTGTTTTCACATATGAAGTTCGCGTCACGAGACCGTTGAAGTAAAGATAGGTTGAAAGATGTGTTAGCCCCATGATCTTATTATTGTATTATGGCCTGCATGATTCTGCCTCATGCCCCACTGATATTAGTAATAAGTTAGGGTCATCGAATTTATCGTTGTTTCTATGGCCTGCATGATTCTGCATCATGCCCCATTGGTCATAATGATAGATGAGATCTAATATGTTCATTAGATTTATCTCTATTAAATGGTTAAATGATGATAAGCTATTTCTTTTATATATAAAAAGGGATTCGGTTACTTGCAGTCATTGACTTAGCATAAATTGATTATTGTTGACATCCTATTGCCATTGACCGGTATTTGTCTAAATAACGATATTCATCCTGAATTATAACCGATTTTTCCTTCCATAACTCCATGAGTTTTAATCGATTTATTCTTATGAGTATGCTGGAATCGGCTATTTAGTCGACCTCCTTCCACATCGGCTCTCAGAGACACACATTCGGGACTATCTGGCAACACCGGCATATTCCACCTTAAATTACTGATTAGCTTTCTCTCCTTGTCAATTGTAGGGTCAAATTGACTAGCACGTCTCGGGAGGAGTGCGCAGGATCGATAATCCCTACGTTGAAGCTAGGTGGATCTCCAGCTCCATCCAGTGGACCATTCTGGCTTGCTCGTGTGCCCTCGGCATCGGGATGAAATTTTGTGCCGACACACGTTTTGGCACGCCTGGTGGGACACCACAATCATCATGGTGGCTTACAACAACAACGACATCCTTATGGTACCTTATGAAGACCTACCTGATGGAGATAAAGATGTCATCGGCAAAGCTATAGAATAATTTTAGAACAAGTGTTTGTTGTCCTACACCAAAACACGTGACAATACAATTGTTCAGAAATATCCACTACCCAGAGTTCTGTTGCATGGGCAGACAGATGCATATGAGACTGAAGATAGGTGTTTCTTCACGGAAGCTATAAACAAGTCTGTTCATGATGCCATATCGAACCATAATGAAATTTTCTTGAACACATTCCATAACAGCATGAAAGAGGTGTTTCATGGGTTTCCAGTTGATCAGGTTGGACTGGCTTATTACAACATTCCACATCTGTTGACTCAAGGGACTAATCAAACCGGTACTAGCTGTCAAGAAGTAGCACCAGCTAGTAATGATGATGTCCAGGTAGTTCAGAGTTTATCTGAACAAGCTCAAGGTGTTACTACAAATCAAATAGAGTATAATCCTGGACCATTAGTGCAGCATGTGCAACAGCCGACGGGGTAAGGTCAGAACCAGGTGATTAATTTTGGCACATCAGGCCACATACCATCATCGGCTCAAAAAATAGCACCATCAATTCAAAGGATCCGTAGAGATATAGATCCTAATGTCTATAACCATAGGCTTCAAGCATCAAACCAGCAAAGGACCTAGCAGATAGAGATTCCATAGGGGTATCATTATGGCATAGATTATAACACCCTTCACATAATTCTGAATCCAGGATATCAAGGCACACGGGATTTCAGTCCATAGATGGGTCAGCAAGTGCAAAGAAATCCAAATTCACATGCTGACGAGTTGTTGCTAAAGGTGATCGAGATAATGAAGAATCAATTCGGTCCGAAGCCAAAAGGGCTGACCTTATCGTACAAATGCCCATATCCAGAATGGTATGATTTGGTCACTCTTCCTACAAATTATAGGCTCCCAGAGTTTGCTAAGTTCACTGGCCAAGACAGCACAAGCACAATAGAACATGTTAGTTGGTATCTTACACAATTGGGTGAGGCATCAGTTGAGGAGGCCCATCGAGTTCATTTCTTCTCCCTGTCACTATCAGGGCCAGCCTTCACTTGGTTTTCATCACTACCAGTCAACTCCATTGCTAATTGGGCTGACCTAGAAAAGAAATTTCATACATATTTTTATACAGGGACTGGAGAAAAGAAGATTACCAATATAAGGCAGAAAACTAACGAATCAGGCACTGAGTTTCTTCAGAAGTTCCGAGAGACTAGGAATTTGTGTTTCTCATTAAATTTGGCTGATGATCAGCTAACCGCTTTGGCCGTTTAAGGGATGCTGCCAACATGGAAAGAAAAATTGCTAGGATAAGAATTTGATAACTTGGGTCAATTGCCTCAATGAGTGGTGGCGCTCAATAGCCAATTCCAGAGTATGCGCAGAGATACCTGATTCCAGAAGAGTACCACAGTGGCCGAAGCTTATAATCCATATTCAGTCGATGACAGCTATGAAGATGAAGAAGAGGTTGCCATGGCTGAATGGAATTGGAGCAAAAAACAGTGATGGTGCCAAATCCTTAGGGAAGAGTAGTCGAGGAGAGCTATGACTTTGATGTCACAAAATCAGACAAGCTCTTCGATTTCTTGCTTGAGAAGGGACAGATCAAGTTGCTCGATAATCATGTTATGTTGCCCCCTGATCAGTTGAAGAATAAGAAGTTCTACAAGTTCCATAACGCTACTTCTCATTCCACTAATGAATGCAGAATTTTCCGGTAGCATATACAGAGGGCTATTCAGCAAGGAAGACTCAAATTTGATACGCCTCGGAAAATAAAAGTTGATAATCCTTTCCTAGGGGATCAAAACATGGTCGATGCTAGGCTACTCAAAGGAAAGACTAAGGTCCTAACATCAAAAGAAGCAAAAACAGTCGATCCCGAGATGCAAATATCGGCTGACGAATACAGAGAAATTAGAAGACATCGCGACAAGCAAAAGATCCGATATGATCGGGGAAAATGTCAAAATGTGGGGCGACAAAGCCATAGGTTACATCTCGAATTCTGTTGAATAAATGGCAGTGATAGAAGGAAAAGGATTATCAGCATTGGTTAGAAGAACAAGAATTCCAGCGTCAACAAAAAAAGAGAGATATGAAAGAAAGCAAGCTAAATCGCATTGGAATTGTCCTTTCTTCAGACATTGTAGGAACGAAGGTTTGAAGTTGCCTACCAGGAATAACTATCCAAAGTGCAGCGATCAATATTTGGAGTTTAGGCAATTTTAAGCCAACCGTCGGTCTATCCATGCTCAAGATGCATGTCATCATAATAACATGGATCGGCGCTTCAAAAATGGAAGCGTTCATAATCGGCTTGGAAAAAGAGTTGTTGGTCAAAACTAGGCTGATTATGAAGAAGAAAGTAATGAAGAAGAATATGTTTGGCAGGAAGGCCAATGGTGTCCAGGAGGTTTGACAAGAAGTTAGAAGAGAAGGGTGCAACACCTAAGGAATAAAGAGTTGGAACAGGCTCAGGCATCTAGTAAACCTCAAGTATGGCGTGCTAAGCAAACAGCCGATAGAAGGCAACCATTAGGCTAATATTCAAATGGCTTTTCTGTTGCCATCAGAGTTCAGAGCTCCGGTAGATCAAGAAGTTTATTCAAATTTCGATGAATCAGAGTATGAGGAGATAGTTGTTAAGTTGACTGTTATACAGCAAGCAATATTTGATAAACCAGTCAAGCATTGGCATTTAAAAGGTTTATATGTGAAAGGTTTTGTTGATGGGAAGCCGATGAACAAGATGTTGGTGGATGGAGGTGTTTCTGTCAATCTCATGCCTTACACTACTTTTCATAAACTGTTGTGTGCCATCAACCATGCATCAGTGTTTGATTCAATGGCATGGAGATGATGTCGAGCTGGTTCGTACCGATGAGTTTGTGAGTATCGCAAAGCCAATCCAGTCTTCTAGGAACTAGGGGACTTCGAATGCCTTTCTGGCAAGATATGGGAAGGAGGCTTCATTAGAATTAATAATGAAGGCCAACAGCCGGTTCAAGCAATCGGCTCTGAGAGTTTGTTTTAGTGGATAGTCATAGCTTCACGTTGGCCATTGGATTAGAGAAGAATAAGCATTGGTCCTGGAGATAGGCTTAGGCTGACGTATGTGAACGCTAAGTCAAAACATAAATGCAATTCAGAGTTGATGGATCTATTAAAGGAAGTTTTGTTTTGCTTAATGAGATGCTTGGCCTTGATCAATCGATCGTTTGACCTTTGGTCTAAAAAGTTCTGGTGCAACCTATCAATAGCATTCAACAAAATATATTTGAAGGAATATTATCCTAACATTTGATCAACACTTGATAGCCGATTCGTTTAGTCATCGCCTCTAATAGCTGGTACCAGAAGGGTATCGCCTCTAGTTCAAAAATAAGCCTAAAGATGGGAAAAAGCCGATACGATATGTATCACCTATAGAGCAAAAACAAAAAAAACAAAGACATTCATAACACGTACAGGGGCATTGCACTGAAACACATTCATGAAAGAACAGAAGGTTTCATTCATTAGTTTGCCCTAGATACAAGCTAATCGAAGACCTTGTTCACCACATCTTGAGCAGATGTGATGTCCACAATGGCCTCTCGCCGTGATGACAAACTCCTCAAACAAATCCTCATGCTCCTCGGGGCCATCGCCCATCAGGAAGCTAGTTCCATGGCGTGGAGCTCATACCCAGTCTGGACTTGCGCCGCGGTCAGTGCCACCGACGCGCCATGACGAACACCGTGGAGGGCGATTTCCTAAACGTGGGCCAGAATGTCTTGGAGGCGAGCGTTGATGAGGGGACCCTGAGCATTGACGGCGTCCGCGGCCGCATTCACTACTAGTTGGAGGGACTCCAACTGCACTGTCAAGGCTAACGATCACAGAAAATAGAAGAACTATCAAGATAAAGATAGTGGAAATCAGAATAGAAGCATTCATGGAACTCAACTTACCCACCACCACGGCGTCAGACTCAGCCAGCCGTGCTCGAACAACACTGGCCTCCTCCTCGGTCGCATGAAGGGCAGCCTGAGAAACCCCGAGGCGGATCTCGAGCTAGCCATTTTCCTGAGTCGCCTCGACACAGCGGTTCTAAGCCGCCCTCCACTCTTGAAGAAAATGCCGGGCGTTGCCACCGTTGTTGGAGTCAGAAGAATCCGACGATGAGGCCGGCGTAGAACATGCAGCGTCAGAGGGCTCGCTGGCCCTGGGAAGAGGACGGAGACTATCATTCAAAACAAATCTATAGACAAATTAGAACAGTTTGTTGTCACAAGCAGAAGATGTCGATCTCACCACATGCATCGGAGGTGCTGGTTCACCGGCATATTCTCCTCCAGGACCTCCTTCGCCGCACGCTTGCCGCGGTTGTTCTCGCCGGCCATGAAGTTGATCGGATCTACAAGAAGGGAGGAAGGCCGCTACAGAGTTCTGTGAGGGTGAGGAAGTGCAAAGGCATAGGAGCGGTTGTGAGTGCAGATGTGTTCAAGGCCAGAGCCCTCAGCTGGTATTTGAAGCCTTGGAGCAAAGAGGTAGATGCCTCGGAACGTGCAAAAGGCAACCGCAATTAATAGAAGGCGAAGCGCCACTTCACTAATACCGAAGGGAATACGGCGTGGGGTGACTAAAGACAGAAGATCAAGAGGTTCTCTTAATAAAGGCTATGTTTTCAGACCTAAATGGGATTAAGATCGGGAGTCTAGAATCGGCTATTTTCAAATCGGCTCTGTAGCCGAAACAAAGAAAACACAGTGAGATAATGAAAAGTATGGTTGTCATTGGTTCTACACAAGACATATGTTGATACACGAATTACAAGTCTAGAACATCCTGGATCGCTTTCAACACTTCTAGCCGAATAGCATCAACTTCTGCGATTTCTTGTTTGTCTTCTTCGGCTGATCTAGGAATGCTCTCGAGGCTACTTCGGATGGCTCTGCCTTCTCTGTTTCTTTTGTTGAATGGTATTAGGTATTTGAGCCAGGGTGGACTTATGATGATCAATGGCAGCCTTCACATTTTCTAGCTCCTTCTCAAGTTCTGCACGCCTGGCTTCCAGTTGAGACAATTCTAGGTCAATACTGAGGGAGAAGTTCTTCAAGTGATCAATCCACTGTGTTAGTTCTTTAGCCTCTTGCCTGTTGGAGTTCCCCTTGGCCAACAAAGTTTCACGATTGAATAGATTCCTCTGAGCCTGTTTCACCCTCAAGACCTGATCTTCAAAAATGGATAGAGGGGATAAGACTCTTGAGAGAGCTGAAGATGGATTACCCTTAATGGCCAAGAAGGCTCTATGCGTTGAATCAGTGTCTTGGACCAAATCGGCTATATTCTTCTCAAACATTGGTAGAACATCTCTTAGCTGACTTTTGGTCTCTTCTGACAAAACTTCCTTGGAAGAGGTGGATGACAATCTGATTTCATCCTCATCAAGATACTCCTCAAGATTGAAAGAGTAACTCAGGGCTAGAAGATTGAGTGCCTGTGTATAAAGAAATCTTGATTAGGAGGTTTAAATTAGTTTATAACAAATGGATGGCAAAGAGGATATAGTACCTTCTCTGTAGTAGCCTCTATCTAAAAAGAAGGAATAACTGATGATGCGCCAATAGCATCTGGTTGAATCGGCTCTGAGCTTTCAACATTGGTATCTACAATGTCAAGGAAAATTTTAGTTTATAATTATTGCAGAAAAATAAAAGGGACATATAACTTCCTTACCATCAGTTGCATGCTAAGTTGGGGAATCAACAGTCTGAGTGTCGATGGCAACAAGATCACCTTCAACGCCGATAGGATCATTAAGTGGACTGTCAGGCTCCTGCTCTTGCATGGGTGTTTCCTCAGGAAGTATCTGGCATGGTAAGAAGCCAGGTGAAGGATGGAAACTGAGTAGATCAAAAATTTAAAGAAAATGCTCTGACAAGCATCAAGGATAAAACTCACATTTTCTGCTATTATGGAAGCATCAGTTATTTCAATCGAAATCGGCTCCTTCTGAGGATCAGCCGATGGAGGTTCAGTTGGTGCTGAGTCAAATGCCTGAGATAGCAGTCCCACACCTAGAGTAGGTTGAGACGCAATGCTCGATAACTATGAAGGAATGGGGTTAGCAATTGAATATCGTTGTGGGAAGGAAATGAATTGTTTACCTGAGCAGCTGACGGTCTCGTTCTGTGGAGCCTCTTCCCAGTAGTGGTTTTCTAGGTTGTCCCTTGAGCCGCCTTGTGCTTTGAAGAATGATATGTTACGATAGTGGAGGCAGCATGAGTTTTCATTAATTTTTCAGTGAAGGCGCAGCCGATCCCATTCTTGAAACTGGGCACGGTGGCTGGTAATCTAAAGGATGCCCCTTCCTATCCAAGCTTGGAGGATCAAATTCAGCATCCTAGAAAGGTCGATTAGAACAGTTGGTAGAGTAAATCGTCAAGCAGTTTTCTTGAAAAGAAATGGCAAGTTACCTCTCTATCAGAAGCAAATTCCCCATCCAGAGCTATACATAAAGGGTGAACCAACCCACAGAAAAGATGAGAGTGTCATTCTTGCCACCAGGAGTTAAAGAGAGTGGAAGAGAAGGTGACTCTGATCCAATCATGCAAGCAAAGGGAAGGAAGGTCTGACCCTAGTTGGAAAACTCTAGAGACTTCTAGTACTTCACTAATATCCTCTCTTGGCCTCAATATGTCCTTGAAGAAAAGTTGAGGAGGCAATTGACCAAAACCAAACTGATAAGCTACAAAAGAGGGGTTGTAGAATTCATAGGTTGGAAGATTGCCTAGAAGGAAGGAGCCTATGGCCATTTTTCCACGACCATGTCAAAATTCAGCTGGAAGAACGCAGGGCTTGATGAAGAATTAAAGATTACAACCGCTATCTCATCCGAGCAGCCTGATTCAAATCAGAATTTGAATGGGAAGATTAGCTCATCATTCTCATCCTCATTATATGGTAGCCAAGTTAGAATGCCTACATCGAACCCTCTGTAAAACTTTTTGAAGAGATGGCCAATATCGATATCAATTATTATGACCGATGCAGCCTCCCCATAGCTCATGCACTGACGGGTTCTTCCTTCCTCACCTCTATATTCCTCATCAAAGTTGGAAGAGGAGAAACTCAGACTTCTAAGATCAGGCCTTACAATCTTGTGCATGTACAGGTTGAGCCATAGTTGTATCAACCACCAAGGGCCACTGATAGTATGCACTGGTTCGTTCTTAAGCAATTGGGCAGCTACCTGGTGCATCAGATGATAAGCAGCCCCTAATAGATACTTTCCAAGAGGGATATCCTTGCCTACTACCAAATGCTCTACCATAAGCTTATGATTGTAAGTTGGACCATAGGATGACCCACAAAAGATGAATCTCTCCAACCACATATTTAGAAAGGCCACATATTCCCTTTCACTGACAGTTGATTCATCTCCAATATGGTTCAGAATATAACTTGCCCATCCTGTGCAATATGATATTTTGGCTAATTTCTTGGAACCAGCACTCAAGTATTCATAAGGCTGCATTGGTCTAGTTATTCTAAGGCCGGTCAACATATAAACATCGGCCAAGGTAACGGTCATCAGGCCATGACCAAAAACAAAAGCGTTTAGGGCATTGGACCAGAAATAAGATACAGAAATCAAGAATGAATCAATCCTCTCCATCCCAGACAATGAGTGTGTCAAACATTGATTCAAATCATACACATCCCAATCTTTGGCCTTTTTCTTGGATACCCTACGAAACCAATCTCTCCACCCCTTGGGCATTTTAGGCCAGTTTCTTAAGGGAGTTTTGATATTCCAGGAGGACAAATCCACTACAAACTATTTGAAGGGGATTTGGTTTTTTTCTTGACGGATCAAATAGATGGATCAGGATCACCCATAGGCTCGAGAAAATAAACATTGGAAGTAACAGTTGATGGGATCAAGATTTTGTTCCTCATTTCCTAGAAATCGAATAAAATAAATTTGAGGACAAAGGAAATACAGGGTAGTGACCGATATTTTGAGAATGGGAATTTGAGAGCATACCTCAGGGATGTGGTCGCTGGTCGCCATTATCGCTGAGATAGATGTGAATCTAAGGAGGACTGCTTGAATAAGAGCTTAACTGGGCAGAAGATTTGCTAGGGTTGAAGCTTTGGCGATGGCGGCATCGGCTGTTGAGATTTGCTCGAGAAAGAAGGGGAAAGCAAACAGGCCGAGTGAGTCGGAAAAGATACTATTGGGACATTATATAAGACTTGGCCCAGGAAGTCAGGAGTCACGCGTATATCTCGGAGCAAAATGGTTGCGGCGTGGTAAACAGATAAATAGGAATTTTGGAATAAAATCACTTTTATCCCAAAATTAGGGGCATGTGTTTACACCAAAATTTGGAGAGAGAAAATGTGGGAACTCGAAGCTTCCAAAATTGTGTCGATCAAGGAATTGATTACATAAGGATCGATATCAATTGATTCAGATATGACTCTGGAATCGGATCTCTTTGGATGACATCAGCAGATAGCGATGATGAGTTACGGTTGGCGCCAGGAAATTACATATCGGACTCTACAAAAAAGGAAAGATTAGGGTCCAAGTTATCTTAAATTAGGAATGTTTCCTTCTATGCCAAAGATTGCAATGAGTCATGCTCAAGTAGGACTCATGTTTAGGCTCTGGGTATAAATATTAGACCCCGGCTATTGTAAGAGGACACACAATCAATCAAATACAAGTTACTTACTTTTTTGGCTCCGGCCACCCCTTAGGAGTAGGAGTAGAGTAGATCTTGGCGAGTTCTTCAGCGAGCAAGGCTACATCGGTCCGGCCGACCTCCGACTTGTCTGTAAGTACCGTCATGGCTTATACTTCTGTTCGTACGGCTGCATCGATCCGGTCGACCTCCACTGTGACTCTGGTATAAGCTAGTTATCGACTCTTGTTTAGTTCAAGTACGGATGCATCGATCCGGTCGACCTCCACTGCTCGAACTAGATTAAGGTCAAGTTATCGGCTCTATCTAAGGGTGGCATCCTTCGGATAGATTCATTAAGTTACCGATATTGCTTATTGCTTTCATTATTTATTTAATTACAGCAATATCACTTTGTCCGATTGGGATTGATCTAGATCAGCCTTATATCCTGTTTAACCCATTGTTTATTAATCTAAATTGATCTAATATGTACCTTAAATGATGAGTTATGTTTTATCGGCTGCTTTATGTCAATCTTGATCATGCATAGCGTGCGGTTAAGGCATGTCTGGTCTTGAATAGATCTATTGGCTAACGAGAACCATTCCATGGCCTATTATCATGGCCTGTGTGATTCTGCCTCACACCCCACTGTTAGCACCGTGGAGTGGGGATCATTATTTGGTAGATCTGTTCCTGATAGGACATGACTTTAATTGTGTGCTATGCCTGAATCAGCTGTTTTAGCCGATATCGAGTGTTTTCACATATACAATTCACGTCACGAGACTGTTGAAGTAAAGATAGGTTGAAAGATGTGTTAGCCCCATGATCTTATTATTGTATTATGGCATGCATGATTCTGCCTCATGCCCCACTGATATTAGTAATAAGTTAGGGTCGTCGAATTTATCGCTATTTCTACAGCCTGCATGATTCTACCTCAGGCCCCACTGGTCATAACGATAGATGAGATCTAATATGTTCATTAGATTTATCTCTATTAAATGGTTAAATGATGATGAGCTATTTCTTTTATATATAAAAAGGAATTCGGTTACTTGCAGTCATTGGCTTAGCATAAACTGATTATTGTTGACATCCTATTGCCATTGACCGGTATTTGTCTAAATAACGATATTCATCCTGAATTATAACTGATTTTTCCTTCCATAACTCCATAAGTTTTAACTGATTTATTCTTATGAGTATGCTGAAATCGGCTATTTAGTCGACCTCCTTCCACATCAGCTCTCAGAGCCACACATTCGGGACTATCTGGCAACACCGGCATGTTCCGCCTTAAATTACTGATTAGCTTTCTCTCCTTGTCAATTACAAGGTCAAATTGACTAGCACGCCTCGGGATGAGTGCACGGGATCGATAATCCCTGCGTTGGAGCTAGGCAGATCTCCAGCTCCATCGAGCAGACCCTTCTAGCTTACTCGTGTGCCCTCGACACGGGACAAAATTTCGTGCCGACGCTACCTTTAGGAGAAGGCAACTCGACTTTTGGCTCGGCAGGTGGACCTAGAAGTCACTGAGGCAAAGCTTGAACTCCGAATGTAGGAGCTTGCATAGCTACAAGCCGTGCAGCCCCCTGTCAATGACGACGACGCCCGCACGGGGGCTCCTAGCACGTTGTGCTTCTCGATGTCGTGCCGCGCTCTCTCGATCGTCTCCGGCATGCCAAAATCGAAGACTAATGAGCGGCTACACAAGGCAAGATGGATCCTTCATATCGCCCTCGAGCAAGAGGCTGAGAGTTTTGCTTCCTGGTTAAAAGGTCCTAATGGCTAGAGGAGGGTTAATAGCCTATAAAAATTTCTTCAACAACACTAAACAAAGCGGTTAGATAATAATAAGGCGAAGCGAATGTTGCGCTAGCCTACTAAAAATGCAAGACACCTATCACAATTCTAGTCACTATAGTCTCTAGGCACACAATGCCAAGTCACTACCACTAAGTTAGTGTGCTCTCAAAGACTAACTAAAGAGCCTCACTAACCATTAGACCCGACACAAGCTAGCTCTCAAAACTAATTACATTAAAGAGCGTAGCAATACTAGAATGTAAGTATAAGAGAGAGGATGTGATAGTTATACCACCCTGGCAAGAGATGATCAATCAATTACAATGAATACCAAGAAATCCTTAGAAACAAGATGACACAAGATTTTTCACCGAGGTTCACTTGCTTGTCGGCAAGCTAGTCCCCGTTGTGGCGATTCACTCACTTGGAGGTTCACGTGCTTATAGGCATCACACGCCTAACCCACAATTGGGTGCCGCACAACCAACACAAGATGAGGATCACACAAGCCACGAGCAATCCACTAGAGTACCTTTTGGCCTCTGCCGGAAAAAGGTCAAGAACCCCTCACAATCACCATGATCGGAGCTGGAGACAAGCACCTTCCTCCACCTGATGATCCTTGCTACACCAAGCCATCTAGGTGGTGGCAACCACCAAGAGTAACAAGCAAAACCCGTAGCAAAACACAATCACCAAGTGCCTCTAGATGCAATCACTCAAGCAATGCACTTAGATCACTCCCAATCTCACAAAGATGATGAATCAATGATGGAGATGAGTGGGAGGGCTTTGACTAAGTTCACAAGGTTGCTGTGTCAATACAAATGGCCAAGAGAGTGAGCTTGATCTGGCCATGGGGCTTAAATAGAAGCCTCCATGAAATAGAGCCATTAGCCCCTTGTTGCATGCTTCCACGACGCGACCAGACATGCCGATCAATATGACCGGACACAGATGCCCCCCATGTTCAACCACAACCGCACGATCTCAATGGTTGGCAAACCTCCTCCGTTCATTAAGTGATGATCGGACACACGGCCAAGGAGACCGGACATGCCAATCCATAGTCAGCACAAGCACGCGCCAACACCAGCACCGTGTGACCGGACACGACCATCCTAGCGGCAACGCAGCGTTAGGTCACATCCAGTAAGGGTCTAGAGAGGAAAAATGATGACCAGATGCATTCGATCGTGCATGACCGGACTCACCCCGGCATCTGATCCTCTCTAGCATGCGAAGAAGCTTACATCAGCGTACGTCATCCCGTGACCGAATGTAGGCCCTACACGATTGGTCACTTTTACTATTTAGCATCTGGTTGTTCATAGAGACCGTGCCTTCACTGCCCAACACTGACCGAATGCAGGCACAGAGTCCGCTCGCTGCGAGAGCAGCATTTGATCAATGAAAAATAGTGCCTCCACTACACCAACTTCGCCACCCTTGCTCAAATGTGCTAACCACCAAGTGTATCACCTTGTGCACATGTGTTAGAATGTTTTCACAAACATTTTCAAAGGTGTTAGCACTCCACTAGATCTAAATGCATATGCAATGTGTTAGAACATCTAGTGGCACTTTGATAACCGCATTTCACGATGAGTTTCACCCCTCTTAATAGTACGGCTATCAATCCTAAATGTGATCACACCCACTAGGTGTCTTGATCACTAAAACAAAATGGCCCTATGAATTTCACCTTTTCCTTGAGCTCATTTTGTTTTCCTCTTTCTTCTTTTCCAAGTCTGAGTTCTTGATCATCACCATGGTCACTCCACCATCATCATGATCTTCACCAATTGCTCCATCACTTGGAATGTGCTACCTATCTCATGATCACTAGAGCAATAGGTTAGCACTTTGGGTTTCATCAATTCACCAAAACCAAACTAGAGCTTTCACCGGCGTCACACCGTGCTCTCCTGATCATCCCAGCCGACGGCCACCGTTAATAGGGACTGCTCTGATGCACATGCCCTGCCACTAGGCAGAGATAGCGGTGACTCCTCTGGCAATAGCTCTGATCGACCATGGACCAGGGGCGCCAAGCCCCGGTAGGAGCAAAGGTGCGAGCTTTCCCCTCGGCACCTACCTGCACACCACTAGATCGGCGACAACTGCAACGTATGCGACACCATTGAAGCCAGACGACATGGTCAGGCGTAGTCCCGCTCTCCCAAGCGAAGGGGTAGGGGCGCTGCCCCAGATCACTTCGGCCCCCTGGTGTTCGGGACAGTGATCTAAGCGGCCCCCTACCCCTCCGGCCACCGACGTACATCACTAAGTACAATGGCGAGACCAACCCGAACCACTGGCTAGGGGACTATCACCTCGTCATGAGGGCTGAAGGGTCGAATGATGACTTCACCATCCAGTACCTTCCTCTGCTCCTATCAAGCTCGACTAGAGCCTGGCTCCAGCAGCTTGAGCCCAACAGCATCGCTGCTGGGGCGACCTTCGCTCCGTCTTCGTCGGTCACTTCTAGGGCACGTATACTTGGCCCGGGAAAACTTGGGACCTCCGCAACTGTCGATAGACAGGGGTGAAACTTAAGCATCAAGGATTCAAGTGCATACTTCATAAGCATAATGATTATCTCAGTACAGTGATGGTACATAAACAGTAGAATTACAGAAATTCTTACCAAAATGCTGGATCCAAGATATTAATAGTTAATTTAGATAAACACCCACAATTTACATGGCCTACATGACAAAATACATATTAAGCCGAAGTCCTCGATGAGTCAATTACCTATGACAGAAGTACTAGTTAGATGACTAAATATGTCGAGAAAAGACGGATTTAGAACTGAAAAATGATAAAATATGAAAGTAATGCATCACCTCTAGTATTTGCGATCTCTCATTTTCTTGAAACGGTCCACTACAGCAGCATTGCTAACTTTCAACATTTTCTCTTTCTCCACATAACAAATGAGACTATTACTCATGTACTGATCACCCATACAATTGTGCAAAGATGTTTTCACTATCTTCATTCCTGTCGCACATCACCAATATAATGGAAAAGTTCAGAATTCAGATCTCTCAATTGCACGGAATCAAAGTCACTTGGGTATAGCTTAGCTAGGCTTATCAAACTATCCATGTTGAAATCATGAAATGAATCTCTTGGGTTGAAAGCAGCTGAACATACTAGCAATTGAGTGGCAGTCTCATTGAAGCGACTATCAAGCTCTTGTAGCAACCAATCAAAGACTTGATTAAAACAATCAACTTGAAAATGATGCTTGTTGGTAATTCCAGATTTTTTTTCTTAGCCTAGTTGGATCAATGTAAGGCTCATCCATTTCTAGCTTGGAAATATCATGTTCATCACAAAATGCATACACTTCTCCAAGTGTTTGCTCCCATCCATCTCTTCTAACCTTATCTAAATGGCTTCTAGTAGACCTCACATAATTAACACCATTCACAATATCTTGATCTTTTTGTTGCAATGCATTTGACAAGACATTTGTGATAGTCAAAATGTTCAACATGAGATGCAAATAAAAGACAAACTCAAAAGACTGGAAGTACACAAGAACGCCCCTTGCCTTTCCATCCTTGTCCTCATTTTCCACAAATTCCAACACTTTGATAATTGTTTGGAACAAGTTAACTAGACTTCTAAGAGATTTATAGTGAGAACTCCAATGAGTATCTCCATGTCTTTAAATACATTGTTCTTGATTCAATCATGTCCCAGTTTCAAGTAACCCACAACCTAAGGCCTTACTAACTTCTTTGAGATTTATGTCTCTAATCATGTCCCTTCTCTTTGAAGATCCACCCACCACATTCAACAAGGTAGAAATCTTGCTAAAAAATTCTGCAATGCATGTATGCTTTCTAGCAACACCTACAACCACTAGTTAAAGTTGATGAGCAAAGCAATGGACATAATATGCACTACTATTTTCTCTCATGATCAATGATTTTAAGCTATTGAGCTCACCTTGCATATTGCTAGCACCATCATATCCTTGGCCTCTCACTTGCTTTATGCTCAACTTGAACCTAGCAAATAGAGAATAATAGATGACTTGAGGTTTGCAGAAGTTGTATCCTTCACATGAACAAGCCCAACAAAGCTCTCCTTCACAACTCCACACCTATCAACATATCTCAACACCACAGCCATTTGCTCCTTGCAAGAGACATCTCTAGACTCATCAACTAGCAAGCAGAATACATCTTGCCCTATGTCTTCAAGGATGGAATGCAAAATCTCATCTGCAAAACATTTAATGATGTCTTTGTATGTCGGAAGACACCAAAAGACTATTGTCTGCAGCATCAATTGTTAATGCCTTGGCTAAAGCCGGATCATGCTCAGCTAAGCACTGATAAAACTCCCTATAGTTCCCTCTATTGTAGGATGTCTTTGACTCATCATGACCTCGAAAAGGCAAACCTTGCTTTAGTAGCAATCTAGCAGTATCAATGGCACCATAGAGTCAGAACATAATATGCATTCTTAAAAGACTCGAGCTGTTTGCGTAAAACAACATCAATGTGTTGTTCTTTTTGCAACAGAACTTCACATTTTTTTAATGCTACATTACGAGGGCTGCCAACTCCACCAACATGCTCCTTTAATCTATCTTTATTATTCCAACAATTCCAACCATCTACGACAAATGACTTGTAACCAGCTCCCTTATTAGTAGGGTCTCTAAACAAGAAACAAGTACAACAATATGCTTTATCAGTGGACTCATTGTACTCAAGCCAATTACACAATTCCGGATTAAACCTTCTACATTTTGCTCCAATCCAAGTCCCTGGAAAATCAAGAGTGCGAGGTTGACAAGGCCCATTTAGCAGATAATTTCTTCTTACTGAATCTCGAAGATTAGGATGATAAGCACGTATATCTTTCCTTTTGCCTGGATCAAATTGGACCTCCTCCTCCCAATTGATTTCCTCTGGAACTGAAACACGAACATTAGTTTCTTGTTGATGAGGTTCATGAGAAGTATTAGCATTGCTAACAGCCCCTGATTGCTAACATCATATGGTGCTTTCCATTTCAACCATTTGTCCATAAGCTTACCTGCCATTGCACGTTTTCCAAAGAATTAAGTGAGAAAAAAACAAGTATTTGATTCGATCAAAGATTCAAAGATGCAGAAGCTTACTCGACATGAGCTCCGATGACTTGGCGATAAGCTCCAGCAGTCCTGCCGGCGTGACAATCCGGTGGCCATGATCTGTGAGGCGTGAGCCGTGAGCGATGTTTTTTCCCTCGCGATGGTCGCAATTTTGGGCAGGCGAAGCGACAGCCTCGCCCACTCGGCTCTCTGCTTCGTAGTCGTCGTAGAGTTACAGTTGCGGTCAAAGTTTCTACGCGAAGGAAACGATGCGTCATGCATTCAGCATTTAGTCTATTTCCTAGACATCCTAGCTGGGCCGACCGCACGGCAAGATTGGCCTGCTTGTGGCCTATGAACGCATCAAGCATGGACTCACGGTGGTGCACATGTGTTACTTCCTATTAACTTGTATTTTGATTTTACCCTGGTGTCGGTGCACTCGGGTCAGCCCACGTAGCTTCGCCCCTGCCGGCACAGGGTCGATGAGACCCTCCGAGAGTACATCCAATGCTTCTCCAAGAAGCGCAACGAGCTCCTCAACGTCACCGACGCCGACGCGATCAATGCCTTCATCTGTGGCACGACATGCGAGGCGCTCATCCACGCACTTGGCCATGAGACCCCGCGCACAACACGGGAGCTCCTGGACGTCGCCACCTAGTACGCCACTGGCAAGCAAGCTGTCCAGGCTAACTTCAGCGGCAAGGCCAAGGTCGCCGGCCACCTTAGCGGTGGAGACGGCGGCGACGACCCTGCCTCGGCCTGATGTCGTAGAAATTTTATTTTTAATCTGGGTGAACCCAATTTTTCTGTGCATGTTTCTAACGGTGAACCGATAGAAAAATTTGAATTTTCTGTCATTCTATTTCTATGGGTTATTTTCTCACGGTACATCGTCAGCTGTCGGGATTCATATTTTTCTGTGGGTTTTTGCACATATAGAAGTATTCGGTTTCCAGTCAGTGATTAAGCCTAGTTTCTTTCCTGTGGGCTGCTTGATAAACATGCGCGCATAGACGAAAGGAACTATCAACGAATCATATTTATTGCAGTTTTGTCACTACATACGTATCAACTGTTATTTACTCAATGATTGAATGCATAAATAAGAACAGTAGAGCCTCCATGTCTTTTTTGAAATTACGGGCACAAAAGGACAAAAGTATACTAGACTATTGCTTGAGCTTATTATCTAGCAGGTAATACTCGACACTTTGGCATGCTGTAGATTATCCTCGTCACGGATCGGATATGCATTTCATTGTTGTATGGTAAAGTACTCCTACAGCTATATGTACCCTCAAATGGTCTGTCAATAAAAGTGGTAACAGGTTATCAGTCGTCCAAAGAACACTGGCGGGCTATTTGTCACTATAAATATTCAGGGCAACAGATTATCTGTCGCTAAAAATACTGTCTGTCGCTAAAGATTTTAGCAATAGGACTTACACCGCTTACATAAGTCTGTCGCTATAACTTTTTAGCGACAGATCGTCTGTCGCTATATTAGCTTTTAGTTTCAGATCGTCTGTCGCTATATCAACTGTTATTTACTCAATGATTGAATGCATAAATAAGAACAGTAGAGCCTCCATGTCTTTTTTGAAATTACGGGCACAAAAGGACAAAAGTATACTAGACTATTGCTTGAGTTTATTATCTAGCAGATAATGATCGACACTTTGGCATGTTGTAGATTATCCTCGTCACGGATCGGATATGCATTTCATTGTTGTATGGTAAAGTACTTCTACAGCTATATGTACCCTCAAATGGTCTGTCGATAAGAGTGGTAACAGGTTATCAGTCGCCAAAGAACAGTGGCGGGCTATCTGTCGCTATAAATATTCAGGGCAACAGATTATCTGTCGCTAAAAATATTGTCTGTCGCTAAAGATTTTAGCATCAGGACTTACACCGCCTACAAAAGTCTGTCACTATAACTTTTTAGCGACAGATCGTCTGTCGCTATATTAGCTTTTAGTTTTAGATCGTCTATGAACCATCTCGGTGTTGTGGTTTAGTGAGCAAATGGAAATTCCTAAGACTACATGTTTGCCTTTTTTCTAGAATATAATCGATTGAGCGTGTGTTACAGTATATTTGAAATCTTTTGAGATAAAGGATACAAAATCCAACCTCTATATCCGCTTGGGATATATACAGCCAAAGTTACATGAGTTCTTAGGCTCAAAGCCTCAAAATAGAGGAGCAAAAAAAGAGCTTAAGGACTAAATGAAGCTACAAAGACTAAGCTTCAGAACTTCTTCATTGTCCTTGCTTTCAACCTGTCTTGATCTTGCGTAGAAGCAACTCTACACCTCATACGTCTTGAAGTGGTTACATTCATCTAGTGAAGATAGCACGCATCGTAGGAGCAACTCTCCACCATCTAAGATGTCCACTAACATCTAAGACCTCTTGGACCTCGTACCCATCTAGCGGGTAGGGATGTGGGAGAAACCACCACGCCGAGTCCCGTCAGCGGAGTGCAAAACGCAACGTGCTGATGGAGAAGGTGCAAAATGGCAGGAACATGATGACGCCTCCAGCGAGGGAATGGCGCCGGTAGGCATCACCGGTTGTCTGGCGCTAATAGCCTACCAGCCTTCGGAGCGGAGGAGATGTAGTGGCTGATGGAGAAGGCTTCCACCGCTAATGGCATACAACCCACCGCGGCCTTCTCAACGCCGATATCTAGGATTGAGGGGCCCCGTCGTCTCTTCTCCCAGGCGGCGGAGGGAGAGGGGAGATAGGGTGGTGGTGGGCTAGGGTTTGGGTCGCTCGGGAGGCTTTATTAGTACTTGACCGTGGAGGCTTTAAGCATGATGGTACAGAGAAAAAGTGTGGCGAGTAGGGATGAAAATGGTACGGATATTTTTTGATCGTATTCGAGACCGAATCCGTTTAGAGGGGTTTAGATCTGTCCAAATCCGAGTTCGGATATTCAACATCCGATACCCGTATCCGTATCCGAGTACTCAAATCGCATATTTATGATGTCAATATCCAATCCTATCCTATCCAACATAGTTGACACTATCCGTATTCGAATCCGAATCCGGCCAGAAATATGAAAACAAATGTAATATCAATAATATCCATCCGTATTTCATCCCTAGTGGCGAGGGAGCAGGGACACGTATTTTACTGTTATTATTATCCTCCTTCAATGAGCTTCCATGTCTAAATATGCTTTTATCCTATATATTTCTCATTTTATTTAAGGAAATCTAGTCCTCACTTACCTTCCAGCATTGCCAAATGTACAGCTGGAAAAAAACATCTAAAAAGTTAGGGCTGTATTGGGTAGGTGCTATCTGTACTTGCGTTGGTGGTTATAAGTGTTGCTAATTGAAGAATAATACAATTATGAACCGGATATTATATATGTGTGTGAAGCCCGACGAAGAATTTAAGCTCCAGACAAAGTATTGTGTTGTCTGGATATGCCATGGCCCGTATGGGGCAAGCGACCAACTCTCAAAGTATTCTATATATAAATACCATCTCTCTACCCCTCATTTATCTCACAGCACACAAACAACACAACCCCCTCTACCCCTCTAGGTAGCACCTTATTACATGGCTACTCCCTCTCTCACGTTGCTTTTTTTGTTCCTCTGCCCAGCAATAGTCCTGGCAATTGCTAGCCCCGTTCAAAAAACAGTGTCCCCAATAGAATGAGATTCGCCTGCATGGCTGCATATGTACCTACACCAATTCCCTGCCTGGCCAAACGTCTCAAACCCTAACCAAGTAGCTGAGATAGGTTCATCCCAGCCTTTTGGGTTTGGCACCACGTATGTTCACGACTGGTTTCTAACCATAGGACCCAATCCGAACGAAAAGATCGTTGCACGTGGACAAGGCTTCCATCTCCAGGCTGGTCAAACCGCCACCAGTTGTTACACTTCTCACATTATAGTGTTCCAGGACGACAGCAGGTAAGATGTTTTCTTTTACATACAAGAAGGCTGGGACCAGTATAATGTTGGGAGTAGGGTGAAAACTGTCAAAAACGATATTACAATATAGAAAACGCAAATGGCCGGTATGAGATTGTTCTACATTTGTGTCGATGCGAGACCCACAGGATACCCCGCAAGAGAGAGAAGATCTAGTTCAACTAGGATTCTTCCCATGTAATCTTAGTAATAGAACTATTAAGTAATCCTACTAGAAAATCTCATTGTAAACCGATTAGGACTCCGGCCTCCTGAATATATAAAGGAGGCCAGGGCTCCTAAAGAAGGGACAATGGTACAACATAACACTTCATAATCAATCCAACATAAAGGCAAACGCCGATTGGGCGTAGTCGGTCGTTACTCGATCTACGATCGAGGGCCGAACCAGGATAAATCGATCGTCTCTCTTGCGTTCACCATCGAAGTTCAAAGATACGCCAAGCCCGAACTATATCACGGTACTTTCTGTGGCGGTGCTATCGATGGTAAAACATCGACGGTGGGGCGCGCTGTAGGGGCTTTCGGCGACTTTGCATCCGAGACCTCAATGGACCTCAATAACATGATCTTCCCGACGGGATCGATTTTCATCTTCGGCTCGTGGATCTGTGAGGCAGACAACTACGGCAAGCTTCAAAGTCACCTCCTCAAAGATCCGGATCATCATGAAGAATCCTCTATTTCGACAACTACGACGGATCAGCTCATCAGAAGATTCGCGCAGCTCATAATACCCGATTCGAATAAGATTCCATGACTACACGCATCCGACTCGAATTCAAGCTCCGTGATCCGAGATGAAGTCTTATTCGAAAGTGCTTTCAAGAAGTCGAGTTCTTGTTTGGCAAGATTCCAGAATACAACCCAAAACAACTCGGATTACCCTCAGAATTTTTTCAAAAGGCCGAGTTCTTTTCCATTTGGGCTGGACAACACGACAAAATCCTATCAGGGACAGTTTGAAAGGTCTTTCAAATCAACACTTGGGATACCAGCGACGGGGAGCTCGGGAGGGTCTCGTTCTAACGATAACATCGCAAGACCAGTATCATCCATCGCCGTAATCCATTCCCGAGGATAGCGGAACCCAACTAGTCGGCACACAACAACAACAGCTATTCTACCTTACCAAGAGGGGACTCAATCTACGACGTTGAGGCGACACATCAAGTCATCGACAATTCCGACAAAGATGAAAACTAACAACAATAACGGAACAGCTCACGCACGGAAGTGCTGATGGTTCGACGTCCTCGGTCACCATTATTAAACCCCGAAGCACCCGATGTCGGGTCATCGATGAATCGAGAATCCAACATATCACCCTTTGCTCGAGGCTACGATGGAGAAACCGAGAGTCGAGACAAAGCTAGAAAGGAAAAACAAGTTGAAACAAGGGCGCCAAAGACCACCGCCGCAAACAATAGAGAGAAGCCTGGACCAGATACGAGTCAGAATTGGCTGAATACGACAAAAGAAAATCACAACAAGAGGCCGAAGAGAGACGCATAGTGAGTACGCCTTACGATAAGATTCGAGAAGCATTAGAAGAACTCGTGGCAACTTCACATCACGGGAGAAGTACAAACAGCTCCAGGACTTGCTCGGGCCAACGATCCCAAGAACGCATGAAGAGAGAACCCGATCAAGAATACTCGCCGGATCAACAACCCGTAGGCAAGAAGATCAAAATCAAAGGAAGTCCGCTTTTGAAAGACTTGGACCAAAGCGGAAGCCATAACGGGAAAGTAGGAGGAACATAGTCGGGGCCATCAATTTGAACAACCAAGGAAGACCAGGAGTAGAGGGCCTACCAGACGACCTCGCAGAATTATTCCCATCAAAATAACACTTGGCGTAAGAAGGAGCCGAATCCAATTCAAGGAAGCCGGAACGCATGATGATTCCCTGTTTTGCAAACAAAGTTGGCATCGATTCGATTACCTCACAAATTCAAACCGTCTAATCACTCCAAGTATGATGGCAAAACCGAACCAAGACAATGGCTCGAATATATTCACAATCAATTGAACTAGCGGAGGAGACGATGATATCAAAACCTTGTTCTTTCCCATGGCATCGGAAACGATGCCCCTCCAATGGTTTGATAAATTGAACCCGGGATCGATCGTAACTTGGGAAGACTTGCAAAAAGCTTTCTGTGAAAATTTCGCAGGTATCATCACACACCCGATCACTCATGCCGAATCGAAAGGACTCAAACAAAAAGGGGCGAAAGTCTCAGAAATTACTATCGGCGATTCGGCGAACTATGGGCTCAAGTGCATGACATCACCGAACGAGAAGTGATTGAAGCTTTCTCTCACGGAATCATGGCTAGGTGGCAATTTCAAGACTTCTGCAAAGAAAATCCGAGAAACAATGAAGAATTCAGACGAACAGTAGAAAGAATGATTACTGCAGAAGAAAAAACACGAGAAAGGTTCCCGGATAGAAGCAACCAAGACAACCCGGATAGGCAAAATCATCGAAATAACAGACATCAAGAAAGAAAGCGAGACCGGACAATACCGGTGGCAATGGCCGACAAATCAAAGAAGTTTTCCAAACCCGTAAGAGATATGAAGACATTGAAAACATATGTTGCCCATTACACCCTAACGGGAGACACACCATCGAAATCGCTACACTTTCAATGATCGATACACGAGAAAAGATAGTAAGGAGAACACCAAAGAGGACAATCACAAGAAAGATGAAGACAACCACGAGGACAAAGGATTTCAAAACCTGTGGGGAATGGTAGCGATAATCTTCTCAGAGCCCCAGATTGCACAAGCAAACGTCAAGAAAAACTAGCACTACGAACCATCATGACAGCAGAACCGGCTACACCAAGATATCTCAATTGGTCGCAATATCCAATCCAATTTTCAAGAGAAGACCAATGGACTAGCGTAGGGAACGCAGGCCATTACCCACTAGTTTTAGACCCAACTATCGCCGGTATGACTGTCACCAAAGTACTAATCGATGGGGGAGCTGGACTCAACATCATCTTTTTAGAAACACTAAGGAAGATGGGACTACAACTCGCTGGGATGATTACACCAACAAGCACTCCCTTTTACGGAATAGTACCCGGCAAAGCAGCCATGCCACTCGGACAAGTTACTTTACCCGTCACTTTTGGAACTTCTGCGAACTATCGAACAGAGTTTATCAAATTTGAGGTCGCAGACTTCAATTCGTCATATCATGCGATCCTCGGACGCCCAGCACTAGCAAAATTCATGGCAATACCACATTACCCGTACTTATTGCTTAAGATGCCAGGACCCAACGGTATCCTTTCTCTTCGAAGCGATTTGAAGCGTGCTTTTGACTGCGACGTTCAGGCAATCCAAATTGCGGCAAAAGCACAGGCCGACAATGGGAGAAAACAAATAGCCACAATTGCTGCAGAGATAAGCCAAGAAGAATTAGAAATACTAGCTAAAAACCCAGCATCATCACACCGCCAAAAGAAGCCGACGTCAAGCAAATCGATTTGGGCACTGGCGATACCTCCAAGACAGCAACCATCAATGCTCACCTCTCGGCAAAATAGGAACTCGCGCTCACCAACTTTCTTCGGGACAACAAAGATATCTTCGCCGAAGCCGCCGACATGCCGGTGTCCCAAGAGAGTTAATACTGTACGTAATTGATGTTAATGAAAACTCCAAGCTCAGCAAAGCGCTACTACGACGATTCTCACCCGACAAAAAGGCGCGATTAAAAAGAAATCACAAAACCTGATGGCGGCCGGATTCATCGGAGAAATCCTTCATCCGGATGGCTAGCAAACCCGGTCCTTGTGCAAAAAGAAGAACACGACGAGTGGCGTGAGCAAAAGCGCCGACTACATGGATCTCAACAAACATTGCCCAAAAGATCCATTCGGGCTACCACGCATTGACCATATAGTCGACTCAACAGCGGGGTCTGCACTATTATCCTTTCTCGATTGCTATTTAGGGTATCACCAGATTGCATTAAAAGAACAAGACCAGAGCAAGACTTCTTTTATTACCCCGTTCGGTGCTTACTGTTACAAGACCATGTCGTTTGGACTAAAGAACGCTGGTGCCACATACCAAAGAGCCATACAAACTTGCCTTGGAGATCAAATCGGTGAAAATGTGGAGGCATACGTGGATGATGTAGTGGTGAAAACAAAGAACCCAGACACCATGATTGAAGATTTAAAGCAAACATTTGAAAACTTGAAGAGATGGAGATGGAAATTGAACCCAAATAAATGTGTATTCGGAGTTCCTTCAGGGCAACTACTCGGATTTTTGGTCAGTCAGCGCGGGATTGAAGCCAGCACCAAGCAAATTCGAGCTATAACAGAAATGAGGCAACCTAGAAGCATCAAAGATGTTCAGAAACTAACAGGATGCATGGCGGCCCTCAATCGTTTCATATCAAGACTCGGAGAAAAGGGGTTACCCTTCTTTAAGCTACTAAAGAAGACAGACAAGTTTGAATGGACAAAGGAGGCTGACGAAGCTTTCAAGAAACTTAAAGCATATCTCACATCCTCACCAATTCTCACACCCCCAAGGAAAGATGAAGACATGATGCTATACATTGCGGCGACTACTACTGTAGTCAGCACGACAATAGTCGTGGAAAGAGAAGAAGAAGGACGTGTGTACAAAGTACAACGACCGGTATACTACATCAGCGAAGTATTGTCTGAATCAAAAATCCGGTACCCGCATGTACAAAAACTACTCTACGCCCTACTTATCACCTCACGCGAAGCTTTCGCCACTATTTTGAAAGCCACAAAATTACCGTGGTGACAGACTTCCCACTCGAGAGACATTTTACACAACAGAGATGCGACGGGACGTATATCAAAGTGGGCGTTAAACTTGGAGCTCTAACATCGACTTTACCCCACTGAAAGCAATCAAATCTCAAGCCCTTGCCGATTTTGTGGCCGAATGGACAGAAATTCAGAAACCTTTATCGAGATACAATCCTTGATCTTTGGAAGATGTACTTTGATGGGTCGCTCAAACTAGGCGGAGCCATGCAAAGCGTTTCTACTCATTTCTCCGAAGGAAAACAACTCAAGTACGTCCTTGAGATATTATGGCAAGCTACAAATAACGGCAGAATATGAAGCCCTCATCCACGGGCTCACGAGTGGCAATTACCCTTGGAATAAAGAGATTACTCGTATATGGCGATTCAATGAAGAGTCATCAACTAAGTAAACAAAGATTGGAATTGCACAAAAGAGAACATGGGTGCTTCATCGTGTTGAAATACGGAAACTTGAAAAATATTTCCAAGGATTAGAAATTTTACACGTCATCTTGCGATTCCAACATAGCAAAGCAGATGTCCTTGCCAAGCTCGGATCGACAGAGCAAAGGTTCCACCCCGTGATTTATAGAAGAGCTATCGGTTCCCTCTATCAAACAACCCGGTGAGACATCCAACGAAATTCAAGGCTAAAGGCGCTCAGATCTTGGTAATCAACACCTCATGGACTCAAGTTTTCATCGACTACATCAAAGAAAATAAATTACCAAAGCAGAAAAAGCGGAAGCCACCCAAGTCGTTTCATAGAAGCAAAAACTACGTTTTAGTAGGAGATAGATTCTACAGAAGAGCAAAGCATCATCGGGAGTACTCACGAAATGTGTTTCATTTGAAGAAGGCAAAGAGATCCTAGACGAGATACACTCAAAGTTGCTGCGGAAATCATCGCTTCAAGGACCTTTCGTTGGAAAAGCATTTCAGACCGGATTCTCATCGCCAACCGCTCTAAAAGACGCAGAAGAACTTGTCGAAAATGCAAAGGTTGCCAAATGTTTGCAAGACAAGCCCATGTGCCTGACTCACAATCTTATCGCATCCCACCCGCTGGGCCTTTTTTCCTGCTGAAATTTGGATCAAGTGGGACCCCTGAAGAAAGCAAAGGGCGGCTTCGAGTACATCTTTGTGGCAATCGACAAGTTCACCAAGTGGATTGAATACAAACCACTCGCGAAGTATAGCGCAACCAAAGCAGTCGAATTCATCCAAGAAATTACGCACCGCTTTGGCATGCCCAATCGAATCATCACAGATCTAGGCTCCCCCTTCACAGCTACAGAATTCAGAAGCTGGGCACAAGACTGTGGTTTCAGTATAGACTATGCGTCTGTTGCACATCCAGAAGCCAACGGACAAGTAGAAAGGGCCAATGGACTCATACTAGCCGGATTAAAACCAAGGTTATACGAAGAACTAGTTGACTATGGGTCCAAATGGATTGAAGAATTGCCAAAAGTAGTATGGGGGCTATGAACTCAAATAAGCAGAGCAACAGGCCATTCACCCTTCTTCCTAGTTTACGGATCAGAAGCCGTACTGCCTGCCGACTTGATCTGGACATCACCAAAGATAGAACAATACGATGAAGGAGAAGCAGAACAAACAAGAAGATTAGAACTCGACAGCTCAGAAGAAGTCAGAGTAAATGCTACCCTCCAATCAGCCAGATACCTACAAGGTTTAAGGCGGCACTACAACAAAAGTACCCATCCTCGATCACTACAAGTTGGAGACTTAGTACTAAGAAGGATACAAAAGACCGACGGACGACATAAGCTTCTCAGTCCATGGGAAGGTCCGTTCATTGTCACAGAAGTCACCGGACCAAGCACATACAAGTTAATAACCGAAGATGGAAAAGAAGTCAGCAATACATGGCACATCAGCCAGCTAAGAAGATTCTACGCGTAAAAACAATTCAAGATAAAACAGATATGCAAGCCACAAGGGACCAACATTCACAACCAACGAAAGACGATATTCTTCGACAACATATGTATTAGTTCATATTCATGATCAATAAAGATGATATTCATCCACAAAGCATGTCTTGTCATGATTTCCAACGAGTTGTTTACCCATCTCAAAAGAAAAGCAAAATGGTGAAAACACACTTTGAGCTTCCCGGCCGAGAGCAAAATAGCTGAAAACACGCTTGAGCCCGCCGATGAGGGTAGCTAAAAGCTAACACCCGAAACAAAAAGCAAAATGGCTGAAAGCATG
Organism: Miscanthus lutarioriparius; assembly: GCA_904845875.1. Taxonomy (NCBI): domain Eukaryota; kingdom Viridiplantae; phylum Streptophyta; class Magnoliopsida; order Poales; family Poaceae; genus Miscanthus; species Miscanthus lutarioriparius. Next base: position 92,644,078 of record CAJGYO010000001.1, on the reverse strand, counting down.
CCTGAGCTTCCCGACCGAGAGCAAAATAGCTGAAAACACGCTTGAGCCCGCCGATGAGGGTAGCTAAAAGCTAACACCCGAAACAAAAAGCAAAATGGCTGAAAACACGCCTGAGCTTCGGCCGAGAGCAAAATAGCTGAAAACACGCTTGAGCTCGGCCGATGAGGGTAGCTAAAAGCTAACACGAAACAAAAAGCAAAATGGCTGAAAGACACTCTGAGCTCCCCGGCCGAGAGCAAAATAGTGAAAACACGCTTGAGCTCCGCCGATGAGGGTAGCTAAAAGCTAACACCGAAACAAAAAGCAAAATGGTGAAAGCACGCTTTGAGCTTCCGGCCGAGAGCAAAATAGCTGAAAACACGCTTGAGCCCGCCGATGAAGCCAAAACTAGTCAACCAAGTGAACTCCAAAGACCCTCCAGCTCTTCGTTCCGAAAAGCAAGAGGCTCGGGGGCTACACTACATCCAGATAGGAATACTTTTTCCTCAGAAAAAGTACAAGCGCCACTCAAAAGGCAACATTCTATGCCGAGTCGTTTTCTCATAGCGGTGTCAACACAAAGATTTAACAAGCGCCACTCAAAGGCAACATTCTATGCCGAGTCATTTTCTCATAGCGGTGTCAAACAAAGATTTACATCTAACGAGTCTGGTAGCGGACAAAGCACTCGACAAATCGAGGGTCTCGTCGGGATAACACATGAGTCGTTTTCGTGGAGCGAGAGACGAAAATGGGACAAAATACTCAGCAGGACAAGTAACCCGACCACACCTGGGCAAACAATACATCAACGAAAACAAAGAATCTTCATTTAAAGAGGAGTGTAATATTACAAGAAGCTTTACAAGAAGCCGGTCAGACGGGTCAGGCATTATCATCAGGAAGGGAAATGTCAATATCTAGATTTTCTGCAACCCTACTGGCTAAACCGTCGACCTCAGGCTCCATCCTCTCAACGGCGTCAAGGTATTCTTGGCTTTCAGCTTCCTCCGCTATCTTGGACAGAGGCGCCCGAGCAAGGACCCGGACACAGGCTAGCACATTTTTGGTACATATTTGGGCACACTTCTTCGCAAATTCTTGGAAACGACCGGAATCCGGGAATGAAGCTACGCCTAAGATTGCCGTCGCGCCATTGAGTCCGGAGAACATCGGCTCTTGAACGAAAAAAGATTTCCTGAACGTTCCAATTTTCGGTGGTCGCCGACTTCTCGGTCAAGCTTTCAATAGTTCTTTGGGCCTGCACAAGATCTCTATCAGCTCTCGCGCCTAATCACTTAGCAAGGGCAAGTTCTTCCCAAAGATGAGTAATTACCTCCTCGGCCTTATTATGACTAGAACGGACTAGAGCCTTCATTTCATCGATGCTCTCCGAGAGCTTCAACTTCTCATCACTCGGAGAACTAGACAGGACACCCAAGAACAAGTCAAGAAAAAAGAAATCAAAATACAAGAAAAAAACAGCAGAGCCCACGACACCTTTGCATTCACTCTTCGCAGACTCCATGGTCTCCGTCTCCATTACCCAGCACGAAGGGTTTCTCCTCCTTTTGGTGTATTTGACGTTCATCTCCAACTCAACCCGGAGAAGGTCGAGATCGGCTTTTAGAACGTCCACCTCAGAAGACAACTTTCTCTCATTTTAGATGAGAAAAGAAGCGAGAATGATCACGGAGAAAGATGAGCCAAAAGAGACAAAGAAAAACAAGGCGAAGGACGGAGGAAAAACAAGCATGTAAAAAAGGAACAGCAGCAAAACCTACCTGGAGTTTTTCACCAAAAGAAGTCGCTAGGGTCGACAAGCTCCCCCAGGCTGCGGTCAGCTCCAACAATCGATGGGTGGCATCGAACTGTTGCACCACGTCATCGAAGAAGAAGGACCACGGAAGCGAGAAAAGGGAAGGAGAAGCGGATGGAGCGAAGAAGGAAGCGACCAAAGCAAACTTCGTGGAAGCCGAGTCAAACCCTCAGAAGAACCCGTGGCGACGGCCATAGTCACCTCCGGAGCGGCCTGAAACCGCAACCTCGCCAGTAGCTCTGAAGCTCCCACAAAGAACTTCATCGTGAGAATGTGTGAGTCCTGAGGCTCGAGAACTTCGTTGGCACACGGGAGGGAGGAGAGAAGAAGTCGAGGAAGGAGTGAGAGAAGACGAAACACCGAAAAGTGATAAAAGGAGCACCGATAAGAACCAGAGGAAGGAAAATAAAGCCAAAAAGATAAAGCTAGAATCTACTCACCCGACCACTCTCTTCTTTGCGAAGTTTAGAGAAGGCCTCGCAGGAGGAACCACGACGGTAAAAAAGCGTCCCGCCACCCGGCGACGAGAGCGGAATGGAGCAACGAACGAGCTGGAAGGAGCCGGAGCTGGAGACGCGGAAGAACTCCGATGAAGGAGGCGATGAGAACTCACAAGGGGCTTCCAAAGAACTCGACACGAGTTTGAGAAGAGGTCGACACGGGAGCCTCGGAAGAACTCGCACCCGACCTCCGATTACTTCAAAAGATCAATACTAAAGGTCAAGACAAAGAAGGAAATTCAATGCAACAGAATATGAAAAGCAACTCACCGCCGTGATGAGGGGTACTTCATCATCTTCTTCTTCGCCCTCGACCAAGGAAACCAGAGCACTCTTTTGAAAAAGGATAAAAAAGTAATCGGATCATGAGAGAGACAAGAAAATAAAAGAACAAAGAGCATTAAATGAGCTCACCTAAGAGCATGCTAGCAACAACTGGAGTACCTGAGAAAGTACTTGGTTTGTGAGGCTTCTTGGAGACAGGCAGGCCAGATGAAGACCCATCCGTTCGCCCCCTCTTCGGGACACTGCGAGGGCCGCGAGGGACTAGACGAGGAACATATTCTTCATATACATCAACAAATCCGGAAGAAATCCCAGGAAGAGCGGTAGAGGTTTGGGACTTACTAATTGCAGAAGTCCCAGCAAGTCTATCTCCAGTCTCTGCCACGGCGGGGAAAGCGTCAGGAGAGACCGGGTCGACAAAGTTCCGCCCAAACTCCTGCGAAAATGGATAAGACACCGAGACAAAGAAAAGCTAAGCAAGAACAAACGCAGTTAGAGTGCATAAAGTACTCAAACAAAAAGATAGACAACTCACAGCTGGGGGCGGGTTGTTGGCTGAGAACTCGGTGACAGCAGGGGGAATAACGCTCACCCCTTTCAGCATCTTCTGAAGACGCTCGAGTACCTCCTCACCGGTCAGCTCAAGAGTTGGGACCATGCGTGAAGGATCCTCGGCCCCAGAATACTCAAAGCCGAGATGCTCCCGCTCCTTCAAGGGTTGAACCCGGCGACGAAGAAAGCTCGAGACGATACCAAAGCCGGTCAAACTCTGCTGCTTCAGCATGTTAATCCTATCAAGGAGTGGCTAGATCACTTGAATCTCAGCAGGCGATTCAAGTTTCTTGTCCCATCGGTCATTCACCATAGGACCAGATCCGTGATGAATGGCAAGGGAAGGGATTAAATTGGCAGCGTAAAACCACTCGGCACGCCAATCTTTTACAGAATCGACCAGGTCATAGTCAAAAAACTTAATTTTGAGACCCTGGTGAAACTGAATCCCACAACCGCCAAGAACGCTGGTTTCTTCACGGCGGGGTTGAGGTTTCAGACGAAAGAAAAAGTGAAAAAGAGACAGAGAAGGAGGGATTCCAAGGAAAGCTTCGTAAAGATGAACGAAAACAGAAAGATGGAGAATGGCATTGGGGGTTAGGTGGTTCAGACTAATCCCGAAATAACCAAGGAACTGATGAAGGAAAGCGGAAGCAGGAAGGCAAAGTCCGGCGCGGACAAAAGAAACGAAAAGGACAATCTCACTAGGACCCGGAGCTGGAACCCGATGTTCGCCCGGAACCCTCCATTCAGCGATGACTTTGCTTTGGATCAAGCCATCGCTAACGAGCTCGCGCAGCTGGTCTTCGTTTGTCGTTGGAGCCGGCCAAACCTTCTGAGCAGCCCTCATAGCCAAAAACTCCTGATTTTGGATCAATGAAAGGATGATTCCTCGTCTCTGAAGGTGCTTTGAGACTTGCTTGCGGTTTTCTTCTTTCCCATGAACTGGTGGAAGCAAGAGAGGCGCTAAAGAAGATGTAGGATGATGATGCTCAAGATTCTACGGCAAAGAAGTGGGTGTGGATTTCTAAAAGCTAGGGTTTAAAGGCAAGAGTTGGGCAGCAAAGGGTCTTTAAATAGGTTTCTCAATGATACAAACGGCCCACAAGGCTGATAAAACACAATGTGGGAATGCGATGGTCCATTTAAAGCGCATGGCTAAAACAATGGAGGGCACAAATCCATACAACAAGTACAAACCAACGGGCAGATTGAGACTTATCCGTCCAAAGCACCACGGCAGGTTTATCGGATCGCTACGAGAACAACTCGTCAAAACAAGAAGAAAGAAGGAAGAAAGAAAAGGCTACCTCACAAGGAACAAGAGAACCGGTTATTTGAGAAAGAACCCGGTAATCTCATGGACAACGGGATCATAGCAGAAAAGTAAAAGACAACTCGAGAAGACAAGATTCGTTTACATTACAAGCGAAGATTACAAATCTTAAAGACAAGATTCGTTACATTACAAGCGACTTCAAAAATAGAAGATTACAAATCTTACAAGACCCAACAAACTCGGCACTACGAAAAGCAAGGTAGCAAAGAGGAACGCGGACACGGCTAGGCTCTGGAGCGACTACGTGTCCCAAATTGCTACTCGGAAGTACAAACCGCCATTAGGTACACTGTTTTCTTTCAAAGGAAGGACTTGATGCACCCAAGGCGTAAATCGGCAAAGACGGCAGACAACTTGGAGCGAGAGAAGGCGGCGGGCATCTGTCTACCCAAGACCGATGTGATATCGCATATGGTGTTGATCTGCACAGACGGTCTCAAGACAAAGCGACGAGGATCAACCCCAGGCGCCAGATGAAGAAGCAAGCCCACATCACAAGACTTCCTCCAACTACCACCACATACATCCCGGCACAATCTTTGTCATGGGATTAGCCTACCTCTAATCCCTATCACAAGACTTCCTCCGGCTACAACAAAACACACGGGAACTACAAAATATGCCCGGGGCTGCTCTACTTCACAAACTACCATGCTCATATCCACGAAGGTTTCAACAGAATATCCAATAGATGAAAACAAGCACTCCGGGACAGTATTTATAGACCAAAGGAGCGGCGTACATGGACCAGGAGCACCGACGAAATAAGCCTGACAAAGAACACAGTGAAAGGACAGGACTCAATAATGGACGACTCAAAGAGAGGAAAAGCAAAGCTTTCGAAGATGAGCATATTCGAAGGATATACCATCACAAAGTACAACCCGTGCGGAAAAAAGCATTTACACTCAACCACCACCATACAACTACATCTGACAGCAGCAGACTATCAAAGAATACGCCAAGACCTCGCATCCGAGTTCTTCCTGAACAAAACAACACGGGTATACACTCGGGGGCTTGGCCAGCATCACAGATTAATCAACACTAAGCCAGGGAATCCGGCACTCATTTCAACTACTCCCGGGGGCTCAGAACCAAAGACAAAAGACAAAAAGTACAAGAAACTCAAGACTACAACACGCGACAACGCATCAAAACTCTTCAACCGACTTCTTTTTCAAAAGAAAAGAACTCGGAGAAAGCACGAGGTTGCGGGATACATAGCCCCGTAATTTTTTGAAGGCAGAATCTGGACCCTCCAACTTTTGCAAGCAAAAGCAAGAGGCTCGGGGTTACACTCGGTGAGTGCAATTTTATAAAAATTGCACCCACCCAAAAAGAACCCGGACATAGGCTCGGAGGCGCACACCACGAAACTACTCGGATGATGGTTTAATCCAAGACTAAAAGACCGCTTGGAAAGATACCACGAAACTACTCGGATGATGGTTTAATCCAGGACTAAAGGACCGCCGGAAAGATACCACGTAAACTACTCGGATAAGGACAAAATTCAAATCTCGTGGATTACTTGAGCCTGATTTTCAAACAAACATAAAGGATCAAGACCCTCCAACTTTTTGTTCCAAATAGCAAGAGGCTCGGGGCTACACTCGGTGAGTCCACTTTTTTCTCAAAAAAAGCACGTCACCACAAGACTTCCTCAACGCAGACTACTTCAAGACATTATGACAAAAAGAACCCGGAACGAGCCATATTCGAGTTCTTTTGACAAAACTTCAACGAACAATCAGAGCAACTTCAAGACAAGATCCTCCAGCTCCTTGTTCCAAATAGCAAGAGGCTGGGGGCTACAACCGGATGGATGTACTTTTTCTTCACAAAACACTCACCACTCGAAGGTCCCAAGAAGCGCTACAAGGTTTCACCCGTAAAGCACTCGGATAACATTTTGTTCCAACCTAACAAGACTTGAAGGAGCAAAGCGAGACTTTCAGAGCTCAACCATGAAGTGCTCGGGGGCTTGTCGATCTTGGGACCCACAGGATATACCCGCAAGAGAGAGAGAAGATCTAGTTCAACTAGGATTCTTCCCATGTAATCTTAGTAATAGAACTATTAAGTAATCCTACTAGGAAATCTCATTGTAAACCGATTAGGACTCCGGCCTCCTGAATATATAAAGGAGGCCAGGGCTCCTAAAGAAGGGGACAATGGTACAACATAACACTTCATAATCAATCCAACGCAAAGGCAAACGCCGACTGGACGTAGGGTCGTTACTCGATCTACGATCGAGAGCCTGAACCAGGATAAATCGACTGTCTCTTGCGTTCACCATCGAGTTCAGCATACGCCGAAGCCCGAACTATACTATCACGGTACCCCTATGGCAGGCTATCGGTGGTAAAACATCGACAATTTGTGAAATTAATGAATACAAAAAATGGTCAAAAATAGTTGTGAAACCAGTTGAAAATAACAATATTTTTGTTTTGCTAAATTCAAAAACAGTATCATAATATAGAATGCAAAAACGTCAGTATGGAATCTATCCGTTCACTTTCACACCTAGTTGGGAGCAATTTTTCTTCTTTTCAGAGAACATTTATGTGGATGTTATTGCCCCCACAATATTCAATACTTATAGAGAGATTGATGATATAGGAAGATTCATGTACCACATAGGGATTTTAATTTGGACTTGTAGGATTACTCTATAGCTAGGAATTCTTACTAGGTGAACTAAACCCTAAGCATTGTTTGGGGTGTATCTAGTTCCGAAAGACGTCTTTATCATATCTCTAGCTATTACTATGTGGTTTGTAACATTTACTATAGCTCCTCCAAAAGACACTAGGGCCTGTTTGGCACAGCTTCACTAATGCTGTTTTTTTTTTATAATAGCTTCACAGGCAACTTTTTTGAGCGGTTTTGGAAAAAGTGTTTGGCACAATAGCTTCACCAACAGCTCATGAAGGAGAGAGTTAGGATAAGCTACTATTCAGCTTGATCCCAACCTATGTCTTTGTGAGAGAGGAAAAACAGCTTCATCCATGAATGAAGCTGTTTTGGAAATGAGTGTTTGACAAAAAAAAACAGCTCACTATGTCAAACAGGCCCTAATTTAACCTTGTACTCTCTCTCTACATCCCAAATTATAGGTCATTTGAGATTTTCTAGGTACATAGCTTTTATTATGTACTTAAATATATATTGTGTTTAGATCTATAGTAAAACTATGTGTCTCAAAAAATAAAAATGACCTATAATTTGAAATAGATAGAGTAGAACATCTAATTATAAATCAATAGGGAATTTATCGACCATTTTAACCCTATTTTTCATCAAAAAGGTGTGTACTACACATGTGCTAGAGGATGGCAAATTAAAATGAGGATTCTCTGACTCGATTACTTTTCTAGGGTGTTACTACCCTAATATGCATCTTTTTGTTTGTTTTTAATGTTCATACCAACAAATTTGTTATATGGAACTTGTATGCATAAAATTGTTTTGCACGATCCACACTTAAGTGTCAGGGCTCATTCGTCACAGGCCCACCATTGGCCAGTGGTCCATCATGGGTGGCACTGGAGTATTTACTAAGGCCTTGTTTAGTTCTTCCCTAAAGTTTACTCGCTGTCACATCGGATGTTTGATACATGCATAAAGTATTAAATATAGACTAAAAAATAACTAATTGCACAGATTGCGACTAATTTGCGAGACAAAATTTTTAAGCCTAATTAGTCTATAATTTGACAATGTGGAGCTACAATAAACATGTGGTAATGACGGATTAATTAGGCTTAATAAATTCATCTCGCAGATTACCGAGGATTTCTGTAATTTATTTTATTATTACTATCTGAACACTCCTATGTGACATCCAATGTGACATCCCTAAACTTTGCTCCCTGGATTTAAACACTGCTTAATGCACATGGTAATATCAACTACAAAAGATGTTCAGGCTCATCATTGGCCGGTGGTCCATTATTATAGGTGGCACTGGAGCATTTACTAATGCACATGGTAATATCAAGTACAAAGATGTACAAAGTATCGTGACCAGCATCACTGATAACGTAAGAGAGCTTGATATATTCATATATTGTACACTCCAGAAACATCAACAGCGGTATGTACAGCTAAATAAAGCAGTGTTATACCTATACTACTTTACTTCTAATAAGTGTCCTTAAACCTTTGCTAAAAATAATGAAAAATACAAGTATTTCCTTATTTTGCTTCTTTTTAGTTACCTCTTGCCCATTTCTAAACTTTTCACCCCACCTGAATTCTCACAAAAAAAAAGAATTTTTGTGCCACCAGCAAGGGGCAACTCCAACTGTACTGTACTAAAGTAGCAGCCTATATATATGTGCATGTAGCAGGTTACAAACTTAAGTTAGGTGCAACCTAGTCATTTCACAATCCATGTACTACAGCTGTACCAGAGTATTTGAAATAATCGAACACGACCATTAGCTACTATCTGCTACCGCGATTATTCGCATCATACATGATTATATATTACTAAAGGACCATGGTAATAAACACTCTATGACTACCGGGTGTCCGACCCTCCAGTGATATATGTACCCATCACTACCAAAATGGTGTTCTCCTAATGTTTTTAAGCAATAATATAAAACACTACAACTAATCATAGCACATAGGAATCCTCACTAGGAGGCATTTGGTAGGAAAAGTTTATATTAAATGTTGAATGCTAAAACACTAGGAGAACTCCACGTCATTAAGAGAAGTTCTAGATTCTGGTTGTGTATCACTGCTGATTCAGAGCAGAAATTGGCAGTGATATTTATGTCTATCATTGTTGGACATGGTCTTAAACCGGTAGTGATATGGTGAGTTCCACTGCAGGTTTAAGCCGTGACCCGATAGTGATACTCATGACACCACTGCCAGATCAATGCACACCTGACATTGAATTGTTGAGTGCCACGTTAGGTCCAATTCCACACTCGACAATTCTCATTTCTCACAAACTGTAGACAATTCTAACATGGTACAATACAACATATAAATTAACTTAATATATAGGTACCTACATAATGAAGTTCTTACAGACCAAGGTCTAGTCATTACTTTGTCTCTTACATCACTAGCTCATTAACAAACCAAAGTATCTGATCAGTACTAAACACACCCAACTACTCATAGTTGGGCCCTTTCACCTCACCCTTAGCCATCTCTTTGACCTCAAAAAATGAGGTAGTGTATATAGCGAACATCCCCTATTGTGTAGTCGAGCACATCACTTATGTAGATCAGTGAATGAATTAGTGCACTCTCTTGCCTAAAAGGAATGAGAACATGATCAACCATAGAATAAACAGGCTGGAGTCACTACAAATAGGCTATCACCTACAACAAAATTCATGTAACCTTGTAATCCTTCTACCGCTGCATATATAGTATCAGTGGTACCCAAGTTTCTCCTCCACTTGAGTTAGAATTGCTTGGAGGCTACATGTAGTGTACGTCAAATCATGAAAACGAACCTGCAAGCGGTGTCATGGAACAAATAGAATGTGAGCAATATTGAGTGGAAAATAATGTTTATACACATGTGAGCATCACTCCCACTATACCACATCTGCGTTGTTGTCCTTTGGCATGAATGACTACAAGCAGGGAAATGGCTTTGGTAGCTAGAGAAAGGTGGTGGCCAGAGATGCAGACTTCGGTAGGTGGTGCCAGGTGTCCAGGAGGGAGGCGTAGAGGACGCCGGTGGCGCTCGGGTGGGCTTTACGTGGATTTTTGCATGGCGCTAGTCGGGTGTGCGGGAGGGAGGCTATGGAGTTTTTTTTTGACAAACGGCGGCGTTTGGATGGACAGCCTTAGGGTTCAATCCAAACGAACGGCCCAAATTTGATCCACATTGTGGACGGCACAGATTCCCACCTAAAAATAATACCATACGCCATGCAGGACATGCCTATCACCGTAGTTTATGGTTATGTATAGAGACAAGTAGACGAGCATCAACTATCGTCGAATGGTGATCATAGCTGCCACCTCACTGTAACATACTGTGCTCACTAGAGAAATAAATCAATTTGCACACAAAATCACCACAAAAACAAATCATAGGTAAAATTCTTATCACCGTTGGCTCGACAGACGATGTGCTGGTTGGAAGCAATGCGATTTCCACCGCCGAATCATAAAACGAAACGACGGTGATAGAGATTTTCACCACCAGCGCTAACAAGCATTGCGGCCTTCCATCTTTAAACCGGCGATGAAACTTCTTACCACTATCGGTTTGTATGGGCATCGCGCATTGGCTACATAACCAGTGGTGCTAAATGTTTTCACTGCTGGTTCGACGTATGATACGGCAGCGAAGACCAGCACTGTGTTCACCGCCGGATTACACATCGAATCGGCGGTGAAAACGTTCATCACAGCCAGTAAGTCACCTTGTGTGTCCCCTCGCCTATGAACCGGCAGTAAAACTGCCGGTGGTGATCCTTTATGTAGTAGTGAATGGTGGCTAGGATTCCCGGCCGCCTCTAAACATGTATTTCTAGAAGTTGATAGGTTAGTGAGACCCGATGGAGTGCTCTGTAAAGGTGGCTCAAAATTCATCCACATGTATCCTAGAAGGGCTCCGTTGCTGAAAAATTAATTATGTAGTAGTGATGGTAGTACCTTAGTACTTGATTGTGAAGGCTTTAAGCATGATGGTGCAAACTATATCTTATGTGTCATTTTAAAAACTATACTTAGGTCACTAAAAAATTTTAAAAACTTGATAAACCCACATTACATTCATATATGTACTCATATGCAAAAAGTAGATACAAACTCAAACTAGAAAAGTTTATATGAAAATGATAAATTTTAGGTGCATGTGCACTACACAAAACAAAATTCCTAGGTTTTTGTCTTCTAGTGCAAATGCATATATTTTCATATGAATTTTTCTAGTTTGAGTTTTCATCTTAACTTTTAAACGAATACATATATGGATGCAATATGAAAATAGCAAGTTTCAAAAAAAATTAGATGATCGTACAAAGTGTGGCGAGTAACATATTATTATTATTATTATTATTATTATTATTATTATTATTATTATTATTATTATTATTATTATTATTATTATTATTATTATTATTATGAGCTTTCATGTCTAAATATTCTCCTATATATTTCTCATTTTATTTAAGGAAATTTAATCTCGCACTCTCCTCACATCCCTTCTAACATAGTGCCAAATGTACGTCTGAACAAAACATCTAAAAAATTAGGGTTGCATTGGGTTGGGTGCTATCGGTAGGTTCAAGTGTTATTAAATAATACAATTATAAATCGGTTATCTGTGTGAATCCTGCAGACAAAAAGAATTCATTATTTCATTTCTCAAATTTTTGTTTGGTTTGTGGAATGGAATTGATTCATCACCACTTTATTATTCTTCACAAGTTAATAATTCGTATTAGTATAGGAAATGAAATCATTTCACTAAAATTGAAAAATGGATTTATAATACATCACCTCATATAGAATAGATTGATTCCACAAGCTAAACACTTAAAGTGTATCAGACTATGCACACAAAGTATTGTGTTGTCTGTGTGTGCTTTAATCATGGTGCATAGAGTGTGTCACGGGGCAAGCTAATATCAGATATGCTCATGATTTCGCTGCCTCTCCCACGCCCTCCATCTCTCCAAGAGTAGTCTATAAATACCACCTCCTGCCCCCTCTAATCTCACATCTCACAGCACACAAAGAAGAAAGAACACGAGCCCTACCCCTCTGGCCAGCGCCTCGCCATACTTGGCCACCAATCATATCCCTTATTACAATGGCTACTCCCTCTCTCACCTTGCCTTTTCTGTTCCTCTGCCCAGCAATAGTCCTGGCAATTGCTAGCCCTGCTGAAAAACAGGTCTAGATCCATGCGTGTGTCCCCAAGAGAACGAGATTCGCCTGCATATGTACCTACACCAGTTCCCTGCCTGGCCAAACGTCTCACACCCTAACGAAGTAGGTGCGATAGCTTCATCCCAACCTATTGGGTTTGGCACCATGTATGTTCACGACTGGTTTCTAACCATAGGACCCAATCCGAATGAAACGATTGTTGCACGCGCACAAGGCTTCCATCTCCAGGCTGGTCAAACCGCCACTAGTTGGTACACTTCTCAGATTATAGTGTTCCAGGACGACAGCAGGTAATTAAGATGTATGTTTTCTTTAAATTACATGCAATGCTCAGACCAGTAATATAATGTTTGCAAATTGCAGCAATTTTCTTTTTTTTTTGGAGGACATTTATATATTCGGATGTCTACCGCCAGCCCCACAATGTTCAGTTATAGAGAGATTGATGCATGATATATAGGATAGTCGTTCATGTACTACCATGGAGATTTTAATTTAGACATGTAGGATTGCTCGATAGGTCCGCTTCTTATAAGGTGAACTAAATCCTAAGGGATATCCCGTTCTGAAGCACACCTTTACGATACCGCTTCCTCCATCAGAAATGATAATCATATTTGACCAGAGAAAAAGTCAAACTTTATAAATATTGACCGACAATTAGTCATATACAAGGTTACATCATAAAACTTGCATCAATAGATTTTTGTTCAAAGCGTCTCTAAGATAATATTGATTTTTTAGCAATTGGCTCTATGTTATCAGATTAGCGGTCAAAACTCACTATGTTTAACTTCTCCTTTGGTCAAATATGATTATCATGTCTCAACGGAATGTTGTGATTTGCAATGCTTATGATAGGTCCTCCAAAAGACACTAGTTTAACCATGTACTACTAACAATCCATCCCAAATTATAAGTCATTTTAGCTTTTCTAATTATATAGCTTTCCTATGGACCTAGATATAGGTTATGTCTTGATACATATGTATTTTAAAAGCCAAGACAACCTATATATTGGAATGGATGGAATAACATCCAAATTGATAAATCGATGAGGAATGGACCAGCCATTTGAAGCCCTTTTTTCAACAAAACGGTGTGTACAACATGTGCAAGAGGATGGTAAATAGGGGGTGCTAATGGATGTCGAGAATCCTAAAATATTGATTTTTTTTCTTGGGTGTTTCTATCCCTAATATGCATCTTCTTCTTTAGTTTTTATGTTCATACAGTTATTAATATAATTGTTAATGGCACTTGCATGCATGAAATAGTTTTGCAGGATCCACACTCGAAGTGTTAGGGATCACTCTCCCTCCCAGGCCCTCGGGTGGTCCGTGGTCCATTATGGGTGGCACCGGAACATTTACTAATGCACATGGTAATATCAAGTACAACGATGTCCAAAGAACCATGAGCAGCATCACTGATATCGTAAAAGAGCTTGATATTCATATATTCTACACTCTAGAAACATCAACATAGGTAAGTACAACTCGCTAAATAAAGCACAATGTTATACCCATATTTCACTTCTAATAAGTGTCCTTAACCCTTTGCTAAAAACATTCCTTATTTTTTTTCATTTACCTCTTGTAAACCACTTCTAAACTTTTTGTTTAACCAATATAGATAAGTAGAAGAACAATAAAATAAGAGAATATTTGAGTTGTTGAGTACACATTTTTGTTTTACAATTGACCTCTACCAGCAACCAGCTACTCCAATAGTACTCAGTACTATTGGAGTAGCTGGTACTATTGGAGTAGCTGGTTGCTGGTAGAGGTCAATTGTAAAACAAAAATGTGTACTCAACAACTCAAAGGATGGCCTTTCTGTACAGACAATAGTCTTTTGGTGTCTTTCGACATACAAAAAAACATCATTAAATGTTTTGCATATGAGATTTTGCAATACATCCTTGAAGACATATGGCAAGATGTATTCTGCTTGCTAGTTAATGAGTCTAGAGATGTCTCTTACAAGGAGCAAATGGCTGTGGTGCTGAGATATGTTGATAGGTGTAGAGTTCTGAAGGAGAGCTTTGTTGGGCTTGTTCATGTGAAGGATGAAACTTTTGCAAACCTCAAGTCATCTATTGATTCTCTATTTGCTAGGTTCAAGCTGAGCATAAAGCAAGTGAGAGGCCAAGGATATGATGGTGCTAGTAATATGCGAGGTGAGTTTAATGGCTTAAAATCATTGATTATGAGAGAAAATAGTAGTGCATATTATGTCCATTGCTTTGCTCATCAACTTTAACTAGTGGTTGTAACTGTTGCTAGAAAGCATACAGGCATTGCAGAATTTTTTAGCAAGATTTCTACCTTGTTGAATGTGGTGGGTGGATCTTCAAAGAGAAGGGACATGATTAGAGACATCAATCTCAAAGAAGTTAGTAAGGCCTTAGGTCGTGGGTTACTTGAAACTGGGATAGGATTAAATAAAAAATAATGTCTTTAAAGACCTGGAGATACTCGTTGGAGTTCTCACTATAAATCTCTTAGAAGTCTAGTTAACTTGTTCCAAACAATTATCAAAGTGTTGGAATTTATGGAAAATGAGGACAAGGATGGAAAGGCAAGGGGCGTTCTTGTGTACTTCCAGTCTTTTAAATTTGTCTTTTATTTGTATCTCATGTTGAACATTTTGACTATCACAAATGTCTTGTCAAATGCATTGCAACGGAAAGATCAAGATATTGTGAATGCTGTTAATTGTGTGAGATCTACTAGAAGCCATTTAGATAAGGTTAGAAGAGATGGATGGGAGCAAACACTTGGAGAAGTGTATGCATTTTGTGATGAACATGATATTTCCAAGCTAGAAATGGATGAGCCTTACATTGATCCAACTAGGCCAAGAAAAAAAATCTAGAATTACCAACAAGCATCATTTTCAAGTTGATTGTTTTAATGAAGTCTTTGATTGGTTGCTACAAGAGTTTGATAGTCGCTTCAATGAGACTGCCTCTCAATTGCTAGTATGTTCAGTTGCTTTCAACCCAAGAGATTCATTTCATGATTTCAACGTGGATAGTTTGATAAGCCTAGCTAAGCTATACCCAAGTGACTTTGATTCCGTGCAATTGAGAGATCTGAATTTTGAACTTTTCCATTATATTGGTGATGTGCAATAGGATGATAGATTTCTTAACATAAAAACCATTGCTGAGCTTTCAAAAAAATGGTGGACACAAAGAAACATCTTACCTATCCTTTAGTTTATCGGCTATTGAAGCTAGTACTTGTATTGCCCGTCGCCACAACTACAGTGAGAGAGGGTCTTTTCAGGCATGAAGATAGTGAAAACATCTTTGCACAACCGTATGGGTGATCAGTACATGAGTAATAGTCTCATTCGTTATGTGGAGAAAGAGAAAATGTTGAAAGTTACCAATGCTGCTGTAGTGGATCGTTTCAAGAAAATGAGAGATCGCAAATACTAGAGATGATGCATTACTTTCATATTTTATCGTTTTTCAGTTCTGAATCCGTCTTTTCTCGACATATTTAGTCATCTAACTAGTAGTTGTCATAGGTAATTGACTCATCGAGGACTTCAGCTTAATATGTATTTTGTCATGTAGACCATGTAAATTTTGGGTGTTTATCTGAATTAACTATTAATATTTCGGATCCAGCATTTTGGTAAGAATTTATGCAATTCTATTGTTTATGTACCGTCACTCTTCTAAGATAATCATTATGCTTATGAAGTGTGCACTCGGGTCCTTGATGCTCTAGCTTCGCCCCTGAGCATGTAGTAGGTTACAAACTTAATTTAGGTGCAAACTAGTCATCTCACAATGCCATGTACTACACAGCTGTTCCAGTATTCCAGAGTATTTGAAATCGACCATACATGATTACTAAAGGACCATGGATAATAAACACAAACCGTGTATCGTGTATATATATGTGCAATTTGTATGATTTGCCTTCATTTTTATTTTATATATACAGGTGCATGGTGTAGCAGTTTATTGAAGTGCAACAGGTCAGGCCAGATCAAAATAAATCTCCCGCCGGAGAGTTTGCTCTAAAGTAACCTGCTAAATTTATAATTTAAAGGACATTTTGTCCATGGAAGCTTGCGATGTGCCCTAATGCTACTGTGTCGCCCGTGACTCTCCAATATCGAAGTATTCTGGTTTTTTTTTATCATGATGATGATGTGTCGGTGACCATGTAGTAGTGTTTCCGTTTCTATTTCTCATGTATGTGAAATAATACATGGGTTTATATATCATAGGACTATGAATCCTGGCTATATATATAGATCCATGCTCTGTTGTTTGTTGCTGTATATGAAAAATTGAGATGAATTATGTGTTGGAAAATTAGGCATTTGAAAGATTATGTTCCGAATATAAATCATGACATGAAGCATGCTATTTCTCATAAACTAGCATATGTAGTGGGAAGTAGTACTGGAATGAATAGAATAAACCATTATAGAATAGTTAGGAAATTGTACCCTTAGGCTTTGTTTGGATGCGCATATATTTATCTCAATCCATATGGATTGAAGTGGATTGGAGTGGAATTAAACTAAATTCCATTTCATTCCACTCCAACACATGTGGATTGAACATGCATCCAAACAAGGCCTTCAGTGGGACTGGTATCAAGGCCACCAGTGGCGCTGTTACTTAGGTCTAACCAAGCCCTGTTGATGTAGTCAAACACAGCAGATGCGGTGTAGCAAATTCAACGTAAACTTGAAATCAACAGATTAGTAACTGTCGGAGGTTCCGAAGTTTGGGCCAAAACTTCCGACGCCTATTGGAAGTTCCGACACCTATAGAAGGCTACGAAATCAGAGAAAAATGAACTTCAATTTCAGATATGCTAATTACCCCACTTCCCAAGAGGTAGATGAAGGTGTAGAGGCACTTCCTTGTCCTTGGAGCACCACCAAATTATAGATCGAGATCAAACCCAAAGAATAAGGTTGAGGGAGAAAGAGACAACCAAATACAAGTAATGCAGAACCTTTTTTCTGTCAACACTACGTCGATTATTCACGTGCATGATTACTGATTATTCGCGTGCATGATTACTGAAGTATACCATTGATAATAAACACAAATCGTGTATGTATATATGTGTAAGCTGTAAGATTTGTCTTCATTTTTATTTTATATATACAGGTGCATGGTGCAGCATCTTATTGATTGAAGTGCAACTGGTCAGGCCAGATGAAAATCTCGCGCTCCAGAGTTTGCTCTGAAGTTACCTGTTAAAATTATATTCTAAAGGACATTTTGTCCATGGAAGCTTGCGATGTGTCCTAATGCTACTATGTCACCAATTACTCTCCATTACTTAAGTATTACGATTTTGTTTTATGATGATGATGTGTCGATGATAAAGATACGAAAATGTTCCCGGTAGAAACCAAGCTATGAAAATCCAGCAGAATAGTGCACATGATGTACAGTATAGGGAATGCGCAAATAAGAATATAGTAAGAAGAATATAGTAAGAAGAAAGAGTAACAAATGGGCATTCTATTCACAAATGAATAGCACAGATTGTTAAAACCTTTTGCAACATTTGAATTCTAATTTAACGTCAATATCTGCTTGTGGTTGTGGCCAGATCTTACACGTATTCACAGCATAATCTACAAACTACAGTTGGTTAAAGACATAAGGTGGCCTAAAGGCCCCTAAATCAGTGCAAGGGTTATTTTCTAGCACTAGAATTATAATTATAATAAATGAGCCTGGTGCTAATTCGAGTGTACAACCAGCCTCTTTGCAACCAGCCGAATGCCAGCATTTTGCTGGTAATCGTATAGCTCCGGTGAGAAGAACGCGTCCACCTTGTTCCCTTTAACAAACAGGGAGTCCAATTCTGTGGTGGCTACATTGCTGAAATCAAGTTTCTGGATGCTGCCACTAGGCTTTTTCTTGCATATATCAGTTGAGTAGGCCGTAGCATCGCTGTTTGCAATAGTAGGGATGCTGCACGGAAAGGCCATCCTTAGAGCTCAGGAAAACATCATGACCACACCAAGGTAGAAAATGGAAGAAAAGAATATTATTCAAAGAAAAGAGTAGAACTCACTTCAGGCGGACAGTCGGACGATTAACGTATCCATACTTCTTAATCAGGGGTCTCCATTCAGAACTGCTACCAGATTCCTGAGATAACTTCCTAGCAAGATCATCGCAGAATTCCAAAACTTTACTGAGACTCTCAGGGATCTCAACCACTATGCTCATCTTTGGCCGCCCTGCATTATCAAGAAACTTTGTACTGACACCAAACTGTACTTTCAAGCCTGCACAACAAAGTTGTAGTGGGCAATCTCTGTGCTGGATAGATGACCTTCGGCCAAATTCGTGTAATGGAGCAACTGAGATTTCAATACATTCAATGGAAACATCATCTGGCTCAAGAAATCCAGAATAACCACTAGAACTTGCATCCATATGCGTGGTGGTATCTAGCTTCATCTCCTCAATGTGGGATACCAACTCAACAGATTCCCTGTTGGTAGAAGGATCACTTGTTCTTTGATTACCTTCCTCAGGCATCACACAGTCAACTGGAGAAACTATCCGTTGCCTTTTTGATGAATCCGGTGGAGAGTTTGCTTCAGGTTTTGGCAAATCAGGGGATGCAGTACCATTAGCTCGGCTCCTTGTTGTTGCACGTTCAACCAGATTCTCAACAGTGAGCACCTCTGGAAGACTTGCCTCCTGTCAGAATAACTTTGGGGTTTAGCTAATAGATTAACTTCAACATTTAACAAACAATTAACTCTACAAATATACGGCAGCAACATGCTGATTCCATTTCTTTGTAGGGATATTATTTCTGCAGTAATTCAAGTTGTAAAATTGGACATGAGCTGTGGTAAATTCCTAGTTGAATTCAAATTACTTGTGGAAAACTCACAACTGCAACAATCAGAACTGATGTACAAATTTCCATATGAAGCAGGAGTTTTCAAATTATTACCACAGCAGCAATATGGCTCACTCTTTGCAAGGGCTACTGTTTCTATAGTAATTCAAGGTGCAATGGAATGTGAGTTATGGTATCAGTTATATAAATTTCTTGCAAGATTGCAAATTATTTGCAGAAAACCAACAACTGCAACATCAGAACTGAGCTACAACATGTATGGTATCATAATAAAAATCTTTAACATAAGACCTACATTCCAATAGCTAAACTTCAGTTATTGATTGAGGAACTGAGCTTTTCCCACTTCAGATGCCTCAATACATGGGAGGCCACAGTATGGGAGAAAATTTCATCAGTGCTTTAATGCAAAAAAAAAAAGCACAGATTTATGTGGCTGGGACTGCCTAGTTGATGAAATTAGTCAGGCATGGGGAAAACATACCAGGAACAGGACTGTAGCACAGTATTTGAGAACTTCGAGGTTCATTTTAACATCATCAAGACTCCTGTAGGTAAATTACCAACAAATTTAGTGGGAGATCATCCAGTCTAGCTTTGTGCAGGCCAAAATAAAATCAAACAAACAAGGGGAACCTCAACATGTAAGTTGTAACTAATATCCTATCAACAATCATTGGATTTGTTTTTGCAGAAATTGGAGTTTATTGAATAATATTTTTATTAGAAGACATTCATGTCAGGTAGGCAATTTTTTGAGTGAGATTTGACATGTTGGACCTGTTTGATCCCATGGGCAACAACTAGCAGCTAAAAAAAGCTCTAGTCCATCCAAACAGGAGGGCTAATGGGTGGGCTAATTTTTTAGCCAAGCCCTTGGCTAGCTGTTAGTTCATTAGCGAAGTACAACTAGCTAACAAGGGCTAATAGTTCATTGCTAGGAATATGTGCACCTTTTAGCCTGGGATCCAAACATGCATGAGCTCATAGTTAGATGGCTAATTTTTAGCCCTTGCTAATAATTAGCCATAGCTGATCCAAACAGGTAGCAGAGTTACATTGATGAACCATAGAATTATGGCATCTATTCAGCATGATCTATCTAAAGGAAAGAACCATCATAGGCTGTATCATATTTTGGATAATAATCCATCCAGATGAGGGAATCCCCAAACCTAGAAGGGATGGCTTTGGACATCCTGGAACAGATGGATGCTTAATTAAAATTGTGAAGGGCAACATTCTCCAATCAAATTCATCGTATAGCTAGATCTACACTTATAGTTGGCGCATGTTGTGTTGTGTTACACAAGATGTGCCAACTAAAATGGGTAACCAAATACAAGCTAAAAGGATTACAAGCCAATTTCAACAAACTGAAGTGATTCAAAGGGTGAATATTTGTTTTATAATAAAAAAAGGGGAAAAGGTGTAAATGAAAAGTAGACATTGAAAGGAAGTGATTAAAATTGAGATGTACTGATATCACTAGGATTGGCATGATACCAACCTGTGTCTTTGCTTCCCTAGGCCAAAGTAATTTGCCAAGCTTGCCATCTGGAGGTAAACAGACAAGGACAGAACATCAGATATCCCTTTCAATGTTAGAAGGGACAGACAAATTTCACTAGAGATTGCTGTTAGTTTTAACTATGATACAAATTGAACTATCATTATTAATCATCTCTGTCTAAAACACGCTTCTCTAAATTACAGGCTAACTCTGGGTCAACAGTTGTATACCTTCATATCCCCTGCTCTCCTTCCGAACCGTTGGGTAAGCAGAGGCAAGGTGTCAATCATCCCCTTGGGTTGAGGAGGTGACCGGCCAATCTCAGTGAATGCCTCTCTTATTCTTGCAGAATCAAACCTCACAATGTTGTGCCCTGCCCAGACCCGCCCTGTCAAGAGTTCAGAAGAGTTATTTCAGTGCAGCTTCTCCATGAAAAGATTAGGTTTGTACATAACAAGATACTGCTATCAGATAGATTATGCTCCAATGATTCCTTTCAAACTAATGACAAATGTGAACATGATTTCAATTCCAGGAACATGATTTATAATGATTAAATAACTTGCTTGAACATGATTTCAATTCCAGGAACAGGAAGATCAATTATAAGGAAGTTATAGCATTCATTAGAACAAGGCCATTCCTTGACTTTCGTCCATGTGGCTAGGATGAGAACAGTTTCATGCAACGAATGTGGCCATTTCTGTCCATGTGCAATTCGTATCCCTAATTAATTAATGAATCGATCCATGAACAATTGCAACTGAAGATACGATGGAACGGAACAAGGGAGCGAGTCGCGGCGTGGGGAAAAAGAAGCTCACCGTTGAGGAGGTTGTAGACGGCGTCGGCAACGTCGCGGAAGGGCGGCGCCCCGGACACGGCGTCCCTTGTGATGCCGTTGCAGCGCACGGAGGCTGCCGAGACCGCGGAGACTGGGTCGGCGGGGCGGACGAGCGTGGCGTAGGAGGCGACCTCGACGAGCCTGCGCGGGCAGACGAGGATGGCGCCGAACTCGAGCAGCGCGTAGCCCTGGCCCGCCCGCTGCGGCACCGAGGTCTCGACGTCGAAGAAGGCGATCTCGGGGCCTCCCTCGCCCGCCGGCAGGACGGTAACTGGAGGATCACCCTCAGGAGCCGACGCCGGCGCCGGTGCGGTCGCTGCAGCAGGCTCGGTCGCAGACGCGGACGGGGAGGCGGAGGTGGAGGCCATCTTGTCAGCAGGTAGTTAGTTGAGGTGTCAGGTGTGCGTGTGGTGGGGCGAGGTGGCTGATATATAGGACGGAGGAGACGGTTGGGGCTCGCGTGGGGAGAGGGGCGGCGCGCAGAGGAGGCGTGACGGGAGCGGCGACGGGGAGGAGCTAGGGAGGTGTTTGACGGAATGCTTGCCGGCGCGGCGGGGCGGGGTGTGGTGGCGTGGCGTTGGGGGTTTTGGTTGGACGGGGAGGTGGACTTGGAATAGGAGTCAAGGAGTTAGTTATGGTAGCTTCCGGGCTAAGGAAGGTTGCTCCACCGTGGTCCGTCCGCGTCCGACCGAGGAGAGGTAGGAGAGCTATGCAAATGCAAACTCCGTTGAGATGTAGCCGGTGGAGCTGGGCTTCCTTTCCCCTGCTGCAAGAAAGCAACCATATGCGTGCAGCGTGTCGTAGCCTGGGTAGGCAGCCAGTGGCGTTGGGCCCGTCACTGCGAATTGATTTTTTAGACAGGTAGTTTCATCAGTACTATTTAATAAGTTAGCATAGCAATATTTATAGAAAAAAAAAAGAGATGAAGCTCTTAGTTTTAAGCTCAAGACTGTTGTTGGTAACTTCATTAATCTGACAATAGAAGGGTATATGTTTGCATCCAGACACGGGATGATGGCCCCCCACAATGTTCCATCTTATTTATATTTACCACCAAACATGTATCCCAGGTAGCAAAATAATCATGTGTTATTACATGCTTAAGAATAGCAATCTCCTGCACTTCAAGTGGTGGTGTCATAACATCAAGTATACTTCCCCGATCTTAACAAATTATTGTACGTGTTTCAAATGCTTTGATGATGGTATCCAGCTCATGTGAATCCCATCTCATAAGAAAGTTGGGAGGCTTCATGATCATCTGGCTAGAAGCTGGCGTCCTCTGTTGTCGGCCGCCTCAAGAAATAGCGCAAGCTATTAGAAAGAACCTGAAGATATGAGATAAATCAGAATGTGGCAACAAAATGTGGTGCTGACACGAGTTCTATGAGAATCAGGTGTATAGGAAAACCCCAAGAACGGGCATTGAACGCCTACCTGTTTTAAAGCCTCCATCAGTGGTTTGCCCCTGTAGCTGACATGGAATTTTGCTTTAGCCAGTAGCCCCTACAAGAGTATAAAATGTAAGGAGATGAATATGGTTCCTTGCATGAACATACACTTTGTAAAACTGTTGTCACCTCAGTATCAAACTCTCCAGATTGGACATTGATGTTGATGTCTG
Organism: Miscanthus lutarioriparius; assembly: GCA_904845875.1. Taxonomy (NCBI): domain Eukaryota; kingdom Viridiplantae; phylum Streptophyta; class Magnoliopsida; order Poales; family Poaceae; genus Miscanthus; species Miscanthus lutarioriparius. Next base: position 92,620,840 of record CAJGYO010000001.1, on the reverse strand, counting down.
AGATGATCTTAACAAGGTCAACAAGCAACCCTGGACGATCCGCTGTTTCCACCACAAGTAAGCTGAAATGGAACAATAAAGAAATTCAAAATCACTTTGATATTATAGACTAGAGTAGGCATTTTCGTATATCTAGCATTTATGTCCCTGAAACAATAGCAGTGGATCAAGCAAGGACAGCCCAGTAATATACATATGTAACTAGTAGATGTAGGCAATGTGTTTTTTATTCAAAGGGCACATATAAGCTCTGTGAACATGTTCTTATGTTGCTTTTTGCTGGATGAAATCAAATCCTTTGGATTGATGACAAAAGAGCATAATTTTCCTTACATTTGAAGAATGATGCACAAGGTAAGAAAAACGGCATACCTTCTTTCAGGGCCATCATAGATATCTATGTGGGTTGCTATGTCCACATCAACCTACCAATGTACAAGTGAACAATGTTTATATTCAGTGAAGGTTTTCATGTCTCCAGAACAGACACATAATTCTGACGCTGCACTTGGCGGCAAATTTGATCACTATCGTACCATGGGAAGATTGATCAAGTCTGTTCTACTATAAACGGATCCAGCAATAAGGCGATCCCAGAGACCCAGATACGAAAATTTGACGCAATTAAGTTTTGCAATGAAGCAGAGACAAAAAGGAAATAAACAGCTAACTTGGAGACACTAAAGAAATGTCTCTTTTGTACACCGTTGTGTGCTAATTCTTTCTCGCGATAGATATAGACAAGTAAGATGGTTTCATGGATCTCCATAGAGAACTGAGAAGTTTTCAGTTCATATCTTAAGCATTTAGAAGATGTAAGTTTATGACATAGTTTAGGTAATACCTCTTCTGTAGGGGCTTCTGGCCCAAAAGTTGCTCCCATAGCCAATTGACTGCTGGACTCCTGGCACCAAATTAACAACATTTTTTTATTATTATCATTGTAAATTATAAAAGCAAAAGGAAAAACAAAGTTAAAGTAGTTACCGGATGATACACTATCATGTTGTTAATGATCGTCAGTCGAATTGCTTCTAATAACTCTGGATCATCAATTTTACGGCCAGTGGACCTGTAGAGCATTCCTGTCACTCATTCTAGGCAAGAACTGATAGATGCAGGAAAGTACAAAGAAGAAAGATGTCATATTCTGCTGTACAAGGAGACTAAACTTATATGAGAGATTCCTCATGTCAAGTTTTACATATCTGATGAAATATCATAGGAAAGAAGATTCACTTACGCTTTAGTTATAGAAAACTTGTTATGCTTGCCAGTAGAATCGAGACAGACACTAGCTTTAACGACATTTAGCCCCAAGTTCTTTAGGGCATTCATCTGCATGTGAAACAAAGCATATTTTGTCAGTTTATTTCTTGTAGATCTAATATATGGGAGATGTTAATAAGATCATATGGTCTGTTTGAAGAAAAAAAATAAAAAGATCATCTGGTCAATGGTGAGAATATACTGAGAATCTTATGTGAATAACAAACCGTATCAAGGAGCTCGCCAAGACGATCGCCCAAGGTTATTTCTACAATAGTTGCATCCGGATCTGAGTCTTGATCTATTATAACTTTCGGGATAGGGACTATATCAGTGTTGCTCCAATCCTGCTAACCAAAGTATACGCAGTTGAACAAGCAAGTCCACCCAATGTTTTAGGTAACCTATGCTATGTACCTCAACCGCCGCAGCAGAAGTAGCCCTTGGAACCCTCACAGCTGGAGAGGACAATCTGGAAATAGGAAAAGATCAGTTACAAACACTCCAAACTAAAAAGAAGCAACATAGTGGAGTTCTATGCTATGACACTGTAAGACTGAACAACACAGTAGGTTAGTATTAACATCATTGCACTCTGAAGCAACTAGACTAGGAGCCTCCAAAGGAAAATTCATGCAGTATTTTCGAAATACTACAAACAAGTGTACTCTTACTTCAGCTTTTTAATATATGATAGACTAATAAATGAAACCCCAATTTTCGGTTGCATACCTACTTGCCGCTGCAAATGGACTCAGCAAACTGTAGAATGTTTAAATTAGTACATAAGACCATGGAAACTGTCAAATTCATGATGCCAGACACAAACAAGATAATATGTTGTCAAATTCTTGACATAAAAATATCATATGGACGGAGTTCAAGGACATATAGCTAGAGTGTTTTGTTCTCAGACTAAGTTAATATATTTTTCCTGCAATTAACTAGAAAATTAAGAACTTAAACAAGCTTGGAAGAATGATGATTGCGTAAGGAAATTTTTGGAAGCGGCTTCCAAGCCTCACTCAAACTGTGAAATGAAAAGCAGGCATGCATGTGTTGATACACATCGAACAGCTCATACAGCTATAACAGATATCAGCCTCGTGACCACATTGGTGGTCTTGCCAATCAGCACCGCCACTTAGCCACAATATATCATCCATACATGACGCCAAGCAAAAGCTGCTTTGCAATCTTTAACTCCTTTTCGTTAAGCAAAGCAACAAGTAATATAGTCTGCGTCGCTTCAAATAGAATAAAAAAATCCAAGAAACAAGCCATGCCATCATGATGTGAATGAAAGAGCATCCTGTACTAAGAGCATCTCCAAGCCCCGCTCTCTAAATTATCATTTAGAGAGCTATTTGCATAAAAATCGCTTTATATATCTTTTCGATCTCCCAACAGTTTTTCTATATCTCGTTTGCACTCCAGAGAGTCATTCTTATTTTTTATCTTTGGCTAGAGAGTAATCCGGAATGGAATATGGCTATATTAATTAAAGACGCTATTGGACGATATTTTTTTTTTACCAAAGTCTCTGTTCGTAGAGATTAGAAAGGATATAAAGAGTCTCTTCAAGTTGCTCTAACAAATTCAAGAATGAAGCTAAACTGTACAGTCCCAACCGAACAAACGTATATTCTCTGCAAGTCAACTGCAACCTTTGAAACATCCTAGCATGGCAGAAAAAAAAATGCTAAACGAAGGCGCGGAGTTTAGTGCAGCGAAAAGGGGATGGCAAAAAACTGAATCTTGGCCAATGGTCAATCCCCTCAGCCCTCACCTCAAGTTGGCTGGCGCAAGAGGCCGCCAGCGACCAAGAACCGCAGCACGGCGGCCGCCGGGCGCCGTTGGAGACACGCCGGAGCACGTCCGGAGGGTGCTGTTGGCGGCCACAACAGTCACGGCCATTTCGGCCATCTCTCCTCCAGGAAACGGGCGGACGGGATCCAATCCGATCTAGCAACCCGAGTGGGAAGAAATAGGGGGCCGGTGGACGAGGAGGCAGTGCTACAAAGGCGAAGGTGAGGGCGATGGGATCATGACGATGATGCCTACGGCTGTCGCGGCCGCTCTATCCATATCTCGTCGCGGCTGGCGGCAGTAGAGGGAGGGGGAAGATGGAGACGCGTGAGAAGGGGGGCTAGCGGCACGGCAGCGTGTCCTTTTCTGACAGAAATCTGGATTTTTTTGATTAAAAAAAATCTGGAGTTTTTAAGGCAGTTGGAATGGAAATACTACAAGATAATACAATAAAATCCAGACAAGTAGCAAAGTATCTGCACAATGATGTGACATCTACTTTCAACAAAATATTGCGCAACGTGGGAAAAAAACGATAAGAGTAACGGACAAAATACCTGTAACATCTAAAGAAGTAGCAACGTGAAGCCACCGTATACCACTGTTGAGAATGGACAAAACGGAGTTCTCTGATTTTTTTTTTCATCTTACCAAACGCACACGTGCTTTTAGTTGGCAATCTTTTAGTGTTACGATTTTATGGAACTAGAATAGTGAATACATTTTTTAATCATGGTTGTTTATGATCTCTTCATGGTATGAATATGTCCAATTTTAACCACACGCTCTACTTTTATGAATGCCTATAAAAGACTTGGCCGACATATTATGAGACCGATCAAGTTTTATCATTGGCAACTTGCTTCCAGAGCCTCGCCTCATGAGTTAGTATATTATTTGTTTCACCAAAAACAACTATGATTTTTAAATAGTCATGCAAAGAACACTAATGAGGGGCATTAGGCCATTCCCAGGTTTCAGAGGTTTCAATCTCATTAATTGAATAAGATGCCACGTAAGTAAATCTGTAAATGTAACAAACGACAAGAAATTTACGAAGAGAGAGAAAAGATGGGTTTGATCTTGATGACACCCGGTGAAAAATGTTTCCAAGAGTGTGAAACATATTAAAATGGGTTTGATCTTGATGACACCCGGTGAAAAATGTTTCCAAGAGTGTGAAACATATTAAGATGGGTTTGATCTTGATGACACCCAGCGAAAAATGTTTCCAAGAGTGTGAAACATATTCAAACTCTCATTGAGAACTTATGCTTCATTTTCATCTAACTGTGTGATGAGATCTTAACATACTGGTATGTTAAACCTTGGATTCAATGGTTCTCGAACGAAAAAGACCCCCGACTGACCCCTTTAGGATCGACCGTGCCCACTGGCAAAGAGACCCGGCTGAGCCTGACTCGACCGCAGCTTCCGCCTAGGGCTCGGGGGCTTTCCCGAGCTTTGGGCTCCCGATCTACGGCACGACCCAGCCCGGTCCTTGGCTCCTGCCCGACTAACGATGCCAGCCAAGGCCCGAGCACAAGAAGACAAGCCCCAGGCTACCGATGCTCGAGGGCTCTCTAGCATCGCTCCCTAGGCGTGCCCCTGCCAACTGCTCCTCTGACAGGGTCACGTCCGGGGCATGACATAAGAAGACAAAGACAAAGCTTCCAGCCACGCGCTCTTCGAGGGGCTTCGACACCATCGACACGCAGAGTGTCGCGTCAACCCCTAGAGCCGACCTCTAAGTGATGAGCCATCGCCACCAAGAAGACACCGACGCCATGGTCTTCACAAGTTGAGGAGGCCACCGCCACGTCACCCTCGGATTCCGACACCATCACGATTTCGCATAACTTCCTGTCGACGTCGAAACGGGCCGTTCTTGGATGCGTTGGAAGGGGACGACACGACGCTTCGTTTTGGATCTGGTCTCAAGACTCCTCGATTCGGTGACCACGACAAGGTGCTTTGCGTCACCTATTTGGGCCAACTTTGCATGTATCGCCCTCCTAGACTCCAAAACATGTAGACCATAGTGTCGAGGATCGAATTGGGTTTTGTTTAGGATTCCATCGAGAAGAAGGTTCATTGATGGTGACAAATCCTTTTTTACAGTGAACGCCCGTTCTTGATCTCCTCCATCGTGTCGATTAGTTGGAAGAGCGAACCCTCTATTGATATTTAGTCATATTTGCAATTTCAGATTAAAGTTTTATGGGCTTCGATTCGCTCCGGAAAAGCCTTCTTGGCGAGGTCAATCAAGTTGTGCTTGGTTGATAACCAACGGAGCGGTGGTGTAACGGGATTCGTGGTTCGAATCGCGTCGATTTGAAGTCGATCGCCAACGCCGAGATCTCCACAAATCGAACTTACCGGCTACCTCTCGGAAGATGGGCTCAGTACTCATCACTAAGACTCCTCGACGAGGGCACTGCAAGCCCCTCTAGACTCGCTGCACGAGACCATAGTGTCGGGGATCTAGGGATACACGGAAGAAGGTCGATGGTCCGAACGCTAACTCGATAGTGAGGGCATATTTTAGTCTCGCCGACCCCAAAAGTATGGTCATCACCCGAGTGAGGGGAACAAAATTCGCCGACCCCCGAGTGCGGGGCCGTGTCGCACGCCGGACCCCAGGGTGTTTGTCACACCGGCCACGAGGGCACGGCTCTATCTCGCCCACCTCGTCACGCTCTCTATCACGCCCGGCGATCGCGGGTGAGGGCTCTGTCTCGCTTGACCCTCGGCGTGGACTTTGTCTTGCCAGACCCCTCGAGCTCCATTTCGACCCGGAGGCTGAGTCTCGTCTCGCCCGACCCCGGGGCATGGATACCGCTTCCAACCACTACGGGCCTAAAGATTTACGAACCTGTGGTCAAACTTCCAACCACTACGGGAGTAGGCGTGTCTTGACCTGTGGACTGCGACACGACGAGCCATAGGCGTGTCTTGACAGATCGCCACGTCGCCATACACGAGATCTCATCATCGCCAAGATGTGCCAAGATGCGCGCTTATGCTACCTAATCCCCGTATGACTTCCGTCAGGGGTACCTATTGACCATGCTGCCTGCCGGGACAGAATGGGGCGCCATGACCGGCTGACGACGCCCGCGTGTTGCAGTAGTGGCGAACAGGGTCACGACGTGGAGCTATTCCCACCATCATCTACAAGACCAGCAGGACCCGCATAAAGGAGATGAAGGACGACGCGACGCCAGAGGACTTCTTCCTCATGTCTTCTCTCTCTCTCTCTCTCTCTCTCTTTCTCTCATGTAACATGCACCTTCCCCTTCATCTATAAAAGGGGAAGCAGGACGCCCCACGAAAGGCATGGCAAAACGCTGAAAGGAACTGAGTTCAACTAGACTCAACTCCATTCGATCCTTCCATCAGAGACTTAGGACCTTCTCCCTCTCTCGCCCGTTTGTAACCCCTACTGCAAACAAGTGCCGGTAACACGAGCAGCCTCAAACTGGACGTAGAGACATTCCACCCGAACCAATATAAACCCTTGTGTCCTCCGAGCACACCATCCAAACACAAATTTACTAGTCGGCAGTTTAAAACACTAACAGTTGGTGCACCAGGTAGGGGCCTTTTGCGCGTCTCGTCGTCCACAATGGGCCACGGGTGGCTAGTCACGGCGTCAGCTGGGTCCCGAGCATTCACGTGCGCTTCATTGAGAACAGTAGCTTAGAGTGTTTGCATGGCAGTGCACCCTTAATAAAAGTTGTAGTTCTTGACAGGGGTAACAAATTTTATTTAAGGGTCATGAGCTAATTCAGAGCCTAGCATGGTCGAATAGAGCCCACAATTAGCAATGAAATGTTGTTTTCAAATTTAGAAATTTTGCTAAGTCTAAAGCTGGTTTTTAGTTTCAAAGTAGCCTACTTTGGAGTATTGTAGTTTGAAAACCATAATGAATTAGACAAAACTCCTTTAAGCACAGTTGTAGATCTCTTATAGCTCTACAATTTCTATTAATGGACTTTTTGCTAACTCAAACTGGATTAGGAGTTATAGAGGTGCAAAGTGGCACTGTCAGTCGTCCTAATGACCGATTTGAATTGGCTGGCCGAGCGCATCATGGCCGACCGCTGCTAGGTTGTGCGCACCGCGTGGCGCCCGCTCGCCGACGTCGGCCCAGCCAGTCAGGCCAGCAGGGCGAAAAAAGGGAGGCGAAGTCGCTGTGCTCGCCCATTCTCACTCTCTCGCCCTCGCTCTGCCTCTCTTGCGCTCGCCGAAGTGAAGCGGAGCACCGCACCGTTACCGTCGCACCATCACCACGCTCGCTCGTCGCCCACACAGCACCACCACCCAATCCACCTCGCCCATAGCTCCGTTGTGAGCCGCTCTACCTTCCTGACCCGCTAGTGCCACCATTTGAGCCGAGGTAAAGCCACATTTCACGTCGTCATTGCCGCCATGGCCATGGAGCACTGCCGAGCTCCGAGCTCGCCCATGGCCAGCCACCACCGTAGCATCTCCGACCTCTCTCTCCCTCGTCTGGTCATCGTCGTAGGGACTAGTTGCTAAAATCACAGCCGGCTTAACTGCTACCGCTGTCATCGTGCGGGAATGTGCCGCCGCACCAAGCATGCCTGCCATGGCTACAAGCTCAAGCTTGTCATGGCTGGCCCTCGCTAGATCCCGTCTTCCCCCTCCTATGTTTGTTTCTGCACCACCGTGACCCGTAGCACCTTCTCCTATGATGAAGACCCATCACCAACCACCATCTCGTTGGAATGGCAAGCGTCGTCGCGTGCGCTGTGCTCCGCCATGCCACCATGCACATGGCCGAAGCTCACTGCCGCTTCACCATGGCTCGATCCGCACCATAGAGCTTCGCTAGGGTCTGTAGAAACTGTAGTCGCGCTCGCCTGGCCATGTCATCGCCGGAGACGGCGAGTCCGCCACCACATGCCACCACCGAGCCGCCATGCTTACCGGCAAGGTTGCTCCGGTGATGCACTAGGACAACTGAGGGTACCCCTCGATGCGGCTTGACGAGGAGAGTGTAGTGGTGAAGACCTCACCGTCAGCGAGTTATCGCCGATCAAACGCCGCACTCTACTCCTGTGTCGCTGATGTGTGGGACCGGTTGACCTGTAGTCCCCCGCTATCAGTCACCGTGGGTGCATAGACCGGGTGTACCTAGCTGTAGCTCCTGGTTGGAAATTCGATTTTTCTTTATTTGTTTTTCTAAATTTTGTAGCAAACTTGCAAAAATCATACCTGGAGTTAGGAGTGTCCAAATGAGGTGATCCAAATTTTGTTGGATTCATCATGAAGTGTACTATTTGATAAAAATATGAAACCTACTGTTTTGGATATTTTCTAAGGGAATTAAATTGAGCTAGATAAGTGCTTTTAAATTTGTTTCTATCTTGTAAAATGTATAACTTGAGCTAGGGAAGTGCTAAAATTGTGATTCCAATTTTGTAAGTCTTGTTTTGGCATGCTATAGCTAGGAAAAATACTAAACCTACAGAAGACATACTTGAAATATGGTCTTTCTATTTAACCTTGATTATTTGCTAGTTTCTAGTGAAAAATGGGGTAAAAATATATAACATATGATCATGCAAATTTTTATACAGTGTTCTTATATAGTGTTCTTATAACTATTTTTGCTAAAATAAGCCTATGCAACTTGGCATTTTTGTAGAGGTTGATATACTTATCCAAATAGTATAAAATTAGTACAGTAGACTATTGGGGTTATATGTAACCTACTGTAATCTTCTCAGAATTTATTGAGCACTAGAAATATTTGTCCTCTAAATCACCCTATTATATAAGGAAAATTAATAAATGAATATAAATAAATTATTTAGGTTTAACCATGATATTTTCTTGGGTGCTTGTAATGCATATGATCTGTTGATGTTAGTAGTGGTGCTCAGAAATAATTGGTTATAGGCAACTAGTTAATTATGGCTCTATAATTCAATTAGATGACTGCATGTATAGTTTCTGTTGTCATGGTGTTTTCATAATGAAGATGAAGTTTCTATGAATCTTGTTAAAAACAAAGTTGTAGATAACTTACTCATTTGTCCCATTCTAAAATTTCATGGTCATAGGCCTAATGGTTTAAGAGTTATAGCTGTTAGAAGTCTCCTATCAGATTTGCTTGTTCTCTAGACAGATATGGAAAGATTGAATTGTTTGACCTAGATAGCTACTAAATCACCTTAAGATGATTAAAACATAGTTGTAGGAAATTTCATAAGCTTTCAGAAAGTCCACAACCATAGTGTTTGGATGCGTATAACTCTAGTTATGGTCAAAACAAGTAGCTGTTGTCTTGCAACCCAGAAAATGCTAAATAGGTTTTTGTTTAATTATTAGAGAGGAGATATGCACCTACTCAGTAAAAGAAAGTTAATCTTGTTATCACCCTAATACCTTGTTGTTAAGGACATTTATGTTTATGCATCATATCATATCATCCATATCATTATCGTGCATTCTTGTATCTTATTTTGCGCTCATACATATAGGATCGCTAGAAGGAGTCACACTCTTGGAGTTTGAGGAGGAGGAGAATCAGGTGGCACCATAGCAGGTAGCTCCCAAAAGCGAGGAGAAGGCTCCTGAGGAATTACTGGAGTGCCCCGATCATAGGCCTACCTCCTTTTTGAAAGGCAAGCCCCGGAGCATTCTAAGCCTCTTATGTTTTTACAAATATCACTTGAGTCCTTTATGTTTGATGCATTAGGTTATAAGAGTTGGTTGGAAACATTTGATGCATAGAACTACCTTGTCCAGAAATATACCTTGAACCCTATGTAGGTCCAAGATCGAACATATGCTTAGCCATGCTTAGACTGATAGAAGTCGGGTGATTTCCTATCACCTGCGAGATATAGGTGGATATCGAAGCATGGTTGGCTATATTTGCTATCATGAAAAATAACCATGGGATGTTATCTAAGTGGAGACCGGGAGGGATCTTATATGCACATGGTGTGGGTTGGCTATGTTGATCCCATCTATGTCGATTAAGGATCGTACCGTTGTTGGCGCTTCTATCGAGATTGAACGCATGCCTCTCACTTAGCTGGCCAGATAACTCATTCCGACCATAAAGATGAGTAGCTCAACTCAGGCCGGGCCTCATTCTATTAGAGTGCACACTCTGGATGGTAGTAAGGATGTGTAGAGAGCCAAACATGAGTCCAAGGGTAGGCCGAGCCTAAACGTCCTAGCAGCTGGTTGTCCCTGGTTGTGCGGCGTTGATCAAACCCGTGAAATGTGGACCTGAGTTGTACCAAAGGTGACCCGACGTGACCCCGATGGGGGAAGTGTGGGTTTGTGTTAGGAATAACTGCCCAGCTAGTTGCAACCGATTTGAATCGTCATCTCTCCCGGATAGTGAGAAACTCAACTAGTCCCAGCATCGTAGTAATTGGACTGTGGAATTTGATGGTTATATTGGACATGGGAATGCTACATCGGCTATGGTTATTATTGTGATGCTATATAATGATATATCACATGTTTAGCATAGGTTAGTTGTTAATCTAGAGGTGAATAGCTATAATTAACTTGATACCCGAATTATAAAATGTATAGTTGAACTAGTGGCTTTTTATGCAAAATATTGTCAAGCTAGCTCCACTTATAAAGCCTTGCATGGTCCTTTGAATCACATTATTTTTGGTTTGTGATGGGTAAGTCTAGCTGAGTACCTTCTTGTACTCAGGGTTTATTTCCCCACTTGTTGTAGATAATACAGTATATCATGGATATTGTAAGAACTGCTTTTGTCCCACCGTGGACGAGGAGTAGGTCCTAGGCAAGGCGCTTCTATATATCTAATCTATGATGCTTTTGTGGGATGTGATCACAAACTGGCAAGTATTTGAACAATGGTGTGAGATGTTAGTTTCAAAACTACCTTTGCTTACTACTACTACTACTACTACTACTACTACTACTACTACTACTACTACTACTACTACTACTACTATTACTACTACTTTATTTGAACTTGGGTTGTAATAACTTTTAATTGTACTCCGATGGATGGTAATGTAATTGTGAACTCATGTAATATGTGGCATGTATGTTGAATCATGTACGATCTTGGTTGTATATTGGCGATGAATCGAGACCCTTCATGATACTTGATGGACTACCGGGTTTATATGGGCTCAAGTATGATAGTGCGATCGTTTCGATGGTTGCCATTGTACTATGCTCTTATAAATTGGTCGGTTTTGTCACAACATGACCCCGGAGGACTTCTTCCTCTGGCTTCTCTCTCTCTCTCTCTCTCTCTCTCTCTCTCTTTCTCTCATGTAACCTGCACCTTCCTCTTCATCTATAAAAGGGGAAGCAGGATGCCCCACAAAAGGCACAACAAAATGCTGAAAGGAATTGTGTTCGACTAGACTCAAGTCCATTCGATCCTTCCATCAGAGACTTGGGACCTTCTCCCTCTCTCTCGCCCGTTTGTAACCCCTACTGCAAACATGTGTCGGTAACACAAGTAGCCTCAAACTAGACATATGGACATTCCACCCAAACCAGTATAAACCCTTATGTCCTCCGAGCACACCATTCGGCCTAGACGCGCAAACACAAATTTACTAGTCGGTGGTTTGAAACACCGACACATAGACTAGAACTCTCAAACCGCCTTGTACCAGACCTATCTCATTATATAAGGGATAATATTGGACCTAGAGGGGGGAGGATGTGAGTTTGATCACCAGATACTCCATTCCATTCCATCTGCCTCTGTTCTACACCGAGAGCAGGGCAACCCAGAGAGGGGCACCGAGAGCCTCTCCTCCAACGCATCCTGCCGTATCCTTCCTCTTGATGAGGGGGAGACTCCGTTGGTGGCGAGGCAACCTTAGGATTAGTATCGAGCTAACCCCCTACCAAACTTCTCTTCCTCTACACTCTATTGTAAACCCCCAAATTTTGGGTGCTCTTGAGTATAAGGATCATCAGCTGCTGGACATAGGGACCAAATTGCCCCGAACCAGGATAAACCGTTGAGACTTCTTTGCGTGATTCTTGTGTTCCTAGTCCACCTGAGCCACCGGAGACCCCATATTCTAACACCGACTCGAACAACATGCTTGCCGTGGTTTCGACCCCACGATAGCTAGTATGCCAGGTAGGGGGTAGCGTCAAGTGTGATTCTGGCTCTACGGTGGCCAAAGCCACCCGCCTTGTCGCTGGAGCAAGCAACACCACCCCAGACAGTGGTGTCTGCTTCCCCTGCAAGCTCTCCATCTTGGCCGGTGCCTTTGCTGCAGGCTAGGTCCTCAACTTTGGGAGCCTGACCTACATCGCCGATCGCTATGGCGAGCTTCGTCCACTCCATGGGACTGCATCGGCGGGTTATGCACCCATAGCACCGTCCTCCCTATTAGGGCCCTCGAGAGCGGATCTCAGGGTCCCAGCTTGTCAGATCCATCATAGATCTGCCTCCACCCAGGAGCAGCAGCAATAACCCCTCACTCCTAGGCCGCGTCTTCCCATGGACAGGGGAGATCCCGCATTAGTCCCTTGACCCGCCAAGGCAGGTGGTGCTTGGTCTACCAGGCATCCACCACCGACTGGCCGAGATCTGCGACATCACCAAGGCACCACCGATGGGCGCTCCCCTCACCCATAGGAGAGCGGGCTAGAGGAGAGCCTGCCCCTGGCATGACGTAGCTTTGCTCCATGGTCTATGGGGGAGGGCCAACTCCGTTGCCCCCGCGACTCCCTAGGGACCCACTGCGGGGGGTCAACATGGCGAGCAGGGCACCGCCACGATGCCTTCACTGGTTAGAGGTCCCCATCTCCTTTAGCCATCAGGACTACCCATGAAACGTCACTAGTCTGGGCCATTTCTCGCTCATTGTCGACCCCATAGTTAGACAGGCGCTCCTCATGAAGGTGCTGATGGATGGTGGGAGCGGTCTCAACGTTCTCTACGCCGACATGCTCGACCACATGGGGATCTCGAGGAAGGACCTCTGTCCTAGTAGGGCACCCTTCTTCGGAATCATCCTCTCAAAAGCATCCGACTCCTTACCATGCTCTGTTGGGGCGGACATACTATGTGAAGTTCATGGCTGTCCCACACTACGGTTGCCTAAAGCTCAAGATTCATGGCCCATGGTGGGGCATCATGGTGGCTACCTCTGTGGCTGAGGCGTATCTCTATGAGTAGGAAGGCACGGTCCTCACCGTGGCTGATGTTACCACCACCAACTTTGCCTGAATCCGGCACCAACCGGGTGATGAGCCCCTGAATGTCTCGAAAGGGAATGCGGTAGCAGCCTTCCGCCTAGCCAATGACACAAACACAATCCAGATCTACCCCCAAGACCCTGAGAAGCAACTCTATATCGGCGCTGGAATGTCCTCATACATGAAAGCGGCCCTCACAGAGTTCCTGCGCAACAACGCCGATGTCTTTGCATGGAAGCCCTCTAACACGCTTGGCATCCCCTACAAGATTGCTGAGCACCGCCTCAACATCCTAGCCGATGCCAAGCCAATATAGCAGCGCCTTCGCCGCTTCGACAAGGAGAAGTGCAAGGCAATCAGTGAGGATCTCGCTAGGCTCTTGGACACTGGCTTCATCAGAGAGGTCCAGCACCCCGATTGGCTGGCCAACCCTATCCTAGTCAAGAAGAAGAATGGGAAATGGAGAATGTGCATCGACTACACTGGCCTCAACAAGTCCTGCCCCAAAGACCCATTCCCCCTTCCTTGGATTGACCAGGTCGTCGACTCCACCATCGGCTGTGAGGCCCTTTACTTTCTGGACGCGTACTCCGGATACCACCAGATCGCAAAAGACCCCTCCAATCAACTAGCCATATCCTTCATCACCCCCTTCAGTGCCTTCTGCTACACTTCCATGCTGTTCGACCTCCAGAACACTAGAGCCACCTTCCAGCGGTGCATGCAAAAATGTTTCATGAAGCAAATCGGCCGCAACCTGGAGGTCTACGTCGACAACATCGTCGTCAAGTCTCAAGTGGTTGTGCAGCTGATCGGCGACCTAGAGGAAACTTTGTCCAACCTTCGCACCGACCACATCAAGCTCAACCCAAAAAAGTGTGTGTTCGGGGTCCCCGCCGGGAAGCACCTCAGCTTTATTGTCTTTGAGCGTGGCATCGAGGACAAACCCAAGAAGATCTCCATGATTATGGACATGGAGCCGATCAAGAACTTGAAGGGGGCCCAAAGGCTCACCGGATGTCTGGCCATGCTCAGCCACTTCATATCCCTCCTTGGGGAATGAGGTATGCCACTGTATAAGCTCCTAAGGAAATCTGATCATTTCGAGTGGATGTAGGAGGCTCAGGAAGCACTCACAAGGCTAAAGGACTTCCTCACTACACCATCGGTGCTGACCTCCCCTTCAGCGGGGGAGACTCTTGTCCTCTACACTGCCACCACACCGCACACTATTAGTGCAACCTTGGTGGTGGAATGCGAGGAGGAGGGCCACGTCCTCAAGGTCCAACAGCCAGTGTACTTCATCAGCGAGGTCCTCTTTGACTCAAAGGCCCAGTACCCGAGGATCCAAAAGCCCCTCTATGACATGCTCATCACCAAGCACAAGCTCCAACACTACTTCAACGCCCACCCTGTGGTGGTCGTGTCCTCCAGCAGCTTGGGGGACATCATCAACAACTGGGAGTCCACCGGCCGCATCGCCAAATAGGGCCTCGAGCTCATGGGCCTCGACATCACCTATGCCCCCACACTGCGATCAAGTCCTAGGTCCTCGCCGATTTGGTGGCGGAGTGGACTAAGAAGCAGGCCTCCACCGCTCCCATCAAGGCAGAGTACTAGACCATGTACTTTGACGGCTCCCTCACCCTCAAGGGGGCGGGTGTGGGGGTCCTCCTCATATCCCTCAGCGGTGACAAACTAAGGTACACCCATCAACTTCATTTCTAGGCCACTAACAATGTTGCTGAGTATGAGGCGCTCCTCTATGGTATCCGAGCGGCCGTCAAGCGCCTCTTTGTACGAGGAGACAACAAACTAGTTATCAACCAAGTCATAAAGGAGTTGACTTACCACGATGTGAAGATGGAGGCCTACTACATAGAGGCCTAGAAGCTAGAAGACAAGTTCGATGGCATCGAACTCCATCACATCCTCCAGCGGGACAACGAGGAGGCTGACTCCTTGGTGAGGCTGGCATCCTCCTAGAAGCCCCCACCATCCAAAGTCTTCCTCAACATCCTCGACACCCCCTCGATCTGCCTCAGGGAGGGCAAGGTGCCAACCCTAGTCGGCGCCACCTCAACCTCGACCTGCACCATCGGAGGAGCACCGTCCCCCCTAGGAGTGCGTGCTCGTGGTCACCATGTGCAGCCGACATGGCACCAAGCCACTGGTTGGCGCCCTTCCTGACCCACTAGCGCACCCCACAAAGCATAGAAGACAAGGGCTAGCTACCTCCCTTAGGGCAAATGATGGCCTGCCTGTTGAGGCCCCTAAGGCCACCCTAGGGTAGGACACCGATGCCCCTCCTATGGACCCTAAGTCGGTCCACCAAGACCTCAGAGGCTCCCTGGGTGAAAAGCTTCTGACCGACCCCTCGAGACACTCAAAAGACTGGAGAGCACCCTTCCTTGACTTCCTCGAGTGGGGGGGTCCTCCTCGACGACATCACAGACGCTTGTAGGCTGGTCCAGCAAGCCAAGAGCTATCAGGTCCTCCATGGATAGCTCTATTGCTAGAGTGCCTCTAAAGTGCTCCTACGGTGTGTCACACCGGAGGAGGGGAGGGAATTACTCCCCGACATCCATGGTGGCATCTGCGCCCACCATGTAGGGCCATGCGCCCTTGTGGGGAAGGCATTCAGACATGACTTCTACTGGCCGATTGCCCTCGCCGATGCTCAAGACCTCGTCAAGACGTGCAAGGGATGCCAGTACTATGCCAAGCAGAGTCACCTGCCGGCCCAGGCACTCTAGATTATTCCCATCACCTGGCCATTTCTAATCTGGTGCCTCGACATGGTCAGGGAGCTCAAGAAGGTGCCTAGGGGCTTCGATCACCTCCTGGTCGCCATTGACAAATTCACCAAGTGGATCGAAGTCTGGCCCATCGCCAACTTCAAGTCGGAGCGGCCGGCCAAATTCATCCAAGACATCATCCATAGGTTCGGAGTCCCTAATCATATTATTACTAACAATGGCACTCAATTAATAGGTGAAAGGTCCTAATGGCTTGAGGGGGGTGAATAGGCTATTGAAAATTTCTATAACAACACTTAACAAATATGTTAGACAATTAAACAACGAAGCGAGTGTTGTGCTAGCCTACTAAAAAAGCAAGCTACCTACCACAATTCTAGTGTCTATGATCTCTAAGCACACAATGGCTATGTCACTACACTAAGTTAGTGTGCTCTCAAATACTAACTAAAGAGCCACACTAACCACTACACCCGACACAAGCTTGTTCTCAAAACTAATTACACTAAAGAGCGAAGCAACACTAGAAATGTAAATGCAAGGTAGGGGATGTGATGATTATATCGCTGTGTAGAGGAATTGAGCCAATCACAATGATGGAGCCAATCAATCACAATCAATCACAATGAATACTAAGAAATCCTCGGACAAGAAGACACAAGATTTTTTACCGAGGTTCACTTGCTTGCCGACAAGCTAGTCTTCATTGTGGTGATTCACTCACTTGGAGGTTCACACACTAATTGGCATCACACGCCAAACCCTCAATAGGGTGCCACACAACCAACACAAGATAAGGATTACACAAGCCACGAGCAATCCACTAGAGTACCTTTTAGCTCTCCGCCAAGGAAAGGTCAAGAACCCCTCACAATCACCACAATCGGAACCAGAGACAAGCACCTTCCTCCGCTCGATGATCCTCATTGCACCAAGCTGTCTAGGTGGTGGCAACCACCAATAGTAACAAGCAAATCCCATAGTGAAACATGAACACCAAGTGCCTCTAGATGCAATCACTCAAGCAATGCACTTAGATTCACTCCCAATCTCACAAAGATGATGAATCTATGATGGAGATAAGTGGGAGGGCTTTGGCTAAGCTCACAAGGTTACTATGTTAATGCAAGTGGCCAAGAGAGTGAGCTTGAGTTGGCCAAGGGGCTTAAATAGACACTCCCACGAAATAGAGTCTTTGGCCCCTTATTACAGCTGTCTGCAGGATGACCGGATGCACAGGTCCAAGTGACCTGACGCAGATGCCCAGTGTACGGTCAATGGATCTCCTCCACGTGTCATCGCCTTCAAACGTGAGTCGCTGATCTTCAATGGCAACTCAGCTTCACGCCACATGTTAAGTCATGATCGGACGCACCAGCACGGGACCTATCTCCCCAGCATCACGTCAGGTCAACGCACTCGTGAGCACCACAATAGGCGACTAGACGCTTGAAAGGTCCTAAGGGCTAGAGGGGTGTGAATAGCCTATTAAAAATTCTACAACAACACTAAGGCAAGTGATTAGTAAATAAGATGGCGAAGCGAATTTTACGCTAGCACTACACTTGTGTTGCAAGCCACCTACCCAATTCTAAAAACTATGATCTCTAGTATATCACAACAAGGCTAAGTCACTAATTTACACCTAGGTGAGCAAGCTAGCAAGAGAACTACAACTAAGAGCTACACTAACTAGTTTCAATTACCACAAGCTCTACACAAGTAAAGGCACAATGTAATACAAGAGAGCGGTAGAGAGGTATACCACCGTGGCAAGAGATCAATCAATGAGTACCAATGAATACTAAGGAGACAATCAAGACACAATGATTTTTCCTCCGAGGTTCACTTGCTTGTCAGCAAGCTAGTCCCTGTTGTGGTGATTCACTCACTTGGAGGTTCACATGCTAATTGGCATCACACGCCAAACTCGCAACTGGGTGCCATACAACCAACACAAGATGAGGATCACACAAGCCATGAGCAATCCACTAGAGTACATTTTGGCTCTCCATTGGGGAAAGGTCAAGAATCCCTCACAATCATCATGATCAGAGCCAGAGACAAACACCTTCCTCCGCTCAATGATCCTCGCTGCACTAAGCCGTCTAGGTGGCGGCAACCACCAAGAGTTACAAGCGAATCCCGCAGCGAAATATGAACATCAAGTGCCTCTAGATGTAATCACTCAAGCAATGCACTTGGATTCACTCTTAATCTCACAATGATGATGAATCAATGATGGAGATGAGTGGGAGGGCTTTGGCTAAGCTCACAAGGTTGCTATGTCAATGCAAATGGACAAGAGTGTGAGCTTGAGCAGGCCAAACGCCTTATATAGGCGTCGCCTCGAAATAGAGCCATTGGGCACCATGGGCAGCTCACTGCGTGGTGACCGAACACGCTGGTCAGATCGACTAGACACTTGGCCCCCTACGTCCGGTCATGGGATCGCTGCCACATGTCATAGCTTCAAACGTGTGCCATCCGATCCCAATGGTCAACTCGATCATGCGTTCAAATTAATGAATGATCGGACAGACCATGCTGAGATCAGACGTGGCTGCCCAGCGTCCGCTCATGCCCTCACCCGAGGTGCCAACCCAGCGACCTGATGCGCCGATGGAATGACCGGATGCTCCATCAACACAGAGTCTAGTCATTTCTAGAGAGCATCCAGAGCCGCACTTTCTCGATCGGACGCGTCCGAGGGAGCATGACTGGACTCAGGGCCGAGTCTGGTCCTCACTATCGCTACGCGCCAATAGTTTCGCCGCCATGTTACCATACGTCATCATTGACCAGACCCAGAGGTTGCGCATCCTATCACTTCTCACGCCAGCGTCTGATCAACTAGACTGAGACCACGCCACTGCTCCACTACTAACTGGACGCGCAGGTCTAGCATTCGATCCTATGTCTGGTCAACACAGTGACCTCCTCAACTTCCCAAACTTCACCACCCTTGCCCAAATATGCCAACCACCAAGTATATTACCTTGTGCACGTGTGTTAGCATATTTTCACAAACATTTTCAATGGTGTTAGCACTCACTAGAATCTAAATGCATATGCAATGAGTGAGAGCATCTTGTGGCACTTTGATAACCGCATTTCGATACGAGTTTCACCCTGTTTACACCAAAATTTGGAAGAAGATCCACTCATCAAGGAATCAATTGCGAGCAGGTCGGTATCAGCTAATTCGGATGCAACACTGGAATCGGCTTTCCTTAGGTAGTGCTAGCAGATAACGACAAAGGCTACAATCGGCATCAGGACAAGGCATGTTGGACTCTACAAAAAGGGAAAGATTAGAGTCCAAGTTATCTTAAATTATGAATGTTTTCTCTAGGGCCAAAAATTGTGATGAATCATGCTTAGATAAGAGTCATGCGTAGGTCCCGGGTATAAATTTCAAACCCCGGCTATTGTAAAAAGACACAAAATCAATCCAATACAAGTTACTTATTTTTTTGGCTCCGGCCACCCCTTAGGAGTAGGAGTAGAGTAGATCTCGGTGAGTTCTTCAGCAAGTACGGCTGCATCGATCTGGTTGACCTCCACTGCTTGTCTGTAAGTACCGTCATAGCTTATACTTCTATTCGTACGGCTACATCGATCCGGTCGACCTCCACTATGACTCTGGTATAAGCTAGTTATCGATTATTGTCTAGTTCAAGTAAGGCTGCATCGATCCGGTCGACCTCCACTGCTCGAACTAGATTAAGGTCAAGTTATTGGCTCTATCTAAGGGTGGCGTTCCTTCAGATAGATTCATTAAGTTACCGATATTGCTTATTGCTTCTATTATCTATTTAATTACAGCAATATCACTTCGCCCGATTGGGATTGATCTAGATCGGCCTTATATCCTTTTTTAACCCATCGTTTGTGTCGACACAGAATTTTCATCCCATGCCGAGGACACATGCAGCAAGCCGGAAGGGCCTGCTCGATGGAGCTGTAGATCCACCTAGCTTTAGCGTAGGGGTGGTCGATCCTACGCACTCCTCCCGAGATGTGCCAGTCAATTTGACCCTATAATTGACAAGGAGAGAAAGTTCATCAGTAATTAAGGGGGGACTTGCCGGTGTTGCCAGACAGTCCCGAATGTGCGGCTATGAGAGCCGATATGAAAAGGAGATAGACTAAATAGTCGATTTCAGCATATTCATAAGAATAGATCGGTTAAAGCTCATTGGGTTGCATAAGAAGAATCGGTTATCATTTGGGATAAATGTCGTTATTTGAACAAATATTAATCAATAGCAATAAGATATCAACAATGATCGGTTTATGTTGAGCCAATGATTATAAGTAACTGAACCCCTTTTTATATAAAGAAACAATTCAACACCACTTAACCGTTTAATAAAGGTAAATCTAATGAACATGTTAGATCTCATCTATCGCTATGACCAGTGAGGCATGAGGCAGAATCATGCAGGCCGTAGAAATAACAACAGACTCGATGACCCTAACTTATTACTAATATTAGTGGAACAGTTCTCGCTAGCCAATAAATCTACTCAAGACGCAACATGCCTTAACCACACGCTATGCACGATCAGGATTGACATAAAACAGCTGATAAAACATAACTCATTGTTTAAGGTGTAGATTAGATCAATTCAGATTAGCAAACGATGGGCTAAACAAGATATAAGGCCGATCTAGATCAATCCCAATCGAGCAGAGTGATATTGCTGTAATTAGATAAGTAATGAAAGCAATAAGCAATATCGGTAACTTAATGAATCTACCAAAGACTGCCATCCTAAGGTAGAGCCGATAACTTAACCTTGATCTAGTTCATACAGTGGGGGTCGACCGGATCGATGCAGCCATACTTGAACTAGGCAAGAATCAATAACTAACTTATACCAGAGTCGCAGTGGAGGTCGACCAGATTGATGCAGCCGTACGAACAGAGGTATAAGCCATGACGGTACTTACAACAAGCTATGGAGGTCGACCGGATCGATGCAGCCGTACTTGCTGAAGAACTCGCCGAGATCTACTCTACTCCTACTCCTAAGGGTGGCCAGAGCTGAAAAAGTAAATAACTTGTGTATTGGATTGATTGTTGTCTCTTGCAATAGCCGAGGTTAGGTATTTATACCCAGAGTCTAAACATGAATCCTACCCGAACACGATTCGTTACAATTTTTTGGCATAAAAGAAAACATTTATAATTTAAGATAACTTGGACTCTAATCTTTCCCTTTTTGTAGAGTCCAACATGTCTCGTCCTGGCGCCGATTATAGCCTTTGTCGTTAACTGCTGGCGCTATCTAAAGAAGGTCGATTCCTATGCTGCATTCGAATTAGCTAATTCTGATCTGCACGCAATTGATTCCCTGCTGACATAATCTTGGGAGCTTTCGAGTCCCTATGACTCTTCTTTCAAATTTTGGTGTAAATAGTTTGTTAACCTAAACTGATCTAATCTGCACTTTAAACAATGAGTTATATTTTATTGGTTGTTTTATATCAATCTTGATCGTGCATAGCGTGCGGTTCAGGCATGTCTGATCTTGAGTAGATCTATTGGCTAGCGAAAACCGTTTCATGGCCCGTTATCACGGCCTGTGTGATTCTGCCTCACACCCCACTGTTAGCACCATGGAGTGGGGATCGCTATTTGGTAGATCTGTTCCTGAGAGGGCATAACCTTAACTGTGCGCTATGCCTGAATCGGCTGTTTTAGCCGATATCGAGCGCTTTCACTAACAATTCATGTCACGAGACTGTTGAAGTAAAGATAGGTTGAAAGATGTGTTAGCCCCATGATCTTATTATTGTATTATGACCTGCATGATTCTGCCTCATGCCCCACTAATACTAGTGATGAGTTAGGGTCATCGAGTCTATTGTTGTTTCTACGGCCTGCATGATTCTGCCTCATGCCCCACTAGTCATAGCGATAGATGAGATCTAATATGTTCATTATATTTACCTTTATTAAATGGTTGAATGACGATGAGTTGTTTCTTTTATAAAAGGGGTTCGGTTACTCGCAGTCATTGGCTTAGCATAGTTTAATCATTGTTGACATCTTTTTGCCACTGACCGATATTTGTCGAAATAATGATATTCATTCTGAACGATAACCGATTCTTCTTACACAACCCCATGAGCTTTAACTGATTTATTCTTATGAATATGCTAGAATCGACTATTTAGTCGATCTCCTTTCATATCGGCTCTCAGAGCCGCACATTTGGGACTGTCTGGCAACACCGGTACGTTCCGCCCTAAATTACTGATAAACTTTCTTTCCTTGTCAATTGCAGGGTCAAATTGACTAGCACATCTTAGGAGGAGTGCACAGGATTGACCATCGCTGAGCTGAAGTTAGGAGGATCTCTAGCTCCATCGAGCGGACCCTTTCGGCTTGCTCGTGTGCCCTCGGCACGGATGAAATTTTCATGCCGACACACGTTTCTGGCATGCCTGGTGGGACCCCACAATCGTCATGGTGGTTCACAACAACAACGACATCCTTATGGTACATTATGAAGATCTATCTGATGGAGATAAAGATGTCATTGACAAAGCTATAGAAGAATTTCAGAACAAATGTTTGTTGTTCTACACCAAAACACGTGACCACACAATTGTTCAGAAAATTCCACTACCAGGAGTTCTATTGCACGGGCAGACAGATACAGTTGAAGCTAAAGACAGGCGTTTCTTCACAGAAATCATAGACAAATCTGTTCGTGATGCCATATCAAGCCATAATGAAGCTTTCTTGGACACATTCCACAACGCCATGAAAGAGGCGATTCATGGGTTTCCAGTTGGTCAAGTTGGGCCGGCTTATTACAACATTCCACATCTGGTGACCCAAGGGACTAATCAAGTCAGTACCAGCCATCAAGAAGCAGCACCATCTAGTAATGATGATGTCTAGGTAGTTCAGGGTTCATCTGAACAAGCTCAAGGTACTACTACGAATCAAACACAGTATAATCATGGATCGTCAGTGCAACATGTGCAATAGCTGGCGGGGCAAGGTCAGAATCAGGTGATTAATTTTGGCACATCAGGCCACATACCATTGTCGGCTCAAAAAATAGCACCATCAACTCAAAGGATCCATAGAGATATAGATCCTCATATCTACAATCAGAGACTTCAAGCAGCAAACCAGCAAATGACCCAGCAGATAGAGATTCCACAAGGGTATCACTATGGCATAGATTATAACACCCTTCACATGATTCTGAATCTAGGGTATCAAGGCACACAGGATTTCAATCCATAGATGGGTCAACAGGTGCAAATGAATCCAAATTCACATGCTGACGAGTTGTTGCTAAAGGTGACCGAGATGATGAAAAATTAGTTTGGTCTAAAGCCAAAAGGGCTGACCTTTTCATACAAATGCCCATATCCAGAATGGTATGATTTGGTCGCTCTTCCTACAAATTACAGGCTTCCAAAGTTTGCTAAGTTCACTCGCCAAGACAGTACAAGCACAATAGAACATGTCAGTCAGTATCTTACACAATTGGGTGAAGCGTCAGTTGAGGAGGCCCATCGATGTCGTTTCTTCTCCTTGTCCCTATCAGGACTAGCCTTCACTTGGTTTTCATCGAGGCCAGTCAACTCCATCGCCAATTGGGCTGACCTTGAGAAGAAATTTTATACATATTTTTATACTGGGACTGGAGAAAAGAAGATCACTGATTTGACAACCATAAGACAGAAGACTAATGAATTGAGCACTGAGTTTCTTTAGAGGTTCCGAGAGACCAGGAACTTGTGCTTCTCATTAAACTTGGCTGATGATCAGCTAGCTGCTTTAGTCGTTCAAGGAATCCTGCCAATGTGGAAAGAAAAACTGCTGGGACAAAAATTTGACAACTTGGGTCAATTGGCTCAACGAGTGGCAGCACTTAATAGCCAATTCAAGAGTATGCGCAGAGATACCCAATTTCAGAAGAGTACCACAGTGACCGAAGCTTATAATCCATACTCGGTTGATGACGGCTATGAAGATGAAGAAGAAGAGGTTACTGCGACTGAATGGAATTGGGGCAAGAAAACAGTAATGGTGCCAAATCCTTGGGGAAGAGGAGTCGAGGAGTGCTATGACTTTGATGTCACCAAATTAGACAAGCTCTTTGATTTCTTGCTCGAGAAGGGGCAGATCAAGTTGCCGATGGTCATGTTATGTTGCCCCCTAATTAGTTGAAGAATAAGAAGTTCTACAAGTTCCATAACGCTACTTCTCATTCCACAAATGAATGCAGAATTTTACGGCAGCATATACAGAGGGCTATTCAGCAAGGAAGGCTCAAATTTGATACGCCTCAGAAAATAAAAGTTGATGATAATCCTTTCCCAAGAGATCAAAACATGGTTGATATTAGGCTGCTTAAAGGAAAGACTAAGGTCCTAACATCAACCAAATTAAGGGAAGCTAGAACAGTCGATTCCGATATGCAAATATCGGCTGACGACTACAGAGAGATTAGAAAACGCCGCGATAAGCAAACAAGTCGATATGAGCAGGGGAAACATCAAAAGGTGGGGCGACAAAGCCACGAGTTACATCTCGGATCCTGTTGAATAAGTGGCAGCGGTAGAAGGAAAAGGATTATCAGCGTTGGTTAGAGGATCAAGAATACCAGCGTCAACTGGAAAAAAGAGGTATGAAAGGATGCAAGTTGAATCACATTGGAATTGTCCTTTCTTCAAACATTGCTTGAAAGAAGGTTTGAAGTTGCCTACCAGATATGACTATCCAGAATGCAACAATCAATATTGGGAGTTTAGGCAATCTCAAACCAACCGCGGTCTATCCATGCTCAAGATACATATCATCATAATAACATGGATCGGTGCATAAAAAATGGAAGTGTTCATAATCGACTGGGAAAAAGAGTTGTTGATCAAGACTGGGTTGATTATGAAGAAGAGAGCAACAAGAGAGAATATGTTTGGCCGGAAGGCCAATGGTGTCCAAGAGGTCTGGCAAGAAGCCAGAAGAGAAGGGTGCAACACCTAAGGAATAAAGAGATGGAACAGGCTCAGGCATCCAGTAAACCTCAAGTATAGCGTACTAAGCAAATAGCCGATAGAAAGCAACCATCGGCTAATATCCAAATGGCTTTTCTGTTGCCATTAGAATTCAAAGCTCCGGCAGATCAAGAAGTTTATTCGGATTTTGATGAATCGGAGTATGAGGAGATAGTTGCCAAGTTGACGGTTGTACAACAAGCAATATTTGATAAACCAGTCAAGCATCGTCACTTGAAGGCTTTATATATGAAAGGTTTTATTGATGGGAAGCCGATGAACAAGATGTTGGTGGACGGAGGTGCTTCCATCAATCTTATGCCTTACACCACTTTTCGTAAACTTGGCAAAGGACCAAGAGATCTGATGGAGACTGACATGATGCTTAAGGATTTTGGCGGTAATGCGTCTAAGACCTCGGGGGCAATAAATGTCAAACTGACAATCAGGAGTAAGACTCTGCTCACCACATTCTTCGTCATCGATGCAAAAGGGTCGTACAGTTTGCTCCTTGGTCATGATTAGATTCATGCGAATTGTTGTGTACCATCGACCATTCATCAGTGTTTGATTCAATGGAATGGAGATGAAGTTGAGCTGGTTCGCGCTGATGAATCTGTGAGCAGCGCGATAGCTGATCCAGTCTTTGATAAATAATTAGTCGCTCTGAGAGTTTATTTTGATAAATAATCATGGCTTCACGTCGACCATTGAATTAAGGAAGAAATAAGCATTAGTCCTGGAGATGGGTTTAGGCCGACGTATGTGAATGCTAAGTCGAATCGTAAGTGTGATTCAAAGTTGATAGATTTCTTAAAGGAGTTCTATTTTACTTAATGGGATGCTTGACCTGGGTTGATCAATCATTTAACCTTTGGCATGAAAAGTTCTGTGGCAAAATATTTAAAGGGGTGTTATCCTAGCATTTGATCAACATTTGATAGCCGATTTGTTTAGTCATCGGCTTTAATAGCCAGTACCAGAGAAGGTATCGCCTCTAGTTCAAAAAAATGAAGAAACTTAAAAGACATAAAAGCTGATATGATACGTATCGCCTCCAGAGCAAGAAATAAAAACAAAAAAAGTCATGCACAAGGGCATTACACTGAGACACATTCATGAAAGAACAGGAGTCTTTGTTCATCGGTTTACCCTAAGTACAAACTAAGCAAAGATCTTGTTCACTACATCCTGAGCGAATGTAATGTCCACGACGGCCTCCGTGAAAATGATGAATTCTTCGAGCCGGTCCTCATGTCCCTTAGGGCCGTCGCCCATTGGGAAGCCGGCTTCCATGGCGTGGAGGTCATACCCGGTCTGGACTTGCGCCGCGGTTAGCGCCACCGATGTGCTGTGATGAACGCCGTGGAGGGTGATCTCCTGAGTGTGGGCTAGGATGTCTTGGAGGGAGCATTAATGAGGGAACCCCGAGCATTGACGACATCCGTGGCCACATTCGCCGCTAGTTGGAGAGACTCTAACTGCACCGTCAGGGCTGGCGATCATAGAAGACTATCAAGATAAAGACGATGGAAATCAGAATAGAAGCATTCATGAAATTCATCTTACCTACCACCACGGCATCAGACTTAGCCAGCCGTGCTCAAACAGCACTGGCCTCCTCCTTAGCCGCATTAAGGGTCGCTTGGAAGGCCCCTAGACGGATCTCAAGCTGGCCGTTTTTCTAATTGCCTCAGAATAGCGGTCCTCGACCACCCTCCATTCTTGGAAGAAGCGCCGGGCATCGTCGCCATTATACGAGTTGGAAGAATCCGACGACGAAGCCAACGTGGAAGATGCAGTGTTAGAGGGCTTGCCGACCCTAGGGAGGGAATGAAGGCTGTCATTCACAATGAACCTATAGATGAGTCAGAAAATATCATCATCATGAACAGAGGATGTCAATCTTACCTCATGCATTGGAGGCACTAGTTCATCAACATGTTCTCCTCTGGGACCTCTGCCACCGCGTGCTTGCCGTGATTCTCCTAATCGGCCATGAAGTTGATTGAATCTACAGGAAGAGAGAAAGGCCGCTATAGAGTTCTGTGAGGGTGGAGAAAAGCAAAGAAACAGGAACGGTTGCAAGTGCGGATGTGTTCAAGGCCAGAGCCCTCAGCTGATATTTGAAGCCACGGGACGAAGGGGTGGATGCCTCAGGTCATGCAAAAGGGAACCGCAATTAATAAGAGGTGAAGCGTCACCTCGCTAATACCAAAGAGAGTACGACACCAGATGACTAAGGATAGAAGATCGAAGGGCTCTCTTAATAAAGGCCGTGTTTTTAGACCTAAATAGAATTAAGACCGGGAGTCTAGAATCAACTATTTTCAAAATCGGCTCTTTAGCCAGAACAAAGGTGATCAATCGGCTGTGACAATTCTTAAGCCTCTTGCCTGTTCGAGTTCTCCTTGGCCAAAAGAGTTTCACGATCAAAGAGACCCCTCTAAGCATGTTTCACCTTCAGGACCTGATCTTCAAAAATGGAAAAGAGAGACAAGACTCTGAAGAGGGCTAGGATGGATTACCCTTGATGGCCAAGAGCAAAAGAGCTGATATGGTCGCCTTATGAACTTGTGTATAGCCATAATGCAGTCCTTCCTTGGGAAGTTCAAACTGGATCGAGGCGTGTTATGTTGCAGAATGATTTGTCAGCCGAAGTCTACAAGGATCTTGTGATAGATGACTTAGAGGATTTAAGTTGCCTTTGGCTGCGTGCTCTTGAAAATATTGAAGCAAATAAACTAAGAGTTGCAAAATATTACAATAAAAGAGTCCAGAATAAGAAATTTTCTGAAGGAGATTTGGTCTGGAAAGTAAAATTGCCGATCGGGTCAAAGGACAGCAAGTTTGGCAAATGGTCACCTAATTGGGAAGGACCTTATCGGATCAAACGTTGTACATCTGGTAATGCTTATGTTTTGGAAACACTAAGAGGAGAAGAATAATTTGGCAGAGCAATCAAATGGGAAATATTTAATACTTGACAACCAATTTGCTCGGTCATCGGCTCTAATAGCCGATACCATAAGGGTATCACCTCTAGCGCGAAAATAAACCTGAAGGGGTAAAAGCCGGTATGATATGTATCGCCTATAGGAGGAAAGCAGACATGGACAAAGTGATACATATAGTATGAAGTAGGAAACAAAAGAAAAATCACTCAAGACAGAGAAATTGTTTGCTAATATCACCTATTACAAACTACGGGCTGGAAAAAACTTTGGCCACTATATCATCGGCCTGGGAAATAAAGGCTACGGAGTTAGCAGTGCTGAAGAAATCCTCAACCAGGCGCTCATAATTCCCAGGGTGCATCGTGGCTAGAAAACTATGAGGAAGGAACCAAAGTTCGTGGCTAGAATGGGCTTGCGCAGAAGCCAATGCCATGGCGGCACCATGACAAATGCCATGCAAAGCCACCTCCCTAACACGGTTCGGGATGTCATGCAGGTGAACCACTAGGGTGGCTCCCCTGGCGTTGATGAATCCTGCCGCGTACTCCGCAACCAATCGGAGGCTTTCTAGTTGAGCAGACAAATCTAAAAAGATTCAAAAGGAAGATGATCAGAATCTTGAAGATGAAATCAAAAGGAAGCAAAGGTTAAGATAGATATCTCACCCATGATTTTGGCCTCGACCTTGGCCAACCTATCCTCCACCGAATCGGCCTTGGGAGGCGAGCGGCATCAAACCATGGCCGGAGCCGATTCTACGTGGGAGAGACATTCAGCGAGACCCTGGCCATGCCGATCAATGGAAGCAAGCAGATCCTCATTGTCAATCCGCCTCCTCTGATAACAAGGGAGCTAGCGACGAGCTATTAACAAAGTTGGCCCTATCCCCTGAGGCAGTGGGGGCATCACGAGTTGTACCCTCCTAACAATGAAGGCGCTGACGCGATGATGCATATCCATTGAGGGCCTCCTTAGCAGACCTCTTGTTGTTCTCCATGATCTCAAACCTATGGAAAAGCAGGAACTATACTAAGGACGTAGGAAGATTGAGATGAAGCGAGTTGTTTTTCGATCCCCAGCCGTGGCCCGTATATATAGCCTAGGAAGGCGAGGAAATAGATTTTGCTGGGGATGTGAAATTGAAATCAGATACGGAAATGGATCGATGCTCCAAAAATTTAGGGGATAGATAATGAAGGGATAACAGATTCAGACTTATTGCTTCCTAAAGTTACAAAATATCATGGGATGGATACAAAAGATTTATATTGACCAGCAATCAGCCCACCAAAGTTTCTTTGGATTGAAGGGAGTTCAAATCCCCATAGGGCCGAAGGTCATCATGAACCGAGTCACATCGGCCTGTTAATAAAATTATGTCAGAGAAGGGGAAAAGACGCTTTCCTAACAGATGCCCAGCTGATTTCTCGGTGACTGGAAACTATGGGAAAGAAGCTTGTGGCTTTCCCG